>JARDYH010000001.1:204860153-206110153 GCA_029215795.1 Anniella stebbinsi
TTATTTTTTACTTGCAAATGGTGTTATGCTTAATGACTTCCACCAGGTGTTTTGATGTTATGGTGGCTTTCTTGGAGTATATTTGACCCTAATCCCAGATTGGTACAGTCATTTTTTCCCCCTGTTGATGGAAGATTAAACAATTGGGAGCTGGACCCCTTGTCAATATAATCCAGAAATTCAGAATCATGGTAGTAGATCCCAACAGAGCCATAGCTCAGAAGGAGCGCACATGATTTGCCTGAAAATGGTACTAGATACAACCCCTGGCTTTTCCAGGTAGGGCTGGGAAGGACTCACCTCTGAAATTCTGGAGAGCTGCTGATAGTCAGTGTAGACAACACAGAGCTAGATGGACCAATGGTTTGACTCCATATATAGACCAGGACCTCTATAGTCTCAGTTTGATGCAGTAAAAGAAGAAGTCATAAAAGCTCACCTTTGCAGGATGCTGGTAAAAAGGGTAAGTTCACTAGGCTGACCAGATAAAATCCAGACAGTTGAAAGTGCATGCACTATACTAGAGTGATCATATACAAAAGAAGGCAGGGCCCTTGCAACTTTAACTGTTGTGATGAAGAGGGAATTTCACCAGGAACTAATTGCATACAAATGACACTGGCTGAAATTCCCTTTTCTCTACAACTGTTAAAGAGCCCTGACCTGGATTTTATCTGGTCACCCTAAAGTTCACTGTTTGAAAGTTATCTCACAGGTTTAACACCGGCCTACCTTGTAGGGTTGTCATGAGGGTGAGAGAGGGGGAAAAAGAAATTAATTTAATTCATTTAAAAGTTAACTCACAGGCCTAGCGCTGGCCTGCTACTTTTAAGATGATTACCTCACAGACATATATCTTAGGGGGCCCGAGCAACACCGGGTATATCAGCTAGTAAGAACTATATCTTATTTCTAATTGGTATATTTACTACATAAGATAAGTTAATTCAACCATTTCTTATTGGAGATATAATTTTTAGTTGGTTGCTCCTGTAGGAAATTGGCTTCTTAGATTATTATCTTTTTTAAAAAAAACATTTTAGAGGGCTGTAGGTTTTTAGTGTTTTTAAGCATATGTTTAAATGTGTGTATCTTTATTTTTTTGTGTTCCTACATTTTCCCCTGAAGAAGGAACTGTTGAGCAAAAGAAATCATTTTGGCATGTTGAGAACAGGTTTTTCTCCTGTTTATTCCTGCATGCAAGAGCCTCTCCCAGTTTTGGCTTCCTGACACAGTAGTATACAGCAGCCTCCCTAGGTTCTTCCCACCCCGTTAATGTTCAAGTAACTGCACCATTTTGCATATACTCTACACCACTTAGAAAGTTCAGTGCAGTGAACTCCCCAAGGTTCTCCCACCCAGATGTGAGGAGGGTCACATCTCTTATCAACAATGTTCCAGTATCAGGTACCCTCAAATGATTAATTGGGGTATATGGAAGAAAAGCCTCTTATCTGATCTAAAATGCAAGGTCTCGTTTCGGTTGTCTGATTTCCTTCCTCTTGCGCTCATTAGTGTGCTGCTTCTTATACTTGCTGCAAACGACACTGAGGCAATATTATGTCCCTAAATAACAGGGATTTTCCCAGATACCTAATTAGATGGATACAACCTTTTTGATTTAGAGTCATTATATGGTTCCTTGATCACCACAGCCCTCCTCACATTTCTAGATTTCATTTTTTTTTTTTTGCATGGATGTCATTGATCTCATGTACAATTTAATTTTCAATGCAAAGAGTGGGGAGTAAGCAAGGCCAGGAGATTTCAGAAGGTTTGGTTCCCTTTACTTGGTTAACAATTCAAGAGAAAACAGCCAGGTACATTAAAAGATATTCTAAACAACCATCTAATTGCAAGATAAGTAAACTACTCCATGTTTGAAAGTGTGAAGAAGAGAAGAGGGAGAATAATTTGTTGTAACTTGCATCTTGAGCCCTATGAAAAAGATTTTTAAAAAGTAACAAAATTATTCTTATTAGTAGAAATTGGAGAATAGTCAATTAAACATTCAACCTTCATTGTCAGTGTGGCGTAGCAGTTAGAGACTGAATTCGGACGACACAATAAGCAACTGGGGGGTGGGAACAATTGTCAGTTGTATTGACTATCGTGTCATCCGAATGCTGCCATAGTCAACTCAGCGCTGATCCTAATCCACACAATGGTTGATTATTTATTACCATGTTGTGTGGGGAGTACCCCCTAGATGAACAACTGTAAAGGTGATTATTACCCCACCACTGACTATCGTGTTGTCCAAATTCAGCCAGAGTGTTGGACTGCGACTTGGGAGAACTAGGTTCAAGTCTCCACTTGGCAATGAAGCTCACTGGGTGACTTAGGCCAGTTACTGACTCTCAGCCTAGCCTACCTCACAGGGTGATTGACAAGATGAAATGGAGAGGAGGAGGACCATGTAAACTGCCGTGGATTCCTTGAAAGATGGGGGGGGGGGGAAGGTGAGAAATTATTTATTATCATTATTATTATTATTATTATTATTATTATTGGCTAGGAATGGACAGATTTGTCAGTTTCACTTTTTCAGTTTCACTTTTTCCTGCATTTGAATTCTCAAGTTCTTTCTCTCCCAAATATGAAGAATGTTGCAAATTTTGGTAAATTCTTAACAAAGTGAACTGAAATTCTTACCGAACTGCATCATCCAAACATGGAGAGGACCACGATGCACCTGCCTGTCATGTAGATGTTAAAGATGAGGAAGAAAAAAGGGTGGCAATCCTAACTAGAGATGTTGTGGGCACCTGACTGGGTCCGGGAATCCAACGGACTCCCCTGTGTCTGCCCCCCCTTGAACCCAGTTGGGTGCCTGTGCCACATTTGTGGCCCCATTCTTTGAACATCCATACAGCTCAATGAGCCCCAGCAGCTGGCCACCCTAGTCCAGAGTCTCCGTTGTGTGGAACAATGGAGGCTCCAGAAATTACACATTTTCCCCGTTGCATAAAATGTGGCAATAAAGGCCCCATTTATGCAAAGGTAAAGGTGCAAAAGGAGCAGAGAGTTCACACCTTTACTCTTGGGGAAAATGACGCCTTTATGGCCGCCATTTATGCAAGAGGTGAAATGCGCGATTTCCAAAGCCTTCATTGTGGTGCACAGTGGAGGCACCAGACGAGTGTATATGGGCTTGAGACATCATCGGGTGCTCACCAAGCCTCAGAAGATGCTCATGCGGCAGGGTGAACATCCGATGAATCGTATGTGAGTGAGTCCATCCTTCCCTAATCCTAATTATGCACTAACATGGTTGAATGCACAGGGATTCAAACCCAGACATTTTAAAGCTAAGCACTCAAATGCCTGGGCCTGGATGGTCAAACCTGTCAGTTTGGGTTTCTCACACATTTGTTTTTAAAAATATATATTTTGTCCCAAACATGCGAATTTTGACAAATTCTGACAAACGAAGTTGTCAGCCATCCCTACAGAAGATTTTCCTTATTGGGCTATTATAATGCCAATGTGTTGGTGTCTTGGGTTCAGTTCTGGGATATTTAAAGTAATAATAGATCCCCTTGTATTATGAATAGAATGCCTTGACATTATTGCTAAATAGCCACAACTGGCTATGAATATCAGGGATTTTGGTACATTCTCATCAGAAATGAACTGGAACTAAATTCTGACCCATCCTTAATCTGGATAGTACTGCTAACACTATAGCTGAACTCTTACAATGGGAGGAGTCCACAGCCTCTGCCTGTCTGCTTACTTACGTAACTTAGTAGAGGTGTGCAGAGATCGTATTGTCCACCCCGAAATTAGAGGAAGCACTTTGATGAGGCAATTCTCTACCCCGATTTTTGGAGTGCATCCCTCTCTCCGCTCTGTCAGATAGTTTTGTGAAAAACCGCTCCGTTTTCGGGTAACCGGTAAATTCTTTAAATCTGTATTAATTTCTGCATGGCTGCTCGGTTTTATCCTGGTTATGCTTTTATACTGTCATTTTATATTTTGAATGGTTTTTATGGTTTTAATTTCTGTAAATTGCCCAGAGAGCTCCAGCTATTGGGTGGTATAGAAATGCAGTAAATAAATAAATAAATAAATAAATAAATTCTTGTCTATGGGAATTAACAGAAATGCTCACAGCTCCCTCAGTTTTAAAGATAAACACATCAACACTGGCATCATAACTGCTTTTAAAGAGGGCTTTAGGCATGCCAAGTTTGGAGCAGATCCTTGCAGGCAGTGATTTATAGGGAATTTTTAAAGTCCGAACTCTAACGTCCTCTCAGGCACCTCTCGTGCCTTGATCTGTACGGCGAGGGAAAGGGAAACGAAGCAGCAGGATAAAAGCACTTCGCGCAACAATAAAGAAGTAAATAGATATTAGCAAATGCCACAACAGCAGCACACAGCTTGCCCATCCTCAGAGAGGACGGGAGGCTTGCAGGAGGAGGAGGAGGAGGCACCCCTTCCCCCACTGTCTGTCAGGCACATTGGAATGAGTTGAGTCAAGGCAACAACAGCTTCCCTGTAGGAAGCTACATGGGAAGAGGAGGAGGAGGAGGAGGAGGAGGAGGAGGAGGAGGAGGAGGAGGAGGAGGAGGACAAGCCCACCTCCCCTGCACTGGAAGCCCAGCCAACCAATAGGAGTGATAGTTTAACTGAGAAATAAACAGCTTGCCTTACTGAGGGATAGACGCTGACTCACTCACAATGCCAGCCCAGCAGCACCACTGTGGCTGACTTCTATGAGTCCAAGCGGAAAGGCACAACCAACCAACCAGCCCTGCACTACACTCCCTCTCCCCCCATCAGCCAGAACCACCAACAGCAGTCATTTTTCCCACGCCTCAGGATGGAATGTTATCAAAGTGTGCTTCATTAATTGTGTACTGCTTGTGTGCACTGCACAACCCTAAAACCCACAAACATACAAGTACAAGGAGAAGACACTTTGAAGCCAAGAGCTGCTGGGAAGGGTCAGCTTTGAGGAAGAACAGCACGTCAAACCGTTAAAGGAAAATAATAATATTAATATTATTAACAATAATAAAATTAAGATTAATAATATTAATATTAATCACACAATCCAGCCCTGCAAGGTGGGACGGGCAAGCACATTGGAGGAAAAAAGCTTTAACAGAACAGGCAGGCACATGCGCACATGCTGGGGGTGGGACAGGTGAAACGAATGAAGCATTTAAAGACAGCCAAATGAAAACAGCCCCCTGTCTCTCTCCTTCTCTCTCTGCAAAGAAATAGAGTCATCTTGCGATCTCATAGATCTCTCTCTCTCTCCCTCCCTCTCTCTCTCCTTTTCTAAATTTTACTTTGCAAACAAACCCCCCAATCTCTCTTTGCACTGTGTGTGTAAAGGGAAAAGAATCTCTCCCTCTCTCTCTCTCTCTCTCTCCCTCCCTCTCTCTTTCTCTGACCGAAACGAACGGCGCAAGTCCGAGAACAGCAATGAGTATGTGGAATCAAGGACCATGAGAAACACAGCGACTGGAGAACAGAACACGGTCACAGACAGCGCTGTGGCAATTCCTAATTGGTTAGCCACAGATGCCAATATCAATTTTCAAAACTGCCCTACCCCATCACCCCATGTTCCTTATTGGAAGGTTTTCAATCAGACACACCACACACACAAAATGATCATGTTCTTTATTGGGAGGTTTTCAATTGGACACACACACACACACACACACACACAGAGGTCGAATAATTACAGAGACGTCTGAAGCACCGGTTGGGCGCATCTCTGCTCTGAGATTATGCAATGGGTTTAGAAGCAGCCAATCTCTGCTATGTAAAATCGAATGCTCCATGGATGTTCGCAGTTATCAGATAATTCCTGGCCGGGGAGCCCACCTCTATAACTTAGATCAGAAATACTTTTCAACATTTGAAAGACATGTATCTTTCGAATGGCACAAATACTTTATAAACTTTTTTTTTTAATGTGGTGAACAAAACATACCTACTTTGAAGCCTCCCTAGGAACTCACTGCAGGGTGGATGAAAAAACATCACTAATACATCATTATCACCAGCACCAGTACCACCATCATACCACCCTTCAATATCACCGTTTGTGATACTTTGAGGAGAAATTCCATTTTGAACTTACGTTTCCTGGTTTGGAACTGGTTTGGAACTATAGAAAACTTGGTTGCTGATTAGAATTTGAGCAGGTGCCAGTTGTTCGTGGTTCCACTTCTTCTAGTTATTCCTAGTTGTTCCTGGTTCCATTTGTTCCAAGTTCCAGTTGTTCCTGGTTGTTGAATTTCAGCAAGTTTCACTTGTTCATGATTTCATTCATTCTGATCAATTCCATGGTTTAACTCATGTTCCCATATGTGTTTGCCCAAGGAGGGTTTTTTATGTTTAAGACTGCATGAGAAGTTGGATTTTGTTGTCTCAAGACAGCACAAATAGCCTGTGTATTTATGAATTTGCCAGAATACAGGTGGTTTGGAATCAAACATTATATATCTTGCAACTGCAACTATGTCAAGAATACATAATGCTTGTTCAGGTAAGCATGACTCAGAAGAAGTCAGTTTGTCAACAGATGAGGAGGCAGGGTGGATTTCCGACTGAGTGTCACAGTTTTCAGACATGATGAGACCGCAATCTGGAATCCAAATTTTGTGGTGTTTCGTTTTTAGATTAATGGCCAAGTCACCTTTGAGCTCCCCAGGACAAATCTGTATCATGAGGTGACAACGACAACTAGTGCCTTTGCCTTGAGTACAACTTTTTCTCCAGTGAAGCTTATCGGTCCATATATTTGTTATTGGAGTCAAGCCAAGCAGTCAATTCCATTTGACACAAGGGGAAGCTAGTGTGGCAAGTCATCACTCTGTTCCTTTTCCATTTTTTTTATTATCATTTTTTGCATTTCTGCCCGTTCGATTTTCACCCCCGTACTTTTTCATTCTCTTGCAGGTGCTCAAGTTTATACTGGTGATCCCAAATAATCTCTGAGCATTAACAGATGAGAAGGCATCCGTTTTAATAAAACATCCTGCTATCTGGTGTGATAGAGAGACCTTAAATATGAAGGAATGCCTTTCATTAATTTGATGGTTTCATGGTGGAGCTCATGGCCCTGCATATAAATTAAGCATTAACAAAGTCTGTCCAACACCCATTGTCCTCTGCCATAGTTTGAAGGGGAAGAAGCATTTCAACATAATCACCTAAGTACAAGGCATTCTGTTTTAGCACAAAGTAACCAGGCCTGTGTGCACAGAGATTGGCATCTGGAAAGCTACCGGAAAGGTAGCTTGTCTAATATAAAGAAGCAGAGATAACATACTCAGACAGCTTGTTTTGAGTTGCAATTCACATGATAAGTGAAGGGCAGGAAACATAATTTTGCTTATGTAATTTTATGACCTTTCTCAGATTGTGTTAGCCTTAGTTGTGTTCTCAGCTAAGAGACAGGTTTTTTTTCTCCTTTTGAAATCCTTTGGCTGGAATCTGTTTGACTATTAAATATTCCAGTATTTTCAGCATTTAAGATCTACTACCTTGGGGTGTGGCCTTAACTCTTGGAACTGAGGGTGATTTCAGTTTTTGTATCCATCTTATATTTTATGCTGTGTGGGAAATATTGTTTTATTGACCAGGTTCACATGTCACAGTAAGCCAACATGGGTAAATTCACATGCAGGGTTCTCAGACACATGCTGACCACCATTTTGGATATAGAAACTGCAGTGGGGGCACACCACAGCTTGCCATATCATGGCTTATTTGGGGGTTAAACAACTCTCAAATAACCCCCAAATAACCCACAATGCCTGGGTTCGCATGACGTGACAAACCATAGTGCACCCCTACCACAGCATGCATATTCAAAATGGTGACTGAATAGGGTGACCAGATAAAATCCAGGTCAGGGCTCATGTAACTTTAACAGTTGTAGAGAAAAGGGAATTTCAGCCAGTGTCATTTGTATGCAATTAGTTCCTGGTGAAATTTCCTCTTCATCACAACTGTTAAAGTTGCAGGGGCCCTGCCTTCTTTTGTATATGGTCACTCTAGTATAGTGCCTGCACCTTTAACTGTTGTGATGAAGAGGGAATTTCACCAGGAACTAATTGCATACAAATGACACTGGCTGAAATTCCCTTTTCTCTACAACTGTTAAAGTTACAGGAGCCCTGACCTGGATTTTATCTGGTCAGCCTAGACTGACATGCATCTCAGAGCCCCATACGTGAATTAACCCACAGTGGCTAATTGTGACATGCAAACTAACCCATTGTGGTTTTTTGTGTGTGTTTGAGCTGTGCAATGTCTAGAGAAATCTACTTTATGAGGCACCAAGGACACAATCCTATGGATGTTTAGACAGAAAAACATCCTGAAGCATGCTGGGAGTTGTAGGACTTTTTCTGTCTAAACATGCATAGGATTGCACCCTTAACAAATATAACAAACACATACATTTTATTTTAAAATATTACAAGCAGAAGGAAAGACTGAACTATGTTCAAGTAATTATTATTTCTTTATTCATTAAATATAATGTCTCAAGTTTTTAGTTACTTTTACTTTCCTTGTATATTTCCTTGTATATCCATCTTCACAGCAATCCTGCTGAGTAAGTCATTCTGATTCCCATTTTAGAGATAAGAAATCAAGGCTGGAAGACCTGCCAAAGGGAATTTATTCAGCCAGTGAATTCTTTGAGCATTTCTTTTTTAAAAATGTAAAATATAAACTGAAATAACCAAAATCCATAATAACACTAAAATCAATACAACACAATTCAACAGTCGTTGATTCATTTTGTTACACAGGGGGAAAAACCATCAGTTATGCATAATAGTCAATATTACAGCTGCATTGTCAAGACCAAGTAACAAGAAGCTGGTAAATTATATCCCATTGAAAAGTTCTACTTGAAATTAGAGGACCTCTTTTGCAAAAATCTAAGTAAACAAATATAGGCTTGGACCGGGCATCCATTTTCTAGTGGGCTAATGGTGAATCACACTGGACTTCAAGGCCCACAGCATTTCAATATGGTCACATTGTTAAATCTAAATAGACCAGGCTAACCTCTAACCTTCTCACTGAAATGTTAGGATTGTGTGGAAGAGAATTCAAACACTGGATTCTCCATCTCCACTCTCAAATGAGACAACCCAACATCAGATATCTCACATGAGACTTCTGGTAATCTGCTTTAGTACTATATTTTGATGCATTCCTTCCTATTACTTGAATTTCTGGGGATCAAGAACACTGTCAGCTTCTTACCTTACTGTGACCTTTTGGTGATTTCTGCAATAATTTGAAACAATCTGGCGAAATTTGGACAACACGATAGTCAATGGTGGGGTAATAAACAACTTTACAGTTGTTCATCTAGGGGGTACTCCCCACACAACATGGTAATAAATAATCAACTGTGGTGTGGATTAGGATCAGCACTGAATTGACTATGGCAGCATTCGGACATGATAGTCAATACAAATGATGATTGTTCCCCCCCCCCCCCGTTGCTTATTGTGTCGTCCGAATTCAGCTCTGTGTCCCTGTTCAGACGGCATACTAAACGCCACAGTAGTTCAGCATTTTGAGCTAAACATTATGGATTAGCGTGTCATGAGAACCATTCGTAACCATGGTGGCTACATAACCATAGTTTAAACATGCACACTAATCATTTGCTGCAAATGGGCTAGCAGTCTAATCATGGTTTGTCATGTTGTCTGAACAGGCCCTATGATTTGACACTGCGATGGCTTTGCACCACCTGAATATCCTAAATTCACTGGTAAAAATGCCTCTGACAACCGGTAGCTCTGAAGTCTTTATTTGTTTTGCATTTCCTTTTATTTGTGCACATAATTTATCTATCGCCCCCTAACTGTTATTCCCTAAATGATATTCAAAATAAAACCATTTAAAATCACAGCATCAGCACTAATACAGTTTTGTAAAGACAGCATTAAAACAATGATAGAACAGAAAGAAAAGGTTAAAAACATTCTACCAAGCAGCAGGTAATGCAGCCCTAGAACATTTTCCTGAAGAGTATAACAGCTACATTAAATTTAAAAAAAAGAGCATAAAAAGGGTTGGAAATGTATCAGATTTGAAAAGACTTTGTCTGCTTCCCAAAAATTATATCTATTAAAGTAGGTGCCAGGTGAGCTTCTCTATGAAGTACATTTTATAAATAAAGAGCCACTGCTGAGAAGGCGCTTTCTCTTATGGCTACCCACCTTATCTCAGCTTGTGTAGGCATTCGGAGAAGGGCCCATAACATTGATCTCGGGGTACTGTTGGCTACATATAGGAAGAGGCAAACCATCAGATACTGTGGCCTGAAGCCATGAAGGTCAAAACTAGTACTTTGAATGTGGCCTGGAAATGGATTAGGAGCCAGTGGAGAGGGTGAAGTACTGCTGTCATCGGTTCATAATGTCCAGTCCAGGTTAGTACTCAAGATCAAGAAACCAAATTTTTTTTTGCATGTTCTGCAGTTTCCTGAACATCTCCAAAGGCAGGCCATTGCATAAAAACATTGCGTACATTGCATAAAAAACAAAACAAAGAACAAACAAAAACACCCTACATGGAAGGCTTGCAGGCAAAAGACAGGCTCTTTTGATCCATGTAGGGCGAGACTTACCATACCAACCTGAACTGGTAAAAGGAATGCTGAGTCATTGAGGTTTCTTGTGCTTCTAGTGACAAAGTCAGGATCTACACTACTGCTTTATAGCGGTATTGTAGTGCACTGACAACTGTTGGGGCCCACTGACAGTCAATAGGCTGACCATATGAAAAGGAGGACAGGGCTCATGGAACTTTAAGTGTTGTAGAGAAAAGGGAATTTCAGCCAGTATCATTTGTATGCAATTAGTTCCTGGTGGAATTCCCTCTTCATCACAACAGTTAAAGTTGCAGGCACTATACTAGCGTGACCATATACAAAAGAAGGCAGGGCCCCTGCAACTTTCACTGTTGTGATGAAGAGGGAATTTCACCAGGAACTAACTGCATACAAATGGCACAGGCTGAAATTGCCTTTTCTCTACAACTGTTAAAGTTCCATGAGCCCTGTCCTCCTTTTCACATGGTCAGCCTACATTGACAAATACCATATAACATTTTCAAATTCTTTGCGAATTGTTATATTCCGCTTGGTTTAGATCTGGCCAAAGACGGATCAAAACGTATTCTCAAACTATGAACTTATTCCTTTAGGGGAGGGGTGGGCAACTTCCTGGAGCCAATATTCCCTCTGAAAACCATTGGGGGCATACCCTGCTGCTGAAATGAAGCTTTGGGCCACTATGCCATTGAGTGTCAGTGGCAAATTTAGTGACTGGAGTGGGGCCCAAAGGACTGTGCAACCCCTCTAGAACAGGTTGAACCCCACTTATCTGGAAGGACAAACCATCTACTACCAGTATCTCCGTCTTATTTGGATTGAGCTTTAGTAGGGCCAGATCCTTACGATCTCATCATAGTAGGGTGACCATATGAAAAGGAGGGCAGGGCTCCTGTATCGTTTTCAGTTGTGTAGAAAAGGGAATTTACACAGGTGTAATTTGTATGCATAAAGCACCTGGTCTGCAGAAGCTATACTAGAGTGACCAGATACAACAGAGGGCAGGGCTCCTGCAGCTTTAATAGTTGTGATGAAGAGGGAATTTCACCACGTGCTGCATGCATACAAAGGATACCTGCTGGAATTCCCTTTTCTCTACAACTGTTAAAGATACAGGAGCCCTGACCTCCTTTTCATAGGGTCACCCTACTAATGCTATATCCCTCGTGCTTATTTATACCTTGTGTGACACACAATGGCATTTATTGCAGTATTTTGGATAAAGTGGAATAAAAAGCAGGAAACAACACTATGAAGGTAGTATATGAAATGTGTAATGTGCCCCTATCAGATCTAGCCCCAGTCTATTACTGCAGTCAGGCACTGATTCTGCAAGCATTGTCTCTCAATATGCAATAGTTGTAAATTGAGGGGTTTGCCGGGTTTTGTTTTGTTTTGTTGCTGTTGTTTGGCTAGATCTACACTACTGCTTTATAGTGGTATTGAAATGCACTGATAACTGTTGGGGTACAATCTAGGGTGACCAGATAAAATCCAGGTCAGGGCTCATGTAACTTTAACAGTTGTAGAGAAAAGGGAATTTCAGCCAGTGTTGTTTCTATGCAATTAGTTCCTGGTGAAATTCCCTCTTCATCACAACAGTTAAAGGTGCAGGCACTATACTAGAGTGACCATATACAAAAGAAGGCAGGGCCTGTTGTGATGAAGAGGGAATTTCACCAGGAACTAATTGCACACAAATGACCCTGGCTGAAATTCCCTTTTCTCTACAACTGTTAAAGTTACATGAGCCCTGACCTGGATTTTATCTGGTCACCCTAGCACAATCCACATTCTACATACCGCTTTCATAGTGTTCCACCCTGCTTTTTATTCCACATTCGTAATGATTTCACACAGGTGTTGATCTGGCTGTTGTCACATGAAAGACAACAAGCACTTGTTTTCTTCTGCCCCAAAGGGCAGGACTAGATCTAATGGATTTAATTTACAGGAAGGTCTGTTTTGGTTAGGCTGACCATATGAAAAGGAGGACAGGGCTCATGTAACTTTAACAGTTGTCGAGAAAAGGGAATTTCAGCCGGCGTCATTTGTATGCAATTAGTCCCTGGTGAAATCACCTCTTCATCAAAGCAATTCAAGTTGCAGGCACTATACTAGAGTGATCAGATACAAAAGAGGGCAGGGCCCCTGCAGCTTTAACTGTTGTAATGAAGAGGGAATTTCACCAGATACGAATTGCACGCAAATGACGCCGGCTGAAATTCCCTTTTCTCGACAACTGTTAAAGTTACATGAGCCCTGTCCTCCTTTTCATATGGTCAGCCTAGTTTTGGCTGAACATTAGAAGAAACAGTTCAACAATGGAACCAGTTACCTAGCGGGATGATGGGTCCTCCCTGGGTGGAGATATTTAAGCAAAGGGTGGACAACCATCTGTTGGGAAGGCTCTAGTTCCACAGATCATTTATTCAGCCGGAACAAGATGGCCTACAAAGCTGACTCCAACTCTATGATCCTATTATCCCCTTTTCTATTTCATCTTTATTTAAAAATAGCAACAAATGGAAATCTGCTACTGCTGCTGCTGCAAAAAAAAAAGATATTCTAAATCAGCTATTTTTATTTTATTTTATTTTATTTGGTCATCAAATATTGTTTTGGAAACTGCCTAAATTATGCAGCAACTTGTTTACTGCCAACCACAGTATAAAATGAAGCAATAAAGAAAACCGTGGCAGGTTATGATTAGCAAGAATAACATTCCCACAGCAGAAGTACACAACAATTAAACTATAAGAATAATTTCAGAGATCTTCAGCTCTGAGAAGCATTTCCATACAAAAACCTTACAAAAGGAACTGTTTGAAATTAAAGAAAACTCTCTGAAAAGATAACACTCAATGTGAAATCCCTCTAGTATAGGCTGACCATATGAAAAGGAGGACAGGGCTCCTGTATCTTTAACAGTTTCATAGAAAAGGGAATTTCAGCAGGTGTCATTGGTATATATGCAGAACCTGGTGAAATTCCCTCTTCATCACAAAGTTAAAGCTGCAGAAGCCCTGCCTTCTTTTGTACATGGTCAAGAGACAGGGCCCCTGCAACTTTAACTGTTGTGATGAAGAGGGAATTTCACCAGGAACTAATTGCATACAAATGACACTGGTTGAAATTCCCTTTTCTCTACAACTGTTAAAGTTACATGAGCCCTGTCCTCCTTTTCATATGGTCAGCCTACTCTAGTAGGTCTTATGAGAACTAGGGATGTGCAGGACACATGGTTCATTTCAGGACGTTGTTCACTTTCATTGCTGGAAGTCTTGTTTGACTCAAGTATCATTTGTGTCATGCCCCTGCTGGAGGATGCCCCCAAAGAGGAGGAGCTAGAGCTGCCAGAGATGGATGATGTCATTGAACCATCTATATCAGGAGACTTGGGAGAGCCTGGGCCCTCAGGGGAGAGGACCATAGGTTCCATCCCCACAGGAAGTGGGGAGCTCAGCTTCCAAAACAAAGACTGAGTGATCCCCCAATCCCAGAGAGCATCGTCATCTTAAGAGGCTAATAAGCAGGGCTCCTGTAAGACGACTGCTAGGAAAATTCCTCAGGAGAAAGCAACTCCTCATGAATAGGGCTCTGACCAGAAAACTCTTAAGGTGAAATGGGGCTCAGCAGGCGTTGGTGTTAAAAGCCTTCAAGTGTCTGCCTAGTCAGTGCTAGAAATATCATTGTTCTTCCAGCTCCCCTGTCTTCTCCTTTGCCTCCCTGACCTTGCCCTGTGACTGACCCTTGGACTCCTTCTTGACTCTGTTTCTGGACTGTGTGATGTATCTGATTGTCTAACTGTGTATTGACCTCTGTCTGTTACTTCAACCTACTAATAATGCAGCTGTCCCCCCACCCACCCACCCCGCTCCCCGGGATGCCCAGGAATATTCATGGCATTCCAGGGGAAAATAACATGGTGATTTCTAGGAGGAGCCTCAGAATTAAAATCCTCCTGCCACCACTGAGGACTTCTGGTGCTTCAGAGCGGTGACAAGTGGATTACATGGTGCTGCCGTCACTTCGAAGCTACTGCGGTGAGAAGCCCCAAAGCTCCGCTCTAAAAAAGTCAGGCATTTACCCTGACTTTTTTTAGCTTGGAGCGGCTGGACAGGGAAGGGGGTGGATCAGCGAGCCATAAGCTCGCAGTACTGCCTCCGCAGTCCTTCCCCCCATTTTAAATAATAATTTAAAAAACCACTTACATTGAAGTAGGGGGGCTGATGCTCCCAGCCGCCCCTCCCAGCTGATGCTCCCAGCCGCTGGGCAGGCGCAAGCACAGCTGTGGTGGCAGCGGCAGGAAAACCCACCGTGGCTCTCCTTCCACTGTAGATGGGCGGAAGGAGCGTCAGTGCGGGGGTGGGGCTGCCACCACCACTGCACAGTGAAAGAGGCACTGTGAAAAGGAAGGGTAGATAATTTTAGATTCTAGATTTTTTATAATTATTATGTTGGTGTGGGGAGGCTTTAGATGGCCATGCAGCACATAACTAACATTAATCTTCTCTACCCCCCACCACAATGCCATTCTTTGATTTCCAACTGCCTCTACATCCCTGATATGTTAGAACAACAAGAAAACAGTTTACCAACCCTAATTTAAAAAAGAAAAGCCTTGGAGACTCTGCAGTTAATTAAACTTAACTTACATCAAAGCACCATCATGTCTAGAGGAATAAAATGGGAGTTTGCTTCTGCTGTGCGTTTCAAGGTTGCACCCCACAGTTTCAAACACATGTACAAGTTTTATTTATATAAAGACTCCTTCACAAAGCTCCCTCAAGCTGTGGCCTCTCTCCCCTCAGGCCAGAAGCAGTGAGTGTCGCCCTCAACTACTTCCTGGTTAGAGTGACCATTGGTCCGGTTTTGTCCGGACATGTCCTCTTTTTTTGTCCCTTGGGGGGATCCGGATGGACTTTTTAATATCTTTTAAAAAGTCCGTGAATAGTGCGGCACGGGGAGAAGGGAGGAGGCTACGCGTTTTCTGAAGCTCCAGAAAGTGCGCAGATAGCTCCTGGGGGGAGGGAGCTGTGGGGCGGGGAGGGGGACACAGGTGCCGGGCTGGTGCAGGAAGGGGCGGCGAGCGCTTTGGATCAAGCGGGGGGGGTGGAGGCTGCAGCCGGGAGAGGGGGCTGCTGCGGGGGAGGCCCGGAGGCTGCCTGGCCCCGGTGCCATTGGCATCGCCCTCCCCTGCAGCCCTCCGCTCTGGCTCGTCACGGAGCCCCGGCTGGGTGCGGCAGTCGCCCTGTGGCCCCTTCTCCTCCACCTGCCCGGCCTGGAGGCCTGCCGAGGGGGCTGCTGGAGCAGCGCCAGGTCCAGCGAAGAGGCCGCACCGAGGCCGAGCTGCTGCACAGCCACTCTGCGTTGCGCGTCCCGCCAGGCCCTGCCGCCCGAGAACGGCAATGGCGGCGGCGGCGGCGCTGGACCCCTCGGGGCTGGCAGGGCCTCCAGGGAGCCTGCTGCTGAGCCTGCAGAGAGGCCCGCTGTGGCTCCTGCCTCAGAATCCCTCGCGTCCTCCAGCTGCCTCGCTGGCCTTCCCAGGGCGAGTCCCGCGGTGGCCGGCCATTCCTCGCTGCCTCCCTCCCCCCCTGCGCAGTCTGGTGCCAGGGGCTTCTGTGGGAGATGGCGTAGGCCACCTGCACACTTTCCAGAGCTTCAGACAATGCATAGCCTCCTCCCACCCCCGAAACTTTCCCAGTATGAACGGGTCTCTTAATGCTTGAATTAAGAGGCCCTTTCATACTGGAAAAGGTGGGAGGGGGATGGAGAGGGATGGAGGAGGTGGGCGGAGCAGGCCGCGTGTTCTCCAGAGCTCCGGAAAGCGAGGAGATCACCTAACACTATTAGCATGGCTCGGAGGATCCTCCCAGCCACTCTAATGGTGTTAGGTGATCTCCACGCCTTGGGAGAACATGCAGCCTGCTCCGTCCCCCTCCCACCTTTCCCAGTATGAAAGGGTTAAGAGACCCTTTCATACTGGGAAAGATGCGGGGGGGAGCAGTCGCAGCATACCTGCTCTCTCCTCTCCCCCAGTCTCACGATACTTCTGAGATGAGACTTCTGACATCTCATCCCCATGTCGTGAGACTTGAGGGAGAGGTGAAGTCTGAGTAAGCGTGGCAAAAAAGGAGAAAGAGGCGGCAGCAGCAGTAGCAGCAGTAGCAGCATGGTCCCGGGGTGAAGGGGTAAGTAAGGCAGCGCGAGCAGGCAAGCAGTGGGTGGTGGGCTGTGGCAGGCGGCGAGCAGGGTGTGTGTGTGGTTGAGCGGTGGGTGGCGAGTGAGTGGTGGGAAGGCAGCGCAAGTAGTGGGTAGGGCAGGTGGGCAGGTGAGCGGTGGGTGGCGGGCGAGCAAGTGAGTGAGCGAGTGGCAGGCAGCGTGAGAGTGAAGCCAGGGGTGGCCTGGCGTGAAAGAAGGAGAGAAGGAAAGAGGGAAAACAGGGGCAGAAAAAGCGGCGCACCCCGCAGCGCACTGACCGTGCCACGGGACAACAGGCTCTGTTTCTGCTCCCCTGAGTCTGACTGTGGCAGAGATAATTGGCAGAGAAGGGGTCACAGCTGTTGGTGCAGTAGAGAGCCTTTGTTTTGTGTGCCTTCCCTTTGCGTGTTTTGTTTCTCTCTGTCCACTTTTTCAGCAGGAGCTTTCCTCTCTCTCTCCCCCCCCCCCCCGTTTCCTATTGCTCTTGGCTTATTTACCTCTTTATTTCTAAGTAGACACAGCTCTGTGTGTGTGTGTGTGTGTGTGTGAGCGAGAGAGAGAGAGAGAGAGAGAGAGAGAGAGAGAGAGAAGGAGATGGTGGTTAGGTGGAACGGATATGCAGAGCAATTGTAGATAGGTCTACTCAGAAGTAAATCCCATTGCGTTCAATGGGATTTGCTCCCTGGTAAGAATGCATAACATAGGAAGCTAACACCTACTGAGTCAGGCGCTTGGTCCATCTAGCCCAGCATTGGTGACACTAACTGGCAGGGTCTCTCCAGGGTTGCAGGCAAGCCTATTAAAAGCGTTTGCCTTGGGTGAGGGTGCTGTTTGTCTCAGGCAGCAAGGCACCTTGGGCCACTTTCCCCTGCTAGTCCTACTTCCTCCCTTCCATTCCTTCTACACAGCCCCTCCGCTGCATACTTTTACTTCTTCCCTTTTGCATTCCTTTCCCTATACTTCTGCAGTAATAGTAGCAATATAACAATTTATTCATATTAATATTAGGCTGCCCACCACTAGCCAATAGATCCTACACCTGCTCGCCTATTAACAGCTGCATGTCAGGATGCTGTTAATTGGATGCACCATTTTGCACTATAAATGAAATAAAATTGTTTTTTTTTTAAATCTACCCCCAAATTGTTTTTTTAAATCCTACCCCTCCCAAAATTGTTTTTGTTTTTTTTAAAAAAAAAATCCTAGCCCCCCCCCCCCAAAAAATTGTCCCGGTTTTGTGGATTCAGAATATGGCAACCCTAAGTGGGTAGGGCAGGTGAGCGGTGGGCATTGCAGGTGGGCAGCGGGCAGCCAAGCAGCGGGCAGCTTGAGGTGGGGGCTCAAATTGTGGGCTCAAAGGAGTGGTTTTCTGCTGTTATTGTGTGGATCAGACCACCCCTTTGCTTTGCACACAGAACCTCGATCTAATTACCAGCCAATTTGCTTCACTTTGCTTTTTAAAAAAATGGGTTTCTGCACGAGCAAACAAATATAGATTCAAAGGATACAGAGTTTTGTGTTTTGGATGTTCAGACTCCACCTCTGTAGAGTGAATGACCTATTGCAGGTATATTATTGGAGGACAACCTACTCCCTTCTTAAATTATATATGGTTTATAGTATTATAATGATGCTCATGCTTTGTCAAATGTTGCAGTGAAGGTAGATATTAAAGAAGGTCAGGTTTAATTTGCTGTGGTCCCAAATCTGGATCAGTGTCTCCATGCCTGCAATTTGTATTGCCAAAATAGGATTGATCAAAAATATTCTATTTAGGGGCAGTGTGTGTGTGAGTGTAGGCTGACCAGATAAAATTCAGGCCAGGGCTCATGTAACTTTAACAGTTGTAGAGAAAAGGGAATTTCAGCCAGTGTCATTTGTATGCAATTAGTTCCTGGTGAAATTCCCTCTTCATCACAACAGTTAAAGGTGCAGGCACTATATTAGAGTGACCATATACAAAAGAAGGCAGGGCTCCTGCAACTTTAACTGTTGTGATGAAGAGGGAATATCACCAGGAACTAATTGCATACAAATGACACCGGCTGAAATTCCCTTTTCTCTACAACTGTTAAAGTGACATGAGCCCTGACCTGGATTTTATCTGGTCACCCTATGTGAGTGTGTGTGTGCATATCTAGTCTACATAATTTACATTTCTCATTTTCTTATGAAGCATATTTGCATTATAATATGCTTTTAAAAACAAATCTGCAGATTTGTTTGCTGCTTTGCTGTCAGTAAAAGTAATAATCCTCACAATAGATTGCTGTGGAAATTATGATATCACAAAGACAAAATCATGTGGGCAGTGGGAGTTGATGAACTCTTGTTTCCATGAAAATGCCTTTTAAAAATAAAGAATACAGAAGCCATAGTGGGCCGCAAACTGTGGTGGGTGTATAGTCCTCCTAGACTGGAGGGGTTTGCACTTGCTAGAGAAAGGTGAACAAATGTTACGAGAAGCATAGGGAGCTCTTCTTCTTTTGTGTTCAGAAACTCAATTGGACTTACTTCTGAGTAGGATTATGCTATACTGTCTAGTCATTCATACAAAGTTAACTAGAATTAACCTGAACTTCACATTGACTATCCATTTAATATTGCTAGTATAGTAAATGTCTGAGTTGTAGATTGTGGTGTAGTGGCTAGAGTGCCAGACTGAAAGTCGGGAGATCTGGGTTTTAGTCCCCACTTGGCCATGGAAGTTCACTGGGTGACTTTGTGCCAGTCACAGACTCTCAGCCCAGCCTACTTCACAGGGTTGTTGTTTGAAGATAAAATGGAGGATTATGTACGCTGCCTTGGGTTTCTTGCAGGAGAAATGGCAGGATATAAATGGAATAAATAAATACAATGTAAACTCTGTAATCTTGTAACTTGTAGTCAGATGTTTTGATAGTGGTATAGTAACAGGGTTTGGTAGAAACTCACCACTGAGGCCATACGGTGCGTGCTTATCACCAGATCTCCCAATAGTGTACACAGCAAAATCTGCAGAAAGTTATGCCTGGAGCAAGACTTTTAATAGAAATTGACTTGTGAAAATCTAGTTTATATTACATCTTAAGTGTGATAATGTTTTAAAGAGAGCTGCTCTTTTTTTGCTTAATATTAAATCACACAAATAGGCCTGAGAAAAGATTGCTACAGTGACCCAATCATTTTTTCTCTCTTCTATCTACACCCTTACCTGGGAATAAGTCTTATTAAACTCAGTGAGGCTTGATTCTGGTTAGGGAACAATCTTATGCATGCTGGCTGTGGAATGCTGGGAGTTGTAGGACTTTTATTCTGGCTAGAGGATTGCACCTTTTGGCCCCCTTTCTAATCTGTCTTTACCGCATATTTTCCATTTTCTGTTTTGTCTAGCACTGGTGTACCCCCTCCTAACCACAGTGTTCTTTAGTTATTTTCCCCCTAATCCACAAGCTGTTTTCTTTAGAAAAATGGAAAATAATAGATTTTCTTTTCTATTGATCTTGTATGAGGACAGCAAAAAGAACTACCATAAAGGAATTTGTACAGCAACTAAAATACATATTAATTTCAGATACACTGAATGTCTCAATTGTTCTTTATTTCAGTGATTTTAACATTAACATATTTTGTAGAACAGGTTTAACTTAATTGTGAGGTGTAGAATTAACATGTGACCAAGGCCACGCCCCCTTGGGGCGGTCACATCAAGATGGGCCCACTTGGGGGTTGGGCATGTTGGGGTGGGCACGCCTCCTTGAGGGCCGGCCATGTTGTCCTCCTTTTTGGTTTCCAAAATATGGTCACCCTATTCCTGGTTCCTCACAGGAAGCACACCCCATTCAGGCTGAATCCAGCAGTTCTTTCATATTGTTACACTGCCCTGATCTGCTGCTCTCTGGATGGTGATTTGTCACTACCACCATCCCCTGCTGTAGCTGTGGGGCTCTGGACGTTCGGCCCAAGATCCAACCTAGCTGCTCCACTACTAAGGACATCAAAACATCGTTACAAAAAGGAGAAGGAGAAAAAGAAGAAGCCGATTGCTGCTCCTCCCCCTTTCCACCCCATGTAATGGAATTCTGATGGGACTCCCATTCATATCCTTTTAGCCCTTTTTTTCAGGGCAAATGGAAACTGTGCCTTATCTGACCCATTTGGTTTGCTTTTCCATTTGTCTAGAAGGAAATGCGCATCCCTAATGAGTACTGTCATTGCCAGCCACATGACCATTTTTATTTTTATTTTTATTTAGATGGTTCCACCATTTATTTGGATTGCTGGTCAATGTAAATTTGACAAATTGGATTGAGGAAACTTGCAAAACTGATCATTGTTGCTAGCAATATGCAAAAGTTTCCCAATTATTTTGTGGCTGTTTTCACGTTGTTACAGAATCGCACTGCATTTGCATTCAAGATACACAACTGCAAAAGTGGACATGAGACTCTTGTAATATAACACTGTAGTATAATATATATTTTTTCCTTCCAGAAATCACAGCTGTGTGTCTCATTCTTGATTCAAATGTTAGCAGATAACTTTGTAGTATTTCTACATTTTCATTTTTGTCAACTGCTCAGACAACGTCTACTATTGGGCAGCATAGAAATGAAATAAATAAATAAAATGAAAATAATATGTTTTTAAAAAATCCCCCCAGAATACTGTTTTGGAGAAGGGAAAAGGAAGGAGTAAGAGTGTAGAACTGGCCAACACACTTTCTTCTTCTTGCTAAAGGACACACTGAGATATTGTGCATCTCCCTGTACTTAGTATGAGAAGCTCCTTCCACAGCAGAAAATAGCTGTTTTGGGACAGAGGGTGGGGGGGCAATTTTCATCATGACTATGTGGTGAAGGGTCAAGTTGATCCCCCTTCCCACATGCTATGGCCCAGTTCTGATTGGATGGCTTACAGCTGCAATTGAACAACAACCGCTACCCACAAAAAAAAAAACCCCACAGGATAAATGTGACCATGCATTTAACACAGCATGTAGTTTGGTCCTAGGTTACATTAGTTTAGACACACATTTTACCTTTAAGAGTGACTCTTCATTTTGCTTTGCTCTCTGGCTTAAGACTGTGCTGCTGTTCTAGCACTGTTTTGCCTCATTCGTCCTTGTTATCCTTTAACATTCTTCAGTGTTTGTTTGTTTGTTTAATGATCTATAAACTGCCATTCATGGTATAACCTTCCAAAGCAGTGTATGAAATGTCATTAAAGCAATAAATAACCATAAAATATAATTAATCATCCAATTAAAGCCACAGTACAGAAACAGAGGAGAAGCAACGAGTAAATCTCAACAATTAATGAAATGTAGACGGAAATCATCATCATCATTTAAAACTTTTTCTTTAAAATTTCCAAGAATGACATCATGCACATTCCCAAGGGAAGAGAGTCCCAAAGGTGTGGGCCACCACCACAGACGAGGCCCTGTCCCTGATACTCACCAACGTAACATCACTTTTCAGTGAGTGAGAGAGCAGGGTGGTGATTGTCAGTCAACCTAAGGGGCCCACTGAGATGGAAGTTGCAAGATAGACAATGGGCCTATTCAGATGTCATGCTAAGCCAAGATAGTTAATGGTTTTGACCCAACTATGGTGGCTTAATGTGTTGTGGGGGGCCGGGAGAAAACCACTACTATAACAGTTAAGGAACACACACACACAGGCTAACCATCCCACTGCAGTAGAGTTAAGAGGCCCAGGGGTGGCTTACCGCAATGTGTGGCAGGCTCCCCATGGATTAAAATGGGCTCTGGGAGGTTTCTAGGCAATTACCATAGAGTCTGCCAGCAGGAGCAACCGCCACTTCTGCCACCACTCTGGCTGCAGCGGGCTTTCTCTATGGGCGTGCAGCCATTTTGGCAGTAGTTTTTGGAAAGGCCCTGAAGAATACATTTGCGCCAGAGAGAAAGCCGGGATGTGTGGTAAGCTGTGCAGAGGTATGTGCCCTAACTATGGAAGGGTGGGTAGTGGAATCATGTGGTGCCATGTAGTTCAGTGGTCATGTGATGGATCACTTGCAGTGGTTCCACTAACCTTCCCCTCTCTGTAGTTCCCCTAACCACCACTGCCTCCTCGCAAGTGTGAATGGGGCCAGAGACTAGATTCGCACAGCATGATAACCCACACTCAGTGGTTGAGTGTGGGTTGTTGTTGAACCATGGGTTGGCATGTTGTCTATACCCAGGACATTTTACACAGGGTGGCTTGTCAACCATGCAGTGTGGCTTATTTTTCCTGAACAAGCCACCTTTAGAACCTATGGATTGTTGTTTAGGCTGACCACATGAAAAGGAGGACAGGGCTCATGTAACTTTAACAGTTGTAAATAAAAGGGAATTTCAGCCAGTGTCATTTGTATGCAATTAGTTCCTAGTGAAATTCCCTCTTCATCACAACAGTTAAAGGTGCAGGGGCCCTGCCTTCTTTTGTATATGGTCACTCTAGAATAGTGCCTGCAACTTTAACTGTTGTGATGAAGAGGGAATTTCACCAGAAACTAATTGCATACAAATGACACTGGCTGAAATCCCCTTTTCTCTACAACTGTTAAAGTTACATGAGCCCTGTCCTCAGCCTGTCCTCCTTTTCATATGGTCAGCTTATTGTTGTTGGGTTATTCAGGGTGGTTAGCCTGTTGTGTGAACAGTATAAATAAATATTCCAAAGCACTCTCTATATTAGGGATGGGAAACCTATGCAGTGTTGCTGGACTCCAACTCTCATCATCCCCTGCTAACATGGCTTATAGTTACGGATGGAGTTCAGCAATGTCTCGAGGGCCATAGGTTCTTGTCTATGTTTATCTCATCACCGATACCACCATAGGCCTTACTTATAAGGTATTGGACAAGGCCCCAGAAAATATCCCTAGTCAAGGCCATGGAACCAATTGAGGAAAAAAACTGGTTCAAGGAGCAACCATGGGTCAATGGTAGAGCAAATGTTTTGCTTTTAGAGCATCCCGAGTTCAATTCCTAGCTCTCTGGTTAAAGGGTCTGCCAGTGGATGGTGTGAAAGTCTTTTGCAGGAGGCCTTGGGAAGCTACGATTAGTCAGGGCAGACGACACAGGGCTAGAATGACAAATCGCCTGATGTGATATAAGGCAGCTTCCTATGTCTATGGGATTGTGTCTGGGATGTCCCATTTACACATGTGCATCATTCCTTGATATTGCAGCCGTCACGTGATGTGTCTCTGCAGCAATTAGCTATCATAAATGCAGCACCACTAATTAATGTAGTGTACTGCTGCCCATAAATACCCAGATCCCAGAGCTGTGGCATGGGAAGCCACATTAGCCCCTTAAGAATTGCCGCCCAAGTTCCTTTTGCCATACTTCTTTCCATCATTAAACTGAACCTTCCACGCAAAAGTAGAGAAAATTCTACAAGGAAGGTGAATGCTGCTTTGCAGAGAGCATAATTTTTTTTTATGGCACCCATTATGTATAGTTATGAAGCAATTTGGGATCCTTGGAGATGAAAGGTGCCATGGAAGTGAAAAGCGAAAGGGTATTATCTCAAGATTTCTTATATTTTTAATATTACCTGACTTCCCGCTACCTCAAAGCCTGTTATGAACTCTACTGCGTTCAAGGACAATAAACAGCTGTATGGGTATGATTCTGCCCATGAACAGAAGAGAAATGACAATTGGCTGGCAAATCTTGGCTTACTTAGCGTTGTCATAAACAAGGCCTTCTTCATGCGTCCATACAAGCACACACACACCAGGGGTGTGAAGCACTTTCATGTGGCATGAACTAGTGCCCCTGAAGGGTGTGGATTAATTAAGCCACCACAGGGAAGGCATTAATCACATGGGTCTTTCCCAACCAATCAGTATTCTATGGACATACCAATGCAACTGATTCCATCCAAATGGTTGCTGAGTTCACATTCACTGTACAGTCTCACCATGGGAAGTGGCTACCCACATGAACACATTTGTGTGAAAGAGGGAGGCTTTTTTTAAAAAAGAGATAGAATAAATGTTTTGGAACAACAAGGTAAAGTCTGTTGGGAATCTTGCAACCTCATCTGCAAGTTACTGGACGGGGCAGTGTTGCAGTTAGTTAGTTCCTGGGAATTTAGACCACAGCTAGGCTTAGGATCTCTATTTCTTACAGTGTAGTTTGCTGTGATTTGTTCCTTTTGCTCCTCCCCTTCCTTCCCCCCACACTCTCTGACCTCCCTCCAATGTGGGAGCACTCATGTTTGCTCTGTTTCTCCTGTCAGCGTTGTAGAACTGGGGATGTACAGATTGTGTAAATTTTGTCCTGCCTGTGGTTTGCGGTTTGTTAAGTGCCTTTGATTCTGTCGTCTGCCTATGAACAGAATCAGATTTTTTGTTTTTGTTTCTGAATTTGGGCAAATGTGCATTTGCGCAAATCCACTTCTCTGCAAGTGCGCAAATTCCCCCCCCCATGGACAAATTCCCCCATAATGCACATTTTCACATTTTAGCCTATGGGGAAATGTGCATTTTGGCCATTTTATCTTATTTTTAAATATTTTTCTATGACTTAGCTTGCACAAAATTCCCAAAGGCTAAAAAACTGGCCCACAAGTCCTCGGGATCCTCCCGACGAGAGGAGAAGCTGGCCTGCTGGAGAATTTGCAGGTCAGACTCATAAAAATCTGAATTCATTTGGTCGGTTGCACATTTCTCCAACATCCCTCTGTAGAACACAAATTTACTGAACAACCTTTTTTAAAAAACTTTATACTGTACCTGCATATTATATGCAAGCAGATTTATTTATTGTAATTCTATATGGCCTAATAGCTGAAGCTCTCTCTCTTGAGAGTAAAGCCATATCTTTTCTTCACCAAAGAAGGGTATGGTCTCTTTTTTTACCCTTGGGCACATGAGGGACTGGTAAATACTCATTCTGTTCTGCCTTTTGTTTTTTCTCTGCTAACTGACATCAATGCTAAATAATTCTGATCAAACTCCTCTCATAGGATCATACCACATCAGTATGCATGTGGTATGTTTATGAAAACTGCCTCCAAATTAAAATGTCCCTGTACATGCAATGCCAATATTTTATTTATTTATTTATTTATTCATTTCTTAGCCATCTTTCAGGGCAGAAGCCCTCCCAAAGCGGCTTACAACCATACATAGAACAGTATAAATATTAAATGCAATAAAAGCCTGTAAGGATGGTGCATGGCGGATCATTGGTGGGAGTTTGTTCTGCAGATGTGGGGCTACTGCTGAGAAGGCCCTCTCCCATGTGGAGACCCACCTAATTTCTCTCACTGGTGGGCAGGTGAGAAGGGCCTCTCTTTTTGAACTTAATGTGCGGGCAGGCTGATATGGGTGAAGGCGGTCTTTCAAGTAGCTTGGTCCCAAACTGTTTAGGGCTTTAAAGGTCAGAACCAGCACTTTGACTTGGGCTCGGAAGCACACAGGTAGCCAGTGCAGTTGATGCAGTATTGGCGTTATGTGGCCAGATCGCCTCGCCCCTACCAATACTCAGGCGGCCGCATTCTGCACCCACTGAAGTTTCTAAACTGTCTTCAAAGGCAGCCCCACGTACAGTAGTCCAACCTGGACATGACTAGTACATGGATAACTGAGGCAAGATCTCTCCTCTCCAGATAGGGTCTCAGCTGGCGTATCAACCTAAGCTGGTAGAATGCATTCCTGGACACCGCAGCCACCTGGGCTTCCCCAGTTAACTCAGAGTCCAGGAGGACTCCTAAACTGCATACTTGGTCTTTTATGGGGAGTGCAACCCCATCTAAGACCAGTTGTAATCCTCCATCCAAAGTACTTGGTTTCCCCAACCTCCATCTTTGTCTGGATTAAGTTTCAGCTTGTTCACCCTCATCCATTCCAAAACAGCCTCCAGACACTAGTTCAAGAGTTCCACAGCTTCCTTGGGATGTGCAGCTGGAAACCAGAGGTACAGCTGAATATCATCCACATACTGATGACACTTCAGCCCAAACCTCCTGATGTCTTCCCCAGAAGTTTCACGTAGATGTTAAAAAGCATGGGGGACAAGATAGAACCTTACGGCACCTCACAGGCTAATAGCCATGGGGTGGAATAGAAATCCCTCAAGGCCACCTTCTGAGACCACTCATCCAGAAAGGACAGGAACCACTTTAAAGCCGTGCCTCCCAAGCCCAATCCAGATAAACGATCCAGAAGGATTCCATGGTCGATATGTCAGGAGAAGGTACAGCTGGAAGCCTTTGCAAGGAGAATATGAACTGAAGGAAATTTGCCTGGAAAACTCTTCTCTGCACATTTGGATGTCAAATATTCATTGAATATTCTACTTGGCATTTGTATTTGAAATCTGGTATATTTGATAAGTGATGTCAGTATTTTATATTTGACATTAGTTGACAGATGACAGTATTTGACGGCATTCAGCAGTGTTCAGAAAAAATGAAAATTGGCATGCAATTGTATTTAGTAAACAACAGCTTCTCTACTAACTTTACCCATTCATTTAACAAATCATGTGACGTATGATAGAAAAGTACAACTGTCAGTTTTCAAATTTTGAGGTCAAATTTGTGAGGCCAAAATCCAGATGTCAAAATTTTAATTAAAAAAATAATGCAATTTTTTAAAAATAGTTTAGCTTTATATTCCATGACATATGACAGTATTTGATGGCATACAGCAGTATCCAGAAAATGAAAATTGGCATGCAATTGTATTTACTAAATGACAGCTATACGTGGTGTCCCTAAAGTTTGGAACAGATTGCCGACTGGACACATTTAAACATCATCCTTTCATCCTCGGGTTCCCCACCTACAAAAACAGAATAATAGCTGCCTACCTTATTGGGCATGGGGCATATTGAAGGCAGCACAATAAAAAAAATGAAAATAAAACTGCCAGTATCATACTGCCTTTATACAAATCTATGGTGCGACCACACTTGACTGTTCACCATATCTCAAAAATGGTATTGCAGAGTTAGAAAAGATGAAGAAAAAGGCAACTAAAATGATCAAGGGACTGGAGCAACTCCCCCAAGGAGAGAGACTGAGATATAGAGTGGGATATAAATGTATGAATGAATGAATGAATGGTGAGTGGAGGGTGGGGGAACATCCTAGAGGTGTAAAAAATTATGCACGGTTGGAGAAAGTGGATAGGGGGAGGTTTTTCTCCCTCTCCTATAGTACCAGAACCCAGGATCACCACATGAAGCTGATTGTGGGAGATTCAGGACAAATAAAGGAAGTACTTCTTCACACGGCACATAGTTAAAGTTTGGAATTAACTTCCACAAGATGTAGTGATAGCCACCAATTTAAAGGGGGATTAGACAAATTACCAAAGGAGACCGCTATCAATGGCTAGTATTCCTGATGGCTATGTACTACCACAGTGTCAGAGGCCGTATGTGTATGTACACCAGTAGCTTGGGAATATGTCTAGGGCGGTGCTATTACTAGGCTGGCCCTATGAAAAGGAGGACAGGGCTCATGTAACTTTAACAGTTGTAGAGAAAAGGGAATTTTAGCCGGCGTTATTTGTATGCAATTCATACCAGGTGAAATTCCCTCTTCATTACAACAGTTAAAGCTGCAGGGGCCCTGCTCTCTTTTGTATCTGGTCACTCTAGTATAGTGCATGCAACTTGAATTGCTTTGATGAAGAGGTGATTTCACCAGGTACTAATTGCATACAAATGATGCCGACTGAAATTCCCTTTTCTCTGCAACTGTTAAAGTTACATGAGCCCTGTCCTCCTTTATATATGGTCAGCCTAGCTATTACATAGGCTGACCATATGAAAAGGAGGACAGGGCTCATGTAACTTTAACAGTTGTAGAGAAAAGGGAATTTCAGCCAGTGTCATTTGTATGCAATTAGTCCCTGGTGAAATTCCCTCTTCATCACAACAGTTAAAGTTGCAGGCACTATACTAGAGTGACCATATACAAAATAAGGCAGGGCCCCTGCAACTTTAACTGTTGTGATGAAGAGGGGATTTCACAAGGAACTAATTACATACAAATGAAACCGGCTGAAATTCCCTTTTCTCTACAACTGTTAAAGTTACATGAGCCCTGTCCTCCTTTTCATATGGTCAGCCTATATTACACCCATGTCCTGCTTGTGGGTTCCTGGTCAACAGCTGGTTGACCACTGTGTGAACAGAGTGCTAGACTAGATGGACCCTGGATCTGATGCAGCTTGGCTCTTCTTATGTTCCTAAAGACCATAAAGTTGTTTGTCAATTAAAAGCTTCATAGAACTGATAAATAGTGTGGTATATTCTGTTTCCATGACATAAATGCACTAAACATTTATGTTAAGAATATTTAAACCATAGCTCTTAGAATATATTTGAAGCTCAAACCAGGGGGTTGGGGGATTCTTTTGACACAGTTTGCATCTTTAAGCAAAATTGGCTGGTTTTATGTATTTCAACAGCACCAAATGCTAGAATTAAGAAACATTCATAAGACTCCAGAGACCTTTCCTTTTTAGCTTCTATGGGAAATTAACAGCTCAGACAGGAGCAGGGCTAATTTAAATAACTTTTTACTTTAAAACTCTTGGAATATTATGGGACCTATGTGTGCTTCCCTGGGCTATAGCATCAGTGTCAAAACCATAAACACCTAAAGTTTCCAGAATTAACTATGGCATTTTGTCTTCTCTGTTTAATTTCAGTAATGTGTCTGCTGGAAGAGCGAATATTCATAATCTGAAATCAACTTTATGATCATTGTTTTTCTGTTACAGTTTGTGTCAAAATAATAAGGGAAGGTTCAGAATCTAAATGAAACTAGGGCTGGTCTCATTCCCCTGATGCGGAACAAAAGGAGAGGATTTAAGTGATTTACAGGGAGGGGTGATGCAGGGAGAGGAGGGAGCTTCTAATTATGGCAGAGGACATCTTACTTTTCTTTTTTCCTTGGTGCCTCTGGGAAAGATGCTAGCATTAAGTAGGGATGGGCAGATCTGTCAAGGTCAATCTCATTCAGGTACTCCGTTTTCCACCACTAGGCTTATTCTGTCCCAGTTCTTTGTGAGCCTTCCGCTCCTCCGCAGAGAAATTGGTACAGAATGATGTTTGTGTCCATTTTTCAAAATAAGCACATTTTTGGTGTACGCTTTTCAGATGTGCACATTTTTGTATGCCTGCACCTGTGCGTTTTGTGCATTTTAGACATGCATGCAGTTTAGATATGTGCACAATTTTAAAATGTGTGATGTGGGGAAATTTTATTTATTTAAATTTTGTTTTCTTTCGCAAAATGCATCGCAAACTCAGAAAAGTCCAGATTTCTGGCCGCGAATGGTGTTCATGTCCACATTCAGTTCTTGGAGGTACAAATTGGGTAATCTTGCATTAAAATCTGGCTGCAAATGCAGGGGAACATTGGGGTGTCATTTTGGCTCACCTCTAGAACCGAAAAGTTTTTAATGATTGTAAAGGGTGGCAACTTGGCAGTTTATACATTGTCATATAATTGCCTTTCAATATACCTGTACTAACAAATTATATCCATTTTATACTGGGATAACTACCATGGCTTACCTCCCAAAGAATGCCGAACCTCATCTACATGTCTATATAATTATTTGATGTTGTCATCATCAAGTGATCACTATGTGTGTGTGAACCAGAGCTAAGTCTGTAGTGTAGCTATGCCACTACAATCCGATCCTTAGGGTTCCCATCTGTTCCTAATTTTGATGGACTGTTCATATTTTGGGAGCTCTGCCCACCATAATTAGGGGGAGAGTATTATGAACAGAAGATGTTCATATTTCCTGTCAAGGCAAAAGCAGTTGCCTGAGCCAACTTCAACTACGCTGCCTTCAGTTTCAAAACAATGTGTTGGAAGAGCAAGGGAAATAGCCTCTTGAAGGAAGTAAAGAGCAACAGTAAGTATGGTGTTGTTGTTTTTAAAATATCAACTGAAAGGGTAAATTGTTTTTGTCAAAATATAATGCAAATGGCTGGGATTTTGTATGGCACCCCAACGCAGAAAAATGAAATTGCAGTCTTGCCCAACTTCTGATTTATGGAGGCTCAGTGTAGCAATCATTGATCATAGCTGTTGATAAATCCACCCTTTAATGATAGTCTTCCCCATCCTAGGTCCTTCCAGGTATTTTGGACTGCAATCCCCATCAATCCCAGCTTGAATGAACAGTGGTCAGGGATGACTGGAGTTCTAGTTCAAAACATCTGGAGAAGTACGGGTTGGGGGAAACTGCTATGTAGGACAGCCATCCCCAACCTGGTTCCCTCCAACTGCTTTGGACTACAACTCCCAGCATTCCTGCCCACTGGCTATGCTGGCTGGGCCTGATGATTGAAGTCCAAAACCTCTGGAGAGTTCCAGGTTGCGGAAGGCACTTCTATAGAGTAGCTGGTATGGGACAATAAGGATTTACATAATTTACAGCACATTCTTATACATGTCCATGAAGAGTTCATTCAGTTCAATGGGACTCATTCCCAGGCAAATATGTATAGCTTTGTAACCTTAGGCTGCAATGCTGTGCCCACATGCACAGGAGTAAACCCCATTGAACTCAATGGGACATACTTCTTACTGCATGTGTATAGGAATGCCACTAGGGTAGATGGCCTTTTAAAAGGATCCAGCTTTCTCTAAGCTGGTGTCTTCCAGATATTCAGGATTACAAATCACATCATCTCTAACCATTGGCCATGGTGGCTGGGCTGATGGGATTTGTAATCCAAAGAACCTGGAGGGTCCCAGACTGAGGAAGGCTATCATGGAAGGATAGGTCAATCAACAGCTTGTTCCAATGATAGTACCAACAGCTAAACACTGGAACAGAGGAAGCTCCCTTATACTGTGTCATCTAGCCCAGTATTGTCAACACTGACCAGCAGCAGCTCTCTCCAGAATTTCAAGCAGGATTTTTTTTCCAGCCCAGCCTGGAGATGTTGAGGATTGAATCTGAGACCTTCTGCATGGAAAGCTTCTGTTCTACCACTGAGCCATACACGCCACCCCCTCTATATTCAGAGAAAGTATACCTCTGAGTAGGACATGGAGGTGGCTTTCACCCTCATCAGTCATTGCTGGTGAGCTTCCAGAAGCATTTGTTGATCATTTCTGGAGACCAAATGCTTAACCAGATGGATTTGGGGTCAGACTCAACAACAGCGTCTCTTTGACATTCTTATGCAAGCGATGCTGGAGCCGGAGCATGACGACTCCATTTCTGGAAAGCTGGAACCGAGTTGGCTGGTGCTACTCTAGCTGACAGGAACACCTTCTCTGCATCGCCAAAACAGCCAGGCACAGATGCTGCCACAGGAGCTCTGACGCAGCACCAGTGTGAATGGAGTGGGTGTTGGAGACGGCACTTTAGGTTTTCCAAGATGAACTGGTACAATCACTAGTTGGATTGGGGATCCGACTGGGCGGCAATCTTGCAAGAACAGTGCAGTAGGCGGAACACCACACACACACATGCACACACACACACACATTCTTATAAAAATATACAATTTATAATATCCAAATGTCTCCGATTTTGCAAAACAGTGCAACCTGCCTTGAGAAGTAAACAAATGTCGGGATGAAAAAAGTACAGCAGCCTGACCCCACAGATGGCTGCAAAATACTGCAGCAGCGGATGCATCTTACTTAAAACCCTGTGGACTGTCTTGTCAAAGTCATCAGCAAAGGATGAGCTCAAGGTGCAACCCTTCTGATCTGCAAGTGGTGGAGGAATGCATTTTGCTTCACCATTCACTTTTGTTTTAAAACATCAGTTGTTTTCCCCCTTTCATTTGAATTGCATTTTTATTTCGTATAGATTTCAGTGGGGAAGTCCAGCTGCAGTAGATGGAGAAATTGTCATCAGGGTTGCAGTTTTAGAAGGAGGGATTAAATTTCGAGATGAGGGGGAAATTCGTTCAGTTTGCATTTTAATGCAGTCTGGCCTAATTTTGCACTTTCGAACCACTATGCCAACCAAAATGCAGTGATCCTTCAAAATTTGCACTTTAACAAATTTTGCTAGGGAGATTGAAAAAATATATATAATGTGCACAAAAATGTTTATGATTTTTCATGCCAATTCAAAATAAACCAAATTTAAGATTGGAGGTTAAGACTTAAGGCTGGAGGAATTCTCAAGAGATGATCTGAGCTTAAGATTGGAAAACTTAGAACCTAAAGCAAACCAAAACTGACAAATTCTTTTATCCCTAGTTTAATTCACTCTCTCTGTTCTAATTAATATTGCTCCTTTGCTACCCTTTTAAAAAGAAAAGAAATTGGCACGTTTACTGATGACACCTTTAGCATCGCATCTGATTTGGCCCATGGTCATCTTGAACTGGATAAGGGTTAGGCTAAATGCTGCCACTTCTCCATCTTTCACCCTGGGCTTGCTGCACATGTGGTTCATGCGAGGACTTGCACACCAGTGGGAAGGGAGACAGAGGAGCTCAAATCCAAGTAGATCAGTTTAACTGGATTATGAAACAGACGGTCTATTCCCCTCTGTTCAGAAAAGCAAAATATGATTCATATAAAGGAAAGCATATGTTCAGAGACGACGGGACGCTATCAAATTGCATCAATAACTAAAGTGGAACATTATCTTCCCCACCCTAGCATGTCAAAAAATGATCAATCATAACTTACTCCCCTTTGGGCATATTTTTCTTTACAAACAGCTGCTAATTCTCTAGCACAGGTTACAAAGAAGAGGAGAGCGTGATTTATTGCAGTTTAAAATTGAAATTATTTCCTACTTGCGAGCGATGTGAATACTTTACAATAGCAGCTATTTTAAACCCCTCATTTTTCTCCTTCCTCACCCCACCCCACTCCACCTCTTTTACTAAAATACCATCTCCCAGGAGGGCTAAAGGCATGATGGTATTTATTTTAACCAACTGAATGAAAGATTCCTGCATTTGTCTTGTTTGAAAGTGTAGGAAAGAATTGCTTATAGAGGCCATCTCTAATTAGAGATCAAAACGTTACTTCAGAACATTTCATCAGAAATGTAAATAGCTAATCAGTACCAGTCCAATGGCTTTGTTTTTTAATTAGCCCCATGCAAAGTCTCCTTGAAGTTAGAAGACAGTTTGGTCTCCTGCCTCAGAATTTGCAATCTTACCAATAGCTTCAAGCTGAAGTTCCTTTTGAACTGCTTTCCCAGGGAAAAAAAAATCCCAGTGGCCTAAATGTTACATTTACATTTATTATTCTACCACACTGATAGCCTACCAGGCTTCAAAGATTCAAGTAGCAATCGCCAAAGTTAGAAATATGGAAGCAAAGTCATGGGCATTCTGGAAGAATACGAAGTTCATAAGCAAAATATTAACATTTTGTCATATCAGCTATAGAAGGCAAGCAATTCACTGTATCTTGTTTCTCTATTTTTCCTGTTGTTGAATTGCAGACCCAACAGGATCTGCCTACAAAGACTTGGTGTAGCCCAGAATGGGTTCAGGGGCTACAATGTTCTTTATAGCACGTTTGTTTCTGGCCACTTACGGAAGTTTCTGGGTCAATTTAACGATGCAGTAAACAAACAGGTGGTCTCCCGTAGTTCCTCCCTTTTTACATTTTAAAATACATCACAGATAACCCTAAACGGCATGAAATCAGTAGCATATAAAGCTGTCATTGCGCTATGAAACTGCCGAGGAAGGGAGGAAGGACTTTAAACAAAGAGGACAAAATGCCTCATTGCAACAAAGGCATGCAGTTCCTACCCCCATGTGCCTACTCAGAAGTAAGTCGCTTTGTGTTCAGTGGGGCTTACTCCCAAGTAAGTGTGATGAGGGTTGTAAATGTATAGCAAAATCTTACTTCTACTCAGAAGTAAGTCCTGGCTTTCCTGGGGGCTCTGAGGAAACAGACAATCCTATGTAAACCGCCTAGAGAGCTTCGGCTATGGGGCGGTATACAAATGTAATAAATAAAATAAAATAAAATAAAATAAAATAAACAAGAACCCCCCTCCTTTGCACATATGCCAGGGAGGGAGGGAGGCGCTCCCTCAATTTAACTGTGTCTACTGATTAAAGGAGCCTTGGGAAACAGCAGCAGGGCCTTGTTGCCCCTCTCCTCTCATGTAATCCAATTCATATCAATCATGCCAGAGAAACAGGAAGCACAACAGCGACGGGTAAACAACAGGATTTCCAATCAATTTAGAGAAGCTTGAAGGATGGATTGAGATGATATGCTAACCCACCATGGGTCAAGCTGGCTTCCAGGGGGCTGAGCTTGTTACAACTTACTGAGCTCGAGCCCCAAACCAGATCGCTCTGACATCCCTATTACTACCCACTTTTCCTCAGAGGGCAGGCAGATCCCAGAAAGGGGCCTCGAAGAAGATCTCAAGGCCCAAGTTGGCTAGGCTGACCATATGAAAAGGAGGACAGGGCTCATGTAACTTTAACTGTTGTAGAGAAAAGAGAATTTCAGCCAGTGTCACTTGTATGCAATTAGTTCCTGGTGATATTCCCTCTTCATCACAACAGTTAAAGTTGCAGGCACTATACTAGAGTGACCATATACAAAAGAAGGCAGGGCCCCTGCAACTTTAACTGTTGTGATGAAGAGGGAATCTCACCAGGAACTAATTGCATACAAATGACCCTGGCTGAAATTCCCTTTTCTCTACAACTATTAAAGTTACAGGAGCCCTGTCCTCCTTTTCCTATGGTCAGCCTAGCCATGCTGGAGCAGACCAAGAGTCCATCTAGTCAAGCACTCTGTTGACACAGTGGCCAGCCAGCTGTTGACCAGGGACTAACAAAGCAGGACATGGTGCAACAGCATCCTCCCACCCATGTTCCCCAGCAACTGGTGCACACAGGCTTACTGCCTAGGATACTGGAGGTAGCACATTTGCTGGAGGTAGCTTTATAGCAGGACTGGCTGATATACCTGGCATTGCTCTGCTGTTGTATCTGGTTATGATTTTAAAACATAAACAGTAGACAGGTTGTTTGTTTTCATGTGGAATCGGGTTGACTGAGACAAACCTTAGGAGTCTGGCTTGTGAAAGGCATGCAACAGCCACACACCAGTGCAGTCACAATGGCTGCCAAAGGCCAGTAAGTCTGGCCTCCTGCCCAAGGTATGCTGGGAGTTCTGCCCAAGGCATGCTGGGAGTTGTAGGCATAAACCTAGGTTTTTTAATTAAATTATTTTTTAAAAATACTTAAAACCCAAAATTTCATGTTTTTAGATCTTTCTGGTACATTGTACTGCCAGACCTATCAGTGTGCCAAATTTCAAGTTTCTAACTCATCTGGAAGAGGGTAAACATTTCCAGACATACATTCCCCCCCACACATACACTTTCAGCTTTATAGGTAGAGATACATGAGCTTAAACCACTATGAGATGAGATGGCTGCCTTTTAGATACAAGAATAGAAATGGGATCTATCTGTTGCTCATTTCTCCTTGTAAAAATATAGCAGTGTAGAAGCGATGTTCCCAGCCCCCTTCCACCCCCACCAAATGGTTCTCTTCAACTTTAAACAATGAAATCAAAATTCCTGGAGTTAAGAGCTAAAAATGATTCAATTGCACTCACTATAGAGGCAGTGCACATAGTAGGCTATTGATCTCTGTGTCGCACTATATTTACAGTCTAGTATGATCAATATGCTATTTCTGATCCAGTCGTTTCTAGAGTTCTGCAGCTCCGAAATTTTATAGGGAGATTATCCAGCACATGACAGACTTATAAAAATTTCAGTGTGAAATACTGCCAGCAAAGTAGATGAAGCAACGGAAATACCCAGACTAGTTCAGTTTTGACCTGTTATAAACTGAACAAATTCAAGTAGGTGGTACTGTGCTAAAATTGAAAGCTGTGAACAACTGGCTTCTCAAAATTCTTCACCCGCTCTGTGGGCAGAGAGGGACCATTCGTCTAAATTCAGTGGAGACTGGTGGCTCTGATTTTGGTGGGGCTGCGAATCCATTCCGGATTTCAAACTAAAGGAGCTGTCCAAGGTGCTGAGCCTATTTTGGGGTTGGGTTTAGCAATTTGGATAGCTCCTATACAGCTTTGGCTGGTTCTGACTGAAACCCATGATAGATTCACAACCCCAATGAAATCGGATCCACCAACTTCCACTGACTAAATTTTCCCAGAAGGAAGGGGGGAAATCTCCAAAAGTGTGTGTGTGGGGGGGGGGGGGTAGAATGGCTGTCCATTAGCTATGTCAGTAGCACACTTTCTTTTTTGCTTTCTTTCCTGCTTGCTTTCTAAAATGATTTTAAAAAATAAATAAATTATAGCAACCGTGTTGGCAGACTGTCCACCCTTTTTATATCCTTCACAATGCCCCTGATCTAGTGTCATGCCACAGAACTGTGAGGGGAAAGTGGTGGCCACCATTTTTAAAAATGGTGAATAATATTCAGAGAAATATTTACAAAGTGGATTTGTTTTGTGTGGGGGTGTGGGGTTGAGAACAAAAATTCTCAGAAAAACCTCAGAATTTTCCTCAGAAAATGTTTGACTCATAGCCTATCTACACTACTGCTTTAAAATGGTTTAGAACAGTTTTAAGCCAGTCAATAACCATTATTAACCGGTTTAAAGCTGTTATAAACTGTTTTAAAGTAGTGAAGATAGTTCCTCTGTTTTACTAGGAACATGGAAAGCATCTTGTGAAATACATTCTCTAATGCAGGGGTGTTAAAGTACAGGCCAATGGGCCAAATCTGGCCTAGCCAGAGTTCCAATCTGATCTTCCATGGTTTCCCAGAAGGCCATGTCCCTTCCCCTGGCCTCGCCACTTCTCCGCCAACTACCAATCATTTTGTGATTTCCTGGCTTTTGCTATATTTTCCCCATTATAAAAGGTTGAAATGCCTCACCTAAGGCTTCATTACTGACAGTTAGTGCTTTAAATAGGCTATTGGGGTATTTTGGTATTTTGGCCCTGCTCCTTTTGTCTGTGGTCCCACCCACCACTGGAACAGGCTCATTGAGAGCTTCTCTAAAATTGAATTCAGCCCTCACTGTAAATGAGGTTCAACACCCCTGCTCTAATGCAATTCATCTTACCACCCACGACAAGGCCAATGCATTTGGCCAGAGGGAAAAAGAACATGGGACTACTGGATAACTTGATTTCACCTGGTCAAAGCAGTGAAGGATAGTCCCTCATGCCTAGGAGTCATAGTGTGAGTTTCTTCCTCATGTCTCCTATCTGTCTGACATGATCATCCTAATAAGTTATAATACATGTTCTCAGATGGTCCATCAAGATGAACGTGCTGGTGAGAATGGGTGTGATATTCCCCTCTGATCTCTGAAAATAGTCTTTCTAATTTGTATGCAGTAAAAGGAGACTTGTAACGATGTGTTCTCTTATTGTGGCAACTTATAACTCTATGAGGCAGTTATGCTAAGAGAATACGATTGGTCCAAGGTCATGCAATGAGATTCACAGTTGAGCATGGGTTTCAACAAAGGTCATCTCCTGCTCATGGGTCTTCTGTGGGAAGCTGGTTGGTCACTGTGTGAACTGGATGTTCGACTAGATGGACCCTTGGTCTGATCCAGCAAAGCTCTTCTTAGGTTCTTAAGGTCTCCCTGGTCCATGTCCAACACTGGTACACCACATTGGATCTCAAATGTGATGTGACCAATTTAGTTGTTAACACAGTGGTTATTTGGACAATAACCCTTATGGCAGACACCTTCCCCAACCTGATATCTCCCAGGTGTGCTGGACTGCAACACCTGTCTGGGAATGATGGGATTTGCAGCAAAAGATATCCCACAGGAACCAATTTGGGGAAGGCTGCCTTAAGGCATGATGCAGCAGAAGTATAAATCAGATCATCCTTTGAATAAAACTGGATTTAAAAATCTGTGGACAAATGAATTGGTTGTGTAAAATGGGTACAAAGCCTCCCTATCATTTTGGTGGGCTTTGTTCCTTTAAAGGAAAAGTTCATTCTCCTTCTGTACTTGGTGCTTACAGTAAGGATTACTGTAGCAGTAGTGGAGAAATTTGAAGTTTCCCAGAAGTCTCCTGAGAGGGACCAGAAATTAGAACTTAACAAGAAGAGTATATTGCTACCTAAGGCCAATGTTCTAACCAATACTGTGTTCCTGAATGCTGCCAGTCCAATAAAGAAAGAGGCAGCAGTTAGATGCGATGGGGAGTTTCTTTTGATTTCCACAGTGCAAACAGTATATAAGTAAGCAATGGAGCAAGAAAAGATTTCCAAAATTGATTTTGGAAATGGAAGTCCTAAATACCTATAAATATGCATTGATTTTCATATGATTTTGCTAAAGTTCAAAGGCATCTGTATTGTATTATGGTTCTTTCACAATGTCAATATAGGAGACAGTCTGGATTTTTCAGATAATACTGCCCTTCAGGGGGGAAATGTTCCTAAAAAAATTTTTTACATTTCATATCATCCGATAGGGGAATTTAGCCATAGATCTGTTTTTGGTTTTTTACTAGAAGGAACTTGCTTAAATATGTTTTAACAGAAAGCCGTGACAGCACAATACTTTCAAAACACCATTTCTAAGAAGGTGGTGATGATAGGTATGGGAGAAACAGGGATGTTTGAGTTTGCTGAAATTCTCTGAACTTCAGTTCAAAGCTAAGTTCGGTTTGCTCCCATTATTGTTTGTGATCTGTTTTTGGTTCACTTGACAAGGAAAAGAGCATATTTCAAACAGGAAAAGTGTGCATTTTTGAAAAGGCAATTCAAGCCAACATTTAAAAACAAAATAAACGCACACATTTTCAAATGCACAAATTTGGGAATGTGTGGACATTTTTCCAAAATATGTGCTCCCATTTGCATTCAACATTATGAATGGGGTAAGCTTGGATGTTTTGTGAACTGAACTGAAATTCTTGTACATCCATTGCTGGAAAAGACTAGGGTGAGCTTGGCAAGCACTCACTCTGCCTGTACTCGCTCCGCCACCGCTTTAGCCTGTCCCCATGAACTGGGCCTCCCAAGCCCCTGCCAAGCTCTCTCGAGGCTTGCAAGCACTCAGTGCCCGCTAGGGGTGTGCACGCCAAAAAATATTGTCGTTTATTGTTATCGTAATTTCGGACCAAAAAAAAATATTGTCTTCATTCATATCGTAGGTGAACCGTATCGTCTTCACGATAATTATCGTGAAAAAATGATACTTTTTGCAGCCCTATTTTTAAAAACAAAAATACCTATAACTTCTGTATTTTAAAAGTTAGAGGCTTGAAACTTGGTCACAGTGCTTATGGGGTATGCCTAAGTATGTGTATGAAATTTGAGATCGATCCCTCCAACCCTCGATTTTATCTGAATTTTTTAAAGATCATTTCTGTTCTGATAGGTCTGAATGAACGCACGTGGTGAGCTGTCATTCTGATCTGTCAGAACTGAAACGATCTTTAATAAATTCATATAAAATCGAGAGTTGGAGAGATCGATCTCAAATTTGGCACATATGTATAGCACAAAACTCTGGATGACCGCACCCAACGGTTTCATGTAGATGTTGAACAGCATGGGGGACAAGACTGACCCCTGTGGGACCCCATACTGGAGAATCCACAGGGCTGAGCAATGTTCCCCAAGGATCACCTTCTGGAGCAGACCCGCCAAGTAGGAGCAGAACCACCACAATGCAGTGCCTCCCACTCCCAACTTAACCAGTCGTCCCAGAAGGATACCATGGACGATGGTATCGAAAGCCGCTGAAAGATCAATGAGAACCAACAGAGTCACACTCCCCCTGTCTTTCTCCCATCATAGGTCATCATACAGGGCGACCAAGGCTGTTTCCATGCCAAAACCAGGCCAGAAGGTGGACTGAAATGGATCCAGATAATCAGTCTTGTCCAAGAGTGTCTGGAGCTGGCTCGCAACCACTCGCTCAAGGACCTTGCCCAGGAATGGAACATTTTATTAACATTTTTGGGGTCTGGGGAAGATTTATTCAGGAGTGGTCTCACTACTGCCTCCTTCAAACAGTCTGGGACCACTCCCTCTCATAGAGAGGCATTAATCACTTCCCTGGCCCAGCCGGCTGTTCCATCCCTGCTGGCTTTTATTAGCCAAGAGGGGCAAGGATCCAATACAGAGGTGGTTGCATGAACCTGTCCAAGCACCTTGACAACATCCTCGAGCTGTGTCAACTGAAACTCATCCAAGAAAATAAGACAAGCCTGTGCTCTGGACACCTCACTAGATTCACCTGCTATAACACTGGAGTCTAAGTCCTGGCGGATGCCCAAGATTTTATTCCTGAAGTGCCTAGCAAATTCAGTACAGCGGGCCTCAGATGGTTGTACCATATCCTTGGGGCTGGCATATAATAGCCCCCAGACAACTCTGAAAAGCTCCGCTGGGTGGCAGATTGATGATTTAATAGTGGCAGCAAAGTATTGCTTTTTGCCACCCTCACTGCCCCTGAATATACCTTACTATAGGCACTTACCAGTGTTTGATAGCATCCACCAGGAGTTCGTCTCCATCTACCCTCAAGCCATCTCCTATTTTGTTTCATTGCTCTCAGCTCTGGGGTATACCGTATGAGCTCCACACAGGAGAGGGCACTCAGGAGCAATCGTGTCAACCGCCCGGGTCATTTCTGCATTCCACAGATCAACCAGGGTTTCGACAGGAGACCCAACCCTATCAGCCAGAAAACTCCCCAGAGCCCTCTGGAAACCATTTGGATCCATTAGCCTCCAGGGGTGGACCATCTTAATAGGTCCCCTACCCTTGCAGAGGGGAAATGCCACTGTAAGTCTAAACCTCAGCAAGCAGTGATCTGACTATGACAAAGGGACTGATGTAAAGTCCTCTACTTTCAGATCACCATCTCCATGTCCAGTTGCGAAAACCAGGTCTAGAGTATGCCCTGCTACATGTGTTGGGACAGTCCCATGGTTGTTATGGAAACCATGAAATCCTGAGCTGCCCCGGATAAGGTGCCCTCAGTGTGAATATTGACATCCCCCAAAACCAACAGTCTGGGGGATCTCAGCAGTACACCCGAGACTACCTCTGTCAGCTTACCTAGGGAGTCTGCTGAGCAGCAGGGTGGGTGGTATACCAACAGAATCTCTAATCTGTCCCACTAACCCAACACAAGGTGCAAACACTCCAGACCAGTAGTCACATGGACAGGGAGCCTGCAGAGGGAGATGGCTTTCCAGTAGACCACAGCAACCCCCCTCCCCGGCCCCAAGGTCTACCCTGATTCTGAGCCAAGTATCCTGGTGGGCATAACTGGGAGAGGTTGACTCCTCCCTGCTCACCCACCCAGGTCTCGGTTACACATGCCAGATTGGTTGCCTCATCCACAATTAAGTCGTGGATGAGGGAGGTCTTATTATGTACCAATCTGGCATTTAAAAGCAGCATCCGGAGTCCCGAGGGCTGGCTGATAGGGCAACCAACAAACCTGCGGTTGCGAGGAGGACTGGAACAGGGCACAGCCATTAACTGTCTGAGCCGTGTTCCCCTTACCTGGCACGTCCTCCTCACAACGCCATATCTCCCTCTACCCGACACTACACTGATTGGGGGTTCCTCAGATCCCCTCACTTGGCTCTGCATCCTCTCTCCCAGGCACATGGCTCCAGACCCAGAAAAAACAAGGCAGGGAAAAGGAAAAAAAAGGGGGGGGAGAAAAAAAGAGCAGCAGCAAACACACAGGCAGCAGCAAACACACAGGCAGCAGCAGACAGCTCTCCCTCTTCCCTGGGTGGGGTGATGATGGCCCCTTCCTCCTGCAGGCACTGGCTCTCCCACGACACCCCAGCCAGCCAGCTTATGTATCCCCTGTCCAGGAGAGGGACAGGTGGGGAATGGCAGCAGCAGCTGGCTGAGTACCTGGGGGCCTGGTCCTGCAGGGCGTGGCAGTCCACTCGAGCAGCAGTCCAATAGGGAGAGGGCGGTGATGGTAACAAAGCAGCAGCAGCAGCAGACAACTCTCCCTCTTCACTGGGTGGAGGTTATGATGGTCCCCTCCTCCTGCAGGCACTGGCTCTCATATTCTTTCTCTCCTGAATATGAAGAATGTTGGTAACTTTGTTCATTCTTTATCAAAACTGAACCGAAGCAAAGGGTAGTATTCAACAATGTCATTCCACAAACTCAAATCGCACTAGCGGAGCTCCACTGAATCTTTCCATTGTACCATCATGATGCAAAACTGCTTGCGCAACCACGCTTGCACAGATGTAACTTTAATGGGATTCTTCTCTTGCACATAGTTCAGAACTAGTTTCCACTAGCACAGCATCATTTGTGCTAACAGAACCATGCAATTGGATACTGCCTCAAATTCTCATCCATTCCTTCTACAACAACAGATGGCTTTTCACCACTCACCATGAGTTTTGGGACTGCAGCTTCCTTCAATCGCTCTATTGATTTCAATTGATTTCACCATTGCATCATTGCATCATTAAAAATAATGTTTCATTTTTTCCCAGGGGGAAAAAACATCCAAAACCACTCCTCCAGGATCTGACCCCAAAATGGATTCTGTCTTGCCAAATTCTGATCGAAAAACCATGTTGGAAATATAGAGCTGCAAACTCCAGGGGAGAATCCAGTTGAAGCATAGCTGTAGCCATCTCTGGTCATTGCTCTTTTGGTGTCCGTAGTTCCTGAGTGACCATGGCAAGAAATGGTAATTTAAGATTCCATTTCCTGAATTGGAATCCTAAATGCCAGTTGTGAGTTGTCATTACTGACAACTGGCACTGAATCAATCTGAGAAACGGTTCTCAATCAATCCAGGGATGATGATTCTCCAAAATATATTACTTTATTTTGAAACGTTCATCATCATTTCAGGGGTTTTGAAGAAGCTTGCAGATTGCGACGAAGAATAGATGAGACTGATTAATATTGATGGTTCTCCAAAAATGGCAAGAGAGGGAACATGAATTAATATGAGGAGATGTGCATTCTTCCCATGGGAAATACACATATCTTTGCTCTTGGGAATAGCCGAGAAGAATAGGGAAAGGAAACAGAAGTCACACATGCTTCCTTTCTTGCCACTAGGGATATCCACTGAACTGCAAGCTCTTCCACGAACTTTGTGCATTTGGGGGTGGGAAGGTTCTGTGATTTGCGCAACTTTCTGAGCAATTTGTGCAGTTTGCAACTGAATTAATTTCATTTATTTATTTATTTATTTATTTATTTAAAACATTTCTTCACCACCAATCAGGGCAGAAGCCCTCCCAAGGCAGCTTACAGCAATAAAACGCATTTAAAAATTACAATTTTAAAAGCGATAAACATAAGCACAATAAAATAGTGACAAAAACAGATTAAAACATTTCAGCAGAATTTGCACAAGTCACGCAGATTTGGCCACCATTTGCAAAAATTGTGCAAATTTGGTCATAATGTATGCAAATTGCTCTGAAATTTGTGCAAATTGTAGAACCTTAATAAAAAAAAGTGCACAATTCAAGGAAAATCTGCAAACTGGCCTGATTTCCTGCAGATTGAGTCAGCAACATAGCCAGAACCGAAAGAAAGTCTAGGAGGCTGAGCCTAGGAAACTTTATCGAACTAAACCCACCAAATGGATTTCTCTGACATCGTCACTTGCCATTGGGGAACGTCTGGGTCTTTTAATAGGGCTCAGCTATTATTATATGTCTTTCTCTACTACTTTTGGAAAACAAGACCAATCTCAGTAAGACTAAAGAAGATACTGTTGGTTTCCCTCATTTCTCCATACGTTTCCACCAATTCTATGGCAAGGCTCATTTAGCAGGGAGGAGCACTCATACTTGTACAGCATAATAAAAGTTATAGCATAATTTGTGCAAATAAGGCAGATTTGTCCATCATTTGCGTAATTTGTGCAAATTTGGCCAGAATATGTGCAAATTGCTCAGAAATTTGTGCAAATTGTAGAAACTTTAAAAAGTGCAAAATTCTAGGAAAAGCTGCAAACCTGATACGTTAGTGACAAAAACAGAGCATGTATTGAGAGTAGTAGTCTTGTTGACATATGAAGATTACAGAGGCAGACTGGCCATACTCCTACAAATTGTGCTAAAGTTTGGGCTTGATCCATGCCTGTCTGCAAGCATAACTTTTTATGCTCCTGCAGCATGGCAGTTGCGGCTATTTAAAAAATCTTTGCTCATTAAAAGAATTCCCTTCTTTAGCAGGGCCAAATGAGTAATTTCAGGGACATAGATTCAATATAAACCAACGGGCTTTGGAGACCAAGAAACATCCTAGCTACAAATGTATGAAACCTTCACTTCAGCAATGGAAGTTTCAAGTAGGGATGTCACAGGAGTCCAGAGGGGAGGGAGTCCAACCGACTCCCTCTGCTTGGCCTCCTGGACCCCATTCGCCAAGCCTGACCTGTTCACCGAGCGCCACACAATCCACGCACATGCAGCGGCTGCCTGACCCCCTCAGCAAGCCGCCATTTTGCATAAAAATGGTGCCTTGGGTTTTCCATAAAATATAATGTTGCGCAAATGGCAGCCTTGCAGGGGCCATTTACGCAACGTTACAGGCAGGGGAGTGGTAGGGATCATTTTGGGGAAGGGAAGCTGGAGTTAGTGGCAGGAAGTCAGGGGCTGTTTTACCTGGTGTGCATGTGTGTGTGTGTGTGTGTGTGTGTGCAGTGTGTTAGCTGGTTTGGTGATTTGCTGTCTGTTGGTATCGTGTACGTTTTGCCAGGCTCTGTGTGTCTGTGTGCCTTGGTTTGGAGGTTTGCGTATGGGTTTGTTGGTTTCTTGGGAGTGCCGCGTGTGTTTGCCTGGGTTTCTTTTGTATGTGGTTTGTGTGTGTGTGTGGCCTGGGGTTTGCTTTTGGTGTGGCTTTATAATGGGTGGGTGTACATTCAGTGTATATTTTAATGTAAATTTACCTAATTTTGCACTTTTGAACCACTACGCGAATCAAAACACAATTATCCTTCTAAATTTGTCCTTCTCTGGGCTTTGCAATGAAGTATTAGAATTTAAAAATGCATGCAAGAATATTTAATGGGGAAATAATGTTTTAAAAAGTAGGGCTGTGAACGGACCCCCCGATCCGATCTGGATCCCGATCTGTCAGATCTGGATCAGGCCCAATCTGTAACGGATCGGGCCCAATCCAATCCGACCCAGATCTGGATCCAATCCAGGTTCGTCCACAGCACTCCCTCCCACTCTCCCCGCTCTCTCCCTCCCCTCTCCCCCCACGCTCCCTGCTTACCTGCTGCCTCCTCCGCCATCGTCCTGCTGCAATTTTCCATTCTCGCTGTGGGCCGCCGCATTTTCTGGTCGCAGCAGGTGATGATGTCACCCGCCACAACCAGGAAATGCAGCAGCCCACAGTGAGGATGGAAGACGACGGCAGGATGTCACAGAGGAGGCAGAAGGTAAGCAGGGAGAGGGGGGAGGGGGGAGGGAGAGAGCGGGGAGAGCAGGAGGGAGTGCTGTGACTGGATTCAAATCGGATCTGGATCGTGGATCCAATCTGGCTCGATCCGGACCTGATCAAATGCTATTCAGATCTGGGATCTGGAGGCCTGGATCACCCCGATCTGACTCAGATTCAGGATCTGGATCCAGATCCGGTCACAGCCCTATTAAAAAACATCATATTGAGGGCATTGCTTGGGGGAAATGTGTATATTAGGCAGTGCCAGCTCTAGATTTTTGAGGGCCCATAGCCAAGACACCCTCAATGGCCCCGTCCCTCAGTAAGTCTCCAGGCACAGAGTCCATGAGCAAGTAGACGGTTTCATCTCCTGCTCCCCCTTCTCACCATCACCGTTGTTGGGGCCAGAATGAGAGGCAAGAGAACAAGCAGGTTGCAATGGTGAAGAGGAGAAGCAACTCCAGGGGGGCTGTTGTGAATGGGCCCCTGCTGGTATGTAGGCCCTAGTCAGATGCCAGATCATGCCTACTCTTGCTGTTAGCTCTGACCTTATGCAAAAATGCCTACAACAATGCATGTATTTGGAGATATGTTCCCAAAAATGCTTACTAATTTTCATGCAAACTTTTTTAAAAAAAAATCTCATAGTTTGGGATGAACCAAATTTAAGATTGGAGAAATTCTCAAACTTCAAAATGAACCAAATTTAAGATTGGGGAAAATTACAAACTGAAAAGCTAAAATTGACAGATTCGTCCATCCTTAGTCCAGACATGGAGATTCCATTCCAATCTATTATTATTATCATACCTCAGCTGTGTAGGTGAGGCCTGCATGATGTGGCTTGACTGTCCTTTTTCCAACCTGCTGAACAGCTTGATATCGCTTTGGGAAAGGCCATGGCTAATCCCAACGGCTGGCTCAGATACCGGTGCAATAGCCAAGGCCCAGTGTGCCAGGATGCTTTGCTGCATAGCTTCATTACTGATTCCCTCACACAATATGATCTCATCATATATTATCCTATCCAGGCCATTTCCAAGTACAATGTCGCTAGCCAGCTGGCACCCATTTGCCACAAACTGCGAGATAGATTCACTTGGTAGCCTGGCACAGGAGGCGCATTTAAAGCACTCGCTGAAGGCTGTGGTTTATAATCACCTGTCACTGCCTCAATTATATTATCAGATGTCGGAGTTTCAAGAGTTTGTGGCTCCAAATGATCACAAATCAGTCTGTAGGTTTTATAGCCCACCACTCTGAGCAAGACTTTTTTTTTTACTTTGCCTCTCTATTACCTCATTATTTGCTTGCTGCTGTGAATGCAACATGCAAGCACCCAGAGAATAGCATGCCATTTTGATGCATGGTTTGGAAACAGAAGGCTTCCTTATATCCATTTGTGTGTTCTTGTTCACCAAAAAGCATGAAAAATAAAAATGCATATCACCTAGTACGCACTGGTGTTACTTGGACAATTTATTATTTTTTCTGAAACAATTGACCGTGATTTGCTGCCCTTCCATACAGTTTACCTTGCATAGGCTGACCATATGAAAAGGAGGTCAGGGCTCATGTAACTTTAACAGTTGTAGAGAAAAGGGAATAGCAGCCGGTGTCATTTGTATGCAATGAGTTCCTGGTGAAATTCCCTCTTCATCACAACAGTTAAAGTTGCAGGCACTATACTAGAGTGACCATATATAAAAGAAGTCAGGGCCCCTGCACCTTTAACTGTTGTGATGAAGAGGGAATTTCACCAGGAACTAATTGCATACAAATGACACTGGCTGAAATTCCCTTTTCTCTACAACTGTTAAAGTTACATGAGCCCTGTCCTCCTTTTCATATGGTCAGCCTAAGGTCCTTGCACAATGGAGCCAGAATTCAAATGCTTCCTATTTGATAGTCTGCCCAGAAGACTGGCCTCTATTTTGAAGGCATCCTCTATTGAAGGGCTGTCCAGGCCAAGTCCAGTTTAAAGATGGAGAACCTTCAGAAGGAAGAGCAGAGCCTGAAATTGCCCATCAACAGCATCATGAGAGCAGACTGCGCATGGCACACAGGCCACCTGATCACAGTCTTCCAGACTATGGTGAGATAAATTTCTAGTTAATTTGTAATAATTATTTCTGAAAATGCACATAAATCTATACATTACCATATGTGTCATGCAAATAGCTGTCCCTTTCATGCTCTTTTTTTGGTGATGCATTTCCTGTTTTCTTGGACACAGTCCAACACCCCAGAGCCCTTCTGACACATACAATACATGGCTTGGTTTCTGCAGCCTCACTCTGTCAGCAACCTCAATGGGTTCGGGGGCTGCTTGTATGTGACAGTGGCTGAATTCAGACAACACGATAGTCAATGGTGGGGTAATAATCAACTTTACAGTTGTTCATCTAAGGGGTGCTCCCCACACAACATGGTAATAAATAATCAACTGTGGTGTGGATTAGGATCAGCACTGAGTTGACTATGGCAGCATTTGAACAACATAATAGTCAATACAACTGACGATTGTTCCCCCCCCAGTTGCTTATTGTGTCGTCCGAATTCAGCCAGTGTCTCTGTTCAGATGACACACTAAGCCACGGTGGTTAAGCATTTTGAGCTAAACATTATGGCTTAGTGTGTCATGTGAACCATGACTTACTGTGTTGTGTGAAGTCTTCCTAACCCATGGTGGCTACATAACCACGGTTTAAACATGCTCACCAACCATTTGCTGAAAAGGGGTGAGTGGCCTAACCATGTCTTAGGCACTACTGCTTTAAAATGATTTATAACATTAGTGACAATTGTTGGGGCCCAGGACACACTCCATATACAGTTTTCAAACTGTTTCAAAGTGTCATATCCACTTGGTATAGATCTGGCCTGTGTGTGCCATCAGACCCGATCCTCAGTGTGAGTCATAGATTCTGCAGGCCATGTGTTGTAAAACACCCAGCATACAGCTGTTCTAAGAGATGGAAGGCAAAGAGGAACCAATAAGGTTTTTCTTTTCTTCCTTGATTGGTCAGAAGACCCAACAGAGGAACATGAGAGAAAGAAACAGGGCCATTCCACCAGCCCTGCTGAAAGACCTCACCCACCAGGTCTCTGCCTCCCCCAACTGTCACCACCAGCAGCCATTCCAGCAGACTGCACTTTGAGAAACGAGGGTGAGAAGCAAGACAGTGACCCTGTTCAGACGACATGCTAAGCCACGGTGGTTAAGCATTTTGAGCTAAACCTTATGGATTAGCAAGTCGTGTGAGGTATGACTTAGCATGTTGTATGAACCATTCCTTTAAACATGCTCACTAACCACGGGCTGCAAAAGGTTTGCCACCTATCCATGGCTTAGCGTGTTGTCTGAACAGGCCCCATTTCACCAGTTCTGCTGAAAGACTTGGCGGGTTTTTTTAAAGAAATCTTCCCTCCCCATTTCTTTTTCCTTGTGCCTTTTCAGATTGTAGGCCTGTGGGCAGGGACCATCTTCTTTTACTGATTACGCGTACACTGTTCCACTGTCCCTTTTGACTAAGGAGTGGGATGAAAATGCTTTAAATAAATAAAACATCCTCCTCTCCCCAGTGGTACATGGCTCCAGTTCTAGACTCCATATGACAGGGGTGGTCACAAGGTAGATCTCCAGATATTTAGGATTTCAACTCCCAGAAGCCCTTGACAGCATACCCGATGGTCAGGAATGCTGGGAGTTGAAGTCCAAAAATCTGGAGATCTACTTTCTTCCCGCCCCTGCCATATAAAATGGAGAACACAATTCGAACAGCATCGCTGCATTAGGTGTCTTACAAGGTACCAGAATGAGAAACTGTCTGGGAAATGGCAAGAGACGGAAGCTTACTTGGGGTTTTTCAACTGTCCACCCACTTACACAGGTCACATAAGGTGGTCTGGCATTAGTGATTTACTTGTAAAGAAACGTGCAGTCTTGTTTACAGAGCATGCATTTCTGGTGAACCTCTGCTGATCAAATAAATATTGAATTATGGTGTACAGCAACCTAGCAGCAAACAGATAAAAGATTAATGCCATTTTCCCTTTTGGAAGTGAAGGATATGATTCAAGTCACAAAAAAATCACAAAGGCCTTTGGCATCAAGTATATTCCAAATCTGGGCACCTTTTGAAGTTTGAATGCTAATGTTTGAATAACTTGCCATTGTTCTTTCTCTCTTTTTCTCCTTGCGTTTTCCTGTTGTCTTTCTTTCCATTTCATTTTTGCTAATCATTTCCACAACAGTGTCAGCTAACTTATTTAAAGATTTCAAGAATCCAAGCCTTTTACTTGCACTTCCAAAAATGTTACCTCTGGCTTTGCCTTCATAGAAATCTGAATGCTGTGATGGAACAATTGGACACATCTTAAAGAACCAATTAGGGGGTCAGGCTATGCTTACGGACTAACCATTTTGCTATGCGTTTATGTATTCAAGCTTTTAACTGTTATTCCATCCAGTCCCAGAGGTGCTGAGATACTAGGGGTGGAAGTCTGGAAAATGACTAGCCACATATCAGATGATCATCTTCAAAGATAGGAGGAAATTGCTGCCCTGTGTATTGGGAGTGTATAGGAATGTGAGTTTCCATCTGCATTGCGACACAGATGGTAACACATATCCTGCTCAACAAGGTGTACCGTAGATAAATAATGTGCATATGGATGAGCCTTGTATTAGTGTTGCCAGCTGACCAGGGGGGAAAATAGCTGGCTGGCTTTCATACCTCTCTTCTGTGACTTGATGCACAACAACAGTGGCTCTTGTCCATTTGGACTGGTGGGGCAGAGGCTAGGGCAGCTAATCGCAGTTAGAACCAAGGAGTCAGTGTAAACAAAAAGAAGAGGTCTGCTCCACAGCAAGAACCCATTCCACAGGAAGGGCAAATTGAGTCCTGCGAGTTAACTTCAAGAGCATGAGTTCAAAGCAAAGGGTTCAGGGGTGTCCTAGATTCATACAGCAACACAGGAGCCTTCCTCTGAGCCACCAGCAAGTATGGAAGGGGAAGAATTTAATTCCAGTTCTGTTTTGATAAGAAGTTAGCAAAAATCACAAACGTCTTCGTATAAATGGATATGGCATGCCCCTAACCCTGGGCATCACTCTACCTGCAGGCACCTCTCTTGGTAAAATACAGGTAATAGAGAGTGCCCTGCGGGCTAGAGGCCATGTTGGGGAGTGAGATGGTGGTTTACCTGTATATAGCTTGTGAAGATATATACTATTTTATCTCTGTGTGTGTGTGTGTGTGTGTGTGTGTGTGAGAGAGAGAGAGAGAGAGAGAGAGAGGAAGTTTGTTTACTTTGGTGTAATGTGTGCTTTGTCAGGGGTGTGTGCGTGGTTGTTTTGCCTGGGGTGGAGGAGTTCACCTGGGTTTTGTGGGTGTGAGTGTGCTGACACCAGATTTTGGGTGTGTGTATGTGCTGCAGGTGGGTGTTTTGCCAGTGTGTGCGAGAGTTTCTGAACATCACCAGTTTGCCTTCTGTGAAAGAGATACTTTGTTGTGCTTTCTGGGTTCAAACATGTGATTTGGTATTTGGGGCTCAGACCCCACCTCTGACTTGTACTTCTTCTCGGGTCAGTTAATTTTCTTTTAAACTCACCAATTGTCTTCTGGGAAATTGTTGTTTGTGACTGACCACACCCACTATGGCAGCCATTTTGTGAATAGGCAAGCCCCCCATGGCACCAATATTGAGAGAGCACCCACAATATTCTCAAAATTCCAAATGTGCCCCTCAACTGAAAAACCACTAAAGTAGCATTTCTTTGATATTTGAAAGATTGTACTTTAGATGAAGATCTAGAATATAGGACTACACTGCTTACAACAACTAGACAAGTCAACGAGTAAGCTTGGAAATCTCTAAGACCTCCTTTAATGACAAGTTATGACTGAGTTTGGTAGGTTTTCTTAGTAAATTCACATAGTATAACAAATTTAAAGAAAGCCATGCAGCAGATGAGTTTGTTGAAAAGTGGAGTTTATTAATAGCTTCTTAGAATATGAAATATCAAAACAGTCTTCAAACCATGCATACGAATTTCTTTGATGTAAGTAATGGCTATATAAATTGTTAGAATTTTCCTTTATATTTCATAGTGTTACATTTTGGTAGTCATATTTTGTTCGAAAATCAGTTGTATAAAGAGAGAGGAGGAGAGAGAGAAATTATGAACGATGGGAACTATTTACTTATTTTTGTTAGTTGATTTATATATTCATTTGTATATCTTTACACTTACACACTCACACGAAAGTTTCACACTTTTTCTGACATGGACTAGTTTTCTGTGTATGCACAAACATGCATAAATCTACTAAAAGCAACAAACTTAGAGAAGTACTTCCTTTGCAATGAAATCATAAACATTCTCCAAGCCCAAATGCATCTAAGATATCACGGACCTTTGAAGACCTGTAAGGAATAACTACATTGCACACCTTGTCTTGTCTTGTCAAATACAAATCAGCTAGTTTTACTGTATGGAAGTTGCTGGAGTAATTTAAGGCTGTGATGATTTTCAAATTATTATTCTTTCTTTTCTTTTCTTTTTTAAGAAATCAGTAAAGTTCGGATTTACAGGATATTATCTAATGAGACATTAAGAGCCTATCCACAATACCCTTAAAACGACTTATATTCTGTTTAAAAATGTGTTTTTTTAAGTCATTTCATTACGTGGTAGGACACACTGAGCAGTACTTACGTTTCATAGTGATGGCTTCCTCCATCCTCAAAGTGTTCAATGGTGTATTACAGGGTTAATTCCTTGACTCTTCTTCTTTAGTTTTTGTTTTGCAGGCTGCTTGAGTTACGGAGACAGAAGTGGGCAGGTCAAGCAGCCTGCAAAACAAAAATGAAACATTAAGACTCAAGGAATTAACCCTGTAATACACCATTGAACACTTTCAGGATGGAGGAAGCAGTCACTATGAAACGTAAGTACTGCTCAGTGTGTCCTACCACGTAATGAAACAACTTAAAACACCATGTTTTTAAACAGAATACAAGTTGTTTTAAGCGCAATGTGGATAGGCTCTGTGTCAAAGCCACTGTTCGTCTCCAGACATCATTCCACATCAGGCAAATGTTGTCTTTTCTCTTCTTTGCACCTTTTTGGCATGTCAGCTTCAGTCTGTCTTGCACTCTGAATGAAATTCATACCTAAAGCGACTACTCCAGAGCAGGGATGACATGCCACATCTCTCTTTAGGGACTGAAAGGGCGAAGTGTGGGAAAATATCCAAGCTGCTATTTGTGTACTTGGTGAATGGATGAATGAATGAATGAATCACTGCTCCCATTCCAAACATTCCCTTCACCATAGGGTGACAACTTAACACATCACCAAAAAAGAGAAAATGTGCCACCAAAAAAGAATATGAAAAAGGATACCAATTTGTATAACATTTGCATATGCAAATTTCTATGTATAGATACACAGTTAGAAATAATACCTGTAATTTAAATAGAATTACTGTGTGTGATTAGTATCCAGGAGTCAGACCAAAAAAAGATACATGAAATTTAAAGAAGCGAAAAATGTCCTCACTGCAAATGTGTAAAACTTCATTTTATATTTTAAGCCAGAAAAGAACATCTGGGGGAAATAACACTTGATTCGTAATACATCTAAACACAATGAGCTGGGCATATTGGCATTCTGTCCCAGCTAATTATGATCTTTGGCAACACATCGCTATAAAAAATCTATGTACCAGCAGTATGGCAGACCTATTGTAGGGGGATTTTTCAGGTGACTTTTATTTAAGGGACACTGAATACAGGTACTTTGAATCAATGCTCCCCAAATTCCCCACTATAGTAGGCGAAAAAAGAAGATACAAAGATAGACATTCAGAATGATTGATTTTACCCATACTCACAAATTCAATGAAACTGTTATTGCTTTAAAATATTTATTAAAACAATTTAAGGAAGTTAAAATTAAACAAAAACACGAACCTCTCCATTCAGCAAAGCAAATTAAAAGAATATACTCACAAGTCTGTCAGATTTCTTGAGAACATAGACAAGCATAAGCAAACACACCCACAATGACAACACTCATACAACTCTGTGAAGGAGCTCTACTCCACAGAGGGACTTCCATTTCTCCCAGGCAACCAAGGAGTCACTGAGGCCTACATGCTAGGCTCAGAGCAACATCCTGGATGTCATGCCTGAAGGAAAGGAAAGACCCCCTGGTCCTTGTTACCCAGACTTAAATACTTTTTCCAAAGACAAAGACCTCCCTCTTAATTTATTCTGAAATGGCTGAACCGATTGATCCATGACATACTTTAGACCACCCTCTTACCAGAATATACCCCCCTGATGTAGTTGTTTGTGACAACAAAAGGTCAAATTCCCTTTTTCTTGTGGTTAACTGTCTGGTTTACCTCTCTGTTCTCATGGACACAGGGATTTTCTAACCACAACCTCACTTGTTCTTAACCCTGGACCATTCACCTAGTTCCCTTAAAAGGAATATATAAGGTTGATATAAGTCACAAATTTATATGATTTATATCTTTGAGCAATACCAAGTCACAAGCCCTCATGCGTAATGCCCTTAAGCAACATAGTTGTTACAAGTCCTCATGAAGAACATCTTTGAGCAAATTCAAATCATATTTCCCAATCATTCTCCATCAGATCCCAAAAACTGAAGGATATAAACCCTGGTAACAGTGTTCTATGTGTGTATGCCTATTTGACCCCTTGCTCCCCACCCCAGCATTCACTAATCTCCCTCCCATGCCCCTCCATGCCCCAGTACTATAATAATAACAGAAAAGTAAACAATAAAAAGTTCTTACACTATGCCTGCTTAATTGAAAAATCACCTATCATATTTGTTTGTGAGGGAAAACATTAGCATAGAATCCCTGACTGTCATCTGCATTTGGAAACAGGGTTTTCTAAAAACTATGGGCAGTATCCAGTGCTGCCACACTTATACCTTTGATATAGTGCTAACACAAGCAATTTCTCGTGTAACCACACCAGTATAGTCCTTTCCTGTCCTGCTCATGCCCCAACAGGGACTCAAACAAGAGGGAGTGGATGGAGGCAACTACTCAGCCAACACTTGTAGGAGCCAACTCCTGCAAACATAGGCTAAGACCTCCATCACACCTAATCCCCCCTGGTTTGCCTCCATGTTTTTTTTACCTCTGAGGCAGAAGAACGTCAAGCTTATGGTCCCTTTCACCTGAATAGCTGCTCTTTTGCTCCTTCGCTCCGTGGCTTGTTAGCTCTTACGCTCCATTACACCCCTCCCCTTCTCTTTTTCCCTCCAGTCAGGTCCTGTCAGATGAGCACTTCAACCAGACCGATTTTCTGCTAGGCAAAAATGGAACAACTCTTTAGTCTGGCTCTTTGGGGCATCAAGGGAGTACAATCCTGTCTCTGCAGAGATTCAGGCATTGTATGGTTTTTAAAAACGCTTTCAAGCCTGGGATGCAAAGTTTGGGTTTTATATTGAAGCTTGGAGCTGGCTGCTGGGAGAGATTGCTTTTCCCTGCCAGGACCTGATGCAATCCATTCAAGCCCCCAGTTCCTTGAAAACTACATGGAGGCATAGGGCGCATTAAATGCACTTAGGAAAAATAATCCATATTTTAGCATTCTAGGAAAGGCTGGGGAAGAAACGGGGACATCAGCAAGACAGGCAATGCGTCATGTAAGTACCGTACTGCAAATCCACACCAACAATTTAGTGCATGGCGAGAGTGCACTAAATTGTTGGGGCACATTACACATCCCATATACCTCTTTCATAGTTTTATTTTCTGCTTTTTATTCCACATTATCCAAAATACCACAACAAATGTCACTGTCCTACGACGTATAAATGCGCAAGAGGGATATAGCATTACCATGATGGGATCATAATGATTTGACACAAGGTGTAGATCTGGCCTCACGTTCCCCATGTGCATGTCATTAATGTGGTTTATTTAACTGTGGGCAATCTACACATAAGCTTTTGACGTTGTAAAGTAGTCATCGTAATTCTGGGAATTACCGTGATAATAAATGTCTTGGGGCACATTATGATATAAATCAGTTACTGTATTTCATTTCTCCCATACTTACTGCATGAAGTCATGTCTCACTATCTCTGTGCTGTGCCGTTTCTTGTAGCGTTACTTCCTTTCTACGGCCACTTCCTCCTAAAGCTCTCTTTCTTTCCCTTGGGTTAAAAAACGGTTCTCTCTTAAAGGCGCAGGTGCGTAATTTTGAAAATTTCTGGCTGGTTGTCTATTAGTGTTAATTCTAATGCTGGCAGATCGCTCTAAAGCGAGCAGGAATTAATGCAAATTCCCAGGAGAAAAATGGAAGCAATAAAGAGTTTTAATAATCAAGAAAGAACGACAGAAAATGACTGAAGCCACGAGGATAGCCAATGTTAGCCAATCACACATCTGTGATTGGCTAACATTACTTTAAAATTACAGACACAACGACGAAAAGGAAAGACACATGCTCCTTTTTGCAACAACTTTTCTACAAAAAACAACGCTGCATATCTCAAAAGACAGGAGGAAAATATCACGGAGAAAACACATCACAGTAAGTGCATCATGTGGCCCAATGAGTGTTTGTTACTGTTCATTACCGTAGCATAGCTACAGTGTAGATTGTCCGCGAATGTAAAAAAATAAAATAAAAAATGGATGTCATATGCAATATGTAGGGAAAACTGCGACGGATCTAAGAACAAGATTCCATAACCACAAATCTGCGATTCATACCCAAAAACTACAGCAGCCTGCTGCAAGACATTTCAATTCACCTGCATGTGGAGCCTATCTACACAGTACCTTGAAACGTTTTAAATTGTATTTTTAAACGTTCCAAATAGGTGCGTTCTAAAATGTCTTAGGCCACATTAACGAGTACTCACGTTACAGGAGAAAAAATCTTCAGTCTTCAAAGTGGCGTGTGAGGTCTCACACACTCTTCTGTCCATCTCTTTCTCTTTCACTTTTTACAATGAGTTTAGGGCAAAGAATTGTGGGAGTTGTAGTTCAGACACCCACTTCCTCCTTAGTTCTCCTTTCATTCACTAGCTTTCAATAAGTATAGGGCTAGGCATTGTGGATGTTGTAGTTCACTCACCCACTTCCTCTTTTTTCCTCACCAATCAACTGCTAAGCATTTGGGCGCCGGTCAACAAAGCACTGCCCCCACGAATCACAAACAGTAAGGTAGGACACATTATTTTACATAAAACAATTTATTAAAAGTAAAAACCGTTGTATATTGCTGAAGTGAGTTTTAAAAAACCTCAAGTATACATCGTTAAAGGGAGTGTGTCATGTGGCCCAAAGAGTTTTCATTACCCTTATGAAACGTTACAAACCTAGTGTGTAGATCGGCCCATGGTCTCTGTGATTTACAGTTTATTCCAATAGAACAAACAAAAGACATGGACATACTAGAGAAAAAGGGAAATGTCTGGATCTACAGACTCAGAACACTTAGTCCAAATGGCCTTAATCTGGAGGACAATTCATAAGCGTTATAACAACCATATCTCTGTTTGTTTTTTCCTCCTAGGGAATTTTCATCTTCAGGCATTAAAACTGCCACTCTTGGTATCCACAGCTACTGTCGAGGGCGGAAGCTGAAATGTTTAGCTCAAAATATATATATTTAAAATGCTCTATTGTTAATCTTTCTAACACACACACACATATATATTTGTGTGTGTGTGTTATTTGTTATTACATGGCCAAATAACAAATAATGTTATTTGGCCATATAATATGGTCAAATGACGTTAGGACAAAGCTAATTCTTTCCCAAGGAAACTGGACTAAATTTACCTTACTGCCCTGACCAGACCCACACATTTCTATCATTTTAAGACTATCATTAGATTTGGAGCCATAACATCCTTTTTTTTTCTTTTTTTTTTAGTAAAAGCAAAAGCACTATTTTTACCTCCTCTGGTGTGCATTGTTTGACCCAAAGTGACTTTGAAATCAATAACATGAATGTTTTATTTGCATGTAAAAAATTAAGAGGCTATTCTGCTCTCTAATCTTGCCATTATATAACGTGCTGTGTGAGTAGTACTTTCAAAAGTACTGAAGTTTCCTTTCTCCACTTTCCTCTCCACCCCCACATTCCTCTAGATGACATCCAATGATAATGGCCATAACATGATGGGAAATTAATTGAGAGAACATTTCTACTCTTCCATAATTTTATCATCCATTCTACTGCCTGCTATTAGCAGGAATCCAAAACCCCATGGGTGTTTCAAGTGAATCTCTCTCTTAGCAGAACTTACAGTCTAGAGGTCAGAGTGTTAGCTCCTTCCATCAGCCAGGTGTCAAATCACTGTCAAAAGTAAATTACTGGGGTATTCTTTTTTCCCCCCTTTCTTTCTTTTCCTTTTTTTTTTTTAATGTTCCAGCCTTGTGCTTTGGCACATGAGTTGATTTGTAGCTAGCCATTGGGGACAAGAAAGTGCTGGTGGCCACTGGAGATTTCTTTCACATAGGTACTTAGAGGAATCATTACGTGTTAACTTGAATCCATGCAGCTGTGTTGGTGATTGAGTGCCCCATTATAAACATTAAAGTGGCATTATGAAATCATGGATTCTGAGTCATCCATAGCTGTAGCACTAGCATACTCTACAATGCCATATGTTATCAAAAGGGAGAAGTGAGGGGGGGAGCTATTTCGAATCGTGGAAAATTTTTGTTGAAGTTAAATATATATATATATATATATATATACACACACAAATCGCTTAATTGATACCAACATCACAAACCCAGCTTGACAAAGGCTACCTGGCGATGCTTCAACTGCACAATGGGATCTTTCATAATGCTTCTCTTGCTGAGCTGCTTGGGCTATTATGGTTTTGATTTTCTTTACACTTGTGCAAGGATGTAAGCTGGGTCCAGGCTGACCATATGAAAAGGAGGACAGGGCTCATGTAACTTTAATAGTTGTAGAGAAAACAGAATTTCAGCCAGGGTCATTTGTATGCAATGAGTTCCTGGTGAAATTCCCTCTTCATCACAACAGTTAAAGTTGCAGGCACTATACTAGAGTGACCATATACAAAAGAAGGCAGGGCCCCTGCAACTTTAACTGTTGTGATGAAGAAGTAATTTCACCAGGAACTCATTGCATACAAATGGCACTTTTCTCTACAACTGTTAAAGTTACATGAGCCCTGTCCTCCTTTTCATATGGTCAGCCTAGCTGGGTCGAATGTGATCATCAGGAAGGATGAAAATGCTGATGTAAATAAATAATATATCAATATTTTCTCAGTTGAACCAAAACTATAGCCATCAAGCAGTTATGAAAATGGAGTCATTATAGCCATTTTAAAACTCTCTGGTACATTAATTTCAATGCAATATATCTGAGGTCCCTCCAGTTCTACAGTGGATAATAATACTGACTTATCTATTGCTGTAATGACTTCATGCCCAAAGGGCAAATCAAGCCCTTTCGGGATCCTAATCTGGCCCATTAGGATTCCTGATATGGCCACATCCCTTCCCCTGGCCAAACCCCTTCCCACCCAACCACTGACCATTTGGTGGTTATCAGTCTTTTGTGCAAGTTGTTCCCCATTCTAAATGGTTGAAATGTCTCTCCTAAGAATTCTAAGATAAAATGTGCTGATATTTTTGATATTTTGACCCCATTCCTTTTGTTTTGGCTGCTCCACTTATCTTTCCGTACTTCACAGCAGTAGAACGAGGCCCTCTGAACTTTCTCTAAAATTTCTGTCTGAAAATGGTTCATCATCCCTATTGTAAGGGTTACATGTAGACATAGGCTGACCATCTGAAAAGGAGGACAGGGCTCATGTAACTTTAACAGTTGTAGAGAAAAGGGAATTTCGACCAGTGTCATTTGTATGCAATTAGTTCCTGGTGAAATTCCCTCTTTATCACAACAGTTAAAGTTGCAGGGGCCCTGCCTTCTTTTGGATATGGTCACTCTAGTATAGTGCCCGCAACTTTAACTGTTGTGATGAAGAGGTTGCATACAGGAACTCATTGCATACAAATGACCCTGGCTGAAATTCTGTTTTCTCTACAACTGTTAAAGTTACATGAGCCCTGTCCTCCTTTTCATATGGTCAGCCTGGACCCAGCATGTCAAGTGCTTTGAAGGCTTGAAAATATTATACAAATATTATGGTTGTTGTTTTTCTTAAAGGATTCACTACCACATGATGTAGTGATGGCCACCAATTTGGAAGGGGAGGCATCAGTACATCTTTTAAAGGAGGGGTGGATATATTCCTGGAGGTGAAGGCTGTCAATGACTAATGGTCCTGATGGCTATATGCTACCTCCAGGATCAGAGGCAGTAAGCCTATTTACACCAATTGCTGGGGAACATGGGCTGTAGGGTGCTGTCATACCTGTGTCCAGCTTGAGAATCCCTGGTCGCCAGCTGGTTGTGTGAACTGAGTGCTGGATTAGATGGACCCTTGATCTGATTCAACATAGCTCATCTTATGTTCTCATGTTTAGACAGAAAAAAGGTCTACAACTCCCAGCATACACCAGCCATCATAGCTGGCTGAGGCATATGGGGGGTGTAGGCCTTTTTTCAGTCTAACGTGCACAGGATCACACCCTTAATTATCTTTATTCTAAACTAAAAAGTCACAGTCTCAATAGACTTCCCTCATAAGAGTGGTGCTCCAACACTTTGATCATTTTGGGTTGCCTTTTCCTGAAGATTTTCCAACTCTACACTATCTTTTCTATTCTTCTTTTTTAGATAGGGTGAGTTGCCATTAGATATGTATACAATATTCCAAATACAGTCACACCAAAGGTTTCTTTTCAGCTGTCTCTGAGACTATTCCCCTGGAAACAGTTTACACACACACACACACACACACACACACTTAACCACAAACTGTCTCTCTCTAAATCCTTAAGCCATAACTGTTTGGAACATTCAAAAGCACCTGGAAGTTTTTTTATCAGGACTTGTTGCATATTCTTATCATGCATCAGCAAGAAGTTCTGTCTCCCATGATGTTTCCAGCCGAACCTTATTATGCAGGCATTGCCACACTCCAATAACAGAAATGAGGAGGCTGATTCCACGGTGTTCAAATCGGGGACTGTGATGCATAATTCTGCATCATATCTCCCTGAACAGGTTTGGCTGATTAACATCCAGAACTGCAGGATTTTATTGTGGCCCAGTCTCCAGCATTGCATCAGAAGGAGCAGGGAAATGAAAGCGAGCAATTCCAAAACTCCAGAGGGGTTTTTTTTCCTGACCAGCGCTACATTATGCTGTCCATGGAGACAGAGAGAGCTACTTTTCCCCCCTGCAGGGTAGTGATGATTTACAAGGTGCTCAAGCACAACATCCGTAAGCTTTCACGCCCGTACCGCAGCTCCATGTTGAAACTGAACCGCGCAGTCCCAATGGCTGTTGAACATAATCATGGTCCGCATAAGTGGTGGGGATGTGTACAGGGCAGGCAGACTGTACGACTCAAGTTTATTTCTTACCTTTTCTTTCAGGACCAAGTGCTCACTTTGTAGGGACGCTGGAGAAATTCGAGACAGATTAAAATGAATTTGGATTTTGAAGGATCCAACCTGTGGAATCCGCTGTGGACTGGTTTCCCCAGGTCACGCGGAGTCCGCCGACTTTGGGAACTTTTGCTTACTTTCCTGAAGTTTACGCAAATTCATTCCCAGGAAAATATGCATGTTTCTCCTGAGACATGTGCCATGCTGCAAAATGTATGCGGGAGAAAGTCCAATGGAATGGGAAAACAACATGCTAAATGTTACGTACGAATATAAATTATGTCAATTGTTACAAAATTTCATACAGAATTATTGATGTATTTCTCTGCATAGCTGGCAAAAAACTGAATCCGTCTGTGGACAGACGCTAGAACGAACGATGCCACACAGTCCACGATACACACGCGGGACAGATTTCACAAAATCCAGACATCCCAACTCATAAGGCAGCTTGCCACCAAATAATTTCCGAGCTCGATTCAAGGTGCTGGTTTTAACCTGTAAAGCCTTACACGGTTTGGGACCACAATACCTGATGGAACGCCTCTCCCGACACGAACCTACCTGTACACTACAATCCACATCTAAGGTTCTCCTCTGGTTGCCTACTCCGAGGGAAGCACGGAGGGTGGCAACAAGAGAGAGGGCCTTTTCAGTGGTGGCCCTTCAATTATGTAATGATCTCCCCAACGAGGCTCACCTGGCATCAACATTGTTATCTTTTGGGAGCCAGGTCAAGACTTTCCTCTTCTCCCAGGCATTTAACAGCGTATGTTGAGGGTGTTGCTGTTGTTGTTATTTGATCCAGAATAGTTGTTTTTAAATGGGTATTGTATTTATAACCTGTTTTTATGCTCTTTATGGTTTAAAATTTTGTATATCAGTTTTTTAATGTTCAATGTTTTTAATTTTTGTAAACTGCCCAGAGAGCTTCAGCTATGGGGCAGTATAGAAATGCAAATAATAATAATAATAATAATAATAATAATAATAATAATAATACATATTCCTACCACTGGGGAGGGAGAAAGATCCGGTGTGCTTATTGGAGGAGGAGGAGGAGGAGGAGGAGGAGGAGGAGGAGGGTGGGCCAGGTTACTGCAGATGCCCAATGCATTAGCCAAAAGTGTCCAAGCTCACACACATCAAGGATACTGTTGGCCTGGCCACTCCAAAAGTACTATATCACAATTTCTGGACCATGCAGCATTATCCTGCCCTTCCGCCTCCTGAGTCATTCAGCACCATCCATCAATAAGCATATGGTCACTGATGGGCAGTAAAGGAAATCAGGGGAAACTGGAATCTTTAGTGGCTATGAAGTACCCAAAAGGCAAAAATTAGCTTGTTTTCAAGCTAAATTTGGCCCTTTTGGCATTCCATAACCAATACGGATGCCATTTAGGTGCTAGATTTAACTATTGAAGTGCTCTGTACTGCTACAGAGCAGTTTGCTGCTGATAATTCCAGCACTTTTTTTAAGGGGCATTCCTTGTGCACTTGAGGACTGCACTGAGTGTCTGGGGGATGAAAATGGCCACTGCTCTACCTAATCCTAGGGCTGGTCCTGAAAACTGCTTTTGTTATCTCCAATGCCACCCTCTCCCCTTTGAGAACCCTTTTATACACTGGCAGGGGTACAACGTCCCTGTAGTCCAGTCCCACGGTATTATAATAGCACCTGAATCAGGAGTAGATAAACTTTTTTCCCTTTGGGGAGATGTATGTTGATGGTGAGTGGGGCAGGTACTATTTGTGAAAGTGAAAGAAAATGATATTTCCACTTGTGTAATCGTACTATTCTGCTATCCCACAATGCCAACTAGAGGTCATGTATGGGGAAAGCAGGAAAGAAAATGTTTTTCATGTAGTGCTCAGTTCTCATTTCTGCGATAAAATTGAAAGTAGATACAACAGATTAATAGCCCTGTGGGAAAAACAACTGTTAAAGGTTTTGCCCCATAAGAAGGAAGCTGCCAATAAGATGACCCCAACCAACTTTACAGGAATAATCTCTGATCAGATGTCCCTGCCTCCTCATCTCCTCTCCAAGCTAGTGTCTAGAGGTTATTGCCTTGTTTTAAAGTGTTTTAATGACAGCTGTTTTATGGTTTTAAATTTTGTATATTGTCTTTTTAATGCTCAATCTTTTTAATTTTTGTAAACCGCCCAGAGAGCTGCGGCTATGGGGTGGTATATAAGTGAAATTAATAATAATAATAATAATAATAATAATAATAATAATAATGTTTTCTTTTTCCATTGCAGTGGAGGCTTTATTCTGAAAAGTACACACTGTCTTCTTTATGTGATGCTCTGGTATGCAGCTGTGAAATTCAATAAAACCTGCTACATATGGGCCTCCAATCAAGTTGCAAAAACACCTACTGCCATCACAGTGAAGTTCTTCACAGATCAAGTTCAGTATAATCTTACAAGTTAAAAAAAAACGCAAAGAGGTTTGCATTGAAGGCAGAGCTCTTTGCAAACAGCAATGTCTTTGGAAACAAAGTTAAACTGGTCCTCTACTGCACAAAGGCAGGATCTACACTACTGCTTTAAAATGGTTTATAACAGTAGTGACAACTGTTGGGACTCAGGACACACTACATATACAGTTTTCAAACCATTTTCAAAGCGCCATGTCCTGCTTGGTTTAGATCTGGCCATAGTGACTTGAGGATGCAATCCTATGTGTGTTTAGACAGAAAAGAGTGCTACAACTCCCAGTATTCCCCAGCCAGCCATGATGGAGAATGCTGGGAGTTGTAGGACTCTTTCCTCTCTACAGATGCATAGGATTGTGCCCTGAGATGTCAATATTGAAAAGAACTGGTGATTCATCTCTATAGGAGGCCACATGTGCCAAGTGATCTGAAATGGCAAATTGTGTAGAATTATCCAGCAATCTTTTGACTGGCCTGATGTTGTTTGTTTGTTTGTTTATTTATATGCTGCCCGATAGCTGAAGTTCTCTGGGCAGTTCACAAACAGAGCTGTACAAGTATAAAATATAAAACCATAAAACACAGCATTAAAAAATAACAACAGCTATACACTAAAAAGAAAGTAAAACCAACAAGAAGCACTAAGATCTGAAAAGCACACATAAAGGATGAAAAGGCACAATGCAGTTTTTTTTCAAAACCATGAAGGACTAAAAAGCCTGAGAGAATAAACATAGTTAGGGTGACCAGATTTTGAGAATCAAAATCCCGGACCCCCCCTGCCACCCCCCCAAAACAACCCCGCACCGCGTGCCCGCGTCGCCCCCCCGACCCACGCCGCCCCCCTCCCACGCCATGCCGCCCTCCCCACCTGCGCCGCGTCGCCCGCCCCACGCTCCTTACCTGTTGGGGCGTCCGCTTCCCTCCGGTGCTCGGAATCTACTGAGAAACAGGCTTCCTGGCCTGTCTCTCAATAGCGCGCCGGGTGATGACGTCATCACCCGGCGCTCTACTGAGGGACAGGCCGCGAAGCCTGTTTCTCAGTAGATTCCGAGCACCGGAGGGAAGCCCCAGCAGGTAAGTGCCTCACGCCCCCCCACCCCACCCCGCCCCCCCACCCGCCCCATGCACCCATGCCGCCCCCCTGCCCTGCGCACCCACACCACCCCCACCCGCCCCGCGCACCTGCACCGCGCACCCGCCCCGCACACCCACGCCACCCCCACCCGCGCCGCGCACCCTTGCCACCCCCACCCACCCCGCGCACCCGCCCCACGCACCCGCGCCGCCCCCCCACCTGCGCCGTGCACCCGCGCTGCACCCACGCTGTCCCCCCCACCCGCGCCGCGCACCCGCGCCGCCCCCCACCCGCTCTGCGCACCCGTGCCACACCCCCCACCCGCCCCGCACACCCGCCCCGCGCACCCGCCCTGCGCACTCGCGCCGCTCCCCCCACCCGCGCCACCAGCTGTGGGACAGGCCTACTGAGGGACAGGCCACGAAGCCTGTTTCTCAGTAGATTCCGAGCACCGGAGGGAAGTGGATGCCCCAGTAAGTGCCTCGCGCCACCAGCCTCATGCCACCGCCGCGTGACCCCCCGCCGCCCCGGGTTGCCCCCGCCGCCCCCCGGTTGGCCCGGATCGCCGCATTTTCCGGATTTGGCCCCCCAAAACAGTTTTTCCGCCTGGATGCGGATTTGCTCCCCATTTCCCGGGCATGTCCGGACAAATCTGGGCGTCTGGTCACCCTAAACATAGTCTTCACCCTGGTGACAAAATGACCACCATGTAGGCCTCAGGTTAGTCCCTCTCTACTCCAGCCTCCCAGTTCTTGAAAGAGGAGATCACTGGTTCTTAAAGTTCCATTTGGTTCTCCTTAGGCAAGACAAGGAAAATGTTGAGGTCCATTTCTCCTGCCATGCCACTATGAAGGACTGGCGGAAGAGAGAAAGCTCTGTTGCTTCATGGGATCGTGCTTCATTAGCACTGCCAGAGACAGGGCCAACTTGAGAATCAGGCCCTTCAAGCGATTGATTGGGGCATGGAGCTCCTAAGGGTGCCATTGCACCTGCACTGCTCTGCTGCTGTTTTCACTGCCCTACAGGCTGCTTTTCCTTTTCCTGTCCCTTCTGCTTCTTAGTTGAGTAGGCTGACCAGATAAAATCCAGGTCAGGGCTCATGTAACTTTAACAGTTGCAGAGAAAAGGGAATTTTAGCCGGTGTCATTTGTATACAATTAGTTCCTGGTGAAATTCCCTCTTCATCACAATAGTTAAAGTTGCAGGGGCCCTGCCTTCTTTTGTATATGGTCACTCTAGTATAGTGCCTGTACCTTTAACTGTTGTGATGAAGAGGGAATATCGCCAGGAACTAATTGCATACAAATGACACTGATTGAAATTCCCTTTCCTCTACAACCTTTAAAAGTTACAGGAGCCCTGACCTGGATTTTATCTGGTCACCCTATAGTTGAGGTACATATACATTGTGTTGTTGCACCCCAGGGATACTCGTCGCTCATGAGAGGTGGACCACACAATTTTATTCGATGGGCTGCGATGTCTTGGACCATAAGGAGCACATATATGTGGGGTGAAGACTGCTCAGGCGCCAGGCCTGGAGAGCGGATTCTCTAGCCTTTCAATGGCAGCCATCTTTTGGTCTTCCAAGAATGCCTCATGAATGATGCGATGCCATAAGGTAACAAGGGGGAGACATGTCTCAGGATGCTGTAGACAAATTTATTGTTTACAAAAAGGGGGGAGGGGAAATGCCCAACACGTTTCGGCCTCTTGCTTTCTGTTAAGCCTTCTTCAGGGGGGTGTAACACTGTTTGCAGAAATTATTTACAACAGGTTTTCTTGTCTATACACTGGCGACCCGCCTTGCACCCTATGTCATAAGGTAACATCATTCTCATTGGGCCATTCTGTAGTCAATGGGAACGCCTCCTCCCACATGTACCTGCCCAGACCCTAAGGTCATCCACGGGGTCCTTCTCCATGAGCCCCTGCCAAAGGAAGTGAGGCAGGTGGCCACCAGGAGGAGAGCTTTCTCTGCTGTGGCACCCCGTCTGTGGAATGAGCACCCCAGAGAGGTTCGCCTGGCATCTACTTTGCACTCCTTTCGTCGCAAGATGAAGACCTTTTTATTCTCCCAGCATTTTAACAGTTAAATTGACCCAATTTTAACCCTTGCTGTTTTAAATTTGTATTTTAAATCTGTATTAATCTCTGCTGCTTGGTTTTATCCTGGTTGTGTTTTCTAGATTATATGTTATTTTGTGTTTTTAGATTGTTGCCTGTTCTATATTTCTTTAAATGATTTCATGGTTTTAATTTTTGTGAGCCGCCCAGAGAGCTTCGGCTATAGGGCGGTATAAAAATGCAATCCATCCATCCATCCATCCATCAATCAATCAATAAACCTTGCCAGGCTGATTTGGCTGTAACTCCACCATCACTTGAAGCAACAGCAAGAAAAGAGGAGAAGGTCTAAATCTTCTCATTTATGACTTATCTGAAATAATTTTAAAAGAGGGGTAACCATTAATGGAACCCAAAACATTATTATAATATCTGAGGGTTGTTTTGCCCTACCCAAAACTGCTAAAGGTTCTGGGATCAGTGTTTCAGTCCAGCTTTAACTAATGCAAAGCCTATCATGGGGGAGAGGGGGGCCTGCATAGCAACAAAATTTTTAGATGCATGAGTAAGTAGAGCCCACATGTCAGAGAGCAAACCTCTGATTCTAGGGATGTATGAGAAATTTGTTTCAGTTCATTTCTTTTTTTAACCAGAATTTACCGCATTTGCATCTCATGAGCATTTACAAGCTTGTGATGCATTTCACAGAGCAAAAAAGAACCCAATCAAAAATGCATACGTTTGAAAAATGCACACAAACATGCTTTAATCCATGGGAGAAGAATGCACACGTTTGGGGGAAAGGTACACAAAAATATGTACAGATGTTCGTGTGAAAAGAAAAGAGAAAACTACCTTCTGATAAGGACAAGAATTGGAATGAGCATCATGGTGGAATTGGATGGAAATGTGCTGATTTGCACATTCCTGACCAATTACACCGCTAAGGGAACAGGCAGATACATGGCTCATTTCAGAGGCTCTGTGGTTTCTCAGGGATATGAGCCATCAATTCCTCTCCACAATCCCCATGCCAACGCCTCCTATGGGATGATCTCGAACAAACAGCTTGGTACCAAAGATTTGTTCAAATGTCAACATTCCATAAAATAAGTATCAGCTCTATTTCCAGAAGAAGCCCCGATTCCCTGATTCTTCAGGTAAAGTGTTTGGTCACCAAATCAGCCACATCATTAACCCATATTTGTGTGTGTGATGGGGTGGTTAATTTGTGGGTGGGAGGGGTTCTTGGAATACTACTCCACCACATATCTCATTTGGCTCATAATGCCCTTCCCTAATAAAACACTGTTATTTAAATGTCTGTCCTTCATTATTACTCTAGACTCATTAATTTCCTTTACAATAAAAAGAACGGTACTACATTTATCAGAATTTTCTACAGCTCGTCTTGGCTGGGTTATTGTTTCTTTCGGGTATGTGTCACCACAGCAATCTTCTTGTAATTAAAATTAATTTTATTTTTCCCAAGTTGTTTAAGACAAAAGATAACCTTTCTCATTCTGTAAACTAAATTGGATATTTTTTTTTAAAAAAACCTCCGAACAGACTGACTTTTTTTGTCTAGCAGGGTTTATCTCACTGTTTTGTATAATCATTCTCATTAGAAAACTCAATCTCCTATATTAAGAGAGCTTCCCACCAGAAACCTTAGCAATCTCAAGGCCCTTATCATGAGGCATTGAAAGCAAATATTTCTTAGTAGCTGGATGGCATATTTATTTGGCGCTGCAACCTTTATTTAGAATGAGTCATTTGTTAAGTCAGGCACAATTTCCATGGGTTCAGAGCTGAATAGATACGGCACAGGCAATTATTGTGTACAACAGATTTTCTTCCTTTTTTTAGACCTGTTTTTAAACAAAGATTTCTGCTATTATTAAAAATGAACAAAAGAACACAAGAGGGTATTTTCATTACAGTTTGGGTACAATACATTTTTAGAGTTGAATACCAGCATGTGAGTAAGAAGAAACTAGGCAGTGGGTCGTGAGTTTCCAGTAATGGAAATAGATGTGGTCCTTTTATTTCAATAGATGTCTTCCCACAAGCAGGGGCTTTATATTTTCAAGTACAGGATTCAATGGAGCCAAGGAATAGGGGTAAGGTTGTCGTTGAACTCCCCTTCTCCCCTAGTCAAGGCTGAACATGCTACCAGGGCAGGATCTACACAACTGCTTTATAATGGTTTATAACGGCATTGACAACTGTTGTGGGCCAGGACACACAGTCCATGTACCATTTTCAAAGTGTTATGTCCTGCTTGGTGTAGATCTGGCCCTGCACACCACCCCCAGAGCTAGGTTACAGAACTGAACTACAGGCAGAGAAGCCAGTTCAGCAAGAGCTACCAAAACACCTCATAGACCAGAGCAGGTCACGTGGCAAGGGCTGTCTGCTACAACAGCTTCTTAGTTAGGTTAGTCTTTCTGGAAAAGCTGCCAACTTTACTGAGAATCACTGGTTAGTCACAAGGTTGTACTATTAATCACAAGGTTGAACTATGAGAAGCAGAATGTGCAAATCATAATATGGATCAATCCAATCTTGGTCCTGGGATTAGGCGAAGATGACCCAGAGATGAAATTGCAGACAACTTTACGGACTCCATTCTTTACTTCCTGTAGTTCCGCCTTGTGCCTTACCTGGGATGTCATAGAATTGATTTGAAGCAATAGAGGAGCCAAATTCCTGCTGCCCGTCTGTAGACTCAGACCAGATCTACTTTTGCCAGGGCCTTGTTCCTACTTAGGGGTGTCAGAGAAATCTGCAATGGATTCAAATGGGTTCTAATTTCTATGAATCAAACCTGCGTATTCCGCAGAGGACCAGCATTTTTCAAGTCGTGCGGATTCCACAGACTTGCAAAGCAATTTCTTTACTTTTGACATTGGGGGTTGCGCTAGTGCGCACTCACGTTGATGCACATTAACACAAAGATGATTTACAGACAGGAACAACATTCTTGTACGTCCCTTTAAAAAAATCTGATTCCATCAACGAGCAGATGACAGAACGAAAGACACCTGAGAATCCACAAAACATAGATGGAATAGTTTTAACAAAATCCGTACTTCTCTGCCTCCTACCAGCCCTATTCTACACCAACTGAGCTTGAACTGGGCTCAAACTGAAGCCATTTCAATTATTCAGTCTTTGGGCAATCCTCGAATGGTTTTCTTTTAAGTTCACATCTGTAAGGTATTTACTCATTAGATTTTGATTGCTGGAGCACATGTAGTCCCAATTTTCCAAAACAGAAATCTAAAGTATAAGTGAAGGGTAGTTCTATAATCATCATCATCATCATCATCATCATCATCATCAAATAAACAATAGCATTTGCTTGCCAACATAATTATTTATATTTGGCACATGCAAATGTTTATGGACCATTTCTACCTTCCTCTATCTCAGTGGACATTATTCTATCCAGCGCTTCTACAAAGAATAACACTGATTCCTGAAGATGAAAATGCAAAAATGTAGAGTAAACATTACAAAATACAGGCCACTCTCCCGCCACCCAACACATACACTAGATTCATGCATAATGCAGGTTTAATGACATCTTCTTCCTTAATTTAATGCTGCTCAGTACCCATCATGTTCCATTGCTCGCACAGAGAAGTGATAGAATTATAACTACTCTTATGAATATTATCCTTACATTAAGGCGCATCCTTTCTATTAGCAAGCTCTGACGCAAAACGCATGGGAACGGAATGTCACATTATACTATGCGGAAGACATCATTTTTAACCAGTCGCCAACCATTTAGACTCAGGGGAAAAAAATGATGATGATGATTCTTTTAAGCAATCATTTTCCTCAATTATTGTGTACCGTATTTTGGGTGGAAGAAAGCGGAGGTGCTTGTACCTCGAAGTGTATATATAAACGAAGTATCGTTAAAGGGGGAAATGCAATTGGAAATGAATTTAATTACAAAGCCAATTTGCTTCAGTGGCATAAAAAATTAATCTTATGTAACTTGAAAATGTATGTCTGCTATGCTAAGTCCCAAGGCAGTACAGTGTCGAAAACTGTGAAGCAGGCTGCTTCTTCCCCCATGAGGGAGCATCTCCAGAAAACGTCCTAGAGCACTTAGTGCTCCAAGCAATATGAAATGTTTACGGAGATGTCATTAAGCATGTTTCTTTCAGACAGATGCATTATGAACAATTAATGGTGAAGAGACTGGGAGCGTGTGTATAGTGCTGCTTGAAAACGGCAGTAGAAAGCCAGCCAGTAGGAGGAATGGGCAATCTTGGAGGCATAAGATGTGAATCACTAATATCCCAATGTAGCAAATTGTTGTTTTTTGTTGTTGTTGTTGTTTTAAAGGAGGAAAACACAGCCGCCTCCATTCTGGTAAAGGTCCTGGTTTTGTGCACCAAACTTTTTAATTTTTTTTAAATTCTTTTTAGCAGTCTTAACAAAATCAAACAATTAAAAAAATGCAAATATAACTACATACTTCAAAGGCCTCAGGTTCAAATATTACAATGTTCGAACTGAAAAAAAAGGGGGGAAAGGAGTAAATTGCACATAAAATTCAGGGAAGGCAGACCAAAGGCTCTCTATACATCTTCTAAGGCCAGTGGTGGCTGCGAATCGGCACTGCATTAGTTATATGATGCAGCTGCCAATTCACAGCCACCACAGGGCTTTTCCTGAAGCTGCACATTGGAAAAGTTGGGGGCTTACCCTGACTTTTCCAGAAGAAGCAAGGTCACCATGGCCTTGAACTAGGGGCAGGCTGATGGCGACCACTGATTGGTCGCCAGAAGCTGGGCAGGGGGTACGCCCAATGTGCCGAATGGCTGCCGGAAAGCCCGCACTGCCTCTGCAATCAGGATTACCTGCTGCCACCCTGCAGTGAAACTCCTTGGATTAAAGGCAAAGAGGTGGCAATGCAGTGCCATGAAGGCAAGACTCAAATATCCAAATGAAAGTCCATTTGTAAATAACGCTTACATACCACTGTTTCAAATGTTGCTTGTGTTAAGTCTGCCTTATCTTTCCAACGTTGTGGTATCAGTCTTTTAGCAGTCAAGAGGGCATGAAAAATCCATTTATGCTGACCATGTGTTTCATTCCAAGAAGCAGGTACATCGTTTAAAATAACATGTACATCAGAAAATAATAAAGAGCTTTCCAATACAATGTTTAAGCGTCTGATGATTTCCTCTCAAAAGGAAGCAACTATTGGGCATTTCCAGAACATATGAACAAAAGTAGCATTCTCTATGATACTTCCAACAATTAGGCGACTTGTGTGCCAAACTTGTGTGAACTGTGCGTGCACAGTTGTATAGCTTTTGAATTTGAGATCTATCCATTGCAATGGGAAGTTCCTTTTTATACATTGCTACATTAGAAAATTGGGTATTTGCAAGCTTTTTGATGAGTTTTAGCTTTGGCTGCAATGCAATCCTTCATGACATTTTCAGTTTAGCAAACCTGAGTGTTAAGATGAATGTCACCGCAACGTGTGGTGACAATCAGCCTACAATGTGGTGATGTAGGACTGTAGAACAGCTGCTTCACTGTTGAAATAGCAGGTTACACTAAATGCAGTTATATTCTTGCTGGAATTTGCCTTTCTTCACATGGCCAGGGAAAAAACCCAACACAATCATGTATTGACACATTTCAATTAACTAATTAATTAATTAATACATGCACAAATGTTCTCAGAGCCACTAACAATTAACAACGATCACTTAAAACAACCAATCATTATAATAAAATATTTAAACAGCAGAACATAACAGAGGTAGATGTTAAAAGCACATAAAGTCAATGCCATTAAAAACACATCATAACAGTACCTAAAAGCCAAAGGCCTGGGAAAATGAAAGAACTTCACCAGCTGCCAAAAAGATAGTGAAGTTGGCATCGGGTGAACTTCTCTGAAGAGTGCATTCCAGAGATGGGATGCCACCACAAAGAAAGCCCTGTCTTGAGTCACCTCCAACCGCATCTCAGACCATGGGGGTAAAGGGTCCCAAAGAAAGGTATCCAGAAGGATTATCCAAGGGTCTACATAGGTTCGTGTAGGAGCAAACAGTCCTTGAGGAATGGTGGACCCAAGTCATTTAGGAGTTTGGGAAGTTATTCAAGAAACAAACCTGAAGCTAGTAAGATATACGATCAAAATGCTTGGTCCCAGTCAACAATTTTGTTTCAGCTTTTTGTACTGACAGAAGCTTCTGAGCACTGTTCAAAGGAATCCAGTTATGTGAAACAGCCCTAAAGTTGAATTTGCACATACATGCTCATCATTCAAAGACTCGACATCAAGTGGTGCCTTTGCATGCATGTGTGAAACAGTCTTCCCAAATCAAACACCACAGAGCTTTCATCGTATCTCCTCAAGCACAATACATTCAGCCAGTATTAAATCAAGGACTGACAAAGATGCGCTCATGAAATCAGCCCTAACATCCTTGGCTTATCAGCAGTAATGAAGATACCTACTGTAGAACTGAAATGGTTTGAAAGCACATTTTGTGGCATGCAGGGAATGTTTGGAGAAACTGTATATATATATGAGATTATAGGGTTATACACGCACACATACACACACATCCATCCTATATAATCTTTTAATTTTCTCCAAAGTACCTTTCCAGTAATATATATGAAGTGGTGTTACAGGCTGCAATAAAAATTTTATAGCACAACCATTGCCTCAACAATAAAACGGCATTTTTCCCACAAGTCCTAGTAATCAAAATTTAGAACTTCAATCACAGCCAACTATATTGAAACTAGAAGAGCTCCACAAGAGTCACTGAAGTCAAGTCAACCAGACTTTGACAAGTCAACTACCATTTCCCACTGAATTCTCAGCTTTTATTACATGGGAAGCATGGCTTTTTGTTTTGTTTTAAAGTGCAGCTCATATAGAATATTGATGTTCTTATTCACCACTCAAATGATCATTTCTGCATAGTTTTTAACAGATTTTGGAATCAGAATAGTTGTTTTAAATGATATTGTGTTTATAACTTGCCTTTATGCTTTTTATGGTTTTAAATTTTGTATATCGGTTTTTTAATGCTCAATGTTTTTAATTTTTGTAAACCGTCCAGAGAGCTTCGGCTATGGGGTGGTATATAAATGGAATAAATGGAATAAATAATAATAATGTATCCATCATCCCCATACAGTAGTTCCATATATTCCTGCTCCGATGCTGCATCACCTCACAAATGGGAACAAGGGAAAATTCCTTTGAAAAAGCACATAAATCAATAAGCTAATGATACATCTCTATTTCAACTTTCCATCAGAAACCAGTATAGCAGTAGAAATTCCCAAACCATACCTGGAATCAATAATGGGTTGGATGAGGGCTAATAACTAGGCATGTGCAGAGTGGGTCTGCTCCTCCCCAAAATTCGGAGGGGAGCTCTGATGAGGTGATTCTCCTCTCTGATTTTCAGGTAGTGCCAAGTTTCATCTCTTTATCTTTAAAGATGATGAGGATGTAAGCATTTTTATTAATTCCCATTGACGATAATAGCGCGGTTACCTGAAAACCGATGGGTGAACCGAAGGTGCGGGGAGAGGAGAGGAGAATCACCTCATCAGAGTTCTGCCCTGAATTTCAGGGAGAAGCAGGCCTGCTCTGCACACCCCTAGCTCAGAGGTGCAGTTAGTAGGTGTTTCAGTGTTTTCACATATTTGTCCTGAAAACCTTACAAGACACAGCAGTCGGGAAGCTAAGCAAGAACTTTATTGATGCTCTCCAACAAGAACAGGAAACAGGAAAGTCCTGATTCTACCCAGATACAATTATGTCCAATGCCACCTAGTGAATAATTTTATAATTGCATTATAAACAGAAAATTCAAGCTGTCCTGGATGAGGTTGCATTCCCCCTAAAGAGCAAGTTAGCAGCTTGGAGTAGGGATGTCACAGGAGTCCAACAGGTGGATAGACTCCACTTGCTGAGTCACCACCGCCACTTACCCGACCCATTTGCCAGGCATTTGCGTGGTCTGGAAGCACCCAGAAGCTGTCTGTGCCCTTAGCAAACTTCCATGAATGGTGGACGTACAGGGGCAATTTACGCAACATTACAACATGGACCATTCACGTTTGTGATGTTGCATAAATGGTCCCTTTACAGTTGCCATTTACATAACATTAGATTTCCTGAAATCCCTGAGCTGCCATCTTTATGCAAAATGGCGGCCCTGCGAAGGAGACGGGCAGCTCTGCAGTGCTAGGCAGGCGCTCACCGGGCTGTTAGCTTTGGGGGATTGCTAGATCCCAACCTTATACTAGCTCAAATGTGGGGCAAAGCATGTTCCCAGTGCAGGTTCCAGCAAGTCACCTTTGGCAAGACACCCTCAGTGGGCTTCTTCCCTCACCATTCTACCTTCTCCCTATTGTCACCAGTATTGCCTCATCCTCTTCCTCATCATTGCTGCCACTTGCTTGATTGACAGGCAGAGAGCCAGGAAGCAAGCAGGAAGTGGCATCTACTGCTCTTCCTTCTCACGCCACCACTGTGGTCTGGGCCAGAGCAAGAAACAGGTGAACAAGCAGGTTATCATGGTGAAGAACAGGAGCTCTTGTCGGGGGGGGGGGGGGGCGTGCTGGGGTGTGGGCTCTTGGTAGGTCCCCAACTATGCCTACAGTTGACGCCTGCATGTTCCATCAGCTGCTTCCACCCCCACCCAAAAACAAAGTTTACTCACTTTGTATCTTGAGCTCTCCATGAAATGATTTCCTTGTAGAATCAGATCTGTTCTCAGTCTCTGTGGCAAGGCTGTGTTGTGCCTGTCCCTATTGGTAGCAAGTGTCACTAATTATTAACTGTTAATAGAGAAGATACCACTATGATAGACAATAGGCTTTCTGTTCACACTGTTAATGGTGTGAAGAACTCATTTCAGCAGTAAAATGTCACTTCTGCTAGGGAGTGAGATTGCACTCATGAAAATAGAATAAATACAGTTGCCACTCTTTTTCCCTAGACAATTTTCAAGTCACTCTGTAAAGAATAAGGTGTGTGTGTGTGTGTGTGGAATGGAGGACTTCTGAGAACCACAAAGTGTTCTTCTTGCTTAGTGAAACTTGCTAGCTGGTATTAGTGAGAGTAGCTGCTAAAATCCAACCGACCGGAACCTTCTAGAAATTTCCATCACTGCATATTCTTAAGGGATGATACACCAATTTTCTAGGGATTGTAGAAATGCTCTTTAAAGGTTTCCAAAAGAAAAAAAAGAGTCAACGCTACTTTCAGCAAACTTCAAAAACCTGTCATAGGCTAAGGTTTGATATCAAACCATCTGAAATTGATTCTTCTATTCCAGTGTGTGTGTGTGTGTGTGTGTTAGACTTCTGCTAAACTTTCTCTCTCTCTTTTTTCCTTGCAAATTGGCTTTCCTCTCAATCATTCCTTTATGCTTCTCTTTCACCTCCATGTAGGCGGTCAGTAATTACTAATCATCTTTACGCCAACTGGTATGAAATGATACCATAGGGGAAAAAAGCCCTTCCCAAATGGGGTAAAAACATATATTCCAGATGTACATTGCAGTAACGTGTTAAAAAGTAAATAGCAATCGAAAGCAGAGGCTTTGTAAATGATTTCAGCCTTACGGCAACAATAACTTACCTCCTGACAATCTACTGCATGTGGATTTTATACTCTTATTTACTTCACTCTTAAAGGAGGGATGTGGTGTTACCGTAGCAACCGTCACATCAAACAGAATTTGGATAGAAGATATATACATTTCTTAAAGTACTTTAGCTTGGGATCTTATCCTCTCCCTGATTTGCAGCTCCCCGTGCCACACTGGGAACTGACTCCAGAGGTTTGAGGACCCTCCAGAGGCACAGGAGGGTGCGAACAAAGGAAGGGGAATCAGTAGGCTGGTCACTTACATGTTGCCAAAAAAGGACAAAGGAGGACATCCGTTTACATAACATTTTCATATATAAATTCATATCTGTATCTACAAATTTAGAAATAATAACTACAATTTAAATACAAATACAATACGTCTCCCCATGGCTTGCAGCCAATTCTTAATCAAGGTTCATTAGCAGTTAGGATCAGTGTAACAAGCTATTTACAACAAAGCCAGGGATTGAGACATTGAGAGAAGTTCAACTGCTAGACCTAATTAGTAACTGTAATCATCTTTTTTGTACTGCTACAGTGAGGGAAGTACCACCTAAACTTAAAATTAAAAGATCTAGATTTGTTCTTTGGCACCTTTCTGCTCTTCAGAACATTCTTAAAATACGGTAGAATGTCTTAGCGATGTATGAACCTTCTTATTTTAAGGGGGAAAGGACGGCATCTTAAAATCCCCATGCCAGATAGACACATGTACTTTCAACCAGCTTTATACTTTCCTAAGATGACAGAAACAAACCCAAGTTGAATTAAAGCAAAGGAAAAGGAAAGGAAACATATATGCAAGTTAGCTGACCATTTAAATATTGGCTAAGATAGGGTGAGCAGATAAAATCCAGGTCAGGGCTCCTGTAACTTTAACAGTTGTAGAGAAAAGGGAATTTCAGCCAGTGTCATTTGTATGCAATTAGTTCCTGGTGAAATTCCCTCTTCATCACAACAGTTAAAGGTGCAGGCACTATACCAGAGTGACCATATATAAAAGAAGGCAGGGCCCCTGCAACTTTAACTGTTGTGATGAAGAGGGAATTTCACCAGGAACTAATTGCATATGGAGAAACAGTCATGCAAGAAGTTGCTCTCGGAATTTGAGATATCCGCACCTCAGAGATGAAAGCCTGTCCTGTTTCTTTGGACTGCTTTCGGTCTCTCTTTCTTGCTCCCAAATCATGCTCTGAAAATGATTTTTTTTTTTTTTTTTTTTTTTGCCAAGTGTCTAGGAAAAGGCCATTCCAGGATTGTTGTTTTGATGGTAGCGAATGATAGTGAATGATTCACAACATGCCAATTACCAAGTTCTTGGGTAAAAGGGTAGCTCATAGATGGCCTTTTTGCCAAGTGCCATTATTTTTAAATTAAATTATCTCTCAGAGAAACACAACAGGAAACACCTCAGCTTATACTAATGAAGTTGAAATCCTGTTTGCTGTTGTTGTCGTTGTTGCTGTTCTTTAAGAGCCAATACAGGATAGTTTATTTTTAGGAAAATGAAGCCCCATTGTGGGGATTGCATTGCCTACAATATGTTAAAACTAGGGATGTGTATCATATCATTAAAATGTACAATAACGATACAATCGTGCATGTGTGTAACGATGACGATACAATAGAAAAACCTACAATAATCATCGGAGACGATAATTTTCGGAAGATTTTATCGTTTTATCGGACTGCCATATAAATATACCTATAGCGTCTGTATTTTAAACAATCGAGTGTTGAAACTTGGTCACAGTGCTTATGGGGTATGCCTAAGTATGTGTATGAAATTTGAGATTGATCCCTCCAACCCTTGATTTTATATGAATTTTTAAAAGATCATTTCTGTTCTGACAGGTCTGAATGAACGCACATGGCGAGCTGTCATTCTGATCTGTCAGAACTGAAACGATCTTTAATAAATTCATATAAAATCGAGGGTTGGAGGGATCAATCTCAAATTTGGCACAAATGTGTAGCATATGGGATGATCCTGGGAGAGGAAGAAAAATGTCTCCCTCTCTACATTCTCCACACCATGCATAATTTTCTACACATCTAGCATGTCTCCCCTTATCCTCCTTTTTTCCAAGTTGAAACCTCTCACTAGCTCCTCATATTTGCTCCAGTCAGAACCCTCCTGCCAATCAGCTTTGCTGTGGCCAATATTTTATTGCACCACCTCTATTCACTCCAGACCAATAGATATCCTTAGAATGTTTAGCTGCCTTCCAACCAATTTGGAGCCAAGCAACTTATACATAAGCCAAAATCTAGTTTCACATTTCCCTCTTAACAGTGACAGTAACAGCCAACTGACAACCTAAAGCACTCTAGGTTTCCATTGAATCTCTCCTCTGGCTCAAGCAGCAAGGAAAAGACACACATTTTTCTCTTGTATAGTTCACCCCTTCATCTTGAACCCTGGTTTTACACACAACACATATAAAAACACACTAAACCTTTCCATCATAAAGATCAGTTTCCTCACAGGACGGCACACAATAAAAACTACATAAAAAGTAAATGCAATAAAAAGAGCAAATGACAGAAATAAAACAGCAGAAGCAGCGAATAAAACAAAGCCATCACGTGCCACAGCAGAGCTGATCCAATGTAGATTGTGGTCTTTCTTGGGGTTAACTCCAAGCTGTGGAATGCTGGTATTATTAACCCTAAAAACAGAATCCAATATTTGTGAAGAGAGTTGTCTCAGAAATAATGTCAGTATAAGGACTCTCTAGCCCAGCATTACAGTGCACTTATTTTTCAGAACAAGATCCTTCATGGCAAGCGCCTTTATCAAGTGTAATGCCATCTATTCAAGTAATAAATGAGTAACTACTACTGCAAGCAATTACTCACAAAATGACTTCCATAATTTTCTTCTCTTACATTTATAGGCTCTGTTCAGAAGGGCATTTGTCACTAAAATTAACTAGCTGCCTTTTAAAATTCCACACTCCTCCCCAAAGAATGCCCTGCTATTTAAACACCCGTGGTAGTGTATTCTCTCTTTTAGCAAAGCCTGAAGCCATTAAATGATATACTGGCTGATTGGTACAAGTAATTGACAGGCTGTTAATTGAAGATTTTAAAATGTGACTGTTTAATAAGGTCTTAATTACACCTGCCATCTCTATGTTTAAAGATTGGGGACATCTCTATGTTTAAAGATTGGGGAGCTACTGTAAACTTTGGGCTTCTTCAGACAGGGGAGAATCGCATTTCCCTCCCCGTCACTTTGCCTCATGCTACTATCCCACAATAGGGATGAGCAACATCCTCTTCCTTCACATGCTGAAGAAAGAGGAAGTAAACAAAGACCACGTGGCCTATTGAAGCGGGCACACAGCAGGAAATGGCAACACATTTTGCTGTGGGAGGAAAAATCGGATTTTGCAGGGTCTTTTTTTAAAAAACAGGAAAGTGACCAGAAGGAGCGGGAGGCATGTGGAAGGTGGACGGCATCATGAAAAGGATCCATGAAAAATCTATGAGTACCCAGTCATGAGTGTGCTGTAAAACACTTGTCCGATGATCCTCTATCTGTGCAGTTCTCCCAATTCAGTTGTCCCAGTCCAAAACCACTGAGCAAACAGAGCCTGACAGATTTAACAGAAAATAACATGATAGAGAGATAATAGATAGTTAGATATCATCTTACATAAATGCAATATATTAAAAAGATACAGAATTAAAAGATCCATGGAAATAGAAAGTATCATCTTTACAATTTACAGCTATGGTCTGAAGTAGGGGAGTGGAATCATTTCATTTGGTCCATATTTTTAAGCAAAGCAACCTAGGGTGCAATAATATGCACGTTTAGAAAGAAAAAAAGTCCTACAACTTCCATGCTGAGAGTTGTAGGACCTTTTTCTGTCTACGCATGCATAGAATTGTGCCGCAAATTTGCTCTTTCTCAAGTAATATGTGGATGGGAGCAGTTATCCTTCATACTGCACATTTCTCTGAATTTTGCAATACAGTTGACTTAAAATGCATACGAAATGCTGATTTTAGAGACAAAGGCATACCAAAATACATTTTTTAGGAAATATGTAGAAATGTGTATTGGAGAGTTGCAAAAATACATAGCATAGGCAGTGGTGTGGGGGAAGACAGAATTGTCAAAAAATCACATGCCACCCCAATTTGCTGATGGAAGCCTTCACTGGATCAGTGTAGGAACACCAGTTGGCCACTATTCGTGGTCTTTGCCATCCCTTCGCTCCCCCAAACTAGTTTTTCTGGAGTCACCCATGTGGAGAGAGTTCTGCATATAAATTCCATTTCATAAACATCCCTTTTCATGTAACGATGTCACTTCCTCCCCGCTCAGGGGAGGGGCACCGGCATCAAAATGGATGACTCTGCGTGTGTTTTAACTAGTGACCACCTCATGAGGTTCCCAACATATATGAAAAATAATTAAATGGCTTCGCTATTAAGTTCTTCTTCCCAACCATTCTTGATTTATATGCTTCATATCTGTCATCCACCCATCTGGGCTGGTGTCAAAGGTAGACATGGTCAGTCACTTATCAATGGCACACAGCCCAACAGGGGTTCACTGATAAGAGCCCCCTCAGACTTGCTATTCCTCTTCACCTGCCTCTTGCTCTGGCCCAGGCAATGGTGATGGTGGTGGTGAGAAAGAAGATCAGAAGATGCCACTGCCTATTTGCTCGCTAGTTCTCTGCCCGTCATTGATTATTAGAAAGAGGGAGATGAGCCATAGCAGTTGGAGACAATGCAAGTGAGAAGGGAGACTCACTAGGGGATTGGGGGCATTGAGAGTGTTTTGCCCAAAGGCCCTCCAAAACCTGGAGCCAGCACTGCCACCTATAATGACTGCCTTACAATAAAAAACCCAATAAAAATCGGGATAGGGATACTGACACTTGTTGACTGCAAACATTCAAACTGCTTCAAAATAATGCAACTTGCTTGTTAAAAATTGACTTTTTATTATTAATGGCCCTGAACTTTCCTGAGCATTAATTTCGTTTGTTTGACTGCATGTAATCACCTAGTTCTTTAGCAGGTGGCTCAGTAGGCTTTGATCTTCGTGTAATACTTCACCCAAAAAACAAAAGCAACAGAAAATTGGATTGCAGTCTTTTAATAGATCAAAATACACCATTCAACTTAAGACTTGTAAGAGCCACCACATGTAATCAAAAAAGAGATTAAAAACAGTGAAAGAGATGTTACTGTATAAGAGCACCTCAGGCGTCTTGATGCTTGAATTCATTTAATCAGAATTCATAGAAAGTTACTGGAGGGGAAAAAAAAGAGCATTAATCAGCATGGTGTAAGACGCAGAAGTTTAGGCCCAGCCAGTGGTGGGAACAGCAACCTGTTTAAGGTGCTGCCCACAGAGGGAAACCGGAGTCTTGACTGTGAATTAAATGAGCTTTGAGGCTCTCGTGTTGTAAGGCGACTGTGTTTGGTGTTGTACAGATGAACACCCTTAAGAAGGAGACAGAGCACATTTCCTTGTCAAAGCATTTGGAAGGCAACTTGCCCTTAAATTGAACTGTCTTCATTGTTGAGTTGGTGGACAATGGCAAATTCACCAAGAAGGTTTTAAAAGGAGCCAACAACAACAACAACAACAACAACAAGCCACTCTGTATTTTGCAAATACCCCAAATCAGTGGGCATAATTCTAATGATCTTAGAAGTATGCATCATTTTTAGGCACTGAATTGCTTGAACTCAATGGCATGTGGATGTGATAACTTACAATTTGCTGCTATCAGCAGATACAATATAAATTCCAGTGAAATCAGTGGTGGGGGTGGGAGGAAGGATTATGAATGAAGTGGGAGACATCATTGACCCTTTCTGATTAGCCAGTTCCTTCACGCCCGACCCATCAGTTTTTCCTCCTGGTGCTTTATGTCCACATGCCCACAGAAAGGAGGAAGAAATGAGCTATCAGCCTCTTTTCATGGTCCATAACCCTCCCCAGCAGTACATAGAAGATCTCAGCACATTACCAAGACCATTCTCTTTTCATCCCTCAAAGGCCCACAATAAATAGGTTGAAAGCAATCCTCCCTGCCTCCCAGGGATGTATGAGAATTCATTTCTGTTTTTGTTTGTTTGTTTGTTTGTTTGTTTCTATACTGCCCAACAGCCAAAGCTCTCTGGGCAATTCACAAAAATTAAAACCACAAGGTACGACATAAATTATAAAAGTATGGAAGCTTAAAACCACAATATAAAAGTACAACCAGAATGGAACCCAGCAGCAATGCAAAGATTTAAAATACAGATTTAAATTTATGCCCAGAACTTCCTCCATTCGCACCTCACAAATGTGAGTGCAATTTGCAGTCAAAGCTCATCGTTTCATAAGTTTATGATGATGTTCGTGGGTGGAGAGAATATGCGTTTGAAAAATGCTTACATTAGAAATAATGGGTATGAAAAAAAATGCATAATATTCTTGTAAAGTGTGCAGAAACACACTTTGATCAAGTGTCCCAGACTTGCAAACAAACATCATAATGCAGAGACAAGTCAAGAATTTGTTGGCCCTTGGAGAAATCCAAAGTGTGCCCTGCTCGGATGAACTGCCAGCTTTTAGCAGCATCTGAAATCTGCCACCTGGAATGGCAACTCACTCTCTATCCGATGATATAGCCAGCCCTGGTAATCCTCTTCAGAGTGTAATGGGCTGTAGAGGGGAGCATACTGAGCATTGGGGGTATAATGCTGAAAATTAAGCTTTTGCCTGGGGATGAACTGCAGCTCTTAAAGCCATAGCTGAGTGGTAGAGCTCCTGCTTCACATGCCAAAAATCCAATCCATATACAGGAAGGGCTAGGAAAGGCCTCTGTCAGAAACCCTGAAGAGCCATGGCCAATCAGTACAAACAATGCTGAGTTAGGCAGGATCTATATTATTGCTTTATAATGGCTTATAATGGCTTTGACAACTGTTCAGGCCCAGGACACATTACCTATACCATTTTCAAAGTGTTATATCCTGCTTGGTGTAGTTCTGGCCCTAGATGGACCTATGGTCTAACTTGGTATAAGTTAGACTCCTTTGTTCCTATGCCCCTTCCACAGGGCCAGCCCTACCATTAGGCAGAGTGAAGCAGTTATCTCAAGCGGCAGATGTTGGGAGATGGCAGCAAAGTGTTAAACAAATCTGTGTGCCATGCAGCCTGCTCTGCACCCCTTAAGTTACCCTATTCCTTTCAGGTGCAGTGCAGGATGCTGGTCCATGATGAGCATTGAAGACAGATTCAGCTGCCAGCCCAGTCAGCTTGTGTATATTGAATGGGTGGGGGCGCCATCTTGCTCTTTGCCTCAGGCAGCAAAATGTCTGGGTCAGCCCTGCTGCTCTAGGTCTTTGAACTCTCACAAATTCTGTACATTCACACACACCACAGGGTGCAGCCATTATCCATACTAATCCAATATTGATTGCTTATAAACCCCCTCACCCCACCCAACCATAGCAGCTCTGCAATATATTATAGTTTGGTGTCACAAAGCTATTCCTCTGAACAGTTGTACAGACCCAGCTGCATCTGGGCACATTTCATATCCTGCTTATTGTTTCAGGAGAAGGCCCGGGCATGGCACCCCACCCTCCAGTCTCACTGTATACAGAAAAAGCTGTGCATGACTCACTCACCAGGGTCCTTCCTCCGTTGTCGGCACTGGAAAGAGACCACTGAAATATCCTTCCTCTGCGCAGGCAGGTATAGCACTAGCACAGCAGGCTTTTGAATGGCTTCTCCACTGTAGAGCCACCCAGACAGTTTAATAGGCTGTCATTCAGACCATGATGAAGCGGAACAACCAAATCGATATTTAAGTAAATTACCACTGACATTTGCACGGGTAGCACCCCAGAGCTTAATATGATTGGCCATAATATAATGTGCAGTGGGGGGGGGGGGAGAGAGAGAAAGATTTTTTAAAAAAGATGTCAGATTATTTCCAGGTTTGTTATATTTTTGATTACTTAAGTTATTGGAAAGAGAACAGCACATTAATCAGCATGGCAAACCAGACATTAACACGGTCACAACGAAGAGCCACCTGGTTCAGAAAGGTGGTTTTCCAGTGCCGCATGTCAACAGTAATAGATGTACTCCCATCAGGTCAGGTCAGAATTAAGCTTGATAAAATGAGCTATTTTCATACGCGCGCACACACACACAAAAGGAATCTGGCTAAAATTCAGATCCTGTCACCCTCCTGACAAAAGCTTTTTTTTCCATTCTGGAAAATAAAGACATTTTGTTTCATTTCGAAATAATTAGTCACAATGTGAGCATTTGTGACTTTTCATTTAAATTGCTCGCTCTTTCATTGGAATTAAATAAGCTTAACTTCGGCTCACCTGTGCTCAAACAAGCACTAAACTTTTGGAACAATGTTTTCAGAGTATGTTTGAAGATGTGCATGTGTAGACACAAACACACACACGTACACGCAAAATCTGACGTAAACTCCCACCTTGTTGTATGAAAACAACTGACTGTCAGGGTGAGACCTAGTCTCCCTGGTGTGGATTCCGAATCAAACTCAGAGGCTGAAGTAGAAGAAAACCAGCTGAGACAGGAAGTGGGGGAGGAAATTCTTCAAGACTCTCCAGGAGTCAAGGAGGAATCTTCCCAGGAGCTCATTGAACAGGAGACCCTGGCTCAAAGATTGTCTTCCCCCTTCCCCCTTTGACGGAAGGGGAGGGAGCATCGGAATTGACAGATTCCACAATTTGCTGCATGGTCAAATGGGTGGAGTTGAAAGGGGTGGGATGTGGTCTGCCAGACTAGCAACTCAACAGGTGTTGCAACATGAAGACCCTTCCTGAAGAAGAAGTCTGGGAACAGCCATCGGTCATGGCAGGAAACCAACCATTTTATTGATAGGCAACTGCCTTGCTTTGTTAGGCTAATTAAGCTTAGAAGATAGCTCCTAGCATTCACATTCCCTTCCTGTCTGAAGAGGTGTCTATTTACTGAATAAAGGTTTTGTGGATTGCACAGCAGATCTCTTTATTGTCTCACATCTCAGTGGGAGGGCTTGGAATCACGACACTGACTTGGCTAAGCAAGCAGATGAACAAACAGCAAAGTTATCCCACACAGGTTCCTCTGAACTGTCGGCTTTAACTATCTGTAAACAAAGTTTGTGAGAGGAAAGAGACAATATATTGACAGGGAACCTGTACAATATATTTTGGTAACTTGCAAGGGAGGTGTTCAAGGTGAAAAAATCTGCTGGCTATCAATGGTATTTATTTATTTATTTATTTATTTTATTTATTTATTTATTTATTTATTTTATTTCTAACCCGCCTCTCCATCCAGATTGAGGCCGGGAACAACAATAAATATAAAAATAAAAACCATAAAATAGATAAACCATTAAAACAGATAAAAACAAATACATTATTAAAAACTTCTTAAAATTCAACTGGGTAGGCTTGCTGGAAGAGAGCAGTCTTCACTGCTCTCTTAAATTCCAGAAGACTGCTAATTTGTCGCATCTGGGGGGAGATGACAAACAGTCCTGGGTCCAGTGCTCTTCAACATTTTAATTAACGACTTGGACAAGGAGGTGTAGGGAATACTTATCAAATTTGCAGATGACACAGAATTGGGTAGGATAGCTAATACCCTGGAGGAGGGCAATGAGAATGATCAAGGGTCTGGAAACAAAGCCCTATGAGGAGAGACGGACAGAACTGGGCATGCTTAGCCTTAAGAGGAGAAGATTGCGGGGAGACACAGTAGCACTCTTCAAGTACTTGAAAAGTTGTCACACAGAGGAGGGCCAGGATCTCTTCTTGATCATCCCAGAGTGCAGGACATGGAATAATGGGCTCAAGTTACAGGAAGCCAGATTCCGGCTGGACATCAGGAAAAAATCCCTGACTGTTACAGCAGTATGACAATACAACCAGTTACCTAGGTAGGCAGTGGGCTCTCCTACACTAGAGGCATTCAAGAGGCAGCTAGACAGCCATCTGTCAGGTATGCTTTAAGGTTGATTCCTGCACTGAGCAGGGGGTTGGACTCAATGGCCTTATAGGCCCCTACCAACTCTTAATATTCTATGCTTCTATGAAGAGGTTGCTATTATTTATTATTATTACATTTATATACCGCCCCATAGCCGAAGCTCTCTGGGCAGTTTACAAAAATTAAAAGATTGAACACTAAAAAGACAATATACAAAATTTAAAACCATAAACATAAAACAGTTGACATTTAAAACATTTTAAACTTTTAAGCCTGGCCACAAAGTAAGTTAAAACCTCAACTTAAGCTCTTAAAATGCCTGGGAGAAAAGAAAAGCTTAGACCTGTCGCCGAAAAGATAACAGTGTTGGGGCCAGGCGGGCCTCATCGGGGAGATCATTCCAGAATTGGGGGGGCACCACAGAGAAGGCCCTCTCCCTTGTTGCCATCCTCCAAGCTTCCCTCGGAGTAGGCACCCGAAGGAGGACCTTTGATGTTGAGCATAGTCTATGGGTAGGTTCATGTCGGGAAAGGCGTTCCATCAGGTATTGTGGTCCCAAGCCATGTAAGGCTTTATAGGTTAAAACCAGCACCTTGAATTGGGTTCGGAAATGTACAGGCAGCCAATGCAAGCGGGCCAGAATCGGTCTTATATGTTCAAACCTTCTGGTCCCTATTACCAATCTGGCCGCTGCATTTTGCACAACCTGCAGCTTCTGAACCATCTTCAAAGGCAGCCCCACATAGAGCGCATTGCAGTAATCTAACTTGGAGGTTACCAGAGCAAAGACAACTAAAGCCAGGTTATCCCTATCCAGATAGGGGCGTAGCTGGGCCACCAGCCGAAGTTGGTAGAAAGTGCTCCATGCCACCAAGGCCACCTGAGCCTCAAGTGACAGAGATGGTTCTAGGAGAACCCCCAAGCTACGAACCTGCTCCTTCAGGGGGAGTGCAACCCCATCCAGAACAGGTTGAACACCCTCCATCCGGTCAGAGGAACCCCCCACTAACAGCATTTCAGTCTTGTCTGGATTGAGTTTCAGTTTATTAGCTCTCATCCAGTCCATTGTTGCAGCCAAGCACCAGTTCAACACATCCACAGCCTCGCCTGATGAAGATGACAACGCACTCCAAAACTCTGGATGACCGCTCCCAACGGTTTCATGCAGATGTTGTACATTATGGTGGACAAGACTGATCCCTGAGGAGCCTCATACTGGAGAATCCACGGGGCCGAGGAATGTTCCCCAAGCACCACCTTCTGGAGCCGACCTGTCAAGTAGAAGCGGAACCACTGCAATGCAGTGCCTCCCACTCCCAACTCAGCCAGTTGTCCCAGAAGGATACCATGGTTGATGGTATCGAAAGCCGCTGAGAGATCAAGGAGAATCAACAGAGTCACACTCCCCCTGCCCTTCTCCCGACATAGGTCATCATACAGGGCGACCAAGGCTGTTTCTGTGCCAAAACCAGGCCTGAAAACCGACTGAAATGGATCCAGATAATCAGTCTCATCCAAGAGTGTCTGGAGCTGGCCAGCAACCACCCGCTGAAGGACCTTGCCCAGGAATGGAACATTTGCCACTGGCCTATAGTTATTAAGATTTTCTGGGTCCAGGGAAACTTTCTTCAGCAGCAGTCTCACTACTGCTTCTTTCAGACGGCCTGGGACCACTCCCTCTCATAGAGAGGCATTAATCACTTCCCTGGCCCAGCCGGCTGTTCCATCTCTGCTAGCTTTTATAAGCCAAGAGGGGCAAGGATCCAATACAGAGGTGGCTGCACGAACCCATCCAAGCACCTTGTCCACATCATCAAGCTGTGCCAACTGAAACTCATCCAAGAAAACAGGACAAGCCTGTGCTCTGGATACCTCACTAGATTCACCTGCTATAACACTGGAATCTAAGTCCTGGCAGATGCCCAAGATTTTATCCTGGAAGTGCCTAGCAAATATATTACAGCGGGCCTCAGATGGTTCTACCATGTCCTTGGGGCCAGCATGTAGAAGCCCCCAGACAACACTGAAAAGCTCTGCTGGGCGGCAGGTTGATGATTGAATAGTGGCAGCAAAGTATTTTTTTTTGCTGCCCTCACTGCCCCTGAATACAGCTTACCATAGGCACTTACCAGTGTTTCATTGCATCCACTAGGAGTTCCTCTCCATCTGCCCTCAAGCCGTCTCCTATTTTGTTTCATCACTCTCAGCTCCGGGGTATACCCCGAAGCCGTACGAGCTCTACGCAGGAGAGGGCGCTCAGGGGCAATCGTGTGAACAGCCCGGGTCATTACTCTCTATTGATGTCATTACTCTTGTAATATTTTTTTCTAAGCTAACCACCTTTGCAAGATGGCATATTTATAGAGTGAAATCCTAAAAATAGAAACAACACAAATTAATGGGGAGAATATAATAAAACAAATCATGTGGCCCAGAAACTCTTCGAGTGCCACCAAAGAGTAATCTGCAGTGCACCACAACAAAGGATTTTAGGAAGCAAAAACAAGAGTCAACCAAATGATGGAGATTAGTGGGTGAAACAACGTCATCATTTGAAGACCTTCTGTTAAGATCACGCTTATGCCTAAAGCTCCCACCCACTGCAGACTCACAGAAAAAAATGACAGAAAATTGGCAGGCAGAGCCCTGAGGACTAAACAATGTAATGTCGTGTTGTTTGTAATAGCACAGGCATTTGTCACCATATTCTGCGTGAAGGACACATGCTGTGACAGCATTTATTAATGTCTTCCATCACTTTGGGTGTGAAACGCTGTTGCTAAGGGTTCCTCCACCCCTCTAGATCCATTATGTAAAGCAGTATGGTACTCGATGTGTGTACTGTAATATTGTTTGCAGTCAGGTATGTAAATTCTTAATTACCATTACAGCTTCCTTTATTATTTTTCTTTGATGTCTGAATTACCTCAGTTTGGCCTCCCCTCAACCCTTGTGCAGGAAGTGGCTTGGGCACTGAAGCTAGGCTGACCAGATAAAATCCAGGTCAGGGCTCCTGTAACTTTAACAGTTGTAGAGAAAAGGGAATTTCAGCCAGTGTCATTTGTAGGCAATTAGTTCCTGGTGATCTTCCCTCTTCATCACCACAGTTAAAGTTGCAGGGGCCCTGCCTTCTTTTGTATATGGTCACTCTAGTATAGTGCATGCACCTTTAACTGTTGTGATGAAGAGGGAATATCACCAGGAACTAATTGCATACAAATGACACTGGCTGAAATTCCCTTTTCTCTACAACTGTTAAAGTTACATGAGCCCTGACCTGGATTTTATCTGGTCACCCTACATTGAACAGACTAAGCAGGCTGAGACAGTGGCTCTCCCTTTGCTATCTAACACAGGCTCTTCTGAAGTATCCACAAGTGAACTGTTTCTCAAAGATGTCTCTGTTGAGATTTGAACAATATATATTTATTCTTTATTAGTCCTAAGTTTCCTCACCCCTGTACGCATGGTGATTTTCTTGAAGAGAAGAAAACTGCTTTGTTTTGAGGAAGATGGATAACAAACTGAAGTGAGGGAATAAAGACTTGATTTTGTGCTGAAACTAAAGGCCAAAATCCAGCTTCTTTAATAGAAGCAATAATCTGATCACTCCTGAAGAAACATAACTTGGGCCTGAAAAATGACAACAACTGCATGCAGGTGACCAACATTTCCTTCCAGGGCAAAGTGCTTGAGACAGTGGAAGCTGATCAACTCCAGTCACTCTTGAATGAAAAATATTGTTTTAATGTTGAATGTGGTGTTCTTTGATACTTTTATAGTTGCATTTTTATTGTTGTTTGGTTTGCCCAAGGACATTGGCCAGTTCAGCGGTATACAAATCTAATAAATAAAATGGATTTTCTGGACCCATTTTAATCAGACCTGGTTTTGGAAGAGAAACTTCCTCTGTCACCCTTTGGGATAACATTTGGTGAGAGGAAAACAGGGAGAGGGTGACCATGTTGATTCTCTAGGGCCCCTCAGCAGCTTTCAATACCATCGTTCAAGGTATCCATCTGGGTAGATTAACCATCTATTTTTAAACTGGTGACATTAACCTATTCCATGGCATCATCATATGGACAAACAACATGAAGAATAGAAACCATGCAGAACCTAAAAAGAGCTGTACAAAGGATATAGAAACAATTGGCCCTCACAGTTTTCTGGATAATTTTAATGTGTGAACAGGACAGCTGTGGATATATTCAACAACAATTCCCATAAACAGGGAAGGAAGGTATTGCTACAGTTATGGGGATTGCTGCTGACTATTTCTGTAATTGCCTGATCCACACATTGCATCTGTTCACATCAGTGTGTGCTGGTGGACAACCAGGTTTCTTCTGTTTAAAAAAACAAACAAAAACAAAGTGACATCTTATATTTAACTTTTCTTTCATTTATAGCCCAGACTGACTACAAACTAAGGGCATCTTAAGACAGAGATTTTCCTCCCACGATTTACCGCTTCTTCCTGTTCTGATTTTTTTTAACGGATTGAAATGGGGTCTTTATACGCCCAGTTTTTTCTTTTTATGCATAATGCTATATGCCAGTTTCAGGAGTGAGAAGAAGAGCCTGGCAGGATGTTATTGGACATCCACCACTAGGGTGTAGTCCCTCCCCTCACTCAGCGTGAAATGGAATGCGTCTTCTTTTCCATGATGCGTGAATAGAAAGGGCTAAAAGTTTTCCAGGCAGCACCTGCAGAGCAGAGTAACCCCCTTCCCATTGTTAAGCACTGATCCTTCGCAAGTTCAGAAGTCCATCTCTTCGGAAGCCCGCCTCCCTCCCCCCACGCGCAAATCAGTATTGTCCCTGTAAAAGCAATCGGTCACTTTTCTCATTTGAGTGTCCACTGGGAGAGGGGATTAAAAGGAAATGGGTTGCAGGGGCTCACGTCCTCCTCCCTGTTGCCACGTGCTTAGGCATTCCTGAAATATGATGCCAAGAAGGAGCAGAGGGGTGGAGGAGTGGAGGGGCAAGAGGAGACACTCCCAATGGATTGTCATCAGTACTCACGTCAACGCGGCACCACCCAACACCCACCCACTCAAGCAGGACATAGCGTGATGGGAATACTACATGGGGAGACTATGGGCTCATCTACATCTGTGGGTGCAGAGGATCGCAAGTTACCTGCTTCCACAATCCTCCCCCAGCGTCTAGATGGCCACGTGATGTCCCAGAAGGGAAGAGGGACGTCACGACCGCCATTTTTTTAAAGAAGAGCAGAAAAGGTAAGGGGAAAAAAACCCATGCCCACCCTCCCACCCACACCTTGCCATACTGGGGATGGTGAAATTGCTGCCACTACCCCAATGGGTACAGAGCCACCCTGCATGGCTCAGTGCCACTTTCAGGACCCAGGAGTGCATGCCACACCAGGTATGATCCTTGGGATGCTCCCAAGACCGTGGAAAAACCGGAATAGCCCTGGTTTCCGTTATCCCAGGGTCGTCCCTAGGTCATCCCTGGTTGAGCCTGGGATGCCCTGTGCATCATATGGATGAACAGGGATGACCTAGAGATGACCCTGGGATAAATGGGTGGTGTAGACATGGCCTTTGTCGGTTTCATCACATGACCACCAAAAAGTACTGCATTTTCCTCATAGCAAAATAACACGCAAAAAGGGAGGGAAGAGGTGGGACAACCACTGCATGGCAATGGTGTCATTTAAAGCACGCGGGGAAAATGGTGACCAAACCACGATGATCGCACGAAATATCGCCCATCTGAAGGACCCCTAAAAGGACCTTACCTTAGCTTGTCGTTTGCTTTTGCTTTCTAAGACGTTATTTCTTCATTCTGGAATAACACTGTTAACACTAAGCAGGAAAAGCAAAGTAAACTGTTGAAGAGCTGTGCTTCTATATCTAGATGGAGTTCCTGCAAATGGCCAACCCTTTGGGGTCTGCCTTTGAAAAATGTTTGGAAACTGCAGCTAGCACAGGATGCAGCCCCTGGATTGGTTTCTGGTGGTCACAATACTAGGGCAGGATCTACACGGCTGTTTTAAAACAGTTTATAATGCTTTTGACAACTGTTAGGGCCCATGACACATGCCATATACAGTTTTCAAACTGTTTTCAAAGTGTTACATCCTGCTTTGTGTAGTTCTGCCCTTGGTCACAATACACCGGTTGTATGTCAGTTGCAGTGGTAAACCTGTTAAGATCATTTTTGGAGATCACCATGTCTTATGTGTCCCACCACCAAAAAAGGTTCTGTTGGTGAGACCACAAGACTTTTCTAAGGCAGCACCCTGGTTATAGAATTCCTTCCCAAAAGAGGTGAGACAATGGGTAGCTCTAGACGGACACTTTCCATCGATATGGCTTCTCACTGGCAACAGTTGTGTTACATGACACTGCCGCCAGTGCGAAGCCATCTGGGGCAAAGGCCCTTTGCGCCACTCTAAAAAAGTCGGCCATTTACCCTGACTTTTTTTAGATAGGAGCGGGCTGGCCAGGGAAGGGGGTGGAGCAGTGAGCCATAAGCTCGCTGCACCGCCTCCGCAGTCCTTTCCCCCCATTTTAAAAAAAAACTTACCTTAGAGTAGGGGAGCCAATGCTCCCAGCCGACCCTCCAGCTGCCACTGGGCCACAACATGCGCAGCGGCGCCGGCGACCCCAGGAAAAGCCAGCGTGGTGCCCCTTCCATGTTGATCACCGGCAGGAGTGTCACTTTGGGGGGTGCCACCTGCCGCCGCTGTACAGCAGAAGAGGCACCGTAAAGAGGCAGCCAATCTCTATCCCTGATAGCATTTAGACAGGCAGTGAAAACTTTCCCATTCCTCTTGGCTTTTAATGGTTTTTAATATCTGACTGAATTAACTCTGTTCCTTTTGATTTTAAGGCCTTCGTTTTAATTTTGGTTGTTTTTCTCTAGTAGTGCTTAACTTGTTTTGGGCTGAAAAGTGGTCTACAATGCTTTTAGAATAAATACATTAAATAAATAAAATGTTCATTGGCTAGAAAACACAAACAGGTAGCAGAAGAGCACCTAGATCTCCCATCGAAGTCCATGGGAAATGGAAATGAAAGACAGAAAGGGATGAAATTAGTCACAAAAGGAATCCTAGCCTGATGAATTAAAAAGGAAACGACGCCAGGTTTAAGAACAAAACTGAATGGTATGGTAAAGAAAAAATAAAGAAAATCTTGCACATTCCACTTTGCGCTACACTGACGCAGCCCTCTGAAATATCACTCAGCCAGCATTCAAAACTACATTTGCACCAGTGAAAAGCAAACTAAGTTTGGTAATATTTTCAATGCTGTTAAAAAAAACAAAGAGAAAAACAACCTTGCTTAGGTTCTATTTGCCACATCTGCAGCTCCTGAGTAAGCGTCTGGTTTGTTTTCATAAAATATTGGAACCTTATTGCCCCTATCCTGCCTCGAGCAAATTGCAGGCTTCAGCTGCAGGGCTATGCTGTCAAGGAGAGAATTACCCATAGTGCCTCAATTCATGCTGACTCATTATTGCAGCCACGTTGGGAAACTTAAATTAGCCATAGGTGGGCTGGCACGGGCCTTAGCAGCAGCCAATTATGAAGAAGCTGCTGACAGCTTCGGTGTCTTTTTCTCAAGATCACACCAAAAAGGTTGGGGGAGGTTTTGTTTTTCCTCCATTAGACCCTTTATTTATTTATTTATTTATTTTATGCACAAAACAATGGTGGAGAGAGATGCCATTTCACTTAGAGCTCTCTACTTATTGTGTAAATAAAATAAAATAAAAATAAAGGTTCTTTGACAGATGTAAACTGCATTTCCTCCCCTTTCTCATGTGTACCAGTCTTGGAAAGTGATTGGATGCAAAATGATGGGAAGGAAGACAACATCTCTCTCTCTCACACACACACACACACACACACACATCCTGTCTGAGAACCAATATTGCTTGAATGGTGTTATTTATTGATTATTATTTTATTTAAAGTATTTTTGAACTGCCTATCTGTTAAAACCACCAAGCTTTTAACTAGGGATGTGCACGGACCACCCGGATCAGATTGGGACCAGGATCGGGACCTCTGATGTTGTCCTGGATCGGTTTGGACAAAAACGGAGGTCCCTCGGATCGGATCGGAGCCGATTCCGATCCAATAATCAGACGTCCGATTTTCAGATCGGCCGCCATTTTTGGTGTTTTTGCCATAGGCTTGCATTGGGGGAAAGAAAATTTTCCTCCAATGCAAGCCTATACGGAAAACATGGCGGTGGGTGGGTGAGTGGGGGCCTAACTCCCCCCTCCCTGTCCCTCCCCCCCTCACTTGCACTCCTTACCTGCCAAGGCCTTCCGCTGCCACCCACAGGTGGCAGCGGATGGCAGTGGACAGCCCCGGCAGGTAAGGCCCCTCCCCCCTCGTGCTCCTTGCCTGCCGGGGTCGTCCACTGCCCTCCGCTGCTCCGATTTACTGAGAAACAGGCTTCGCGGCCTGCCTCTCAGTAGTGCGCCAGGTGATGACATCATCACCCGGCGCGGAACTGAGAGGCAGGCCGCGAAGCCTGTTTCTCAGTAGATCAGAGCAGCAGAGGGAAGTGGGTGCCCCGGCAGGTAAGGAGCGGTTCGGACCAGTTCGGATCAGATTGGATGATCCAGATGCCGGGTTCGGAATCGGATAATTTTATCCAATTTCAGCTGAATCGGGTCCAGATCGTAGGTGGTTAAGAATAAGAACAAAGTGAGCATTGAAACAGCAATTGTACCCCCATTGAAACATTAAAAAAGTACTTCCAAACCAATTAAAAGGCCAAGTTAAGAAAGCAAAGAAACATGTGTCTTGACACCTTTTCTAAAGGTCAAAGAGAGTGTGGAAGGCTCATAAGTCCGAACGGAGAGAATTCCACAATTTGGGAGTGATGTCATAGAAAGCCCTTTTACGTCAAACAAGTCTCCATGGGTGATGCTGCCATTAAAATGGCTTCATCTACAGATTATGCATTATCTTGTTGTAATCCACACAACAACCTTGTAAAGGCAGAATTTATTATTCTCCATATTGCAAATGGTTGAGGCTCAGAAGGAGTGGTCCACATAAGGCAGGGATGGGGACCTTTTTTCTGTTGAGGATCACATGCCTTCTGGTGTAATCTCTCAGAGATCACACGCCCATGGTGGGTGGACCTAATCCAGCAGTGTCTCTCTGACACTCCCTTCCTCCCTCTGCCTCTGCCTCGCTCTCCCTGCGCAATGGGCTGCCAATACTCTTGCCAGAGGTCTGACCTGATCACTTGCAAAAGCTTCTGCAATTAGGTCAAGTGCTATATGTTTCACACAGCACATAGTTAAACTATGGATTAACTTCCACAAGCCATAATGATGGCTACCAATTTGGATGGCTTTAAAAGGGGGTTAGACAAATTCCTGGAGGAGAAGGCTATGAATGGCTCCCAGTCCTGAGGGCCATATGCTACCTCCAGTATCAGAGGCAGTATGTTGGGGAACATGGGTGGGAGGATGCTGTTGTCCTCATGTTCTGCTTGTAGGTTTCCCATGGGCAGCTGGTTGGTCACTGTATGAACAGAATGCTGGACCAGATGGACTCTTGGTCTGATCCAGCATGGTTCTTCACATGTTCTTATGTAAATTGCCCACCTCTGGCCTAAACCCACAGAGCAAATTCATGGCAGCATTGAGAGTCAAACCAGAGATATCTTGATTTATTGTTCTGTCTCTTACACATCAATAATCTATGTCCTCTAGTAACATGCATTACGGCTGTTGGAAGACAAACAGAACAGGACTTTAAATAGGGGAAATGGTGAGGAATAGGCTTAACAGACAAGCTAGAAAGGCTCCATAATACAAACATTCTCAGCAATAGATGAGAATTCTTGGGCAGTTCAAAAAATATATGAGGTTATTATAAGTTCCATTTAGGATCGACACATTTTCAGGCACCAGACGACTATGTTCCCAGTTCTTTTGGCCACTCATATAACCTTAAATTCTTAACCAGGTTGAGCCTTTCTCAGTTCTATTCCATGCTGGTTCCAGGTTTTGTGTGGCCCTTGGGCAAGCTGCCCTGAGTCAGTTCCCCCCCCCCTGAGTTGGCCCAGCTCCTCACTATGGTCACCACTGCCCATTCAGATCTGTCCCCAATCTGCACAACTGGCCAGAGGGAGAGTGCAAGGCAAATGGAGGATGCTACACTAACACCTCACGCTTGTCCCTGCTTACACCAGGCTTCCTCAACCTGGTGCCCCGCAGATATTGTGGACCAACTCCCATAAGCCCTAACCAGCATGGCCAGTGGTCAAGAACCCTGGGAATTGTAATCCTAAACATCTGGAGGGCAGATGCTTACATGCTTGAAGATGTCAAGGGAACTGACAGCAATAGTAAGGAAGAGGAGCTACAAAACCATCATGCTCCAGGGATCAATAATGGACCCTCTGAAGTTGTGTGGACCTAAGCAGATGCCCAACAATGCTAACCCCTGACACTAGCTCTGGTCCTCTTCTATATTTTATAGAGTTGTTCTCCTACAACATGATAGATTGACAGTTCACTGATTTAAACTTGAATATGATCCATTTTCTTTTAGATAATGGTGTCTGAAGCTCTCGTGTTTTCATCAGCTTCAGACAAAGCTTTGCACTAATGAACCTCCATGAGGAGAAAAAAAAAAGTCTAGCCTTCACATTTTGGGGCGTTCCTCTTGAACGTTTATATTTAAAGGTAACACAAAAGCTGAACTCTTTGATTGTTTCTTCCTTTTATGTTACCTCTCCTTGTAACCAACCAGATTCTTTTAATCTTTCACTTTCCTTCCATGCAGTTTTTGTGACTCAGACACAGACTCATCCACTTCAGTCTGTTGAACTCCCTTCTTCAGTGGTTTTTTCCCCTTTTTATTGTTCCCTCTTTGATACTCTTATTTACTGCCTCCCTTTGCTAAGACATAATCATTATTCTTTCCTTGGATGAGTCAAACAGAAAGTGTTGCAACTACTGTTAACTGGAATATTTGAGTTTTATAACATCTTTTTTAATCTACGTGGCCTTCTCTCTTTCCCCCCCTCCTTTTCAAACTTTTTCAATTACTGATAAAAGAAGCAGTATGATATTTTACTCCTGCTAGCTTTCCTGAAAGAAGAAGGGGGGGAATAGATTTTACACACACACACACACACACACACACATATATATATTAGGTGCCATTTCTATACATCTGTTTTCCGGGTTTTTATGACCTAATGGTGTTCAATATATGTTTCACTTTTTTTTTTCATTTCTTTTATTCTTTTTCCTTTTATGGGTCTTCTATATAATACTTTTATGATAGGGTGGAACCGATTCTTTCATTTCGACTATCACTAAAGCCCCTTTGTCCAATCTCAGTTTAAACCTCATGGAAATATATTGTCCTCTTCAAAATGACAAAATACTTGTTCAAAGTAAAGAACATTTCCCATTTCCTTAATTAACTTTTTTATTGAAGCATTAATGCCTGTTCATTTCATCAGCTGCTGCAGCTTCACTTGGAAAAGTGACTGTAAAAAACTGGTAACATGGGTTCCTGTGTTTATTGTCTCTCAATAATTTCCAGATCAAATATTCTGGGCTAAAGAAATGATTTCCTTATACAGAGGGAGATAGAGGAGGTAGTCTTGCAAAATCTATCAGATCTAAATCAAACCAGCTGCTTTATTTATTGATTTGTGTATTTATTTTTCTATCTCTCTGTCTTCTGTGTTCTGAGACTAGAAAGTGTGTGTTGGGCTATTTATTTATTTATTTTGTATCCCGCCTTTTTCTTAATACTGGGACTCAAGGCAGCTTTATAAAATCAAAACATATACAGTTAAAACATATAAACAGAAATATACAAAAGTATATATATATATATATATATATATAACCATCTATAGTATTAAAGCATTTAAAAGATTACAGAGTAAATGACAAATAATAATAATTTTAAAAATCCAGTGCATGAACAAAGTCCAGACTATTCCCAAAGGCCTGCCAGAACAAGAACACTTTTGCCTGCCTCTGGAAGTAAAGCAGGGAGGGAGCCAGGCTAGCCTCCCTGGGAAGGGAGTTTCGGAGCCTTAGAGCAGCCACCGACAAGGCCCTCTCCCAAACAACACAAATGAAACTGAATATTTTCATGCACACAACTTGTCAGTGACAGCAATGGATCCTATGCATTCCCTAGTCAAAACAGATAATCTCACCAACGGATGTGGGGAAAAATGTGAATTCATCAGAGATATTTTATACTTTGCCTAGGAAAAATGCACAGCTTCCATGTACATTTTTCATATTTTGGGGCACTATGCATAGCCTCCTAGCAGGAAATATGCACAGTGTGTACACAGTAGCTTACATTGGCCACCTGAGCAAAGTCTCAACCTCATTTGGAGACTGCTTGTGTTGAGTGGTCATGATCCCCTGTTCATACTGCTTGTTTATATCAGCTTTCTCCACAACTGCACGTGCAGATTCAAGGTACACAATCATTCTCTACTGATGCGCTCATTCTCTACTGATTTCACATTAACTACAAACAATTAAGAGATATCCAAGGATATGCAGCCTGGATGTTACAGCAATGTATCACTGCCATCATCCAGAGGTGATTTGGAAATCTTCCATATGATAAGGCTGAGAGAGTATTTGAAAAGTATGTTCTCTAAGATGTCCCTAAAAAGATCAGTGAATTTAAATCTATTGTGATCTCTTTAATGCTCATCATCTGTCCCTGCCACACTCCATTCATTTTGTTTCCCTTTCTATAATACATTTGCAAAGATATGTATTACTTTAACTTGCAGCTCCATTAAATGTCATTATATATGCCATCTTGTCATAATACCTACTTATTACAACAGCAATGAAAAAGGTTTGTGTTTTAATTAAAGTGGAGCATGTTTTAATCTGACTAACCGCAAAAACCAAAAAACCAAACAAAAAATACTGTAAGCAGATAGACCCACATAAAAACATCAAGAATTAATTAATTACTAATTCACTTTGCCAGTCCAGGAGGGAAGTGGATTGGGGGGGGGGGGGTGTTTTGTTTTGTTTCATTTTTGGTTTTGGTTTGTTTTTTGTTTTTTAACTTTAATCAAATGGGGGAATAATGATTCCAAAATATGGAAATTAATTCTGGTCTGTTAGAATAACAAGTTTCGGATGTGAAGAAGGAGGAGGAGGAGGTAAAAAAAAAATTCCCCAGAATGAAACAAACAATGAGGCTGTAAGGTTAAACCATTTCCCTGCAATGATTGGGAGGCTGAGTTTATGTCATCAATGGGCAGTGGTGTAGTGCAGGTGGGGTTCAAAGGAACGCAGCGTTAGCACTCTTTTATTGGCAGGGGCAATGATGTCATCATTTACTACCCTGCTCAGCATCTCCTATTCTGGCTGAGTTTAGCTGTAATCCTCAGAGTTGCTGGGGAGAAATTAATTTTCCCAGCAACAATATATTGTCCCCCTGTTGGAAGGCAAACGGCAAATCCCAGTACATTCAGTGGGGCTGACTCTTAAGTAAGTGCACATAGGAATAAGTGTGTTTACTCCTAAGTATGTCTGTGTGGCCTTAGACACACTAATTGGTTCTTCAGCATACCACTCACTTGCCACACCACATCAGAAATCCAAAGTGATCCCTTTGATGAAGCTAACTGGATGGCCCCAGAGGAAACAATTCGCAGCCTTCAGTGCAGTTAGGAAGAAAAGAAGAAGAAATTAATTCCTTCGGTAGGAGGCAGAGGTGAACTAGTAAAAGCATGAAGCACTCATTCTGCTTAAACGTATGTGCCAGTGTATCCTTTGCTCTCATTCATTAGAGCAAAGGTTCTTTCAGGCTCTTCCATGAACAGCGATGGTACGTTTGCCATCGCTTATGAGCATCTTATTGGAAAGCTGCCACTCAGTCAGTCACCTCTTGACACTCATGACCTTGGCAGCTATTTTTTCTGGCTCTTGTCCTTTATTTCTTGTTTTCCCCTAGGACAAGTTATTGAGAAAGATGATGCCATCTGGAAGCCAGGAGGAAAACTTTGTTTGCTTTATACCTCCCTCCCTCGACCCCTCCCTCGACCCCTCCCTCGACCCAAGCAAGGCAGGCAAAGAGCTTGCACTGTTTGCATGGATTAATTATCTGCTCCTAGTGATGAATAAAAGGCAGGTGGACCTGCTGAGTAGTCCTGGCTAATAGCTTGAAGGGCAGCAGAGTAGAGAGGAGTAATAGAACCAGACTCCCCGGTAAAGACACCCTCACTCCCAGTTTGGAACTGAGTCATCTCCACTTCTCACCTCCGTCTGCTTTTCCAAAAGCAGCACGGATACAAAGGACAGTCAGCTGGTGGCATGCAATGCAACTTTATTGGTTCCATGCAGAGCCAGCCACACTCAACAGACAATATGGTGGCTGTCTGGGGCAGCAAACGCTGGGGGCTCCACCCAAAACAAGAAAAGCCTTGAAGAAGAGCACAGCCCCCTCACCTTGGGACAACATGGTCTAAAGCAGGGATGGGGAACCTGGGCCCCCCACAGGAGTCATGATGGGTGGGGCTGATGAAAACTGGAATCCAGCAACATCTGGAGGGCCATGGATTCCCTAATCCCTGCTTGAAGGTAAGGGGGCAATTTTCTTAATGGCAGCCATCGCATGAAAATTTGCATGTTAAATTTGTATTCAAACACTGGGCTGGTTCTAGATTTAGTTAGATCTGATCAGTTTGTACTGGAACCTGCAAAGGCCAAATTCTTCAAGCATCCATCGAGAATCTCTAACTCCTTGTGGAAACCTCAGGCTCTGTTGCTACAGCTACTACCAAACACATCAAAGGAGATGAAACCTCCTTCCTTATTGGTTACTGTGTTGTTTTTATTATATCTATTTCTACACTGAAGCGCAACGATAGGTGGGGAGGATGCTTACAGTACATTATTCTCACAGTACCATCGTTGTGAAGGCCCTTCACATTAGGGTTGTTGGAGAAATCTGCAACAGATTCAAAAGAGTTTGGATTTATATGGATCTGACCTGCAGGTTCCACAGCGGACTGGCTTCTTCCGAGTCACAACGATTCTGTGGATTTGCGGATGGGTTTTTCGCTTTTGGGGGGCAGATTTGCACTCATTCATTTTAATGCTGATGCAAATTAGCTCAAGTAAAACATTCTGTAAAAAATAAAAACTCCAGTTCCATCAACGAGCGGACGATGGAATGAAAAATGCCTGACAATTCATGAAATACAGACGAAAGGGATTTAACAAAATCCATACATCCCTACTTCACATAGCCGACGTGCAGCGCAAATCATAAAGCCCCCATCCAGATCTAGTCATGCATAAAGAAGATGTTACCATGTGGCTAACTGCACAAGAATCGTGCTGGGGATGTGGAATCAAATGCAGATCAGACCACCCATCCCATTGAAAGTATAAATACAGCTAGACCACATCTCCAATCCAATGCACGAGAGCTGGGAGAATTAAGCCATACCGTTTTCTACTGTATGGTATACAAACGATGTGGGTGTCTAACATACCATCTGAACGCTTTGACCATGAACTTTCTTTTCATATAAAGGTTTGCCAGTGGGTAGACTACATGCAAATCATAACCCATATGGTATATGAAATGGCTTTGAAAGGCCTTTGATTTCCTCCTTCAGTTATCAAAATTTTTCAGGTCCTCTGAAGATGGGAAGGTAGCAATATGCTTTCAGTTCATCCTTGGCTTAGCTGTACACCCCAGGCCAAGCTAAAAGTAAAAGCAATGCATCACCCCATGGATTTCAATAGGAGGGCTTTTAGCATTTACCCAACTTTCCCATTGAAAATACACGACTGGAATTTTAGAATTCATTCCTTGACCGGGTTTATTCCTTTTTGTTCTCATTTGAAAGTTGAACATAACCCAAACTGCCAAGGCCAGGCTGCCAAATATTATCTCTGTTGCCACATTCTTTATTCCCACCAATGATTTCCAGCTAGACATTTCCTTTAGAAAATATGATGTCCTAACAATCACTTGAATTTGTTTCTAAACCCAAACAACTGATGTTGCTTGACATGATTTAGCTACAGAATAATGATCACTCAGGCTGAATATAGCACCACTTTTGTTGAAGAAATTCTCTTGAGAACAATGGGACTGCTTCAAATCAGTGATCTGAAGATCACAATTTCCATGTAAATATGCCTTTTTAAGAAAATGTCAAGGTCCTTTATAGCCTTCTTTCAGAAGGAAATATGGCTATAAAGATAACCATTTAATCACATACTTAGCCTCTGAGGCCCTGGTTGTAGGCCTACTGAATCAGAATGGTGACAGCAGGTCTGGCCCTACCATTAGGCAGAATGAGGTGGCAGCGGATGCATGGCCTGCCCTGTGCCCCCTAAGCTAGCCTGCTGCCCTCAGGTGTGGTGGAGGATGTGGTCCCACCACCAGTGCTGAAGTAAGATTGAAGTGCCATTCCATTTGGCTTCTGTGTGTGGAATGGGGAAGTGGCACCATCTTGACCTTTACTTCAGGCAGTCAAATGACTTGGGATAGATCCCATCCCTTTCGAACTCTCTCCCCAAAAAACTATCTTTATCAGTTTAAAACTGCCTTAAAAGCTTATTTGTTTCAAAATGTGTTCTGTTAAAAGCACCTGGAGTTGAGCTTTAAACTGCTGCTTTTATGATTTTTTTTAAATTATCTTTTGTTAGCTGCTTGGGGAAGGTCTTGCCCTAAAATGCAGCCTGTATGTACTTTACATAAATAATCAACCATACACTTGCCCATGCATCTGCCTTGGATGGCTGAATTCAGACAACACGATAGTCAATGGTGGGGTAATAAACAACTTTACAGTTGTTCATTTAGGGGGTACTCCCCACACAACATGGTAATAAATAATCAACTGTGATGTAGATTAGGATCAGCGCTGAGTTGACAATGGCAGCATTCGGACGACACAATAGTCAATACAACTGACTATTGTTTCCCCACCCCCAGTTGCTTATTGTGTCATCCGAATTCAGCCGATGTGTGGTAATATCCACTATACCACTTGGCGGGACATTACAGGTGACCAGCCAACCTTGGGGTAAATGCTTTTAGACCGCCATAGTGTGATTGTTTCTATGGGGTCAAGTTTTAAAGACAACATTTGAAAGCTTTGGGGTTTCAGTCCATGATCCATTAAACTACCATGAATAGTAGAACAATGCCAAGAGATCATCTATCAGTAAAGCCTCTACTCTTTCTAAGTGGCCTGTTCATCTCTAGATTTGACTTTCTAAATGGATAGAATTTCCAAATGAGGGGAGGGGAGGAAGCAAACTTATAATCTACCCTAGACTCTTTTAAAACATTGTTCAGAAGCAAAAAGGGGATTGCAATAAGGGATCTTGCCAGAGGGACTGATTTGTAATATCTGGCTAAGAGAGCTGCAACCATTTCTCTTAAGTTATTCAGCAGGCTGAAACTGAAAGGATTTGGAGCTTATGTTTCTTGGTTGGTCACTTGGAAAACGTGCCATATATTATTCTGTGGCTTCAGGGGTGCTGCTGTGCTTCCTCGGATGGTGACATTTATCAGCACTTTGTTGGTCGAGCTATTTTGATGCAACCGACCCAGAGTTTCCTTGAGTTACATAAACAGACTTCAGCAGGTCGGTAGATCTAGACAGATGATTGATGGCAAACAGCAAGTGTACTTCATGGGGGGGGGGGGGGGGGAATGTTTTGAAAGGCACTATGCTCTTACATTTGAGGAAGGCAATATGTGTGTATTGGTAATCTTCTAATACAACTTTCTTTTATGCTATGGTGGGGGAGGGTGCCCATGTTTGTATGCAGGCACATTCTACTCAACCAGCTGTGCTGCAGCACAGCACAATCTGATCTGTCCTTTCAGTTAAATCCAGAAGTGAGCTACTATGCCCCCAATTCCAAGACTGGCTGCTCAATGGAACTCAAAACGAGCTGCATTGACTTATATGCCACAGCACAGCACTGGTAATAGCATTATGCTACATCTGAGTGGAATTCTAAATTGATGGTTTGGTGCAAATGGGTCGTTGAACCATTTCAATTTAGAATCAAATTGCTTGCAGGACAGATAGGCCAGAGAAAATCCTGTACTGGCAAACTCACTCAGGAAGAGTTGTTGTCTCAGCAACATGCAGAGGCCTTCTGACGTTTTATGATGGCTGGCTGTTCTGGGCCTGCTGTTAACCTCAACCCATCTTAGGAGCTGACTGCCTCTTAAAGGGTCATTGTTTGATTCTGCAGCAGCTTGCTCCTTTGGCATGGGAGTGGTGAGGATAGAAATGGGGGAGGCTTTGAACCTGACATCCAGTGAAGCCAAGTCCTCTGGCCTGGAAGGTACCAGGGTAGCAGGTGATGGTCATTGGATGATGTATCCTCTACCGTTGAGTCCTCCTCTAAGTTAGAGGAGGGATGAAGTTCCGAGATCATGACAGGTTCCTGCAACCAGTACATGACTGCAAAGCTCAGCAGGCCCTATGTAATCCACATTGCCAGCCTCTTTCTGAACCCTCTGGGATGCATCCTAGAATGCTGTGGACCCTGTGAAGCCTGGCCCACTGGCACCCCTGTGCTGCCCATATCTTTGATCTGATCCAGAGCAGGAACAACCTAAGAGCAAGGATTGTGACCAATCAACCCCTGGATGTCCTTTTGCCAGGCTGGGTACAATGTAGCAAAGCCATAGTTTGCAGAGACAGTGACAATGGTTGTGAGTAGGTTGACTCAATGAGGGAGGGGCACTGAAGGTGTCTTCTCCAAGGGCCTCAGAAACCTAGAGCTGGCACTGGTGAGATCTATTATATTTCTATTTAAGTTATAGTTATTGTTCCTAAAAGTGCATCTATACATAGAAGTTGGCGTATGTAACTATTATACAAATTGGTGTCCACTTCTTTGGCTCTGCGTAATTGGCCACCCTACATGGCACGATGGCAGAGTTGAATTAGGGAGACATATGTCACTACTTGCGTAACCAGCAGCATAATTTAGAGCAGCCTTCCCAAATCTGGTGTCCCCCAGATTGGCCATGCCAGCTGGGGTGGATGGGAGTTGAAGTCCAGACATGTGAAGGGTACCAGATTGGGGAAGGTTGATTTAGGAAGTTATTTTGTTGTTGCCATTGTTTAAAAAACAACAAGTGAGAGATCGAAATCCTTGCCGATCTACTCCATATCATCTGGAGATCTTCAGGAGATCTTGATCTACCTTATCTACTGCCCATCACTGGTATATACCAATATCACCTATGGAGTGCTTTCTGAACTGCATTCATGAGGGGAGGAATGTTCCCAAAGCCGAAATTTTTGAAAGCTTCCCTTATATCTCATCTATCAAGATGGTCACCATGACTTTTCCTGCTCTTACAGCATTAATATCACATTGTGTTTATGTTTTCGGATAGTAACTGATACCCTAATTTTTCATCTTTAGGAAACTTTAAATAAGGTTGAGCTTATTCCCTGACAAATGGATTGTTTCAGCTCGAATCACCACCCAGCTGAAGAAAAAATCTTGTTAGGCTCAATTGCCTCTAGAAGAGATATCTCATGGTGTACATATTAGTAATATATGTGATACATTAGGCAGAGACAAAAGGTGTTATTTTGAAAAGTTAACCCAAAATCTCTCTCTCTCTCTCTCTCTGGCTGTAGAGCTGTTTTTTTCTTTTTAAAAAAAGACCACCCTTCCTGTGTTATGAAGCAAATATACTCTGCAGCATGCAGTCGTTTTCTAAAAAGCTTTTTACTCATCGTTGTTCTAATTAGCTGAAAATTGAAGGCATACTCTTTAGTCATGTTATTAAGTTGTAATAGAACAAAAGAGGTAACTGTGGGTAACTGTAAAGTCATTATGAACTCAAAAGCAGTCACATAAAAGGCCTCCAAATTCTTTAGCTAGCAGTTTTCTGTTGTATAGGTAGTGTTTTATTATCTAATAAGCAGAACTTTGAAAGGCCAATAGGATAGTCAACTGTGCATACACAGAAGACCGGAAGGAGGATACAAGGGCTGGCCCTACCGTTAGGCAGAATGAGGCAGCTGCCTCAGGTGGCAGATGCTTGGAGGAGGGTGGGGAGCAGTGATGAGATGTTGGAAGATAAAGGGGGTGCCACATGGCTTGCCCTGCACTCCCTATCCTAGCCTGCTGCTTTCAGGTACAATGTAGGGTGCTATTCAATTCCCCCTAAACTAAAATTCAGCCATCAGTCCAGCTGGCTTTTGTACATGGATTAGGTGTGTCATCTTGTGCTTGTCCTCGGGCAGAAAAATGTCTTTGCCCAACCCTCGGACGATGACACTGGCAGTTGATAAGGGCAGCAAGTTCACTAGAAGGGGTGGAGAGGAAGGGTCCAGCAATGATTTCCTGCTAGCAGTGAACTCCATAATTGAACTATGCACTATGTGAAGAAGTGCTTCCTTTTATCTGTCTTGAATCTCTCATGAAGCTGATTGGTGGGAGATACAGGGGGAATGAAAGGCAGTGTTTCTTCACACAACACATAAAGAAACTAGTGTAGGCCACCAATTTGGATGGCTTTAAAAGGGAATTGGATAAATTCCTGGAGAAGACTATCCATGGCTATTAGTTTTGATGGTTATGTGTTACCTCCAGTATCAGAAGCAGTAAGCCCATGTACACCAGTTGCTGGGGAACATGGGTGGTAGAGTGCTGTTGCACCTGTGTCCTACTTGTGGGTTCCTGGTCGACAGCTGGCTGGCCACTGTGTGAACAGAGTGCTGGTCTAGACTGACCCTTGGTCTGATCCAGCACACCTCTTCTAATGTTCTTATTCAAATTGAATCACGTGGGTTGCATAGTCCTGGCCACCCCTTGATTTTTAAGGTCTTTTGGATTATTTATTTAAAATATTTTTTAAGCCGCCTATCAGGATGCACAGCCCTCACAAGGCAGCTTACAATATTGCAAAAGCGTTAACATGGAAATGACAGTTAAAGACATATACAACAGTAGCAGCAGCAGCAATTGAATTTGGGTTGTTTTAAACTGTCACTGAGCCAAATTTCCATTTTTCAGACACTACCATTAATCTATTGTGAAAAGCAGCCATATTATGGGGAAGGTTCCCCCATCATGTATTCGATTTAGCTGGATTTTACACTTGTCCTAGCCCCACTGGCTCAGAGCGAGTAACACCACTTTTAAAAAATAGCAAGTTGTAAAACACACATACCTATAAAGGTGGGCCCTGTCCAATACTCAGCCCCTTTCACTTTCTGGCTCCCCCTCCCCCCCCCCGGGATTAGCCAGCCACTCCCTTCAGGAGGGCTCAATAGGAATTTTACCTGCCAGTGATCGGCATTTGTGTACAGGTTTTTTGCCTACTTCATACTGGAATTAAGTGTTTAGCAGGGGGTAGGTAAATAGGTTGATTCAGAGTTGGCAGGGTTGTGTGGGAAATTTTGGATAATATGTCTGCTGAGCACTCGCTGGCACCTTTACGGTGGTTAGCAAGTCCAGAGGCCTGCTCCTCGGGGGCTGTGCAGCTCTTGAGCCAGGATACAACATGCCTTTGGGGACCTTCCTGTCTCACCTACTTGGAGCTGTGCGGTACCAGGTGGAGGTGATGCAGGGTGGTCTTCACATTGAAGTGTAGCCTAAAAAAGGGGCTGGGTTCAACCCAACTCCCGACTTTGTCAGAGTGACTTGCTCATAAGGCAGGCTAGTTGCCTGTAGAGAAGGAATTAATACATTCCCATATTGTCACATGCAGATCTGGGGAGGGGTGAGTTACCCATGTTAAGTAAAGGGGTTTTGGTTTATCCCAAGCAATGGTGTCCATGTCTTTCTTTCCTTCATTCCGTCTCTGTCCGCAATAGCTAGCACACACACACACCATAGCTGCTGCTCAGCACACACCCTCCCCTTTCCTTCTCATAACTCAGCAGTGGCAAGAATAGTGGCCCTCCTCCCCACTCCATTGCCCTGTTGCTCTTATTAACAGCATGACAAAGAATTGAAGGATAATGGGAGCTGTAGTTCACCCAATGTCTTCTTCTTTAGTGAGACTAGCTGTTCTGATTCTCGTCATTAATTGCACACAGCTGCAATACAGACCTGGAGTTTAGCTGCACATGGGGCGTCGATGTGATGGTCAGCCAACCTGCTACATCAAGGGTGCACAACCTTTTCGGCCCCGAGGGCTGCATCTTGTGTCTGCTGGCATGGCAGGGGGCCCACATGGGTATGCATGCCCCTACAATTCTCTCACACACAAATATCACTCACACCATGCATGCCTTAAATACATTCTACTTTTTTAAAAAATCAGTTTAACTGCATTTCCTTTGCAGTTATTTTATCAGGGCCCTGAGTCTGCCTGTGTCCTCCCTCACACACACAGACTGCCCCTCTCATACACACATACACATACCTATTCACTCATAGCTTTAACTCTTCCCTTCCCTGTGCCGCCACTGACAAAAAGAAAAAGAAACACTCTAGGAACAGGCTCTATGTTTCCTCCCATACAAGCCTCATTCCTAGAGGGTCCCTGAAGCATCCTAGCAAGCTGGCCAGAATCTTTCCACTGGCTTCTTATGATACTCTAAGGATGAGGCTTCTATCGCAGAAAACATCGAGTCCATTCCTAAAACATTTCCCCTCATTTTTTTTCTGTCAGCAGCAGCACAAGAATGTAGGAATCTGCCTTATATGAATTCGGACTGTTGATCCATCTAGCCCAGTATTGTCAACACTGGCTAGCAGCAGCTCTTCAGACTTTCAGTCAGGAGTTTTTCCAGCCCTACCCAGAGACACTAGAAATCAAATCTGGGACCTTCTTCATGCAAAGCAAGTGCTCTACCAGTGAGCTGTCCGTAGGATCTGGGAGAACCACTGGGGAGGGCTTGAGGGGGCTGCCTGGCAGCTGGTGGGCCACACTTTTTGCACCCTTATGCTACATAGTGCAAACTTTGCAAGTTGTTTCCCTACCATGTGTGGATTTGCTTTAGTGCAGAAACTGCTTTAGGGCCATATGTCTAAAGACACTTTATTGCTTGCCAAAAAAGAAAGGGAAAAAAGAGGGTTAAAGGGCATTGCTGTTTGTCTAACCCTGACCTTTACCTGTTTCTCTTCCCTGTTGCTGTCTGTTTGGTTGAAGACCAGAGGACCACATGAAAGAGGATGTGGCAGCGCATGAAAGGAACATTCTGATAAGAGCTTCACATTGTGACCTGGAGAAAGTGAGGCTGAACACAAAACAAGAGAAGGGAGATCATAATGACAGATTTTATTTTGTCACTAAGAGTTCCTTGAAGTTGCTCATTAATCTTTTAGACAAATCTGCCATGTTAATGCACAGCTCTGGAATAATAAAATGTCTCCAGGAAGAAGTAAAAAATAGGAAGAATGTGGAGCCTTTGAAAACTACCTTTGTAGTGCACGTTTTCATCTGACAGATCAGGGGTGGGCTACTTGTGGCCCTCCGGTTCTTTTGGCCTACAACTCCCATCAGCCCTTACATGCCAACGGTGAGGGATGACGAGTGTTGTGGATCCAGATACCTGGAGGGCCACAAGTTGCCCATCCATGTGATAGATGGATAGGATATGTATTCCAGGTGCTCATATAAGAAGATGCTGTCCAAAACTGGGTGGGGTGGGTATTATGCTTTGTGATTTACAGGGAGAAGGAGAACTCCAATGATCCAGTGCTAGGCCTGAATGCAGAGGCAGCCTGGAGAATGGTGGCCTTCTAGAAATGTGACCCATCATTAACCCCAAACCTGCAACATAGGGCTACTGGTAATGTTTTCTGGTTTAAAGATTTGTCTGCCTGCATCTGCCTTGCCTTCTTCTTTGTTGATTTTTCTCATTGCCTCTCCTTCCAGTACTCTTCTTCACTTGAGAAGATGGTCATGAAACCACTGGTGTGATCCACCTTGGGTTTTCAACTCACCAACTCAGCCTTTCCCAACCTGGCACCCTGCAGATGTTGTGGCCTTCAACTCCCATTTGCCCCAGCCAGCATGGCCAATGGTCAGGAATGTCTGGAGGGCACCAGTTTGAGGCTGCACTAACTGAAGACCAAATTCTCAGGGGCAACCATTTCATTCACTTGGTGCCCATAAAGGCCAGTTTGGATCTTGACAAGAAGGAGCAGGGGGGCAAAAGAACAGGACTGTTTTGCATTTCCCACTTCTCCTTTAATATATGCAGAACCTTTGATAGTACTTGATGCTCCAGGTGTTCACAGCTTTAAACCAAATCCTGCAGCACAGATATAGGCAACTTGGTCCCCTCTGGATGTTTTGGACTATAACTCCCCTAAACCCCAACCAGCATTATCAGCAAAATCCCTGATAAGGCTGGTAATACTGGCTGGGGTTTAGGGGAGTTGTAGACCAAAACATCTGAAGAGCACTAGATTGCCTACCTGTGCTGTAGCTATTGTCCTCATCCAGAGTGTCTTGTCATGGAGGAAATCCATCTATCAGTCTATCATTCTGAAGCTCACATTTTGCTCAGTTTGTGGTGGGATGGTGGCAGGATCTTTCTCCACTTGATGAGCCCCTTCTGTGTCTCAGAGGTATTTAGATACATTACTTTAAAATGCATGACAGCCAGTGGGTTGGATCCAGACTTAATCATGCATACAATAGACCCATTTAATTCACAAGGTTGGATCCAAATTTAGACATACTTAGACTCATTGAAAAAAGTGGGACCGAAGTGAGCCTCGACTAACTTGTCCCATGGATTTCAATGGCTCTACATTAACCATGACTAAATCTGGATCCAACGCAATGTGGTCCATTTGGCACAAACTGGCAAATCCCTGCTCAGCCATGACATTTTCTATGTGGTCTTGGGCTGTTCGCTATCTTTCAGCTTAACAACCACCTTCAAGCTCCTTAGAGGAGGATGGAATATAAACTTGAGAAATGAATTATTGTAACCTTTATACCAGCTCTGACCATTGAACAGGACTATGCAAATATTGTTTACTTCAATCAGTCAGGCAAATTTTAAACTTAGTCAGTAATTACATATTAAAAAGAAGATTGAGTATTGTATATCGTAATATAAATCTGTTTGTACATGTGCTTAATAACACAATTATATTGCAATCATAATAACAACAGGCAAATAATGTAAAATTAATATATATCATTCAACTTGGTCGCTCAATTCGGATGACACAATAAACAACTGGTGTGGGGAAAACAATCATCAGTTGTTTTGACTATTGTGTCATCCGAATGCTGCCATAGTCAACTCAGCGCTGATCCTCATCCACACCACAGTTGATTATTTATTACCATGTTGTGTGGGGAGTACCCCCTAGTTGAACAACTGTAAAGTTGATTATTACCCCACCATTGACTGTCGTGTCGTCCGAATTGAGCCAGTGTCTGTGTTTCAGTTTCACAAAATATTCCAGTTTCCAGAGGTTAGGTGTGTGCTTGCCTTTACAGCAAAAACAACAAAGACTCTTGTGGCACCTTAAAAAGTAGGCATAGTCCACTTCATCAGATGCATGAAGTATTATGGCGAGTTAAGAGGGAATTAGATAGATGGGCAATCATGACATGGCATAATATCCCAGATTTCTGTTAGCAACTATGTTCTTATTTCTGTCTTATCAGTCTCACATATTTTAATTATATTTTCAGCTTGAAAAACAGGAAAGGTGGGGGTGAGGGCGGCATTTCTTTATCTATTGTGCAGTTTCAATAGGATTTGAGACAAAACAAAATGCTGGATATTTTCTCTTTAGCTACGGTAGCTTTCATTTTCTCCCTTCCTCCCTCCCTATGGACTTCTTTTGGAGTGGCTCCCTCATGTAACAATATGAGAGTGCTATCGGACACTTTTAAGCAGAATGCTGTTTCCTGTGGGAACTATTTAGTGGTGACTCTGCCTTGGGAATCAACACAAAGAGCCATGATAGTGTTGAAGCCATTTGTTTTTATGTAACAATAAATACTGGAGTTTGCTCAAGCCTGTCTGACTGAGATCTCCTGGGATGACTCAGCCATATCCAAGATATCATAAAAATGCAATGGCTAGAGCAGCAGATAGCACTCTGTCTGGGGTGAGACATATGTTCCCAGTTGGATGCGAAGACACCATAAAATAATACTATTATTAAGACACAGAAGTAGATAATAACACTTAAGTTTGCAGTGAGTATTAGGTTGCCACGATATAGATAGATTTAGATAGATAGATAGATAGATAGATAGATACACACACACACAAAATTATAATAATAAAAACATGTCAGATTAAGACTAGAGTTAAAGCTCTCTCATATTGGCTGAAGCTCAGAAATTGGATGTTAAGGCTGAGGCCTTAACAGACATCCTCCATGGTCAGTAATGAGGTTGTACTTGCTTACAATTTACCCTCACACATCCACACTTTTCCTGGGTATTTCAGACCCAAATCGAGATGAACAGGATGTAGCACTGGGACAAGCAAAGATGTTCCCATGTTGTCCTGGTCCGTTGTCGCCTTATGAAGCACCGAGCCTTACTGTTATTGTTAGAGGAATCCTCCTGTGAGTTGACCCAAATCAATTTGTTGCTTACATCGCTAGTTGACAGGATGGGTTTAAAAAGGAGAGGGAGCCCTCTTTTAGTGGGAAGGGTAGATGCTTCATAAGGCAATACAGGACCAGGTCAAGGTGGGGCATCTTTGCTAACCAAGGAAAAGTTTAAGAAACTGTCCTGGGCAGCACTACAAAATGGCTCCCCGTGGAGGACATCATCTGCCCAAAAGACTGAGTACAAGGCAGAGGTGAGGTCTGAGCTTCAACATATTAAAGAATTCCTTGGAACCCACACTTTTCAGATTTAAAAAAATGGAGGGGAAGGGGAGGGAACCCCAGGGGACACTACGAAAGACGCCCAGGGATGCACTGGTGCCCACAGGTACCATGTTGCCTCCCCGAGATATAGCAACAGCACCTGAAATTGGGTTTCCCAGGGTGATTGTGTAATCTCTTTTGCAAGACTGAATAATCCAAATGTTCTCCACTTGCAGGATTTGTTGTGCAAGATCAGTTTTCCACAATCCAATATCTGAGTCAGAATGGCAAATGCAGCCTTGAGGACAGCTGTACTAGATCATCACCAGAAATCAATGGGCAGAATTTACACACACACATCCCAAAATACTAACTGCTGTGGATAGCGATGGCATTAGCTTATTTATTTATTATTTCCAATATTTATATTCCTCTCCCTATCCAAAGATTTTGTAGCAATGAACAAATGGAATAAAAGAATAAAAACATCATTAAAATTACATTTTTAAAGAACTCGGTACCTGCCTGACCTCCAAAAGGCAGGGAGTTCCATAGGAAGGGGGCCAACACACTGAAGTCTCATCTCCTAGTAGACTCCAATTGGACCATAGGTCCATGTGGAACAACCAGGAACATGCCCTCAGATGACCTTGATTGCCAGGCATGGTAATAAATGGCAACAAACCAAAGCCTGAAGTTTGGGTTTGACTTGGAACTGGCATTTTACTGAATTGTGCTGTGTGAGTTTTTATAAATTTCTGTTGTTTAAAAAATAATCATGGAACACCTTTATATTATGAACTCATGTTAAAATATTAATGTAATACTTATTGTGTAATAATAATAATAATAATAATAATAATAATAAATTTATTTTTTACCTGCCTCTCCGTTTGGATCGAGGCAGGGAACAACAGCAAATACAAAACATGATAAACTACATAAAACTAATTAAAAACATGGTGCACATTATTAAAATAGCAATAAAATCCTAAAAACATCATAAAAACATCCTAAAATTCCACTGGATATACCTGCCGGAAGAGACTAGTCTTTATAGCTTTCTTAAATTCTAGAACACTGGTAAGTTGGCAGATCTCTCCCGGCAGGTCGTTCCACAGTCTGGGAGCAGCAGAAGAAAAGGTCCTCTGGGTAACAGTTGTCAGCCTAGTCTTGGCCGACTGTAGTAAGTTCTTCCCAGAGGACCTGAACGTGCGGGGCGGATTGTATGGGAGAAGGCGATCCCGCAGGTAACCTGGACCCAAACCATGTAGGGCTTTAAAGGTAATGACCAACACTTTGTACTTCGCCTGGAAACTAATTGGCAGCCAGTGGAGCGATTTTAAAGCTGGCTTCCCTTTCATCTTTTCAACATCTTCCTTTTCTGCATATTATGCAGCACATATTCATGTAAAGTATTTAGAGACGGGGAGGGCTGGCATCAAGGATAGGTATGATCGGGCACCTGCTGAGGGCCCACACCCCATCAGGGGCCCACTGGCAAGAGCCCCCTGGACCTGCTCCTCCTTTCCACCGTTGCTTGTTCACCTGCCTCTTGCTCTGGCCCAGGCAACACAGGTGGTGAGAAGGAGGATCAGGAGATGCCACTGCTGAGTTGCTCACTGGCTCTGTCTACCTGTCAAGCAAGTAAGTGGGAGCAGTGGGGAGAAAGAGGACGGGGAGCAATAGCAACTGGTGACAAGGGCAGTAAGAAGGTAGACTCACTAAGAGAGGGGGGGCATTGAGTTTATCTTGCACATGGGCCCTCAGAAAGCAAGAGCCAGCACTGGATGAAGGGGGGGGGTGAAGCTGTGGTCCTCCAGATGCTATTGCACTCCAAGTCCCATCAGTTCCAGCCAGCATAGCATGTGGGCAGGGATGATGGGAGTTGTTTGTCCAACATCTAAATTTTAGACCGTACAGATTTTGATGCGGAGTAGATTCCTTAAGAGCTCAACAGCCCGATCCTATACAAATTTGCTCAGAAGTACGTCCCACTGTGTTCAATGGGGCTGCCTCCCAGGTAAATATTATGCACTGGATTGCACTACAATTCATTTTAAAAGTATTGTGATAACACGATGCCATATTGTCACTGCATGTTATTTAGCAAAAGATGGCTCTGCAGACATGAAGCCCCTGTAGATTGCAACTTTCCTCTGTTCCACCTTCTGAAAGGAAACCTGATTAATGAGGAGAGAGAAACAGAGAAGTCACAACATGTCTTACAAAAACGGAATTAGTAAGAGTGTGTTTGTTCTGCTGCTCCAGAGATCAGGCAGGAAAAGAAACTTGTCAATCTGATTTGTTCAGGCAAAGAAAGTTCAGTGTGTCTTGTCATTTTGTCAAGATTTGTCTGTTATTTTGTTTTCAGAGTCTTGGGTTTTTGTTTTCTTTTTACATCAGAGTCATTCAAGCCCTGTACTCCCCATACATAAGAATTCTTTTTGCAGACTAAATGTAAAATGGCAAATGACATGATAGCACTGTCAGGCATGTCAAACAGTAGAAGAAAAACTAAAATCAACGATACTGGCTGAGATCCAACGAACTTCCTCTGTTGGTTGTCTTCCCACACAGGAGACCCTTTTCACTTCTTCAGGCAGCTTGTGGGAGAACTTTGTGAGAGGAAAATCAAGCCTTATCCAGAGATTTTGTTCCAGATGTGCGAACTGTTCCACATCAGTAATCTCCACGTGCATGGGTGTAGAGGCAAACCTTTCAATCCCCTCTTCTCCGCCGAGAAAGTCAATTCAAGGTCATAATCTCTATGCCATGAGAATAGTCCAAGGCAGTGTATGTATTCAAAAACACTCAGATCCTTATGTTCAAGTTGCAACAGTTGGCTATAAAGTCCAAATCTGAACTCTTCTAGCTTTACTGGAATGTCCTTTTGCCACACACTGAAGTTAATAAACCTAACACTTTTAACCTGCCCTGGTATGCCCATCAAAACCCCCGAGCAACTACAGCACTCTATGTACTTTAGCTATGTTCCATGGATTTGGAAGGGACTAAGGCAGCTTTCCCTAACCTGGTTGCCCTACCCCCACAAAGAATTCAGATTACAACTCCCAGAATTCCTGACCATTGGCAATACTGGCTGGGGAAGGAGAAAGGTGGACACAGAAAGAAGGGGAGAAAGTGTGACAGACAGAAAGAAAGAGGAAGAGAGAATATAATCTAGCTACATGAAGAAAAAAGACTCTGGGCTGAATCCAGACATAGTCATGGAGTAGACCCATTGAAAGGAATGGGTTAATCATGACTAGCTTATGTTCCATTGATTTCAGGGGCTTTACTCTAAATATGTTAAGTCTGGATCCAACCCACTGCATAAAATAAAGTGTTCACCTTCCATCAATAGAAACATTGACTGTACCAATCTAGTAGTGGGGGCCGGATCTACACGTCGTCCTCGATGCGCCCTCCCTGCGCCACAAGCTGCTTTGGAGCGCTGCACTTCATCTAGTGTGGCTCAAGCCTCGGAGGCTCTGCTTGCGCTCTCGCCGCCGCCGCCACCCTTTCATCCCGGCCGGTCCCAGGGAGGGAGGAGGGAGGGTTGTAAACAAAAGCTAGCAATTGGAAATCCCTCTCCCAATCGCTGGCTTTTGTTTACAACCCTCCTCCCCCCCTCTTCCCTCCCTGGGACCAGCCTGGATGAAAGGGCGGCGGCCGCAGCGGCGTGGGTGTGGGCAGAGCCTCCGAGGCTTGAGCCACACTAGGCGGGGTGAAGCACTCCAAAGTGGCTTGTGGCGCAGGGAGGGCACATCAAGGACGACGTGTAGATCCTGCCATGGTCAAATTTACCCCAAGAAAGCCATACAAATAAAACATCTGGTGGAAGTTATTAAGTATGACACTATTTGCAAGTTTGTTTGTTTGTTTGTTGTTGTTGTTTGTTTGTTTTTAAAGCCATGCCTATCGAGACCCTCCTTTTTCAGGAAAACCATTTAGTTGCACATAAGCAATCACAATGTAAACTACAAAAGTCTAATATGAACTATGTGTGTATGGAGGGGTCTAACTGACCCCACGTTCTTTTTTTTTAAGCACAAACAGATGCCATTAACATAAAGATAACATAATTATACCAAGTGCACAAATATATGAGTGCAATACCATGGGATGTAAATACCAATAATAACAGCTCAGCCACACTACCTGAGCACAATCACCACATTTCACAACTGCATGACTAGGACAGGCAAAAAGTTGCATGACACACATGATTGTTGCTATTTTCTGTCATTGTGTTGATCACAAAGATAACACCTGCCACTTCTCCTGGTGTTAGCAATGGTGGGTCCTGCCAGTTCTGAGGTTACCTCTCTCAATGTCCCAGGGAAACTGGCTATGTCCCTAGACTCAGTCCAGGGCATGATCAACTCTAGACTTGTCTACCAGGGCTCATTGTGGGTCTGACCCCAAGCCCCTTATTGGCATGGTTTTTCAGTAGTCCCACACATTCCAGTAGGGATAGAAGTGATCCCCAAAGCCATAAAAGTAAAAACAATGATTTTTTTTCATTTAATTGAGAATAGGAGGCCTAAAACAGTACTTGGCAATTCACATGGCATCATGGTTGAAGGCCATCTGGACGATGGAGCTGTGAAAAAATTGACCCCACCTGTCAATGGAGCCCATATTGCAAAATGGAGCCCCTATTGCAAAATGGAGCCCCTATTGAGGGTAGAACTAATGGTGGGACTTGGGTTAGAAAGGATTGAAGGCTATTGTCTTAGATGTGCCTTCCCCAACCTGATGTCCTCCAGATGTTCTGGACTGCAACTCCCAGCATTACGGACCATTGTCCATGCTGGCTGGGACCAATGGCAGTTGAAGTTCTAAACATCTGGAGGGCAGCAGATTGAGGAAGGCTCTCCTAGACCACAGATTACCTTGAATATAATGTAGAAAGACAGCTGTAAGATATGTCTGAATAAAAAGTAATAAGCACAGTCAAGGGCTTTGCTGGCAAAAGAAATAATAATAATCCCTCCTTCAAAAAATGTAACGCATGACAGGAAATATTATCTGCATACCAAGAGGACATTCTTCTTTGCCAGGCAGCAGAACAAAAACAATTCATTTAGCGTAACAGGCATATAAATCTACTGGTAATTACAAAATGCAACAGGAAAATTAAAGCAAATACCTCAGAGGCCGTTAGTATGGGAAGAATTTTCCAATAGAAACATACTAAGAAAATACAATATATATTGTTTCTGTCCATGGGCTTGATTAGTTGCCACATTAATGTGCGTTTATGCACTCCTGCTAATCACATCCAGAGCGCCTGTGAAGTAAATAAAAATGTGCTGTGCTCCAACTACTGTTACTGTGCAACACATTGCACTAATCAAGCAAGATATCAGGGTAATTAGGGAATAGAAATCACCAGAGACATTGTGCATTATGATTTGTGATTGCTTTATTTTTAAAAGCCTGGGATGCAAATGGCTAATAACTTTCCTTAGGAGATAACTTCAGTTTTTATTTTATGCTTAAATGAGGACAAGGCGCCCACACGGATGGCAACTATTGCTAGAAATTGTTTGCAACCCATTCTTTGCTGTTTCATGCATAATGTTGTACTGAAGCACCTAATCTTACGTTCTTGCCAAGGGGGGAGAGCATGACTCAGGCTGCTTATGGTGTCACGGGCTGTAGCGTAGACCAACAACGTGCTTTAGTCCACATTGAAACAATCCCTGAAGAAACCAAATCAGTGAAATGGGTGCAGGGAAGCAAGGCCACTCAAGGCATTGTAACTCAATCAGGTCTGTGTGACTTGTGACCCCAAAATACCGCCCATCAGCAATGAGTGGCAGTTCACACAGAGCTCAGTATGCTGGATATTGGAAGTCGAATATTCTCGCCCCCTCAGAATACTGAATGCTGAAGGATGAATATTCTCGCCCCCTCAGAATACTGAAGGACAAGTATTCTCAAACATTGAATACTGAAGAATGAGTATTCTCACCCTGTAGGAAGCGGGTGAGTGTTCTCAAGCTGAATAATACCCCCAGCATTGATTGGCAGTTCACACAGAGCTCAGTAAGATGCCTCATTCATCTAGGGCTGCAAAAATGGTTGTTAAGTACCTAGCAAACCTCAATAAATGGTTAGTCGGTTACCTCTAGCCCTGGGAGTTGCAAGTTGTGCAAGCAAGAAGGGGGTTGTTTTCATGTTTAGAAGGAAATACTGACAATAGTGATACACTGAGTTTGTTGCTCTACTCAAAAGGGAAAACAATAAAACTCAGGCCGAAATCACACAAACACACTTTTTTCTAAACCATTCATTCCCCCGTGAAGGTGGGAAGGGAATATTAGCAACATTCAGGAGAACAAATTCTCAAAACCTTGGATGGGGAGAGTGCTTACTTTTAAAGACAAAGTGATTGGGGTTTCCTTCTTTCCCTCTCTTTCTTTTTCAGAAAACAAAAAGGCTCAATCACCACTTGAAGCAGCTAGGCTGCCGTCGGCAACCTCATGGGAACAACACTATATCGTGAGGAGCAATTGGTGAGGGGAGAGGTGACTACCCCCATTGGTTTACCTCACTTACTTCATCTTTAAATATAAGCCACTCCCACTTTGAACATCAGAGATACTCCCCCACCAAAGATTAATCCAATGTTCTGGAGCATTTTTACCCACACTCCCACCCCAAAATGGGGGGGGGGGGTCTGGAATACCTAACATAAGTTTTTTTTTTTTAAAGGAAAAAAAATATGTTTGAACCATAATTTCCTTCATTCAATTCAGAAGAAAAGCTACAGTTGATACTACCTTTAGTGACAAACTACACATTTAATTAATTATGCAACATGCAGCTCCTCATTCATTTCAATTTCCACCAAGAATATGGCACTAAAGATGCTAACGATCATAAGAATTTCAGAAACAACATTAAAATCTTGGTTAATAATAATAATAATAATAATAATATAATACACATTAAAAACTCAGAATAATAAATAAAACACACACACACACACAAATACAGAGAAAGAAAAACCCAGCAGCCAACCCAACCAAACGCAACAGACCAACTTACATCACAAGGCCTACTTAAAGAGAAACGTCGTTTCCTGCAAGTGGAAATACAGCAGAGAGGAAGCCACGCTTTTCCTCTTGTTTTTGTAGCAAACACTATAGAGGGATTGTAAATGCTTTATAGGACTGGCTGAAGTTCAGAGTGAGAGCTGGCTTGAAAGTGACAAACAGGAGTTCACAAAGGGGAACATGTACAATGTTAAAATATGGGGGGCACAGGTGTAAAATAGGAAAACGGGCAGATTCAGCTTTGGGCAAAGTAATTAAAGAGATGATGGTAAGTAGTCTACAAATTGTTTGGTGGATCTCTTGAAGAAGAGGTAGGTTGATTGTCCTGTACAGAGAGGTCAAGGCAAGAAACAATATTTTTAAATGCTGATTTAGGTCAAACATTCATAAACATTTTCTCGGTATGAGAACAGTTCCTCTGCGGAAACTCCTATGTGAGTTAAAAGGGGCGGGGGGGATGAATAAACACCTTTTGGAAATCTTTATGTATAAGATCTTCTGTCTCTCCTTCCTGGATTTGGCAGTTGGCAGAAGACACTGTGTTGTTGTTGTTTTTGAAAAGGTTTCTTGTATAAATAGTATAATAATGGACCGTCATTGGTGGATTTTATGAATGACAGAAGTTAAACCGATCTTGACCCACAAAATTAAAGTGAAATGAACCACTTGCTTTTTAATGATTTCTTTGTTATGCATATGCCTGGGGGTATTCACAAATGGGTCTGAAGTTAAGCCTTAATACCAAAATAGTGTCTTCTTGTTAATGATCTCTAGAAGCCATTCTAAATCACTGTCTTCCAAGAGGAGGTTGAATCATTTGTTCAAGAAAGTAATGATCCAAGGTCAGAACAATACATTATGAACTGAAGACAACATACACATAGAAAAACTGAAGGACATGCAGTGCTCTCATTGGTATAATTGTTAGTTAATTAAATGGAGAAATTAAGTATCCTTAAGCTCTGGAGAAACAGGTTAAACACCAGCAATCCAATCCTAGCTTAGTTTACTCAGCAATAAATCCCATTGATTTCAGGGGGATTTACTTCCAAGTAAATCCAAGTGTTTAAGATTGCAGCCCAGGCCATCAAAATTGGCTGTCCAACAGGAAAATACTATTTTAACAGAGGGTGACAGAGCTGACGGTTAATGGCGCAAGAGATAATTGGGTTGCGTGTGCAAATGGTGCGATCTTCGTTTCACAACTTTCACTCCATATTGTGGTAAGTGCAGAAATGTGAAAGGTAGAAAAAATGCCCAGTGGTAGAGCACATGATTGGAGTGCATGCCAGAGGTTCAATTCCTGGCATATTCGGGTAAGGCTGGAAAAACCCTGGAGAACCATTACAGGAGTGGATACCGGCTAAGAGACCAGACACAGTACATGGATTTAAACTAGGGGGCCCTGCCTTCTTGTGTATATGGTCACTGTAGTATAGTGCCTGCAACTTTAACTGTTATGAGGAAGAGGGAATTTCACCTGGAACTAATTGCATACAAATGACACCAGCTGAAATTCCCTTTTCTCTACAACTGTTAAAGTTACATGAGCCCTGTCCTCCTTATCATATGATCAGCCTAATTTAAACAGGGCCACTTTTATTGAAAGATCTGCAGATTGGGTAAACCTAAGTGGACATCTATCTTTGGAGGCGAGACATGCACTCACCTGAGAAATGATGGCAAATTTTCACCACTACCCGGGCTGCCCCCTGTTGGGGTGGGGAAACCTCCCATTGTCACCTCCCCCCCCCCCCGTGCCGTACAGCTCCGAGTGGGTGAAGAAGGTTGGCCTCAAAGGTAACCCTTATCCCACCAGCTGAGGCCATAAAACTCACAGTTGGGAGCCCTGAGGCATTACCAGTCACCATAACAGTGCCTGTGCATGCTCACCTACCGTATCCTGCTCCAGATGCCCGCGCCTACCTGCCAAATTCTTGTTGTGACCAATATTTTGTGTATTAAATTAACCTATCAATACTCCCAGCCTGTCTTGTAGTGTGAAGTAGGTGAAAAAACTCATAGACAGAAATTGTTTATGAGCTAAAAAATCCTACTTGGTTCCTGAAAAGACAACTAGCGAACCCACACTGCCTACAGGGAGGGAGGGAGGGAGCTGTGACAAAGAAGATGCTGCAGGGAGGGGTGAGTTGAATTTATACTCTAACTGCCCCTCCCTGTTGCAGTGGCGCCATTTGAAGCCGCCAATGACAGGCTTCCATGCCGTCTCTTCCTCCCGGCCCCACTTGCAATGGCCTCCACTTGCCCAGACAAGCCCGTGCCTGTGTGAAGGCCATTGCTGCCAGTCAGTGTCAGTAATATTGGGCTAAATGGACTGTTGGTCTGAGTCAGTATAAGGCAGCTTCCTATGTTCCCAACCTCTGTTATTTTTTCTAATCATTGTCTAGAGCCATAAAGCACAGTTCCTTAATATTTCCCAAACTGCATGAAACTGTGGACAAACTGGACATACACTTCCCTTGCAATGATGCTCCTCTCCTTTAGTCTTACAGGCGTTTGGAACACTCTGTTTAGAATTGTTTAAGGAAGTGCTCCTCCTGAAGTTCCCCGTGCCCTCATTTTTTCCCCCAGTACAGCTTTCATCTCAATGCTTAGCAATTAAATGTGCACTCGTTTGATCATGAAGATAGGCAAAACAATCAGGGACTTCCCAACTCAGGCTATTCTATTCACATCTGAAAACTGGAGGTAAAGGTCATAGCTTGGATCTAAAGACAAGTTAACCTAGAGCATACTCCTACTAGAATTTGGAGCCCTCTGTCTATATTCAAAGCTATGTCTGCAAGAGCTTGGCAGGGACTAGCGAAGGAGGCATTTACAGCCTCTTGTTCCACCATTTTGTTTTTTGGAGTTAGTTGGGTCTCTGAGCCTGTTTAGCTTAATAACCTGTCTGGGAACCGGGAAGGGAACAGAGAGGCTTAGAAATCCAGTGGAGCCACATCCTCCCCTCTTCTTGTCCACAATCATACCCTCTTTTTACCTTCCCCATCCCTCTTCTGATGTCAAAAACGTGACCTGGGAAGAGAAGCTGCCAGGGAGCATCCATGGTGGCTGGGAAGGGGTGAATCCCCACTTAGATCCCCTCAAGGTTGTAGCTCTGCATATGGCCTTGGGAAGGGAGAGAATACTATGGCCCCTAAGACATTGGATTGTTCTGTTAAGGAAGTTCATAGGAGAAAAAAAATCCCATTCCCATCCTTCCCCCTGCAGCCTCCACATGCATCCTGAAGTGGTACAGTCCATTCTAGCACTTCTGGGTTTTACCACCTTGTGTATAAACCATGATTAAAATGCCAGAATGTAAAAGGAATGTAAGGAAATTCAGTTCAACTAGTTACACAAGCGTAATAGGCAACTGGTTGTGCAACAGAAGTTTCAGCATAGCTCATCTAGCACCATTTGTAGTTGCAGAATGTCACCGTTGGATACTGCTCCATAACATGGAATGCAATGTCAGAATCAGTTGAGTCATTCTTCAAACTTATGCATTAGGATTTTTCAAATACTATTTTTATCAATGGGATTTAGATACTATCCACTAGTAATACCCTTATAAATGTAAGGTAGTCACTATCTGTTGCATGACTGCTATTGTTTAGAGCAGAGATGGGCAGAAGATAGATCTCCAGATGTTTTGGACTTCAGCTCCTAGATGCCCCTTCTAGCATGGCCAATGGTCAGGAATACTGGTAGTTGAATTCCAAAACATCTGGAGATCTATTTTATGTCCCCTTGGCTTAGAGCACCTCCTGGTTTAGTCACAACTGGAGATGCCTTACCAGATTTGGGGGGGGAGGGGAATGGACTTTCCCCCCTTTTAAGACCATGCTGAGTTTTTCTCCAGACCTCTTTTAATATATCCCTGGCTATGCAGCCTACCGCAAAGTTATCAAAGATCACCAGAGCTTCCGAGCAAACATTTGCACTTCCTTCTTTTGCCACTGCTGCAGTGGAATGCATTCTTCTAGATCAGAGAGTTTCAAACTTTTCCATAAATTGTGGCCTCTTTGTATAACTCTGTGTGTGTGTGTGTGTGTAATTACATGGCAAAATGCTCAACCCAGAGCTGCCATTATCATTGCCTGAAAGTTTTGGTCAAAGCAAAATGCAGCAGCTTAGAATGTAGAGCCTATTCACTGATGCAAGTGGATTTGGTGCTGTTACAATGTCAGCAGCCAGCTTCCTATTAGACATGATTATTCCTGAAACCATAGGTTAGAGTTCTTATGTATTTGTGCCTCACAACTGAACCAAATCCTACTACATGCTGCTCATTTGCCTCTTGCAAAATAGTGCAAAAGACCGCTGCCAGTAGGTTCCTAATGGTAAAGCCAGCAAGCCCTTTGAGCAGACTGCACAAACGTGTCATATAATTAGGGAGGCCACTTATGAATCGCCAAAAAGAGGGGGGAAATAGCACAAATTTGTATAACATTGGCATATGCTAATATGCATGTATAGATGCAGATTTAGAAGCAATTACTATACCTGAAATAGTATTCCTTATCTGTATAGCAGACATGGACTGGGCAGCCCTTCAAACAGAGGATGCCTTCAAACTGGAGGACATTCCTGTGGCAACCTTTCAAATAGAGGACTGTTTTTTGTAAAAGAGGACATGGCCACCCTATGACTCCACATACATTATTGCAGCAGTCCTGACACCAAACCTGAAAGTTAGGCCAGTGTTATCATTCCTGAATTGCAGACAGGACCCTCAGGTTCAAGATGATGGCTTGCCTAAGGCCACCATGAAAAGCAGTGTGAACCAATGACTTTCTGACTTACATTTTAGTCTCTTGGCCTACTATGCTATACTAGCTCTCATCTACCTACAATTCTCTGTGTTCTCCCTTAATGCAATTGTAGAGCCATCAGGGCTGCAGTATTCTAGTAGGTCCCACAAGCATTGGTATCTGCCCATGGTCTGTGAGACAACATTTTATATAATCCACACTGCCCCGATATAGCTTGCGGCCATCATTATACATTTCCCGCTGCTACTGCCCTGTAAACCTGCTGCTGGGGTCCCACCATTGTATGAGGGCAGGGCTGCTTGAGATAGAGAACAAGATGGTGCCTCCTCCCATTCCATGTACAAACGCTGACTGGGTACAAAAGCTGACTTTGGGCCAGTCACAGACTCTCAGCCCAACCTACCTCACAGCGTTGTTGTGGGGATAAAAATGTGGAGGAGGAGAATTATGTACACCACCTAGGGTTCCTTAGAGGAAAAAAGACTGAACATAAATGCTAAATATAAATAAATAAATAAATAAATAAATAAAGGGAAGTCTATCCCAACAGTCTATGGCCAGTGGTGTTATTTACATTGGGTTAACAGAAACCCATGCTTGTGCAACATCAATAGTGCTTGCTAGGACAAGAGATTTCCCAGGAAACCTGTCATGGTAGCAAGCACTATTGACATTGTGCACTCTTTGGTTAGGCATCTGCTGGGCCAACTTCAATAACACTAGTGGCTGGACACCAATCCAATATTATTAGATATTCAGAAGCTACAAACACTAGCCTGTACTATATCTACGAAAATACGATTGTAAATAAGTTTTTTAACTATCTGGGCTGACGTTTACAACAATGTCATTGCTCTTGCTTTGTCTTCGGTTCTCCCTGCATTTAAATTGTCTGCCCTTGGTTTTACGGTTCATCATCGACATCTGAGCATATTTGCTTCCAGGCAAATCTCTGTGTTGCAGAAGAGTGACACCTCTACCTCATGGTCCCAAATGTATGACCTGCAAAGAGAAGACACTTTGACAAACAGATTTCTGTGTTGTTGTTTTCCAAAGCAGATGACAGTAAGACATATAATCTGAATGAGTTAGAAGATGTGACTGGCTTACATGTTGTTCATACGATATTGCAGCAAGGTGTTCTATGTATGTATTTGATTTCTTTGTTTCTTTATGAAAGGATTTCTATCCTGCATTTTCCTCCACACAAAATGGAGCTGGTCAAAGTGGCCAGGCTAACAAAACAAAGCATAAAGCCAGGAGTCAATAATCTCAACAATTAAGAGAGCAATGCTGTGGTTCCCAAATATTGTCTGAGGATACTGAGCATTTTCCCCTTTGAGGTAGGGTTATCTGTCTCTGGGAAATCCATTTCTTTTTTGGCTCGACAAAGTTCCACAGCATGTACTTTGCATCTGTGAGCTGAGCTTCAGGCTGTTCCCGAATTCTGGAACATTTTTGTACCTTGTGGGGTGGAGAGGTTCTCCAATTTAAGGCCAAACTTGTGCAGCTGAACGTGCATGAATTAAACTAATTTGGCCATAATTTGCACAAATTGCTTGAAAATGTGGGCAAATTGCAGAATCTTTGAAAAGTGCAAAATTTCCATCCAAGCTGCTGGGGTGCCCAATTCACTGCAGATATTAATTTGGGGAAATAAATTAATATAAGATGACATTATTTAGAGAAGATCAGGAGGGTAAATGGAAGAAATTAACTGAAGAGGAACTGATATGGAATTATCTGGGGCTGGGATGAAAATTAACTGAAGTATTTATTTGGAGAGGCTTGGGTGGGGAATTAGTTGGCTTGCCTTCTGCTCAGGGTCATGCAGAGGGGGGGCAGTGGGGCCAGTTGGCCTGGGGCCCACGATTTTGAGGGGGCACCCTGACGAGGAGGTCCCCCCCAGCTTACACTACTGCTTCTGTAGCGTAAGCAGCCCATCGAGAGGCGAGAAGCCTGCCTTGCGGAAACAGCGCAGAAGCTGTCCATCGTGAATACCATGCTCAGACTACAAGCTCCAGAGGGAGCTTGTGGGGCGGGGGTATATGTGCCTTGAGGTGTTTTAGAACAGGTTTAATATGAAGGTGTTATGTAGAACGGACATGTTGGTGGGCACGCCCCCTTGGAGCAGCCATGTTGTCCTCCTTTTTTGAAATAGGGGGCATACATTTCCCATCTGGCCTGGGCATATTACCAGCTCTGCACGGCCCTGCTTCTGCGACATTTAAATTCTAGCAATCCCCCCACCCAAATATACATCTATACCAGCCTTCCCCAACCTCATGTCCTCCAGATGTTTTGGACTTCAAATACCATCATCCCCAGCCAGCATGGCCAATGGTCAGAATCCTGGGAGTTGTAGTCTAAAACATCTGGAGGGCACCAGGTTGGGGATGGCCTATACATCTAAAGTAGCACATGTAAATGTGTGTCTAGGGGGCCATGTCCTCAAACCTTTTCAATATCTAGCAACGGCCCTGCTGGCTGGGGATGATGGGAATTTTGATCCAACACATCTCGAGGGCACCAGGTTGGGGAAGACTGTTTGCACACTTAGAGACACTATAACATCAGGTAAGAACTACCCAGCACCAGATAGTATTATAGTTTTCTGATTTCACCCTCAGTTCCGAATCCACACAGAATTGGGACCATATAGATGTCATAGGAACAATATTATTCAGCCTTAATGTGTTTTCAAAGCATCAAGGGATCATCAGCTTAATATTGCTTTAGGAGTTCAAAATATTAATACAGTAATAACACTAATCATAAAATTATTTGTGATTAAGTGAGAATTAAGTACCAAGGCTAAGTATAATTAAGTGAATGTGGAGATCATTTGCTGCGAGTAGGAGGTAATAGAATCTCATAAAATGAGTGGGCGTAGGGCAGAAGGAAGTCTTCATCGTGGAAGATAGAGCTGCCAACATTGTAATCTTCAATATCTATTTATGACACAGTTTGCGTTTGAATTGCAATTCCTATTCATCTGAATGGAAAGCAAAGAAAGCTTTTGTTAAATGCTCTGGGACTTCATGGGGTTCCGACACGTGTGTGTCTACATCAGATGAATGATTCAGGAAAAGAGATTAGCAATAAATAAATAAAGATATTGAAATGCTAGATATTTTGCTATGTGAGGGAGGAAAGTGACTTACCTATCCATTTCTTTTCTTTTCAGCTTTTTCATTTGAAACCATTTTTTTTCCTCCACCATTCAGAGGAGGATTCAAGCCAAGCAATCATAGTTAAGTTCAAAGGAAGGACGGTATTGTGTTTGAACCAAGCCAGAGAAGCTAATACCTAATCATAGAAAGGTGAGTGTTTTTCTTTCTTTCTGCAAATGTATTCAGAAAGACTGAATGGTCTTTAGGGCCAGGCTGTTATATGTTTTTCGCTTATTGACTTGTGGTATAATTCATAAACCATTAAAGACCTCAGTTTCATGTATGTATGTGCGTGTGTGTGTGAGATATATATATATATATATATATATATATATATATATATATGGGTAGACAGAAAAGGCATATGTTAAAAGAGCTGCAAATCAGCTGCAAGTTCAACAACCTGTTATTAATGAGTGGTTGCCTCATTTTCTGCTGACAGAGCCAACTTTATAGTGGCTAGAATACCTGAAGGATGGTATATAGAAGTATTTTACTCAGCGTTGCCCATATCACTCTTCATTTTTCCGTGAAGTACCTGCAGTGCAGCTATACTTCATCATGAGATCTAGGTGTTCACTGGTATAACTTCATTAACCATGATAAACGTAGGGTAACCTGTAGATCACTAGGGGAAATTGAGTTGCTATCCTATAATGGTCTAAATGGCATGGGGCCGGGATATCAGAAAGACCACCTCCACCCATATCAACCTGCTCATAGTTTAAGATCCTCTTTGGATGGCCTCTGGCACGTCCCATCAACAAGAGAAGCTAGGCTGGTGGGCACAGAGGTCTTTCTGCATGAAGAAAAGCAAAATGGGGCAAATGAGTTTAGATTGGTGATTATTGAGTATCTCTAGCTGTGCCAGGGTGTCTGTGCTCTTCAAAAGGCTGCGGGGAGCATGTGTTCAATGAGAATGGCAGCACAATGAAAGGGTAATCTCGATGTGACCAAAGGGAGAGTCTAGATGGCAACCTAGTGGAAGGGGGTACACTATGAAGTGTACCCCCTTCCACTGGCCTGTAAACAGTCCCCATTGGAGAAGCATGGTGTCTGAGTGGGAAGTGGGAAGGCTAAACAGTAACTGGAATCTGCAGATACTTCTTTCCTGATTACACATCAACGGCTGGAGTTCTGAAGATGGCCCCATTTAAATTAATCTTGAATGTAATCTTATAAAGATGATCCTGCCTTGTCTAGGGAGGAAGAAACCCCCTAGGAATATACAGGATAATGGTCAGACCAGAATGTAGCAGCTGATAAGAAATTCTACTTACATTCACACACACACCCTGTCTCTCTGTTAGTAGGCCATCTGACACGTGAACCATCTGAGGGATGTGTCACAGCAGAGGACCTGTCACAACAAATTTAGCTACCTGCCAGCCATGGACATTGTTGCTCCCCAGTGTCGCTATTCTTGGAATGGTCTTTAATCTACGCTAAGCCTTTTACTATTACATATGTATTTGCTTTTGAATCAGGCTAGATTTGCATACGTTCTTACTGTGAATAGCTTTGTGCATTTGTTTTAAAATATAATTGGTGTCCCCACCACACTTCATATAAAGGACACAAGCCCCATGACTTCTAGAAAGGTTCACAGAGATTCAGTGCATCCCACTACACCTCCCCACCAATGTGCCATGACATTAAATGTACCTTTCGCTGCTGAGTCTTGGGTTCATACATTCAATAGTGGCTGAGAGAGAAAGTTGCTGACCCCAAAGTAGTGTACAGTGGATTCAGCCCACCAGGACTGGAAAGTTTCAACATTTGAATATGTGCCATCAGAGCATAATGAAAGAAAGTTGAACTGCTAGTATAAGAAAAAAATAGCCAGCATATTCCAAAAACAGCTTAGTCTGTTTCCAGAATTTAGGCTTGGTAAGATTGCTCCTGATGACAGAATTCGTGTTTCCAAAATGTGTTGCGTTCAATAAAAATGTTTTTCATTGGCAACTTTAAGAATACATTCTCTTTTCACATTGCGTCCTCGTTTGGTATTTCCCTTCTGGTTTTAGTGTGCACTTTGTGGAACATATAATATTGGTCTTGAACCAACCAAACTGGCTTCCATTTTGTTTTTGAAATGTTGTTTTCTTTTACTTCTCACCTATAAAGGCTGAAATGATTTGGGGGCAAGATATCTGAAAGACCACCTCCTCCACTATGAACTTGATGGTAATTTACTATGACCTCAAGAGGTCCTGTTATGTGTCCCACCTCCAAGAGATGTGAGGTTGTTAGGGACATGGGACAGGGCATTTTCTATGGCAGCACCCCAGTTATGGAACTACCTAGAGGGGAGATCAGATTAATCCACTCTTTGCCTAGCTTGGAAAACCCATTGCACCAGCAAACACTTTTGGTGTTCTGCTAAAGGTTGTTTATAATAATGCAATGTCCTTTACCTTATCGCATTGGATTCTGCCACACATAATCTGACCTATGTGAATGTCATTTCGCAGCCTTAACATCTCTCTGAATCCCCTTCTGCAAATAACGGAAGTTAAAATTACTAATATAAAGCTTGCTTATTATTCTTATTCTTAATCAAGTATCAAGTAGGCACGTTTACAGTTTATTTCAATTCATCATGAGATCATTCGAAATATTAATCTTACACCCATAATACTTTCCCCAATATTGGAAAGAAAAAGGCCCATCCAACATTCTGATATTCATTTCATATGTCTTTTCCCCTGCTTATAATTCATCACATGAGTTTATTTTCCTGTATTTTTGAGATGACTAATGATTTTCTTCCCTTTGTCTTATCAATGGAACTTTTACTCTTTTTCAAAACCAATGTCCTTGTTGACATTATCAAGCAAAAAATTCACCACATAGGCAGCAGATTGAGCAGGCACCATAAGTCACCTGGGCAGGATCTGCACTACTGCTTTAAAATGGTTTAGGACAGTAGTGACAACTGTTAGGGCCCAGGACACACTCTATATACAGTTTCAAACCATTTTCAAAGTGTCATCTCCTGGTTGGTGTAGATGGTCCCTGTCTCCTCCACTATGGTGAAATGCACTGTATTTCTATTTAAAATATGATAATAATGTCTACATTTGCATCTACATATATGTAACCCCTCTTTTCCTACCAACACCCCTGTCTGGTGGTAGAAACCAGGGGATCTGGGTTCACACAATAGTGGGATGGGTGAGGGACAAAAATGCTCAACCCAAACAAGTGTGTGGTGCATCCAGCTCACCAGGATACCTGTTCCCTGAAAAATGGTGTGGGAAAACAAGTGAGAAATTTATAAATCAAGAACTAGGATTTATTTTAAAAGGAAGGGGGAGGGGGAGGGAAGAAAAACGAACATTCAGAATTATAAACAAATTAAGGCAAGTCTCTAAAGGCACCTGTTTTGACAGAAAGAAGTCCTACAACTTCCCATGCTGGCTGGCTGGGGAATGCTGGGAGTTGTATGGCTTTTCTCTGTCTAAACCTGAATAGAATTGCACACTAAGTTTACTAACAGTGCAATCCTATGCATGTCAACTGAGAAGTAATTTTTGTGAACCGCCCAGAGAGTTTCAGCTATTGCGCAGTATAGAAATGCAATAAACAAATAAAATAAGTCCCATTCAGTTCTATTGGGACCCATACCATTTACCTGGAGTTAGGCCCACTGAATTCAATGGAACTTATTTCTGAGTAGACATGTATAGTCAGTCAAATTTTATTGCTTTTGGCCAATGGCCTTTGCATAGAGTAGACATGTATAGGATTCCACTGTGAAAATCTCAAAACTGAGAATAATAAATGTAGGCTGACCATCTGAAAAGGAGGACAGGGCTCATGTAACTTTAACAGTTGTAGAGAAAAGGGAATTTCAGCCAGGGTCATTTGTATGCAATTAGTTCCTGGCGAAATCCTAGTTCCTTGCGAAATCCCCTCTTCATCACAACAGTTAAAGTTGCAGGGGCCCTGCCTTCTTTTGTATATGGTCACTTTAGTATAGTACCTGCACCTTTAACTGTTGTGATGAACAGAGAATTTCACCAGGAACTAATTGCATACAAATGACACTGGCTGAAATTCCCTTTTCTCTACAACTGTTAAAGTTATATGAGCCCTGTCCTCCTTTTCAGATGGTCGGCCTAATAAATGTTACAAATCTCTAAAGAATGAAATAGGAGGAAAATGTTCACACCCCTTCACTAACCTAAACATTTACACAGAAAGATGATTAAATGTAAATATTTAATAATTCTGGGGAAAAAATCGTAAATGATATGAAACATTGAAACAATAATTATAATTTCAGTTGATAATATTAAATAAACAATAATGATTTATATCTACCTATACTTAATAAGATGTATAATCAGAAGCTGGAAATCACAGGTCTCTTCATGATTCCTCCCTTTTCACATCTATATTCAGTTATTTTTGACAGTTCTGCTATATATCGAATTTTAGCCAACCAGTGCTTTAATGGTGAAGCCCTACAGTTTTGCCAATTACAGGGGGCAAGAATTTTGGATTCTTTTAATAACTTCCAAACTGATAGTATTCAACCAGTATGGTTCTTTCAAAATATCCTAGTAATGTGATTAAAGGATTTGGGGAGATAGACTATCCAATAATAAGTTCCAATTCTATAACAAATTTTCCGAACGGGAATATTTTTGTGCAGGGTTACCGGATATTCCAGAAATCAGCATTAGCCAGCATACATTTCTAACAGTGTTCTGTCCCTTTACATTTTATTTAATCGATCTAGAGTTATATGCTCTTGATAACGAATTATATAATGATTTTATTTTATATTTAAGCAGAAAGATAATGCAGGAGCTTTAGTAAACATAAGCAGCCATTCCTCCTCTAATAAAGGACAGCATCTTTTTCCACTTTACCTTAAAATTATTTCCTGGAAGCAACCCAGAAAATAGATTTGTAACTTTCACTGAATACGGCCTTGAAAAAAACTCGCAGCCAAGTCTTCTTATAAAATGGACAGATTTGAATGTGTGTGTGTATTTTCTGTTTTAAAAGGCCTGAACTGCGTTTCTCTGCTGAACTGTGCTTATCTTGATAAAGAGAAGTGGCAAATGATATTCACAGAGCACTAACAGCTGCTCCTATCTGGGAAACCATTGTTGCTGTTTGTATTTGATTCAGCCTCTGAGCTAATCTTGGGTTGGAAGGAAAGTTGCCTCTAAAGGAAATAAATTCGTCCATTCGCTTGGTATAAATTCAGTTGTTTCCAAAGGTTCTGTGGTTGGCTCAGCCTATCAGTTGTTGTGTTTGAGAGCCAAATGTTTTCCCCATATAGAAAGTGTTCGCCACAGGCAGAGTTAAACAAGGAGCTTCTGACTGTATCACATCCACTATCAGGGATGATTATGCACTTCTGGTGGGTACACAGTAGAGGTTAGTTGTTTCAGTTATAGCACTGAATTATACAGCACAAAATGCCAGTTCTTGCCAAAGTTAGCCATGCCAGATGAAACTGTTGTGGGACAGCTTGGAGGGAATATACCTTAGGCAGAAACTTTCCTCCTGAAAATTTCCTTTACAGAAATATAGAGCAACTGTAATTGCCTTGAATCCATGTTGTATAGAGTCATAGGGCAGGATCCTGACCTAGGTCAGTTCTACACCAAGAAGGATATAACACTATGAAAGCAGTTTGAAAACAGTATATGGCATGTGTCATGGGCCCCAACAGTTGTCAGTGCACTTCAATACCGTTATAAAGCAGTAGTCTAGATTCTGCCCTAGTCATCATGCTTGACTTCCATTGATTTCAGTGGGCTTGTTCAGACAACATGCTAAGCCATGATGGTTAAGCATTTTGAGCTAACCATGATGGCTTAGCGTGTGACATGTAGGATGTTTTCCCTAACCATGGTGGCTACATAACCATGGTTTAATCTCCCTCACTAACCACATGCTGCAAAAGGGTTAGCAGCCCTAACTAACAATGGCTTAGCGTGTTGCCTGTCAGACCATCATGGTTAACCCCATGGTTAACCAAGTGCTGCCATAGAACTGCCATTAGAGGTGTGAATAGTTTTGTGTAAATGGCATCTATATGGCTGCCATTTCCATAGAAGACCTTACACAGAATAAGGAGCTGCCATTTTATGTATAATGGCTGCCCACTAAGAGGACAGGCGGTCGCACGGTGCTCCTTGGGGGCTCCCTGAGTCATCCAGTGGCTTCTGTGTTGGCAAGGGTTTGTGGACCCCAGTCCAACAGGCCAAGCAGGGGGGAGTCTATTGGGCTCTGCCCCTGTATCAGATGCCCATAACATCCCGCCAATGGAAGCAGACAGCGGGGGGGGGCTTACTTGGCGGGGCGTCCTCCTCCTCCTCCCGTTGCCGGCTGTAAACTACTGCAAACTAGGCCTCGCAGCCTAGTTTACAGGAGAGCGCCAAGGCCGCGAGGCCTAGTTCGCAGTAGTTTACAGCCGGCAATGGACGGAGGAGGATGCCCTGCCAGGTAAGGAGTGGGGGAGGCTTACCTGGGGAGGGGGGTTGTCCACTGCATAGAGTCATGGGGAGTCTATTGGGCTCCACCCCTGTATCAGATGCCCACAACATCCCTAATGGAGAACAAAGTTGTTTTCAATCCCATGCAGCTGTTATCAGCACAGCAACCTTGAGCACTCTGCACTCCCAGGCACAATCACATGCAGCCACCACATAAAGCAAAAACATCCCCCCCCCCCAGCCAATGGCCAAGGACCATGAAAACCTATTCCCATGGTTCTCCAGGCACTTACACAAGAGCGGCTATTCCCGCACCCCACAGCAGTTCAAAGAGAAGCTACACGTGGTCAAGAAGCATGGTTAGGCTAGAAGGTGGTTAGGCAGGGTGGTTAGTGCACATGTTCTGACAGCACTGGGCATGATTAGTGCTAACCACCACGCTCCGTGGTTAGCCTAACCACCCTTCCTCTGAACAGGACCACTGGGTCCACTGTAACCATGAGAGTCTAATTCCAAACCATTAAGCTAGTAGGGGCCAAAAGGACACACAGTCCATCTACCACCATCACACCATTATAGCAGGAAGATACTAAGTTCCACCTGCACCCTTCACAGAACAACCCATATGTACCTAAAGGAAGTGAGGCAGGTGGCTACCAGGAAAAGGGTATTTTCTGCTGTGGCACCCGGGTGTGGAATGAGCTCCCTAGGGATGTTCACCTGGCACCTACTTTGTACTCTTTTTGATGCCAGGTGATACATCTTTTTAGTTTCCCAGCATTTTCTCATTCTAGTCTTTTAGCTCTGCTGTTTTAAATCTGCATTTTAAATCTCTGCATTGGTGCTAGGTTCCATTCTGGTTGTACTTTTATATTGTATTTTTTAAGCTTGAGGTTTTAATTTTTTCTGAACTTGCCATAGAGCTTCAGCTAATGGGCGGTATAGAAACATAATAAATAAATAAGCAAGCCTGACCATATTTTGCCATAGTCAAGATGCACCACAGAAGGTGGTTTCTTAGCCAATAGCATGAGAGAAACACTCCACCCAACCTAGGAGGAAAACAAAAAGTGGTGGAGGAGGAGGAGGAGGAGGAGGAGGAGGAGGCGGGAGCTTCAGACCCCATTGGGAACCAAATTACAAAGACTTCTGCTGCTCCCATTTTTGAAAGAAAGGGTGTGACTCAGCCAAAGTTTAGCACATCGAAATCATTGAAATGAATGATTTCAATGTGCCAAACTTTGGATAAATCATGGGAGAAATTTAAGTACATGGTTAACTCTTCCATGGAAATCAATGGGATTCCAAGGGCACAATCCAATACCCACTTGCCTGAGAGCAAGCCGCATTGAACTCAATGGGACTGACTGCTGAGTAGACATGAATAGGATTGTACTTCATTACTTGGCTTTGTCATGCCATATAGGACTGGCGCAGCCCTGTGAATCTCATTTCTCACTGTTCTAGAGAACCTCTATCACTTTCAACATTCCTAGCAAATGCGAACTAAGGCTACAATCCTAATCACACTTTACTTGAGGGGAGAGGAAAGTCCCACTATTCTCAACACTCCCATATAATTATAGTTAGGATTAAGTGTCTTTCAAAACCTTTCCAAGATCCAAAGCACTTTCAGAAACAGTAATGATTTCATTTTTGCTATTTTTATTAGACGATTAAATTCCCAATGGTTTCAAGAATGTTTTTTCCAAAGTTGAGTTATCCTTACTTGATGCATGAGGAGAAACAGGCACATTGGGAAGAAAGATATTGGCATGATATCTGGTGCTACCACCACATCAAAAGGACTCTTTATTGTGGGCTTCACTGTGAAGTCTCCATATGAAATATGGACCCTACCATTTTAACTTATACATTCTCATTACCTCCCATTTGCCCCAATTCAGCCATCACACAACCCATTAATCCTATGCATTAAGGGAAATTTAGACAACCAAAGGTGCAGTCCTGCCAGCAGGTATGTGCTAGTGCATCCCATTGGGTTAAATGGTTTTTACTCCATACATAACTAACCCAGAATTTGCTACCCATGTAATATCAGAAAAAAATATACATTTATTAGATGTTGAATACTACCTAAGTCCCCAAAGTGCAATATGTTTGTTTAGAAATGGGCTCTGCTACCTGATGCAGTAAGTGAGAGCCAGTATGGTGTAGTGTTTAGAGAGTTAGACTAGGACTGCAGAGACCTGGGTTCCAGTCCTCATGCAGCTGCGAAGCTCACTGGATGACTTTGGGCCAGTCACTGGCTTTCAACCTAACCTCCCTCACAGGGTTGTTGTGAAAATAAAATGGAGAGGAGGCAGATCATGTATGGAAAAATTGTGAAACTGGGTCCCATGTTGCAGGTTGGGAATCCAAGGTAGGTCTCAGATCTGGACCAACTGAAGACCACTGATCCAAAGGTCGGAGGAAAGGGCTGGTGCCAGGGAAAGGGGGTAGCCATCTAGGGAACCCATATTTGGCTCTGGGACCTGAGGTTCTGCACCCCAGCATTAAAGATAGGGTGACCATATTTTGGAAACCAAAAAGAAGACGTCATGTTCGGCCCAACCAACATGTTCACCCCCAGTGGGCATGTCCATCACCAAGGGGGGGGGGGGGGTGCCCACCTGAACATAGCCTTGGTCACATGTCTGATTTTACAGCACACAATTAAGACAAATCTGTTGTACATAACATCTTAATGTTAAAATCACTGAAATAACAAGTGAGACATCCAATGTATCAGAAATTAACTTCACTCACTCCTACTTTTGTAGCTTTTGCTGTACTTTGTTGCTATACTCTGTGTGATGCATTTTCCCCTTCCCTCAAATTGTATCCTCATTCCACTGCAAGCTGCTGTTAACAGGGCTTGCTGCCGGCTGGCTGGCTTTTTTATTTTTAAAGTTCAATTTTTTAAAAAACTTGTGTGTGATTGTCACAAGTTTCTCTACTCTAACATTAGGATGGATGTTGTGGGTGGCGAACACTACCTCACCCATTCACACTTCTCACTTATATACATTAGCTTCTCAAGGCTTGTGCATTGGCATCACTTTTCACATCCAGACTTTGAACTCCTGTCTACTTCCTGTACAAACACATGACTCTGAGACCCTCTTTCTAATGCCCTGTGTTGCATGCCAACACCATGGGACTAAGTTACAATAGGTGTCTCTGGATTGTCTGTGCAGCCTCTGTTGACTCTATCTCTAAAAGTCATTGCAGCCAAACCAAAGCCTCTAGCCTCAAACAATCTATCTCCCTCCCTCTTCCAAAGTCTCCCAACAGTCCAGCCAGGCTGCAAACTTATACCCTGTGAATGAGGGGAAGGGTGCCAGCTTATGGCTTGGTCAAGTCTGGTGACTCTTACTTTAAAAACCACCTCCGCCACCAGCCTCCTCTGCCTGCACCAACACACTGGATTCTGAGATGCTCTTAAAAGGCTCTGTGTGGCACGCCAGCCTCTCAGGCCTCAGCTACAGATATCTCTGAGTTGTGTCTTCAGTCTACCTCTGTCTTTAAGAGATATGTCAGCCAGCCAAAGCTGCAGATCTATCTATTTGTCTCTGACACACACTTCAAACATGCCAGCAGTGCAGACAGAGCCTAGCTCACAAGTGAACAAAGTGAAATGGAAGGGAAGGGATAGCGAAGCAAAGCAATGACATGCCAAGTTCCAACATCCACAGCAACAGGGCATCTGCAAAGATGAGAGCCTCTCTCTCGACTGGGACCTCACTGTTGGTGAGAGTTTTTCTTTAAGGATAACCCTTCATTACCCATGATGTGGAACTCTGAGAAAAAGGCCTCTGGCCCATTCTGTTTTGCCCTGTGGGCTGCTTTGACTGATCTCTCCTTTCCCACATTTTGGACGCCTCACCTCTGCTGAGCTCCAGGTGCCCGACCGCCCACCAGATCTGCAACAAGAAAGGTGTCCTGCTTGCCCAGCACTTCTTAGCTAAAAACTCGAGTTCCCCTTGATGCCAAGGGCTGAAACTGCTCAAGGTGCAAAACCCCAAAGAGGAGGTTTGACAACCTGAGTTTGAAAGGTATGGCTCCAGTGTTTTTTTTATAAAATAATAATTTTAAAACCTCAAAATTTTTAAAAATTCCTAAAAATCAACAGATGAATAGATCTGCTTCAAACTTGGCATGATGAAAGCTGTACTTAAGAGCTATCATAGTGCCAAGTTTCATCTCCTTATCTTTAAAAATGATATTTTAAAAAAAAAAATAATAATTTTAAAACCTCAAATTTAAACAATTCCTAAAAATCAACGGATGAACAGATCTGCTTAAAACTTGGCATGGCTAAAGCCCTACTTAAGATCTATCATGGTGTCATGGCCCCAAAAGTTGCCAATACCATTATAAACAGTTTTAAAGCAGTATTGTAGATCCTGCCCTAGTCTTTTTTAAATAAATAATAAATAAATAAATGTCCTCCAGTTTAGTTTAAGTTATTTGTCAAGTGACATGCTCTTTTTAATTGTTTACATTTGCATTTAACTTAATTGTTTGTCGTGTTTGCAAAGCTTAAAATAGTCGAGGGGTGTTTTGTTTTTTGTGCATGAGACATCGGTTAGATGTTCTGCTCTCTCAATCTTTTCTTCTAGGGCTCTGAAGCTATGGAACCTTGGACTCTTCTTTAGTAGTGTCTCTGCAAAGATGGCTTGCGCAAGTACATTCTTAGCCATTAGCAGGGTTGCAATATAGGAGAACGAGAGAGACTCAATGCATCATAAGGACATAAGAAAAGCCCTGCTGAATCAGACCAAGGTCCATCTAAGTCCAGCTTTCCCTTCATAGCTTCTGCCCACAGGAAACCCACATGCAGGACATGAATGCAACAGAACCCTCTCACTTGTATTCTCCAGCAACTGGCATACAGAAGCATATTGATGCTGATGATGGACAAGTATAGCCATCAGGACTAGTAGCCATTGACAGTAGGGCTGTTCAAAGATTCGGATCCGGTGGGACAGATCCACCATTTTAGGCTGGATCCGCCATTTCGCGCCAAAACCCTAGGGGGCCCATGCAGCCTACAACTCCCAGGAAGCAGTGCCTGGGAGGGCTGTCAGTAGCGGGGCCCAGGAATGAAGGGAGGACTGGGACTCGCCATCGCCAGCTCCTCTGTGCAATTGCCTACAGCTTCCCGGCCCAGCTCCTCCAGCGTTCCCCAGGCAGGCAGGCCCGACACTCGAGCTCCTTCCTTGTTCAGCAGGCAGGTCCAGCACCTGAGCTGCTCTGCACGCCCTCGCCAGCTACCCACCGCGACCGCCAGCTTCCAGGGGCTGGGCTCGCAAGCTTCCCGCCGCAATCACCAGCTAATAAAGAGAACATTGATTAGCATAAATTTGTGTATGTGCATATATGAAAATTTAGAAATCACTTGCTTAAAAAGAAATGCAGTAGATATAGTGTGGAAGACTGTGACCAAGTGACCTGTGTGTCTGCTCAATCTGCTGTCCAGGTACTGTTGATGGGCAATTTCAAGACCCCTTTAAGATCTTCCTGCTGAAGGCTCTTGACCTTTAAACCTGACTTGGACTGGACAGCCCATCAAATAGAGGAGGCCTTCAAAATAAAGGACAGGCCTCTGAGAGTCTCTCCAATACAAGACTGTAAAAAGGGACACATGGCCACCCTACTGTCATAAATTATGGGAGTTGTGAGATAAGCAGCTACTAGAGTGGTCATTAAATACTCCAAGGTCAATATGCCAAAAATATCCATTGGGAGCCAAGGCAAACAACATCAGATTTAGAGACATGCTGAAGAATGGCCAAAGTCATTATGGGCCATAAGCTGACCATATGAAAAGGAAGTCAGGGCTCATGTAACTTTAACAGTTGTAGAGAAAAGGAAATTTCAGCCAGTGTCATTTGTATGCAATTAGTTCCTGGTGAAATTCCCTCTTCATCACCACAGTTAAAGGTGCAGGCACTATACTAGAGTGACCATATACAAAAGAAGGCAGGGCCCCTGCAACTTCAACTGTTGCGATGAAGAGGGAATTTCACCAGGAACTAATTGCATACAAATGACACTGGCTAAAATTCCCTTTTCTCTACAACTGTTAAAGTTACATGAGCCCTGACCTCCTTTTCATATGGTCAGCCTAATTATGGGTTCAAGAATAATCCAAGTTGAGTCAAAGAGCTGGCAGGAATGCTGCTGTGGTGGATCAACAGAAACAACAATTGCTTCCAGCAACCACACTGAATCTGAGGTTTGCCTTATATTGTGAGGCTGATGGATAAATCAGGCCAGCTGTGTTGAGCTGCGGCTATCTTCTGCTTGCTTATGTGCTGGGCTCCTTCCCAAACACTCTCAGGCTCAGCTGTTCTGTTTTCCTTCTCCATCCCAAATGGAGGTACAACACCTACATCATTGGGGACTGATGTCATCCACCCTGGTGGCTGGATTTGGAGGGGGAAATCTCTTTAGCACTTATACCATTTAGCACTGCAGATGTTTTGGGCTACAACTGCCATCGGTCCTGGCCAACATAGCCCATGGTGAGGGATGATGGGAGTTATTGATCAAAATATCTGGAGAGCCGCAAGATGCCCACTTCTGTTCTAGCAGGACTTTGGTGGTGATGATGACATCTGCCGTGGGGAGAGCATTTTCTCCATGTTACCTCTTCTGGTGCTATGCTGCCTAGTGACAGCCAGGAAAAGAGTTGTCATGACAATAAAGGTGCCCTTTCTGGACTCAGAACAACAGACCCTGGTGAGAGGAGGCTCTCTTGCTATTGATGGATGATGGATGATGGGCTGCCTAAAGCAGATTGTGCTTATAACTTTCACTAGGGTTGGGATCCCAGTGAGAGGGGTGCCTTTTCTAGGATAAAAGTGGGCAGTTTGTGTGTAGGTAGGTATAGCCTTGCTTGGTTAGGGGTGGTGCTGAGGGGAGTTCAATTTTGTTCCTTTTATCTTTTCCTTTTTTACTGCTAGTTTGATTTGGGCTAGATATCTTATTGTTAGTTTTCTTAATAGGAACTCTGACTGGATTCTTTAATGTGGATATAATATTTGTGTTATTACTGTTGGATACTGTTAATTGACCTATTTAAACTTTTGGAATGCTTTAAATGAACTGTCAGTGTCACAGTGTAATGGCAGCATTAATATTATGCCTAGTGAACCATTATTTATTCTTTCTATTTTCTGCAAACTGCTTTGAGCACAATAGATTTGTAGAAAATATGGAATAGAAATAGACCTACTATGACTACGACTAGTGAAAAAGCCACTCGCTTTTGCTTCTAATCCAAGAAAAAAACCATCCCCACATTTCTCAGACACACTGACAACACCTTCCTTTAGTTTTACAAAGCCTTGGAGAAAATACAGTTGCTGGCAAGGCCACAAAAGTAAGCAGAAAAGTGTAATAGAGATCATTGTCAAGTGCCATCATATGAGCGTGGTCTTGAGAAAATCCATACCATGTGTGAATTAGTGTGTGTGTATGTGTATATATATATACACACACACACACACACACACTTTGATAAGAACTTCCCCACCATCTTAGTTGTAAACCATGACATTCAAAATAAGAACCCATCATGAAGTTGGGTTGTTAAGACCCAGTTTCACTACTTTTCACAGGGTGATTCATACATCTGGTACCATCCCACACAACTGCCTTTGGAAATAGTCAGATTCTTTGCGTAGTCTCACAACCCTGCCAGGATCATGTGGATACACCAGTCGTATGAAGGGCCCTCAGCTGTGAAGGACTTGAGGATGGACAAGCAGGTTGCCACGGAAAGGGGGGAGAGCAAATCTCAGGGGCTCTTATCAATGGGCTACCCTCTAGAGTAGGGGTCCTCAGCTGGTGCCCAACTAAGACTACCTTTTACGCTGGCCCAGGAAAAAGCATCAGCATAATCCAGAAGTGTGGTAAATGAGGAAACAAAGGAAAATAACAAAGAGGAGGAGAAACACTAATCCACAGAACAGCATTCTGTGATGCTTTCGGCTTAGCCCTCCAGTCCCTCTACATGGCAAAACGCCCCATTGGCTTCAAAGTGGGAGAAAGCCGATCAAACGCCCAAATCCCAGAGCTCCCCATTTTTGTAAGGATACAAGTTCTGTTGATGGGAAAAAAATGGAAACAGCCCAATCTCCAGGTTTCATGTAAATGACTCTTCGACCCTTCTTTCCCTCCCACCCTCCTGTACCAGTACAGTTGAGGACGCGTGAGGCACTCTGTTTGTTTTGGGACAAGCACTATTATTCATAAAAGACATGGTGAAGCGCAGGCTTTCCAAGACAAATGTGTAGGAAGGGGGGAAGGCGGCGTGGTAACGGGGATCAGCTGCAGCCATGGGTTTTATGAATGGTTTACTGGAAAGCCAATTAAATGGTAACATCGGTCCAAATATGAGCTCTGTATTGTTCCTGTTCCAAGCCTGCAGATGGGTAATTCACTAGGAAAGTGCTTTCCGGGGCCAACATTTCAAGCAGCCTTGCCTGCCTTGGACCAGTTTTTTTACCACCAGAGAGAGAAATGAAAAAGCTCCTTTTGCTGTAATGTATTATTATTATTATTATTATTATTATTATTAATTAATTAATTATTTTCTCACGCTCACTACTACTGGTGCAAACACAGAAGCAAAGAACAACCTTCAGAACTCAGGGTTCTGTTTTGTCTTCCTGAAAAGCAGTGTGCAGCTAGGGCTGGGCCATGGGGCCGAACTCCAGGGAGGGCCCTTAAATGACCACACAGAGACCATGTTCAGACAACATGCTAAGCCACAGAAGTAAAGCATTTTGAACTAAATGCGTGTTGTGTGAACCATGACTTCACATCTCATGTCACCCATTCCTAACCATGGTGGCTACATTCCTAGTAGGTGAATCCAGCTGAAACTGAAGCTGAATCCAGACAAGACGGAGGTGCTTGCTGTCAAAGGCCACAACCTGGGTTTGGAGGTGTGTCAACCAGTTCTGGATGGGGTTACACTCCCCCTGAAAGACTGTGTTCACAGCTAGGGGGTGCTCATGGATCTGTCGCTCCAAATGACAGACCAGATAGATGCGATGGCCAGGAGTGCCTACTATCAGCTCCGGCTGATACGCCAGCTGCGCTCCTTCCTAGAGATGGAAGACCTAAAGCGGAAGTGCATGCACTGGTAACTTCGAGGCTTGACTTCTGCAATGCGCTGTACATAGGGCTACCTCTGTGCCTAGTCCGGAAACTTCAACTAGTTCAAAATATAGAAGCCAGGTTGGTCACCGGTACACCTAGGGGTGAATTACGCCAGCTTTAAAATCGCTCCACTGGCTGCCAATTAGTTTCCGGGCGAAGTATAAAGTGTTGGTTATTACCTTTAAAGCCCTACATGGTTTGGGTCCAGGTTACCTGCGGGATCGCCGTCTCCCATACAATCCGCCCCACACGCTCAGGTCCTCTGGGAAGAACTTACTACAGTCGGCCAAGACTAGGCTGACAACTGTTACCCAGAGGACCTTCTCTTCTGCCGCTCCCAGACTGTGGAATGACCTGCCGGAGGAGACTCGTCAACTTAACAGTCTTTTAGAATTTAAGAAAGCCATAAAGACTGTTCTCTTCCGGCGGGCATATCCAGTGGAATTTTAGAATGTTTTAAGGATGTTTTTAGGATGTTTTAGGATGTTTTAATGCAGTTTTAATAATGTGTGTCATGTTTTAATCCGTTTTATGTATTTTATCATGTTGTTCCCCACCTCGATCCAAATGGTGAGGCAGGTAAGAAATAAATTATTATTATTATTATTATTATTAATTATTATTATATTATTATTAACGTCCTTGAGCGGGTGGTCGCGAGCCAGCTCCAGGTACCCTTGGATGAGACCGATTATCTGGATCCATTTCAGTCTGGTTTCAGGCCTGGCTTTCGTATGGAAACACCTTGGTCGCCCTGTGTGATGACCTATGTTGGGAGAAAGACAGGGGGAATTTGACTTTGTTGATTCACCTTGATCTCTCAGCAGCTTTTGATACCATGGTATCGACCATGGTATCCTTCTGGGATGACTGGCTGAATTGGGCACTGCATTGCAGTGGTTCCACACCTACTTGGCAGGTTGGCTCCAGAAGGTGGTGCTTGGGGGACATTGCTCAGCCCCATGGATTCTCCAGTATGGGGTTCCGCAGAGATCAGTCTTGTCCCCCATGCTGTTTAACATCTACATGAAACCGTTGAGTGCAGTCATCCGGAGTTTTGGAGTGCATTGTCATCAGTATGCTGATGACACACAGCTCTATTTCTCCTTTTCATTTTCAGCAGGTGAGGCTGTGGATGTGCTGAACCGGTGCCTGGCTGCGACAATGGACTGGATGAGGGCTAATAAACTGAAACTCAATCCAGACAAGACTGAGATGCTGTTAGTGGGTGTTTCTGCTGACCGGATGGAACGTCTTCAACCTGTTCTGGATGGGGTTGCACTCCCCCTGAAGGAGCAAATTCATAGCTTGGGGGTTCTCCTAGCACCATCTCTGTCACTTGAGGCTCAGGTGGCCTCAGTGGCACGGAGTGCCTTCTACCAACTTCAGTTGGTGGCCCAGCTACGCCCCTATCTGGACAAGGATAACCTGGCTTCAGTTGTCCATGCTCTGAACCTCCAAGTTAGATTACTGCAATGTGCTCTACATGGGGCTGTCTTTGAAGACAGTTCGGAAGCTGCAGCTTGTGCAAAATGCAGCAGCCAGATTGATAACTGGGACCAGAAGGTTCGAACATATAAAACTGACTCTGGCCCGCTTGCATTGGCTGCCTGTACGTTTCTGAACCCAATTCAAGGTGCTGGTTTTAACCTATAAAGCCTTACATGGCTTGGGACCACAATACCTCATGGAACGCCTTTCCCGACATGAACCTACCCATAGACTATGCTCAACATCAAAGGTCCTCCTCCGGGTGCCTACTCCGAGGGAAGCTTGGAGGATGGCAACAAGGGAGAGAGCCTTCTCTGTGGTGGACCCCCAATTGTGGAACAATCTCCCTGCCGAGGCCCGCCCGGTGCCAACATTGTTATCTTTTCAGCGCCAGGTCAAGACTTTCCTCTTCTCTCAGGCATTTAGCAATATCTGAGGAGCCTGGGTTGGTTTTGTTTTTAGGCTTATAGCTTTTAAAAGTTATTATAGTGGTTGTGTGTATTGTGTATATATTGTATGTTTTTGCTGTTTAAATTTTTTATGTTGTTTTTAATTGTTTTAATCTTATGTAAACTGACCAGAGAGCTTCGGCTATGGGGCAGTATACAAGTGTAATGAAATAAATATAAACAAATAAATAACCATGGTTTAAACACATTTACTACATATTTATTGCCAAAGGTTTAATGGCCTAAACATGGCTTAGTGCATTGTCTGAACAGGCCCAGAGAGTGCCAATTGATGAGGACAACAGTATGCAGGCCCATCATCAGCACTGGGGCCAGAATGGGGGGGGGGGGGAGGCTTACCAGGGCTGACACTGCTCACTGAAGCATCCTTTCTTCTTCTTATTTTTTTTAAAAAAAAACATGTTATAGTCCAAGAGTGACTCAAAAGTGAGTATGCTCAGTGTTACAATGTTGAATGTATTCTTAGAAATATCCTCCTTATATGTATTGCTTCAATAGAAATTGTTCCTGAATTCGGAAAACACAATAAGCAACTGGGTGGGGGGAAACAATAGTCAGTTGTATTGACTATCGTGTTATCCGAATGCTGCCATAGTCAACCCAGCACTGATCCTAATCCACACCACAGTTGATTATTTATTACCATGTTGTGTGGGGAGTACTCCCTAGATGAACAACTGTAAAGTTGATTATTACCCCACCATTGACTATCGTGTTGTTCGAATTCAGCCTGTATTTATGTTATAGATTTATGAGTTTGTAATTTATGGGTCCTGCAACATGCAAAAAAAGCAATTACTTTGATTTTATAGCCATTGGTAAGTCCCTGTTTGGATTGTCATTTTCACGGTGAAAGCCCCGAGGGATTTGCCACATTTAAACTCGGCCACCCACAATATTTCTTAGGTTTAGTGACCATCCAGACAAGCCTCATCATGCATTTGCAGAGATTGGAAAAGAGGTGTTATCTGCCTGGCAAAGTAGACATGAAAAGGCTGCATTAAAATGGCAGGAGTTGTTCTTGTTTAGGGTGTACCATTATAAATCTTAGCAGATCAGGAAAACAGAAGGTCTCTGAAGGTTGTGAAGCTAAAGCACATGGAAGGCAATCACTAAAACTCAATGTGCTCCCCAATTATCTCCACCCTTTCACCCCCGTAAAGTAAAGTACCATAGCTGGAAATATTTCCCTATTCATAAGCAAATATGGGGAAAAAAATATCACTCTGGAAATTCTGTATTTTCATCTGACATTTGTATGGTTACCTGAACCACACCTGCAATTACTTGAAAAAAAGACCCAGGAAATGATAACTTACTCAAGGATATGCTCACGAGCAGATCTGATTGGCCTTTTATTCTTAGCTAAGTTTAGGTCAGTGCCAACCCACTCCCAAAACTGCATCCATGAATTCTTTAATGATGTTCGTATTTTAGGAATCCAAGTGGAAAACATGTATTTTAAATTAAGCAGAGAGAACTCATATTGAGAGACTCCTCTGGTGTGAAGTGGGGGGGGGGGGGAATCTCATTGATGCTTTGATCCATAGCAGTAGAAGTCTAGAATAAGCTGCTAATGAAACACAAGTCATTCTCTGAACACTTTGCCGTTGTTTTGTGAGCTTTCTGATCCCACAAGGCAAAATAGGTCATTGCTGCTAACTCTCGCTCTGAAAATGGTGGTCTGAACAAACCAGACTTCAATCTATTGTGAACCTGCAAGGTCAAAATGCCAGGCTACCTCTAAAATTAACTGTTAGTGGCTCAAGATGTACTTTCCCCACATCCTTTCCTCCTTCCCTGCCAAGATCAAAACTAGAAGCAGATAGATCAATTCTGTGGTTGGGGAAAATGTTCTGATATACTCAGGGAAGGAGGAATCAGTGAAGTGAGGGTGCAATTACGGAGCAAAGCTAGGGAGAGTGAACGCAAGAACATAAGAAGTGTTGGATCAGACAAAAGGACTATCTGGTCCAGCATTCTGTTCCCATTGCTCCAGTGGCGAACCAGGGGGCTATCTTCAGAGCCACCCCGAGCCAAAGATGACATCAAGACAGTCCCAGGTGCCCATGGGAAGCCCACAAGCAGGACATGAGTGCAACAGCATCTTCCCACTCATGTCCCCCAGAAGGATACTGCCTCTGACACAGGAGGTACTATATAGAGCCATCATGACTAGTGGCCATTGGGTTGGGTATGCGTGTGATATCTTCTTGTCTAGGGGGCCAAACTAACTAGGAGCAGTGCAAACGACAGGGAGAACAGAACATGTTGTGTTTATCATATGAAAAAAACAAAAACAAAAAGAGGTATGCATCCAAAACTGCTCAAAAAGAAGAGAAACGAGCATAATATACAAATCCTCTTTTCAGCCGCCAAAGATTACCACAGGAGACAATTATTTTGCTAGCAGCGTCTCAGTAGGAGACCTTGGACTTATCACATGGACACACCTGGCAGAGCCCCCCAAAATGAACTAAAAATGTAAGGATGGATTTGAGGAATACTCTTTTCAGCCGCCATAGATTACCACAGGAGACAATTATTTTTCTAGAGGAAATTCTGTAGACATTACCTTCTAACAAGTAAGGATCCGTATATTATACTTTTGTTATAGTCTAGTTTCATAAGATTTTATATAATACTATAGATGCATAGGGCCTTGTGGCAATGTGCTTAATTAACCTAATAGAAAAAATATATTTTAATATTATGTGTTATCTTAATGTATTTTATTGTATTATTAATGTTACAGCCCCCTGAGGAAGGCCTAGGCAGGATCTACACGTCGTTCTCGATGCACCCTCCCTGCGCCACAAGCCGCTTCAGAGCGTTTCACCCCACTTAGTGTGGCTCAAGCCTCGGAGGCTCTGCCCGCGCCCGCACCACCGCAGCCGCTGCCCTTTCATCCAGGCCAGTCCCAGGGAGGGAGGGGGAGGGGGAGGGATGTAAACAAAAGCCAGCGATTGGGAGAGGGATTTCCAATTGCTAGCTTTTGTTTACAACCCTCCCTCCTCCATCCCTGGGACCGGCCGGGATGAAAGGGTGGCGGCGGCGGCAAGAGCGCGAGCAGAGCCTCCAAGGTTTGAGCCACACTAGACGAAGTGCAGCGCTCCAAAGCAGCTTGTGGCGCAGGCAGGGCACATCGAGGACGACGTGTAGATCCGTCCCTAGACTAAAGAACAGGCCGAAACGCGTCGGGCTTCTTGAAAATAAATATTTTGCATTGTGAGAACTCATTTCTCTTCTTTTATATCTTATGGACATGTATGGTGACATTCATAATACGCATTGCAGTGTTTGGGCAAGGAGAGTGTTGTAGCTGGCCAGGTTGCCAGCAGACTCTGGCATCTGTCAATTCTTGTGCTCCCTCCCCCTCCAACAAAAGCTGAGTTCCCAGGGGTAGGGGAAAGGCAGTCTCTGAATCAGGGCCTCCTGTTTGATAAGCTCCTGGGAAGATTCCTCTCTTACTCCTGCAGAGTCTTGGGGAATGTCCTTCCCTGAGCTCATTCTCAACTGAGCTTCTAACTCTGTCTCAGTCAAGAAACAGAAGCTCTGTTTTTCAACTGAGCTTCTAACTCTGAAACCAAACCAGAGAGCCTAGGCCCCATCTTGACAGGTTAAATAAACAAATAAATACCACCGCGTCCCACGTGTCGATATGCACACTCTGTTATGTCATCACTCATTAAATGCCTTTCTATATCCAGCAAATTAGAGATGCAAAAACAGACCAGTTTCTGTTCAGTTGATGAGAGTCAGAAGAGTTATTGAAGAAATTGCCTCACACCTGCAGCTGATTGTAATTTCTAATACTTGTGTGGGCCTTGATGGAATGCCTTTTTGTGGCCTTAAATATGAGTGTCACTAATTTTAGCAATTGTAAATCAGATATATTTCTGTGTCACAATTATACTTCCCAGCAGCTATATGAGCATCTGAGGGAAGATGCCCCTTCCACTCTTACTAGGCAGGCATCTAACTGAAATTATTCCAAAGAAAAATTCAAACTGATAAATTAGCAAGCATATGTTCTTCCAGATAAGAGAGCAAAAGGGCTCTTTTGTTCCTTTCGCAGGAGGAGAGCACATGGCAGGGTTCGATTGTTTATAGCTACAAAATTGGTTAATGCTAACAATTTATGATTGTGTCCATCTCAGTCAATTTTAGCAGGCTGTGTTTTCCTTTGTTTGACCAAGAAGAACTGACAATTGTAACAAGGATTGACCCTGTCAGCACAGCTCATGGCAGTTAAACATAAGATGCTATCACTGAAAACTAATAGCTGGGCCTTTATTTTTATGGATGACAGAAGCACGTTGTTCCCATGGTGATGGGGCTTGTTTTGTGTTTTGAGGCCATAGGTGAAGGAACTAGGCATCTCAAAAACTTTGCCGGTGAGGCAGTGGCTGAAAATACAGGCAAATTTTAACCATCCTTTTGGCACACTTGTGCCCTCAGCTTTTTGAAACCTTGTCTGTACATTGTTTTGTCTATTGTGCTAAAGGAACAGAACTCAAATGACTGTTGATTACTTCAAAAATGCTGTTAAATAGATGTAATTACAACATGAACTTGTATTGCAATCATTATTAAGCATTTAATTCACAGATACTTTAAAACTAACATCAGGAAACATGTAATGATCACATTTATTACTTGAAGGTCCATGAAAAGAGCCAATTTAAGCTCTTGTAAGCATAGAATTTGAAGTTAAGAGAAATGGACTTCCATCTGTTGCCCAGTTTTGCACAGTAGTGCAGCTAGGTAATTTAATGGACAATGGTCTTAAGAAGGGGAGGGTGCATTTAGATGGCCATATGGATCCTTATACATGTATGACGCCAACAACTAACATTTCTCTTCTCTCTGCCCTCCACTGCCATTCCATGTATTACAAGTACTTCTATATTCCTGATACTTTAGAACAACAAAAAAGAGTCACACTGTTTGCCAACTCTGATTTAAAAAGAGAAAGAAATACTCCAAGCATATTACTTTTAAAACCCATTTAAATCCTCGCACCACCGTGACTACAGGAATAAAATGGAGCTTGCTTCTGCTGCCCTGTTGCAAAGAAAACATTGGGGCTGTTCACACAACATGGTAACACAATGTTCAGTGGTTGAGTGTAGGTTGTTGTTGAATCGTGTGTTAGCATGTTGTCTGAATGTTTGCAGGGTGGCATGTTAACCACCCTGAACAACCTGACAACAAACCATGGGCCTGAACAGCTCAAGAATGCAATCCATAGTGAGTTAACATGTCATGTGGGTGCCCGATCAGGGTACTGAGGATGATGGGATGCATGGTTAAATTGCATGGAGGTAAGTGAAATAGCTATGGAGGGGGTGGGTAGTGGAACTATGAGGCACGGCATCATTCCCGTTCATGTGATGGGCCCGCTTGTTCCATTACCCCTCCCCTCTCCATGGTCCCCTTACCCGCCCACCCTCTGTGTGCCTGTGAATGAGGTCCATGGGCTCTCAAGGTGCCTTGTTCGAGAAAAATAAGCCACACTGCATGGTTAAAAAGCCACCCTGCAGAAAATGTCCTGGGTTCAGACAACTTGCTAACTCACAGTTCAACAAACAAACCACAGTTCAACAACTATACACACTCAACCACTGAGTGTGGTTGAGTTGTGTTAGACCCTCAGGGTGCTTCCAGATATAGGACTCCAAGCACTAGCAATTACCAAGCAAGGACCAGGCCCCACCAGTGCAGTGCGCTGTTATTGTTGTTGTCATGATTTCAAGCGCTCCCACCAAACTGTGAGACAAAGAGATTTGCTGTACAATCCACAAAGTCTTTATTAAGCAAAAACACCTCTACAAACCTGAAGTGACTGTGAAGGCTAGGAGCTATCTTCTAAGCTTAAACGGCCAAACAAAGCAAGACAGTTGCCCATCGACTAAATAGGTCCTCTTGACCCAACTTCTGACATACAACTAGTCTGGCAGATTGCTTCCCACCTCCTCTCATCTCTGCTCACATGACTCTGGGATGGACTCTGAGATCTGTCAATTCTGATGTTCCCTCCCCATCTGACAAAGATTGTGTGGGGGAGACGATTTCTGAGCCTGGACCTCCTGTTCCAAAAGTTCCTGGAAAGATTCGTCCTTGATGCCTAGAGAGTCTTGGGGAATTTCCTGCCCTTCTCCTTGTCTGTCTTGGCTGAGCTCCTCCTAGCTCTGCATCCAAATCTGAATCAGGGTGCCTCTACAAGAGCGATTTAAATCTCTTTCAAGGCGCATTACAAATATTACCTCTACAACAGCGGAGCGCAAATCGGGGGTCGAGGCGCTTTTTATCTCCAATTATTCACATTATCGAATGCGCGTTAAATAGTAGGGATGTGCACTGACCCCCCGGATCGGATCGGATAGCGGATCGGAATCGGACCTGGGGGGTCGGATCGGATCGGATCGGATCGGATCGTGTGTCGGATCGGATCGGATCCGATTCCGATCCGCGGATCGGATTTTCCGATCCGGATCGGACGCCATTTTGAATGCTTTTTCCTATAGCAAATTATTGTTTTACAAAAACGCCTATAACTTTTTCATTTTTAACGACGGAAGGATGAAACTTGGGCACATTGTACACTGGTTAGGGATAGGTATCTGTGAGAAATTTCAGAAAGATTGGTGCATGCAGTTTGTGGCAATTAATTTTTTAATAAATAACATGGAATGCCTATAACTCGGTCATTTTTAAAGTTACACACATGAAACTTTGCCACATTGTAGGTGGAACCTTGGGACCCACGTGTGTGAAATCCCAGAACCGTGGGTGCTTGCCTGGTGTGGCAATGAATTTTTGAAAAATGGGTAGTAGTGGGGTAAATGCAGTTATGCCTCCCATGTTTTTATTTTTAAAGATACAAACAGGACACTTCGGCACATTACAGGGAACACTTCCCTTGATATGTGTGTAAAATTTCAGACAGCTAGCTCCAGGCATGTGTTGGCAATGAATTGTTGAAAATTGGGTAGCAGTGGGGTAAAATACAGTTTTGCCTCCCATTTTTTTATTTTCAAAGATACAAACGGGAAACTTTGGCACATTGCAGGGAACACTTCACTTCAAATGTGTGTGAAATTTCCGGAAGCTAGGTGCAACATTTTAGTGGGAAACGAACGTTTATTCATGGCATTTCACATGGGATTTATGGGTTGGTTTTAAGAGCTACAAACCTCTAACTCGCTCACATGGCACAGGACCTATGCCCGCTCAAACGCTGGAAATTTAACAAACTTTGGTGCAATGCTTTAGTGGGAAAACAAAGGTTTATGCATGGCATTTCACATGGGATTTATGGGTTGGTTTTAAGAGCTACAAACCTCTAACTCGCTCACATGGCACAGGACCTATGCCCGCTCAAACGCTGGAAATTTAACAAACTTTGGTGCAATGCTTTAGTGGGAAAACAAAGGTTTATGCATGGCATTTCACATGGGATTTATGGGTTGGTTTTAAGAGCTACAAACCTCTAACTCGCTCACATGGCACAGGACCTATGCCCGCTCAAACGCTGGAAATTTAACAAACTTTGGTGCAATGCTTTAGTGGGAAAACAAAGGTTTATGCATGGCATTTCACATGGGATTTATGGGTTGGTTTTAAGAGCTACAAACCTCTAACTCGCTCACATGGCACAGGACCTATGCCCGCTCAAACGCTGGAAATTTAACAAACTTTGGTGCAATGCTTTAGTGGGAAAACAAAGGTTAAACTTTATTATTTTAAACCTTCAGGAAGGGGACATTGCCTGCCTGGTGTGGATTGGTAATGAGGGAAGAAAGTTTCACTTATTCATTTGTAAAATGTAAAGTGATTGTAAATTGCTTTAGGGACCCATACATTTACATGACAAGACAGGTGTTGGTTGCAGGAATGCTACCAAATGCACTAGTAGCTAATCCCAGGTAATAGCTATTCAGATCCTAGCTAATAGCTATTATTCAGATCCTAGCCTGGGAAGGGATCTTGCAGGATAAGTGATTGTTCTTTTCTTGTGTACTATGTAATTCTAAACCAGAAGGCTGCTTTGATGTAGAGCCAATCCACATGGTCTCTTGCAGCACCTAGTATTATTTATTTCTCCTTCCACAGCAGAATCTGGAAGGCGGGCAGGCAGGCTGGCATTTAATGGGCAAAGTCCAACAGCGGCATTGGGGACTGGGTGACATTCTCCTTGAGGGCGAATGCCAAGTCCCATGGCTTGTGCGAGGAGGGCGGCTTGCTCTCTTTGCAGGAAGGATCTGGAAGGCGGCAGGCGGCATCAGCAGCGGGCGGGCAGGCTGGCATTTAATGGGCAAAGTCCAACAGCGGCATTGGGGACTGGGTGACATTCTCCTTGAGGGCGAATGCCAAGTCCCATGGCTTGTGCGAGGAGGGCGGCTTGCTCTCTTTGCAGGAAGGATCTGGAAGGCGGCAGGCGGCATCAGCAGCGGGCGGGCAGGCTGGCATTTAATGGGCAAAGTCCAACAGCGGCATTGGGGACTGGGTGACATTCTCCTTGAGGGCGAATGCCAAGTCCCATGGCTTGTGCGAGGAGGGCGGCTTGCTCTCTTTGCAGGAAGGATCTGGGAGGCGGCAGGCGGCATCAGCAGCGGGCGGGCAGGCTGGCATTTAATGGGCAAAGTCCAACAGCGGCATTGGGGACTGGGTGACATTCTCCTTGAGGGCGAATGCCAAGTCCCATGGCTTGTGCGAGGAGGGCGGCTTGCTCTCTTTGCAGGAAGGATCTGGAAGGCGGCAGGCGGCATCAGCAGCGGGCGGGCAGGCTGGCATTTAATGGGCAAAGTCTCTCCTTTCCCGGGCACTGTGGCAGTGAGAGTGCCATAGGCTGCAAAAGAAGAAGGGGGGGAAAAAAGAATGAATATTAGTTGACCACTTCAACACAACCAGCTCCCTTCCACCCAGGATTGCCCTTCCTGAGTGCCCACGCCCCAGCAGGCACACGGGGCTGCCTGCTCACTCGGAAGTTAGCAGGCAGACAGCCAACCTTCAGTTAGGTGGAAGGTGCCCCCCCCATTCACAGAACACTTACCGTAGTCCTCCTGAGGGCGTTGTTGATAAGATGCCACTTCCAGGCGGGCAGTGACGGGCAGGTGGGCAGTCTGCATTACCGTCTCTCCTGGGCACTGTGGCAAAGAGTTCCATAGGCTGCAAAAGAAGAAGGGGGGGGGAGAATATGAGAAAAATGATACTTTTCCACCACTGGCTCCCTCCCACCCAAGACTGGCATGTGCCCGGTCCTGAGTGCCCACGCCCCAGCAGGCACACGGGGCTGCCTGCTCACTCGGAAGTTAGCAGGCAGACAGCCAACCTTCAGTTAGGTGGAAGGTGCCCCCCCCATTCACAGAACACTTACCGTAGTCCTCCTGAGGGCGTTGTTGATAAGATGCCACTTCCAGGCGGGCAGTGACGGGCAGGTGGGCAGTCTGCATTACCGTCTCTCCTGGGCACTGTGGCAAAGAGTTCCATAGGCTGCAAAAGAAGAAGGGGGGGGGAGAATATGAGAAAAATGATACTTTTCCACCACTGGCTCCCTCCCACCTAAGACTGGCATGTGCCCGGTCCTGAGTGCCCACGCCCCAGCAGGCACACGGGGCTGCCTGCTTGCTTACTCGTGGGTAAGCTCTCTGACAGGCTCTTACCAGAGTCGTGCGGGCGACGTGAATCGATGGGCCACCTCCATGCGGCCGTGGCTGGGGCATATGGGCAGTCTGGATTCACGGGTGCGCTTTGCGCAGTGGCGAAGAGTTCCATAGGCTGCAAAAGAAGGAGGGGGGGGGGAAAGAATTAACATGAGATAAATCATACTTTTCCACCATTGGCTCCCTCTCACCCAGGACTGGCATCTGCCCGGTCCTGAGTGCCCACGCCCCAGCAGGCACACGGGGCTGCCTGCTCACTCGGAAGTTAGCAGGCAGACAGCCAACCTTCAGTTAGGTGGAAGGTGCCCCCCCCCCATTCACAGAACACTTACCATAGTCCTGAGGGCGTTGAGGACTCGGTGAGATTCTCCTGGAGGACCCCTAGTCCCATGGCTTGTGCAAGAAAGGCGGCTGGCCCGCCTCGCAGGAACGATCTGGAAGGCGGCAGGCGGCATCAGCAGCGGGCGGGCAGGCTGGCATGTAATGGGCAAAGTCTCTCCTTTCCCGGGCACTGTGGCAGTGAGAGTGCCATAGGCTGCAAAAGAAGAGGAGGGGGATAATGAATATTACATAAATACTTTTATACTGCAAAAGAAGAAAGGAAAATAAATAAAGATTTGTATTAATTAATACAAACAAGTCCTAGTAACTAGTCTCCCACCGGCACACTTCTCTTGTTTGTGATGCAATCCTCTTTCTCCTGCACCCCTCCCTTTCTAAATCACTCTTCTGAGCCCATTGTTAGAGGGATTGGCTATCCTTTTGTGTCTGGCAGGACACAGCTTACCGGATCATTAGAGAATCACCATTTCTTTTGTCCTTGGGTTATTCATTCACTCCTAATAGCACCCTACGTTAGGCTGACCAGATCAAATCCAGGTCAGGGTTCCTAACTTCAGCAGTTGTAGAGAAAAGGGAATTTCTGCCAGTGTCATTTGTATGGAATTAGTTCCTGCTGAGATTCCCTCTTCATCACAACAGTTAAAGGTGCAGGGGCCCTGCCTTCTTTTCTATATGGCCACTCTGCCTGCACTCTTACCTGAGTCGTAGGGGCGACGTGAATCGAGGGGCCACCTCCATGCGGCCGTGGCTGGGGCAGATGGGCAGTCTGCTTGCTTACTCGGAAGTAAGATCTCACACTGCCCCACTTCTGGACACTCTCAGGTGTCCCTGCGTTGACTGCACACACTTACCTTATTCGTGCGGCGGCTGTGGATCGGAGGACTCCAGTGGCACATAGGCTCCTCCAGGCAAAGTCCCAGTGGCACAGGCTCCTCCAGGCAAAGTCCCAGTGGCATAGGCTACTCCAGGCAAAGTCACATTGGCACAGGGTCCTCCAGGCAAAGTCACAGTTTGGCACAGCTCCCTCCAGGCAAAGTCACATTGGCACAGGGTCCTCCAGGCAAAGTCACAGTTTGGCACAGCTCCCTCCAGGCAAAGTCACATTGGCACAGGGTCCTCCAGGCAAAGTCACAGTTTGGCACAGCTCCCTCCAGGCAAAGTCACATTGGCACAGGGTCCTCCAGGCAAAGTCACATTGGCACAGGGTCCTCCAGGCAAAGTCCCAGTGGCATAGGCTCCTCCAGGCAAAGTCACGTTGGCACAGGGTCCTCCAGGCAAAGTCACAGTTTGGCACAGCTCCCTCCAGGCAAAGTCACATTGGCACAGGGTCCTCCAGGCAAAGTCACAGTTTGGCACAGCTCCCTCCAGGCAAAGTCACATTGGCACAGGGTCCTCCAGGCAAAGTCACAGTTTGGCACAGCTCCCTCCAGGCAAAGTCACATTGGCACAGGGTCCTCCAGGCAAAGTCACAGTTTGGCACAGCTCCCTCCAGGCAAAGTCACATTGGCACAGGGTCCTCCAGGCAAAGTCACAGTTTGGCACAGCTCCCTCCAGGCAAAGTCACATTGGCACAGGGTCCTCCAGGCAAAGTCACATTGGCACAGGGTCCTCCAGGCAAAGTCCCAGTGGCATAGGCTCCTCCAGGCAAAGTCACGTTGGCACAGGGTCCTCCAGGCAAAGTCCCAGTGGCAGAGGCAAAGTCCCACTGGCAGAGGCAAAGTCACAGCTGCATGGGCACCTCCAGGCAGGCAGGCGGGCGGGCAGGCAGAGGCGGGCATGATGCCAGGCGCTTGCGCATTGCACAAGTAAGCAATAGAACCGTGAGACCAGCCCACGCATTCCGGCTACTTCACAATGGCGGCAACCTAGCAGGTGGGCAGGCGGGCAGGCAGGCAGGCAGGCAGAGGCAGAGGCAGAGGCGGGCATGATGCCAGGCGCTTGCGCATTGCACAAGTAAGCAATAGAACCGTGAGACCAGCCCACGCATTCCGGCTACTTCACAATGGCGGCAACCTAGCAGGCGGGCAGGCAGGCAGGCAGAGGCAGAGGCAGAGGCAGAGGCAGAGGCGGGCATGATGCCAGGCGCTTGCGCATTGCACAAGTAAGCAATAGAACCGTGAGACCAGCCCACGCATTCCGGCTACTTCACAATGGCGGCAACCTAGCAGGCGGGCAGGCAGGCAGGCAGAGGCAGAGGCAGAGGCGGGCATGATGCCAGGCGCTTGCGCATTGCACAAGTAAGCAATAGAACCGTGAGACCAGCCCACGCATTCCGGCTACTTCACAATGGCGGCAACCTAGCAGGCGGGCAGGCGGGCAGGCAGTTTTTTAAATCATATAGCCAAAATAAACACAACACACAGTGACAGCCCTGCAAGGCTGCCACATAAGTCCAAAAGACACAGTCAGAAACAGTGTGGGATGCTGCTTGTCATCCACTCAATGTAGGAGCCTGGAAGAGGAATCCTATCGCGTCCTTCGTTCATAGTCAGAGAGGTGCATGCGTTCCTTGGCGATAAAATTAAGCCTTCTTCTTATCCAAAGTTCTCATGAGCCTCTGACGTGGTCTTACAAGAAGAAACGCCCATGGAAGTGTGGGACCTTACAGAAGGCCTGGAGGGAGCCATCGGAGTCCAATTTCAGAGGCACACGTGCAAGCACATTGGTTCAAGTCAAACAACATAGAATGTGTGAGATGCTTGTGCATCCCCTCAATGTAAGAGGCTAGGAGAAGAAACTAGATCCCTTCGGGATCCATCGTTCAGAGTTGAGTTACTGAGCTGTAAACAACACAGCCAGTAAATTAAAGTAAAGAAAATTAATTAACCGAAAATAAGAATTAAAAAATCAAGGGCCTGCCGGTGCCTGCCCAAAGGTGTGGGATGGATGGGGGGTGCCTGCCAATTACTCCCCCGCGGGCATGAGGGTGGGGTATCCCAGCAGGGGCAGATTGACCTTGAGGAAGACCAGCTGCTCCACAATCTCAGCGTCCAAGCGAGAGCGGTGGGGTGTGACCACGTCGCCCGCCATGGAAAACACCCGCTCGCTTGGAACGCTGGACGGTGGGCAGCTGATTCTGTCCATGGCCACCCGCGCCAGATCAGGCCACATCTGGCGCCGAGATGACCAGTAGGCCAGGGGTTCGATGGAGCCGTCCTCCATCTGCTCCGCCAGGTAACGCTGCACTGCTGCTGCAGCGTCATCCTGGCGGCGGCTGGGTTGAGTGCCTCTATGCCCAACCGCAGCCTGCAAAGCCTTGTCCCAAAACCCCTGGCCTGTCCCCCTGCTGGGTGTGGTGGTGCTGCTGCCGCCGCTGCTGGTGGTGCTCAGCGGACTTAGCGCCTGGGCTTCGCTGGCCTCCTCCTCTGCCTGCCCAATCCTGGCATCCCGGGCCGCCCGAACGTCCGTCACCAGCATTTCCACCCAACCTGCCCGGGAAGTCTGCCCACATAACCCATCCTTGATGCGCGGGTCGCACATGGTGGCCAACATGTACTGCCTCTCGTTGTAGAGAGGCTGGACCCGGCGGGATAGGCTTTCCCTCAGCCTCGTCACCACTTCCCGCACCTCTGGCAGGAAGCGCCTGCCGGTGACGGCATCCCCGGCCTCCAGAAACTCGCCCATCTGATTCTGGAGATGCCTGGCCACGGGGAGCACCTGGCTGAGAAGGGCAGTGCTGCTGCTCAGGGTCTCGGTGGCCTCAAGGAACGGCTTGAGGACCACCAGAAGCTGGGACATGGCCTCCCACTGCTGCCTGGACAGTGGGGCCTGGATGCCAATGTCCCCGACCCTGAACATCTCGTGGACAACACGCTGTTGCTCCACCATACGCTCGAGCATGTGGTAGGTGGAGTTCCAACGTGTTGCCACGTCCTGCACTAGCCGGTGCTGCGGAAGTCCCAGCTCCTGCTGCTTCTCCCGCAGCAACCGACTGCCCTTCACGCTGTGGTGGAAATGCCCAGCCACCTTCCTGCAGCTCTCTAGGAGATTACGGATTTGGGGAGGGAGAGGGGCCTTGCTGCCTCCAAGGCCATCCCTCACGACCAGGTTGAAGACGTGCGCGATGCAGCGGATGCCCTCAAATCCGCCATCGCGCACCGCCTTCAGCATATTGGCTCCCCCGTCCGTGACCATGTAACCGCGGGTGTGCTGGTGCCCGCCCAGCCACCCTGCCACCATGCGGTTCATGGCCTCCGTAATCTCCTCCGCCGTGTGGGACTGGTCCATGACTGCGGTATGAAGGAGGGCCCAGCGGCAGCCCTCCTTCCCAGTCCCAGAAGTCCTGGGTGCTTCCTGCCCTGAGGCTCCCCACCAGTGAGCCGTCAGGGACAGGTAAGCGTGCACTCCTCCTTCGCTGGACCAGATGTCCGAAGTGAAGTGCACCTTCTGTGCCTCTGCCTGGCACAGACGACCCAGAACTAACTCCCTGCATGCCTGGTACAGGGAGGGCACCACACGCCTGCTCAGGGTGGTGCGACACGGCGGCTTGTAGTATGGAACCACAAGAGCCATCAGCCTCTTGAAGCCTGCGTTCTCGACGAGGCTGAATGGCTGGTCATCCAACGCCACTATCTCACCGATGCAATTGGTGATCTGGTTGGGCGCTGGAAAACGCCACCTTGTGGCTCCATACTTCCCCCACCCCATCTCTTCCATGGTGGCCTGGCGAAGCCTCTTGGGGATGGGAGGTCGAGAGCTGGCAGAAGTTGCAGGAGCCTTCTGCTTGCCCTTGCCGCTAGCACCAGTCTGCTGCGAGGTGCCCGCCTCGGTCCCAAGCAAAACAGACTGGTGGTGCCTCTGCATGTGGCGGGTGAGGTTCGTGGTGGTGAAGTGGCCTGGCATTTTTCCCCTGCTCACTGACATCTTGCAGTGGCGACAGACAGCAAAGCGGGAATCCACTGCCACCTCAAAGTGGTCCCACACCTTGCTTGCCTGTCGCTTCTGGGGTGACACAGACGGCCTGCCGGCGCCTTCGCTCTGTGGTGTCACCTCAGGAGCAAGGGAATGAGTGGAAGAGAGGACGGATTGTGGAGAGTAAGTCTCTGGTGCTGCCTGCTCTTCCTCTTGCCCCACATCAGAGTCCTCCTCCTCACTCTGAACCTCGCTGACTTCCACAAGATCTGGGAAAAGATCAGTCAGCGGGTTCACAGGCTCACCCACCAAAGAAGGAGCTGGATATAGTGCTCCTTCTTCATGCCCACTGCTGCTCCCAGCACCTGCCTCATGTTGCTGAAAGAGTGCCCTGCAGGCACTACTTTGAGTTGCCTCTGCCTGCTTCTGCTGCCCCAGTGGAGAACGCCTCAGTTTAACTGGGGGTGTGGAAGTAGGCTGCCTGCTGCTGGTCCCAGCAGCAGCAGCAGCAGCGCCATGCCCAGAGCGGCCTCTCCCAAATGCTGCCTTGGGAGCACCCCCCCTTTGAGTGCCACGCTTCATTTTATTTTTATTATTATTTATTTTTGTGTAAGTGTGTGCTTTGCTGACTTTTTTTGTGTTTGTAGCAGCAGGCTACACAGCCCAGCAACACACACTCACTCACAAGCGCGCACACACACACACACACACAGAGAAAGAGAGAGAGAGAGAGAGAGGATAGAAATATTTTTTTATTATTTTTTTGGGTTTTTTTCAGAAAGCGAAAGTAGAACAAACAAACACACTCACTGCAAAGACAAACTGAACTCACAGACAAACAAACGTGCTATCTAAGAAAGGAAAGGCAAGAGAGAAAGGAAAGCCAAGAGAGAGAACAAGAAAAGCTGAAGTAAAAGATCAGAAACTCCTCAAAACCACCTCCAAATGCAATCAAATCAATACAGTCTCTCCAACACAGCTCCAAAACACTCCCTAATCTCCTCCACGTTCAACCCACAAAGAGCCAGAAGGGCAGGGCTGAGAGAATATATACTGGTGCCCTCCTCCAGCATTGCGATTGGAGGCTGAAGAAAGTCTTCACAGGATTGGGTGATTCAGTCATGTATTCTAAAGCACAATTGGTGGATCAAGCTGTCAAACACACACACACAAACACAGCCTCCCCCTCCCTTTCCTGAAGGTTTAAAATAATAAAGTTTAACCTTTGTTTTCCCACTAAAGCATTGCACCAAAGTTTGTTAAATTTCCAGCGTTTGAGCGGGCATAGGTCCTGTGCCATGTGAGCGAGTTAGAGGTTTGTAGCTCTTAAAACCAACCCATAAATCCCATGTGAAATGCCATGCATAAACCTTTGTTTTCCCACTAAAGCATTGCACCAAAGTTTGTTAAATTTCCAGCGTTTGAGCGGGCATAGGTCCTGTGCCATGTGAGCGAGTTAGAGGTTTGTAGCTCTTAAAACCAACCCATAAATCCCATGTGAAATGCCATGCATAAACCTTTGTTTTCCCACTAAAGCATTGCACCAAAGTTTGTTAAATTTCCAGCGTTTGAGCGGGCATAGGTCCTGTGCCATGTGAGCGAGTTAGAGGTTTGTAGCTCTTAAAACCAACCCATAAATCCCATGTGAAATGCCATGCATAAACCTTTGTTTTCCCACTAAAGCATTGCACCAAAGTTTGTTAAATTTCCAGCGTTTGAGCGGGCATAGGTCCTGTGCCATGTGAGCGAGTTAGAGGTTTGTAGCTCTTAAAACCAACCCATAAATCCCATGTGAAATGCCATGAATAAACGTTCGTTTCCCACTAAAATGTTGCACCTAGCTTCCGGAAATTTCACACACATTTGAAGTGAAGTGTTCCCTGCAATGTGCCAAAGTTTCCCGTTTGTATCTTTGAAAATAAAAAAATGGGAGGCAAAACTGTATTTTACCCCACTGCTACCCAATTTTCAACAATTCATTGCCAACACATGCCTGGAGCTAGCTGTCTGAAATTTTACACACATATCAAGGGAAGTGTTCCCTGTAATGTGCCGAAGTGTCCTGTTTGTATCTTTAAAAATAAAAACATGGGAGGCATAACTGCATTTACCCCACTACTACCCATTTTTCAAAAATTCATTGCCACACCAGGCAAGCACCCACGGTTCTGGGATTTCACACACGTGGGTCCCAAGGTTCCACCTACAATGTGGCAAAGTTTCATGTGTGTAACTTTAAAAATGACCGAGTTATAGGCATTCCATGTTATTTATTAAAAAATTAATTGCCACAAACTGCATGCACCAATCTTTCTGAAATTTCTCACAGATACCTATCCCTAACCAGTGTACAATGTGCCCAAGTTTCATCCTTCTGTCGTTAAAAATGAAAAAGTTATAGGCGTTTTTGTAAAACAACAATACTTTGCTATGGGAAAAACGCATTTAAAATGGCGTCCGATCCGCCGATCCGATCCGATCCGGATCGGACCTCGCCGGATCGGATCGGATCGGATCGGATGGTGTATCGGATCGGATCGGATCGGATCGGATTTTCCGATTTTTGGGGCGGATCGGATTCGGATCGTGGATCGGATCCGATCCGATGCACACCCCTATTAAATAGCGAGTTTTAATTTGCCGCAGGAGTTAAAGCGCCTTATCGCCATGTAAACATGCGATTCTCCGCATGTAAACAACTTTAAAGCGCGTTTCATATAGCCCGTAATGCGCTTCACCGCTTTACGTGAATAGGAATTAGGAGTAAATGCGCTTCTCCATATATGCACATAATCGGGCAACTGGATGTCAAACCGAAATCTTGTAGAGGGGGCCTCAGACTCTGAAGCCAAACCAGGGAACACGTGCCCCATCTTGACAGTTGCTTTCTCCCCTGCTGCCTCTTCACAAATCAGTAACTGGGCCCCTCCTCCCCTTACAGAGGCTACTAGAACCAACTGCCCGGTGAGCAGGAGAGGAAGAGAAAATAAACAGTCACCATCTTGTTGTTGAACCATGGGTTATTTGTTGATTGGTTAGAGTGTTGTCTGAACACAGGGTATTTTCTGACGAGTGCCTTATTAACCATGCAGTTTGGCTTATTTTTCTCGAACAAGCCACCTTGAGAACCTATGGATTGCTGTTGGGTTCAGAGTGGTTTACAAGCCATGCTGCATGGTTAACAAGCCACCTGCAGAAAATATAATGGGTTCAGACAGCACTCTAACCCACAATTCAACAACAACCCACACTCTAATCCAAGGTTCAACCGACAACACACGTTTCAACAACAACCCACATTCAACCACTGAGTGTGGGTTTGTGTGCTGTGTAAAACCTCTCTCTCTCTCTCTCTGCAACACATCACAATCCAGAGAGTACTCTGTTAATTGAAATTAAAGATTATTTAGTCTCCACATACAGGTCTGTCTTTGGTACTCTCTAGAACCTCGAGTGTCTCTTCATGTCTAGCAGAACCAACCGAAGGGTTAAAAAAAACATAGATGAGAAAACATTAAAAGACTCTCTTGAGTCTTTGCAAATGGAAAAGTAAACTGTCATTAAAAAAAGAAGAAAAAGAAGCAAGTAATAATTTATACATTTTAACTGAGCTGGGCATTGTTTAAAAAAATACAGCCAAGTATGGATGCTAAATCCCATGTTTTGAAGCTCTAAAGCTGGCCAATATTAATTTGTAATTAAGTTCAGAATAGCTCCCATTTAGATAAGAGGCTCCGCTCAAAGGCATCACACCCATTACGGGAAGGATGCTGTGGTGCAACAGGGACCTAATAGGAGCTGTTAATGTTTTGCCTATACCTGAAACCTAATGGATGTTAATGCATCTCCTGTGCCATGTAGAGATAAATTTACAATGCTAATAGTTCCATATGCCATAACAATATACTACTGTGCCAGCAAGTGCCCATTTTATAAGAAAAATGGCTTTTGTGTTTAGATCAGATTGAACAGCAAATTGCAGGGCGCTGATGCTTTCAATCTGGTGACGAACCATAAAATGTCATTAGCAAAAATTAAATCAAATGCAAACTGTTAAGACAAATGAGATCTGGGGAGGGGGGGCAATTAGCTAAGTCGACGCACCTACCTGTTTTAATTTTCTGAACACTCTGGATTGCTCGCCACATTATTCATTAATGACATGAAAGGGTGCTTCTTGCAAGCCATGCCTGTGTCTGGAAATATAACATGGGGGAAAATGGATATGTACAATGGGTGGGTGGGGAAACTCCACACTAGATGTGTCTAACTCTGAGGGTTGCCATGTCTCCCACGGCAAAAGTGTGGGTGTTATCCACATTCAGCTCCATTCCTCTTTATAGAGAGAGATTAGAGAGAAATTATTGCTTGACACAGATTACAAATTGATGCACTCCTTCATTGCTTCAGGGCCACAGAGGACAGAGACACAAACAAGGCTTTTGCTAAATTCTTTCTGAATGCTATAAGAATGAGGACTCTCCGGAATTGTTTTTGTTGCATATTTCTAAAATTTGTATGTAATTTCTCCTTACTCTTTTATTATTATTTATTATTATTTATTACATTTATATACTGCCCCATAGCCAAAGCTCTCTGGGTGGTTTACAAAAATTAAAACTTTGGACATTAAAAATCGATATACAAAATTTAAAAACATAAAAACAGACAACATATAAAAACAATGTACATTTAAAACAGCTGTGAACTCTCAGCTGGGCCTAAATATAGTTCTGGGGTCAATTAAAAACTCAGTATATGCTGTTAAATGCCTGGGAGAAGAGGAAAGTCTTGTCCTGGCACTGAAAATATTACAATGTTGAGGCCAGGCGAGCCTCGTCGGGGAGATCATTCCACAGTTGGGGGGCCACCACTGAGAAGGCCCTCTCCCTTGTTGCCATCCTCCGAGCTTCCCTCAGAGTAGGCACCCAGAGGAGGGCCTTAGATGTTGAACATAGAGGACGGGTAGGTTCATGTCGGGAGAAGCGTTCCGTCAGGTATTGTGGTCCCAAGCCATGTAAGGCTTTATAGGTTAAAACCAGCACCTTGAATCAGGCTGGAAACATACAGGCAGCCAATGCAAGTGGGCCAGAGTCGGTTTTATATGTTTGAACCTCTTCGTCCAGGTTATTAGTCTGGCTGCCGCATTTTGCACAAGCTGCAGCTTCTGAACCGTCTTCAAAGGCAGACCCACGTAGAGCATGTTGCAGTAATCTAACTTGGAGGTTACCAGAACATAGACAACTGAGGCTTGGTTATCCCTGTCCAGGTAGGGGCACAGCTGGACCACCAACCGAAGTTGCTAGAAGGCACTCCATGCCACTGAGGCCACCTGAGCCTCAAGTGACAGAGACGGTTCTAGGAGAACCCCCAAGCTACAAACCTGCTCCTTCAGTGGGAGTGCAGCCCCATCCAGAACAGATTGAAGACCTGCCATCCGGTCAGCAGAACCACCCGCTAACAGCGTCTCAATCTTGTCTGGATTGAGTTTCAGTTTATTAGCCCTCATCCAGTCCATTGTCGCAGCCAGGCACTGGCTCAGCACAATCACAGCCTTACCTGATGAAGATAAGAAGGAGAAGTAGAGCTGTGTATCATCAGCGTACTGATGACAACACACTCCAAAACTCCGGATGACCGCACCCAACAGTTTCATGTAGATGTTGAACAGCATGGGGGACAAGACTGACCCTTGCAGAACCCCATACTGGATTCTCCAGTATGGATTGTATGTATAAAGTCTGATCGGTGACCATAATAAAGTTGATGATGAAAGGTGTGGGTGACATATCCAAATCTTTATGTACACATCTGCACATTCATCTGGGAACCCTCACCCAATTGGCACATAAACAAATTTCAAATGAGCGGAATTTTGAGGGCATAGTGCTGCGTATGCATAGGCATATGTGTAGGCCCAGCTCTACCATTAGGCAGAATGAGACGGTCACCTCAGGTGGCAGATGCCAGGGTGGGGCAGCAGCTCACCACCATTTCCCCTGAATTCCCTAAGCTGGCCTGCCCTTTTCCACCTAAGCTAGCCTACTGCTCCCAGGTATGCTGGAGGAAGCTGGACCTTCACCAGTGTTAAAGTAAGATTCATTGGCCAGTACAACTGGATTCGATATGTGGATTCAGTGGAGGGGCCATCTTGTCCTTTGCATCAGGGAGCAAAAATGTCTTGGGCCAGCCTTGGATATACATCATATTGAAGAACCCGCTTTCCCTTCATTAACCTGCCCAGGCATTTAGAACAGCCTCTGAGGCCTTTCTCAGACTCCCACCACCTTCTGAGGTGAGGCAGATGGTGAATGGAAACAGGGCATTTTCAGTGGCAGCACTCCATCTTTGGATTCCTTCCCCAAAGAAGCTCTCTGGGTGCTTTTATTTCTCTGGTACCAAGTGAAAAAGCCCAGGCATGTCAATGTACTAGTATTGGTTTGAGCTGAGGCTTTAATTTTGCTCTGCCCTGTCTTCTTTTATTGTGATTTGTCTAGGCTGACCATATAAAAAGGAGGTCAGGTCTCATGTAACTTTAACAGTTGTAGAAAAAAGGGAATTTCAGCCGGTGTCATTTGTATGCAATTAGTTCCTGGTGATATTCCCTCTTCATCACAACAGTTAAAGTTGCAGGCACTATACTAGAGTGATCATATACAAAAGAAGGCAGGGCCCCTGCAACTTTAACTGTTGTGATGAAGAGGGAATTTCACCAGGAACTCATTGCATACAAATGACACTGGCTGAAATTCCCTTTTCTCTACAACTGTTAAAGTTACATGAGCCCTGTCCTCCTTTTCATATGGTCAGCCTAGATTTGTCTATGGCCCTTTCTACACCAGGCTTCATGCCTGGGTTGGCCCCCGGCTGCTCCCTGTGAGTCCAAATGATGCACAGGGAGTCCCGGGGGTGGGGGGGCACAGGATTTTTCTGGGTTAAGAGAAACCAGAAAAATCCCAAATTTTCCCACGGTCCTGGGAAGTTTCCGGGACTGCGGGAGATGTGTTCGCCCATCCTGGGTGCTAGCTGCTTACACGCGAGTAAGCGGCCAGCAGAAATGGCAACGGAGTGGCATCATGCGGCTCCATGCCCATCAGGGAAGAGGGAGGGACTAAGTCTGCCATTCCCAGTTTGGTGAAGAAGGGGGCCCGTGATTTGGCCTGCGTTTTTTTTAGAAAAAAAACAAACCTTTTGGTAGAGTGCTAGAGCGCTCTTCTCCGGCTCAAAAAAAAAAAAAATGGTGGCCCATGGAGCAGCCCAGGTCATCACATTTTGGTGTGCGCTGGAGCGATGAACCCAGAAGTGGCTAGTTCCAGATCCGCCCACTCTCCGCGTCGTTTGTTTGTTTGTTTGAACTGTGATTTTATCATGCTATTGTAAGCCATTTTCCAAGGACAATAAGCACTCCTCGCAAAGAAAAAGTAATGTTCTAAAAAATATGCGATGAGGGGGCAAGCAGAGAGAGATCGTTCTGGAAGTTGCAATTCTAAGAAGAAGCTATAGGAGGCCAGTGGGCTGCCTCATCTGCATAGATGCGCCTGTACATGTGCACTGGCTATCAAGGGCTGCAAAACCATTGCAACTGCAAAGCCCTGAAACAACAGTAGCCCATTTGTCCAGTGGAAAAGCTGGCTCTGAGCAAGGTGGCAGTTTTGAACGATTACAGAAGCAGGTTTATAGACATAGGATAAGTACGTTATGCAAGCACTCTTTGCATCTGAAAACAGATATTTAGATGCGAGATTTTTATCAACAAGTTTTGTTTCATTTTAAAAGGATACTTTCAAAACAAAAGTGCTAGCTACGAAGTCCTTATAGTTTTGCAAATCATCTTTCTCTCTCCTCCCCCTTCCTCTATCCCTAACCTTATAAGCTGACAACCAAAGTCTCTTCCTGTCTTACTTTGTGCATTACGTGGCTACATATATTTCTTCCAGCACATCCCCGCCTTTTTTATGAACATGGAGTAAAACTCCTTTGGGACTCTTTGAAATCAGATTTGGGGATAGCAATAAGGATGTTATCCTTGAGATTAATTTCTTCTTCTTGTAGCATCCCTCAACACAAAGAACCCAGGAGCATGGTATGAATAGAGTCGCTGTCTACAAGTTGGGAAGAAATGTAAAATAAGGCTTCCATCACTCTTAAGTATTACTTTTCTCTTTCCCTTCTGAGGCATTTTATCTGCTGAAGGATCTGCTGTTGGCAAGTGCAGAATAGCATTTGTTCACATCCTTCTTTCTAGTTCAGTCGCAAAAACGTACACTGTGAAGTGGAAGAAAAGCATGGCCTTTGTTTTGACCATTAGGGCTTCATTCTCATAGCCTCATATGGCATGATAAGAGACAGTGGTCCCACTCCAACTTGAGTTCATAGAATCGTAGAATAGTAGAGTTGGAAGGGGCCTATCAGGTCATTGAGCCCAACCCCCGCTCAATGCAGGAATCCACCCTAAAGCGTACTTGAAAGATGGCTGTCCAGCTGCATCTTTAAGGCCTCTGGTGTGGAAGAGCCCACGACCTCCCTAGGTTATTGGTTTCATTGCTGTAATGCTCTAACAGTCAGGACATTTTTCCTGATGTCCAGCCGGAATCTGGCTTCCTGTAACTTGTGCCCATTATTCCGTGTCCTGCACTCCACGATGATCAAGAAGAGAGCCTTGCCCTCCTCTGTGTGACAACCTTTCAAGTATTTGAAGAGTGCTATCATGTCTCCCTTCGGTCTTCTCTTCTCCAGGCTAAACATGCCCACTTCTGTCAGTCTCTCTTCATCGGGCTTTGTTTCCAGGCCCCTGATCATCCTCATTGCCCTCCTCAGAACTCCCTCGAGCTTGTCTGCATCATTCTTGAAGTGTGGCTCTCGGAACTGGACACAGTACTCAAGGTGAAGTCTAACCAGTTCTGAACAACCAAGCATAATATAACAACAAGCAGCCTTGAATTGGGAATATGCATGTTTCTCCAAAGACCTCTCATCATGTCAATTCAGTGAGACCAGGAGAGCAGCGCTATGTGGACCCCAGTTCAACAGATGCACGTGCATTGTATGTGTGTGCGGGAACCTGCTTCTGCAGACATATCTCCCTTACAAGTTGGTCTTGTGATACCTGCCAACACATTACAAAAGCCACATCCTGAGGATCACATTTTTCACTTTGCCAGAGGGGCCCTACCACTAGGCAGAATGAGGTGGCAGATGATGGACACTGTGGAGAGGGCAGCAGTGGCAGCCTCCTTGCCAATCCCCTCTAATTGAGGACAGAGCTCTGTATTCCCCAGGGCTTGTCTTACACACCCTAAGTGAGCCTGCTGTCTTCCAGGTGAGGTGGAGGATGCTTTCCTATCGCAAGGCTGTTCCCATCTTCTTCTGTAGGTAGACTGGAGGGAGGAGAGAGCACCATCTTGCCCTTCACCTTGGGCAGAAAAAGGTCTTGGGCCAGCTCCGTATTTTGGATTTATGGAAAGAAAATCAGTACCAAAAGAAAAGGTAGATGCAACTTAAGCACCACTAAACTGGACATTAGGATGAGGCCTACCCTACATGTTGAGAAGCAGGAGGAAGCAGAAGGAAAAGAAGCCTTTTGAGACAAGGAGGAAGCATCAGAATGCAGGTGTCCGGACTGGAGAGACACTTACGTGGGGCAAGCATCTTCTGTGGTCAGCTGGTGTGCTCCCAGCAGAGTGGTGCTGGGAGGATGCCCAAATACATGGAGGGTGGGAAAGCAACATGGCAATAGCAGACCCATACCTTTGTACATGGACCACTTCCAACTAGCAGTAAAACAGAGGGGACAATTTCAGCTCAGAAACGGCAGATGGAAAGAGAGATGATGAACCCCCCTCCGGTGCCAGCTGCTTTCCCGCCACATCTCAAGATGGCCATTGATGAATCGACAAAAAAGAGAAATGTGTTACCAAACAAGAGGATGAAAGAGGACAGCGATTTCCATAAAATTTTCATTTATAGGTATAGATGCAAATTTAGAAATATTTTAAGTAGAAATGCAGTTCCTCTCACCACAGTGCAGAAGGTGGTGACGAAAGGGCCTGGGTGGCTTGCCTGTGGACTTTGCTGTTCAAGTGTGGTTGGTGGGCAATTTCAGGGCCTCTGTGCTTCTTCCTCATGGTCCTTTATCTCTAAACTGGAATTGGACAGGGCAGCCCTTCAAACAGAGTGTGCCTTCAAAGTGGATATGGTCCTCTGGCAGCCCTCCAAAGAGAGGACTGTAAAAGAGTATACATGGCCACCATATCTCCTCAGTTCCTTTTCTCTCAGGCCTAATCTACACCTACCAGTTATCCCAGGCAGGGCCATGCCAAGGGGGGGGGGCAGTGGAGCCAGTTGGCCCGGGGCCCACGATTTTGAGGGGACACCTCAACGAGGAGGTCCCCCCTAGCTTACGCTACTGCTTCCATAGCGTAAGCGTCCCATTGAGAAGCGAAGAGCTCACCTTGTGGAAACAGCGCAGAAGCTGTCCATCGTGAATACCACAGTCAGACTACAAGCTCCAGAGGGCCATGCCGCATGCAGGGCGGAGACATATGTGCCTTGAGGTGTTGTAGAACAGGTTCAATATGAAGGTGTTATGTAGAACAGACATGTTGGTGGGCATGCCCCCTTGGGGTGGCCATGTTGTCCTCCTTTTTTGAAATGGGGGGCATACATTTCCCATCTGGCCTGGGCCTATTACCAGCTCTGCACGGCCCTGATCCCAGGGTCAGCTTGAGGTCGTCCCCGTGCATCCAAATGTTGCACAGGGGATCCTGGGGCCAACTGGGGACAACCTCTCAGTTGTCTCAGGATAACTGGGACCGCAGTTTGCCTGATTTTTCCAGCGGTTCCGGGACAACCCTGAGGATTGTGGGCAGTGTGGAGTGGGCTCCCAGGTCCTCCCTTCTCCCATCAAGTAGCAGTGTTCTTCAAGTGGGCATGGAGCTGCACAGAGTGACTCCGTGCCCATCAAGGATAGGGGGGAGCAATTTCACCATCGCTGGGATGGCTGCTGACGCTTTTCAGCACCGAGTTTTTAGGTTAATTTCTTTTTTTAACTTCCTTTTTGTGCAGGATCGGGGCTGCACAATTGCGTGACTGGCTCCTCCTTAAAAAAACAAACACATCCCTCTCGACTTCTGGGATGGCAGGTAAGCCTGGGATCCTCCCCCATCCCCATCCCGGAACACCTCTAGATGCAGATGAGGCCTCAGTTTGAGTGAGGGGGGCCTGGGGCCTGTGCAAAGCAGGGGACTGTGGCGTGATTTAGCACCGCTGTTACTGCATGTTTCTTCTACACTGGGAAGCATCACAGACTCAGAGAGAGAGAGAGAGAGAGAGAGAGAGAGAGAGAGATTTCATATTACTGCTATTTGGCTTTGGCCTATATTCCAAGACTGCCACTGCCATGTTCAAAACATAGTTGAGAGTGAGACCACAGTTGGCCAAGCAGGGTTGTCTACCCAGGTCAAGTCAACCATCTGCTGATCCATGCCAATTCAGAGAACTGTATCTGTGTTAGAAGCTGATGTATTCAATCCCAAGTCCTTTGGCAAGACATTAGCAGGGTTGGGGGAAGAAGTGGCGGTGCAGCAACAGGTCTGAAGCAATATATTAACAGCAGCATGGGGAACAACACTTATTTTTCTAGTAGTACATCACCTCGTGCGCGCCGATCCCACGCAGCTGCATTTCTGCATGCTGCAGGGGCTCCATCAGTGAATAGCCTTTCAGATCACGGTTCATGCCTTGCAGGGATGTTAAAAGCCATGTAGCCAGACACCTGCCCAGAAGCAACCTAGACAAAGTTGATATCACCAAATCATTGTTTCAAGGGCAAATGTGTCCCAAATACATTTCACTATCTCATAGCTTCCTAAACAAGAGACCAGTCAGTGAACAATTTAATAATATAAAGGAAGCTACAAACCTCCTGTTTAATATGCCTGGATGTATCCTAACTCTTTTTTCCATTCTGGCTTTAGGCTGAGGTCATTTGACGTGACTCCCAAGTTTGTGGCTCACAATGCATTCAGGGTGACAGGCGGCTGCGTGAGGAAACCACTGAGGAAACTTCCTGAACTGGTTAGGGAATGGTTCACCACAAGCACATATTGAGTCCAGACTGGAAAGAGAAATGAGCTAACAAAGAACTACATCTTAGCATCCTTGAACTGACAAGCAAGCTGGCAGTATGTCTGGGACCATTCTAAGACCTTGACCCTGAAAATGTGTCAAAATTCTGCCATGGGACAGCCAGAAAATACATTCAGACACCCTCTTCTGAGGGCCAGGTTACACAGCCAAAATGCATAGCATGTAGCTGGTCATAACTTATTCTCTTTTTTCACTTTAATAGGAGTGCACAGGGCCATGATCCAGGTTGAGACTACTGTGCGTAGGTTGGGAGGCTTAAACTCCACCCCCCAGATTCTTTCCCCCACTTAGAGCTCCTTCAGATTATCGTTTTGTCGCACGTTCATGACTGGCAACTCGTGGTTCTTCGCAGAGCATTTTGATGATGCAGCATTCCTCCCGTGTGTCTCCCGCTCCTTCTGCTCTTGTTTCCATCACAAAATGAGCCTCATAAAATCTTATTTTGGGGGGGGTTATAACAAAATTTGCTGCCATTTCCTGTTGTATGCAGGAGAAGCTGTGTGATAAGATGGTCCACGGAATGGGCCACGTGGTCGTTGCTTGCTTCCTCTTTCTTCCCTGTGTGAAGAAAGAGGAAGCTGCTCATGCCTATTATGGGACAGAAGCAGGAGGCAAAGTGACAGGAGGGAAACACGATTCCCCCTCCCCCCCAGTCTGATGATCCTCTGCATCTCCTCCCCTGCAGAGGGTAAAGAAAGGGGAAATTCTCCATTGGCACCAGGGGAGATTTTCTTTCTTTCTTTAGCCCCCACCTGGCAGTGAGGGTGGGGCCGAGTTAGGATCAGCTGCACATGACACATTTCATGTCATGGGTCATTTAATCCTTCAGTGGTCCCACCTTTTGAGGTTAGGCATGTGGGTTTGGAGAGAGGATCTTTTCAGTGAATGTGCTCAGTTTACAGAACTCTCCTCCAAGACACGTTTGCCTGGCACCTGTCATGCCTCCACTGGACAATTCCTTCTCAGCAGAGGAGCTGGATCCCTCAGAAACCCGGGGCACCCCAGATCAGTCACTGTCACCAGACCAGCAGGAGCCTAGGTCTTCAGGGTGACGGTTGCAGGTCCATCCCTGTCAAGAGGCAGAGGCTAAACAACCCCCTACACCCCCTTCACCCACCGACCCCCACCCACCCCACACAGAAAGAGACATGCATGGTTGGTTGTTGCTTTGGTCAATAAGCCTTTTTTCCTGTAAATTAATTGTTGATCAATTTTTAAATTGATTGGCTTGTTCATGGAGTGTTTTTCAAATAATAATTTTAAAAATGTTTTCACATAATGTGATTTCCTAAAGGTAAAAATGTACATTATCGTGTCCTCCCTTGGGGCTGGCATCAGGAGTCATAGTATTCTTCTGTACATTTCCAGAAGGGTAGCCATGTTCATCTGTTGCAGCAAAACCAACAAAGAGTCTTGTGGCATCTTAAAGACTAGCAGTGTCCATGAAAGCTTAGGCCAGAATAAATTTGAATAGCCTTCAAGGTGCCACAGTATTCTTTGTTGATTTTTCTGTAAATTGTTTACCAGCTTTTAAAAGTACGTGTAAATTTCAGCAATAAATGAACATGCATCAATCAACTGCCAACACGGCACCAGCTCTGCAGAAGACCATGTTCAGGGATAAGGGAAGTCAACTAGCAATTTGGTGATGTACTTCTGTGGAAGTCTGTGTGAACTGCAGTCCAGTCCTTGTTGGTAGTTTTGCCCAGGTAGGAACCGTAAGTGGACTTCACTTGTCCTCGTGAAACTTCTCAGCGTCTTACACCTGGTACTTGCGGAATTATTACAGTAACCACTGCAATATATAAGCAAACATTAACATAGCTGATATTTAACAGTATGGACATATTATTATGTTCCATGACATCACAGTAGACAGTAATTGGACAAAAAATGGGGGGAAATCAAATTATTTCCTTTAATTTCTCCTTCTTCCCTTTCAAATAGTATAATTCTCTTGAGATCCTATAGCTTAATTAATTAAGCTGAAATGTCAAGCTATGAATCCAGAAAGCCACAATGGAGTTTGTCAGAAGAAGAAAGAAAATAATATTGCCCATTTCTGTTGGGTGTTTTTTTAAGCCAACCTTATTTAACTGTAATTGTTCAAAATGGTTGCTGGCAGTTTTCCACACATGTTTTTTTTAACAAGGAAAATGAAGATAAGGGGATATTTGTCAACAATAAGCAGCTAATTCCGGCGGGAAGCAAAATTCAGAATTGATTAAGACGTGGGTGTAAGATAGAAGTTTATCAATACATTGCAGGGACTTCTGCTTTAGCCAAGAGCAAAAAAGAATTAGCTGTAACTACTGCTAACAGCTAAAACAAGTGGATGGTGATTTGAAAGGGGGAAATGAACCTCTTGCATTGAAATGCCTTAGTACTATGGCTTGGATGTTTTTGCTTAAGAGAAAAGCTTTCTTTGTAGACTTGCATGTAGGGTTAGGCATTTTCATATAAGTGTTGAGTGTTTGGCCCCCTCTACAAGATTTCGGTTTGATGCCCGATTGCCCGATTATGTGCATATACGGAGAAGCGCATTTACTCCTACTACCTATTCACGAGAGGGGGTGACGTACATTACGGGCTATATGAAACACGCTTTAAAGTTGTTTACATGCAGAGAATCGCATGTTTACATGGCCATACGGCGCTTCAACTCCCACAGCAAATTAAAACTCGCTATTTAATGCGCATTCGAAAATGCAAATAATCGGAGATAAAAAGTGCCTCGACCCCGATTTGCACTCCGCTCTTGTAGAGGTAAAATTTGTAATGCGCCTTGAAAGAACTTTAAATCGCTCTTGTAGAGGCACCCTTTGTCTCAGGTCGGCTGCTCTAAGAGCTAATATGCACCCATATTCCCATTCAGAATTAATGGGTTCTCTCTCCACACAGGTTCCTCAGATTCCAACAAGCATGTTCCCTTTAGCATCCAATCTTGAATCAAAACATCTTTCTCTTCAGGAAAATAATGAGTCATCTGAAGCAAAGTTTCCTTGGCTGTCTTGTTCTAAAGTAGCTTATGAAAGCGTTCGAAAAGCATTTGAACAACTGATGCCCCACCCCTTCTACAAAGTTTTTTACAAAATCAGCTATCTTGCAAAATAAGGTGATTTAGGAGTTGAGACTTTCCCCATGCCCAGAAAGAACAGAAAGCATGGAAGAAGGGATATCATTCTGCTGTCATGGGAGAAGAGCCATTGTTCAATGAGAGAGAGTGCATGGGACAGTATCCAATATTGCTGCTGCATTATTTGCATTGTTTCTGTTGCACCAGCAGAACTCATCACAAGTACCTGCTAAAGCAACCCTAGAAATGAGTGGAAACTATCACTTCTGGAATAGGACAGGTCAATGGACCTCCCTTTTGCAAGCTACCCTGAGCTGCCCCATTTCCGAATGAGTGTTTCTGCTAGGAATGGACAGACTCATCCACATCTGGCTCCATTAGATGCTTGCCAAGCTGACACTACCGTGAGCTTCCTCACAGCTCTGCAAATGCCTGACAAGGCTGCAAGCCCATCTGCCCTGATCTGGAGCCTCCATTCTGCCTCTGGAAATTGTGTATGTCCTACCTTGTGTTCATGCCTTTAATCTTGCGTAAATGGGGCCTATACGACTGCCATTTACACAATGTGGGAAATTTGCAGTTTCCAGAGCCCCCATTGTTGCGCACAGTGGAGGCTACAGAAATCGAGTATTTCTTACCTTGCATACATGGTGCATTTATGCAAGATTAAAAGTGTGAACACTCCACTATAACTTTAATCTTGAGGAAATGGGGCCTTGATGCCCACCATTTATGCAAGGTAGGAGATACACATTTCCAGAGCCTCCATTGTGCACAACCATGGAGGTTCTGGCCCAGGGCAGATGGCTGCCAGGCACTCCTTAGGTTGTGGGGCACTCAAAGAGTAGGCCCATGAACCCACCATGGCCCAGCGAGCTGGGTCCACAGGGGTGGATGTGGGGGAGTCCGTTGGAACCCCACACACACACACCCAGTTGGGTGCCTGCAATAGGGTGACCAGATAAAATCCAGGTCAGGGCTCCTGTAACTTTAACAGTTGTAGAGAAAAGGGAATTCCAGCCAGTGTCATTTGTATGCAATTAGTTCCTGGTGAAATTCCCTCTTCATCACAACAGTTAAAGGTCCAGGCACTATACTGGAGTGACCATACACAAAAGAAGGCAGGGCCCCGGCACTTTTAACAGTTGTGATGAAGAGGGAATTTCACCAGGAATTAATTGCATACAAATGACACTGGCTGAAATTCCCTTTTTTCTACAACTGTTAAAGTTACATGAGCCCTGACCTGGATTTTATCTGGTCAACCTAGCCTGCAACATCTCCAGTTTCTGCTCATTCTTGTTTGCTTGAGGACCCACTAATTTCCCATTGTGCTCATGCTGTTTCCCACTAGAGTGCAGGCAGCATTGGATACTGCCCATGCTTTGCATACAAAAGGTCCCAAGTTCAATCTTTGGCACAACCAAGTGGGCTTGGAAAGTATTCTGTCTGAATCCCTGGAGAGCTGCTGCCAGTCAGTGCCAACAATATTGGATCAGATGGACAATTGGCCTGATTCGGTATAAGGCAGCTTCCTATGTACTTGACTGTAGAACTGGAATATGGGCCACATTGATGGGAGGCCCACAAAAGTTAACTTTATGTTCCCTACTCTAGTAATCGACAGCGGAAATAGGCTCTCCAGGGCACATAACAAAGCTCACCCAGCCCGCTGCAGCTGTCCCATTTGCATCAGTGAAAGGAAAAAAAATATTGTATGCATCTTTGTATGCCTGGAGTCACTCTCTCCACTGAAGTGAATGCAGAATCTTGCACATACATTGGTTGGTTTGTATCCAATGGTGTCCTTCTGCCAGTAAAATGAACACCACTGGTGGGTCAAATTTCCTCTCTCCTGTAGCTCCCTGTGCACCCTCCAGATCTGCTCTGGGGAGTTACGGGAACCCCTGGGAAAGAGCCAGGATGCATGCAGAGTGCTGCCAGTGGGATGGGAAGAGGTAAAGGGAAACTCCCATTGCGCAAGGAGAGGTCTGCTCATGGAACACCAGATTTAGCTCCGTGCGCTTGACCAGGCCCCATCCTGGTCAAGCGCACCTGGAAAATATTTTTCAAAAAAGGTGAAGTGTCTTCCTTTTGCTTTGTTTCACAATGTCTTACACTTCCGCCATAAAATCTCAAATAAATTATGCATGCCTTAAAAGTATACACAGGTTCCCTTCCCTGGAATGACTTCTTTTGTAAAATTATTTGATTCTTTTGCAAGTGTCGCGTTTTGTGTAAGAAGAAAAAGGGAGACACCGCCGCTCCCGTCATTGCTCTGACTTTCCCACATCCCCGCAGTTGTCTTCAGAATGCCACGACCACTCCGTTGTGCTTCAAGTGCCTTCGTGGCAAGGAAGTACCTCCCCAAATCCACTACAACTTACAGGCACAAAATGAAGTCACACTTCCAGCTGCAGATCTTTCACGTGCTGCGCTTGAGGGCAAAGCTGTTGGGCATGGGGAGAAACCTTGTTTTGCATTTTCTTCTTCCTGGTCAATGTCTCCTCCTCTTCCCCCTGGATATTCTTATTCTTTAAAATCCTGGAAGCTAAAGGCATGAGCACGTATTATGGTCATAGGCGGTCGCAGCGTATTTCATTAGGGCGTGCACCCAGGGAATTTTATTAATTAATTAATTATTTTTTAAAAAAGTGAACATTTATTGAAGACTCATTATTTTTATTCATTTATTAAACACTGTTCCGTTGGTGTCCTACTCCGCATTCCGCTTCCCTGCCGTTGCAGGTGAGGGGGGCAGAATGAGGAGACATTCCTCAAGCCCCAGCATTGGTGGGGCTTTGTGGTGATACTGGCCAGAGGAGGGTCTTATGAGGCAATCTTAGCCTTCAGATCCCCTCCTCCTGGCTTCTTTGAAATGTGGCTCCCAGCTGAGAGACATTATTGCTTGAGACATTAGGGGGTGCCTGGGCACACCCGGCACACTCCTTGCGCATGCCTATGTTTATGGGAAGCATCAGCAAAACCAATGCGACATCCAGCATCAACGAATGTCTAACCATGCACTTTTCTACACAAAACTGTTAATCCACTGTATCTACTTTTGGTTTCATTGCAGAATTGAGATCTGAGCACTACACAAAGACTGTTTCTTTTCCTGCTTTTCTGTCGTGACTCTCTAACTCCTTGCATTCATTGAAGTCAATAAGGAGGCCTCTTAGGAAAGCAGTCAATCTTTTATTTAGCAAATGAGCCCTTCCTTCAGTCGAAGGGAGTTAAAAGTAGAAAGCGTTTTGCCCCAAGGTGTAATTTAACTAAGCAAACAACACAGTTGATCCATTCAAGAGAAAGAGTCACTTCTGAGAGAAATCCAAATCAAGCTTTTTCTGAGCCACTAATCTTTCCGAGCACCGCCTCCTGACCTCTTTGATCTGTGCTCGCTTTTCCCTCCTACGGAAAATGGCATCTCTAAGGTTACTCTCTCCCTCCCCTTCTGAAGAGGAGGGCTGTTTATCATCCGGAGGGTTATTTACATCAGGAGAGATAAGCACTGAAGGTGAAGCTATGGGAACCACATCTTCCCCTTCTGGTATGGACTGGATTGTCTGTTCGAGTTCAGAATCTGATTCTGAATTAACATCTAACAGTCCTTCGCCCTGAGCAAAAGGAGAGGAATTAGACACAACATTTTCCACCCCACAATCTCTAGTTAGCGTACATGCACAAGTGGGAAAAATGGTTTCCTTCACTCCCAGAAATAATACCATAGTTTCCCTGGTCTAAAACTACTTGCCAAAAGTGCTCCTTAAGCACAAAATCAAAACTGGAGTGTCACGATGTTGTTTAAAGAACCCATAAACAACAATGAGTAGGAAATGATGAGTGCACAATAAATGTCCCATGTAGAAAAACACCATAATATCCATTGCTTGACAGGGAATAGCCACTTCAGTGATGTACTAATGCAGGGGTGGGCAACTTGGGGCCTTCAGCCAAATTTACCCCCCCACACACACACACACACACATTGCAAGTGATCAGTTCAGATCTCTGGCAAAAGTGATCTGTCCCTTTCCAAGCAGCCTGCTGGGTAGGGAATGACCGAGAGAGAAGGAGGTGTAATAAAGCAAGAGAGAAAGGGGGTACCCTTCCCACATTGGGTTCTGGCACCACTAACCCACTACGATATGTGGTCCCTTACAGGTGAACCCCAAGAGAATGTAATCCCAAAAGGAATGCTCCCCACTGCTTCTCTAGATGTTCGGCTATGGAAGATTAGCATCCAGTCTGTCTCTAGTGCATGTGTGCGTAAATGAATGCAGTGGAGGCTGGTGGCTCCAATTTCAGCAGGGCTGTGAAACTCTAGAAACCAGAACTCTAAAAGAGCTACACAAGGCATTGAACTCTATCCCCAAAATTGGTTCAGCACCTTGGAGAGCTCCTTTAGAGTTCTGGCTGAAACCTGGAATAGATTCACAGCGCCACCGAAATCGGAGCCACCAGCCTCCACTGAATTAATGGACATGAATACTTCAATTGTCCAATCCACTGATAAGATTTGGTTGTGCAGAAAACGGAGTCATTTCTTTCAACTGGCATTGCCCTGAGGATTCACAGAGAAGTGCATGCACATCCACACTCTCTCTCAGAATTAAAATATACTTTCCAGGACCCTTCCTTGTTCACTAACCACTTGCCTTGCGGCTGGATTTCTTGCCTGTTGCTTTAAAATCACTACTGCCAGAACATCCTTCTTATGTGTTTCTCTCTCTCTCTTCACAGAATCAAGGTGCTGGAAATGACCTTAGAGCTCATCTAGTCCAACCCCCCCCCCCCCGCTCAACGCAGGCTCTGCAATGCAGGATGCAACGACTGCATCCCTGACAGATGGCCATCCAGCCTCTGCCTAATATACCTCCAGCAACAGAGAGGCAGCCTGTTCCACTGTCAAACAGCTCTCCCCATTAGGACATTTGTTTCCCTTAATATTTAACTGAAATCTGTTTCCCGGCAATTTCCACCCACTTGTTCTAGCCCTGCCCTCTCTCTCCAGAGCAATAGAAAACAACTCTTGGCTTATGCTACATACTACAGACCATCGTTGTAACACCTGATCAAGCAAAATAGGCATCACTTCCCCTCTGACACAAGTTGTGTTCAGACTTAGTGCTGTCATCACGCAAAAAGTGATCTGGCACGGTAAAATGCTTAGGAACTGCATCTTAGCTAAGCAACAAGATTTTTTGTTCTTATAATGGATGATCCACAATTAAGGGTTTTTTTGTTGTCATTTTGTTTTTTTGGAGAAAGTAAAATGTTGTGGGTTGGTTGGTTTGTTAAAGAAGGGTTATGAGTCTCACATCATTTTGAATACGCAGTACAGAAAATCCACATTCTGCTTCGAGTCTTATACAGACAATGGCATTTACTGTGTAGAGCAATTGAAGACATCCAAACATTTTCTCCATCTTTTCAGCTGAGCAATGGGGGCACCTCTTGAGACTAAAAAAGAAAGAAAGGAAGTTAAGAAAAGACACATTTGATGGAAATGCAACGTTCTTAGATGAGCATGATAAAGGATTATATTTGCCATTTCACTGGGTTTCTTTTACTAGCCTTTGATGCAATTTGATGTAACTCAGTCACCACTATCACGTTTTACGTGTGATCAAGCTGACACACAATTCACCATTCATTCCCCAGGCATTGTGGGGAGGGGGGGAAATCATATGAAATTGACTCATCATGGTCACACGGAGCCGATCAATTGCTGAGATGGCGTTTATCAGCTCGGAGGCAGCTCTTTAAATCTGAAGCTCCCAAGTCACCACTCTCATTAAATGTTAATGTTACTTCCTCCTTGCTAATTTCTCCATCACAATGGCTTTGCAATGTTGGTACAATTAAACAACTGTTAGGATTGGTCATTTAAAGTCAGAGAAGGGTCTGAAGACAAATGACACAATTATGTTGCCAAAGTGACACAGGCCTGTCCCTAGCAGCTGGCCTTGTCATGCCCCTGCCCCAACCCCCGAGAAGTCCTCCTCAGAGGAGGAATTGGAGTGCCCAGTTATCCTGGAGTCGGCTTGAGATCATCCCTGTGCATCCAAATGATGTACAGGTGATCCCAGGGTCAACCAGGGATGAGCTCCCAGTTGTCCTGGGATAACTGGAGCTGGATTTTTCATGGTTTTTCCCATGGTCCCAGGACAACCCCGAGGTCCATGGATGGTGTGGCGCTCACTCCCAGAGTTGTCCCTCCTTCCCACGAGTAGCAGGGCTCACCAAACAGGCATGGAGCTCTGCGGGGGGAGTCCATGCCCATTGGGGGAAGGGGGGAGCATTTTCACTATCCCTGGGATAGCTCTCGGCAGTTTTTGGCACCAAGTTTCCAGGTTGGTGTTTTTGCGCAAATGTCTATGTAATTTAAAAAACAAAACAAAAACCTTGCCAGAACATCCCTCTTCACTTCTGGGATGACGCACTGGTGTTTAGACCCTGGGGGATGATCCCGGAAGCTCGAATGCCTGAGATCCTCCCCCTCCCTGTCTTGGAAGGCCTGCAGGTGTAGATGAGCCCCTAAGCACTGCCACCACAGTAGCAGAAGCCTGGACCCTCAGGGCTGATGGTTGCAAGCCTATCTCTGTCATAAGGAGGGGATTCTGCCTCTGAGGAAGAAACTGAACCACCTTCTCCCACTTCAGGAGTGTTGTTGCCTCAAAGGACCAGCCAGTAGGGCCCTTGTGAGAAGGAGTGCTCACTTGCAGAGAAGAACTCCTCAGGATTAGGGCTCTGAGCATGGAGCTCTGAGTACTGCAGCTGAGTTCTGGGAGCGGCTCAGCAGGCTTTGGGATTAAAAGACTTCATTGTAGACTAGGGGCTCATCTACACCTGCAGCCCTTTGGGGAGTGGGGAGGGGCAATCACAGAGTTTTGCACTTCCGGGATCATCCCTTAGGGCCACATGCCAGCAAGTTGTCCAGGAAGTTAAGAGGGATATTCCAGGGTGGGAAAGAAAAAACAAGAGGAGACATATGTGCAATTGCGTAAATGCGATCCTACATGAAGGAATTGTTTTTTTAAAAAGAAAATACAACAAACCAGCACTGGAAGACGCCAAGCACCATCCCAAAGATGGCGAAAATGCTCTCCCCCTCACCCCTGATGCCCACGGACTTCCCCCCCCCCCGCTACACATTAGGAAGACGGAGGACACCAGGATGGAGAGCCACACCGCCCGCGGAGTTTGGGATGGTCCTGAGACGGTGGGAAAAACTGGGAAAGAAGCAGTCACAGTTATCCTGGGAGAACTGAGTGCTCATCCCCGGGATCAGCTGTGCATCATTTGGATGCGCAGGGACGACCTTGTGACCACCCTGGGATAAATGGCAGGTGTAGACAAGCCCCTAGCCACTGTTGGAACAATGCTGTTCAGGATAGGCTTTATGTAAGCCACTGTGGAAGAAGGAAACTGTAGGTGCGTGTTGTTGGGTTTTGGTTTGTTTGTTTTTGCCATTTTTCATAAAAAGCATGGGATATAAGCATAACAGATAAATATAACTGGAGATTATGCGAGATACCCTCTACAATTTTCTTTTTAATCCATAGTCGGCCATTAAACCTGTAATTCTGTAAGACTTTGACAACATGGAAATTATCTGCCCACCTTCCTGAAGAGATTTGGAGGGCAGGTGGGATGCTCCGAGGGGTGGGGGGCGGGAGGAGAAGATGCACAGCACAGTCTCCTTCCACGGATGGAGGAACAATTCTGGATCCAATCCAAGATGATTTGTGCTTAGTAGTAAGACATCAAACCTCAGCTTGATCTCCAACGCAAAAGGAGTTAGTTGTTGATCCCATTCTTTCTCTCCTGCAAATTATCCCGCCATAGACTCTACTTCTGGAGGAGGTGAAAGACTGTCAGTTCCGCAACTGACCCAAACCCAGGGGAGACCTCAACTTTGGAAGAGGAAGATTGAGATTCCACAGTAAACCCCCCTCATTCAGAGAGCATGAGGCAACCTGAGTAACCCATCACAGGGATGCCTTGCCTGGAGCCCCAAAGAACCCTTCAACCCCCATCCCAAGCCTTGCCTTGGTTCCTGAGTTGTCCCACCTCAATCCTGCACCTCTCCAGAGCCTTGGCAGTGATGGAGCAGGTGGTAAACTTAAGAGTCATCATTGGAGCACCCACATGGCCACCAGAAGATCCTTCCACCCAGGGTATATTCAGGAGGGAAAGTTCACTCAAGAGCAATGGTCTACTCAAGAGGAGGGGAAAGTCCTAGCTCCAACTGCTGAGCCCAGAAGCACTGGCAAATACATGCTGGCAGCATGTATAACAGACAGGGATGTTGAACCTCTTTCAGTCAGAGGGCCAAATTTCATTTCAGAGAAGCTGCAGGGGGCCACATTCCCATGGTGGGGGGAGCCAAAGGCATATGGGCTGGGGCAAAACACACCAGCATATTTTAGCCTAAATCTCTTACTGCCAGTAACTAAGCCTTCACAGAAGCATTTCAGCCTTTTAGAAGTGGGGGGAAACTATGCAAAAGCTGGGAACCACGAAACAACTGGTGGTTGGAGAAAACTGGGCAGGCCCTGGGTGAAAGGGGCGTCGCTCTGAGGTTCTGCCTCCCTGACATAAAGGCTGGGTTTGCACAATCATGGGGGCAAAATAACCCCTCATTAGTTCTTTCCTTGCCCCCACACATGCCAGTCATATGGTCATGATTTATATCATTACCCATGATGCAGTGTGGGCTTCTGTGTCATCTGAACCCAGTGTGTGGTGCAGCGGGGATGGCTTCATACCCACCCTACAACCCCTATTAAAAGTTGTGGGTTGCAGAGTGGGGATGAAAGCACTCCTGCTGCGCTGCGCACTAGGTTTCGGTTGACAGAGCAACCCATGCTGTGTTGTGGGTACATAAGTAAAAAGTGTTCAGGCTGGCATGCGCAGGAGCAGGAAAAAAGAACCAACAAGGCCCCCACAATCTTGCAAAGCCAGCCAATATCTCGGACTCCTCCCAGATGGAATCTACACATACACTTTTTATGTTTTAAAATGTTGATTGTGACATTGCGAATTGCAACGTATTAAAATGTGACAGGCCACATTAAGTAGTACATACGTTATTGTCGATCCTTTCTCCCATCTTTACTGTGGCTTAGGGTGACCAGATACAATCCAGGTCAGGGCTCATGTAACTTTAACAGTTGTAGAGAAACGGGAATTTCAGCCGGTGTCATTTGTATGCAATTAGTTCCTGGTGAAATTCCCTCTTCATCACCACAGTTAAAGTTGCAGGGGCCCGGCCTTCTTGTGTATAAGGTCACTCTAGTATAGTGCAGGCACCTTTAACAGTGGTGATGAAGAGGGAATATCACCAGGAACTAATTGCATACAAATGACCCTGGCTGAAATTCCCTTTTCTCTACAACTGTTAAAGTTACATGAGCCCTGACCTGGATTTTCTCTGGTCAGCCTACTGTGGTTATTATAGTCACACTGACTCTTTTCTTCGTCTCTTCCTGTAACGTTCCTTCTGTCCTCCATACTTTTGACACCCACTTCCTCCTTCGCCCCCTTCCTTTCGCTTCCTTTCAATGAAGATTTTACTATTACTGAAGTGCATGCATGGATATTCGAATAGTTTTGGCTACGCCCCCACGGCTGTGATAGGATACCGGAGTTTTTCCCCCCAGGGAATATGCACCAGTAAAGAAAGACACGTTATTCTTCCTACAACGATTTATATAAAGAAAAGAATGGAATACATCAAAGAAAATCGGAGTAAACAACAACTGCTCTAAAACTTTACAGTAAGTACGTCATATGGTCCAATGAGTGGTCATAACCCATTTTAAACATAGCAAACCTATAGTGTAGATTCCCCCACCCAGTCTTATGCTGAATTAATATCATTTGTTCCAGCTCCTTGCTCATGGACAAAGACTCTTTCTGAATTCTTCCTCCTCACAGAGTCCATTGGAACAGTGCAGATATTTGTTTTCTTATTTATTTGTCTAAAATATTTATGTTCCACTCCCCCCCAAAAAAAGGGGGTCTCCAAGCAGTTCACATACAAAGAGGCTTACAAACATGTTTGAATAAAGTCACTTAACATTATTTATTGAAAACATTTCTTGGCCACCTTTCCAGGGCAGAAGTCCTCACAAGGCCACTTACAACAATTTTTTTATTTCGTTATTTAATTCAACGTGATTTATAAGCCACTCATATAGATGGTGCTCAGCAAGAAAGAAAACTATTTTGAATGCCATTGAAGAAAAATGAAACAAGCAAAGTGGACTGCGACATAAAAATGCAAATCATAGAAACTAAAACAAAAGCCCCCCAAAACTGTATACGATGCAATCCTATACAACAGAAGTAAGCCCCATTGAGTTCATAGGGTGGCCATGTGTCCCCTTTTACAGCAGACGGTCCTCTAACTGAATGGCTCTCCAGTCCAATTCCAGTTTAAAGAAACATAAGGCAGAAGAGCTACAAGGAGCCTTGAAGGTGCTCATCAACAGCGATCACCCATGAAGCAGACAGAGAAGGCACACAGTTCACCTGGTCACAGATTCCCCCCCAAATTTTAATATTGTTTCCAAATTTGTATTGCACTGATAGATAGAACTGTAGATGGAAATTTCATACAAATCTATTTCGCCTTTCATACATTTTTTTTGATGATACGTTACTTCTTTCCCCCTCTCTTTTGTGACACATAAGTGGCCACCTTACTAATGTGTTGAATGCTGATGGGCCCCGAATGGACCCAGAGTCACTGCACCCATTAAAAACAATGAGCAAAGACATGTTACTTTGGCCTTGGCTGAACCGTGTGTGCATTGTCTAGCTGATAGCAGGATTTGGTGGGAGTATAAATGTTGTCTCTGGCCTTTGTGTGCAGGCTTCAGTTTACTCGTTTTGTCTATGCTTTGGCAGATCTCTATTCTATTTCATTTGTGATGTCTCCTGCTTTTACTGCCTATGTCATTCATGAAGGGCTGAGAGAAAGCACACAAGTGGTTATTACTGAGGACAGGGGAAGTGTTATGCACTATGAATAAACAAGAGATTGGGAAGAGAAGGGTAGGAGAAATCCTTCTCATGTGTGTGTATGTGTATGTGAAAGGAGCAAACATTTGAGGATATTATTCGGTGCCAAAACAGCAGGAACCCCAAACAATACATGGGGCTTTATCTTTATACAGACCGTAATAAGATGTTAGCTGCGGGAACTGGTAGACAGTAGCAAGCCAACAAAATCATTGTATTGTTCAGGTAGAAAATTGTCTGCTCATTCGCTACAATGCCTCTTCTTTATTTTATCAAAGAAACAAGACCCTTACAAGTAATGATTGCATGTGTTCTCTGTCCCAAAAGATGGAAGAAAAGGACATTTATAGTATCTGTATTGCATTCAAAATCTGAACACTTAAAATACATTTGCCGTGTATTTATTTATTTATTTATTCATTTATTTATTTATTTTTAAGGCATGATCGTATCTGTACTCAGGGCTGGCCCTACAGAAGGGACTTAGTGGTGGAGAACTTGCTTTGCATGCAGAAGGTCCCAGGTTCAATCCTCGGCTTCTCCAGGTTGGCCTAGGTAAGAGCTCTGCCAGGAATACTGTCGATAGTACTGGGCTAGAGAAACCAATGGCCTGATTCATAAGGGAGCTTCCTGTGTTCCCATTAGGCAGAATGAACCAGTTGTCTCAGGTGGCCGACAATGAATAGTGGGGAGAGGGCAGTAGTGGCAGCCTCCTTGCTAATCCCCACTGATGGAGGATAGAGCTGTGTGCTCCAAACAGCTTTCCCTGCACCCCCTAAGCTAGCCTGCTGTCCCTCAGGTGAAGTGGAGGATGCTTTCCTATTACCAGCATAAGATTCAATTGCAAGGCCCATTCACTATTGTAGGTGGAATTGAGAGGTGGAGTGCCATCTTGTCTTTTGCTTCAGGCCGCAAATTGTCTTGGGCGGCCCTGTTTGCATGTTATTTGGATACAACATGTACAGGTAAATGGCCTAGTTAACAGAAACAACATTTCCTGTTGATTAGCGAAGTTAAATTTCAACCCATTCCTAAACCATATGAATAAGAGCTGAACCCAAACCATAATGGCTCGGATCCAGAGCTGCCCTTCTGTCCATGGAAGGGACTCTGATCCAACTGAGGCTCCTACTGGGAGATGGTGTGCGTGTATTTTCACCAGTTACCCCTGCAGCTTCCAGTCCCACCCACCCCCATGCTGTTCTGGAAGGTCCCCCAACCTTCCACAACATATTTTCAAAGGATAAAGGGGACTGCAGAGGAAGAGGGAATCAGTCAAAATTGTCTCCACCCCTTCTACCAGTGGAAGTATCCATGAGTGGCATTCCGCACAGAGGAACTTAGAAGCCAATGCAGTAAATACAAGTATGTGGAACAAAACTAAAGGTTAAAATGGAAACCTGCCATACCTCACATTTCAGTAGCATGTCATCAAAGTTGATTTCTCCCCTATGGTCAGTGTTCATCTACTGCCCGCCAACACAGATGTTTCCTCCTTCCTGCTAGGAACCAAGATTTGCTATAAATGACAGGTGAATCATCTGCATTAAACATCTGCTCATGAATACAGAGAAACCTATTACACCTGAAAGAGCAGCTAGGGGCTGGAGTATGATGCAGTGAAGGGGAGAGATGGAGTTCCCCATGTTTGATTAAGCTGAGTTAAGTTGGGAAAGCACATATCTGAAATAGTTGCAGTAGAAATCCTTTGACCCAGGATTGATGGTGTGGGTGGGACGAGATAAGTAAATGATCCATTGGATTCTCTTCTGTGATTGTCTTGGTCTGCTCCATATTAACCAAAACACAAGATTTTCTGACTCTGTTTTTGAGGTCTCCAACATTGTGCCTATAATGTTACAGAACATACTGACTTTATTTTTATAACTGGAGACAGGGATGAGATGAATTGAGATAAAACAGAGATAAGGAAATAGTCTGGTAGAATTAGGGGGTGGGAAAAGGTCTGTGAGTGAAGGTCTGTGGTGGTTGTGAGAGGATTGTTCGAGTGTGTGATATAGGGCCTGTTCAGACAATACACTAAGCCATGGTTAGGGTCACTAACCCTTTTGCAGCAAGTGGTTAGTGAGCATAGCTAAACCATGTAGCCACCATGGTTAAGAAAAATGCCATTCACATGACTTACTAAGCCATCATGATTAGTTCAAAACACTTAACCATCATGGAGGGAGAGACCATATATTGATAGAGTCATTAAGAGTGATTTGTTTATTATTCAACAACTTCTTTGCTGAATGTATGTGTGTGGGGTTGTATGTCCGGAAATATTCACCTTCTTCTAGATGAGCTACAAATTTAAAATTTGGGATGCTGATAGGTCTTGCTGTACAATGTACAATGTACCCCAAAAATCCAAAAACTTGGAAGTTTTGCAGTTGAACTATTTTTAATCAATTTTAAACAAATACTAGGCTGATGCCTACAACTCCCAGCATTCCTACAACTCCCAGCAACTGTCAAGAAACTGCCTCTCAGAATACAGGGCCACCAGCAGACTGCTGAAGGCATGCTGGGAGGTGTAGGTATTTCAGAGATCTTGGGAGATCACATGAAGCCATGTGGGCAATTGCCCAAAATCTCTGAAATGGCTACACATCCCAGCACACCTTGCCTAGAGCTGTCTGTGTCCACTGAGAGCCGCTTCCCTCCACTCCTCAGCAATGCTACTCCTTGAGAGAGCAGCGAGGAGCAGAATCCACAGCAAGCCGAGGGAAGCAGATTACTGTTATTCAGGGACCCAAACAATGCCAGGAATAGCTGCTAGTAATCAATACATCTTCCTTTGTTTATAAAATCCTACATGTCCTGCTTTGGGCTGCATAAGAAGGAGGTAATAAAAGGGGATTGGAGGTTAATGCATAAAGTTTGTGTGTTCTCACAGAGAGAAGACTGAGTTTTGGTTGGGCCTGAACCTAAAAGGTCCTAGTGGCAGTGAAACCTGGTGTATGTAGGGAAAGAGGGCCCCTGCTTTGGTGAGAAAGGTCTTAGAGAAGGGGAATTCTCATTGAGGATGGGTAGGAACTAGGGGTGTGCATCGGATCGGATCCGATCCACGATCCGAATCCGATCCGCCCCAAAATTGGGAAAATCCAATCCGATCCGATCCGACCAACCTCCGATCCGATACGATCTGATCCGCCGAGGTCCGATCCGGATCGGACGCCATTTTGAATGCTTTTTCCCATAGCCAAGTATTGTTTTACAAAAATGCCTATAACTTTTTCATTTTTAAAGATAGAAGGATGAAACTTGGGTACATTGTAGACTGGTTAGGGATAGTTATCTGTGAGAAATTTCAGAAAGATTGGTGCATGCGTTTTGTGGCAATTAATTTTTTAATAAACACCCAGGAATGCCTATAACTTTGTCATTTGTAAAGTTACACACATGAAACTTTGCCACATTGTAGGTGGTACCTTGGGACCTATGTGTGTGAAATTTCAAAAACGTAGGTGCTTGCCTTGTATGGCAATTAATTTTAGAAAAATGGGTAGTAGTGGGGTAAATACATTTACGCCTCCCATTTTTTATTTTTAAAGATACAAACAGGAAACATGGGCACATTACAGGGAACACTTCGCTTGATATGTGTGTAAAATTTCAGAATGATAGGTCCAGGCATTTGGTGGCTATGAATTTTTTAGATTAAAAGTTATAAACGTTTTTCCACAGAGGCTGGGGCTGTCAATTGCACCCTCCCGCCTCCCGGGAAGAAGAAGGAAACACTTTCTCTCCATCTCTTTGATCCTTGCACGCTTGGCTGCAACTGAGCTAGTATCCATTACAAAAGGAGAAACAAAGTAGCACTTGGCTCGTGTCTGCTTTGATACTTTCACTTTTTACTCAAGCAGAACGGCTGAGCCTAGGATCACTCTCTCTCGCTAGGATCGTTACAGGAGAAATTTTCTACAGTCTTCAAAGTGGTGTGTGCAGACACCTTGCCACCAAATGCCTGGACCTATCATTCTGAAATTTTACACACATATCAAGCGAAGTGTTCCCTGTAATGTGCCCATGTTTCCTGTTTGTATCTTTAAAAATTAAAAAATGGGAGGCGTAAATGTATTTACCCCACTACTACCCATTTTTCTAAAATTAATTGCCATACAAGGCAAGCACCTACGTTTTTGAAATTTCACACACATAGGTCCCAAGGTACCACCTACAATGTGGCAAAGTTTCATGTGTGTAACTTTAAAAATGACAAAGTTATAGGTGTTTCTTTCCTCATTGTTTCAAAAATTAATTGCCACACAAGGCAAGCTCCAATGTTTCTGAAATTTCACACACATATCAAGGCAAGTGGTACCTGTAATGTGCCCAAGTTTCCTGTTTGTATCTTCAAAAATAAAAAAATGGGAGGCGTAACTGTATTTACCCCACTACTACCCATTTTTCTAAAAATTAATTGCCACACAATACAAGCACCTACGTTTCTGAAATTTCACACACATAGGTCCCAAGGTACCACCTACAATGTGGCAAAGTTTCATGTGTGTAACTTTAAAAATGACAAAGTTATAGGTGTTTCTTTCCTCATTGTTTCAAAAATTAATTGCCACACAAGGCAAGCCCCAATGTTTCTGAAATTTCACACACATATCAAGGCAAGTGGTACCTGTAATGTGCCCAAGTTTCCTGTTTGTATCTTCAAAAATAAAAAAATGGGAGGGGTAACTGTATTTACCCCACTACTACCCATTTTTCTAAAAATTAATTGCCACACAATACAAGCACCTACGTTTCTGAAATTTCACACACATAGGTCCCAAGGTACCACCTACAATGTGGCAAAGTTTCATGTGTATAACTTTAAAAATGACAAAGTTATAGGCATTCCTGGGTATTTATTAAAAAATTAATTGCCACAAAATGCATGCACCAATCTTTCTGAAATTTCTAACAGATAACTACCCCTAACCAGTCTACAATGTGCCCAAGTTTCATTCTTCTATCTTTAAAAATGAAAACGTTATAGGCATTTTTGTAAAACAATATTTGGCTATGGGAAAAAGCATTCAAAATGGCGTCCGATCCGGATCGGACATCCGGTCCGATCCGACCATCCTCCGATCCGATCCGATCCGATCCGACCCCCCAGGTCCGATTCCAATCCGCTATCCGATCCGATTCGGGGGGTCAGTGCACATCCCTAGTAGGAACACTACAGGGCCCATGGGCACCAATGTAGCCATGGGCACCTCTCTTGGCACTCACCAGGCTCCCTTCCCCTCATGATTTTACTTTTATTTCTTAAGTGTTTATTTCTTTATTTATATCTGGGAAGCTGGCATACTGAAATGTGAAGGGCTACCCTTCACTGCCATCTTTATTTGGGTTCAAAAGAGTGGATTTGTATTTTGGAGCTCAGACCCCACCTCTGTCTCCTATTTAGGTTCTTGGGCAAGTTACTTTTTTTGTGCCACCAACTTGGGAAATGGGTATTTTGTGATTGGCCATGCCCACCATGGCAGCCATTTACTGAATGGGCACCATGGGCACCATTAGCAACCATTTTATAAGTGCACCCACAACACTCTTTCAAAATTCCAAATTTGCCCACTGAGCCAAAAAAGTTGGGATCTCCAGCTTGATTTGAATTGCAAAGTACCCAGAAAGGGAGGTATTGGGTATAAGACAAATAAAGTCATAACACCCCTATATGATTAATTTTTTATTATATTTGTTTATATTTATCTCCTTCATGTTCGCTATGATCTATTATGGTGTCCCAGGGGGAGCACTCAGTTACTGCTGCAGCTGGGCCATATTAAACTCCATAACATTTAAGCAGGCCCCAAATTTAATAAATTGATGACTACATGAAGGTAATGGAATCATGTTTGAACAGATATCAACACTCTACTGAAACAGGGGGCAGTAGAAAGAAAGAAATCTGCTTTGTTTTGTTCTATGAAGTAAAAAAATAAATACCCATCAGTCTTTACAATAGCACAATGGCAGTATAAATGGTATGTCCTTTCCTCACCTCCCCCACTCCTACCAAGTGGCAGAATTAATAGCCCTTAATTGTTATTTTGTTAGAGCTACATTTCTAAATGGCTCATTATGAAGCATCTGCATGCTTTTTATAAAACTATTGGGCCTAATTTTGGTCTCAATTACACCAGGGTAGAATTCCAATGGGGTCACTGGGTCACCCTGGAAAAAAAAACAATCAAAGTAAATGAGAGGCGAATCAAGATAATTGAATACAAAGTGGAGCTGCTAATGGCTATTTGTGTTGAAGCATCTGTGTGGTTAGGATAGGGTAAATAGCATTTCTTAAACTCAAACCATCTAAGCCAGCCGCATAACATCCTTCATGAGAAAGATTACAATATTTCCTATCATTCTGATCTCCTTCTACCTGATTTGGAATACGGCACAATACATGATCCATCTGTCTACCTATGAGAGAGAGAGAGAGAGAGAGAGAGAGAGAGAGAGAGAGAGAGAGAGAGAGAGGACCAAAGGGTAGTATCCTATTTGGCACTGGCACTAACATAATTTATGTTGTATTTATGTAAGCTACCTTTAGTGAAACACCAATGTTGTTTGCTGGCACCATGGATTTTCCAGGGAAAACCATCATGTTATCAAGTGCTGTTGGGATTATGCTAGAGCAGGGGTAGACAAATGCCATTTTTGTCCCCTGGTCCGTGCACTCTGTACCCCCCCACACACACACACACACACACACAGGCACTCTGAATTTATTTAATTTTAAAATTGTGGGTTGCCACTGAAATTCAGCAGCAAACCATTCCATCGCACTCCACAGCACTACAAGGGTTAAATTTAGCTTGTTTGCAAGCTCATTTGACTCTTGTGGTGCTCCATCACTGCAGAGGCTTGCTTTCTGCTGTTACCCCCTCACCTGATGGCCATTACAATCGGCTAACCAACTGCTCCTCCCCATTACAGGTACTTATTTAAGGCAAAGTGTGCCAGAGGCAGCGCCTCGGCGATGCGCTGAGTGTGGCGCCGAGTGTGCACTTGGCGCTGCACTTAGCGTCGCACAGAGGAGTCACCCTACTGCCTGTACCTGTTGAAACCAGCAACCAGCAGCAAATTGAAATTTTATACTATTGTTTTATTTGTATATTTTGACTATGTGCCTGGGGAGCTCAAGGGGGCAAGGGCGTGCCCACATAACTGTGGTCACGGGTAGGGGGAGGTATGGTGTTGGGGGAGAAACAGGCCAGATGAGGAGAAGAGGGGGTAGTTGCCTTAAAACTATCCCCTTTTCTGGTTCTTCCCCCAACCGGGTAGTTCCTGGCGGCCTTACCAGCTTGCCCTTGGGGTTGGTGCTGCTGCTGCTGAATGCCAGGTCGGTCCAAAATAAAATCTCCCTCATCCATGATTTGATTGTGGATAAGGGGGCTGACCTGGTATGTATCACAGTGACCTGGGTGGGTGAACTGGGAGGGGTTACTCTCACTCAGCTTTGCCCCCCTGGGTACTCGGTGCAGCACCAGCACCGACTTCAGGGCCGGGGAGGGGGGGTTGCCATGGTCTATAGAAATACGATCTCCCTCTCTAGGCTTCCTGTTCGTTCGAGTGCTGGTCTTGAGTGTCTGTACTTTGTGTTGGGTACCCGAGACAGATTAGGGATTCTGCTGGTGTACCGCCCACCCCGCTGCCCAACAGTCTCCCTGCCTGAGCTGACGGAGGTTGTCTCGGACCTGGTGCTGAGGACCCCCAGGATGGTGGTCCTGGGGGATCTCAACTTCCATGCAGAGGCTCCTGCATCCGGAGCGGCTCAGGACTTCATGGCTGCCATGACAACCATGGGGCTGTCTCAACATGTCATCGGCCCAACACCTGTAAAAGGACATACTCTTGACCTGGTTTTCTAGGGTGGACAGGAGGATGGTGATCTGAAAGTGGGGGAACTAACATCTACCCCTTGTCATGGTCGGATCACTTTCTATTGAGGTTTAGACTTTCAGCATCCTTTCCCCTCTGCAAGGGTGGGGGGCCTATTAAAATGGTCTGCCCCCGGAGGCTAATGGACTCCAATGGATTCAAGAAGGCTCTGGGGGATTTTCCTGCTGATATGGCCGGTGCTCCTGTCGAAGCCTAGGTCGCTCTGTGGAATGCAGAGATGACCCAGGCGGTTGACACGATCGCACCCAAGTGCCCTCTCCCTATGAGCAGAGCTCGGCCAGCTCCTTGGTTTACACCTAAGCTGAGGGCAATGAAGCAAAAGGGGAGACGGCTAGAACGCAGGTGGAGGAAAACTCGTGCTGAGTCTGATCGGACACAGGCTACAGCTCATTATTGAGCCTACTCTGTGGCGGTGAGGGTGGCGAAGAGACAGTTCTTCTCCACCAGCATTGCATCTTCACAGTGTTGTCTGGCGGAGCTTTTCCAGGTGGTTCGTGGCCTGCTACACTCTGGGCCAGGGCGAGAGATGGTGGAACCCTCGGTAGCACGCTGTGACGAGTTTGCACAGCACTTTGAAGATAAAGTCGCTCAGATTCATCTTGAATTGGACACCACGCTTAATGCAGCTCCGCTAGTAGAGGCGTTCAGAGCACCGTCTGGTCCAGTTTTGTTGGATGAGTTTCAGTTACTGAGGCCTGAGGATGTGGACAAGGTGCTTGGCCAAGTCCGGTCGACCACTTGTGTGCTTGACCCTTGCCCGTCGTGGCTAATTACATCAAATAAGGATGGGACCGCCGGCTGGGTCCAGGAGGTTGTAAATGCCTCTTTGAGAGAGGGAGTGGTGCCGGCCTTATTAAAAGAGGCGGTAATCAGACCACTCCTGAAAAAGCCTAACCTGGACCTGGAAGATGTTAACAACTATAGGCCGGTGGCGAACATTCCTTTCCTGGGCAAGGTGCTTGAGCGGGTGGTTGCAGGACAACTCCAGACACTCTTGAATGAAACGGATTATCTAGATCCATTTCAATCGGGCTTCAGGACTGGTTTTGGAGCAGAAACTGCCTTGGTCGCCCTGTGGGATGACCTTTGCCGGGAGAGGGACAGGGGGAGTGCGACCCTGTTGGTTCTCTTGGACCTCTCAGCGGCTTTCGATACCATCGACCATGGTATCCTTCTGGATAGGATGTCTGGGCTGGGAGTTGGAGGCACGGCGCTGCAGTGGTTCCGCTCCTACTTAGATGACCATTTTCAGAAGGTGGTGCTGGGGGATTATTGCTCTGTGCCGTGGCATCTAAGCCATGGGGTTCCACAGGGCTCTATTTTATCCCCTATGCTGTTTAACATATACATGAAGCCGCTGGGAGAGGTTATCCGGAGATGTGGGCTGAGATATCACCAATATGCGGATGACACCCAACTCTACCTCTCCTTTTCAACAAACCCAGGTGAGGCAGTGGCTGTTCTGAATCAGTGCCTGAGCACGGTAATGGACTGGATGAGGGCTAACAAACTGAGACTCAATCCAGACAAGACAGAGGTACTGTTAGCGGGTGGTTCGTCTGTCCGGCGAGGTGATGTTCACCCTGTTCTGGAGGGGGTTGCACTCCCCCTAAAGGATCGGGTCCGTAGTTTGGGGGTGCTCTTGGATCCAGAACTGTCGCTTGAGGCACAGGTGAACCTGGTGGCAAAGAGCACCTTTTACCAGCTTAGGCTGATATACCAGCTGCGCCCTTATCTGGACAGAGATAGCCTAGCTACAGTTATCCATGCTCTCATAACCTCTCGTTTGGATTACTGCAATGCGTTATACGTGGGGCTGCCTTTGAAAACGGTCCGGAAACTTCAGCTGCTACAAAACAGGGCAGCCAGATTGTTAACGGGAACTGGCCAACGAGACCATATTACGCCAGTCCTTTTCCAACTTCACTGGCTGCCGATCCAGGTCCGGGCCCAATTCAAAGTGCTGGTACTAACATTTAAAGCCCTAAACGGCTTGGGGCCAGGATATCTAAAGGAACGCCTCCTCCCATATGTACCTGCCCGGACCCTAAGATCATCTACAGGGGTCCTTCTCCGTGAGCCCCTGCCAAAGGAAGTGAGGCAGGTGGCCACTAGGAGGAGGGCTTTCTCTGCTGTGGCACCCCGGCTGTGGAATGAGCTCCCCAGAGAGGTTCGCCTAGCGCCTACTTTGTACTCTTTTCGTCGCCAGGTGAAGACCTTTTTATTCTCCCGGTATTTTAACAGTTAAATTAACTCAATTTTAATCCTTGCTGTTTTAAATTTGTATTTTAATCTGTATTAATTCCTGCTGCTTGGTTTTATTCTGGTTGTGTTTTTATATTGTATGTTATTCTGTGTTTTTAGATTGTGCCTTGTTTTATATATTTTAAAATGATTTCATGGTTTTAATTTTTGTGAACCGCCCAGAGAGCTTCGGCTATGGGGCGGTATAAAAATGCAATAAATAAATAAATAAATAAATAAATCTTTAAATGCCACCAAATTTTGGCACTGTGGCAAAGGTAGCAGGGGCCACATGTAGTCCACATGTTGCCCACCCCATGCACTAGAGGTAGGTTATGCTAACATAATGTAATTTACTAATGCTGAGTATTTTTACTTTTGGCCAAACTACACATTACATTAAATGCGCAATCATATTTAATGAATCTGTATTTTTAAAACAAAAATGGTTGTTTGTTTTGAAACAAAAATTGGCCATGGGGATGGCCATCAGAATCAGGTTCCTGTCACTTGAAGAGGTGGGATTAACTTTTTGTATCCACACTGTGGTCCTGATTAAAATTGCCTCCCTAATTAAAATTGCCTCCCTAATTGTGTTTTGGATTGTAGCCTAATCCAAAAATCATGTGATACTTATTTTTTAAGTGCGTGCACACGCACACTGTATATGTCAACAAATAATTTTGAGTTATTTTGTTAAGAAACACAGTGGTATTACAAACAAATCCCCAGAGCTATTATTTGTAAGTAAAGCCAGATTAGGGTAATGTCTAAATCCTTTGTCTAATCAAAGTGCTCTATCACGATGGTGCCATAACAAGCCAATGTTACTTGGGAACAAAAGAGCTGCTATCAAACCTTACTATCTTTTGTAAACCTAGAGCCAGAAGTCATCAACTTATTTGATTCAATAAACCACACTCATTTTGAGAAAGTATGGGTCTAAAAAGGATTTTGCGTGCAAGATTGGTATCCAAGGGAGATTGTTTTAGCATTATATTTGCATGGTTCTAATCACCTTCTTATCTTCTAGATAATATCTCACACCAGTGCACAGCATTTTAAAAAGCTCTTGTATTTGATGGTTCACAGTTTGGAAGCTTTATATGCGTGGATCAAATAAATATTCAGGCAATATGTTGCTAAGGTGGCCATAATTTAGATCAACAAAAGATACTTCTATGCTAAGTTTGGCTGAGAGAAACTGATCTCAAAAAGAAAAGAAAAGAAAAAGAGGAGGAGGAGGAGTAAGGAGGAGGAGTGGCCCTCTCCTATTTTATCAAGTGTAGTAAGACCAATTCACAGTGCAAAGCCGTAATATTAAGCCCAGTTGCAGTAACACTCAGTGTGGAGCTTACTTCTAGATAAACAGACATAGGATTATGCTATATAACAGATGTCCATTTTCTCCAACAGGTTCAAATATTTGAACAAGTCATGCAACACATATCTGAGGACTGAATGCCTCAGAAGGTGAAGCAGGAACTGGAAAAAGACATGGGATTGGTTCATACTTGAATGTTTATCCCATAGGCTGCAATCTTATGATACTTGGGAGGGCATCCCCGGAGCCGTACAGTGTTTCAGATTTCCCCTCTGAAGACAGAGAGGCCTGATCACAGAGGGGGAGATCAGACCTCACAATTCCCCTCCCAGACACCATGGAAACTTCCACAGTTCTTGAATCTCCAACACTGGAGCTCCCATCAGTGAAGGCAAAAAGGGGCGTTCTGTTGGTATGTCAAGGGTAGCCTGGGGAAAGGCTTGGAGCTGTAGGATCTATAGCCTTCACATTTCCCTGGCATGGTGGTGTACATAATTTCATCACAATACCATAAAAGTAAAACAGACAAAACAAACAAACAAACAAAAAGGGGTGGGATGGGAGTGCTGCTGCCCCATCCTTTCTGCCCTGTCAGCACAAGCCAGGATGGGCTTTGAATAATCCAGTCCCTCCACCATTGGCTCTCCCCACCACCACTTGTAGGATCACTCTGCCCATCTCTCATCACTAGATTATTTGACACTGGATGACTTCCAGCCAAATCTGTAAACTGGATCCACTGAAAAGATGTGTGCTTGAATTGAGATTGAGTGTTCTGAAAGTCCATGGCAGTTAAGCCACGATTGATTATCATGCCCGCATGCAAGTCTTCTAGTTAATGAGTGAAGACTGACTGGCTGACTGACTGACTGAATATACTAGTCAATAACCAGGTATGCATAAGCTGACCCCAGTAGTTAGGTCTTTGCTGATGACTTTAGAGACTAGTATACTTTGGCATGAGCCTCATAGGCAAGATCCTGCTTCATACAAGGCAAGAAGTGTGGATGCAGTAAGATGGTGGCATGCATGTGTGTGTGTATACCTATACATAGGTGCACACAGAGAGCTTGAATTATGATTGAAAGGGAATATAAATATAATATGTTCTCCATTCTCGAAGTATGTCTGTGGCTGCATTCGGACAACACATTAGTCATTGGTGGGTTGAGTAGCCAATTCACAGTTGGTTATTTTGTGGGTACTCCCCACACAACATATTCCTACACAACTGTGGGTGGTTGAGGCTGACACAGCCCCCACCCCTCTCCCCACCCTCCCTCCTCCCTCAGACCTCCCATTTCTATCCCAGCAGCCTCTGCAAGTTGCACCAGTTGTAGCAGAGTGGCAGCCGCCACTTTGGTCACTCTTGCCACCTGCCTCTATGGGCTTGTGTTTTAACCCACTCACCGCATGCCAGTAACACACTCACCCCTCCACACAACACTTTAAACAACTGGCTTCGAGCTAAACAACTTGAAAGCCAGTTGTTTCTCTCAGTTGCTTATTTGGGCAGAATAGCATACCATCAGTAGTTTGTGAGCGGCGTGTTACCCTCCACACAACACAATAAGCAACACAACTGATTATTGTTCCCCCTCCCAGTTGCTTAATGTGTTGTCCAAATGCAGCCAGTGTCTCATTCCTGTGATTCCTGCCACATGATCCCTTAAAATTCGGACAACACAATAGTCAACTGTGGGGGGGGGGGGGGGGAGAGACAATCGTCAGTTGTATTGACTATCATGTCATCCGAATGCTGCCATAGTCAACTCAGCGCTGATCCTAATCCACACCACGGTTGATTATTTATTACCATGTTGTGTGGGGAGTACCCCCTAGATGAACAACTGTAAAGTTAATTATTACCCCACCATTCACTATCATGTTGTCCGAATTCAGCCGCTGAGTTACTGGAGAGGCTGAGGAGCTGTCCAGTGAATCAGCAATCAAAATGCTTTAAATAAGGGAGCTGTCCAGTAGGGAATCACAGAAAGCTAAGCCAGGTAAGCTGTCACTTCCATTCCGGTTAGGCCCCCAACTTAACAGTTTTTTTACCTGGGTCCTGTTGCCCAGGTCCTGCTCAAGGTCTGCTTGGACAAGCTGTTGCTTCTACTTCTCAGATCCTGATAGTGGGTCTCGAGTTGTGGGGCAAGACCAGTCAGAGCAGATCGGTGTGTTCCTGGGTGGTTGCCTTGGATGGGTTATTACTAGCCACTGACTCCCCTTGAACCTCATAAGCACCAGGGCTGCTTTCTCCAAGACCTTCCTCACCCTATTGTGTGCTGATCCTGCCAGAAAGATTGTGGGGGACACGCTGGATAATGTCTCTGTATGCAGAGGATTTTCTGTCTATATGAGGAGTGGGAAACCCTGAGGTATGAAGGACTCTCAGATCCAGTTGCTTTATAAAACACAGGAACCCAGATTTCCTGCTGGTTACGAGAGGATCATGTTCATCTCAGGTTCTCCTCCTAGAGGCATTCACTGAATCCCCTCTAAAGCCAAGCAGAGTTACTGAGGGTTGTGCTCAGGAAGCAACAAGCAGCAAAACAGAATACAGCCTTGGTTAGTTTTCCTCAAGCTCTTGTGGTTCTTACAACCAACTCTAAAAGTACCCACTGGGTAGATCTCTCCAAACAATGGAGATTAGCGCCGTTTTGACCTCCTTGGTTAAAATAAGAAGCGTCACTGGTGTGGCTATACCCAGGAGGCCAACCTGATCAACTCCGACCAAGAAGTGAAATGTCTCATTAATCTAATGATGAATGTCAGGAGAGTTTTAACAATTGCAATGTCTCGCTATTTGCTCCCAGAAAGTGTCAGGTGCCCATAGGGAGCGAGAGTGCAAGAGTAACAATTATATTTTTTTCTTCACTCATCTAATGAGTACTGATACATACAGAGAAGCATTTCCTTGGCTAATTAGTTAGTCAGCAGTTGCTCCTTTACTCCCTATGCTGAAAAAGAGACAGAAGGAGATATAATAAATACAGGCTGGGTAGTTGGATGAGAAAATATATTCCAAGTAGCTGAGTGGCCTGTAAGTCCCCAGGATATTCTCTCTCTCTCTCTCTCTCTCTCTCTCTCTCTAAAAAGGTATACCCAGTAACCTGCTGCCATTTAATTAGTATTAAAGGTAAAGTAAAATTTCTAGTCGATACCATTTTAGGCCCACCTGTCTGAATAGAGTTAATACTCTGCAGATCTTTTCCGATACTATGGAAGTGATTAAATAGCCAAAGCCTTGAATTACTTTTACTACTGTTTTTAAGGCTGTAGAATGTATATGTCTGACAGGAGAGTGAATTTCATCCTATGAAATGTTTAGCATGTGATCCATGCAATCCACAGTCATTCGGTTCATTGGGAATTGGGCCATAGACATCAATGGTATATGGAATGCACCCATGGCAATTAGAACTTATACTCATTAAAGTTAGAGCAAGCTGTAAACTCTTCTGCTACTTTGCCAATGTGCCTTAGAAAGAAGGCCGGGGGGGGGGGGGTGCTCATTTAAAACAGCTAGTGGATTTGCTAACAGGCCATTCAGTACATAACTAACAGTCTTTCCTCATGTGTTCCTCTGTGGGCATAAGCTCACACTCTTGAGAAAACTGGGTCTAAACAGGGAAAACCATCATATGTCGTTTTTAAGAAAATGTAAATTATTAACTATGTTATTCTGCCAGGAATGGTGCTAGTACCACTCTGGACTCAAAACACAGGAACGTTACGAAAATTTTGCTGAGTTATTTCCGGTCTAACATGTGAGTTCTTCGATGTTGCATGTGTGTTTTCTTCTTAAATGACCAGAAATGCCCTAGCTGGGAGGAAAATAGAATTTAAAAGGGGGTGGGGGTGGGGAGTAGAGGCATAGGCTCCTACCTGATGTGCCTGGTGTTATAAATCCAGCACCAGAGTGTGACTGGATGTTTGATCTTCTTTTCTTCCTTGAGCCGAGATCCCCAAATGGAGCATTAGAAGAATGGGTGGATGTGCTTCCAGAAGTGTTAGGAAGAACTCTTACAATGGGTGTTACGGATGAGTGTGTTACAGGTCACTGGCAGATAGGTCTTCACCAAAGGCAAATTTCACTTGGTGAGTATCTCTAGTTAAAAGCTAAAATACCAGAGTCAATGGATCAAACCATTGGTTCCTTTAATTGACTATTACCTGGCTTGGAGCAGCTCTCCAATCCCAGATAGAGGTCTTTCCCTATGATCTGTACAGTAAAGATGCCAGAAATTGAACCAAAGACCTCTCAGCATGTGTTCTGCCCATGATTAATTTGCCCAAGGTCTCCAGTACATAACGGAAGCAGCTTTTAATTTATCGTTTTAGTGGTTCTGCTGGATTGGATTGCTCTGTTGTGTTTTTGCTGCTTGCAAATTTTTATTGTGTTTGTCATTTTATTGTTAATTCTGTGAGACATCCTGGGAGGGTTAAAAAAAAACAAAAAACAAGAATGGCATATCCAAATAAATAAATGGCAACCTATTCCCTGTGTGGTTCATGAGGAGGTTGTATCACCCAAGCGATTAATCCAGGCAGCATTGCCCTTGCACCCAATTGTCCTAATTTGCCCTCGTTAAAACCATCACATCATTAAATCTGATTGGCTGCAGTAAATTGTGATGCTATCCTGTTCACCAGTGGTGCAGTGGTAAATCTTGAAGTGTGGGTGCTCATCATGACAGTCCCCATAGCCACGTCCCCAAAAAGAGTCAAAAAATTCAGGTAGCGGTGTTGATCCATATCAACAAACCTGTTCTAGCAGTTTTCCTCTCCACTAGAAGCAGGTCTTTGGTCTTGGCCCATTCAAGACTCAGCCCACCCCAAAATACTTTGTGTTACAAAAAGGAATGATATATTGTTGCTGGGAAAATTCATCCCCGGTGACTATGAGGATGGCAGGTAAGCTCAGAGGGGACAAAAAGTCAAGGGAGTGGGTGGCAGATGATGTCAGCATCCCTGCTAATAAAAAAGTGCCAGTGCTGCATCCCTGTGTTCCCTGGCTCCACTACACCACTGCTGTTCACTCCAAGATCCCTGATTGGAAGTCTTGATGGCAGTTGGCGGTGCGAAGAACTGGAAGAGGAACCTGCCCCTTCCACAGTGCCATAGGCAGGCCACTGTCTTTCAACCTCAGCCCACTATGCCCAGTATGGGGAAGATAATACCCAATGTGGGGTGTTAAACAACTACAGGATTGACTCAAAGTAATGTATGTGCTGCACAATATAAATAGTTGGCATTCTTATCAGAGACTGTGCTTTAGCCCTGGTTTGCATTGCAATAGAGTATGGCTTCTTAGCAAGCCCAGTCTCATGGGCACAGTGATTCCTGATTGATTTGTCTTCTTATCTCCAGGTCAGTGTCTAGTGCTTGGCTTGTACACTACACTGCTTTAACAAGTTTGATGCTCCTGCTGCAGCTGCTCCTTGAAATCCTATTAATCTTGCCAAACCACTGTCCCAGTTGAATTAAGGATGGGAAAGCACTTGATGGTGTTTAAAGAACAAGCTTAGAGGACGTTATCTACAATGGTCCCATTTCTGACAACAGCTGATCCATCCATATTTCTGACATCTGTACATATACAAATCTGTAACACTGAATATGAATGCTTGGCAGAGAAAATGAATATACAGATATGATTTAATATTCATCAGATTATGTCCTGCCCCTCTTCCAAGCAAATCAAGGCGTCCTAGGTGGGATCATACACTTTACAACAAGGCAGCGATATTGGGCCTGTTCAGATGGCACGGCAAGTCATGGTTAGTGAGCATGTTTAAAGTATGGTTATGTAGCCACCATGGTTAGGAATGGTTCACATGACATGCTAAGGCATAATGTTTAATTCAAAATGCTTAACCACCATGGCTTAGCATGCCATCTGAACAGGGTTATTGTTCGTGACTTGCCTACCCAGTGAACTCTGTGGCTAAGCAATGATCCATGGTCTCCTTGGTGCAAGTGCCTCATTACATCCACATTATTATTATTATTAATTATTATATTGAGGTTATTTTTAAATTGTTGCCACTTGCCCCAAGTCATTCTCCTTCCCTGCTCATGGTAGCAAAAAAAAAAAAAAACCCACAACAACACCCTAAGTGAATAAACCCTTGGATTCCTGAGCATTTACTCTGGGAGTTTCCTCCCAATCAATAATAAGGCTGGTTAAAAAGACCACTCTGCCTTTTGAAATGCTCTGACTCACAGTCTCGCTAAGTGATCTTGTGAACAGCCCCCTCAAGTCTCTCCTCCCTCTCCACTTGCTGACAGCATCTGACTTTAGGAATTCGTTTAGGAGTCATTTATTTATTTAACTGCTTCTTCCATAACGCAATATGCAGTGACTGATGTTCTCCTGCCACATGGTGGTGCCTTGCGTGTGCGCTCCTCGGTGGCTACTGCTAGTGCTACAATTTGCGTGCAAAGGAAACAACGGGGTGGAGGGAGAGAAAGCCTGGAACATTGACAGAGGATGACATTTCTCCCACTTTTCAATCATTTAGATGCAACAAGGAAGAAAGAAAGACCTTGATGGATTCAATTGCACTTGGTAACCCTTCACAGCCATTAACTCTGCTGAAGACTGATGTTTTGGGTTTGGGTTTTACTTTACAGCCAGAAGGCTTTAAAAAGAAGAATTAGAAAGAGGAGGAAAAAGCAGGGCTGTATAATTATTGTGCATTTACTTCAAGTTCTCTTTTATAACGGCCAGAGGTTACAAGAGTAGAGGGTAATCTCTGTCTCTTTCGTCTCCCTCCACCCTGCCTCAATTTTGCACTAGCATTTGAACTCCTGTGAGGTTCAGCTTTACTTTACCACCGCAATTGTTGCATAAACACTTTGTAATGGCTTTTTTGCTTTCATGGAGTTTAATGCATGGCTTCTTCTTTTTTTTCCTCCTGAAAGCCTGATTAGCTGCCAACCTGGCTGGTTGGAAGGGAAGCAACTCCGGCCCATCCGCCAGTTCCAAGCTACGAAATCATTAACCATACCACAAACATATTTTACGCTCTTGCTCTTACTTCTTCGTTTCAAGGAGAGCCGCTAGCGGAGCAGCAGCTGAAAGCGCGATCTTTCTTTTCTTCACCCTCCCTCCCTCTTTTGCTTCTAGATTCCTCGGATATATTGGATGACAGCTCGTTTTCTCTCTCTCTCTCTCTCTTTAATGGACATTTCTCTTCTCCCTTTTTAAAAGCTTGAAGCTGCTGCGTCCAGCAAACGATTGTTTGATGCCGTCTGGGCAAATTGATCTCTGTGTTGTTGGATTCGGTTGGTGCTCTATGTGTGTGTGTGTGTGTGTGTGTTTTGTTGTTGTTTAATGCAGTCTTTGTGGAGAGAGGAGTGAGCGACGATGCCACAACAGCACAGAATTTGGAGCTGTGGTTTTAATTGCTACGGGTGGTGGTGTGTGTGTGTAAAAGGGAGAGGGAGGGAGGGAAGGAAGGAGGGAGGGAGGGAAGGATGGTGAAGGAGGTTCAATGTGTGCGCCTGCCTGTAGTTGGGCGCGCGTGCTGGTGAGATGCTTACCTGGACGAGAGTAGTGATGGATGGCGGCTTTCTGCCGCCGTATCCTCTGAAGATAATGCAGAGAGAAATTGGTCCCTCGGTGGGGTAGGAGGCTGGTTAGGGGTTCTGTTATCTGAGGCACGGAGTTGGCATTTTCCAGGGAGATGGACACGTCGAAATGAAATCCTGCCAGCTCCGGAGAGAAATGTCCTTGCTGCTGCTGCTTCATTCCTCGCCTCTCTTCTGTGATCCCCCCCCCCCGTGTGTGTGCGCGCGCGCGCATTTGGAAGAGGGAAAGGCGCCGTCAAAACAAAGCCAGACAAAACAATAGAGATTTAAAACAATAATAATAATAGAAATACAGAAATAAACGCACGCATCTACAGTCAAAACACTGGGCGCTGGGCCTGCGCAGCTGTGTATGTGCGCGGGTGGGGAAGTTCACTGGCTCAAAGAAGGGAGGGGATGGGGGGGGGGGGGAGAGAGAGAAGAAAGGCAGGGATTCCCTCGCCTCTTCTAGCTCTAAGTGGCAGCAGTGTTGGCAAACTTAAGCATCCCCTCCTCCCTCTTCACCCCCTCCCCCACCGGCACCGGATCCTTCTTCAATAGATCGGCTCTGCTTCCGGAGCTTGGCCCGGCTGCTGGGCGGACCTCGGGTGTCCCAGGAGCCGCAACCGGTCCCTCGGCGTGAAGTCCAAAGCGGATCGCGCGCCTGCAGCAGCTCGCCCTTAAAGGGAGTGCCCGTCTTCGGGGCATAGAAGAAGCGACGGTGGCTGTGTCGCCTTCTCCTTTCGATTCTGCTTCACGGCCCCTTGATCCCTTCCGATATGCGATTCCTCCCCGGCGTCATCCGCCCGGTGTCCCTTGCCTCTCCGCACCCCACAGCCACCCACGAATCCAAAGCCAAACCCACCGTTTCGAGAAAGCCGCCGCGAACTTTTTCAATCCGGCACTGCAGGTGGGCACGTCCGGGCGACGGAAACGCGCCCGAGCCCGGCCTAGTCCCCCAATCCGGCGGGATCCGCCGCACGCGCAAGGTGAACATGCCCCCGCGCGGCCAGGTGACTGCATGGGAGTGACACCCCCCTGCGGGGACACACGATCGCGGGCTGGAGGGGAGGGGTGGAGAGACGGGACTACATGCATCGGGTGCCCTGCCCTGCCTCCTCCGAGCCTCACTGTGCCAGATGTGCAAGCAAGCATGCCTGGCGGGGTGGTGGGGTGAGGAGGCACTGCTATGCAGCCGCAAATACACCCCCCCCCTAAAAAAACAACGCATCACACACACACACACATATTTACAACGCCTGCACATGCGTGGTGACCGCAGACAACTTCCACATGCCCACGGTGTGCGCCTGGCTGGGACCTCATGCAAGGAATGCGTGCCTGGCTCTTCAGTCTGCCGGAGCGTCGGGGCAGTGCAGGCGGCAAGGGAGCGGCAGGGTCCCCGCGCTTAGCATGGACTACGAGCCCTCTCCCATCCCCTCCCCTCGAGACGGCGCCGCCAACGCGTCTTGCTGCAGATCCGGAGGGAAGTTCTCGGCCAGGTGATGCAGGCGGGGCGGCGGGGGGGGGGGTGTTACCTAAAGAGGAGAAGTTGCTGATGCCCCCCCCACCCCGTTTCTCCCTCCCCCTCACACACCACCACCACACACGCAACCCATTTCGGGTGGTGACTTCTCTCTCGCTCGCTCACTCATCCTCTGCCTGCTGGATGATTCCCGCCCGCGCCCCCGGGGTGGGGCCGGGAGCTGCCGCCTCCCCGGTGCGAGCCTCGCAGAGCGCGGGGCGAGCCCAACCTCAGCATCTCTCGCTCCAGCTGCCGCCGCCGCCGCCTCCACCTCCTCCCTCCCAGGGACCTGCATCCCGCTCGTCCAATCAGGGGCGGCGCTGCCTGCGCCACGTGACCCCGGCGGGCTGAAGGGACCTGCTGCTTTCCCAACGCCAGAGGGATGCGGGCGGCAGAGCAGGAGAGGAGGCAGCGGCGGCGGCGGCTTGGCTGCGAAGCGCCTTGACTCGCTTCTCCCCAGCCCTGCCCAGCCCGACCCCTTATGGCATCGGCTGCTCCAGCCTCCTGTTTCTCCTCCTCCTCCTCGGCCATCCCTTCTCCTGACGCTTGCCGGGCTGGGCCAGGCCCCTGGATGGTAATATCTCTGGCACTGCTGAAACTCTCAGGATCGCCACCACCGTCACCACCATCACCATGCCAGGACCTGGGTGCTTCTTCCTAGCCTGCTGCTGGCTGGGGCCACCGGGATGCTAAGTCGCGCCCCCGCCTTTCGCTCCCCGTCAACCCGAGACCGATCCGCTTTGGGGAGCCTTCCTCTCGCTGCTGCTGCAGAGTTGAGTTAAGAAGTCATGGTGTTGTGGGAATCCTCCCCAGCTCGGCAGTGCAGCAGCAGCAGCAGCTGGACACTTTGCGATTGCTTTTGCTGGTTGCTCCTGCCGGTGATGTTACTCATCATAGCCCGACCGGTGAAACTTGCAGCTTTCCCTACCTCCTTAAGTGACTGCCAAACGCCTACCGGCTGGAATTGCTCTGGTAAGCTTGTGGGGAGAAGCGGGGTGGGGGATGGAGAGCGAGAGCGAGAGATGTACAGCAATGTCCATCCATTTCTAAAGGGAGGCATCTTTAAAAGCAGTGAAAGAGGGGAGACCGGAGAGGTGGGGTTCAAGCATCTCGTTTAAAAAAAAAAAAACCAGCTTGGGCACAGTGGGCTGGAAAATTACAGCTCTAGTTTGATTCAAGAGAAATAAGGATCCCGGACAATGAGGGCAGAAAAGTCTCTATAGATCCACCCCCCACACACCTTTAATTGCTTCTGTTTGAGATTTGTTTTCGGTGGTAGACTTCTACAGTCTGGACACAATTTGGCGGTATGATCAGGTAACCGGCTAATGGCGGATATTGTTGTTATTCGAAGTATTAAAAGTTAGAGCAGCAGGAAAGAGAGAGAGAATGCCATAAATCAAGTGGTGACGGGCTAAGAAGTGCTGATACCTTGCAAAAAAAAAAAAGTGCAATGATGCTATTCTGGATCTCCTTTCCAAGAACCAGCAAGTCTAGTAATCTGGAAAGCTACCGCCCCTACCCACACCCCCACTCCCAGGCACACCTGCCACTATGGCTATGCATTTCCATTTCTTTAGGCATTTGGGGTGCCTAAACTTCCCGTCTCTCTTTTTTTTCTTTCTTTTGCTCTTCAATACAAATGCACTTTGTTTCTGGAGAGAATGCAGTCTGAAGCAATGTATTTATTCCCAAATCAAGCTGGATACAAAGAGGCAAGAATCGGCTCTTGAGGCTCTTCCTCCTCCTCCTCCTCCTCCTCCTTCCTTAGGCTGTCACTAAACAGGCTTCCTTCTCCCCTTTCACTTATTTATCTGGTCAGTTTCAGCCCCTCTTGAAGTGGCTTGCCAGGCACAGTCCAAGTGAAATGCACTAATTGAATAAGGAAGAGACTGTGGAGGGTTATTGCCTCTCTCCATCAATTGTCTTTTCCTATGATCAGCTTCATCCTCAATAGGTTAATTGTAGTTCTGTCTGGAGTGTGTTTACCAATTGTGCAGTGCTTCCCACACAATCTTGGTCTGCAAACGCTTCTGGGAGTATCTTCTCTTCCAAGCTGAATCTCCACATTATAATTTCAAGAAACATTGTGTTTACATCTATATTTACACACTGAGAGAGATTTCCAAATGCACCAGCAGGATTTTGATGGAGCTTGTCGTTCACTAATAGTACTGTGCAACTCTGTGCCTTTAAAAAAAAAAAAAAAAGTATACTTCCTCTCTCTATTAAAGGTGGGGAAACATATTATGCTGGATATAGACCAGAGCCTGCTATTTCCTCTTATTTACTGGTTTTGTTTTATTCGCTCAAATCTGAATGCAAAAAATTACAGGGAAGCCAATACTTCACCATCTTTCAAGCCACAGGAACCTTTACAGCAAACATAGTATTTAGCCCAACACTGTGGCTTTCTGATGTTAAAACTTAAAGCATTTCTGAAATTGCTTAGGGTATGTAACAAAGATTCCATGCTCCAGTGCAGTATCTGTCTCCAGTACATAAGCCATTAGGAGCATGAAGTCACTTTTGTTCTATGCGTGATGCTTTCATTTTTAATACACACCCAAGATACAGCTGAGGACACGATGAGAATTATTAATAACATCAATATCCTGATGGATTTGGGAGCCTCAGTGTGGTTGTTTTGCCTGAGACCTTGCGACACACCCTCAGGATAGGATGGCAACTAGCTGAGGTCTGAAATTTGAGCTGGCATTCGTGAGCTGAATCTTCAGCCAGATCTGTTAGCCTGCCTGTCAAAACTGGAGGAAAAGAGTCGGGCTCTTTCCGCAGCTCTGTGAAGAACCTGGCACCCCTCCTATTAACCTGGAGGTGATCAATCTTCATTGGAATCAGACAGCCTATCACAAAAAGCACACAGCCTGTTTATTTTTATTATTAGGGAGCTTTGTTATGTCCCTGCCTGGAGAAATTCCCATTTTAGACTTCAGACCAGAAGATCTGATGGGGAGGGGCAGAAAAACATGTTCTACAACCCAATGCTTGATTTTGAAGAAACAGACTCTACTTTCATAGAAGAAAGAAAAAAAGAGGAGGAGGTGGCAGGGAGAGTAACCAGGAATGCAAACTCCTTGGATAACAGGACTAAGAACAAGGCAAAGTAGGAATGAGAAGCCAGACCTATCTAGATTGCATATTGCTCCTTTGACAAGGTTAGGTGTGCCACGAACATTAAAAATCAATTGCCCTGTATAATTTCCCTTGCCAGGCTAAAGCTGACAGCATTTTTCTCTTTACGTTTGAGGTTATGATGACAGAGAAAATGATCTCTTTCTCTGCGACACCAATACCTGTAAATTTGATGGGGAGTGCTTAAGAATTGGAGACACCGTGACTTGCGTCTGTCAGTTCAAGGTAAGGAGATTGATCTCTCATTCCTTAATTCACAAATGAGAATACAAATCAGGGATCTCCCTTTACAACCCATCACTTGGCAATTTATTTCTCTGCATGCAGAGAAGTCAGAGTGAAAACCTGGCAACGAGTCTAAAGAGCTGGCAGGACAGCCAACTGGTGTCAAGAAGATAGAAGATTCTCTGGGAAAATGTAGATGCTCTTCTTCCAAATGGCTCTTTAGGGTCTGCAGCTTCAGGTTGTGCATGCATGGCTTAACTGCTGTGGCCTTTCAAATTTAGGGTTTCCTGTTCTTTCTAAATTCAGTCAGCCCTACAGATTCTGTTTTATACATTCAGGAGGCCACTGATATAGTTGCAGGGGAGTTAATGTGTAAGGTTGTCATACATTGCTTTTACGTATCAAAGGCACACTAAGACAGTGTTTCATTGTTTTTCAAATAATGCTGCTGCTTCATTCCTTTAGTATTCCCAGCTAAATCCCAGTCCAAAATCTAAGAAAGTTTAAATACAACTTGAACTGATTGAGCTCCACTGATTTTAAAGGACCACATTTATCAGTAGCAAAAGTTCCATACATTTCGCCTGGTGCCCTCTAGATGTTTCAGACTGCAACTTCCATCAACTCCAGCAAAAATGGGCAGTGGTCAGAGCTTATGGGATTTGTAGTCCAAAACATCTAGAAGGCACCGTGTTGCCTACCCATAATCTGATAGATGTCACTAAAAGGATCAAGACAAATATATCTGAATTGTGGTTACTGTATATAACTGGTACTTCGAGGTAAACATTACTTGAAACTAAGTCCCACTTTTTCCAACGGACCATATTTCCTCCATGTTAGTCTGCATCAGATGTCTTATAGCCACATTCCCAACTAAATTTAAGCTAGCTTCTATTGAAGGCAATGGGATGTACATCCAAGTAATGGTTTGGAGTTGAGATGCTAATGGAACATTAATGGAGGATAAATGGTATCCTGACTACCTCCCCACATGCTGATTAAGAATTTATTTTCTTCTAGTATGAAGTGCAAGTACATTTGTTTAGGTGTTCAGATCACATTGTTACATATTTTAACATGCACCAAACCTGTATTGTGTGTGTGTGTGGAGGGGTGCTGTAGACTTTAAGGTAGACTCATTATGGTAAACCAAGGGTTTCTCTTCTATGAGTTCTCTCATATCTAGTCATATGAGAACCATCACAAGTAATTCACTGTTCACTATGTCACAGTATAGGCTCTGAAAGGTATGTTATAAGCTTTTAGCCAAATAAGTGCTTCTTTAAGCATGTATGACGTTTCATAACCAGTGGCCAATCAATCTTTCAATTTGACGTTAGAATTACATAATCCTCCTGACTAGAATCCTCCTGCTTAGCAGATAACACTTATTTATATATCACTGGAGCCATATTCAAATGCCATATTTAAGGGCATGTTCTTGTCAGAAGGTGAGAGGAACAAAAGCGCTCTGTAGAAGTCTAAACTAGAATCCTTAGTTACTTGGAAGTTGCTTCTTAGGCAGTTGATTTAGGGCTCTGTCCTTGTATCTCTCTGGCTGCTGGGTAAAGGCAGCAAACGCAGTGCTACCGGCAGTGAAAATAAAACAGGCACAGAGGACACTGAGTTTCTTCTCATATGACTCCGGTTTGGCTTTCACGGTTGGTCTAAAGTTAGTGAACACAGGAGGACTTTCATAATGGCAGACGACAAAAGCTGTTCCCCAAAGAACAAAGGAGGTTGCTGCAAATATATAGCCTGTCTCAGCCTTTCCACGACCTACCAAATGTTTTGGACTACAACTCCCATCATTCCTGACTGTCGGCCATGCCACCTGGGGCTGATGGGAGTTGAAGTCCAAAACACCTGGAGGGCACCAGGTTGGGGAAGGGCCTGTCCTGTCTCATCCCTAATCCTCATGCTAAACAGCAAATCCAAAAAATATTCTAACATCAAGAAAAAAGCCTCAGTAATGGAGTATAAATTATTACGATAGAAAAGGGCCTTGATACAGTTTTGCAGGATCCAGTGGATATGCTTGGGGTAGATTTGCAATGTCTGACACACACACAGTGTGCTGATTGTCTATCAAGAGAGTCACTGGAACTCCAGCCTTCCTCAAAAGCCATCTGCCTTGTAATCCATCCTCTTTAATCCTAAATTTGGGGATGTTGGTTGTCATTACCGATGAGGCAAAAACATGTTCCAGGTAGGGTTGCCAATTGGCCAGGGAAAGCTTGCTCCTGTGCTTGGAGAGGGAGGATTGATAGGCAGAAACCTGGAAGGCAAGTTTTCCATGTTAAAGAGATGAGCATTGCTGCCTATAAAAGGCAAAGCTACAGGGATACATTCAAAGGCTGATACAACACTAGTTCCAGGACTCAACCCTGCTATAGGCAACAGATTGCAGGACTGAGCCCTGCGGAGCCTTGGCATCACTTTAGCCCTCTACGAACGCATGTTGGTAAATACTACTATTTAGTGAACATTACAATGAACCAGTCGTGTGTGTGGAGAGAAGTATTGTATATGCCAGGGAACTCTGTGCATGTGAGTGATGCAGTGGGTGGTGGCCAGGGCACTCAGTGATGGTGTGATGGGCAGGTTTGCCTCCCTGCAGCATTGATTCCCCCCCCCCCTCATAAAAGTGAGTGGAGAAAGTTAAGGGATACATATCATTTAATAGGCCAGCCTTCCCCAACATGACATCCTCAAGATGCTTTGGACTACAACTCCCATCACTCTCAGCCAGCAGGGCCAAGGGTCAGGGAATTGCAATCCAAAACATCTGGAGAGTACCAGAGGTTTGAGAAGGCTGGCTAAGGGATAAATATTTCCATTTCCTGATAATTCCAGTTTCGGAGGGGTGGGGAGGATTTCCCCCTCTCCAACTTCAGTTGTGTCTCAGATTTCAGGTGGAGTTTACTCTGTTGTATTGACCTTGCATTTTTGGGTGTGACACTAGAGTATGATGGAGCCCTGGGATCTGGTGTGCATGGGCGCATAAGCGCATTATTTGTACAGTGCTTTGCCTTCAAGCTATTCAGTACTCACTAAAAATGAGTGGAGAAAACAAGTTAAAGACAGAGAGAAATAATATGGAAGTGGTACTGCTGCAACTTGCCTTCTGGATAATGTTGGGAGCACACTCTGTTCCACTCAAACCATGCTCACTCATTGGAAACATAGAAAGCTGCCTTTTACTGAGTCAAACCCCTGGTCCATCCAGCCTAGTATTGTCAACACTGACTGGCAGCAGTGGATTTCCAGGATTTCAGGCAAGATTCCTTCCTAGGCCTTCCTGGAGATGCCAGGGATTGAACCTGGGACCTCCTGCATGCCAAACGTGTGCTCTATCACTGAGCTACTACAGCACCTTCAAATTATTACATATCTGATGTTCATATTGGTAAAGGCAATGGCACATATGCCTATGACATGGGCTGTACTCCTGACACAGATCAACAACATCCCCAAAAGGCCATGCTAACTTGTCCTGCATAAGATCTGCACATAATAAGATGAAAATGTTTGATTTAAATGGCAGCTAGACTCAACCACCCAGTGCTGCTCAGAATGCTACTGCTTCGTGCTGCAGACCACCATCACTGTTGGGTAAGCCCACCAAGGCCAACGGATGGCACCAGGGGCCATTTTGCCTGGTACCCCCCTCAAACCCTTACCTGGCCTTGGTCCCCTTTTCACTACAGTGATGTGCAGCACAATCCTATGCTTGATCACTCCAATATCATAGAATCATAGAATAGTAGAGTTGGAAGGGGCCTATAAGGCCATTGAGTCCAACCCCCTGCTCAATGAAGGAATCTACCTTAAAGCATCCCTGACAGATGGTTGTCCAGCTGTCTCTTGAATGCCTCTAATGTGGGAAAGCCCACCACCTCCCTAGGCAATTGGTTCCATTGTCGTATTGCTCTAACACTCAGGATGTTTTTCCTGATGTCTATCCGGAATCTGGCTTCCTGTAACTTGAGCCCATTATTCCGTGTCCTGCATTCTGGGTTGATCGAGATCCTGGCCCTCCTCCGTGTGACAACCTTTCAAGTATTTGAAGAGTGCTATCATGTCTCCCCTCAATCTTCTCTTCTCCAGGCTAAACATACCTAGTTCTTTCAATCTCTCCTCATAGGGCTTTGTTTCCAGACCCCTGATCATCCTCGTTGCCCTCCTCTGAACACGCTCCAGCTTGTCTGCATCCTTCTTGAAGTGTGGTGCCCAGAACTGGACACAAAAGTCTTCCTATATCCTGTGGGACTTGCTCCTATCCTAAGTGTGTTTAGGAGTGCAGCATAAGGTGTCACCTAGTTTTTCCTTAAAGTCATTAACTTCCACAGCTTATTGATTTAGATCTTGGATGTGCAAGCTTGGATGTGCAGTTTCAGATGGTTTCACCCAAACTGTCCCTGGGCCAGATACACTTCAGTGTGCATTTTGGAGTAAACAAACCAAGCTACCAAAACCAAAACCAGGCTTTTCAGAGGGGATGCCTCGTCTATTTCCACTTGTATGAGGACGTTTTGACACAGAAATCTCCCACTCCGTTATGCTCTTTAAATGTGGGACTATTGTAGGGGGACAAAATGTCCTACATTACTCAGGGCAGTCCTCTGTTTGAAAGATGCCATCTGTATGAAGGACTATCTGGCCAATGTCCAGTTTAACGGTGAAGAATCATAAGAAACCACGAGAAGGGGAAGCTTTAAGAGGCCTTGAAGTTTCCCATCTAGTCAGCAAACTGTGCAGCGGGCAAACTGTTCACTTGGTCACAGTCTCCCCCATTATGGTGAGATGTATTGAATTTTCTATTTAAATTCTTGTAATTCTTGATAGACTTGTATCTATCCATATAAATTAGCATATGCATTTTTGTGCAAGGATATGTCCTCATTTGTCCTCTTTTTGGCAGCGTATAACTGGCAACCCTAGATTATTGCTTTCGCTGTCAGCAGGTGGAGCTTGTTTTATTGAATTCTCAATCGATGGTTCCTTGAACTGTAACCAGAGTTCAAGGAGCTACAAACTGGGTGAAGAAGACCTCTAGATGAAATGTTAAAGAAAAAGGGGGGGGGGTTAGCTAGCTTGCTTGCTAGCTGTGTAAAAGCGCAGGTATCTGTGTAATTAATTTGGCCCTCGCTGTGCTGCAAAGGAAATGCATTGGATTGTTATAACTTTGAACTAGTGAAGATGTTTGTGGATTGAGATTCAGTACTTTTCAAACAGATGTACATTAATCCAGCTGGGTTAAGTTGTATGGTTTGTGTAAATCTTCTGAGATCCAGACTAGAGAGTGTGATGATCTGTCTGGCAGCAGTCAATATTTTTGCTTCAGCAAGATGATTCTAGACTGAGGAAGCGGTTTGAAGGCTGCACCCTGTAAAACCTTCTGGCCATGGCCAGTTGGTATAAATTTCAGATAGTTTCAATGTCCAGCTGTGGAATCCAGTGCCTTGCAGTCCTTTGACAGTGTTTTATGAATATTCTCATCAGCAACATCCTAATTTTTGCGATTCTTCAAGGAAAGCCAAAATAAGTGAGCCCTTGCAGCAGCTTTTGAACCCATGTCTGCAGCTGTCCCTCTTAACAGCAGTTTGATCTGCAGCAATTCCCAGGAGATAATGCTTAGCTCCATGCCATTAAATGCTTCCCTGCTGATTTTTGCATGTCAGACGTTTGTGAAAGGCATATGAGTAAGCTGGACTTATTTCCTGGTCAGTTGGCAACTCTGTTTGGAGTCCTGGTTCAAATCTCCCCCCAGCTACAAAGTTCACTGAGTAGCTTTGAGAAAATCAGAACCTTTCAACCATAGAAGTTGTGTTGTGAAGTAGATCTTAATTCTGTGGGAGGTGAGTTATGTATACAATGAACTAAGATTGCCAACTGACCAGGAAAAAAATTGCTGGGACTGCTGCTAGCATCAGCACAATGTAGAAAACAGCAGATAAAGATGTTTCACTGCATGGAGATAAACGTTATTATTTACAAATGATCAAGCTGATACCAAAAGCCCAGGAGCAAGGGTTAATTAAAAAGTTAGCAATCCTAAAATGAACTGTCTGGAATCAGTTTATATTAGTAGAGAAAACTGAACTTGTTCCATTGATTTAATGAACATACAGAAATGGCTATCTTGTGAATTCTGGGATCTATCTTTGGTTCTCGTTACCAGTGGCAGACCTAATTATGGGCCCAGAGGATATAGATCCATAGTCCAGGGCTATCACTGAAATCAAATAGGTCATCCTTCCACAATGGGGTGCCTTCCAGATGTGTTGGACTATAGTTCCTATCATCCCCAGCCAGTATGGCCATTGTTTGAGCATGATTGTGGTTGTAGTCCAACACATCTGGAGGGCACTAAAATGGGAAAAGCTGAGATTATACTTTCCACCCAGTTTTAAAGTCAGTGTGGCATAGTGATTAGAGTGTTGGACTGCGACTCAGCCATGAAGCTCTCTGTGTGACTTTGGGCCAGTTCCTGACTTTCAACCTAACCTACCTCACAGGGTTGTTGTGAGGATACAGATGGAGAGAAATAAGTTTATATACACTGCCTTGGGTTCCTTGCAGGAAATAAATGCAGGATATAAATATACTCAATCAATAAAGTTTATGTCAGCTGGGTTCATTAGGCCTAAACACTGAAGAGGGGGAAATAAGGTAGAACAAACCTCTTCCAAATCCCCTATTGCTTCTATGTTATTTTATTTATTTACTTATTTATTTAAAGTATTTTTATCCTGCACCTCAGCCAAACAGCCTTCCAGAGCTCCTTGCAAACAATCACTGAAGAGATGATCTCTGCCCACAGGCTTACAGTCTAAAAAGACACAACAGGCAAGGAAAAAGAGATGGTGAGGGAAGAGGAAAAATGAGGAAGGCTTTTGGCTTCCCCTCTCATCTTCCAGCTGAAACTAATAGGAATCAGTATGGGGAGTTGTCCAGAAATCCTTTCCTTGAGTATTGTTAAGGGAATGAGGAAGGTAGGGGGGTGAAATGAGGTGAGAATGGGTCAGGGTAGAGGACTTTGGTCTGTCTTCCTGGGAATTGTGGGGGGATTTAGGAACCCCATATTCCCCTTTGTTAGGATCTTTCATTGGGGGTCAAAGACTCCCAAGACAACATCTCCTTTCTGATAAGTAAGTTTATTACAAGCAATTGCAAATAGTATGCACTCTAGAGCATGTCCAAAGTGAGACTGGGTTATGGTCAGAGGTCCACCCTCTTTTATAGGTTTGAGGGGGATTGAAGATCTACACACAGATATAAGAAAACACCAATCATAATTGAGCATTCAGATCCAAAAGGGACCAATCAGCACATCAGGATTACAGCCAATGAGAATACAGAGTTTAGGAACCAATCAAATACAGAATATGGGATTGGGTTTATCCAATCCAAATCAGTCTGATGAAATATTTTTACACTTGCACATTTTGAAGTGAAGAACTTGTGTTACTTCTTATCATTCTTCTACAGACTTCCTCTGTACTTCCTCTGTCAGGGTGGACTATGCAAGAAAACAGCTTCTTATCTATTTTGGCAGGGTGTGTGGTGCTAACTGGCTAAGGGGCCTCTAAGTGAGAATGCTAGCAACCTTCCTATTTTATGCAGAGTCATACTATATATGGCTTATTATAGTGCATTTAGTATTCCTCTCTGTCTTTACTTTTGAGTGGTCAAGCTCCCAGTCTGGCACACCTCTCCAAAACCTGTTTGTGAGACAGGTTAGGCTCACAGTCTATGATTTCTCCAACAGTACCTCCTTCCTCTTGGCCTCTGCTCTTCCCCTCACCCATTGCCAAATATTATTTCCAGGATTGCATGAAACTGCATTTCTCTCCCATGGCTGCCTCTTCATTTTCTCTCTTAACATGATTAATGCTGGTAGCAAATAATTACTAAAGCCTTTCTAAACATAGTGCCTTACAGATGTTTTGTACTACAACTCCCATCTTCCCTGGCCATTGGCCAAACTATCTGGGGCTGATGAGAGTTGTAGTACAAGAGGGCCCCACATTGGGGGAGCCTGAGCTGCTACATAATGGCCTATGCAGGAATACTGTGACTGGTGCTGCCTTTGCAGCTCAGGCGCTTGTATTGACGCTGTCACTGCTGGTAGTTTGGCATGGCCAGATTCATCCATTGACTTCTGCAGGCATCCAGCACAATGGGTGTGTAACCTCCTTTATCCTTGGGCTGGTACTTTGGCAGCCAGGAAAATTATGTTACTCTAGCAGAAAGTTAACGTCGAGCGAAGGATTTGTGGCCCCAATTCAAGCCGTAGCATCGGAAGGGATCCAGACGTAAGAAACCATGGACCATTTTGCAATGCGGACTATAGGCTTCTCAGAACTGGGGCAGGGAAATTACAGTCCTTTGGACCTCCGTGGTCCTGGGATCTACAGACTGAAGACATTGTTAACAGGGCTATTTATGGATCATATTCTTAGAGCTAAATAATACATCACATGGGATGGCTCAGATTAAAGTCAGTTCCCGTCCATCTATATCTCCTCACGTACTCTCTGCATTCCATGGCATTTGTCCCCATTGTTTTCAACGTTCTTCCCACCACCACCACGGCACCCATGGAGATAGGAACCTGTCAACTGACTAGCCACTTTTTTTTCCTGGTTCCTTTGTTTTTAAATTGTACAATTTTAATTTGCTTTTTAAATCTTCTTTCGTTTCCTGTTTATAGCTGTGTTTACCGCTCTGGAATCTGCCTTAGATAAGTGAGTGGTATATAAATATTGTTTAATAATAATGGCAAATGAGGATAGCACTTCATGAAAGTATATGCCATTAAAAAAATGTTAGGGTCGTATCTAGTGGTGTCATTCTGCTAGTGCAAAGCTCCGACTGCCTGCAGGAATCCCACTTATCTTCCATGCTCAGCTGTCTGAGCCAATACGCTGATTCTATTTGTGCAAGGCATGGTGCAAGCCAGGATAACTTAATTCAGCCAGGTGCTAGTTGTGCTAATTAATCTTCTAGTGGCTAGTGGAACAAGGGCCCAACTCTTGCCATTTTTCTGCTAGCGTATCGTTGGTCTTTGAGGCGAGACAAGACTTTTGCTGCTACAAACTTAACAGGGCTTCTGAGTTTTCTGCCGCAATGATTTTGGAGAAATTGGTACATGGCACCATATAAATCAAACTCCTAGAGGTCTATCAGGCTGAACCTACACCAGGGCCAGCCCGAGACATTTTGCTGCCTCCAGTTTCAGTGGAGCTGTGAATCCATCCTAGGTTTCAGTCGGAACCAGCTAGACCTCTAAAGGAGCTGAATCCTACCCTCAAAATAGATTCGGCACCTTAAATCATTGTTTTGGAGTTCTGGCTGGTTCTGACTGAAACCCAGAATTGTTTCACAGCCCCACCAAATGCGGAGCCACCAGCCTCCATTGGCCTGAGGCAAAACCCCCCACCAAGGATGCTTCTTTCCCGCCATTCCACATTCTGAAGCAGTGGTGCAGCTGGGGCTGTGCCTTGGGACCACAGACTTAGCACCTGAGGCAGCATGCGCACACCATGGCTCAATTCGGATGACACATTAGACAACGGAGAAGGGGGGGAACAATCGTCAGTTGTGTTGCTTATTGTGTTGTTTGGAGGGCAACGCACAACGCACACACAACTGACAGTACATTAATCAGGCACTTTAAACAACGGAGCGAATCAACGGGCTTGCACATTGTTTAGCCCGAAGCCCCGTTGTTTAAAGTGTCGCCCGAATTCAGCCCCCCCCCTCTCTCCGTGGACTGTTCCGTTTGGTCAGCCTACATCTAAAGCCCCTTCCCCCCCGGAAGGCCATTCAGTCTAGGCACCACTGTTCTGAAGCCAACCTGACTAGCAGTTGGATCTTGCTTCAGCACTAGTGATGGGACAGTATCAGCAGTCTCTGTCCTCCAACATCTCACTTCTGCTTCCTGCCCCTCTGCATTGCCTCACTTCGCCTGACAGCAGGGCCAGTTCTGGCCTGCCTACTATCCAAAAGAGTTATAACATTTTTCTCTTTGCGGAGGCTAAGGTCAGAGTAGGTGCAGGGTAGCTTTAATTTGAATTGATATCTGTCTTAATTTTTAAATGTTGACACCTGCCCTTGGGAAGTAGCAGGGTAGAAACTGAAGTAACTAAATTAATGAATGATCTCCCCAATGAGGCCCGCCTGGCGCCAACACTGTTATCTTTTTGGCGCTAGGTCAAAACTTTTCTTTTCTCCCAGGCATTTTAACAGCTCAAGTTGAGGTTTGAGTGACATTGTGGCCAGGTTTAACAGTTAAAATGTTTTAAAGTATTTTAATGACAGCTGTTTTATGTTTATGGTTTTAAATTTTGTATGTTGTCTTTTTAATGCTCAATCTTTTTAATTTTTGTAAACCGCCCAGAGAGCTTCGGCTATGGGGCAGTATATAAGTGTAAATAATAATAATAATATAATAATAATAAAATAATAATAATAATAATAATAATACATTGGGAGCTTATTATTGCTGCAATAGGGAAGAACCAGCAAGGTTTGAAGCTCCGTTGCCTCTTCCATAGTTAAAGCACTTCTTATCTGTCACACAGATCCAGTACCTAATCCTACCAAAGTGGCACATAAAAAAATAAATCCCGCTGACTTGAAAGGCAAATTCAGATCAGACTGTTTGGGATTGCTTGAATGACTTCCAATCCCTTCCAGGAAGGGCCTTCATCCCAAGAAACTCATTTTTGCTATTTGGTGATTCTGCAGACAGATAGACCACCAGGCACCCACTGAGTCCGTACGGTAAGGGAGTTGGCATTTCTCTGTAGAGCACTCATTACACATCTGCTTCAAAAAGAACAGACGCTAACTCCTTCTTCTGGTAGAGAACAGTCCTATGTGCTCGTCAGGGCATTCATTCTTAGTAGTCTTTCTTTCCTTTCAGACCTCCTTACCATCTGTAGGCTGGTTTATTGGTTCCAAAGGAATGAAACAGAGCCAGATTCTGGCATAACAGAAAGACTGTTGCCGAGGTGAAGATTATTTTAGCTAACTTAAGCCTGTAGAACCCTGGCAGCCTTTAAAACTTAAACACACATGCATGCACTCCATTAAACACACACACTCCACTTTAGGAGGGGGGAATTCAGAGTGGGAACATGGAGGGAGGTGCCTCTTGACTGCTGCTTCTCTCCCCTGAAGGGAAGAGCAGCTGTGTGCGTGTTGCGTGTGGAATTTCGTGTGGAGAAATAGCACTCTTCCTGCCACTTTCTTGTTCAGAATGCCGCCCCCCCTTTCAAAGTAATTTTTTAGTTTTTATTTGTTTATTACATTTCTTCACTGCCCAATAGCTGAAGCTAAGAAGAAAGAGCTGTCAGGGTTTAGTTATATTCATTTATTTGATTTGTACCCTCGTGACCTTTCCACCACGAAAATGGTGCTCAAAGCAGCTAACAATTAGTTATCCCCTAACAAGCACTTGTCTATCCTGGACCAGCTCAAGAGCATTAATTTATTAACAGAGCGATCTTATACATTATCTCCTCCAAAGTAAGCCCCACTGAGTTTAATGGGACTTAATCCCAGGTGAGTGTGTATAGGATAGTATTATGAATTGCCTTAAGCCAGTTGCCATTCTGACCTGTCTCAGAGGGCTGTTATAATGATGATTGGCGGTGAACCACTAAATAAATGCTAAATAACATTATCAGCTACCTAAACAGGTATAGGTATAGGCATAAGCCCACTTGCAAACACGGCCAGTAAGAAATGCAGGTATTATTTCAAAGTTTTGAGCCCACTTCACCTTTCCCAGCCTACAAAATCATAACAATAAACAGAATTCCCCCTGCCCCAATAAAGCATTGAGGCCTGCAGAGAAAATAACTGTTGTTTTTTTTAAAAAAAAAAAATCAACAAGCAAGTCCCTGCAAGAAATTTATTTATGTATTTATTTATTTTCCTAAAAGATAGCAGAAAGGGATTTGGATCAGCCTCATCTTTCCCTAGACTTGGAAAACCTTTCATCTACAGTGTTAGTGTTTCAGAAGTTCCTTGAAGTCCTTAATAGATAGATTGTTGTGGGGAGGAGAAGGTGCTTATATAGAGAGATACCTGTGTTGGAACAATCTGTCACTTTGTCTCAAGTCATGCACTGTATCTCAGTTTGAATACTGGTTTAGGAAGAGTAGGGAATAGACCAGAATGATGATACTCCTTGGCTACTGTCAGTACTCAGTTTCTGTCACCACAGAATAGGGTGGACTTAGTGTTCTACTTTATAGAGGACAGTCATCTAATGGAAGGTGACGTCTGTTTGAAATTGTGTCCAGTCCAAGTTTGGTTTAAAGTCAAAGAACCATAAGAAAGGGGCCTTGAAGGTGCCCATCAACAGTTAGGACATGGAAGAGCCTAAGAATTCTTCCTTCATAATCTCAATATGTCCCTTTAGGAAGCTTGCTCCCTGCTTCCAGAAATGTGCTTGCCACTATGCAATCCTCTGAGCTTGGCCCTCTTTCAGGGGCACCATTTTGTATTGTCTGACTGACAGATTGATGTATAAACATTTGTACCCTACTTTTCAGCTCTGAATCAGCATCCAGAGTAGCCAACAATTTAAAACTGCTATCATCTCATTGCAACAACAAAAGATCACACAGCATTACCAACAGTGGTAATGTTTAACCACTTAAAACCCATGCTAGGAAGATAAAACAATATCAAAGCATCTAAAAGGAAAATCTGAGCAATCAGAAAGATCTTTACCTGGAACCAAAAAGAAAAATGAGTCAGTTCCAGGTGAGCCTCTCTGAGGAGGGAATTACTGAAGAGCATGCCATTACTGAACAGGCCCTTGTTTCCAAGACAATTCAATTCAGACAAGGTGGGTGGGCTACTCACCATTAACGATAAGCCAATAAACCTTGTAATCGCCTTTAGTCAAGACTGTATATGGTCACAAGCATGCATGGGTACAAAAAGACAAGGCTATTGGCAGATCTAAAGAAACAAATCAGGATATATCTATGTGCTCTGTGTGTGCACGCACATCATATATTACAGTGCCTTGTGATTTCGGATCCAGTATGACAAAGTAAAAGGTTGATATGTAGGTTTTAATGCAGAATATATTTGTAGTAAAGCCAGGCTGGGCTGCAAATCTCAAATTAAAAAAAAATCTGAACCTAGATGAGACCTGAGGGTTGGAGTCCAGCATTTTTGTGGGTCTGGGGGTGGAACCTATAATTTTGGTCCATCCAGGGATAAAGCCCCCTGCAAATATTGTCTAAAAGAATATGTAGGGAAAACGGCCTTGTCCCTTTGTTTTTCTGTCAACTGTACTGATTTTTTTAAAAAAAATAATAATCCTGCCACATTGGTTATTTTTTGGTCAATTAGCAATCTTAAATCCAAGTCCCCCACCCTTGATAGGGATGATGTGGAATGGAATTAAGGGAAATCTGTAAAAAAAGGAGATGAAAGCAGAAGGACTCCTGTTCTCATTGATCAAATATGTAATGTTAGCATCTTGCATCTGTTAAAATAACCAGCACTGATGAGCAATACGTTCATATTTCAAGCTTCGTTTGAGCTGTTTACTATTTCTCATGGCCTTATAGCAGGGCATGGAAATTTTTACCAAATATGAGAACTCAGTGTACTGAGTACTAAATCCATGTCCAAAATGAACTGCTGGTTTGTGAGGAAATGTGGCGGCCCTAGGGTCCAGCAGCTCCCAGGCATAGAGAGATTGTTTCTATTATTTCTGAAGCTCTAAGCATTGGCATGCCATTGGTGTAAAGAAGCAGAGTCCAAGGCCTCTGTGACAAGAGATTTCAGATATAAAGACTATGACAACTGAACAATCACCATTTGCCATCTTTCCTTCTCATGTCTCTCTGGCTTGAACTGATTTTTTTTAGCAGCCATAGTGGCAGACTGGCAGCACAACAAAGCTCAACTTAAACTTTTAGGCCTCAGATAAATGGGTTATTTCTCCAAGGCTGCAAAAGATTAAAGCTCTGAGCAGGTTGTGAGATAATGCAAGAGCTGAGTCAAGATATTTTGGTGCCTCGAAAGCAAAATCCCAATGGTGCCATTGCCCTACACACTAATTGTCATGGGGTGCTGCTATCTATCTACCAGGATCTATCTATCTCCTGTATAAGCCTCATTGAAATGCATGTGTGTTTAGGACAGCCAGGCCAGTTGAAGAGGGCGAGTTTTCAGATGACAGTCCTCTATTTGAAGGGTTGTCCAGTCCAAGTCCAGCTTAAAGATAAAGAATCATCACAGGGAAGAGCTGGGCCTTGAAGTTGCCCATCAACAGCACCTGGACAGGAGTTTGAGCAAGCACCACAAATTATCTGTTCACAGTCTTCCCCAATAGGGTGAGATGTATTGTATTTCTATTAAAATTATAGTTATTTCTAAATTCGCATCTATCTGTAGAAATTAGTATATGTAAATGTTATGCAAATCAGTGTGCTCTTCTGTCCTGGCCACCCTACATGCATTATTGTGCTCTTGTATGGTTCCCATTGAGAACTTCCCAGCAGATCATCAGTCGTTATTATTATTATTATTTATATTTATATACCGCCCCATAGCCAAAAGTCTCTGGGCGGTTTACAAAAATTAAAAGATTGAACACTAAAAAGACAATATACAAAATTTGAAACCATAAACATAAAACAGCTGACATTTAAAACATTTAAAACTTTTAAGCCTGGCCACAAAGTCAATTAAAACCTCAACTTAAGCTAAAGTTAAAAATGCCTGGGAGAAAAGAAAAGATAATAGTGTCGGCGCCAGGCGGGCCTCATCGGGAAGATCATTCCATAATTTGGGGGGGGGGACCACAGAGAAGGCCCTCTCCCTTGTTGCCGTCCTTCGAGCTTCCCTCGGAGTAGGCACCCGGAGGAGGACCTTTGATGTTGAGCGTAGTGTACGGGTAGGTTCATGTCGGGAAAGGCGTTCCATCAGGTATTGTGGTTCCAAACCGTGTAAGGCTTTATAGGTTAAAGTGTGTAAGTCATCAGTACCATTTGGATTTTGCCTTTCTGTGTCCTACGCTGTGACGTTGAATAGTTGCTGTGGCGTTCCGTGCCTTGTAGAATGGCTGCCCCTTGGTAAGGAATATCTCTACTGCTTCTGGAAAGTATGGAACCCAGGCAGCATTTAGCTTGGGCTTCCCCCCTCCTCTTTATTAAATTTCTATACCGTCCCATAGCCAAGGCTCTCTGATAAATTGACAAAGATTAAGACCAGCTCCTTTCCACACATCATGGAAGTACCATCGGTGATGTCCCCAAAGTTCATAATTACCTGTTTCAGAATGTGAATTTGCCTTGCTCATCATGTTCAGACATATTCTAAATTGAGCGTCAATTCCCTCAGAAGGTCTTGTCTGTGTGAGAATGCAAAATGAGATTTTGCACATCTTCAGTCAGTGGACAGCAGACCTAGTAGCCCAAACAGACTGCTTGGTAGCACTCATGAAAACTTTTAAAGAAATCGTTAAATCCTTAAACAAATCATTGAATCTCAATAATTAATAACTAAGACAACATCCCAGAATTCTCTGCACTATAACAGCGGTATTTGAGTAGTATTTTTATTTAACTTGGCAGTTAAAAACTGTGAGTACTGGAAGGTATTCTTGGAAATGAGGCAAAAACATCTGTTGCTGAATGGGGTTTGTCCATATAGCCACTGTTTTTCTCTTGGTCAAGTGAATCACAGACACACTTGCTCAAAGAAGAGAAATTGGGTAGTCGGATGGAGTGGAGATGGTTCTGCCATCTCACTATGATTCTTTCCTGAGTTTTTATTTTAACCAAAAGCAAGGTTGGCCAAAGCACAAGATGATTCAGTGTAGAGAAGCTGACCAGAGTAGTAGTTAATCTTAAATCAACACTTCAGCAATGGAACAGCCCACCTGAAGGCAGTAGGCTAAGCGTAGGGGACACAGGACAGCCACCCACAGCTCTGTCCTCCAACACTTGCTGCCCACCCCAGGATGTGCTGCTTGAGGCTGCCTCCTCACCCTTCCTAATCATAAGGCCAGCCTGCTTGAGCCAATGGAAGAGTGTTATTTGGTTCCACTTGTTCAGCTCAAGTCTCTCTCAGTCTCTCTCGGTCTCTCTCTCTCTCTCTCACACACACACACCTTTATTACCTGCAGGGGGAAATATAGGGACTTCCTATTTTTTCCCCACAGGTGAAAAAAGCTGCCTGGAGAAGATGATTTTGAACTTTAAAAGTAACTGGGAAGGAAAAGGATGAAGCGGTCTCTGCTTCCCACACTCCCTTATTCTACTCTGGCTCATAGCCTGCCTAGGTTGATTTGTTTTTTTTAAAAAAACAAAACAAAACAGTACACATGGAAGAAAGGATCACTAAACTTTTCATAATATATACTTTGCTTTAAACTGCAGGCCCAATACAAGCTGTAGGTTTATTTATGGCAACCTTTATGCACCATGTAACATTCCCAATGCTAATCTAACGGAGACCTTTCAGCTTGAATTTGGCAGGGAGGTGAAAAGGGAGCAAATACATCTTCCCGCACCTCGCTTGGCTAATCTTTTCAGTGCGAACACAAGTTTTGTGGTGGCAAAGATCTCCCTGCCAGCTGCCAGCTAGCGGCTGTCAGTTTAGTTCCCACAATCCTCATGGAAATGACACTGTGTCAACAGCCCGACCTCCCTTTGGGTCTCCTTTTTATCTTTTGCTCTATAAAAGGATCCCAACCATAGACCAAGTCAGCATACTGCTGCTGCTCACCGATTCTGTGATTCACTGAATCTTTTTGGCCTCACAGCAACCAGCCCAGCTCCATTCTATTCACCCTTTTACTTCACTGCTGCCACCATATAACACTGTGCCTTACCTCAGGTACTTTAAGAATCCAATCCAGTTTATGAAACAAAATAACTTTTTTTTAACAATAAGTTCATGCAGTTTATTAATCCTATGGTTTCATTTATTGCAATACTTTTTTGCTACAATACAGTATCCTTTGCTTCCTTGCCTACTCTACCCATTAGTTTAATCTATCTCCTCCTATTCCCTCTTTTCCCAAACAATAAAACACAATGATCCTACTCTGATCTAAACCCCTCAGCAGACAAACCCACTCTCCTCTCACTCTGTCAACTCTCCACCCACACTCTCAAATCTGACTGCTAACTGCTCTTGAATCAACCAGCCAATCAGCATTCACCTCAACATTCTATTCACTCACTCACTCCCCACCCCAACAGCATTAATCACTTACCCTTCGAAGTCCAAACAGCACTTCCATCATAGAGAAATACCAATAAACAGTAAAACATCACAAGCACATATAGCAATATGGGTTCGGGTGGATCATTCACAAAAACAGAAATCTCTGAGCCTATCTACACTACTGCTTTAAAGTGGTTTAAAACAGTTTTAAATGGTTTATAACAGTTTTGAGAACTGTTGGGGCCCAGGACACACTCCATATACAGTTTTCAAAATGTTTTCAAAGTGTTTTATCCTGCGTGTGTAGATAGGCTCTCTCTACAAACTTCACCACACTCTCTCAGTCAGGCTGCTGTTAGGACATGAGTGTTTATTATTCTTCCCCCCCCCCCCATGCTTATTTCACAGCTGGCCTCTGCTCCAGGCTATTCTGTTTCCCTCTGTCTGAGGATGTGTTTGGTAGAAGTATCGTTGTTCCTCAAGGAGAAAAAGTCAATGCATATAAAGAATGCATTCAACCCACTTCTATTGCATCCTACCTAAACTAGCAGCACTGCAGATGAGGAAGAGACAGGAATTGTTACCCCTAATTTCAAACAAGAAGCTTTGGGGGTGCAAACAGCCTCTTCCATGTCAGGCTATGGATTCTGTCAATGTCATGTGGTGTCGCTTCAGTTGCAAGGTTAGGCTATGGATCAGATTTTGAGCAAGGATGAAGTTGTTGAGGGAAGCAAGACAGAAGGAGATTAGCACTACAGAATGCTTACAATGGGTCTGGATGCCAGATTAAATTGTTTGAATGCTGCACCAACAAAGGGCTGAACAAGACTGAGGTTTAAATAAGAGTTTGGCTGCCTTTAGGCTGATTGGCCCCACCTCCATACTGACTGAGTCTTTGTCTCTTAAAGGGCCTTGACCTGTTTTAGCAAACTCGGGCTGCAATAATGTGGGATTGTGGCATGCTAGTTTCTTTGTGGCCAGAGTCCTCAGAGCCTGAGGATGGTCATGTGACTTCCTCTGGACGTGGGAGAGCTGCTTCTGGGGTCTTTCTAGAGAACTGGGTCCTTGGGAGATGGAAGCTTCATGAGGCCTTCCTGTAGCCGAATCCTCTTCCCTGAACTGTTAACACTGGAGCCTCTTTTTCTGAGAACAAGGGGTTGGGAATCCACTGAGGATGCAAGTTCATGGTCCATGACACGGCCTTAATTTATATTTCTGGAGAATTTGTACTTGATTGCGAATGGTAGGCAGCAGTGGGTAATGGCCTTCTACTTATGAACAAGTGGCATGTTCTTGATAGATTGTACCTCTTCTACTTATCCACTTGAATAAGTAGGCAGGGTGGTTGGGATTGATTTCTGATTGAGATTTGGTCCTCTGTGCTCGAACAAATGAAATCCCTACCGATTGTGTTAATTGTGTTGGCAAATTCTGCCAATTTACCCTCCAGCCCCTGTTGGAATCTTTGCATAGTCTCTGGATGAAGTCTGGCACCTCCACTTTCAAATACACTTCAGTTTTGCAACGTATTCCTCAAAATAGGATACAAGCAATTTAAAAACCTACTGGCCCTTAAGTCTTCAGAGTGGATGGATGAATGACAGGTTCTGAAACTGCGTTCCAGTGAACCCTGGAGTAGGAATGTATAAGAAATTTGTTTCGGCTCATTTTTGATCAGGATTTCACACTTTTTGGAATGAATATGGATTCAGACGCAATCTACAGTCAAGGTCAGAACATTTCTGAGCTTGCAATGCGATTCACAGACCAAAAAGGCAGCGTTCGACAGTATGCGTACATTTGAAAAATGCCCATGAGAAAACACGTACTTTTGAAAAATGTCCACAAATACTCTTTAATCAATAGGAGAAGAATGTGTTCATTTCAAAGATACACACAATTGTTGTATACATTTGGGGGAAAATACCCATTAAAATAGGAATGGAAATGCATGTGAAAGGGGGGGAAAAAACCAAAACTCACAATCTGATATGGACTTGAATCGGAATGAGCTTCAAGATGGAATTCGGAGAACTTCTGTGAGTTGGAGTTTTGATGATTTGCACATCCCTACCTGGAGGGATTCTTGGACACTTCTGAGGGGCTCCACAATGAGAAATGTAGTAATAGTCACCAAACTTCCCATACAGATAGCTTGTCCATAATTTATCTTCCTCTCCAAGTTTACCATATTCTGAATTCAGACACAACAAGGGTTTTGTCCAACAGGAGCCACCAATGCCCACACATGAACTCTCAAACATGCCCCAGACTGCTTTGCAGTGTTCCGGGTTCCCATGGTAGATATTATATTTATTTATTTGTTACATTTATATAATAATGATGATGATGATGTATTTATTTTTTACCCGCCTCTCCCTCTGCTCAAGGCAGGGTACCTGCTTCTCATCCCCCTCCCATTTTATCCTCGCACCAATCCTGTAAGGTAGGTTAGACTGAGAGATAGGGTGACCAGATAAAATCCAGGTCAGGGCTCATGTAACTTTAACAGCTGTAGAGAAAAGGGAATTTCAGCCGGTGTCATTTGTATGCAATTAGTTCCTGGTGAAATTCCCTCTTCATCACAACAGTTAAAGTTGCAGGGGCCCTGCCTTCTTTTGTATATGGTCACTCTGGTATAGTGCATGCAACTTTAACTGTTGTGATGAAGAGGGAATTTCACCAGGAACTAATTGCATACAAATGACACTGGCTGAAATTCCCTTTTCTCTACAACTGTTAAAGTTACATGAGCCCTGACCTGGATTTTATCTGGTCACCCTAAAGATAGTGAGTGTCCCAAGGTCCCAAGGTGAACACACCACACCATGTTGGCTCTCAAGGGTGTTCCAGCAGACAAATCATCAGCATTCTGGCTTGGCCAGAAAGAGACATCTGAGGATTTTGGTTTAGTTTGTAGAAGAGAATATGGGAGGAGTGATCGCAAAAAATCAGAGAGCAGGCCAATGAGTCTGAATAATATAGCAGACATTGTGGCATATGGAAGATGTTTCATCTCTTGGCTAAGCTGAAATGTCATTTTGCCTAAGTAATAATAATTTCCCAGGCCTTGTCCCTCTGTGGAACCTCCAATCAAGATAACCTTTCCAATTGTCTACATGTTAATCAGCATTGTAATCATTCCTATTTGAGGCATGTTTGAAGTTTGTCATTTTCGGAGATCTCAATTTTATCCGGTGTGCGTGTCATGTGCCTTAGCATATCATGAGACATTTTAATATAGAACAGCTAATTGGCAGGGTGACATCTTTCTCATTTTTTATAACCGGGTTTTAAACAGAGGTGATCATTTGTAAATAATAATCTTGATCATTACATTTGTTCTAATTAAACAATGAGGCATATCAGGAGTACAGTAATCATGAGATAATCACATCCCTGGCATAATTATCAGGTACAGGGCACAGCCAAGTATCTCTCTAATGCCGCAGAGTGTGATTATCTTGTGATAACTACACCCTGTAGGTTGCCTAATTTTCATTACAAAATGGAATTATTTTTATTAAAATGAACAAGGGGTGGTAGTGGGGGAAGCTGCCCTTTTCTTCTGACGGAGGAAGAGAAGACTGATGGCTTGCAATGCTTAGCAGGAATTTCAGGTGGGCTGATAAAGTGTGGATTAATCATTGACTGCAGGTGCTCTGTTGTTCTCATCCACGTGGCTTTGCCATGATATGAATAGCGACGGACTTAATATGTCTGGCTCTGTGTGAAGCTAAAAGAAGAGGGTCAAGAACAGCTGCACTGAATAGCAGCGCTGCATACAAGAACAGCTGGGATAAAATATTTTTGAGGGCGCCCAGGTTTTTATTACACGTATTACAACTGTTGCCATTTATAATATCCATCTCTTCGGCGTGTTTGGGGCCACATGACCCTTTTTCAATAGGGCTGCCAGGTTCAACTCGCAAATCAGCATTCCCCAGTCCTTTGTCTGTCCTTCTTTTACTATACCATGGTTCCGTTTGGGCACTCGGTTCCCAGCTTTGCAGGAATGAGCAATGGGACCATCACTCCTCTTGCCCCCTCCCTTCCTCGGTGATTACATTCAGGGTCAATTAAACCACAGGGAATCGTTACATCCAAAATGGGGATTGTGGCTTAATGTCAGTTTACTTAAACCATGGTTTGAAGAAAATTTAAGACCCTGGTTAATAATCTGACATTAAACCATAGTAAACTGTTTCAGATGTAATGGCTAACTGTGGTCTAATTAAACAGGTTGTAAGCCCAAGTAAGGATGCAGAGGGAGATGAGGCTGCCTCTCTTTCTTCCCCAGTTGTTTGTCCTGCTGTTGACTAAACTGAATGCTGCTCTTTTTCCTTATGGGTCTGTGGGTTGCCTACAGCAGAGCTCAAAAGGAAAAGAAGAAAGAGTAGGACAGACACGAAAACATACTTTTGAACTTAGTGATATGATGGTAGTTGGCAGTATTGATGGTGTGTTGCTGATTGGATTGTATGCGTTTCTTTTTGGATGTTCCTGGTTAGGCTGACCAATATGAAAAGAAGGATAGGGCTCATGTAACTTTAACAGTTGTAGAGAAAAGGGAATTTCAGCCAGTGTCATTTGTATGCAATTAGTTCCTGGTGAAATTCCCTCTTCATCACAACAGTTAAAGTTGCAGGCACTAGGCTGTCCAGATGGCTCGGGATTTCCCGGTCCTAACCAGGAATCCAGGGGCGAACCGGCCCAACCGGGGGGCGGGGGGGCAAACCGGGGTGGCGGGGGGTCACGCGGCAGTGGCAGCAAGCAAGGAGCAGCAGTAGACCCGGTGGAGGAGGAGCCCGGGAAGCGGCCGCCCCAGCAGGTAAGTGCCCTCCCTCGCGCCTCACGCTCCTTACCCGCAGGGGCGTCCGCTTCCCTCCGGTGCTCGAATCTACTGAGAAACAGGCTTCGCGGCCTGTCCCTCAGTAGCGCGCCGGGTGATGACGTCATCACCTGGGGCGATACTGAGAGACAGGCCGTGAAGCCTGTTTCTCAGTAGATTCGAGCACCGGAGGGAAGCGGGTAAGGAGCGCGAGGCGCGGGGCACTTACCTGCTGGGGCAGCCAGGTCCGCCGCCGCGCCGCCGCTGGGTCCGCTGCACCACCGCCGCCGTGCCGCTGCCGCCGCGATTACGTCACTTCCGGATCCGGCCCTCCCCTGCCTCTTCCGCGCGGCCGCTGGCCTTACGAGCCGGCGGGGGAGCCGTCGTCGTCGTCGTCGTCAGAGGCAGCAGAAGAGAACCCACCCCGGTAGGTCCGGGCTGATGTTTTTTGGGGGGGTGGCTTGGTGGGGGGCTTGTTTTGGGTGGGGGGGTGGCTTGGGGGGGTTGTTTCGGGGTGGCTTGGTGGGGGGGTTGTTGGCGGGGGGGGGACACCGGGATTTTGGGTTTCAAAATATGGTCAGCCTAGCAGGCACTATACTAGAGTGACTAGATACAAAAGAAGGCAGGGCCCCTGCAACTTTAACTGTTGTGATGAAGAGGGAATTTCACCAGGAACTAATTGCATACAAATGACACTGGCTGAAATTCCCTTTTCTCTACAACTGTTAAAGTTACATGAGCCCTGTCCTCCTTTTCATATGGTCAGCCTATCCTGGTGTACTTCATATCCACAGTGTATGTGTACATGCACATAAAACACACACTACATCTTCATTGGGTCAATAATCCTACTGATACTCTGATACTCTAGCTTGTTTTCAGTAGGGTTGGTGAGTTGGGTTGCCAACTCCTAAAAGATACAGTACTTAGAAAGGAGCTCAGGTTGAGGCCCACAGCAATCAAGGGATGCTTCTCAAGAAGGTCAGAGATGTAGTCTTGTATAGCTAGGAGGTATAGCTCAACAGTAAATGGGCAACCCCCCACTGAAAGTACTCTGTTCATTTAAGATAGGCTTTTATTCCAGCCTTTACCAACTGCAAATTTTGGACTACAGTTCCCACCATCCAGAACAACTGGCTATGCTGGCTGGGGCTAGTAGGCATTGTAGTCTCAATCATCTAGAGGGCATCAGGTTGGTCAAGGCTGGTCTATTCCATGTGTTTACAAGTCTCCTGCCATTAAGCGATACATTGGTATATGATGCTAGGCCAGATTATATCATCTAGATTCCAACGGCATCAAAAGTAGGCTGACCATCTGAAAAGGAGGACAGGGCTCATATAACTTTAACAGTTGTAGAGAAAAGGGAATTTCAACCAGTGTCATTTGTATGCAATTAGTTCCTGGTGAAATTCCCTCTTCATCACAACAGTTAAAGTTGCAGAGGCCCTGCCTTCTTTTGTATATGGTCACTCTAGTATAGTGCCTGCACCTTTAACAGTTGTGATGAAGAGGGAATTTCACCAGGAACTAATTGCATACAAATGACACTGGCTGAAATTTCCATTTCTCTACAACTGTTAAAGTTATATGAGCCCTGTCCTCCTTTTCAGATGGTCAGCCTAATCAAAAGCACATGGCAAAAAACAAAAATGTACTCTTAGTTGTGGTTGCTGTGTTTCAAACAGAAGTTCTGTACCTTTTAGGAGCTCTGAAGTAGAATATTACTCTGTTCTTAGATTATTATTTTTATAGATCTTTTCAGTGCTGCTGGCATTTACTCTGGTTTTTACTTTGGTTTTATTCCGTTTTAAATTTTTAAAGGATTTATATTATGTTTTATCACATTGCAATTTATGGTTTTGATTTTTGTGAACTGCCCAGAGAGCTTTGGCGGCTAGTGAGCAAAAGAGACATATAATTAATAAACAAATAAACATGAAAAAGTAAATCAATCAATCAATAAGTAGGTTTGGGGAGAATGAGGGCGACTCACAGTTTTACATCACTGTTCTTTAGCAAGTATTTACCATCTGGAGCTTGGCCATAAAGGGAAGGGGACTTAACACACCATCCTATCATGTTTTCTTATTTACTAACTGCACTGTTGCTTTCTTTCTTTTTGGCTCATTAGTGTAACAGCGACTATGTGCCTGTGTGTGGCTCCAATGGCGATACCTATCAGAATGAATGCTACTTAAGACAAGCTGCCTGCAAGCAACAAAGCGAAATCCTTGTGGCATCCGAAGGATCATGTGCCACCGGTAGGTGCAAGCAGACTCCATGTGGGATATTATCTAGAACTTTGTCTAAAACCAAACCTAAGAGCCGGTGCGTATTCTGGGTATTTGTTTGCATGGCTGCCGGATTCATCCCAAATCAATAATTGAAAGCTAGGTGCCCGTATTGCAGCCGCTGCCAGGGTCTTCCCCCGCCCCTTCTTTTTTTCTTTTGCTTTGGCATAATGTTTCAGAACTTGGGGAACTGGTGAGGTTTCCTAAAGCACTTGTTTTATTTATTCTGCAGTGTTTTGCCCTTCATGCGTTGTTAAAAACCACAGAGCCCTACTTAAACTAGGCAGGCCACGGACCACTAAAGGTTCATAGTGGGTTCTTGGACATATTGGCATCTTGACCAACGGGGAGGAAGGCGAGTGGGCCTGTTTCGGAGCAAACTCACCCAAGGTGTTTTGGCATCTAAATGGCCCTTTCCTTCCAGGAGTAAATAGATAAACAAATAAATAAAGGCAAATTACAGACCTTTCAGGGCACTCATAGGATCTTTTCATGTGTATGAAACATGTGAGGGAGGTACTTCCCCTGCCCCCAAAGGATGGATGGAAAGACAGCATGTACTGTCTCACTGCCACCAGCATGCTCATAGCTAGCCGAGGCTTAGAGCTCTGGACCACGGTATGTCCCCCCGCTCCCCAGTTGGAAGGAGAGACTGTGGAAAGGGAGTGCAGCAGTTATGACAATTATGACCACAGTTGTGGCAGTTTCCATTATAAAGCTAGCTTTGAGGAGTTTGACTTGGGCTAGATGGTTCCTTTTAGTCTGTAGAGAGTCACATAGAGCACTCGATGGGGAGGGCAGAGCAATGGGGGCCACCATAGATAGGAGTGTCAGGTCTTGAAATCCTCTGGAGACTGGGAGCGGAGCTCTCTGGTTTTGGGGAGGTTTGAGGAAGTAATGCCCAGTTCCAAAACCTGTCTGTTTACCTAAGGTATAGAACCTTTTGTTTTTAAAGGAAAGTCTGACGGAGGAAACAGTTTATCCCTTGCTTTTCTGGCAACTTGTTTAAATGCTCTCCCCCCCCCCCCGGCCGCTGCTGCCGTCGCCACAAGTCTTGCACAACAGCAAACAAAATAAAAAATAGCCGGGGCAAGTTGTTTTTGTTTTCTGGATAGTTGGTGACCTTATAGACAGGCTTCCATTAGCTTATTGGCATGTGTTACCATTAGGGATGTGTATCGTATCATTAAAATGTACGATAACGATACAATAAGGTCATTATCGTGCATGTGTTTAACGATGACGATACGATAGAAAAACCTACGATAATCATTGGAAACGATAATTTTTGGGCGATTTTATCGTTTTATTGGACTGCCATATAAATATACCTATAACTTCTGTATTTTAAAAGTTAGAGGCTTGAAACTTGAATGACAGCGCGCTACGTGCGTTCATTCAGACCTGTCAGAACGGAAACAATCTTTTTAAAAAATCATATAAAATCGAGGGTTGGAGGGATTGATCTAAAATTTCATACACATACTTAGGCATACCCCATAAGCACTGTGACCAAGTTTCAAGCCTCTAACTTTTAAAATACAGAAGTTTTAGGTGTTTTTTCCTTTAAAAATAGGGCTGCAAAAAATATCGTTTTTTCATAATTATCGTGAAGACGATATGGTTCACCTACGATATGAATGAAGACGATAATTTTTTTGATCCGAAATGATGCTAACGATAAACAATTATATTTTTGGGCGTGCACACCCCTAGTTACCATAGTACAGAAGTCCACAACCCTTTGGGTTAGTGGACAGGCTGGAGATTGTGAGAGACTGTTGCGGGGCTTTCACAAAATGACTGTCATGGTGAGCTTGGCCAGTCACAAAACACTGATTTCCCAGAAGGCAAACTGATGGGACTAGAAAAGTAACTTGCTCAAGAAGCTAAATATAAGGCAGAGCTGAGGTCTGAGCTCCAAAATACTAAATCACTCATTTGAATCTGAAGAAAGATAGCATCTGAGGGCAGCATTTCACTTTGCAGCATAGCAGCTTCCCAGTTAAATAATAATAATAATAATAATAACAATAATAATTTTAAAAGAACTTAAAACACAAATAAAAATGAGGAGGGGGCAGACGGACTGGTGGGCACCAAGAGGGTTGTCCATGGGCACACTGGTGCGCATCGGCATCACATTGGAGACCCCAGTATTAGTATCTTATTCGCACAATCAGAGTGTTATTAATGACCCACAGTGGCTTGTGAATCCCACTGTGCATGCCAGCAAGATTTCTTGGGTTGTTCGAGGATGGCTGCCCCATCAAACAAGCCCTGCTGCCCAGGTGCGGATGAGACGGCAAGCCGCACCAGCAAGGATATTTAGGGAAATCCAATCAGCACATGTGGCAGGGGAAATAAGCCATCCCTGTGATTGTGTGAACCAGCCCATAGAGTTATGCTCTTGATTGATGGAATCCATTGCAGGGACAATAGAAGAAGGAACATAGAATTGAAAGTTAGTATATGTTTGTGACTGGGTTCGCACGACATGACAATTCATGTAGTGACAACCCCTCTGCTGGTGCCCAAGTGGCACTTTGAAGGGGCTGTCACCCATTCTGCATTTTTTTTTTTAATTTACTGCAAATGGGAGCTCTGAAAATGGGGTGGATCCTAGGTTACTCTTACTCTTGGTTACTTGGGGGAGACTCAGAGAAGGGGGACTCCAAGGGTAAATCCCACACTTTAAAACTTAAGCATAACTTTGTTGAGGGGCCAATCCAACCTGACAGTTGTCAAAGGTTGTCAAACTAGCCTATATAAAGTCACATCTTGTCAATTACTTTGTATGTTTCCTAGTACACTTTGACAGCTCAAACATACAAAGCAATAGACAAGACAAGGCTATATAAAGTTTGAGAGTCGCAACTGCGAAAAACCAATCATTTATTTTAAAAAAATACAAAGACATTTCTTCACATTCCTGGGAACAACAAAATAAATATATATGTCTATGTATTGGCCCTGCTTTGCACAAATGTCATAGCATACACACACAAGCCTCTGAATGCCAACAGGGTTGCAGTTGGAACAGGGAGGGGGACTTCATGACAGACAAGATGAATCCTCCCACCAAAACCTCTGGGATATGTGGCGGAGCCTGCTGGAGAAGCGAGGGGGAAGAAGGTGAAGAAACAACCCATGGTAAGCCTGACCATCTGTCAGGCTTACTGTAGGTTGTTCTGACAACAATGCACACTAAGTAGCTTACTTTGCAGTGTGGCTTGTTGTGCCACACGAACTGAGCCACTACGTAGTTTGTTAACCAACATGCTTGAAGTAGCTAAAAGGGTCTGAGCAATTGTGACTCACAAGCAACAGCTTTGACACTACTGCTGGGGTCACCTGTCTTGCTTCAACATGTTGGACTTATATGGCACATAGGATGACTTCAGCTCTCAGAATTTATGGTGTCCTAGGCAAGTGACAGAGGATGTGAAAGAGAGAGAGAGAGAGGGAGAGAGAGAGAGAGAGAGAGAGAGAGAGATCACAAATATGAAAGTTAATACTAGCTTCCCTTATGAATCAAAAATAATGATCAGGAATGTTTTTCCTAGATCTTTGGGTTCAGAGGAATGTGTGTGTGAGGAAAGATAACCCCCTCTGTAGCCACAGAAAGCAGTACAGAGTTGCAAGAGAGGCTCACTGTCTTTGTAGTTTGTGATAATATTTGGATGGCTGTGTGTCCTACTTTGCAGAGAACAATTCCCTGTTTGAAGGCATTATCTATTTGAAGGGCTGTTATCCAGTCCAAGTCCAGCTTAAAGATAAAGAGCTGGAAGAAGGGAAAGCAGGAGCCTTGAAGCTGAACATTAGTAGAACCTGGATAGCGGACTGAGCAAGGCACACAGATTATTCTGGTCGCAGCCTTCCCCACTACGATGCATCGTCCTGTATTTCTTTTTCAATTATTGTAATTATTTCTAAATTTGCATCCATGCCTATAAATGAGCATATACAAAGTTATGCACATATGTGCCCTCTTTTATGTTGGCAATGTGTAAGTGGCCGACCAAGATAACATTTTTTTTTAAGTCCCATTTCTAAGAGTTACTCATTCAGAAAGCAAGCACCATGGAGAAAAATGTTGGCTGGCTCATCTTTTGTTTAGATGCACATAGGGTCGCTGTGTTGTTTTTAATTGCAAACCACAATTTCAATCTGAGAGCATCGCAGCTTCATTTAAAATGAAGATTTAAAAAGAAAATTGGAATGATGATGGAAGTTTGCAAACTGAGCTGGATTAACTGGATCTGACTGTAGATAAATTGGGATGCTGACTCTCAGCATTCAGACAGAATCCCAATGTTGTATTTTGCAAGCTCTCCATTTGCCTTTCTAACTGCCTGAGACACTGAGGAATGTTTGTGAATTGAATCTCTGCTAAAATGAGGCTCTGATCTATGTAGCTTGTCTTCTTTCTCTTCAGATTCATCAAATAGATTTTTTTTAAAAAAAAAACCACCACCACCACCACCAACTATATCTTTCCAATTAATTTTTTATGTATAATTAAAGTTTCATTTCAGGGTTTCTTAACTAAGTGTTAAGAATTATTCATTCATATTAATACATTATTAATATTTATTTTTTAAAATCAGTAAATTAAAATTAATTAAATAAAATGTAATTTAAAATTAAAGTAAGTTTAAAAACAAAACAAAAAAACCAGGCAATATTAAACTGATTGTAATTTTCCAAGAATCTTTGGTATTGTTTGCTCCACCAGTACCTATTCGCCAGGATCATCCTCTGTTTTCAGGTAGCTGCCCTGGGTAAATTTCAGCCCCTATTTTTGCATTTGGAGCATGCCTGGGAATGAATGGTCATTCTTCAAGGTTCAGCTCCCTCTTCAAAGTCTCCAGGTCAAGGATGGGCCCTTGGCATAATTTATGACGCTCTCTCGAAGTGATCAATTCAGATTAAGGTTTCCATTGGTTCCACTGTACAGAGGACAGTCCTCTATGTAATAAAACAATATATGTGAAAGGCTCTCCTGTTGAAGTCTGGTTTAAAGATAAAGAAGCACAAGAAAGGAGAGCAACCAGTGTCCAATATTATCCTCTCTTTTGATGACGCATTTCCTCCTTTTTGACAATGCACAAGTTCAGACCTCTAGCAAGAGTAATCTTTCCCTCCCCCAGCAGCCCGCCAGGACGGGAGGGAGGGAGGGGAAAAGTGAGACAGGGTGAGAGTGAAGTGGATGTCAGAAAAAGAGAGGGGGTGGGGAGTAGTGACAGACAGAGAGAAAGGGGGACGATCTCTCCCAAATTTGGCCCTGTCATCACACATCACTGACATCAGTCCCTCCCTCTGATGGATTATCTTGAGTAGAGAATATATGCTCAACAGAGCTATTCCTCACTTCTACTCCGTGTTCAGATGGGGAACAGAGTACATCTCTAGTTATGCATAATTATAAATTTTAGTTTACCGTGGCCTTCTCATGATGAGTACTGTTATTCTGCTATTGCCATTGTTCTTGCTGTTGTTATATTGTTGGTATTTTATTGTTCTGAATTGTGTTTATGTTTTTATTGTTATATTTTATTGTTGTAAGCCACCTTGTGTGGGGTTCTGCTCTGAAAGGTGGCCAAGAAATGTTTCAAATGAATGAATGAACGAATGCAGATGAACACTGAAGCTACATTTAGTGCCCAGCCTGCTATTGCAGATGACGAAGTGGCTGAAATGGTTGATAACTAGGGGTGTGCATCGGATCGGATCCGATCCACGATCCAAATCCGATCCGCCCCAAAATCGGAAAGATCTGATCTGATCCGACCAACCCTCCGATCTGATCCGATCCGCTGAGGTCCGATCCGGATCGGATCGGCGGATCGGACGCCATTTTGAATGCTTTTTCCCATAGCAAAGTATTGTTTTACAAAAATGCCTATAACTTTTTCATTTTTAATGATAGAAGGATGAAACCTGGGCACATTGTAGACTGGTTAAGGATAGTTATCTGTGAGAAATTTCAGAAAGATTGGTGCATGCGTTTTGTGGCAATTAATTTTTTAATAAATAACCAGGAATGCCTATAACTTTGTCATTTTTAAAGTTACACACATGAAACGTTGCCACATTGTAGGGGGTACCTTGGGACCTATGTGTGTGAAATTTCAGAAACATAGGTGCTTGCCTTGTGTGGCAATTAATTTTAGAAAAATGGGTAGTAGTGGGGTAAATACAGTTATGCCTCCCATTTTTTTATTTTTAAAGATACAAACAGGAAACTTGGGCACATTACAGGTAACACATGGCTTGATATGTGTGTGAAATTTCAGAAACATAGGTGCTTGCCTTGTGTGGCAATTAATTTTTGAAACAATGAGGAAAGAAACACCTATAACTTTTTCATTTTTAAAGTTACACACATGAAACTTTGCCACATTGTAGGTGGTACCTTGGGACCTATGTGTGTGAAATTTCAGAAACATAGGTGCTTGCCTTGTGTGGCAATTAATTTTAGAAAATGGGTAGTAGTGGGGTAAATACAGTTATGCCTCCCACTTTTTTATTTTTAAAGATACAAACAGGAAACTTGGGCACATTACAGGTAACACTTGGCTTGATATGTGTGTGAAATTTCAGAAACATAGGTGCTTGCCTTGTGTGGCAATTAATTTTTGAAACAATGAGGAAAGAAATGCCTATAACTTTGTCATTTTAAAAGTTAGAAGTTTGAAAGTTGCTCACTTTGTAGATGGATTAGGGGTAGTTGTCTGTCAGAAATTTCAGAAAGTTAGGTCCAGGCATTTGGTGGCTACGAATTTTTTAGATTAAAAGTTATAAAGGTTTTTCCACAGAGGCTTGGGCTGGCAATTGCACCCCCCCCTCCCCCACCTCCCCCTCCCTTTTTTATCTGTCAAAACTCGGAGCTTTGTCAACCATGGCTGCCTTGTTGTCTGTGAAATGTTGGAGAGTATGCGTTGGAATAAACAGGAATTTCCTCCATATTGGCCCAGTTCAGAGGATCACCTAAACTATGGTTTAGATCAGCCTTTCCCAAGCTTGGGTCACCAGATGTGGTCAATTTTTGTGAACCACCCAAAGAGCTTCAGCTATTGGGCGGTATAGAAATTGAATTACATACATAAATACATACATACAATGGTCAGGGATTATGGGAATTGTATCCCAACTTCTAGGGACTCAAAGCTGAGAATGGCTGGATTAGATCATTGTGAATGAGCCTTGGTAAACTTCAGGATTACGTCCTCCTCCTCTTTAGTGCATGAAAGACAGAAAGTGAAACATCCTAGTTTCACTTTAGAACAAATCACAGTTCTGTGTTACACTCCGACTTGTAGAACAGTATTTTTTTCTGACCATAGTTACTTAACACACCAGAATCTGAATCTACAATGTATTTGAACTGGGTTTGCTTAAACTAAATTTGGGTAGAACAAACTGCAGTTCCCCAGGTTTGGATAAAACACAGAATGGCAGTTTGTTCTAAAGCTTGAGTGCAAAAGTTATGGGCAGCAGGCAGCCCCCCAAGCCCTCTATGGTGGTTCCCAGACCCCCACCATCTGTTGCTGCTGTAAGAAGGGGGGAAATGCTCTAGAAACAGGCTCTATGGTTCCTGTCATAGAAACCTTGTGCCTAGGTATCCCTGAAGCATCCTAGGAAGCAGTGTCTGAAAATTCCCACCAGCTTCATAGGAGATGCTCTAGGAAAAAGCCTTCTATGGCAGAAACCAAGCAGCCTGTTTGTAAAGTGTTTTATCTCACTCTTTTTTATTTTTTTCCCTTTGGTAGTTTGGTTGGGGTGGCTGAAGAGGGGAGGGGGCTTCAGGTCCTTGATGCTGTGACATTGAACTAGGCTGACCACATGAAAAGGAGGACAGAGCTCACGTAACTTTAACAGTTGTAGAGAAAAGGGAATTTCAGCCAGTGTCATTTGTATGCAATTAGTTCCTGGTGAAATTACCTCTTCATCACAACAGTTAAAGTTTCAGGGGCCCTGCCTTCTTTTGTGTCTGGTCACTCTAGTATAGTGCCTGCACCTTTCACTGTTGTGATGAAGAGGGAATTTTACCAGGAACTAATTGCATACAAATGACCCTGGCTGAAATTCCCTTTTCTCTACAACTGTTAAAGTTACTTGAGCCCTGTCCTCCTTTTCATATGGTCAGCCTAATTGAACAGATGCTGTTTCTTCAAGACCACGATCTTCTACTGCTAGGGTGAGTGTGAGTAGTATACGTGTGTGTGTGTGTGTGAAAGCAGTGAGTGATTGGTTTGACAATGTGTGTGTATATGAATCCATGTGAGTGGAGTGCCTGATGCGGCCCTTGGGGTTGAAAAGGTTGTGGACCCCTGTTGTAAAGCAAAAGCAAGAGCTTTCACTTCCCTTCTCCTGGGCATGATGGAGGATGAGTGGGGAAGGAGAGTGCATGAGCCTGAGGCCCAACGTGCTTCGTTATCAGTCTCCTAAATGATGGCTTAGGAGATCATTTGAACCGGGGCGTTGTGATGTTGGCTCAGAAATATTAAAAGAGAGGACGGCTGGTCTACTGAGATGCTTGTGATAGAATCTGAAATGCTGACTTTCCCTTTAAAAATGAAACTGTTTTTCAAGCTCTTAGTTTGGAGAAAAAAAGATTAGTTATGCAGAACACATTTGGTTCTAATGTGTCTCATTGGATGCTTGATGACATCCCCCCCTCTGTTTTTGGAGTCCAAGGACAGTGGTAATAACAGGGTGTTTATCAAGCCTCTGGTGGACTGCCATGTGGTGAGCAGCACTTAGCTTGGTAGGTTGCCAGTTCTACATGCCTGCCTTCAAGGCACTTCCATAGCTTTGGCCCTGTGACAAGGTACTCATGGGCAAAAAAATATCTCATCTTGAAACTGTTGCAGCCTGGAGCCCTCAATCACAGGAGACCGGGATGTGGTCCTAGTAAGGTTTGGTCTGTTCATGACACCACATGACCAAGCACAACAGTTGTCATTGGTCTAAGCAGTCATAGCTCTTCCTATCAGGCTCAGCTGCAGGTGCCGCAGGCTCATAACTTCGGGATCCTTTGTGACTGCTGAGGCCAATCTCACAAGAACATCAGTAGCTGTTGCCATTGAGCACGCAGTATGCGGCTCACTGGCATATCTGCAGAATGTCGGGACCTGGCATTGGTACTGTGGGAGGGGGATGCGAGGGAGTCACGTCAGCACACCATGGCAGGGTTGTGTATTGTACCCCATGACTTTTACAGCCAAATGCTGATTTTTTTTCTACTTGCTTTGAAAAAACTGAATTATATACATTCAACAAATGTTTTGTAAAAGAAAATGACATTTTGCAGCGAAATAAAAATGACACGGCTGATCTCAGTGCTATAAACAGAAAATTCAGAGCAGCAACACCCTTAGCATCTCCATACAACTTAAAAGGAGCATTTTAGCATCAAAAAGGGAGTTCACATGAAACATTTAGAACAGATCTCTATAATTTACAGTGGAAGGACATCAAAAGCGCAATTTGGTAGAATGCATTTAACGAAGCAGAATAGGTCTGTGCAATCTATCCCAGTGCATATATATATTGATTTCTCCCCCGCTCTTTTCCCTTACAGATGCAGGCTCTGGATCTGGCGATGGAGGTAGGAATGTGTTTCTTAATACTGTTCCCCCGCCCTCCACTGAACCTGTTCGAATCACCTGCCACACTGTAGCGGCTTTTGCTTGGCAGTTCTGCCATACTGTCCTGTATTGGGTATCGTTTCGATTTTTCCTCGGGAACTGACATTTTGCTGTTTAGTCGAACTACGACTGGATGACGAAGAGCTGTTTTCTAGAGAAATTCAGAAAGCTGTTTGACTCCTGCTAGGAGTTTGTATTATTCATGATTCCTCTAGGACTCTATCTCCATCTACTGTTACAAGCACTCTCATGTCTCTTATTATTTTAAACGTATTTATTTTTCTTATTGCATTTTCAGCAAAATCAGAGGGGATTTCCTCCCCCCCCCTCCACTCCACACACACACAGCAGCTGGAGCAGTCAACCTAAATGTTGTGGGGGAGGGAATTCACAGGGCAAAACAAAAAAAAGTGCTTTAAAAATTGCTATACTGGGCATTTTTATTTCAGATTATTGGTTTGCTCATAATCTAGGTCTAGTCTTTTTGTAGGTAGTAAGCACAATCCATCCAAAGATAAGAATTTAAGGCTACGATCCAGTGTACAGTCATGCAGGAGCAGAACCACTGTACATAGTGGGGCTTACTTCTGAATCAACTTGCATCAGGCTGTACATCTCATTGATGCCAATAGAGATATAGGGGACCTTCACTGAAATTCATGGGATTTAAATGGGGCTCCCATTTTAAAGTAATTCACTTAAACATGTTCTGCTTTGGCTTGATGGTGCCCAGACTGTTTGGATTTCTTCTGACAGAGGGATGATGTCTGCTTGGCTGAAATCACTCTTGTAGGTGGCACACTCAGAATTTGGGAAGATTTTTTGTGTGTGCTAGAGCTCCAGTTTCAGTTTTGATTGTACGGTTTGTCATTATTGAGTGGGCCGGATTGTTAGATATTTTTCCATAGCTTCTTTCAGAAGTGCATACGTGGGTCAGATCCATGTTATACTCTTCCAACAATGTTGACTTTGGGATAGGGTGTGCAGAACTATGAGTGTATCCAAATGTACATAATTTTAACCGTGAGCCTGCTCTGGAGTTCCACGTCTTGATTGCATTTTGGGGACAGGTACTACCTTGGAACCTAGGAAGCTGCTTTCTATTGAGGCAGACCTTAGGTCCATCTAACTCAATTATGTTTGCAGTGGCTAGCAGCAACTCTTTGAGATTTCAGACAGGGGTATTTTTCAGACCTACCAGGAGATGTCAGGTAGTGAATCTGGGGCTTTCAGTATGCAAATCATGTACTTAAGGTCCCTCAGAATTTTCTTCTCGGGATTGTGCTTGAGTGAAAACCTCGTTTATTGTAGGCTGACCAGATAAAATCCAGGTCAGGGCTCATGTAACTTTAACAGTTGTAGAGAAAAGGGAATTTCAGTCAGTGTCATTTATATGCAATTAGTTCCTGGTGAAATTCCCTCTTCATCACAACAGTTAAAGGTGCATGCACTATACTAGAGTGACCATATACAAAAGAAGACAGGGCCCCTGCAACTTTAACAGTTGTGTTGAAGAGAGAATTTCACCAGGAACTAATTGCATACAAATGACACTGGCTGAAATTCCCTTTGCTCTACAACTGTTAAAGTTACATGAGCCCTGACCTGGATTTTATCTGGTCACCCTAGTTTATTGCATACATTTTATTTATTTATTTATTTATTTTAAAATTATTTTATTTAAAAATTATTTTAAGGGTAGAACTTTCTCAAGGTGGCAACCTGATCTGCTTTGCATCTAAAATGGCTGTGCACAACACTAATTAGCCAGTCTTTGTACCTGTCACAAAACCACCTCCACTGTGTGTGTGTGTGTGTGTGTGTGTGTGTGTGTGTATCTATATATCTATACCTATATCTATATGATTAGTTTGTTTGATGCTTTCTTTTTCAAGTGGGTAAACTTGTGAGAGGTGTTGTGGGGAGGGGCAGACATAGGCTGACCCTATGAAAAGGAGGACAGGGCTCATGTAACTTTACCAGTTGTAGAGAAAAGGGAATTTTAGCCAGTGTCATTTGTATGCAATTAGTTCCTGGTGAAATTCCCTCTTCATCACAACAGTTAAAGTTGCAGGGGCCCTGCCTTCTTTTGTATCTGGTCACTCTAGTATAGTGCCTGCACCTTTAACTGTTGTGATGAAGAGGGAATTTCACCAGGAACTAATTGCATACAAATGACACTGGCAGAAATTCCCTTTTCTCTACAACTGGTAAAGTTACATGAGCCCTGTCCTCCTTTTCATAGGGTCAGCCTAGGCAGACAGCTTGCCTTTGGAAATAACTTGCATTTGAAAGCTGTATATTTGTCCTTTGAGAAGCAGAGCTAGAGTATGGATAGAACGGAACACAACTCACACTACAGCAGGGAAGAAAAAACGGCTACACTTGTTTAGATCTTTGTCTGTACACTGCCTATGTTATGCCCTGACTTTGCTGTAGGGGGATTTTTCAGGTGACTTTTATTTAAGGGTCACTGATACAGATACCTTGTATCAATTCTCTCCAAATTCCCCACTATAGTAGGCGAAAAAAGAAGATACAAAGATAGACACTCAGAATGATTGATTTTACCCATAATTATGAACTCAATGAAACTGTTATTGCTTTAAAACGTTTATGAAAACAATTTAAGGAAGTCGAAATCAAACAAACACACAAACCACTCCATTCAGCAAAGCAAATTAAATTAAAAGAATATACTCACAAGTCTGACAGATTTCTTGAGAATATAGACAAACATAGACAAACAACCCCCCCCCCCCTCCATGACAACACTCATACAACTCTGTGAAGGAGCTGTTCTCCACAGAGGGACTTCCATTTCTCCCAGGCAGTCACTGAGGATTAGTTTGCTTGATGCTTTCTTTTTCAAGTGGGTAAACTTGTGAGAGGTGTTGTGGGGAGGCACAGACAGCTTGGCTTTTGAAATAATTTGCATTTGGAAGCGGTATATGCTAGCTCAGAGCAACATTGTGGATGTCATGCCTGAGAGAAAGGAAAGACCCCCTGCTTCCTGTTACCCAGACTTAAATACTTTTTCCCAAAGACAAAGACCTCCCTCTTAATTTATTCTGAAATGGCCAAATCGATTGGTCCATGTCATAATTTAGACCATCCTTTGTCTCAGAATATACCCCCTTCCTCTGACGTAGTTGTCTGTGACAACAAAAGGTCAAATTCCCTTTTAGTTGTGGTCAACTGTCTGATTTATTTATTTATTTATTTTTTACATTTGTATACTGCCCCATAGCCAAAGCTCTCTGGGCGGTTTACATAGGATTAAAAACAATAAAAAACAATTAATTTAGTTCTCTGTTCTCATGGACACGGGGATTTTGTAACCACAACCTCACCTGTTCTTAACCCTAGTTCCCTTAAAAGGAATACATATAAGGCTGATATAAGTCACAAATTTATATGACTAGTATCTTTGAACAATACCAAGTCGCAAGTCCTCATGAGTAGTGTCCTTAAGCAATATAGTTGTTACAAGTCTTCATGAGTAACATCTTTGAGCAACTTCAAATAATATTTCCAAATCATTCTCCACCAGATTCTCATCCAAGCTGAAGCATCTAAACCCTGATACAGTGTTCTGTGTGTGTATGCCTACTTGCCCCCTTGCTTCCTCACCCCAGCATCCACTAACCTCCCCTCTCATGCCCCCCTTTGCTCCAGCACTATGATAATAACAGAAAAGCAGATAATAAAAAGTTCTTACATTACCATATTAGGAGCAGGACTTGCAACAGACAAAACTTGTATCCCTTATCATGGCTTGCATTAAGAGATGAAGTTATAAAGATCCATAGGAGCAAACAACAAGATGCCAGACGTGGTCGGCATACGTGGTCAAAATGCAATGATTTTGTGAGAAGGAGCTCTAGGGCGGGGGAACTCCTTTTGATTCTCTCTCCTCTTGACACGTAGCAAACAGAAACACCAGCACCCAGAGCAGCAATTCAAATGTTTCTGCTAGAGTTTGTTAATGGAATGCTTTCTCCTAGTATGATCCTGTGAGGTTGAACCTGAAGTCCAAAATACATATTACTTTAAAGACATAGCTAGCTCCATCTTTTTTAAAAAAAGAAAAAAGAAAAGAAAAGAAAAAAATGTTCCAAAGCAAGTGCAGAGAACTTGATCCGGATCTGGCCCCTAGCATGAGGTTTTTTCACCCATTGCCCGCCACTGTGGTCCCAATCCACAGCAGGGGGGATTGTCTACAATTTCTATTGCCCAAAGTGAGCCAATTGTTTTAATTAGATCATTTCTTGGCAATATAAATTGCAGGCATGGGGCCCAGGTTGGACCTCTGACCCCTACGTCTATGCTAGTACCACAATCTGGAACAGGTCCCCTGCGCTTACTTTAGAGTAAAAAAGAAAGCAATATCTTTAAAGTAATATGTAGTTTGGCCCACAGTATAACCCTATTCTACAAACCATTGGTCTTTTATTACTGTGCTGTACCAGCTGGTTATCCTTTGACGTTTCCACAGTACTGAATGCAGCTAAACAGATGGATTATCTTATGGACCAAGCTGCTCTGCTTGGATAGACCAAGTACTGCTTAATCAAGGACATAAAATGCTCTAGTGATTTGCTTATCTTACATGTTTCTTGGAAGTTGTCTACTTTACACAATCAAGCTTGTTTTAGTAAACCAAACTTTTACATTGGGTCTACCTAGCTCGATGCCTTATGTGTTTCAGTTGCGTGTACCGAGCACCTCAAGAAATTGAGATGAAGTCCATCCATTCATAGTCTAAGCACTGTTTTACTTTGGGTAGTTAGACATTTACGGATACATTGGTCATGAGATATCCATGCAGATTGGCTCTTCCTTTATCCAGCAAGTGCGCCATTTAATGTGTGGATTTTGTAAAAACTCACTTCCCCTTGTCCATCTGTATTAAGTGAAAGATTATGGGTTTTGATAAGATGGGCCATTTGGTTTAGATTTTGTATGTTGGTTAGTTGTGAATCAGTTTGTCCATTTTAGTGAAATTGTGTTGTAGAGCTAAGAATGTTCTCTTGGGAAAGTTCAGCAGATGAGTTCTGTCTTACTGTCATATTTGGGGATTGAAACAGATCTCTTTCTCTCACACACACATTCACATACATATAAAGAGAGAGAGAGAGAGAGAGAGAAGCATACATACACCCACCCACTAATAATTTGGTATAGGCTTCTGGAATCACATCCAAAGTACTGACAGAAAATTTGGATCTCACTTCAAACTTTGTAACTGAAAGTGGGACATGGTGGTGTCGCTCCACAATGTCAACACATTCTTGACACTTCCAGATTGCTCTTTCTTTGAAATGGGAACGAAGCATGAGAAGGCATGGATTCCTGTGGTAATACCAAATGGGATTTGAGGCAAGGGGAATATCTGGCAGAGTCTTGTGAGATTGCCAAATTGGAATATGTTTGTTTGCCGTGAAAGCAAATTGCTTTGAGAATGTGGACTGCTTATCTCTCTACTGTGTTGACCCAAGCTTGTCTCAATAACTCCAGGCAGAATGTTCAGGGGAGTTTTCAAGTTGGGCGAACTTTGTTCTTTCAACCTAATGCTTCAATGTAATAGATTTCAGCTTTCATTCTTGAGAAGAATTTTATACCAGAGCAGAATTAACTCATCTGGGTTGGGTTTACTCTTTCCATATGCATCCTTACAGCATAGCTTCCATGCTTGATTCACCTTGAATATCTTTTGTTCTATTCCCAAGATATGATGTACTTGCTTGCTCCAGAACTCACTTTGCATGAACCGCTCTGACCTGGATGATAGTGGCATTTATTCTGGGTGTTGCTAACAGAAGTGCCGAAGACAGTGTGTGGGAATGGTCAAAATGACTTTCACCATTATCACAGTTCTTGTATAATAGCATCTCATTAGTTTTCTCGACACTGTTCATACTCTTTGATGGCAGACTTAATATCAGAGTTTCTCGAAACCATTTCAGTTCAGTTCTTGATGTTGGCTATAAATGCTTCTCCTGTATTTGTATTTATGTTTTTTTAATGTGACAGTTCCAACATTTCCGAAGGAAATGAATGACTTTGAGTGGTTTCCCTTTGTGTGGTGACTCAAAGCCTCATTATCCAAACAGCCTCATTCATCCGAACTGTCTGGCAGACATCAAAAAAGATTGTCAGATAAATGGGACAGCTATTAGCATAGGGTTACTTTGACATAAGACACACAGGAGATAAATAATGCAATTTGGTGTAACCGGGAGATCCATATAACTGGGTTAGGGATAAGAGGGGTCCTGTGCTTAGTGTGTCACTGTGCCTGAATACATCACACTTAGCATCTTCTTCGTTCTCTGATGGTCTCTGGAAGGAGAATTTATTCTGAAATAAAGCAACAGTAATGCATTAAGTCTAAAAGACCCCAAGTGATGGAGAGGCAAGCTCTGCCCATGCCTATTCCCTTGCAATGGGCTGTCCTGCTCTGCAGCCAAGGTAGCTGAGTTGAGTGTGCCCTTGACACGAAGAAAGTGAGAGAAAGAAATCCCCTCTTTTTTGCCTGCACTCAGGTGACTTGGCAGGACAAAGGGGTCCCCTCTTTCTATCATTGTTTCCCTCTTCCTGCATGGTGACACTAGCTGGGAATCTGAATGGTGTGGAGAATGCTGTCCTTTCACCTCATGCATGTATTTGTCCTCCAAGATGGCGCCCTCCTCACAGGTATGAGGGTAACCCTTCTCTAGCATTGGTCTTGCCCAGTTTTTCCCTTTGCACTTGCCTTTGTTTTGGGGAAGCTGGATGTAAAGTGAGACAAAGATAGGCTGACCATATGAAAAGGAGGACAGGGCTCATGTAACTTTAACAGTTGTAGAGAAAAGGGAATTGCAGCCAGTGTCATTTGTATGCAATTAGTTCCTGGTGATATTCCCTCTTCATCACAACTGTTAAGTTGCAAGGGCCCTGCCTTCTTTTGTATATGGTCACTCTAGTATAGTGCCTGCACCTTTAACTGTTGTGATGAAGAAGGAATTTCACTAAGAACTAATTGCATACAAATGACACTGGCTGAAATTCCCTTTTCTCTACAACTGTTAAAGTTACATGAGCCCTGACCTGGATGTTTTGGACTTCAATTCCCATTAGCCCCAGCCAGCATGGCCTAAGGCCAGGAATGCTGAAAGTTGTCATCCAAAACAACTGGAGGGCACCTGGTTGGCCTATTCCTATAACCTGCATAGATCCTCCCCATCTCTTTGTAACTTTGTAACTCTGAAGCTTGACCAAGAAATGCTTTGCCAGAGAGAGAGAGAGAGAGAGAGAGAGAGAGAGAGAATTTATATTGGCTTCTCACAGAATAATTATCTTAAAGGGGCAGCTAAAATTCACGCAGTAAGACACCAAAGAAAAATTGATAATGTATCAATATTGTTCTTTTTTAATAATAATAATAATAATAATAATAATAATAATAATAATAATACTAGGAACAAAGTCAGTCATTCTCCCTAGATAATGAATGCCAGGCTCAAAGAGCACAGCAACTAAAAGCATGATTTCCAAACAATTTCAGATGAAAAGCACAGGCTGACAAAAGACAAGTAGAACAGGACCTCAGGGACTGACTAGGCAGCTTGTAGGAAAGTAGATCTGTGCAGTAGGCGGGATCAAATCGCATCCCCTTTTTTAAGGTCTACAAAGCTGCCCAGCTTGTATATAAAATCCATGATTGAATAGACAACCAGTGCAGTTCCAGGTGCAGGAGCACATTAATGTGCCAGAAGGTGGAAAAATAATCCTTGTCATTTAAACACTCTCACAGCTTCCTCCTTTAGCAGGTATAAAGCCATGTAATAAAAACCATAATTTTAGATGTCATTAAAGCAACTGTTGAAAAAAAAAATTGCCAGGAGATGAGGGAAGGAGGACGATTTCCTTGACACTTAGAGGGGAGTGTGCCACTGGAATTATTATCAAGTCAGGGCAGTAATAAATTAAAGTCAGCAATATAAACACACCAGATTGAGGTCTGGAAATATTGTCATAGTGGTCTTCCCAGAGTGATTAAAACAACTGGACAAGCCTCTCCAGATCTAACACAAACATTGGAAGGGTCGACTTTGCAGTGTTTACCCTTTCCCTCTGCTTATAGGTGAGAAAAAATAGAAGGGAAGAAGTAGAAATACATGTGCTTACAATCTGTGCTGTAGTGTTCATGTGCAGGCAGCCATGAAGTTCTCAACCCACTGAATTCACAGGGTTCTTTGCAGTATAAATGGATTAAGAACATAAGAAGAGCCCTGATGCTGGATCAGACCAAGAGTCCATCTAGTCCAGCACTCTGTTCACACAGTGGCCAGCCAGCTGTTGACCAGGGACCCACAAGCAGGACACGGGTGTAACTGCACCCTCCCACTCATGTCCCCGAGCAGCTGGGGAAACCATGGGTTGAATCCAGTGATGTCATTCCACTGGTGTAAAGCTTCTACCGCTTGCAGAAACTCTGGGGTTGTCTGTGTACAAGTGTCAAATCCAATAAGTTGCTTCTGCTTCCACGAGACATTCCGCAAGCCATTGCACAACTTGGTTGGGTTAGGTGTTGCTTGTATTAAGTGTGCTTGTTGTTCTGCCAGCTGCCTCTTCTACTTCTAGCCACTTCTTCTACTTTTTCCACTAGCCTAATTTTGGATACAATCCCAGGTAAACCACCCCGAACTTCCTGAAGGAAAGCTGGGTTACAAATGTGATAGATAATTAAATACCATCTCAGAGGGACAAAAATCTAATTCAAACAAAACACACGTTGAAGAGCAATTGAGAAGGCATTCAAAACTGTCATGGCTGCTCTCCTATGCCTCTGAAATAATACAGTCCAGCAGACAGTTGTGTTAAGTCTGTTGCAGCAAAACCAACAAAGAGTCTTGTGGCACCTTAAATGCTAACAAATTTATTCTGGCATAAGCTTTTATGGACTATAGCCCAGTTCGTCAGATGCATGGAGAATTATGAAGTGGGCTATAGTTCACAAAAGCTTATGCCAGAATAAATTTGTTAGTTTTTAAGGAGCCAAAAAAACTCGTCATCTGTTTCGAAGTAATTAAATAATCATTGCATTGAGGAAGAAGGGGAATGCTAGTGGTTCCATCAAATGTCGTACCAGTCCTAGATCTTGATTATTAGAATGTCAACTTTTCCCTCTTATTTCTGGGAGTAACAGTGAATCAAATAGCACAAATCTTGAATGGCTAGTGGTGGAAACTACTGGGAGTTATGCTTCCCCAATTCATGGAAATTTCCCCCAAACATTTCATTGGTTCTCTAAGGTCAGGCATTTGCTTCTGGGTGATGATGAGCAAATGTTGACTTGGTCAATATTGCTTGAACTGGTGTTGATATGTAAGCCTAATCCTCATCCCTCTGCAGACTGGTAAAAACTGGAAGAGGTCTGTAGATGCCATGTTCATGCAGGGAGTGGAAATAAAAATAGCAACATCTTTTCACAATATTCTTCCCATGTTAGATGATACATTTGAAGACTAAAGCCCTAGCCCTTAAAATCTGGGAAGAAAATAAAGTGTCAATGGAAACAGACATGCTATTTTTAAAAAATGAAAAAAGTTTCCTGTGTAACAAAAAATCCTTTTCATCTTGGGGAGTGTTGTTGTCGTCGTTGTTGTTAAGGAAAGGAAAAATCTGAATGATAAACTCCAAATTAGTTCCTAAGATTTATTGGAGGCTAGAGTAAGGAAATAGTCAATTATAAAGCCAGCTTTGTCCCATAGAAAATGTAGGAGACAACGCTGAAATGCTTGGCTTTGATTTGCGGTGGTGGTAAACTGTGTAAAGAATTTCCACTTCTACTCCTGTATGTTTCTGAGCCTGATTCAAGGTGCTGATTTTAACCTATAAAGCCTTATGTGGCTCAGGACCACAATACCTGACAGATTACCTATCCTGGCATGGACCCACCCATACACGGCATTCCCCATCTATGGATCTCCTCCAGGTGCTTCCTCTGAGGGAAGCTCAAAAGGCAGCAATGAGGAAGAACACTTTCTCAGTGGTGGCTCCCCAAAGATGTCAGGTATGCTTTAAGGTGGATTCCTGCACTGAGCAGGGGGTTGGACTCGATGGCCTTATAGGCCCCTTCCAACTCTACTATTCCATGATTCTATGATGGAACAATCTCCCTGACAAGGCCCTCCTGGTGCCAACATTGTTATCTTTTCAGCAGCAGGTTAAGACCTTTCTCTTCTCTTAGACATTTAGCAGCATATGCTGAGGTTTTAATCAGGTCCTGGATTTTTCTTATTGTTGATTGTTTAAAATTGTGTTAGAAATATGTATGTTTGTGCTGTCTGTTTATATGTTCGTATGTCAATGGCTTTTACACTTTCTATAATGTGTTTTTAACCTTTGCAAGCCATTATCAGTATTGAGCAGTATAGAATTGAAATGAAATGAAATCTCCGTTGGATATGAATGCTATGGAGAGCTACCAGCATGCCCTTGCTTTCATTTTTGTGGTGGTACATATTTCTCTCTATCAAGGTACGCACATCCCAGCATTTCCCAACCTGGTGCCCTCCAGATGTTTTGGACAACTCCTATCAGCCCCATCCAGTATGGTTAGGAATGCTGGGGGTTGTCATCTAGAACAACTGAATGACACCAGCTTGGGGCAGGCTGACGTACCTCCCTTTTTCTGTTGGTCAGTTTGTGAGTACAAATGTTTACACGATGTGAACAGAGCAGTGAGATCCCATTTTCATTTGGCCCTAAAAGGTAATATTTGGTTTAATGGAAGAGAGACTTAATTTTTGGACAGTAACATAGTGCCCTGTGAATAGGGAGTAGGATGGGCTTACTTTACCCAAGGAAGCTTGCAGTTAATTAAACCAGAGATCCAACCTTTATTTTACTAGGACCATGCCCTGTCCCGTACTTAGAAGCATGACTAATCCTCCAGTACGGCTGCGTATTTGGGTGCTGCGGCAATAATGTGCTGCTCTTTTTCACATGTGTTTCACATTATGTTTTTCTGTCTCTTCTTTTTTTAAAAAGAAAGGAAGGAAAAACGGGGGGGGGGGGGGAGACCCAAACTGCTACCTTGACCCAAATACATTTGTACCTGTCTTGATGCTATTTCAGTGAGAATAACTGTTAAATTCAGCAATGCTGTTTCTTCTCTCCTTTTTTTTTTCTCTTAAAAAAAATCTTTGCTTTATTGCATGCTTGATTGATAGGCAGGGCTATAGAGAGCACAGTGAACATTGCTGTAAACACCTCCTGAGCAATAGCATTTGAGCCAAAATACTCAGTGAAAGCCCAAGTGTACATTGATTTGAATGAAACTGTGTATGAATGTGTTACTAGAGGACAATAGTTTCACAACAGACGTGAAACTAATGAGAATGGGCTAAAGCAGCTGGAAGATGCAATTTGATTCAGGCTCCCAATCCTTCCCCTCCCCTCAGTTTTAGAGTGGCTGCCTGTTGTAGGTAATATGGTGATATTTCTTGGGCCCCCAGAAACCTACCTAATCCTGGCTGTTGCATGTCTCCAACATATGAAAGATGAAAACAGGGATACTTGTGTATTTGTAAAAGCATTTCCTCACATTAAGAATTTCCCACCTCTTCCATCCCATCCACCTGCTCTACATTGCATTCAGTTGCTCTAGCCTTCTTTCTTTCTTTCCTTCTTCATTATATTTTTATCCCGCCTTTTTTCCTTCTTAACGAACCCAAAGTGATGTACATAATACTCCTCACAACAACAACCCTGTGAGGTAGGTTGGGCTGAGAGTTTGTGACTGGCCCAAAGTCACCCGGTGAGCTACCATGGCTGAGTAAGGACTAGAACCTGGATCTCCTGACTCCCAATCCAACACTCTAGCCACTACACCACACTGGCAGCCTTACTGCACTGGCTTCCAAGATGGTGTGTTCATAAACCAGCTATATTGAAAACTTGGTGAAGTTTAATAGAGTGTTTAGGTTCTGGTTGACATAGAATACCTGCAAGAGCATTTACTATCTGGGTTTGCGGATAAACCAAAAGCCTTAACCTAGGGTGACCAGATAAAATCCAGGTCAGGGTTCATGTAACTTTAACAGTTGTAGAGCAAAGGCAATATCAGCCAGTGTCATTTGCATGCACTATACTGGAGTGACCATATACAAAAGAAGGCAGGGCCCCTGCAACTTTAACTGTTGTGATGAAGAGGGAATATCACCAGGAACTAATTGCATACAAATGACACAGGCTGAAATTCCCTTTTCTCTACAACTATTAAAGTTACAGGAGCCCTGACCTGGATTCTATCTGGTCAGCCTACTTAACCAGCAGGGTTTAACGTGTCTTCCAGGCCCATTGTCATGATGAGCTCGTGCATTTCAAAATGTAGTACTAGACCACTGCTCTACTTCTTTTGAATTTTGAGCTAATTATCAAACTTGAAAGCCTCATTGGACCTGTTTAGACAAGATGCTAAGCCAGGGTTAGGCCACTAACTCTTTTGCAGTAAATGGTTAGTGAGCATGTTTAAACTGTGGTTATGTAGCCACCATGGTTAGGAATGGTTCCCACAACACGCTAAGTCCTGGTTCACACAACATGCTAAGCCATGATGTTTAGTTTAAAATGCTTAAACATCATGGTTTATTGTGTTGTCTGAACAGGGTCACTATCACCTCATTCTCTTTAAATACACACATGCACACACACTGGTGCAGAGAGGGTTTTTGTTTTTTCTTAAGTTGCAGGTCGAGTTTGCAATTCTACCTCTATCAATAGATGGGAATGTTTGAGGAATTCAATCTTTGTGCATTCTGATACGAATGTACCTGATCTGTGCCTCCTGGACTAATGTCCAAATCAGGACAAGCTTTCACTGTTCCCATATCTCTCCGCACAGTTCTTGCCGCAAAAACTGCATCAAAATGCATTTCAAAATGCATATTTTGAGAAAGAGAAATGTGTGTGTGTGTGTGTGTGTGTGTGTGTGTCTTTAAATGCATTTCTGTGCAGATATTTTAGGGAGAAAGGGTGAAAGATTAATGCAGAAATGGGATGGAATGGACTTATGGGATGAACACATGTGAAAGTGATACAGATGGGAAATCTGTATTTGCCCATCTCTGTAAATATAATGTGTTCAGTTTTAAATATGTGCATTCTACAACTGTAGATCTTTGTATTGCCCTTGGGAGGCTTCTTTCCTAGGATGGAGCCAAGGAAGTCTATATTGCTCTACTTATGACTTCATAGTTAGGATGTTAAATATCTGAATCAATAACTTCCTGATTTCCTGTGCCCTTTCTTTAAACTACTTTCTGATGCTATAGGATTTCACCCCCCAGAAACTCCCTTGAGTTCTAAAAGCACCAATAAAATGAGGCAAGTCAAAAAGTATTCTTAAAAGTTCACATGCTCTTTCAGATTTAACTTGTATTTTCCAGGCCTATGCTGAGTTTGAACAAATTCTTAAAGGTTGCTTTTCCCTTGACTATTTGAGATGAGCCATCCATGTCAAGGAAGTGTTTTGACTTCAAAGCAGCTTTTTGATGTATCCAGTCATCTGCTGAATTCACAACATAGGCAACCTGAGCCAGATACATTTTGTAGCTAGGACATTAACCATTCATTGGGATGAATGGGAACATGTACGAGGGGCATGGGGGCAGTTAAGGAAAATAGGTTGTTTGGAATAATTTATCTTGTTAAAATACAGATTTTGTAGAGAAGCTGAAATTTGTGGGATAGGTATGAAGATTGTTAGTTGAATACAGAACTGGATGGGAAAAGATGGATGTTCACCTTTAAATGGATAGAAATTTTGACAAGCCTACTCTGGATATTTTTTTTAATAAACCAAACAATGACCCACATATTTCTAATATTAATTTTGGAATAATAATAATAATAATAATAATATATTTATTTATTTCTTACCCGCCTTTCCCTCTGGATCGAGGCAGGGAGCAGCATCATACAGACAATATAAAATACATAAAACAGATTAAAAGCATTTAAAATTAATACAACATTAAAATCAACCAAGTCTTAAAATTCGACTGGGTAGGCCTGCTGGAAGAGATCAGTCTTTATAGCTCTCTTAAATTCTAGAAGACTGGTAAATTGGCAGATCTCTCCCGGCAGGTCATTCCACAGTCTGGGAGCGGCAGAAGAGAAGGTCCTCTGGGTAATGGTTGTCAGCCTAATCTTGGCCGACTGTAGTAAATTCTTTTCAGAGGACCTGAGTGTGCGGGACGGATTGTATGGGAGACTGCAGATCTTTTTAAAAATACCATTGTACACTGCCCATTGGGGCAGCCATTTTTTTTTCTGTACAATGTAGCTGAGATCCATGCTACATTACCTTGTAGCTGCGTCCCAGCACAATTTGCAACAGATTGTAAAATAAGCAGCAGCCACTGTTGACCAGGAGGGGAACTACACTTTAGTTATGCTACGTTAAGAAAGGGTAATGACCACTCATTGGGCCACATGATGCACTTACTATGACGTTTTTTCTTCGTGATATTTTACCCCCTTCTTCTGCAATATATGCCGTGGTATTTTCATAAGAAGCGTTGCAAGAAGGAGCATGTGTCCTTCCTGATCGTCATCGTGTCGCTAAGTTCATAATCCAATCAAAGAATGGTGGGTGTGTTTCGGCTCTGAAATCATTAGTATTGCCATTGGCTAAAATTCTGCGCTTCCCCTTTAAGACTTAATGCTCTCTTGGAAGCAAGGGAAAGAAAGAAGGGTTTATGGGGAAGTGGGCGTGGAAACTAGGTAACGACGAAGTCACGGCACAAGAAACGACACGGAAAAGAAATAGTGAGACCTGCCTTAACGCTGTAACGACGGGAGAAATTTACTGAGGTAACGAAGTATTAACTTCATGTGACCCAGGACGTTTTAAAACTCAGTAATACCCGACGTTATGATGATCACTTTAAAACGTAACAACCTTATGTGTGGATTCCCCCTACAATAGCTTGCCTTTCTTTAATACAGCCTTGTACCCTTCAAGGTATCCCAAAGGAATTTAGAAGTTGTCATTGCAATCACTTGATACTGGAGGACATTGCCCATTTTATTTTAACATGTGAAAGTTATTCAGAAATTAGGAAAATTTATATTCTCCCATTGTTGACATGACTGGTCGGAAGAACAATTGCTGAAAAGTTGTGTTTTTTATTGCATGATTTTAGTAAATGTGTAACTTTTAGAACAGCAAAAGTTCTGGTGTTGGCCATGAATGTGAGAGTAAATAGTGTCGATTCTAGGGATGTAGTTTAATGTATATGAGAAGTTGCATAAATGGCTGGTGGCTTTATACAATAAAATTTACTACTACTACTACTACTTTGTGGAACTCTGGATATTATGTCCTACAACTCCCATTCTGCCTCAGCATTGGCTATGTTGGCTAGGGCTGAGGGGAATTATAGGCCAATTTTTTGTTTATTTATGTGGCATTTATATACTACCGAATATAATAAAGTCTCTCAGCAGTTCACAATATTCAAACACCATATTAAAAACACCACATTAAAAGCACAACTTTCAAACAACCACAGTAAAAACAATGGAAGGAGCAGCGAAATGAGCAGTGTGGTTAGTTTACTTACAGCCCAAGGAAAGCCTGGGGGAAGAGGTGTGTTTTTGGGAGGTGTTTTAAGGATGTCACATTTTCTGCCTCTTGAACTACACTGTCTGGAGGGTCACCCCTGCTTTAGCATTTTTTAAAAAATGGAAAGCATGCCACGGCCCCCACGTAAGCCCCCACCTGTCCCCGCGGGTGTTGCAACCTTTGCGTGAACCCCACAGAGGTCGCAGGCATTATTCCTACATCTTTGCGAGGGACAACAATCCAGCAAGGATGGGGAAGGGACCTGTGCCCAGAACTAGCTACGGCATATGTATGCGCATGCTGCAGCAGCGGTAGCGTGGATAGGGCCAATCGGCAGGTGATGCTTTCCGCTTTGCTAAAATCTCATGTTGTCACACCTTCCCACTGTGGCGTGAAAATGCTGAAGGGTCGGAGGCGTGCATACACATCGTATTGCACTCTCGGGCAAAATAACTGGCCGGGATGCGCATTTCTATGCTAACGGAAAACTTCATCAAACTAGGAGCGGGCGCAGCTCATTTGTCTTGGAGGCCATGACAAAGCACTCTCCGGTGCTGTAATCCACTTACGCAAATGGTAGAGAAATGTGACAGATGTGCTTGTTGTTTGACCAGATCAGCTGCTACTCCTTTCCCCCCCCTTTTCTAAAAACAATGATTTGCCTGGCATGAATGGGTGCGTTTCTTTTTCTTTCTTTCTTTTTTCCTTTCAGTCTGCTGATCCCTCCCCCATTAGCTGCTCAGTTCTGCCAAGAATTAAGCAATGCCGCTTGTAATCCGATCAAAGGTGAAAGAGACCCAGTGGGGGAAAAGTATCACTTTTGCAATCTTTGCAAGAGCTGGAGGTTTGCGATATCTTGGCACGGCGTGCAGCATCTAATTGCACGCCGGACATCCGTGTGTTGTGCGGAATGAAGCATAATTGAGCCACAGTCTGATGGATCCAGCAAATGGCCAGCAAACAGCTCCCTTGCACTGATTTTAGGTAGTGGGAGCCATAGTTCCATCATCATATTTCCTTTGGCTCCTTAACGTAGCTGTTTATAGCAACATGGAACAAGCACCGCAGCTCTGTCAGTGTGAGCCTTTCTCGCCGTGGCAATTATTTATTTCTTTAGCTATTGATTTCTTTCATATCATATTTTTCCACTGTGGAGACAACTAATTTGAGCAGCTTGGGGTCTGCGTTAGGCCTTGTAATGCTCCAGCTTACTTGACAACCATTAGGAAGTGACTTTGAAATGCAGAGGAACCTAACTTCCTGGAGTATACACCAGCATCACACAGTTTTATTTTGCTGCGGTCTGCTGACGTTCATTGGTATGCGTGTGTGTAAGAGAGAGAGCAACACACACAGACATGCAAACATGAACACACACACACACCACCCTTCCCCCAATATGGCGCCCACCAGATGTGCTGGACTAAACTCCCATCATCCCCAGCCAGTGCTGACTGAGGTGATGGGAGTTGTAATCCAACACGCCTGGAGGACCCAAGGCTGGGGAAGCCTGATGCGCATGCACACCAGGGAGAGATTCAACCTCATGGGATCGCCTAAGCTTCTGATTCCTAATTGAATTATTAAGTTATTGTGCTGCCCTTTTTTGGGAGATGGGGCTCTTATTCTTTAAGAGCTGTTTGGAGCGGTTGCCATGTTCTTTAATGTCCAGGTAGCAGGAAGCCATCTGGCAGCTCATGTGGCATGCTAGCATCCCCCTCCTTGATTGCTTGCAGCATGGCCTTTCTTTAAGAACATAAGAAGAGCCCTGCTGGATAAGACCGAGAGTCCATCTAGTCCAGCACTCTGTTCACACAGTGGCCAACCAGCTGTTGACCAGGCACCAACAAAGCAGGACATGGTGCAACAGCACCCTCCCACCCATGTTCCCCAGCAACTAGTGCACACAGGCTTATTGCCTCGGATACTGGAGATAGCACATAACCATCAGGGCTAGTAGCCATTGATAGCCTTCTCTTCCAGGAATTTAACCTTGGCTACCTTGGAAATGGTGCCCTATCTCTGCCACTGACCTAAGGACTCCCCGGAGATCATAATCTTATTGCCTGTGGTGGATGCAAGCATTCAGGGTAGCAGCTGCCTGTTGAAGGTCAACCTTGCTTAAAGATATGCGAACTTCCCTCTACCAAGGGCAAGCTCAAAACAAGAGAATGGTCAAAATATTATGGGTTTAAAGAACCCTCTATGATCACAAGAACTGTTTGAAATGTCTTATCCTGTGGATAGGATATCGTGCATTTGTCTAAAGTATTTATTTTATTATTTGTTTACTACATTTATACCCCATTTTTCTTCCATTGTGGAACTCAAAGTGGCTACATGCAGTTGCCAGGTGCTCTCTCTTCCAAGCACTGACCAGATCCAGACCTGCTTAGCTTCAGCAAGGTGGTGGCCTCGTGTGCTTCCAGACCATAGTTGCCATGGGAAAGGGCCTGATTTAGGACTGGGACTGTGGTGCTGGGGTGGAGGTCTGTACTATTTTCACAACTGAAATTGCAAACACAAAGCTGCTATTTCTCCTATGGGCAGACTTTAAAAATAGCAACCTGGGGGTGGTATCAATCAGAAAAAGTGGCATGGGTTGAAAAAGTTAGCCACTATCCATCAACACTCTGATCCCTAACATCTCCACCTAAAGCTGCAACTTTAATATATATATTAAATATATATATTTATATAAGAGAGAGAGAGAGAGAGAGAGAGAGAGAGATCTCCTACATCACATCTAGCTTGCCCCTTTATTGATTCTGCAACACAAAGAAGGTAATATAGCAAACTGTAATGGCCATAACCCGGTTTCCTTTTGTCTCCACGGAGGCCAACTCAGATGCCCATGGGAAGCCCACAAGCTGGGCATGACAGCAATAGCACCTACCTCCTCATATTCCCCAGTAACTTATATTGCCTCTTGTTACTGGAAAAAATATATAACCATCATGATTAATAGCCATCGATAGCCTTTTCCGCCATGAATTGGTCTAATCCCCTTTTAAAGCTGTCTAAGTTGGTGACCATCACCACATCTTGTGACAGTGGATTCCATAGCTTAACTCTATGCACTGTATGAATTTTGACTGCTGTTCGCACTTATGGAACAGTCTGGATTTGACTATGGCAGGATCTATGTTACTGCTTTAAAATGGTTTATAACAGTAGTGACAACTGTTGGGGCCCAGGACACACACCATAGACAGTTTTCAAACTGTTTTCAAAGTGTCATATCCTGCTTAGTGTAGATCAGGGGCGGATCTACACTGCTGTTTTAAAGCGCTTTGAAGTGGTTTATAACAGTACTGAAAACTGTTGGGGCCCAGGACACGCTACAAAACAGTGTCACTACTGTTATAAAGCGCTTTAAAGCACTTTAAAACAGCAGTGTAGATCCTGCCCTGGCCTATATTGCAGAGAAAGAGCAATGTAGGATGAAGGGGGAGGGCATATGAGCACTGCTCATAGTGAAAGAAAGGCATATGCCTCAAGACCTCTTGTGGTAAAACAGATCTGCAAACACCTTGGCAAATACTCTTTTGTGACAGAATTTTCTTTCCAATTAATCTGTTGCATGAAGCTGCTGCAATTTGGATCTTAGAAGTGATGATAAACTATGCCAAAAAAAGAAAAGAAAAAAAAAGAGGAGTGAGGGAAATACAGTCTAGATACAAAACTGTACACCAGAGACAATCATCAGAGCCTTTGCTTTGTGGCTGGCCAAATTAATAACAACAACAACAACAATAATAATACATTTATTTCTTACCCGCCTCTCCGTTTGGATCGAGGCAGGAAACAGTAAATATAAAACATGATAAAATACATAAAACTGATTAAAAACATGGCAAATATTATTAAAATAGCAATAAAACATCCTAAAAAATCCTAAAAACATCCTAAAAACATTCTAAAATACCACTAGATATGCCTGCCGGAAGAGATTAGTGTTTATAGCTTTCTTAAAGTCAAAGAGAATATTAAGTTGATGAATCTCCTCTGGCAGGCCATTCCACAGTCTGGGAGCAGCAGAAGAGAAGGTCCTCTGGGTAATACCCATCAACCTAGTCTTGGCTGACTGTAGTAAGTTCTTCCCAGAGGACCTGAGCATGAGGGGCGGATTGTAGGGGAGAAGGCGATCCCACAGGTAACCTGGACCCAAACTATGTAGGGCTTTAAAGGTAATGACCAACACTTTGTACTTCGCCTGGAAATTAATTGGCAGCCAGTGAAGAGATTTTAAAATTGGTGTAATATGGTCACCCCTACGTGTACCGGTGACCAACCTGGCTGCCAAATTTTGAACTAGTTGAAGTTTCCGGACTAGGCACAAAGGTAGCCCTATGTACAGCACATTGCAGAAGTCGAGCCTCGAAGTTACCAGCATGTGCACTACCGTCTTTAGGTCTTCCACACACACACACTCACGCACACACACACACATACACAATACCTGCAGTGTGTGTGCCTGGGCTTGTGAAATGCCTACCTAGGGATAGTTAAAACCAGGACTGATCCAAGACATTTTACTGCCTGAGGCAAAGGACAAGATGGCACTTTCCGCAAGGCTAGTTTAAGGGTTTAGGGCAAATTGTGTCACACACACACACACACACAAATTCCATCTGCTCCCCATCCCTCAGCATTTGCTGCCTGAGGTGGCAGCCTCACTACCTAATGCTGGGGCAGGCCCTGCTTAGCACCATTTAGAAACTTGGGATTTCATGGAGTATATCATGGAAAACATTGGATTCTCCCCTTGTGTTTGGGAGAAGGTTGAAACCCGTACCTTCGTAGAGCCATTCCTGTAATCCCAGATTCACCAGACAATCCAGACAAGACTGAGATGCTGTTAGTGGGTGGTTCTGCTGACCGGATGGAAGGTGTTCAACCTGTTCTGTATTGGGTTACACTCCCCCTGAAGGAGCAGGTTCATAGCTTGGGGGTTCTCCTAGAACCATCTCTGTCGCTTGAGTCTCAGGTGGCCTTGGTGGCACAGAGTACCTTCTACCAACTTTGGTTGGTGGCCCAGCTACACCCCTATCTGGACAGGGATAACTTGGCTTCAATTGTCTATGCTCTGGTAACCTCCAAGTTAGATTACTGCAGTGCATTCTATGTGGGGCTGCCTTTGAAGACGGTTCGGAAGCTGCAGCTTGTGCAAAATGCAGCAGCCAGATTGATAACAGGGATCAGAAGGTTCAAGCATATAAAACCTACTCTGGCCTGCTTGCATTGGCTGCCTGTATGTTTCCAAGCCCGATTCAAGGTGCTGGTTTTAACCTATAAAGCCTTACATGGCTTGGGACCACAATACCTGACGGAATGCCTTTCCCGACATGTACCTACCTGAACACTAAGTTCAATATCTAAGGTCCTCCTCCGAGTGCCTACTCTGAGGGAAGTTCAGAGGTCGGCAACAAGAGAGAGGGCCTTCTCTGTGGTGGCCCCCAATTGTGGAACAATCTCCCTGATGAGGCCCACCTGGTGCCAACATTGTTATCTCTTCAGCGCCAGGTCAAGACTTTCCGCTTCTCTCAGGCATTTGGCAATATCTGATGAGTCTGAGTATGTTTTTGTGTTTTCTAGGCTTATAGTTTTTTAAGTTATTGTAGTGGTTTTAAATGGATGTGTACATTGTATGTTTTTGCAGTTTTAATTTTTGTATATTGTTTTTAAGTGTTTTAATCTTATGTAAACTGCCCAGAGAGCTTCAGCTATGGGGCGGTATACAAATGCAATAAATAAATAAATAACCTAGGGTGCCCATCCGCCTGGATTTGTCCGGACATGCCCGGAAAATGGGGAGCAAATCCGCGTCCGGGGGGGGGAACTGTTTTGGGGGGCCAAATCCGGAAATTTAGCCCCCCAAAAGCCCGTTTTGGCTGGGTACTTCTCTGTTTTCAACCTTCTGAGGCCTGCCGAAGCCATTTCTTGGTTCCTAGAGGGCTGTCGCTATGGCGATGACCCTCTAGGAATCTGGAAATGGCTTCAGCTGGCTTCGGTAGGCCCATTTCGGGCACTTCCAGTTTCGGCCTTCCGAGACCTGCCGAAGCCATTTCCGGGTTCCTAGAGGGTCGTTGCTATGGCGATGGCCCTCTAGCCATTTCCGGGTTCCTAGAGGGTCGTTGCTATGGCGATGGCCCTCTAGGAATCCGGAGATGGCTTCAGCAGGCCTCAGTAGGCCCATTTCGGGCACTTCCGGTTTTGGCCTTCCGAGGCCTTCCGAAGCCATTTCCGGGTTCCTAGAGGGTCATCGCTATGGCGATGGCCCTCTAGGAATCCGGAGATGGCTTGAGCCTGCCTCTGCAAGCCTCAGTAGGCCCATTGCCTGCCCCTGGTGAGTCATCCACACTTACCAAACCGCTTCCGGCTCCCGTGCGACGATCCTGGGCTGCTTCTTGGATGGTGCAGGCAGAGGACAAAAAGCAGGCAGAGCAGCAGGTAGTACAGTTTTACCCTGGGAGTTACAAGGTTCTGAGAATTTTTCCAAAACTGCCCTCCACCTGTTAGGATCTCTCCTCCCCCAGGTTTTATCCTATACTTTTCTAATCCCCTTCTCTGCAACCCCTTGCTACCACTAAGAATATTTTTGAGGTGAATGTAAAAATCCCCATCATTTGCCTAGAGAAATGGGGTGGGGGGAGAGTGGAAGCAAGCCTAGGAGCAGCCTTGGGAGAGGTATGTGTGTGTGAGTGTATTTATGTGATGGGTGCATGGGGTGCATGGCGCGTTTTCTCTCCGATTATTCGCATTTCCGAATGCACGTTAATTAGCGAGTTTTAATTTACGGCGGGAGTAAGAGCGCCTCATGTCCATGTAAACAACTTTCTGAGGAGGCGCATTAACGATCAGGGATTGGACTGTGGTCGTAATGTCATGCATAGAACTGCCCCTTCGCTGAAAAAAACTCCCACTTTTTGATTTAGTTTCCTTTCTTCTCTCCTCCTGGCAACTTCCTCCTTGTACTCCATCTCTCTGGATGGAAGCTCCAAGAAGAGGTGACCCAACGTGAACCAAAAATAAAGTTTCTTTGAAGTATTTTTAACATGGAGACATGGGGCCAGATGGAGGTGGTTTTATGAGACGTAAAGGGGGTAGGAAGGATGTGCGGATGTGCGTATAATTAGCCATCAGCAGACATAACTTCCCCTAGCTTCTTGCTGGGTTCCTGAGCTGAGTTGTGTATGTGTGTGTGTGTGTGTGTATGTTTTACAATTGTTGAGCTTGCTGGGAAGTGGAGGGGGAAGGAACGAAGCAGCATCCCCCTGTCTGTTTTGGTGTGTGTATGTGTGTGTGTGTGTGTGAGACACATTCCCATTTACTCCTGAGGAGATAATGGCAATTGGGCAAAGGAGGGGGGAAGACAGGTAGCCGAATATGTTCATCAGCTCATTCCTTTCAGGTAACCTAGGAAACCAAAGGTGGGAGATTCTGGTGGGCGGAGAGAATAAAAGGAGGGAACCGGTTTGGGGAGTTTCTCTGGGACAAAGCGCATTACTTTCAGCACCATTTGCATGCGATTCTCAGCATGTCAAAAACTTTAAAATGCCTTTCATACAGCCCGTAATGCGCTTCAACGCCTCCCATGTATAGGGATTAGGCGTAAAAGCGCTTCAGAGAAGATGCGCATAATCAGGGAACCAGGCGTCAAACCGAAATCTTGTAGAGGGGGGCAAAGATATTTGGAGAGGATTGGATTGGGGAAGGCGGAAATACCAAGTGACCCAAAAGTAGGTATACAGTATAGTACTCACACGTCCCATCAACATTCTAAACAACTGTATACCTACTTTTGGGGCACCCAGTACATAGAGTTCTAAGTTTTTTAAAAAGTCATATTCCTCCTCAGTTTATTAATCTTCATAAGATCATATCTAGCTGAGCTGGAGTCTAGATCCACATTGTATTGTATCTCCTATATATTTCCTCAATTCTCAAAACCCGTGTCAGACTGTTAATGAATTTTCCAATTAATTCACTGATCTTTTGGATCTGACTATTAGCTCTTGCGCCAATGGTCATGGTGGGTGGGGTGGGTGGAGAAGGGTTTTTCACTTCTCCTGTAATTGCTAATTATTTCATATCATCCACCTGAAGTTTCTGAAATCTGAAAGCCCAAAGTAAAATTGTTAAAAGTCCTAAAGACATTTCCATTAAAGTCCATTGGAGTTCTACTGATGAAAATTCTGACCAGCAAAATATCTCAACCTATGCCAATATGAGCAAGATTTCCTAAAACCTTTTCTGGGTCTCTTTTTTCCTCTTCCTTTTCTGCAACATTTTTGTCATTGGGTATTGCTATGTCAATTAGGTAGTTGTGTTTTTCTTTTATATTATGACTGTTGTGTCTGATCGCTTGCAAAGTAGTGTCTTGTCCCAGAATTGTTCTGTTCCAGCATAGCATGGCTTGGCTTGACTTGTTTGAGTGTGTCTGGATCTCCTAGGCTCTGAAAGCATCTTTCTGGAAAGCACCTGCTGGTTGCATGATCGAGGAGGCCAGGTTCTGTGAGTGCATAGTTGTCCTTGACAGGAGGGCCTTGCACTTGCTAGAGTAAGGTGAACAGATGTGAAGAGGCTGCAATCCTACATTCAATTATCTGGGAGTAAGCTTTATTGAAATCAACAAGAGTTATTTCTAAAGTTTCTTTGGGCAGTTTTCTTTGGGTCCCTGACTGGGATTTCTATTCTCTTTACACTGAGGCAGTGTAAATTCAGGATATACTTTGATAAAAGGAGGGAAAGATCCTTGTCTAGCATTGTGATAATGGGCATCTGTTCTGGCCTTTCTTTGTATTGCTACTGACCATGGTTTTGTTTACATGGCTAATGAACCAGACATATAATGACACATTTTTAGATTTGTTTCTCACTGATAAACCAGAAGTTGAAACAAGCTAAGAGGTGAGAAGTGACTACAACAAGCCTTTAGTCCATTTTGTTCCATGGCTAATGTCTGCAGGGTAATCGTATGTTATACTCTTCCTGCATGCTAGGTTGGCTAGTTTGTTGTACTAGATTTTTCTGCACTTGTCAACTACTTCATTTGTTCATTGGTAGCAGTATGCTAAATCTGTGCATATGGATAAGAGAAACGTGATGCTGAAAGAGTGTTAAATGTTAGGAAAGTTGGGACTACGGTCATCCAGTGAAGGATTTGCAGTCAGAAAACATATTTGAGGGAAGGGGAAACTATCACACAGAGCATAGCAAAAGTTTCAAAGTACAGCAAAAGCTACAAAAGTAGGAGTGAGTAAAGTTAATTTCAGATACATCGAATGTCTCCCTTGTTCTTTATTTTAATGATTTTAACATGAAGATGTTGTGCAGAACAGGTTTGTCTTAATTTTATGTTGTGAAATCAGACAACTGACCAAGGCCATGTTTGGATGAGCATGCCCCCTTGGGGGACAGCCATGTTGGTGGGAACGCCACCTTGGAGCGGCCATGTTGTCCTCCTTTTTGGTTTCTTAAATATGGTCACCCTAGTTTACCCAGACATGGAAGAGGATTAGCTGCAGAGAACTCCATAGACTGCTCTTCAGTTAATAGAGAGCCTATCTACATATGCAGGATAAAACACTTTGAAAACGTTTTGAAAACTGGATATGGAATGTGTCCTGGGCCGCAACAGTTTTCAAAACTGTTATAAACCGTTTTAAACTGTTTTAAAGCAGTCGTGTAGATAGGCTCACTGTTTAGATGACAGCGTCAACAAGAGGGAAGAAAATGGGGGATTAAATGGATGTTAACCGAAGGGAACTTGGAAAGGCTGAATTCTGTTTGGGATTGTATTCGCTTCAACAGTAAGATTAATTCCTAATATGTGAGAGTTTGGGGAGAGGGAGAAGCTCATCTTTTTGTTGTTGGGCATGACAGTGGGTATCGTGAAACATTTGGATTAAAGCGCTTTCTGTTTAGGATTCAGGCGGTAATGTGTCAAGCTGTCCCAGCGTCTTTGCACACAGAATAGTACTGGCGTCTTGTGAAATGAAGCCTTTTTCATACCAAACAAGGTAATGTCCTCAAGATGAAAAGAACAAGGTGGTCAGCAGAAGAGTTGGTCTCCTATGTGAAAGGACCCAAACAGATCTTCTGTGAATGCTACACTAAGTTCTCTTCAATTGCAAGTTTCAGCCACCTCTCCACATTGCCACAATACCTGGAGAAAGGCCACTTTTTGGACAGCCCTGTGCATGTTTACTCAGAAGAAAGTCTTGCTAATCCCAGTTCAGGTTTACTCCTGAGTGAGCATGCAAAAGAGTGCGGCCTCAGCCAGATACATGCCTTGCCTTTGCTTAATTTGGGAAGAGGTCCTGGCTAATGAATTTGTATGTGTTTATTGGCTCTAACATTTTCTCCCCCCTCCGGTCCACCTCCCGCTATAATCCAGTCAGTTTATTACATTTTAAAAAATGTCTGTCGTGACGGAAGCAGTTTTGTACAATTGGCTTTAATGCAGGTGCCTTGGGGAGGCGAGACAGAGGCAAACTGCTTACTGCGTGAGAAATCGGCTCTGCACCGCACAATATTGCTGTGGTGTTAGAAGTCACGGAAGTGCCAGAGCCTGAATGTGGATCAAATTGTTGTGCTGGCAATTAGAAAACAATAAGGCTACATGCAGTTGAACCAAGATGTATTAAAAGTCAGGTAGTAATTCTCCTGAACGCTGACTGGAAAAGAAGCAGTCGGAAGAGAGGAAACAGGAATGCATTATTATCTGCCCTTATTACAAGGTCTAGTTAAATAGCTGTGTGTCACCTAGGTCTATTTAACCTTTTGTAGAAACAATGCACATTAAAGAAGGGCTAGTGTGTGTTTTGTGCATAGCATTGCACATAAAATCTTGCATGTGTATCCTGGACAAGGATTATATATACACCACACTTTAACGTTGGCCTGACTCCCAGATTATAGTATTCAGACATCCATACAGTGGGCTGTTTCAGATAAATGCTTTGAACATTTAAAGTAGTATGCACTGGTGTTGCTTTACAAACTGGTCTGGAACTGGGTGTTTTTTTGGTTGAGTGTATGGTGGGGAAGCACCTTCTATTTAAAGATGCCCTTAATTCCAGGGTCTCTATTGGGTGTATTTTAAAAAAAAATACCCGGAATGAAATGGAAATCAAAATACTGCCAAATTGCTTCTTTAGAGACTTATACTTTTCGGTGGACAAATCTAATAATATCCAAACATGACTGGGTATATCCTTGGATTGCCTTTTCAGTTCCTTTCTTTTCCAGTGAAAACTGTCTATTCAACCCTTGCTCTGGAGATCTTTCAAAGCTTCTTAGCAATTTCACTTTAAACTAGGGGTGGGCAGCTTGTGGCCCTCCAGATGTTTTGGCCTACAAGTCCCATCATCCCTAGCCAGCATAGCCAATAGTGAGGGATCATGGGAGTTGTAGGCTAAAACATCTGGAGAGCCACAAGATGCCCAGCCCTGCTTTAGACTGTGTTTTTGTCATGCCTTGCATTGGTGGAAGTGGCAGGAAAGGGATCATGATGAATGTATGCCAGCCCAAAGTCTCTCATGAATATTCCCAATTCGAGAGCCAGTGTGGTATACTGCATAGAGCAGTCTTCCCCAAGCTGGTGCCTTCCAGATGTTTTGGACTTCCCAGAAACCCATGAGCTCTAGCCAGCTTGGCCAGTGATCAGGAATTCTGGGAATTGTCCTCAAAACATCTGGAGGACAACAGGTTGGAGAAGGCTGAGATAGAGGATTAAATGTGGATTGGAGAAATTTGAACCATCCCTACTAATTTGAGCCCAATCTATCAATTTCAGTTCTTCTCAGTTTCTCATTTTTCCACTCTTCAGTTGATTCCGGCCTGTTTCTGCATCACTTTACACATCCATTTATTTTGTTTTTCATTCACTTTAGAAATGCTCGCACAACCCTATTTGTCAGGGAGAAGATTGGGCAGTCTGTACATCCCCATTTTACCACGTCAGTGAGAAGTAGGTCTCTGGTTGAAATTGCACCCATGACCTAGGGTTGTAGGAAAGCCCCAAACTAAACTCAGCCACAGGAAGCTGTAGTCTAGGATGAAGGATCAACTAAGGAGATTGGTTGCTTATTCCTTCCCCTCCTCAGGTTATCTCTTCGCTCAACCCGGCTAGATATAGCAATTTGGTTTTTAAATTGATTGAGAGAAAACCACACACAATTGTATATCACATGTCGTTTCTGCCTAAATGTGGCTATGGGTTGTTAGTCCTTGGAGGAGACACATCGAAACGAATGGGATGGAAGTTAGACTATCATTGGATACAATGCTGTGTATGTAGGTGCCCAGCACGAGACTACTAGAGCTGCCATATTGTGTTGTTTTCACAGCTAATCCTTATCCATATGAATTCTTCCTGAATCTCAGCACAGCCAACTTCCTCACCACATGCATACTTCAGTCGGATCTTTTGCTCACATAAAAAGAACATGCCACATGGCAGAAGGCACTGCTGCCTTCTGTTTCTTAGGGCCAAAACAGACATTACTTTAGCAGTCGTGTTCTTTTTATTTTTACTCTAGAGTAGCCACAGGCCCCAACCTGGATCTTAAAAGCCCTCCTGTATTACTCCATTCTAGAGCCCCGATCCAGATTGGGGAGGGGCTTTTGCCTATTCTAGAGTAAATATTCAAAAGCTATAGCTGCTAGTTGTGGATTTTTAAGTAATTTGTGTTTTGGCTCTTCAGTAAAATAGAACATCTCCTCACCTATTGGGAATGTTATCATCCAGGCCCAAACAAACTGTGATCACAGGTGGCTTATCAAGATCTGAGAAAACGTCTTTGTTTTGCTGTATGTCTTAGATGACAAAAATGGGAATTCCCAAGGCCGCAAAATACGGCTGGCGAGGGGTGGGGAGTCACATGGTGTGCAGCCGTTCTGTAAGCCAATATGCAGTAGGGGTGTGCACGGACCCCCCGGATCGGATCGGGACCCGGATCGGGACCTCCAATTTTGTCCCGGACCGGTTCGGACAAAATCGGAGGCCCCCCGGACCGGATCGAGTCCGATCCCGACCCAAAAATCGTACATTTTTGGATCGGCCGCCATTTTTTTCCCCATAGACTTGCATTGCAATGCAAGTCTATGAGGAAAAAATGGCGGCGGGTGGGTAAGGGGGGGCCTAACTCCCTCCCCCCCCCGGGGCCGTCCGCTGTGGACGGCCCCGGCAGGTAAACCCCCTCCCCCGCGCTCCCTACCCCCCCTGGGGCCGCCTGCTTCCATCCGCTGGCGCCCGCGGGCGCCAGCGGATAGAAGCGGACGGCTCCGGGGGGGGGTAAGCCCCCTTCCCCGCCACTTACCTTCTCGGCACGTCCGGCGCCGGCGGCTACTACCAGCGGGCTCCGCGGCCTACTCTCGAGTAGCGCGCCGGGTGATGACATCACCCGGCGCGCCACCCTGGAGCAGGCCGCGGAGCCTGCTGGTAGTAGTAGGCGCCGGCGCCGGACGGGAGCCGCCGGGCCGGGCAGGTAAGGGCCCCCCTCCCCCCTCCCCCCTCCGCGCGCCCCCTCCTCCCCTCCACGCACCCCCTCCTTACCTTTCCGGCCCGGCGGCTCCCGTCCGGCGCCGGCGCCTACTACTTCCAGCAGGCTCCGCGGCCTGCTCTAGAGTAGCGCGCCGGGTGATGACATCACCCGGCGCGCCATCCTAGAGCAGGCCGCGGAGCCTGCTGGGAGTAGTAGGCGCCGGCGCCGGACGGGAGCCGCCGGGCCGGAAAGGTAAGGGCCCCCCTCCCCCCTCCGCGCGCCCCCTCCTCCCCTCCACGCACCCCCTCCTTACCTTTCCGGCCCGGCGGCTCCCGTCCGGCGCCGGCGCCTACTACTTCCAGCAGGCTCCGCGGCCTGCTCTAGAGTAGCGCGCCGGGTGATGACATCACCCGGCGCGCCATCCTAGAGCAGGCCGCGGAGCCTGCTGGGAATAGTAGGCGCCGGCGCCGGACGGGAGCCGCCGGGCCGGAAAGGTAAGGGCCCCCCTCCCCCCTCCGCGCGCCCCCTCCTCCCCTCCACGCACCCCCTCCTTACCTTCCCGGCCCGGTGGCTCCCGTCCGGCGCCGGCGCCTACTACTACCAGCAGGCTCCGCGGCCTGCTCTAGAGTAGCGCGCCGGGTGATGACATCACCCGGCGCGCCACCCTAGAGCAGGCCGCGGAGCCTGCTAGTAGTAGTAGGCGCCGGCGCCGGACGGGAGCCACCGGGCCGAGAAGGTAAGTGCCCCCCTCCTCCCCCCCCCGCTGTCCACTTTCATCGGCGGGCGCCCGCTGGCGCCCGCCAATGGAAGCGGCGGTGGGCGCCAGTGGGCGCCCGCCGATCCGCCGAACCGGTTCGGAGCTTTTTCGGACCGGTTCGGATTGGATCGGCCGATCCAGCTGCGGGATCGGAAATCGGATAATTTATCCGATTTCCCACTGGACCGGACTCGGATCGTGGATCGGGTCCGATCCAGTGCACATCCCTAATATGCAGCAGATGTTACCAGGGAGACATGATTTTGGCCTTATCCCATTAATTCCACTCACAGAGACACCCAGGCCATGTACCCTTTCCATGGTCACACTCCTGTAATGTTGCATCATGCAAAGGCCTCCTAAGACTTGCCGAATTTGAAGGAACAAATTCCTCAAGTTAAAGGGAAGTTTGGAGGCTTTACTACCACCTTTCCCAAGCTGATGCCCTGCAGATATTTTAGATTACAGCCTTCATCAGCCTTAGCCAGCATGGCCAATGGGCAGGGTTGTAGTCCAAAACATCTACAGAACAGCAGCTTGGGAAAGGCTGCATTACTATGTGTAAGGTGCCAGCAGGCTTGAACTGGGGAGTCTGCCAGGAAGACCCAGGCACCTTACTTTCTGCATCCCCATTTTGCTACCTGAAGAAAAGGCCAAATGGCACCCCTCCCTTCAACCTACAGAAACCAAATGGATTGGTAGTTGACATTTGCTTCCACACTAGAAATAGGCTAGAATTTGTCACCACACTTAACTACAACAGGCTAGCTAAGGGTGCAGGGTAGGGCACTGAACACACACAACTCTTGTCTGCTCTCCAACCCTCAATCTGCTTAATGTTAGGGCTGGTGCTTCCCATGAAAGCATACAAGTGGAGAGGGATTGGCTGGCCTAAGCCCTGCTGCTCCACAGCACCACCACCCTGAGAGTGGCAGGAAGAGGGACTGCAGTCAGCCAGTCAGTCCAGAGGAGTTGGGTGCCCTGGGAAGGCAATATGGGCCCTTCTAAACTTGTATAAGAATTCTCCTAGGCCTGACTCTCTTGTCTGAACAGCTTGCCCTTGAGAGAAGGTACTCTTGGGCCTTGCCTGCTTTTGAACCTGAAACCCCACCCCATCTTAGATCACATCACCTGCCTGTGGCCTTCTGGATCCTTGTCTGTTTGACCACCCATTTGTTTGGATCACGCCATTTACCTCTGGGCCTGCTGGGTCCAGACATGATGCCTGTGTTCTGCAGTTGTGGCTAATTTGGCTCCAAATGGATCATAAACAGCGTAGACATTAAGTTCAGGAGTTCCATACCCTGAAGGACGAAAAAAAGTTCTAAATAGAAACCGGCTCTTTTCTTAAATGCTTTTATAAGCCTCTGAAAATATATGTCATTAAAACAGGCAAACCCATTTTGAAATCCACAGGAAAGAGGCTCTGTTGATTCAAAAGCCAAGTAAATTGTCAGCGGCTGTGGTAGTGAGACAAACATTCAGAAGGGAATTCCAGCTTAGGCAGAGGAAAGGTAACATGTTAGAAAGTAACAAATGGCATTTCATTATTATTTTTCAATGTAGACTAGGAGGGTAGGACAGAAGACTATACATGTGTATTTCTCATTTAAATATTTGGACACAAATGCCATAGAAAAAGATCCATTTAGCTGATCAGTTGCATTTTCCCAACTCTCTCCCACTTTTAACTGCGAGTGACCTACAAACCTGCATGGAGGTTACCAAGGCTTACCCTCTGAACTACTGGATCAGAGAAAGGATTTTAGTAGATGAACTTTCTCACTTCATTCCACCGCTACAAGAGGAGAAGCTATGTATGCCTGCCTTTGTCCTCCTATGTATTTATTAAGGCACAGTCAGCAAACATATCTGGCAACTCTAATGCACTGTGCTACTGCATGTGTAGCCAACTCCTGCTGAAATTAATTGTGTAAGCAGGAGATGTAGGAGGTGCTCCTGAGCTTGGGAAAACAAGAGGTGCACATACAATATATGCAGGATACAAATGTTTATTGAGCAGGATTCACATGAAAAACATGGTTTTGTGAGCTTATTCCAGCTAACCCTTTTAAGCTTCCTTTGTGATTAATGGCTTCCAGTTTATTTCAGAATCAATTTGCAAATTGTTCACCCTGGGTAACCTCTAGTGTAATACTTTCGTCAAGGAGTGTGGGGAGAAAGGTGATAAACTAGTGCCACAGTGGGCCATAAAAATATGACTTCTAACCTACAGTTACATTTATAAGACATAGGTGTCATTTCCCACCCCACCTCACTCCACAGTGTGTGTTGAATGTTGGGATGGACAAAGCAGTTGGCCACAGATGAGGCAGTTCTGGCTCCAGGATTTTGGAGCCCTGAATGCCCTCTCCACAAATCTGGAAGGGGAAGGACGTGCGAACTGAGATGCTAGATCTGACCTTTGGACACTCTTTTTAAAGTGGTAGCACAGTTAGAACGGTAGGTCCTGTGCTGATATTTGGGCCCTGAGAAATTCCCAGCTTTGCCAAACTTTAGAGCTCATTCCAAGAGGAAAGGATGGACATTTTCATGTGTATTTGATTTTTTAATTATTATTATTTATTTTTTATTTATTTATTGAATTTCTTTTCAGACCAATAGCAAAATCTCTCTGGTCAGTTCACAAAAACAAAACCATAAAATACAACAATATAGTAAGGCATAATATAAAACAGAATAAAACCAAAGTAAACACCAGGGTAAAAGCCAGCAATAGTACTAAGATCTAAAAACACACTAAAACAGTTATTAAAACTGAAAGCCTAAAAAGCCTTGGGAAATAAAAAGGTCTTCTCACCTGGTGCCAAAACGGGCGCCACCCCCCGCCCCCACCTAGCAGTGCATTACGACACAGATGGAGATGTTCGTTCAAGTACAGATCCACAACATTTGTTGGCGTCAACCCAAAAGAAAGTTAAAAAAAACAAAACTTCAGGCTAATAAATACTTTGCTTTTTAAAAACCAATGGCTAAATCAGGGCACAGATCTATGGAAGGAGGGTCAGGAGAGCTGTAGTTCAAAGGCTACCCCTGCTCTTTCTTTGGGTGATGGTTGCAGCAGAAGTACTTCCCATGGCAAAAATGTGTGGATTTTTATGTCATTTGGAGTCAAGATATTAAGGTCTCAAATACACTCATTCAGTGTTATTTTTCATCGCCAGCATTTCTTACGTTCAGAGATTCCTGTCTTGAATTTCTAAAGGACCGTAACCGAAGGAGTAGAGGGCACAGAGTACATACATTCGCGAAGATGCAAAACGGAAATGAACACCGCAATGCACTCCTGCCCGCAAACGCATTCTCTCCCCACGCCCCAACATTGCAGGCAGTATTTCAACGGGCACATTTAGTAGGCTGACCAGATAAAATCCATGTCAGGGCTCATGTAACTTTAAGAGTTGTAGAGAAAAGGGAATTTCAGCCGGTGTCATTTGTATGCAATTAGTTCCTGGTGATATTCCCTCTTCATCACAACAGTTAAAGGTGCAGGGGCCCTGCCTTCTTTTGTATATGGTCACTCTAGTATAGTGCCTGCACCTTTAACTGTTGTGATGAAGAGGGAATATCACCAGGAACTAATTGCATACAAATGACACTGGCTGAAATTCCCTTTTCTCTACAACTGTTAAAAGTTACATGAGCCCTGACCTGGATTTTATCTGGTCACCCTACATGTAGTCATAGGCATGATGTAAAGAGAAGAGAAAAAAATTGGCAGGACCAGAAAGCTGTGCCAAAAGAGAAAAAGTGGGGCAGGGGGAGAGAGAGAAGAACTAACAGCGTAGTGATCTTTACAAAGTCTGGAAATGCAATCAGAAAGAATGACACCTAACTAGGACATTGGTGCAGCACCATGACCAGAAACAGGTCATTTGGAACGAAACGAAACCTGGAGAGAATTTCATACACAACCTAGTTAAATGGGAAGTTACGGTAGCATTAGCAATAAGAGTGTCAGATCTCTTGCAAATGTGTCATGTAATTTTATTTTAAGAAGGCGACCTCCTGGATATGAGCCCTGGATTTCCAGCAAGCATATTCCATTTGTGTAGGGGTGAAACATGTCTCTGGATCACGGCCCCTTTTTGCTTGATATTTTACTTACATGACATTTTATTTCATCATAGAATATGAGCAGAGGACCTGCATGACTCTTGAAGCTGCAAAACCATTTGCAGAATGGAACAGTTTGGGGGGTCTTTCTTTTCCACCCAGAAATCAAACAGGCCACCTTTTCAGGCAATATCTGTCATTGCCAAGGGAGTTGCTCAGGTTAAACTTGATGAGATTATTTGGTATTGCCGCCTCCTGTTCGAAAAGCTGCTAGCAGAGAAAAAAAACAAAAAGGCAAAACAGAGTGAGCATTTACCAGTCCCACACGCACACAAGGCTATCTTAGAGCCTATCTACACTACTGCTTTAAAACGGTTTAAAACGGTTTATAACAGTTTTGAGAACTGTTGGGGCCCAGGACACACTCCATATACAGTTTTCAAAACGTTTTCAAAGTGTTTTATCCTGCGTGTGTAGATAGGCTCTTAGTGTAGTGTTTGTGATAGGCCCATTCTTTGAGCCAGGCCAAGATTTATGAACGACCTGCATTAAGTACAGATAATCCATCCCAGGTTTTGTAGCAGACTGGCAAGGCAAAGGCCAGTCTGTCTGTGGCTGCCTGCAAAGAAAGAATACTAAAATAAATTGACTACCACCTAAGTTTTGTGTGGAACCAAATTTCTATTTCTAAGGGTCCCAGGTCTGTGGACACAACACTGGCGACGAAGGTGGGATTTTCACTCTGTGTGAAATGACCATCATCGTAGTCAGGTCTTTGAGTTTGAGGGGTGTTGTGAAGTGGTTTGAGGTGTTAAACATCCCTTGTGATTTTATGGGTACCCCTCCGTGCAGTAACCATAGTACCATTTATCATTGTGATTTGATATGGTGCAGGACAGAAAGGCATTGAAAGTTTGTTTCGAGGCTGGAGATTCTTAACAAGCGCCATGTCCCCCACTTTGAATGGTACTACTCTGGCTCGCCAATGCTGGTCAGTGTACTGTTTCATTGCACGTTTTGCCTTATCATCATGTTGGCGCAGATGTGCATCCTTGAGTGGGACATCTATTTGAGGTAACTTTGTCCACACCTGTCTGCCAAACATTATGGTAGCTGGTGCCACACCAGCGGAACAATGGGGAGTGGTTCAGTAGCTGCGGAGAAATCGAAATAATTCTTGTTTCAGATTGGCTCCCTTTGCTGTAGCAATTTGTAAGGCTTTCTTCAGGGTCCTCATAAATCTCTCAACCTCCCCATTTGCTTGTGACCAATGAGGTGTAATTTTCCGATGTTTGAACCCAAGGTAGTCTGAAAATTGAGCAAAGTGCAGTCTTTGAAAAGGTGGTCCATTGTCACTTTTAACAATAGCAGGTATGCCATAAGATGAGAAAATCTTGTCTAATCATCAGTAACAACCAAAAGATGTCCTCCAGCAGGGAGACCACAGAAATCAACACTGATTTCCATCTATGGTGTTGGAGGAACAGGAGAAACATGCAGTGGTGCAGATTGGTTGTGTGGGATGGCTGCTTAGTATAAAAAGAGACCACACCTTTCTTTAGTGAAGGGGAAAAGAAGCAGCTTTACTAACAAATATCCTTGCATATAAATGCAAGTACATTGTAGAATTTCAAAAGGAGTTTGGTTCATTTGGTGTTCCATTACACAGGCAGGAGCGAGAAAGAGCAAGCATGTGTGCTCCCAGCAATGGAGGAAGGTCAGAGAGTGAAGAGGGGGAAGGAAGAGGAAGAGAAGGAAACCACACTGTAGGCAATAGAGATCCTAAGGCTAGCCATGCCCAAATTACCATGCATTAATTAACTAACACTGCCCCCTTCCTGTAACTTGCAGATGAGGTTGCAATATTCCCAACAAAACTAGGTAAGGATCAGACCTACTCAAGAAGAAATAATTAGGGAATGATATATGTCAATAGCAGAATGGCATAATGTAGCCTTCCCCAGCCTTGTGCCCTCAGATGTTTTGGACTTCAATTCCCAGCAGCCATAACCAACATGGCCAGTGGTCAGGAATGCTGGGAGCTGTAGTCCAATAATCTGAAGGCACCAGGTTGAGGAAGGCCATTTTAGTGATTACCTAGTAATTAGTTACATTTCATTTTACTTAGTATCATAAGAGCACCCCCCTCCCATTTTAATCCATAGCTCCTTTAATCTCCAGTTGTACTGTTGTCTCTAGTAGGGGCTGCTTCCATAGTAAATAGGTTCAGGCTTCTCTTCATTCTAAGAACATGTATAATTGTTCTGTTTATATCCACACATCTGTCTGTCTGTCTTTCTGTCTGTCTGTCTGTCTGTCTTCCCTCCTGCTAATATCACATATTACCTGTAAAACGGAAGCTGTTTTTTCCACAATGCATATGTGAATCATAATCCCCTCCCTCTCTCTCCAGTATAGTGAAGATTGGAATTATGTTTTTTCTCATTGTATGCTCAATTGGTTTAACTGCACAATGTGTGTGCGCGCATGTGTGTTTGCATTTGTATCAGATAATACTTCTAATCTGCTGCCTGTTTAGGATGCATCTCCATAACAGCAATTATTTGTTTTTGTTTTAATTTGGCCGTGAAAAATCATGGATATTCACTGCCAATTTTAATCAGTAATCTCTCTCCCGTGAAGTATGATGAGTAGTGGGATAGATGTTTTGCCATGGTCCAGCTACAGGGAACTTCTCTCCCTGTTCCTATACCCAGTCACTTTCATAATATATCGTAGAGCATAACTTGTAATGCAGCAATTAATGAGAAATGGTTTAAAAACTAGAGGCTCAAAAGAAGTAGGCCTATAGGGTAACTTTGCTGGAGGCAAAGGCCTGGAGGAAAGATGGAAGTGGAAATGGAATTGCGCTGTTGGCCCTTTGGCCATGCTCCCATGCACCTCAAGAATTTTATCATATTTTGAATCTTAAAATTAAATTAAACCATGCGACGTTCAATGAAATCCTGTGAATTGCACCTCATTGCAGTTTGCCATCCTGTGCACACAAATAGCAACAAAGTGATTCCTGGTACTGGAAGGAAAATCAAATCTGGTGACTTCTGGCAAACCCATTGTTGACATCCGTTTAGATCATTGTAATTAAGCCATCTTTTGGGAAGATCTCTGGATTCTATGGTAGTTGGCATGATTAGTAGTGAACAATGAAGTTGCTATGTTCTTGATGGTGGTATACTAATTCTCAGATTGTGGTGGCCAAAATGAAGCGCAATTGCAGATGTCATAAGGGAATATGAATGGCATATTGCAAAGCATTAAAGAACAGAGGTATTTGATGGATTTGGAACATCCAGTGGTGCAAGAAACAGTAATCTTTTACAGTAATGTTTAACGAGAACTCTCCTTTCCTTGTCAGCAGAGTACTTCTTCCCTGCTGACAACACTTCATAGACATGCTTGGAAACTACTTTTAGGGTAAAGATCAAACTCCGATTCAAACTACAGCTAATGTAGACAATTTCAACTTGATAGTAGACATCTTCATCCTACTTCAGTATCATGCTAAAACAAACAATTTAATGGAAAGAGAATGCATAATATTAAAGCCATGCAAAGATCAATAGAAAATGAAGAAAATGCGAGATATAATAATAATTATTATTATTTATTTATTTATTTATTTCTAACCCGCCTCTCCCTCTGGATCAAGGCGGGAACAACAATAAATATAAATACAATTTTTTAAATCTTTGCACAGACTTTAGCAGGAAGGATCACATTGTCACTTCTGCTCATTGGAAATGTTAAGTGCTTCAGCATCTTGGTGCATTTCTGCCCTTTTAAGGAGAAAGTTTCACAGCCCCATATTGATCAACACTAAGATTATTGGCTAGGTAGGCCAGGCAAAATCTCCCATAAAGGAATATACCTACTCTATGGGTCCAGGAGATATTGTACTGACAATAAATATGAATCAAACTACTTTGAGAGCAGGTCTTTATAAAAACTGACTTTACTTCTTCAAAGATAAAACAATATTTACAGAATAATATGATAAGGTATGAGAGCATAGAATATATACCAGAAAAAATACAAATAGTGTTATAGGTAACAAGCCAAAAAACATTTCAAAAGCTTTCTAAAAATCAGGAGCATTCTAAGGAACATTGCGGGTAATGGAGGGTGGAGAAATAACGAGGCAACACACAGGAGTGGATTTTAAACAGAGCCACTTTATTAAAGATCTGCAGAGTGGGTTAACCTATGTGGGCATCCTAAATATTTCAGGGCGAGACATTCACCATCTGTGAAGTGGCGCTTTCCAGTTCACCACAACCCAGACTGCCCTTTATGGGGTAGGAAGGCCTTCCGATGTCGACCTTCCCTCGCGCCATACAGGAAGGTTGCATAAGGAAGGTTGGCCTTAAAGGTAACTCTTATCCCATCAGCTGAGGCCATAAAACTCACAGCTGGGGGCCCTCAGGCATTACCAATCACTGAAACAGTGCCTGTGAATGCTCACCAACCCTATGATGCACCAGATGCCCGCACCTACCTGCCACAGGGAGCGACAAAGCACTTGTTTAGTAGCTCCCCCCCATCTAGACTTCCTAACTTCTTTTAAACCCCTCTGCAGATCATGTAAAATTATATTGTTACCAATATCCAATAAATGCACGCCATCCGGCTGCAATAGCTCCCTCCGCGAAAGCACCATCGCATGGTGTTGAATACTGTGATCTCCATGCTTAAGCAGATCTTTAAAATTTTGATTATTTACTTTGTTACGCACCCTATCTTATTAATGTTACATATGCGAATGATTTTAGCAGGTCTTTTGCATGCATATGCAGCTGTGTATATATATTTTAGAATTTGTCTTTTCCCATATCCCAAGGCAGGGAAACTGGTATAGTTTTATGGGAGTTATTTGTAGTTATGGGTCTCTTTTATCCATTGTACTACGAGAAGCCTTACAGATATTAAGAATGATGTTGCAATCCAAATTCTTTGGTGAAAAAAGATTGCTATTTCCTTTGAAAATGGGTCCCATGATTTTCACAGCTTGATTAACACTGGCTGTATCCGCTTCCAATTTAACTTTCCCTTCACAGTTAATCAGGTCTGAAAGATCTCCAAGTACTGTACAAAAGAGTATGGGTGGTTGGATTCTTTGAAACACACACACCATGTAGGAAGCACCAATAGTTTAATAGGAGGGGGTGGGGAGGAAAGAGATGGGTGTTGAAAATTAACCTCTGGAATGTTTCCCCTCTTAAGAACCACATGTCAAACTTACAGTATCACAAGAAAGCTACTTAGAATTAGAATTTATTATTTGGGATCTGTCTTCTTATAATTATAGCTAATTTAGTTTAAAGGTGGATTTTAATCACTGCCGAATTAATAGTTCACTGCGTTTCATTAGTGAATTGCAACTCATTTGAATCAGAGGAAAATGCAAAGAGTACTTGATTCATTTAGTCTCTGCCAAGCTGGATACAATTGCCATTTGTTTTCAAAGCTGGGAGGAATGTAGTCTAGCCTTAACATATTGAAATGAATATTCAAATTTCAGTCTGTCACATGGAGCAAGACTTTTTCTTCAGTGGGCAGAATCAGCATGGAAACTTGAGAACCCCATTCTGCCCATTTCACTGAGGGAACAAGAGAAAGGGAGGAGTAATAATGCTGTGGCATTTTGTATACAAAAATAGGAAGAGGCTTGTGCGTCCTCATCTTCTTCTTGTAGACAGATGCCAGTCAGCGGCCAAATTTTCAACAAGGCAATGTTCTCCTGTAGGATTGCATTTCTGGGTGACTTAAAGTAATGGTCTCCAACTGGTAGATTATGACCCAGAAATAGAGATGGTCAGATTAATCCATTTCTGGTCTATGTCAGTTTCTGGTCTATGTCAGAGCTTTTTCAGATGAGCATTTTATTGCACACTGTGATGTTCTACTGTTTGTGGTTGTAAATATATTGCAAAGTTTATTGTTTGTGATTTGCATTTGTTTATATCTTTAAAAAGGGTTAAGAACAATAACAGGTAAAGTAAATAACTAGGCCGAAACGTACTTACTGTTTGTGGTTATAGATCATGGTAAGTATAGAGTGATTGGATAGTTGTGGGGGAGTGCCTGGATTGGCTGGCTGTGTGCCCAAATGGAAAGTGAGTGTTAACTAGCTGGTTGGTTGGAGTGCATGGATTAGCTGGCTGTGTAAAAGTGGGAGGAGCTAGAAAGCGAGTGGAGTGTATATATGTGTCTGACAGAGAGAGGTGACAGGGTTGATTGGGGGGAGATTTGAGAAAATTGAGAGTATTGAGAGGGAGAGTCTGAAGCAAGATTATTAGATGAGAAGAGTGTTTGATTGAGATATTGAGATAAGATTTTAGAGCATAGATTAAATAAAGAACAGTTTGTTAAAGTATAAGAGTTCTGACTGAAACCAATAAGCATTGAAACCTTGTAACCGATATGCAATTGAACTGAAGTAACCATTAAGCTCGTTGACACACAATTTCTTATTAATAAATTCTTGTTAATTCTATCTGCCGGTGTGGTCTGTGGGTGTACCTGAGAAGGTACTGGTAGCAGCAGTATAAAGAAGTTATCTGGAGACCAGGTTGCTGGGTTGTGGTGCTGTGGGGCCTAAATAGTAAAGGCGAGACAGGCGCAGCAGCAGCAAATGGTCGAGGATAATATCACACACGCATGCGACTGGCCACTCACAGTTCTTCATGGGATATTTTGACAACGCAGCGATCCCCCCATGTGTCTCTCGCTGTTTCTGCACTTTTTTTGTCATGAAATAAGACCCGTTAAATCTGGTTTTTTTGCTATAGAAGCATTACACTAGAGTGACCATATACAAAAGAAGGCAGGGCCCCTGCAACTTTAACTGTTGTGATGAAGAGGGAATTTCACCAGGAACTAATTGCATACAAATGACACTGGCTGAAATTCCCTTTTCTCTACAACTGTTAAAGTTACATGAGCCCTGACCTGGATTTTATCCGGTCAGGCTACCTATTGTGGGACAGAAGCAGGAGGCAAAGTGACGGCAGAGAAATGTGGTTCCCCCCCATCTGATGTTCGTCTCAAGAGCCTATCTACACTACTGCTTTAAAACGGTTTATAAAAGTTTTAAACCGGTTAATAACCATTATTGACTGGTTTAAAACTTTTGTAAGCTGTTTTAAAGCAGTAGTGTAGATAGGCTCTCAGTTTCAGTTGTAACCCCCTTCTGTCACATTTTATGTAAATTCAGAAAACCACATAATAATAATAATAATAATAATTAATAATAATAATAATTTATTTCTTACCCGCCTCTCTGTCTGGATCGAGGCGGGGAACAACAATATGATAAAATACATAAAACTAATTTAAACATGACACATATTATTAAAACTGCATTAAAACATCCTAAAACATCCTTAAAACATTCTAAAATTCCACTTGATATGCTCGCTGGAAGAGAACAGTCTTTATGGCTTTCTTAAATTCTAAAAGACTGTTAAGTTGACGAGTCTCCTCCGGCAGGTCATTCCACAGTTTGGGAGCGGCAGAAGAGAAGGTCCTCTGGGTAACAGTTGTCACATGCACACATGAACGCTCACATTTATTTTCCCCTAAGGTACACATTTTTAATGCATTTTCCTTAAAATATGGATTCTGTACACATTTTTTTTGAGCAGAGAATATCGCAAAATTCAGGGAAGTGTGCATTCTAAAGGATAACTGTGTTCCAATCTGCGTATTATGCCAGGAAATGTGAATTAGGTTGGTTTGCTTAAACATGAGGACCAAAAAAATTGCCCAGCGTCCTTACAAACAGCTGGACCACACCTTAATCCAGGAAGGTGGTAATTTTACATTAGTGCACCACTCCCATTGTTTATTTTTACTATTTCAATAGAAGAAAGGACAAGGAATGTTTTTACAGACTTGAACTGCTTTAACTGTCATTCTTCTCCTTAGGGAACCATAGTCCTGTTGTGTTAACTGGGAACTCTAACTACTCAGCATCTGACCAAGTTAGCATTTCCAGGATTCTCTGGGGGAAGCCATGACAGTTAAACTGCTATAAAGCTTGAATAAGACTGTGGTGTATATGTATAGACAGGGAGAAAGCGAGGAGGAGATAAAATAAAATAAATGGCAGATTCTGGGTCTGTCCACAACCTAAACAGAGTCCTGTCCTTTATATTCCCTGCTTTGTCACAATTGCTAAAATTGTTAATTTTAATACATACACCCAAAAAAGACACTAAGTGGTGTCCTATCCAAAAGCTAAATTATGTTGGGTTGCCCAGTTATGCCTTGTGTTGCTTTTTTTTGGGGGGGGGGACTCCTATCCTTCTTCTTATTGCACATTTTTGCTGATGCTAGGAGATTGGGTATGCCTTGGTCTCCTGCAGGATATTTTGGTCCTGCGTAGAGGTTTCTTCTCAGCACGAATGCAGGATCATTTATGATAGTTGCATTGCAGGACTCCAGGCTTAAAAGTTTAAAACGTTTTAAATATCAGCTGTTTTATGTTTTATGGTTTTAAATTTTGTATATTGACTTTTTAATGTTCAATCTTTTAATTTTTGTAAACCACCCAGAGAGCTTCGGCTATGGGGCAGTATATAAATGTAATAAATAAATAATAATAATCTGATGACAAGGGATGCCCCAAAGTGAGGCGTGGGCCAATTTGGGTCTATATAAATCCTTCCTAGATTATAGGACCCTGGCATTTGGAAAGGAACACAACACCCCAACCATGCAAGTATGACTGTATTAAATGTTCAACCATTTCGGACTTCTGGGCAAAAGTAATGTTTTCAGTGGGCGGGGGGAGGGCAAGTATTTGGTTAAGAAACAACGACCTACATTAATTTTATCTGCTAATGGTGACAGTTCTCTTGATCTCCTGCTGCTTCGGTACCATTTTCTCCCCCTACCCTCCCTGACCTGGGGTTTCTTTCTCCTTCAGTATGTGACCCTAGCCAATCAGGGATGACATAGTGAATGTTGTCATGACATCAAAAGTCTACACTATGGGGCGAACCCTCACACGAGTAAAACTCCATTTTGTGCAACAGGACTTCCTTGTCCTCTCCTCCTCCTCCTCCTCTTCCTCCTGCACCCCTCACAAATGCTCCAAATCTGCTCTGGATCAGATTTGGGGGGGGCACACTGGGGACTGCAGGAGGGAAGACAAAATCCTTTCTGCAAGCAGAATGACACTGCTGGATGTAACCCTATATAAATGCCTAGAGCGTATTCTAGTACAGCAAAAACAACAAAGAACCTTGATGCTCCTTAAAGATTAATGAATTTATTCTGGTATACTATAGCCCACTTCATCAGCTGCATTGCACATTTGATGAAGAGGGTGATAGTCTATGAAAGCTTGTGCCAAAATTAACGTGTTAGTCTTTAAGGTGCCACAAGACTCTGTTGTTTTTACCCTATGTAAAGACATCATTGAGGGCAAGCAAAGCCAATTCTGAGTGATGGTAACACTTCCCTCCCTCTAAATGGATGAATACTTTCACCGTCTTCTGGAATTGTTTTTAGGGGGCAGGGGGGCACTGCTGCTGAAATGTTCAGTAAACTATCTCCCCTTATTACTTGTATGTGAGAAGCTACTACTCTAACAAGAGGTTTAAGAGGGAGGTTAATTTCTATGGGCCAAGACGGGTGGCAATTTCCCCCCAGACCCCCGCCCCCATGGGCTGCACTCTTGCTGCCACCATGCTGCCACTATTTGCTGCATTGCTGGTGGAGGCAAATATTCAGTGGCAAACCACTATGGACGTCTAGCCTGTTTTCAAATTAAATCATCCCTTAGGAAGCCTCTGAAGTAGTAATTTCGCTGGTAAACTGCTGATGTTTCCATTTATTTTGACAATGTGATGGGAGTCAACAGGGACAGCTTGTGCCCCATGGGCCATGTGTTGCACACCCCTGGTCTAAGCTCTGCAAAGTTTGACATGTGGACTTACACATGTGGTATGCAGCTCAGGGCACCACCACCCCATCCCCTCCAGTCACCTTTTAATAAATGTAGATTTTGTGGCTATAAACACAGTGTTAGATGCACTTACTCCCATTGTTTTCCCTTGCGACCTAGAGGTATAGACTGAAAATTAAATCACCAGTACTGAGTTCTTGGTAACAATGGGATGAGGATGAGGATGGTGATATCAAAGGAACTGCCCATGGAATATGATGCTTGTGTGCAATTGTTTTCTTCGGTAATCATATCACAGTATTTATTGTCAATGCTGAAGGGAAATTGTGCTTTGACTCAGTGAATACCCCCTTTTTAGCCCTATGATGTACAGATTGACTCTTCGTCTCAAGAAGAAAACTGCACTCTGTGTGGTTATGATTCTCCGGTTAAAAATAAATCTATAATTCATTGATAACCAGCACAGCAGATCTGATGGTCTGTCCATTAATGATGAGGATCCTTTTGGGCCCTCGTAGGAGCTGATTAATAGCTGGAATGTCCAATATTTGTTCTGTAAGTAGGACTAGGCCACAGTAGAACAGGGTCTGTGGCAAGCAATGTCAATCTGTGAAAGGTTAAAAGGATATTAATATTGGAAAAGCTTAATCGTTTTTCTGGGTGTGGTCCAATCTATCCCTGGTTTGGAAGACCACTAAGATGTTTGTGTGTGACTCCTTTCAAAGAATAGGAACTCTCCCCCTTCTCACTTTTTGGGGGTCAAATTTTGCATTGCTTCCACACTGTTTTTTCCACACCCTCAGCATTTTTGACTTTATCCTGACCAGCTGTTCTAATCCTTGCTGTGCCTTGGTTGCTCAGAAGCAAGTTTCACTGACTTCAAATGGCTCCTACTTCTAAGTGAGCGTTCATCCGATTGCAGCCTTCAGATCTCAAACAGATGCGGAGAAAACTGCTTACTGACAAAGCTTGATTAAGCTTGTGGGAATGATATTGCGCTTTCTTGGACCTTTCAGGCTTTTGTCTTCAATGGAGACAAAGTAAAAGACTGCCTGGAAATTGCAATTAATGCCTTTGCTTGAATGGGAAATACAAAGAGTTGAATAGGTATTATGCCTTCTTGGGTCATCACAGGATTATCTAACAAGCTTCTGGTTGTCTTGCATTATACGGGTTTGATGATTTTCCTGATTAAACTAAACATTTTCCTGATTAGACTACAAATTTTCTGAAATGCTTAAAACTTTTGATTAAAGTCATAGGATGAAGTCTCTCTCTCTCTCTCTCTCTTTCTTTCTTTTCTTCCCCCCACCATTTTCTTTCACTGAGAAGAACTCATCATCTTTTCATTCCCTTTGATGAACTAATCTATGTAACTTGAAAGATTGTGGAATTTTACATCATTAAAACTAAATCCAATTAAAGGGGAACAGGGATTTTGCAAATCACACACACATTATGCCTTTATTTATTTATTTATTTATTATTTATTAATACATTTGTATCCCACCCTATACCACTAGGATCTCAGGACGACATACAGATAAAATTATACAACAATATAAAATTTAAAAGCAGTAAATAAACAATTAAAACAGTTAAAACAACGTGCAAGTCTCAAAATTATATTGCTTATAAAATGACACCTGTTGAGCTAATAATGACACTTGGTACCCATGAATTACAATCATAGGCATGTGCAAGGGATGTGCTTGGTGTGCCCAGGCACACTTTGAGATCTGAAGGCCTGGGGAAAAACCGGGGGGAAATGGGGAAAAAAATAGGGTTTTTTTCTAAGCCTTTTTTGTTTTTTTCCAAAAAATTGAAAAATATGAAGAAAGAATAGATTATGGAATGTTTTATTTTAGCATGATGCATACAATGTTTAAGACAAGGTGTTTATATATTTACTTCTCCAAATGATTTCTAAAAACTATGTACAGTATCAGATTATTACAATTTCTGTGCACCGAGGACAAGCAAGTCCTAGGTTGCAAAGTGAGACTGCAACTCTCAAATGCAAGAGCAAGATGCATTTCTGCCTCTAGGGGGCACTGCCATTGTCACAAGTGGAGAAGCTTATTTGATTGATTGATTGATTGATTGACTGATTGCATTTTTATACTGCCCAATAGCCGAAGCTCTCTGGGCGGTTTACAAAATTTAAACCATAAAAACCATTCAAAATATAAAACAACTGTATAAAAATACAATATAAGAACACAACCAGGATAAAACCAAGCAGCAATGCAAAAATTAATACCAATTTAAGATACAGATCTAAAACCGCAAAGTTAAAAATTAAACTGTTAAAATACTGAGAAAATAAAAAGGTCTTCACCTGGCGTCTAAACGAGTATAATGTAGGTACCAGGCGAACCTCTCTAGGGAGCTCATTCCACAGCTGGGGTGCCACAGCAGAGAAGGCCCTCCTCCTGGTAGCCACCTGCCTCACTTCCTTTGGCAGGGGCTCACAAAGCTTGCTTTAGTCCAGGCAAACCTTCAGTTTTTAGAAGTCCATGATAACTATGATGATGACAAACATAACAAAGCAGAAGCAGAGATTGAAACTGATAGCGATAGCTATAGCTCAGAAAATGAGTCTGATTAAATTTCATGCATATTCATTGAATCTTGCCCCCCCTTTTTTCTCAGTTCTTTTTATGGGAATGGGTGCTTTATATCTGCTCTGTGGAGGTCTAACAGAGACAAATAATTTTCTTTGTTTCTAATGTTGATGGTTTCTTCTGTTTTATTTTAATTTTTTTTTTTTGCCTGCTCCTCATAATCTGGTAGAACCAAAGAGGTTCCTTACGGTTCAGGTGTTCCTTACATTTCAGGAGCTTGTAGCTCTATTTGTTGTTGTTGTTGTTTTAAAAAAGTAAAATTCTAATAATTGTTTGAATACACTGTACTTGTAATATACCAAATGTGATCATTTTATGCCAAACCAACTTGTACATAACTACATTTTATGTCCCTAAAGTAACAAAGTGACTTTCAATCTGTAAAAAGTGCTAATATTGCCATTTTTGTTTCAATTTTTACAAAAAAATTGTTCCCCCCCCCCCCTGAAAAAAACGGGGAAAATGGTTTTCGTTCCATGGCTTCAAAATTTCCGGAAATTTTACATCTCTAGGCACACCCTAATATCCCAAGCCATAAGTGACAAATTGAGGGGGCCATTGAGTAGGGATCCAGACAGGGATCCAGACACAGTAGGAATGGTCCTCTGGCTGCTCCGCTGTCACGCCAAACAACCACTGCGTCCGAGAGAGCACCATTGTTCCCGGCAGCAGGGTTGAAAAAGGAATCACTCTGCTGGGATCCACTCTGCTGGGAGCCACCAACACCCCCTCGGCCACTAGGCCTTTGCTGGAGAGGCTGCAGCAACTGAACGTGTGCCAACAGAGGTGCGTGTAAACGATACTGGGTGCACGTCATGCCGAAACGTCACCCACACGGTGGGAATGGCACTCCTGTTGCTCCGCCGCTGCTTCCGCCCCCGACACTGCACCATTGCTCCCGGCAGCGGGAGCAAAACGGAATTGCTCTGCTGGGAGCCTCTCTGCCAGGAGCTGCGTTCCAAGGAGGCCAGGAGGAGGGGCCCCAAAGGCTAACATTGCCTTGTATGCCCCTCCTCCAGCCGGTGTCACCACAAAGCCCCACCAATGCTGGGGCTTGAGGAGCGTCTCCTCCCACCCCTCACCTGCATCGGCCCTCCCATGGTCAGGCAACGGAACGCGGAATAGAGCAGGAGTGTCTACAGTGCTTAATAAATAAATGAATAAAAATAATGGCCTTTATGACTGAGTGTTTAAATATATATATATATATATATATATATATATATATATATATATATCTCCCTGGGTGCACACCCTAATGAAATGTGCTGCACACACTTACGACTGCAATATGAGATCTACGATTTTAAACTAATCTGATAAGACTTCCCCCACATAAGGCAAGTTAAAATGTGGTGCAGATTGACAGAATTGCCCGTTTCACTCCAATTTTTAAATAGGCAGATGATATATTTCTTTTATACTTTGATGAAAACTGCTAACGTACATTATTCAGTCTTGTTGAGGAACGCAATCCTTGATTGCTGTGAAGTTCTGAACAGTGTTTCAAATATTATTAAGGTTTCCTGCCATATTAAAGTTTATGGCAGCAACCTCTAGCAAAATTATTTTGTGCATACTCAATTTCATTCTAGCTTCAGGACATGGAATGTGTTGATTGTATACAGATCTTGAATGCCTAAATAGGTCTTATGCTGCAGAGGGATTGTATGTTGCTAAGGAAATCTACTGGATTCTTTGTGCAATGCCTATTCCTTTAGTTATGGTATGTGACCTTTCAGGGTCAAACTACATATTACCAGATGGATTGGGAAACTAGCATTGAGTGGAGGATTAAACCCATTGCCCTCTGCTGTAGCCTTGATCCAGATTCGAGGCAGGGACGGCACACATGCAATTTACATTGCCAAAATGTAATCTACCTGTAATAGGATTTGCAGGCATGGGTCCCTGATCTGCATAGGGATCACATTGAGGGGAAAGGGTTATGGTCTTCATCCATATCACATACACACACTGCTCTTACTTTTGAGTAAAAAAGGAAAAAAAAGATATAGCTATCAGCTGCATCTTTAAAGTAATGGGTAGAGATGTAAAGGCCTGGGGAAAAATCAAGATGGGAGGAATGGAGTTTTTCCATTTTTTCCCCAAGGACCTTTTGGGGGGTTTCTTCCTCCCATTGGAAAAAATGGAATAATTTTGGACTATGAAAGATTTCCTTTAGCATGATGGATAAAATGTTTAAGACAAGCTGTTTATTATTGCAACCCAGCCAAAATGATTTCTAAAACAATTACATAATAGGAAGATTTGGAACTGCAACACAATGAACGAGAGAAAAATATCCATTCACTACTACATGAAGATTTCTGCCAGTAGACAAGACACCTGAGGTTGCTTTTCGAAACCGTGATGTCTGATGAGGATAAAATGGATTGGGTATATAGTGTTGCATTTGAAAAGATTTGATAAATTGAGGGGTTAAGCATTCTTTTCTAGCACATCACTACCTAGCTTTAAATTGCATCCTCCCGACGCCTCTTGAAAATGGAAAATACGTATGGGCTCAGATTTGTGAGCGCAATTGTCTAACCTGATATTCTGACCTACAAATGCACTCGAAATATACATAATTAAGCAACCCATTCCTGCTCAAAATCAGGATGTACCCCACCCCCACAATGCCAAGATGCACCATTTGTTGATACCTCTTAAAGAGAAAAGATCTATAAAATGGATAGGTAATTTTCGAAACTTGCTTTGACATTTTTCATTACTGGCACCAATTGAGTAGTGCCAGGGAAAAATGGCTACAAGCATCATACTCCAAGTCATTAGCAGCACAACCACTCTTGGCCCTGCTGCATCAGAGGAGCCCCTCCCCCATCTCCCACTGTTTAACCCATCCTGCCAGCAACTAATATAACCAACAACATGGCATGGATCAGCTCAAGGGAGGATTTCTCTAGCAACACAGTAAGGCTACAGACCGGTATCAAACCTTCCATTCTTGGGCAAGGTGATCGAGAGGGCGGTTGCCTTTCAACTCCAAGTAGTCTTGGATGACACTGATTTTCTAGACCCATTTCAAACTGGCTTCAGGGCGGGATATGGAGTTGAGACTGCTATGGTCGCCTTAGTGGATGATCTACGCCTTAGTATTGCCAGGGGGAGTGTGTCCCTGTTGGTACTTCTGGACCTCTCAGCAGCTTTTGATACCATCGACCATGGTATCCTTCTGGAATGCCTGAGGAGATTGAGAATTGGGGCACTGTGCTTCAGTGGTTCCGGTCCTACCTCTCGAGCAGGTTCCAGATGGTGATGCTTGGGGATAGCTGCTCTGCAAAGAAGGAGCTGCTGTGTGGCGTACCGCAAGGTGCCATCCTTTCCCCAACGCTGTTTAACATTTATATGAAACCGTTGGGAGAGATCATCCGGAGGCATGGGGCGGGGTGCTATCAGTATGCTGATGACACCCAAATATATTTCTCTATGCCTTCGATAACAGCGCCAGCTAAGGATAGTGTGTCTCCCCTGAATGAATGCTTGGAGGCGGTAATGGGCTGGATGAGGAAAAACAAACTGAAGCTGAATCCAGACAAGACGGAGGTGCTTGCTGTCAAAGGCTGCAACCTGGGTTTGGAGGTGTGTCAACCGGTTCTGGATGGGGTTCGCAGCTTGGGGGTGCTCCTGGATACGTCGCTCCAAATGACAGCCCAGATAGATGCGACTGCCAGGAGTGCCTACTATCAGCTTCGGCTGATACGCCAGCTGCGCCCCTTCCTAGAGTTGGAAGACCTAAAGATGGTAGTGCACGCGCTGGTAACTTCGAAGCTCGACTTCTGCAATGCGCTGTACATAGGGCTACCTCTGTGCCTAGTCCGGAAACTTCAACTAGTTCAAAATATGGCAGCCAAGTTGGTCACCGGTACATCTAGGGGTGACCATATTACGCCAGCTTTAAAATCGCTCCACTGGCTGCCAATTAGTTTCCGGGCGAAGTATAAAGTGTTGGTTATTACCTTTAAAGCCCTACATGGTTTGGGTCCAGGTTACCTGCGGGATCGCCTTCTCCCATACAATCTGCCCCACATGCTCAGGTCCTCTGGGAAGAACTGTTACCCAGAAGACTTTCTCTTCTGCCGCTCCCAGACTGTGGAATGACCTGCTGGAGGAGACTCGTCAACTTAACAGTCTTTTAGAATTTAAGAAAGCTATAAAGACTGTTCTCTTCCGGCAGGCATATCCAGTGGAATTTTAGAATGTTTTAAGGATGTTTTTAGGATGTTTTAGGATTTTTTATGCAGTTTTAATAATATGTGTCATGTTTTAATCAGTTTTATGTATTTTATCATGTTGTTGTTCCCCGCCTCGATCCAGACGGAGAGGCGGGTAAGAAATAAATTGTTGTTATTATTATTATTATTATTATTATTATTATTATTATTATTAGGCAAGACAGGACCGGGACAATGCGGGTCATCCCTCTTTTTAATGGGAGCCTATCCACCTCTGCCACGTGTCCCCTGGACAATGAGCCATGAGGGAATGTGGCCCTTGGGCTGCCCACTCCTGCATTATGGTTTTGATGATAATCATGAAAAAGATAATGTTTCAAATGTAGGTTACAATCTCCAAAGCAAAGGTATAGTAGTTGGATTTTCCGGTGATCACTGGGTGGGGCTTCACTTTCTCACATAGCTCCTTATCCTTCCTTTTAATCAACAGACGCAGAATAAATTGTGCCAGATCAACAAATGCATGCAAATTTTCATATACGTGGCTAAAAATTTCACATAATATTCTTAGTTTGATGATTGAGCTGTACAACCCGCATGTTTCTTTGAACTGAAGTGCCCATGTTGGCCCAGTCCATGTCAGCTGACTAATGGATTTTTGCAATTAGAAAGAGGCCTTTCGTCTTTGTTACGCGGGATGATTTTCCTCTTAATGTACAGAAACAAGCTCTGATGAACTCCTGCCACAAATTAGCTGTGGAACAAACTTTGGTTTCTTTGGGAGTCAGAAGCTTTGAGCAGAGAAGCCCATAATAAAGGTTCTCCTGCTGCTGTTTTAAACAAACCCATTATCATACTAATGTCTTCTTGAAAGCCTTCAGACATCATTACCCCATTAGAAAAAATTAACATATTTCAGTTGATAAGCTTCTGGCACGTGCAGTGTATTTCGGGGTGGGGATGGGAAGCGAGCAAGAGAGAAAACTGCAGTAATGCCTATGTTGACTGTTCTCCAAGCCTTTTCTCCCATTAGAGGTGACTTGCACCATAGAGGAAATATATAAAGAGAGAAACCATAATTAAAGTGCCACATTAACTTGTCCTAACTATGGTGAAGTTGACATTAAATATACATTATCACTGTTAAGAACTTTCTTTCAGATTTTTATTAACAAAAGTGAGGAGTTATTTTTGTAAGATCATAAGTTGTAAAAGCTGTAGCTTATATTTGAGCACTTGTATTGATTTTATTCAGCTCTAAACAACAACGTCAAAACACACACTCAGGGGGTGTTTTAGCTTCAGTTCGTTGTGAAACAAGGTGACAAACAACCTCAAAACTGGGTATGTGTGAGAAATTTGTTCCGTCATGGTTATTTATTTATTTTTATGGATTTATTCAATTCAACTTCCGGGATCCAAATGCAGTTTGCGATTGGATGTCCGTGCATTTCCAAGCTTGCAATGCATCCCACAAAACTAAAAATGTGCCCAACAACATGCACATTTTTGAATAATGTACATTTCCAAAACGCACACAAACACATCAATGGATGCATGCACCCAAAAATGAATATGTTTAAACAAAAATGCCTTCATTAATGCATACATTATGAAAAATGCATGTGAATTTATGTATGGATTTTTTAAAATTGCAAACTCATGCAGAAATGGGATAGAATGAGGTTGATCTCCAAAAACTATCAATCTCTGCAACTATGTTCAGCAAGACCAAGACTGACAGATCTGTCCATTACTTCTCAAAACAAGTGTTTTACTGTACCATCATAGTTACCACTAAGCTCCATTAAACACAGTGGGACTTACTTCAGAAGTACTTCTGCGACATCATAGCATTGTTTTCTTAGTATGGGCATGGGAGAGAGAGGTGTGGATAGAGGGCCTATCTACACTACAAACTTAAATTAGTTTTCTATCAGTTTAACTGTCATGGTTCCCCTCCCCCCCAAAAAAAGACGTTTGGGTCTGAAGTTTGGTGAAGAGAACTCTATTGGTTGGAGCTAGGGTTTGGAACATAGGAAGCTGCTTATACCAGGTCAAGCTATTTGTCTATCTAACCTAGTACTTTCTGTTCTGACCACCACCACCCCAATGCCTCTTTCCTATCTCCTGCTATTTGATCCTGGCAAGTGAAGATGTTGGGGATTAAACCTGGGACCTTCTACATGCCATCATGTCTTGTGCCATTCAGCTGTGGTCCTTCCCAAATTTGTGGGGTTGCTAACTATTGAAATAAAAACATCTCATGCCTGGGTGGGGGTCTGGAGGCAGAACCCAAAGCTTGCCCAGTGATGGAGAAAAGGAGCCCAGGTGTTTTGGCATGGGCTGACCTAGCTGTGGAGCCCAATGTCAAACTGTCTGGTCATCTAAGATGTACAGCTTTTTTTAAAAGACACATTGGGGAAAAAGTCTCTTGCCCCTTGGTTTTCTAGCAAGAAGTCTGAAAGCCAAATCATCATCATCATCATCATCATCATCATCATCATCACCATCATCCAAAATTCTAGCCAGGCTGCTTTCGTTTGTTTGTTTTCTGGTTGGTTGACAAGCGAAGGTGTGGACGGGTGGTTCCTAGTGGAAGGCGACCTGCGATTGGTCGCCTTCCACTAGGAAGAGGGGGGTGGCTCTGGACCCAGGATGGCTGCCCAGAAGCCCCATGCTCCCTCCTCGGCATTGGCCACCCTGGGAGAGGGAAAGCGTGCCAACTTGGCACCATGAAGACACACCCTTAGACTATTACATGCCTGAATAGGGCTCTGGGCTCCCAGCTTTGTGCAACGTTCTTGATTTCAAAGAGTTCCAGTTAGTGGTCATGACCTATGAGTAGTAAGGAGAAGTCTGTGAAGTGACACCAGTGCTCATTCAGATTAGGTAATGTTCATGAATTGGGAGATGGGAACAAGAGAGCATGATTTCCAAACCGGGGCGGGGGGAGAGAAAAGGAAGAGTTTGGAATGGTTATGAAAAAACAGGGCAGGGAGGGGGTATTTTTGTATCATGTAAAATCAAAATCTTTTTTTTAATGTCTCAATGGAGATACGGGGGTTTGGGGGTTGGGTGTCAGCAGTATGCTGATGATACTCAGCTCTATTTCTCCTTGTCGTTGGAGTCAGCTGGGGGGGTGAAAGTGCTGGAGGCTGTAATGGGCTGGATGAGGGCTAATAAACTGAAGCTAAATCCTGATAAGACAGAGGCTCTGTTGGTTGGTGGTTCCCAAGTCCGGGAATTGTTCTGGATGGGGTTGCACTCCCTCTGAAGGAGCAGGTGCGTAGCTTGGGAGTACTCCTAGATCCATCCTTGTCACTGGAGGCCCAGGTGGACTCTGTGGCCTGGAGTACTTGGGGTCAGCTTCGGCTGATCTGCCAGCTATGGCCTTCCCTGGACAGGGATAACTTAGCCACAGTAATACATGCACTGGTAACGTCCCGATTAGACTACTGCAATGCACTGTACATGGGTCTGCCCTTGAAGGTGACTCGGAAGCTGCATCTAGTGCAAAATGCAGCAGCTAGACTGACGACTGGAACATCTCATAGAGACCATATAACACCAGTCTTAAAGGAATTGCATTGGCTGCCAATATGTTTCTGGTTGGAATTCAAGGTGTTACTAATGACGTTTAAAGTTCCTAAATGGCTTGGGACCTTGGTACTTGAGGGAGTGCCTCTCCCTATATCTGCCTGCCTGAGACCTGAGATCTGTTGGCGGAGCCCTTCTCTGTGCCCCACCAACGTGAGATATACAGTATGGTGGGACATGGGAGAGGGCTTTCTCTGTTGTGGCACCCCAGCTGTGGAATGCCCTCCCCTTGGAAGCCCGACTGGTGCCAGTATTGGTTTCATTTCGGCACCAGGTTAAGACATGTTTTTTTAATAAAGCCTTTAGTGGCTAAATCCGCCAGTTTGCACACTGTCTTGTTTTAATTGGATTTTACTGTTTTAAAAGTTCGTATTAGTTTTAATATATTAATGGTTTAATTTGTTTTAGAATTGTATATTTATTCTATTTTATATGTATGATTTTATCTGTACGCCGCCCTAAGATCCTTGTGATATAAGGAGGGATATAAATGTTTAAATAAATAAAATAAATAATAATAAATAAAAGACGCTTTTTCATAGGTGCTGCCTGGAATATGTAATCTGTAAACATTGTTAATATTAGGTAGCCAGGTGTGGTTTCATTTGTACTACAGTTGCAAGAAATGGCAACTCAATGGCACTTTGTTCAAAGCAGCGTTATACAAGATTTATTTTTAAGTGAGTAATTTTAGATGCTAAAATTGAATAGTGCTTTCTGGACAACCAGATATCTTTTTGGCAACTCAAACTAGGTGCCACAAAAATGAGAGATTCCAAAGAAACCGGTTGTCGTTTTTAAGGGAGATGGAGCAGATAAGCTGGCACTTCATATTGATCCGCTTTCTGTTTAGCAAGAGCATGAGCTTTCAAGCTTCACAGATCATTTGTTATATGCTCTGACTCCCAAGTCTCTGGAGCCAACGTGACTGCAATTGTCCAAAATAAAGTATTGAGGTACAATGTTATATGATGGTGAGGTATATAATATCCTATGATCAAGAAAAGTATGCCATTTTGTACTATTTCCAGGAGTTTGGATGCTCAGGAGTGTGAAGTGATGTTGAACTAGAGCTCTACTTGATGTTTGTCAGTTTCATTTTTCAAGACGAAAGTAATGTTGGGTGTAAATGTGTGAAATATTTTCTCCCTTTCCCTACCTCACCTTGTTCATTGCCTGTTTGCTGCTGGGCACTGGATGCACTGGCGTTGCTTCCCCAATATGGGGGGGGGGTATTTTTCTAGGGAAAGGTCACAATCTGTCAGGATCAGGCCCAGTCTCCCTGGTGTAGATCCCAAATCGGACTCAGAGGCTGAAGAAGAAGACTAGCTGAGACAGGAAGCGGGGGAGGAAATTCTACAAGACTCTCCAGGAGTCAAGGTAGAATTTTCCCAGGAGTTTATCAAACAGGAGACCCAGGCTCAGAGATCATCTTCCCCCTTCTCTCCATCCCTGGAAACTCATTCTTTGTCAGAGCAGGAGGGAGCATCAGAATTGACAGATCCCGGAGTCCTCCATATGGTCAAGCAGGCAGAGTTGAGAGATGGGGTGGCGGTCCGCTAGACTAGCCACGTGGCAGACGTTATAGCTTGAAGAACCTCCCTGAAGGAGGTATCCGGTAGACATAGCAGAATAGTTGATAGGCACTGCCTTGCTTTGTTAGGCTAATTAACTTAGAGGTTAACTCCTGGTATTCACACTCCCTTCAGGCGTGAAGAGGTATCTGTTTACTGAAGAAAGCTGTTTGTGGATTGCACAGCAGACCTCTTATTGTTTCACGTTCTTGGTGGGAGGGCTTAGTATCATTATACAATCCCAGCCAATCAGGGATCACATTGTGGGAGTTGACATGACAGTGGGAGTTGTTCCTGGATCTGAATTGCCCTCACAGACAAACACTTCCACTCACTTCTGAAGGAAACTTCAAAAATCCCTGAACAGGGTGCTTTTCGCTCCTGCTCCCTCCCTTTTTGACAAAGCCCTATTTTGGCCAAACCTCTGCCTTTGGATCTGCTGTCTATACAAGCAGGCCATACAAGATATCCAAGGAGCCGTGCAAGATATCCAGATGATGACCCATGCTAGGGTCATCATCTGGATTGGGCCCCTTGCACTTACACCAGAGTAAAACTGAGGGGGAAAAGACATCGCTGCTAGCTATGCCTTCAACATAATGTCTGCTTTGGCCCAGAAAATGCTCATTAGAGTGGCAACAGGACTTTGCTTTCAGGGAAGCAAGAATGTTAGCCACTGCCAAACTGAACCGCTAAATTTAAAGCTTCTCTCTTGATTGTCAACAGCAGACCGATATATATATATTTTAAAAAATGACATGTCCACTTCACAGAGCCTCTTATTGTCTCTCCCCGCTCCCTCTACTGCCCCTAACTCTTTTCAAGTTATTTTGGTGGAAGTAATTGGGTCAGACGTACAACAACAACAAAAATCCTAGTAAGTGGAGATGTGGCATTTTGAAGTATCCAGAACTAGCACATCTAATAAAATAACACAGACAGGGAAAACACTCATGTAAGTGTTTCAAAGAGAATGATCGCCCCTTAATTACTGTTATGGTTTGGGATTTTTTTAAAAAAAATTAATGAGTGCATGCTTAAGTTAATCATGTCATTTGGATTGTTTATCCCTTGACCACATTTCAGCTTTTTGTACTAGGGTGGCAATGTTTAATTGATTAATGTGCTAGATTAATAGATTTTAAAAAAACACCTAATCAGCTAAACAGATGGCCCTAATTAATTAGGCAACAGATTTTTCAATAAAGTAAAGTATGTTTTCTGATTCAGAAATATTTGGTTGGATCTAAACTTGGGTTACCTGCACGTGCAGCAATATCCTATGCAAGTTCAGTCTGAAGGGAGCCCCCTTGTGTTCAGTGGGGCTTGCTATCGCATAAGCATGTTGAGGATTGCTGTTTTAGGGGCTGTCTGTGCACCCTGCATACCCCGTTTATACAACGCAGCCACCAACCTGCAGCCACCATGGGCTTTTTCAACGAAATTGTGTGCTTAAAATGTCAATGACTTACTACAGCTTTTCCCATCGCAGCGAGGTCACCACCTTCTTTCTGCCATTTGTCAGTGGTGGCAATGCTTTGAGTTCAAGCTGGGGTCATTCCTAGGGCAGATCGAGGCCCAGGATAGGACACGGTAAGTCAGGAAGTCAGGGCAGAGGATGAGCTCAACCAGCTGAATGGCTGCCAGCACTGTGGCTTTTTCAACTCCAAAGCCCACGCTCCTTCCTGCAATGAAAAGTAATGTTGCCACCCCACAGTTGCAATGCCGTGGGGTTTTGAGGGAATGGGTGGCAAAGGCATTGTCGTCAAGACACAGTCTTAGTTCTCGTTGAAATTAAGTTAAGCCATGGCTAACTTGGGACTTAAGACTAATAAACAGGCTAGATACTGCTGCTGGTTTTACCCATATGCAATTTTGTTTTGTTTTTTGGCAAATGTTGATAGATGAATTAACTGCAATTCACATGATAATCAGGTTGTCTTTGCACTCATGGTCAGCAAGTAATGCCCAGGGAGTGGCTTTTCCCGATCTTTAGTAGCACACTTATATGTGGAATAGCAACACTAATCTGTGCTGGTAACAGACTGTGTAAATCTGGGGGTGCTGTTCACTCTGAATCAATTCATACAGAATAAAAGGATGCGCTGGAGACAATAGCTTAGCACATAGAAGGTGAAAAGTGGAGATTCCAATCCACATGAGTGAACAACAAATGAAGCAAGAAGAGAAACGTACACAGAACTGTAAGAGACAGAGATGCTTCCGAAACATATACAAAGAAAGTGTGGGGAATATCCATCCTTTTGTTGTAGTCTGAACAGTGCTGGTTATTTTAGAATGGTTCAAATGCATTGTGGATTACTTAATGAATCCATGCTAAAGTATAGTAACATGTGAAAGGTGATTTTATTCTGCATAAATATATGGAGACTTGAACTGGAGATACCTTATTTCAGAATATGAGAGTTATTCTTCATCAAGGACAAAGGCAGTGGACAGCCCTGCTTCCTCTGGCGGAGATAGCAAGGACAAAAACTGGGATCTTTTGCATGCCAAGCATGTGTTCTACCACAGAACTATGGCTCCTCCAGGATTGCCCCAATTCCTCCCATTTTTGCCATAATTATTTATATTATATGGTGTCACAAACATACACAGACCTCTACAAAGCAAAATAAGCAACAGCAACCAAAAATCAGGTCCCTGTGCCTTGGAGCTTACAATCTGAATGTTGATAGCTTGGAAACCAACAGAAAAAAGGAAGGGGCAGTGTGGGTCAAGGATAATGGGTGATAAATATGTGCAGATTCACTTACAACAAGTTAATCTTTCCAGCTAGGTGAGAACAGAGGGTTGAAGCAAATAGCTTAACATTTCTCGCACCTGAAATATTATATACACGTCCCATAGAGATGGGTACGATCTTTGCGTTTATGTCATGTAACTACACAATGCACCGCTGGTAGTCAATAAATAAGCATTTTTTAGAAACGTGTACCTCAGTAGAAGATGGGCATGTTCGGGGCAGGGTAGCTTTCTCCCTCTGCTAATAGGAAGTGCCTTAGAAGTGGTCAGAGGTAATCTAAATGTCATTAGTGGGCTTTAGTTCCTTGATGTATTGGTCAAGCTGATTATAGTAGCTCTCACTTATCAGTCTACAATTCAAAAGTCTAGTGGGTTTGAAGGGTTGCCTTAGTACTAATCAGCAGATACGCACCGTTTGTATCAAGACTGTCATTGCAAGGACGTTGCTGTGGGGAGGAAGGCAGTCGATTTGAGGGCATGCGAGCCTCTGGGGGGCCTGCAAAACTCAATATCAAAAACTGCAATTACACCCTGTTCTTGGACATCTTGTGAAAAATGTATCTATTGAGATGGAGGTGTTCTTTCCCACCCACCCCTCGCTACACAAAATACAGACTGATTCTTTGCAAAGAAATAAGGAGGTGTGTAACAGAGAGGGAGGGAGGGAGGCTAATCCTCAACAATATTAAGAGGAACCAGATTCTATTGATTTACCTTAAAGTAAATATATTTAGGACCTGATTCTCAGTGTGTATACAAGAGCATGCAAGCCCCTGAGTTCAACAGAGGCTGTGCTCCAATCCTCTGTAATTCATAAAACAGACTACAAATGTAATTTGGGCTGATTCCCACATGCATATCCAATTGCTTGGCGACAGCAGCTACGGGCCTCCCTACACTCTCATTCTATCGTGGTACTGTAATGTCTGGTTCACTCACGTGGCACACACTTCCTCCCAAGCGGTTGACTTGGTGATATTTTCTCTCTCAATATTTGGGTTCCTTCCAGACCAGTTTTATGATATTGGGGGTGGGGGGGGGTGAATGTGGTGTCCATGCGCTACTGAGCTATGCGTTTTCCAATGTAGTGGTATGGAACGATCTCCCCGACGAGGCTCACCTGGCGCCAACATTGTTATCTTTTTGGCGCCAGGTTCCCCAGGCATTTAACAGCATGTGTTGAGTTTTTTAACTGACCCCTGGATAGTTGAAATGATATGTAGTTTGTTTTTATGCTTTTTATGGTTTTAAATTTTGTATATTGGTTTTTAAATGTTCAATGTTTTTAATTTTTGTATACCGCCCAGAGAGCTTCGGTTATGGGGCAGTATATAAATGTAAATAATAATAATAATAATAATAATAATAATGACTCTTACCAGTGGGCGTGGCTTCAGAGGTGTAGAACCTGTTCTGAAACATTTCCCCACCACCATCAACTTCTTTGACTCTGGTGAGGAGGAGGGATTTGGGACAAGAAATCCATGTTTGTCCTCCAACTTGGGAAGTTGGTCAGCCATTTTGGAGAGGGTATTTTTCCATGCAAACCTACAGAGCTGTGAATAACCATGCAATCATTATATTTTAAAGACTTCATCCCTGCAAGTTGTGCAGGTGCGCATGTATTTACCAGACATTTTTTTTTTCTTTAAAGGACCTGAAATGACAGCATGTCTTCCCATTTCTCCTGCGGTTGCAGCGTTGTACTGTGACTTGTGGCGTATGTTAGCAGTACATACCTAAATGATAAGGCACACATGGCCTTTCAAACTCTTCCTAGTTCTCTAACAATTGCAACACTATGCATTGGTATGTGTCACATGACTGCAATATAACCATAGTCAATACTGGACTGTATTCATTAACATGTGACCACAGAGCAGGAAAAAAAAAAATCCCAGCACAGCGGTGCCTTGGAAAACAAAAGGGGCTCCAATGTAGACTACAAGTGATGCTTTGCATAGGTGTAACACCACACAGAGGACTTCTGTTATCACCTTGGACACAATGGATCCGCTCACACAGCCCACTGTGGGGTATTATTATTATTATTATTATTATTATTATTATTATTATTATGTCTTACCCGCCTCTCCCTCCGAATTGAGGCGGGGAGCAACATCAATACCAACAATATAAAATACATAAGCTGATGAAAAGCATATCAAATTGATACATTATTAAAATCAACCAAGTCTTAAAACTCGACTGGGTAGGCCTTCATTTCTTTAATCCGTGGTGAGGCAGTGCACATGCAGAGTATGTGTGGCTGACACTTTGCATATCCACTCCCCCCACTCAAGGGTTGTCATGTCATGCAAACCTGGCAAGCGTGGTTTATGTGAGGATTGTTTAACCCACTCATAACTGATGGTTCGCACCACACCTGAGCAGGGTTTGAATATTCAAAGCAGGGCTTGCTGCTTGTTGTGGGTTAAATAACCCACGACAAGTTGTACCGTGTTGTGCAAACTAGATCACTGCCTTCAGGTATTTAACTGATGTGAGCAGAGCGGAGCTTTCTGGCCCTCCCGCCTTCCACACACTGAGGGCACAATTATAGAGCAGAATCTGCTATATACACATAATAGGTGTGCCTTGTGAAGGGTGTCTATATGATGCTACTTTGTAGCTGCTTCCCCCCCCCCCCCCAAACCCTGATGTTGTGGAGCGGGAATGCTAAATCTATATGGCAGGAGGGAACACGGGCTATCTGACGGCCATCCTACTTGTCAAGCCCACCCCCTGCCCAGTGGGCTTACCCTGCACTGGGAACCACCCCTAGGGATGCTCCGAACTGAAGCCACGACTGACAGATGGGAGAAACAGAAAAGTAAAAAGCAGTAAAAGGACACCATGAAAAAGTGTAATTTTGAAGGTAAAACCCGATGTGGCTGCGAGTTGGTGGCTGCATCATTTAAACGACACAGTGCCACTGCGCAGCCATTACAGGTTTAATAGGGTGTGTAGACACCCCCATGATTTAGCAGCCTGCACAAGTCATGGGACGAGCCTATCTATGTAGTGTTAGCTTCCTGCTACACATGTCTGTACCCCCCAATGTGTGGTCAGGGTTAGCCCCCACCCCCACCGCTCTCCCCCTCAGGGTAGCCAGGTGACCTATTTTACAAAGGACAGCCCTCTATTTGAAGGGCTGTCCAGTCCAAGCTGTTTTGTTTATTAAGCAGTTTTGTTATTATTATTTTCCTAAAGTCTTTGTATTTAAGAAAACTTTTGGGTTCCCCCAAGCCTATTAATATCTCCCTCTCATGCACTGATGATGCCATTTTGGCCATACAAGGTTCCACAGAGAATGAGTCTGCTTTCATATATAGGATGTGATAAAAAAAAAATACAACACAATATTAAGGCTGCAATCCTATGCACACTTACAGAGGAGGATGTCTCATTGAACTCAGTGAGACTTACTTCTGAGTAAACCTGCATAGGATTGCACTGAAAAGCACATTAAGGCTGCAACCCCTAAGCACATTTACCTGAAAGGAATCAGCCTTTAACATAGTGGGACTTATTTCTGAGTATATGCATAGCACAGGGCTATAAAGCAATCGCAATAAAGCAATACAAAACAACAAGCCCACAGTAACAAGCTTATTAGCTTTAGGTTTATATCTAATGTGAACAAAGAAATTATCACCAGATAATTTTTACTAGAGTTGAGGAAACCTATGCATGTTTACTCAGAAGTAAGTATAGTTGAGTTCAATGGGGCTTCCTCCCAAGTGAATGTGTATAGGATTGCGGCCTTAAACAGATTTCCATCATTCTGGGATTCTTTGAACCCAGCTTTCTTGAAATATACCCGTTTCTCTGACCATAAGGCAACATTTACCTCTTACAGAAAGAATATTTGGAATAAATGCTGCATGCCTACAACGTGAAACAAATTAGCAGAACAAGGCAACTAGTATTAGAGAAAGGGAAAAGGCCATTTGTCCTGTTTCATCACTCTGCTGCCCAAAGATCTAATTACTTCTAGAATTACCTCAGTAACTTTCAATCAAAGGCTGTCTCTCTTTATCCCACACACCTTGCTAATACTACAGCAGCTTAAAGAGCGTTCTAAGGATTTCTCTCTCACACACACACACACACACACACACCCCTAATTAAAAATAAATAACACTTGTGACTGTGATGCCCTTATTGCAGTTCATCCATAGGGCATTGCTTCTCTTGTAGAGGTTGGATACATTTCAGAGTTAACACACATTCCTTCCTTGTTCCCTTTTGCACGCTTCTTATTTAGCAGTTATGCCTATGAGCTGGCTTTCTCTTTGATGTTACCTTTTTTATACATCACCTAGTAGATTTTAGAGCAAACCTGTGTATACTTCCAGTCAGCCCCCTGGCATTCAGTGGGGCTTCTTTCCAGGTGAGTGTGTAAGACACCTTTACCAGCATCAGCATCATCCCTACTAAATACAGTTCCCATCCCATGTATTGCTGTGGGGAGACCCTTGCCTTGTCCACACAGGCTGCTCCAGCACAGTGGTCCTAATGGCAGTGTGAAAACAGGGATGCCCATTGGGTTTGCTGGGGAGGGGGGGGTGCAGCTGCTTCAGGCATCATCCTCCCCTCAGTGAACCCTGAAGCAGCTGCCTCCCACCCACAGCAATCATGCGTGTCTGTGTCTGCATATGTGTTTGTGTGCCTGTACGTTTTGTGTGTATAAGGTTTGTATGCATATGCACATCTGCAGCCCACAATCCCGTTGCCAAAGCCCAGTGCAGGCCTGGGGGGCCAAAAAGGTTGTGCACCCCTAATGTAGAGAAAATAGGTAAAGAGACATTTTCCTTCCCCTCCCATAATGCTAGAGCTCAGAGTCATCCAACATAACATTTTATTTATTTATTTATTTATTTCATTGTAATACTGCCCAATACCCATCAAGCAGAGCCTCCATGCCGCTCAGCCATCATGTAGGAGCAAGGGCACCTTTGGCATACAGTAGATCCTTTCTAGTGACCATAAAGGGTTTGGGACCTGGGCCTGTCCTGTGGATGGATTTCAGACTAAGTGTAAAGAAAAATGTTATTATCCATAGTACACTACTGAGCTGGACAACATATTTATTTATTTGATTGATTTATATCTCCCCATTAATTACAAAGAGCCCAGGATGGCTAGCAACCTATATAAAACACAGTACACCACATAAACATTGTTACAAATCATGACTCTCAAATCACAGATATATAATAAAATGTAATAAAACTGTCGACACAATAATAAAAAAACTAATCAAGCACTTACCTATACCCCTAATGCCTACACAAATAAATGTATCTTTAACTGGAGTCTAAATGACAACATCATGGAGGACAGCCGAATCTCTATCCGAAGGGAGTTCCAGATCCAGGGTGTTGCCACCAAAAAGGCCCTGTCATTTGTGGTAGACCTTTGGACCACATTCCTCAAGGGCACCACAAGCAAATCCTCCCTGATCGATCTTAAATCCTGGGATAGTCAGTGTTGGGGAAGGTAAGTTCCAATTAAAAAAGTATGATGGATACACCCCTACACTATTTATTTATCTTTAAAGGAAACAGAAAACTTAATTTCCACAAAAGATGGACATTTGTTTTATTATTATTTCTCCCTCATTCTGTTAATCACTCTACTGCTATGCTTTTTTATATGATACAATTGCTTCAGCAGACATCATTTTCCAAATCATTGATCCCTTCGTTGCAGTTTGGACTGATCTAACTCTAGGAACTTTGCTAAACATGGAGAAGTTCTCCTTTTGTGTCATTCCCAAATTAAATAGCAATCAGTATCAGAGGAACTGAATAGTTGATGACTTGGAAAACCTAATAATTATTGGCAACCCTAATTTTCTTTTTTTAAAATAGCTTTAGCTATTGGGTGGTATAGAAATGTAATAAATAAACAAACCCAAAGAGCCACGATAGCTAATTGTGTTTAACCGTGGCCATAACCACAATGGATAGACCACTTTGGAAAACCTGCTCTTGGTCCTGGTATTATGCCCCCTCTGGAGGAATCCTCCTCAGGACCTTTCTGAGCCAAATGTTTGTTTTTGTTTTTAATTGTTTTTAATCCTATGTAAACCGCCCAGAGAGCTTCGGCTATGGGGCAGTATACAAATGTAATAAATAAATAAATAAATAAATTTGAAACAAGATACTTCAGGGGATCCTGGGGCTGATCAAGTAGGTCCTGAACCCTTAGGACCCCCTCGAAAGGTGGAAAGTTCCACTTTTGAGTCAGAAGGGTTGCTGAGCCATTACCTAGACCCCAAACACTGGTGTCTAAAAGTACCAGCTCAGACCATGGGCAGGCAAAGAATAGGGTGACCAGATTTTAAAAATCAAAATCCCGGTCCCCCCCCCCCGCCCCCCCCCACCCAAAACAACCCCCCCACCAAGCCACCCCCCCCCAAAAAAAAACCAGCCTGGACCTACCGCCGGGTTCCTCCGTCGCCCGCGCGGCTGCGCGGGGTCCTCCTTCACCGGCCGCACGGAAGAGGCGGGAGAGGGCCGGATCCGGAAGTGACGGTTACATCACTTCCGGATCCGGCCCTCTCCTGCCTCTTCCACGCGGCCTCTGGCCTTACGAGCCCGGCAGCCGCGGCGAAGGCGGCGGAGGAGCCCGGGAAGCGGCCGCCCCAGCAGGTAAGTGCCCCCCTTCGTGCTTACCTGCTGGGGCGGCCGCTTCCCGGGCTCCTCCGCCGCCGGGTCTACCCTCGCATGACCCCCCGCCACCCCGGTTTGCCCCCCGGTTGGGCTGGTTTGCCCCTGGATTCCCGGTTAGGACCGGGAAATCCTGAGCCACCTGGTCAGCCTAGCGAAGAAGTGCCGCTTGCAAAAAAAGGACTACTCTGGTGAAAGCAACTCCTCTGGCTGTAGCCAGAGAGCTCTAATGTAATGAAGCTGTGCCTGGGTGAGGCTCAGCAAGCTCTAGTAATAAAAGCCTTCAGTGTCTGCCTAACTGGTGCTGGAAACAATGACTGACCAGCTTCCATTGTTTTGTATCATGTTTTTCTGAGATTGCCTTATGATTGGTTATTGACCTTATAATCCTGCTTGACTGTGTAATGTATCTGACTAACTAGCTGTGTTTTTATCTTGGCTGTTATCTTGACTGCCTGACCCCATGTATCTGACTGACTGACTGTGCTTTGACCTTTGCCTTTGCTTGTTTCATGACCTTGTTTTGTGGTTAGCCCCTTTGCTGAATCTGCTGCAGCCAGTGCAGGATACCTGATGGTCCTCCAAGTTGTTTTGGGGTAGGCTGACCATATAAAAAGGAGGACAGGGCTCATGTAACTTTAACAGTTGTAGAGAAAAGGGAATTTCAGCCAGTGTCATTTGTATGCATGCAGCACCTGATGAAATTCCCTCTTCATCACAACTGTTAAAGTTGCAGGGGCCCTGCCTTCTTTTGTATATGGTCACTCTAGTATAGTGCCTGCAACTTTAACGGTTGTGATGAAGAGGGAATTTCACCAGGAACTAATTGCATACAAATGACACTGGCTGAAATTCTCTTTTCTCTACAACTGTTAAAGTTACATGAGCCCTGACCTGGATTTTATCTGGTCAGCCTACTAATTACAATATTACTGCTGAAGTGTACTCTTAAAAGTCCTGGGTTATAGCAGTTTCACAGATTTTGTAAATGAGAATACAAGGTTGCAGGCATCGCAGACTGTGAAATGGAACCAAGCGTTCACGTTGCTGAAGACGGTTTTGCACTGAAACAGAGTGGTCTTGGATCCAAAGGCAAAATGGTATTATTTGCACAGTGCTAGAAGAAAGGCAAAGAGCTAGGTGAAGTTACAATAAAGCGGAGTGCTTTTCAGTGTTTAAAGCTTCTGTGTATATTAACTCAGCAATCTTTCCAGCTACCTTGTGTAATGCCATATTATTGGCCATCTGGCAGTTTTTCTTCCTCCCCCCGCCAACTCGTTGAACTCTCCACCACCACTAAAAACAATCTGATCCATAGGTTGGAGGAGCTTCCAGGACAGATTTTGGAGTCTGCAAGGGGAGAAGGAGAACAAGATGAAATACCATTGTGTGAGCAGGACTCCGCTCATTGGATGTAAACCCTTGTTCCTGCATTTATGTAGTTAGTTTGAATATTTCGATCCCAACCTTTGATCAGATTACCCCGAAGGCAGCTTACCATAGATCACAACACTACAACGACAGATGAATTCATCAGCCCTTTTTCCTGTGGCTGGTGACAGGGCCAGAGTGCTCTTTCCTTCACTAACTCATATTGCACATGGGGGCTGAAATGGAGAAATAGTGGCCTCCTACAGCTGCCTAGCAATGTCACAGTTGTGATATAGAGAAATTTGATGGGGGGGGGGCATTCCAGCTCTCATTTCATACAATTGACCACTATAGTACACCACCCCTTCCACCAGTGCATCATCTGATGGCCAGCAAAATCTTTCAGCTGATCTCAAGCAGTTACAGCCTATTGTTCTAAATTTGTATTGCTCCACTTTATTGCGAGCCACCCTCCCTGTCCAGAAACATATGGGTGTGTGGATGGATATGTGGGTGCCCCTAAACTGAGCTGATGAAACGCTATCAAGCGAAGAGTGCCCAGCACGCTGCCTTTGAAGAAATTGTAGGCCGTTGTGCATTTCCCTTTTTCAATAGCACCTAGGGTCAACCGATATACAAAAACAGCATTAATATGATTTCTGCCAAGGGAAGCTTGACTGCATTCTCAGGTTAAGGGCAGAAGGTGCAGAAGGTGCAGGAATGGTGCTGGGAAGGGAAGGGATAAGAAGGGCATGGCTGAACCAGTTCAGCTGAAGATACAAATGGGGGGGGGGGGAGGAGGAACATACATTTCCCCAGTGTGGCTGTGTACTCTACAATTGCCCCCTTGTTTCTTTTTTTAAAATTCCCCATAAAACTCAGCTTGCTTCCTTGAGTCCTCTGAGTATTCCTCCCTAGGCAGGTTCCTATGGCTTGGTGTAAGGAGGGCGGATAATTTCACGTGCTCTACATTTTTTAATATGTGCACTCCTTCAAATTTTGCAGTGCAGCATATAAAATGTATATATCAGGGAAAGCTTTGTATAAAGTGGAGGTAGCTGGGAGGCAAAGGTTAGAAAGTGTGTCAGGGCCAAGGACAGATAGCAGGAGCCATCTTACCATATGCTGGTATCCCCTTCCTTGACCACCCTAAGCTTTGCTCAGCTACCTCCTGCTTCCTGAGACCTCGTCGGACGCCACCGGACACATTTTGCAGGTCTTCTTTGGATTCATGTGAGCTAGAATCACTATGTTAAAATTCAGTCAACGGAGAATCTCAAAACGTCAGAGATCCAGTGCCATCCACGGGCGGTAAAAGTGGCACAGTCCCGGGAAATCTGCACAACATTTCTCTGCTTGTGTAGATTGATTGGCCCAATGTCTACCTGAATTCTAACTGTGGAGAACCAATATGGCACCCTACCTTAATAAGAAAAGATGAAAAAGGAGCGGGGGAAGTAAAACATGTGTATCTGGCCTCATCTTTGTGAGAATGGGAAGTAATGGGCTGCAGTTGTTATTTTATTTTATTTATTATATTTCTGTACTCCCAATAGCCAAAGCTCTCTGGCCGGTTCACTAAAATTAAAACCACGAAATGCCTTTCTGCCTGCCATACTTGGCCGCCCAATGGACTGATGGAGTGTAACAATAAAAAGCTGCGGATGCAAGGAAAGAATGGAATTATGATGGCAATGACTTGGATTAGGCTTCCTGCACATATGCAAACCTTAAAGCTGATTTGGCAATGTTGTTACTGAGTAGGGGGGCTCTTTTTATTTCCATCATCAAAACGCAGCAGTCTGTGCTGCATCAAAGAAATAATGGTCCTTTAAAAAAAAAAAAAAAGATTGCCGTGGAGATGATATGCAGAACTGAAAGCTTGCAGCCAGAGCCTAGTTACTTTAATCTACTCATAGTGGCGTGTAGAAGACCTGCTCTTGTGGCACTTAAAGCACCCCGGTAACACACTCCAGCCCTGCTCAAGTTCAGAAATTGTCCTTGCGTAAGAGGTTTAATGGGTTTCTTTAATGCACTTGCAGCGCTCCCAGGGATCACGTTTGCTTGCGTTTTGCTGCTGCTGCTGTTGTTTCCTTCTCTTCACAGACCAGGTTGAGAATTTCTGGTCTTTAAACACTTGTACACAGTCATAGGCAGAACGTTGTCTTGCGTCGCATTGGGGCAATAAACATCCTGCCCAAGCCAATTCTCCCCAGGATAGTATGCCAGTCGTGGTCCAGCTGCTTTCCTGGAAGTGTTGTTATACATTGGTCCCTTGATCACTAGAGGTGATATCTGACGAGGAGGGGCGAGAGAGAGAGAGAAATTGGAGACCGATAGCAAAAAGGAACTGCTAAAAACAGCAGAATGTTCCAAGTGAGAGACAATCAGCGGTAGGTGAGAGGCTGTTTTTCAAAACTGTAAGATTTCTCTGAGTCATATCCTTACAAACTAAGAAATGACTGTAACTGAGGTTGTGAACATGAGAGAACACATGGGGGCTTCGCTTACCACCCGAACTTGAATGTTCAACTTTCTTTTAAAAAGAAAAGAAGTAGTACATCTCTTGTTGTTTTTTTTTGTTTTTTTTTCCACATGCAGAACTATAAGGGAAATGTACAGGCAATTTAAATGAGCTCAAAGGTACCTATTTTAAAATTGGATGTAAAACTTCGAGCCACATTCGATCTCCCCGACGAGGCCCGCCTGGCGCCAACATTGTTATCTTTTCGGCGCCAGGTCAAGACTTTCCTCTTCTCTCAGGCATTTGGCAATATCTGAGGAGCCTGGGTTTGTTTTGTTTTGTTTTTGTAGCTTTTTGAAGTGTTGAAGTGGTTTTTAAATGTACAGATTGTGTGTATGTTGTATGTTTTTGCTGTTTAATTTTTGTATATTGTTTTTAATTGTTTTTAATCCTATGTAAACTGCCCAGAGAGCTTCGGCTATGGGGCGGTATACAAATGTAATAAATAAATAAATAAATAAAAATGCTTTTACACCAGGGGTCCCCAACATTTTGAGGGGACATTTGGAATTCCGAGAGAGTGTTGTGAAGGCTCTCCAAAAATGGCTACCATTGTGTGGGAGAGTTTCCCATTCATAAAATAGCTACCATAGTAAGCGTGACTGGTCCAAAAACACTCATTTCCCAGAAAACAAACTTGTGAGGTAAGTACTTTGGACAAGAAAAAGTACTTTGTCCAAGAAACTAGCTATAAAGCAGAGGTGGGGTCTCAACCCTGCACCCAAATAAAGATGCTGCTGCAGGATGGCTTTTTCCTTTGCAGTGTGCCAGTCTCCCAATTAAAAAAATATATTTTAAAAAAATATTAATAAAAAAATAATAATCAGGAGGAGGGTAGGGAGCATGGCAGATGCCAATAGTGGTCTCCATAGGCACAGTGGTATCCACGGGCTCTATATTGCAGGCCCCAGTTTTAGAGCAATTCTGTGTGGGGTTTTGCTGTTTACATTAGCTTTTAATGCCTCCCACAATATATTGGTGGTGGTGTATTTCTAGCCCCCAATTATAACACCACAACCCTGCCGCCACACACACACTGGGAAATGCCTGTCTTGTGAGCAGCAAAACTGAGAACAGTGTGATTTCACTAATTTATGCTCATTTCTCAACTTACCTCATAAGAGAAGCTTTTCATGGCAGCTGAGAGGTGGTGAGGGAGGGAAGATCCATGACTGGGTCTCCTCTGCCGCACTTGTGACTCTGTGTATGGGCATGGAGGAAGAGGTTTGCAGCATCATATGGCACCCCAGATCCTGTCTAGGGGCCATAGGATTGCTCTCTAGATAACAATTTGCTTCTCTTTCACAACACTCAAAATTTACTCCTTGAGGTGGCCTTCTATTTCTGCCTAATTGTAGGACCGGTCCTGAAATAGAGACTTGCACAGGTGAAAATGCCCTGTTTTATGGATTTTGCCATTTTGGCAAAAATTTATTGTATTTTGGGGGGGTTACTTCACAAAACGGAAAGTAGTGATGTGTGAATGGTGGGTAATGAGGTAAGTGAACTTCCATTGGAAGCTGTGGGCAAAATGTCAGTGTTTACCATTCCCTTTGAAGAAGAGCTGCATGGCAGATGAATGAGAAATATAATTCTTCCTTTTCTTCTTGCCTGGACCTGTGATGCTCATCCAGTTTTGTACCAAGCTTTCTTTCTTTCTTTCTTTCTTTCTTTCTTTCTTTCTTTCTTTCTTCCTTCCTTCCTTTCCTTTCCTTTCCTTTCCTTTCCTTTCCTTTTTTTTACTGGAATGGTGAAGTTGTTACAGGAATGGCCTGCAGCAATGTTCTTATTGAGTTGGTTTATGGACACTGTGCCAGTAGATGTCACTGTAGAACAGGCTTCCTTGGTGCTCAGTCAAGCACCGCTAAAATGAATTGTACATCCAGCCTGCATGAATAGTAAACACCCTTCTTATCTGTACACCACCATCACTCCTCCACCACCCCAATTAAATGGGAAATCATAGCCATACAAATCTAAGCCTACTTTGAGTGTTATCGTTAACTTGATTATGTCAGGTATCAGGAAAAAAGGATGTTAGAAGCTTGCCCATAAAGTATTGTTAGAATTCTTGTGACCCCCCCTCCCATCTTATGCATGTTCTCAGTAGTAGAAACTTAGAAGTCCAATATGCATCTGATGCTACTTAGCTTCCTAGCAAGTGTTCCTGGGAGTGCAGCCATGTTGGGGAATGCTTAATTTGGCCATCTCTGACATTTTTCATTGTAGATCGTAAGAGATTCATGTGATCATGAGCTGAGAGGGAGGAATAACTGACATTTGCACAGCCTCATTAAGTTTAGAAGAGAGCTATTAAAACAACCACAAAGTCTTTATACCAATATCGGTCAAATTATCAGATATAGGTTGCTTGGCAGAAGACTTAGCAACCATTCTGATAGTTCACTCCTGTGTATATGTTTGCATACATCTGCACATACTCCAGTGGTGGAAATATTGCTACATATATGGAGGGCATGAATAAAATGATCAAGTCCTTTCACCAGCTTTAATGGCTGGAACCACCTGCGTACATAATCTAAATGGGGCCTTTCTATACAATCTGGGGGAGCTACTGCATCTCCCAGCCATTTCTTCTTAATACTAAAACTTCCTTCACTTTAGCAAAGCACACATAATGCATTGACTACCCACTTTAATGAAGTACAGAGGGCCAGCCCTACCATTAGCCAGGGGAGGCAGTTGCCTTAAGCAGCAGATGCTGGGAGGCGGCAGCAGCAAGGTGTACAAGGAGTGAACTTTGTGCCTTGCAGGCTATTGTGCACCACTTAAGTTAGCCCGCTGCCTTCAGGTTCAGTGGAGGACATTGTCTCATCATTAGTGCTGAAGACAGATTCATCTTATTGGCCAGTCAGCTTTTGTACATGGAATGGGAGGGGGCGCCATCTTGTCCTTTGCCTCAGGCAGCAAAATGTCTTGGGCCAGTACATGAAAGGAAACTCAAAGAATGAACAAAAATCTATAGACTTTGAGAAAATAAGCAAGTAACTTGCAATCATGATAGGTATTAGTGTGTCTCTCTTCTGCATAAATTCTTAGACACGGTAAATACAGTATCATTTATTTTTATTTTTATTTATTACATTTCTATGCCCTCCAATAGCCAATATTCTCTAGGCAGTGCGGAAAATAGAACTTAAAACCATAAAATATGAGGTAATAAAAAAAGAAAGAAGGCCAAACATAAAATATAAGGGCATAATAAAACACAGTGTAAAATCCTAACACATTTAAAAAAATCTTCAGGATAAACCCAAAGTAAAAACAAAATAGAGTGTGTGATGTATGCTAATGATAAGTGTCGATATAACTAGCTAGAAATATGTTTTGAGCATCAGTGGCTAAACGTATTGGCCCATTGTGCAATCAGCTCCTAATGATTATTTGTAAATCTCAAGCTCACGTTAGAAATCTTTACTTGATGAGTTATTTGGCTGAGAGGGATCATTTGTACGGATTGTGTCCAGATAAACAGCTGCCTGGAAGTTTCTGCTGTTTGCGTGCAATGATAAATTGTGCTCATTGGGATCCTTCAGCTCCTGATTTCCCTTAAGGGTTGAAAATGTCTCATTTTGATTTATATCCCGGATCAGGTCAGATCTTGCTTTCTTTGGCAGGGGCCTGATCAGTCTCCCAGCTTTGACTCCAAGCTGACACCTGGGTTCCACCATGTCAAGGAAGCCATCGTTCTAAGCCACTATCAGTCATGTTCCCTTTGGGACAATAGATAAACAGTTGTCAGGGAAAGAAGTGACTTTCTCCTGCATGCCCCAGCTATTAATTATTTCTGTCATTTCTCGAGAGCCAACTTGCTGCCTGCTTAAGCTAAGGAGACCACAAGGTGAATCCAGCTGTCTTCACTTGCCACCGCCTTAAACTGCCTACTCTGGTTTGAGGACTAAAACGGATAGTACTTTAAATCTGTACCTATCCACTGTATCTTTTTATTTTTATTCTAGAGTAGGTGTAGGGGCTCAATCCAGATCCCTAAACCCACCCCACCTACGCTAGGGCTCCAGTCTGGATTGTGGCCCTGTGCCTGTTCTAGACTAAAATGAAAAGAAAAGAAAATTAACTGCTAGCTACAGAGTTCAAGTAATGTCTATTTTGGGCCTAAAGGGGCTTTCCCTTAAGAGTGAGACAAAACACCATTTCAAATGTGGATGCTTTAGACTCAGTATAAATTATGCAACAGCCAGTGCCAGTCTTTGAGAGAGATGGCAAACTAAAGGGAAATTCTCTCTCTCTCTCTCTCTCTGAGCTGTCATGTCACTGATAACAGCCATGCCTTAATAGGCTTACTTCATGGTCTGACTTGATAAAAGGCAGTGATTGATAAAAGTGTCGTCTCATGCTGTCAGAGGTAAACAATATAATGTATGAATGTGTCTTAATGCTATACATGCATGATCAAATAACAGAAGTATAAGTGAATTAATTTTTGGTCTTTGTCTTAAAGGTACCACTGTACTCAAGCTTTCAATATGGTCCAATAGTTACCACTCATGAGCCATGCCAGAGGTACATTATGGGTATGAACCACAGCAGACTAAAAATGCAGGCAGCCATAGTGGTCAAAAAAAGTAAATAGCAACATTAGATGAGACCAAGGAAAAGCTACAAATGAATGAGCTCTGCTGTGTTCTTTAAATGGAGCAGCATCCCAGGATATGAAAAGTGGGGTGGAATGGACAGGGGGTTGCCATGCAGTTTTATTTTCTATGGCAGTCTTTCCTACCCTGGGCTACATCTACACTACTGCTTTATAGTGATATTGAAGTGCATTGGTAACTGTTGGGGCACATTACACATTCCATATATAGCTTTCATTGTGTTATTTGCTGCATTTTATTCCACATTATCCAAAATACTGCAACAAATGTCATTGTGTATCCTATAAGATATAAATGTGGAAGAGGGATATGGCATTACTATGATGGGAGCCTACTGATTTGACACAAGGTGTAGATCTGGATCTGGACTGCTACTCCCATAATCCCTCAGCCAGGAATGCTGGCTGGGGCATGCTGGAGTTGTACTCTGACACATCTGGAGGGTGTCAGGTTCAGGAAGGCCATTCGATGGGGACAGCAGGAGAGTACAGAGAGTGAGAGAGCTGCTGTACATGACAACCCTTCCAATACCTTGAAAATATACATTTGTCACTTATACATATTACATTTTTACATGTTTTTGGTATGCCTTAAAAATGTGTGAAGGAGCCAATAGAATATGGAAGGTGGGTTGGCTTCCAATCACTTGGGAAATGAAGTTGAAATGGCAAAATGCTAGTAGATCAATGAAACCATTAAGTCATGTCATAATTTGTGATGGTTGTGTGTTTAATTTATTTTTCCTTTTTTTCTTAAGGGTTGGAAACATTTAAGTAAGTTCACAACTTGTGATTTGCAAGGGACACCTTGCTTTGGGTTTACCATTTATCTGTTCCATTTGCTAAAATGTGCTGCTTGCATGGTTTCTTTGTATTAAATGCTACCGTACTAGGAGCAGCCGGAGGCTACGAACATTGGAGCTCTCTAGACAACATCAAGAAGGCTGGCCTTCCAAAGTTCCAGTGCAAACCACCAAGTAAAATCCCCTTAGATCTGAGCTCACCACTGTGCTGTGGACAAAAAAAATTGTTAGTCTCCTGCTTTTGATAAAAGGGGACAAGTCTTCAGAACAAATGTTGAAACCCACTCCTATGCAAATATATTGACATAGCTTCCTTTTCTTCTGAAATATAGGACATGGGGGAGACATGCAGGATCTACACTACTGCTTTAAAACATTTTATGATAGTAGTTACAACTGTTGGAGCCCAGGACATACTCCATATACAGTTTTCAAAACGTTTTCAAAGTGTCATGTCCTGCTTGGTGTAGATCTGGTCTAAGGGCCGATCTACACAGTCCTTTGGAACGTTTTACAAAGTATTTTAAAACATTCCAAATAGGTGCGTTCTAAAACGTCTTAGGCCACATTACTGAGTACTCACGTTACAGGAGAACAGTCTTCCCTCTTTAAAGCGGTATATGCAGTCACACGCTGTTCTGCCCTGTCTCTTTCTCTTTCGTTTTTCAATGAGTTTAGGGCAAGGCATTGTGGGGGTTGTAGTTCAGTTACCCACTTCCTTCTTAGTTCCTCTGTCATTCCCTAGCGAGTATAGGGCTAAGAATTGTGGGTGTTGTCGTTCACTGGTCCACTTCCTCTTTCTTCCCCACCAATCAACTGCTAAGCATTTGGGCACCAGTAAAGGAAGCACTGCCCCCATGAATCACAAACGGTAAGGAAGGACACATTATTTTACTTAAAACGATTTATTAAAAGTGAAACTGTTGTATATAACTGAAGTGAGTTTTAAAAAACCTCAGATATGCAACGTTATAGGGAGTGCATCATGTGGCCCAAAGAGTTTTCATAACCCTTATAAAACGTCAAAAACCTCGTATGTAGATCAGCCCTTAGTTAAACATATGGTATATCCACAAAATATCTAGTGGCAGATCCCTGAATTTTCATACAATAGAAATGGTATTATTGGCCAGGATCCAGTACACAGCTAGCTGGTCTAGGCTACATTGAGAACTTGTACTAACTCAGTAAGATTTCTGAATAGTAGATCCTGCCCCCAACCCATGCCATAAAATTTGGGAGGCTGCCACCATGGCCACCAAAGCATGTGTTGAATGTTTTTGTTGTTGTTGTTGTTTGCTTTCTTTGTCTCCTGACCATTATTATTTGTCAGCATATAAGATCTACTGAGCACTTAGTTTAAAAGATGAGACCCTTCCTATCACAACCTGAGAATGCTGTTTTTTTGGTTAATGTATTTCTGTTGGACTGGAGATGAAGTGAAATTGCCAACGCCTTATTAACTGGAGTGTGTGCGCTACTAATGAATTAAACATGCTTTTACTTCTGATAGTAATCTTTATGCTTAGACTATTTAATAAGCACCATTTTACTAAAGTAAGCTTGGGCAGCAGCACTTCAAAGGTGAAGGAAGAGAGCCAGTGATTTTTGAATTATTGTGAAGTGCAGTGGCTCAGGATTTGAATGTGGATTCGGAGCTGATCATGCCAGCAGCCTGAGCTTTACAGTGTTTTATAGCAAAATTCTATGCATATCAGAGAAGCAGGTTGCAGTGGTCAAACAGAAGATAATCAGAGCATGAACTGGAGAGTTAGTGCTGCATTTTCCAAACCACCCTGGAAAAGTTTCTTTGAAGGGCAGGGTACAACTACCTTACATGAGTAAGAAGGCCAATACTTTAAATAAATAGGACTAAATTGCATGTGACATGAACAGCTCAATTTTATCCAGGTCGCCGTAGAAATAAGTCCCATTCAGTTCATTGAGGCTTACTCTTTTGAGTCATTTTTCTTAGATGTTTGGGGTTTCTTGCCTGATGAAGACATGAACTTACACAGCTGCCCCTCTGGAATGCTGAACAATTAAGAGTTCAACATAATCTCAGGAACGCAAAGCACACGTTACTCTATTTGGCAATCATTTTTTCTTTTGACTCAAGAGTGTCCGAATCCAGATTGGAACACTAGCATAAGGGTAGGAGTGCAACCCTTTCCCCCCTGCTATGGTCCTGATCCAGTTCGCTCGCCCTACAGCTGCAATTTATATTGTGAAATAGTTATCCATTAAAGTAAATACATTACGATTTAGCAATCTATATATTGCAGGCACAGCAACCTCAATCTGGATCAGGTCTGCAGAGGGGGAAGCTCCTCTTTACCACCACTCCATGCTAGAGTTTGATTCTATATTGGGACTTTTGTGGTTACTCTAGAGTAAAAAAGTAAACAAAGGACATTAAAGTAATGTGTGCCCAGGACTAGTCCCAAGTATGAGAAGCATATTGGCTAAACTAAATTGGCCCCTAGTTCCATGGTGCTGATGAACAAAGCAGTTGATAAATAGTGTTCTCTCGTGAGCCACGTGTGTGATTCATAGTGAAAGGAATAACCTCTAATGCTGTTGAACTCAGACTTCTCTTGCGTGGAAGGTCCACTGTTGGATAAGCAGAGCTAAATGGGTTCTTCAAGATGTTCCTTCACTCAGGACTTTCTTTACCCTTTTAATTTTTACATGCACCAGAACAGCATTGTGTGGTGTTGCCTTATTCTGATACCAATAGCAGACTATAAACAGCGTGTATCCATTTGTAGCTGTGCTAATATTTTTAATAGCTCAGCATTCATCATAATAACTTTAACTTAAACCTAACTTAAACAATTATACTTTCCCCTCATTATATCCAGTGCTCGTTTAAAAAGAAAAGCCCAACTAAAAGTAAATGCACTATTAAGCTTCCAAGATACTGCTGCTAATAGTATTTGTATTATTACAAATGTACATTGGTTAGTAGCCTTGTTTATCTTGAATTGTATTTATTCATTTTCCCAGACATGTTTGTATGCTGACTTGTGTGTGTAACCCTGAATTGTAACTAACAACCTCAGTTAAATAGATAAACAGAAAGATCAAGCTTTCCTTTCACCTTTTGTTACAAGAATAGAATAAATGTTCATCTCATGACCATTGTGTGGATCAAATGAAAGTACTATAATGACACATATCACTAAGTTAGAACCACTAATGTCTTCACCAGACGGGCTATGCCCTTTGCATTCGGTCAATATCTGTATTAAAGAGTTACATTTAATTTCAGAGTGCTACTCTGCAATCCTTCAAAAGTGATGAAAGCAGATTAAAGGCACATGGCAATAATGGAGCTCCTGTCCCTTTTTAGGCTTTGTGAAATGTGTATTGCTGTTGACCTCTGTTTTTTTCCTAGTTATCGTGATAAGCTAAACGAAGTCATTTGAGTATTATGGTTTTAACTCCCCCCTCCGACTATTGTTATGAGAGTGTTTCATGCAAGCAGAGCAACCGAGTTAAACCTATTGTTGTCATTGTTACAGAATATACCATTATTTTTCTCCATTAAAAGTAAGTATCCATTTTCCATCCTAAAGGATGCTTAAGGTACCTTCTTCCCTTATTAAAGAGGAGTAATGTGGCAACCATTAATCCTTAAATATGAACTGCCTTTATCTCCTCTTGGGATAGAAAGTGAAGTTATTTTCATTTTTAGAACCAAGTGAATTGCAAGTGTACCGCAAGGGCATGGATGTGAGGGAAGAAATGGGATAAGGTGAGTGCTAGAGCCACTGTGTAAAAAGAAAGGGGCATCTCTTTTCTGGACGTTAATAAGGAAATGGGAAACGTGATTGCATACATGAAGAGATGAAACAGTCTTATTCTCACCTTGTTTGCATGTAACGACAACTCAGAGTATTGGTTGAGTATGGGTTGCTGATTATGGGTTGTTGAATCCCATACTCAGGTTGTGATTATATGCAAACTTGGAACTATTGGTTAATGATGGGTTGTGAACCCTCAACAATCAAGGAAGAGAACCCATGGTTGGGTTGTGAACTTTGGGTTGTTTTAACTATGGGTGGTTGTTATGTGTGGATCCAGAACCATAGGTTGTTCATGGTTTGTTTTGCCAGGCTACAGAGGCAACAGACAAGAATGCTAAAAACCTGGCTGTTTGACATGTCAGTACTACAGCACCACAAAAGCATTTGGGGTACAGGGAGAGAGCAGGCGAAGGAGGAGGGAATCTAACGGGAGCCTTTTTCTACTGGGCAGTATAGAAATGTAATACATAAATAAAAACAACCTAGGAATTGTAAAAAAACAACCTGTGTTTTGCATGATCGTCTGGCAGACAAATCATGGGTAAATTCTGCATAAGGCAGCAACCTCTGAGTTGCTGTTAAGTTCAAACCAAGTCACTGAGTCGGAGCATTGGTCCATTGAGGCCAATATTGCCAATTCTAGTGGCAGCAAAAATATGGAGTCTGTGGCAAAGGTCTTTCCCAGCCTTCCTTCCTTCCTTTCATCTATCTATTTAAAAATATTTCTATGCTGCCTTTAAGGGCACGACACTTTTCATACCTTTCCTGAAGACTTGCAAAGAAGGGGCCTGGTGACCCGCTTAAAAGGCCCAAACCATTTAAGATTTTCAAAGTTAAAACCATTGCTTTAAATTGGACTTGGAAACACAGTGGCAACAAGTGCAGCTAGCATAGTATTGGTGTCACATGAGCTGACTACCTGGGCCCCCAGCAATATCCAAGTGGTCGTATCCTGCAGCAATTGAAACTTCTGGACCATCTCCAAAGGCAGCCCCACAGACAGCATATTACAGTGGTCCAACCTGGATTGCATCAGGGCATAAATAACTGAGGCAAGATCCTCCCTCTCCCGCTAGGGTTGCAATTGGCATACAAACCTAAGCTGGTGAAAACTAAGAAGTACTTCTGGCTAGTGGAGGCCAGTGGCTCAGATTTCAGTGGGGATGTGAATCCATGCTAGATTTCAGTCAGAACCAGCCAGAACTCTGCAAGAGCTGTCCAAGGTGCTGGACCTATTTTAGGGACCGGGTTCAGCACCTTGTATAGCTCCTTTAGAGTTTTGACTGGCTCTCATTGAAACCCAGAATGGATTCACAGCCCCACCAATATTGGAGCCACCAGCCTCCACTGCTCCAGGCCACTATTGCCATCTGAGTTTCCCCAGTTAGCATGCCCAAACCGTGTTCTTGGTCCTCCATGGCTGCATCCAGATATAATTCTCTATCCAGAATAGTCAATTCCATTACCCATGGAATTGACTATTCAGCTTGTTTGCCCTCATTTAACATCCTTTTTATATGGGGTTTGAACTTGAGATTTAAACTGTATGAACACTGAGCTGTATGAGCTCCCTCATTTATTCCATCCAGTGATAGACACTTGTGTAGGGCATTGGTGTTGAGCTGGCTGAACAGAACCCCAAACCAGGTCAAGAATCACAGAATAGTAGCATTGGAAGGGGCCTATAAGGCCATTAAATCCAACCCCCTGCTCAATGCAGGAATCCACCTTAAAACATACCTGACAGATGGCTGTCCAGCTGCCTCTTGAATGCCTCTAGTGTGCCTCCCTAGGTCATTGGTTCCATTGTCGTACTGCTCTAACAGTCAGGAAGTTTTTCCTGATGTCCAGCCAGTATATGGATTCCTGTAACTTGAGCCCATTATTCCATGTCCTGCACTCTGGGATGATCGAGAAAAGATCCTGGTCCTCCCCTGTGTGACAGCCTTTCAAGTATTTGAAGAGTAATGGCACCACTTTTATTTATAGATATTTTAAAGCAAATTTGAAAGATGGAGGGGAGGGAAAGACCGGGGAGAGCGAGAAAAAGAGAAAGAAAAATAAAACCAGTGATGACTGATGCAAATTCACCTGGAGAAAGAGAAACATATCTACAATAATCAAAAGTTGGACCTACCTTGCAGGTTGTGATTAAAATTGAGTTCCAAATCTGAGAAGTTTAAAGGCTACAGGTATCAACTGGCCTACTCTAGTACTTTGCCCCACACATCTTCCCCTACTTCCAGCTTTACCCACACTGGTGTGTGTGTGTGTGTGTTACTATGTAACTTACAGTGAGGACAATATCTATAGCATATGTTGGTTGATTAAAATGCTCTGTACTCTGAGGATTAAAACCGTAACTGCCAGAACTACTACCGCATACAGATTGATTGCCACTGTGCCAAAAATAAACTCACATAAAATTGTCATCTTCTGAGATGAGATTGTAAACTAGACGGTTTGGGATTCCTTGAAAGCTCAGAAAGGAACCTTGCCAAAAACAGGAACAAGGCATTATTCAAAAATGAAGGCCAGGGGAGGCGGTGCTGGAGGGGGGACTTGCCTAGATGCAAAGTATAGTCCTTGTTTTGTACTGATATTGCAGGAAGTTATTTCCATATTGCTTTCTCTTGCTGTATTTTGTTGATTGCTAAGTCAGAAAGCATTCCGCTAGAGTACAATTCTTCCCCCCTCCCACCCACCCCAAAACTGGTATGTTAACTTGAAGATGTTGTGCAGAGATATCTTGAGAAACAGTTTGCAATTTGGAGGGAAGTACTACTGCATGCTAAAGAAGATGAAAGATTTGTATTTGCAAATGGGAAGTTTGAATTTTGTGCAGAACAAGCTGATTCTCGGATGCTAAAAGCAAATTAAAAGCCAGCGTCACTAGTTTAAAAAGGTGGTACTTTCACACATTCCAAAGTCTTAATGGTCTAGGTAAACTTTGGGTGCCTATACAAGAGCGATTTAAAGCTCTTTCAAAGCACATTACCGATTTTACCTCCACATGAACGGAAAGCAAATCGAGGGTTGAGGCGCTTTTTCTGTCCGATTATGCGCATTATCGAATGCGCGTAAAATAGCGAGTTTTAATTTCCCACCTTATGACCATGTAAACAAGTGATTCTCCGCATGTAAACACCTTTAAAGCGCGTTTCATACAACCAGTAATGTGCTTCACTGCCTCCCATGTATAGGGATTAGGCGTAAAAGCGATTGCGAGAAGATGCGCATAATCGGCCAACCAGGCATCAAACCAAATTGTTGTAGAGTGGACCTATGTCTGAAAGGACTTGGCCAGAACAGTTCCAGAAGAGGGGGAGCAGCAGTCTTTCTTCTGATCTGTGGAGACATTTTGGCCAGAACAGAAAATGGAATGATCCAGTTGTAATGGCCTAAAAAGTGTTTTGTGCCGTCCCCCACCAACACTCATTCTCTTCCCCTTGTGTGCACTGATCCCCTCTCTTACTTCCTGCTTTGCAATGACTACAGTTTTCTATGAAACTATATTTTCCATCAACCCATTGTTTGCCTCAAAGCCAGAATTGACCGCCAGGGTTTGGACAGGGTTTCCTATTTTGATATGACGGTAACCATTGATTTGCGGTAAGCATAGTTTGTCCGTGGTGAACTAGATATGCACATATGAAGAGCCCTGCTGAATCAGACCAAAGGCCCATCTAAGTTCAACATCCTGTTTCCCACAGTGGACAACCAGATGGCAGTGGGATATGAAGACGATAGTTGTTGTTGTTGTTTCCCAGCAACTGATATTCAGAGGAATGTTATCACAAACCAAAAGTAAGAAAAGGAATTGGAGGTGGGGAAGGGAGGGGAGACCACGCGAACACAAAGTCTATTCGCAGTGGCCAAACCATAGTTTGGCAGTCATGTCAGAACCAGGCCAACGATAGGTCTACAAGGACTAAGATGAATGTAGTAATATTGGGTGAAGACAAATGTAATTTAAAAAGAAAGCTCAATAATGCTTCTCACAGCCCATGGAGTGAGTCCAGTTTTGCAACTGAAATGACCTCTGCATTTTTTTTTGTTGATTTGTATACATTTATGCATTTACTATATGCATAACATTTTTAACATTTCTAGTGCTTTAAGGAGGATATTTTATGTGTCTTTTTATTTGCTTTTATTAATTGCTCTTGCAGTAGTGTGTCTGTATTTTTATTAGTAGTAGTAGTATTTGTTAAGAAAGGTAGAATATGAATTAGGTCAATAATATATATGCATTAAAATACAAGAATTAATATTCATATCTTACTTTTGTTTAAAAAGATTGTGGATCCCATAAGCTGTAACCTTTAATCCAGCACTGTTGATGTCTTCTGTTCATTTGAAGTAGCTGGACATGATTAGACAGTTGCAGTTCAATCCAATGGACAGGATGCTAAGACCCGAGTCAAGACATTTACTGTTATATTTTGGGCTGAGCAGTCCTACTGGTGGGTGGGGAGGATATCCAAAGGTGGAGGAATCACCTTATCCAAAGGCTCGTACTAGCAGGGCAGATGAGAGGAAGGGATAGTGTTTTTATTTCTCCCTCGCTCCCCTTTACTTTTCTTAGCTTGTGTGACGTCCCTCCTGTTGTTTGCAAAAGGAGCTCTGTGTGGCTGTGTTGCAGGACCAGGAAGGCTATGAATCCTGATATGCCCGTGGAATGCTCCCCTTTTCCTCCATCAACATTGAAGCTCTGATGTCAGAGAGGCAAGGAAGCTTCCATGGTGTATGGGAGGGGCTTGCGCAATCAGTTTCTTCCCCTCCAAGTTCAGACCACTCTCAGAGGTGGGGTCCCAAAGCATCCCATGACCCTTGGAATGCCCTCTCAGGAGCATAAGTGCCCAAGTGTTCTAAATATGTAAGGGTGTCCCCCCACACACACGGTACTATCTCCCTGTTTTAGTTTACCTCTTTTGCATATGGCAGAATATTTCCTGTTGCAGCCTCTAAAATATCGGTTCATTTTCTTTTTATTAAACAAAAAAAAAGAGCTTCTTAACCGCTTGAAGTACTTTTGATTAATATTGATAGCATGTTTTAGATTCTCAGTTCAGATTACAGAAGAGACCTTTAAATATATCTTCACAGCATTGTCTGCATACTTAAGCACCTCCACCTATTTCAGGACTGCAAGCAAATCAGTAATCTCCCAGAGGAAGAAGGAGGGAGAGGAAAACCAACCTTTTTGAAAAACAAAACAAAACACAGACTGAGAAAGTGACCTCTGAAGAAATCGCATGAAATGGGTGATATTGCATGAAGAAGTAGCTGAATGAATCCTTCTAATCTAATAATAATTAGAGTACCGAGTCCTAAAGATAGCTCTTCCGGTTTGGTGAAATGAGTTCCTTGATCAAAATCTCATGACAGACGCATATTTATGCTCATTTGTAACTGGCAAGAGAGAAAAGGGCAAGTTTAGTGTTTCACTGTAAGCAGTTGTGGAAAGGGGTGGGGAAATTTCTTCAGTTTATGTAAAAGCTGCAACAATTACAGAGGTTCGTGCGTTGTTGTTGCTTTTTGTTACTTCAAAATGAGAAGAATTGATTATTGTAGAGGAGGAGCAATAAATGAAAATCAGGACAAGATTCACTGCTTCATCCAAATGTCAGGATTTGTTTGGGTGACCAAAGGATAAACTCAAGGCACAGTCTCATGTAAAGGGTTACTGTGCTGCAACAGATGCTGACTTCTAGCAAGAACGTCGTTAACATATGTCTATTACAAATCCCATGGTACTTTTTGGAAAAGCAGGGCTGTTAACCTTGGTGATTTGGCCAAGCTCCAGTTTGCGTAATTACATTTGGCCTAACGAAATTTCCACTATCGTTTCTACAACTGGTTCTGAAGTGCTGAGCTGCAGAAGTCGTTGTTTGGAGAAAGAAGGAAAAGGACTATAAAATCCTCAAATGTCTGCTGGGACATTAGGAACCAAATATGAAGTGTTACAAAGGACTCTGGATGTAATGGATTCTGGCTTACTGTCCATCAAGAATTATATATATATATATATATATATATATATATATATAGTTGTATCCACACTTAGCTATTCTTATAGTAGACCCATTGAAATCAATGGGCCAAGTTAGTCATGACTAACTTAAACTCCATTGATTTAAAAGGGTTTATTTCAAGCATGACTATATCTGGATCCAACCTGTTACATAGAACTGAATGAAAACGGCCTCCTGAAATTCATGGGACTATTTGTCCAAATATCAATAATGGAAGATGGATTTTTTGTGGGTTATGTTTGTCACTTTGTCAAGCTGCTAAAACTCCCTCTTCCATTTAGTAGTGAAAGGAATTGAATGTCTTCCTTTGCACTAGAGAAGTTCATTGGATGGATAATGTTGTTTTTAACATGACTGCTAAATGTGCATGTCCTGTGGATATCAGTGGGAGTTCCATGCAAGTAACTACAAAGCAATGTTGCTGTAATAAATCTTGGAGGAAGTGATAAATGGTTCTCCATACTCTCATTATTATGAAGTAGCAAAAAGATATGAACTAGGGTCCTTAATGCTTGAGACTTATCCTAGCCTAAGTATTATACCAAAATATTTGAGGGGAGGGTTAGGGCGAGAAGGAATTCTCATGGCGAAAGGAATTCTCCAACAATTTCTTGGTGGTGGGGCTCAACATTAACAGTGGCAGGAACAGTTTTTCCCTCTTTTTCCTGCAGCTGCAAAGGGCAGCAGTGGCAGCAAATGTGTTGGCAGCCTGGCCCCCATTTTGCATCCTCCACAATGCCCTAGCACAGTGGTCTTCAACTGGCCCAGACCCAAGGCCCACCTCGGACTCCCAATGTGCAACACAGGACCCACTTTCACAATTGCCTAACATGGCAGCAATAGCTTTGCCATGACCCATCTGGACTGATCTTGTGATCACTGCCTTAGACCAAGTATCATTCTGGAGCACTTTGGGCAGAAAATGGGGGTCACCATGGGGGGAAAAAAACCAGCAGAGAATATGCAGATAATAATTGGTAAAATTGCTCTCTTTGTTAAGTGGAAAGAGAAAAAGAAAATGCTTAGAACTTTTCTTAGAAAGATCTATTTTGAGAAATTTTGATTCAGCATTAAAGGGCATTGCAAGTATTCAGAGTGCTTCATATACATTATCTCAATCATCCGTTAGACAGTCCTGGATAGTAGGTTAATATTATTATCACCATGTTGCAAATACAGGGAAGAAGCCTGAGGCTGAGAAGTGTTTATACTGAGTGGCTTGTCCAAGACAACCAGTGAACACAGTTGGTTGCCAGCAACATATTACCATTCCACCCAGAGAAAAGCTGCTAAATGAGTAATTGTTCTAAAAAGACAAAAGAAGTTACAACGTGATTCATTTTTTAACTACCCAGTGTGACGAGTCACCCTGGTTCTCATTTTGTTTATGTGGAGCTGAAAGCCTATGCACATGCAGCAGAAAACCTGCATGTAGGGTTGTCATATATTAAAGTGGATTGCAAATTGATCCTGCATGGAAAGGCCTTCTGTTTAAAAAATTGTCAATGGCTGTTAAACAGCCCTTCCACCACCCAATAAGTTCATTGATGAATAGAGATTTCATCTCAGGATTTCCAGTTTCTCATCCATATTACTGTTTGAACTGTGCACCTAAAACATAAAGTCTTTATATGGAATGCACCTGTGTGATACAGGTACCGCTGTTGAGGGAGCTATGATTGACAGCAGCTTCCTATTGAATGTACTGTCAGGAGCAAACTCTGCATAACACGTGAAGTGTTCCTGTACTCATTGTCCCATTCTGTGGTCACTTGAGGCTCGAAGGGCAAGCCAATACCATGTGATGGTGTCAGATCACGGCAGATAAAGTCCAGTGTAGTATGCAGAGTCAAGTAACAGTAGGCAAGGTCAGGTTAAGTAGATATAGTCCAGTCAAGGTAGATCAGTCAGGGTACAACAGGCAACATCAAAGCAGAGGCGTGTTAAAGCAGAGGGCAGATGAATACAGGACCTTGGATAACTCCAAGTGGGTCCTGCTGGCTGGAGCTCTCTCTTAATATAATAGGATGATGTTGTCTCAGCTGGGAGCTAAAGCCAACTAAAGCCTTACGTAGGCTGACAAAATGTGTAGTTTGATCCACTTCATCTGTTCTGGAGTTGCTGACTAGACTGTTACAGGGTCTTCACCTGATTTGCAGTCTTAGACGTCTGTGATGCTGGGGAGGTCTGCTGGGGACTCATGTTCTAAATCAGAGGATGATGGCAGGGTGCTGTCTTCTGTCTGGTAGGGGCCCTGAATGAGGTATTGACTGTCCTACCCCCAAGGATGCAGCCAGTGCCTCGTCCTCATCAGAATTTTCTGCTGCACACTAGAAGGTACGAAAGCCAGGGGCCATGACACCCATTGGCTCAAATGGCTGATTGTCAATGCAGAATCTACAACCACAACTTCTGTGCCACTATGCAATTCATCAGACTATCAGAACATTCTGCCTGACAGCAGGGGGAAAAAACACCCTAGATTTTCATTTGATGGTTATCTCATTCCTGAAGAAGAAAGTCCCCAAAGAATGCCTGCTTCAGAAACAAAGCTGTGTGCATAATTTAACTCTGGATCAATAGTAAGACTTTCAGGGACATTGGTGCTGCAGGTCACACATACAATTAATTCTGCAGCACTGATTTCCAGTGGTAACAGCAGAGTGTTCCTCGCAATAAGGGACCCTGGGCATGCACAGCTCGCAGCATGAAGTTTAAAACCGGGACTCGGAGGAGAATGCATTTCCATTCAGAATAAAACTTTGTAGTCAATCAAGAGAGCCTTTGTTTTGCTTTCTTAATTAAAATCTATTATGGGGGGTTTGAGTGGATTGTAGCCTCAAATACAATGGGGATTGTTTTCCGAGCAAATCCTGCATTTATTTATTTATTTTCCACAGACCAGCTCAAGCCACACATCAAACTTCAAGGGGGTTTATCAGTGTAGATGAGGCTATGTGATACAGGAATTAAGGAAGGAATAAAGCTGGAATTAGTACTAAATCCGCAGTAATATTCTGCTGTGAGATGGCTCGACCTGCACTTCTTTTCAAGTCGTACCATGCATACCACAAGCCTGCTGGATGTGCTTGTAATAAAATACTAAGGGAAAAAAGTTTTGGGCAATTGGAAAGAAACTTCATCAATACTTTCTTCAAGTCTCTTATTTTATCTGGTAAACTTACAGTGCAGTACCTATACACTTTTACTCAGCTGTTCTACGCACTTTGGGTAAGTGTAAATAGGATTGCAGCCCAAGTTGACCATATTTTAAGCATAAAGCATTAAGTGTGGATAATGCAAAAGTAAAATGTTGGTGAAGGAGACATTCTACTGAACAGGATGAAATGTAAATGTAGTATCCCTGAAGTTCAAAATCATGTTAAGTTCTTCAGTTGTTGCTGTTGTTCGCTTTTACTATTCGGTACACTGAATGGAACGATACTCCTGATTCCTTCTTTTAACTGGTTGAAAGTTCTGCGCCGTAATCAACTTTGCAGGAGACTTTTCTTCCACTTGGTTAAGCACCGCTACGGAGTCACCTCTCATGTTAAGTCCCATTGAAATGATTAGAAATTGCGCAGAAGTATTGCTGGGTGGATAGCGCTCATTGAAAAGTTTGTTCCGTAGGATTTCATTGCTTGCAAGTCAGTTATTTTATTTTATTTTCCTATTCAGAGATACAGCAAATGGGGAAACAGGTGGGGAAACAGGCACCCTTTGGCCATCTTTTGGCAAGTTGCACAAATCTTCAGGGAGCGGTTCATTGTTTTTTTTAAAATTGTACATTCTGATGGCAGAGGTGCTGACCAGCTCTTTACAGTATTCATATGGCCCAATGAAAAGCTCTGTTGTGTGGTTCAGTGGCAGCCAGTCTATTGCACAGGGCCAACCCCCAGCCAAGGCATTGCAGTTCACATCCTTTCCCTAGTCCTTCTTGCATTCTTATCTCTTGACATTTACTGAACATCCTATGACCTCTTTGTTCACAAGAATGAAACGTGTAAGGGAGAGTTAATTAACTTAAATATTCATCAAAGCCCTTCACAACAAATATTTTTTCAACATAGCTTTAGTTCATATACAACAATATACATTGCTGGCCGGAATGTATTCAATGTTTTATTAATATAATATGATGACTCCACTATTCTCAGGAAAAATATGAAAACAGTTCCTTCACATTTGGAACATGTTAAAACGTAACCCAAATTAATTATTTACGCCATTAGGTCACTAATTTTCTTCAGCTATAAAAGTCATGGGTCATAAATAGGGTTCATTTTTAAGCGTTGTAATTAACTTTTGGTTCTTATCTTTCTCTTTTTGAGTTGCCTTTTGTATTCCAAGGAAGCGAATGAACAATTTAAGAATGGCTTGCACAAACAGTACTGTAAAAAAGGGGGTGTACGTGTTTGTAAAATGATATCTCTGTAGTTTACTGAGTTACATTTTGATTATATCAATAGTAAAGCTGTGTAACTCTTAACGGCTGGGTTCAGACAACATGATAACCCACACCCAAGGATTGAGTATGGGTTGAGTGGGAGTTGTTGTTGAAACATGGGTTATTGTGTTGTCTGAACCCAACCTCAATAACGGACCATAGTTTGTTAACCATGAGAAACCCACAGTTCACAAACCAGCTTCAAACCAGGGGTTCTCTTAATGGGCTATTCATTGTTAAAATACCATGGTTTGTTAGTGCAGCTGGATTCGGACAACACAATAACCCACATTTCAACAACACCCCATGGTTCAACCACAACCAAAACTCAACCCTTATTCCACCTTGAGTGTGAGTTATCATGTCTAAACCCAATCAATGTGTCCCAATCTTGTGGGATGAGTCTACAACTCAGTCCTCAAACAGCTAAGTTAATATGAGCCTCGCTTGTATCATCATGGGTCTTGTGTGGAGGTGATGTTGAGGATCACAACTAGTCAGCCATAGATACTGAATTTCACATCAGCCTAAAGAATCTTTAGCATTTAGATTTATTACAAGGAAAGACCCATGCAAATGTGGAGGTGACTCTTTGCCTATGATATGTGTCTATTCTCCTTTCAATGTGGAACACACCTCCCCATTCATATGCATGTTCAGTCACATGCAATGCTTGTGTACAAATATCCTCTCAATACACAAAACGTTCAGGCACCCAGCCTGACAGAGGGCCAACAGTTCACTAATATGGCCTGCTCCTTTTGCTGCTGAACCACTTTCCACAACAGCCCCGTCTATTCATACGTCCTATATGCCGACAATTGTTTTTTTTAAAATAATAAAAAAATGGAGCAGTTAGAATGCTCATAAAACATTCAATAACATCTCAGCTGCAAAGCCAATGGTTTCTGTGGATTCATTTTAGTTCTCACAGCCAGCAGCTCTGTAGACTTCAGAGACGGCAGCCTATTTTTGTTTGTTTTGGGGGGCTACATTGCCCAAATCGCTATTTTTTAAAGATGGAATGTGTTCTATGCTTTCTTTTGACACTAAATCCAGCTCTCTGTAACCACAGTAAGCACCCTGCGAGATGATGCCAAATCTGCTTTGATTTCATAGATTGATATAGCTCATTACTATCAGAATTTGCTATGAGATTTGCCTCTTACAACTTTACCAGCTGTTTTTGCTAGACCAAATGCATAGAAGTCTTAAGTTTGCTTGCTCCTTTGTGTGTTCCTAATGACTATATTAGAGTTCTCTCTACTGTAGTGAAGATGAAACTCCTGTGCAAACAATTTTACAGCTATGGTTATCTTGCCGCTGGGCACAAAGCCCAGTTTTAAACCACAGGGTTTTTGTGTGCTGCCTAGGCTTGTGACACCAGAGCAAATGTATGGTTCTCGAAAGTGTCATGCAAGGGCCTTTTAAATAAGAGGAGGGCATGGAAAGGAGGAGAGTCATGTTTCATTAAAATTCCCTGTCTAACTCTGTTCCCCATTTCTCTATTCTTCATGAATGGCGTAAAAGAGAGTTGTGTGAGCCAGTCCAGTCTGATACGAATGATTTTAACTAGAAAAGGATGAGCTTTTTTAGGCTCATTCAAGATTAGGATTGAATTGGGATGAGAATGCTCAGGATAATTATGTCCTTCCCAGGCCCCTGAATTCTGAATGCATTGTAATTGCCACCCCACAAAAATCTGCAACACTACCCCAATTCCCTGGTAACTGCTCTGACAAATCCTGCAGAGGACACCAAGTTCTTTTCATCTTCCCTGTGCCTTTGGGGCTGAAACACCATGCAGTGCAGATTTATCAGGGGCAGGGGATCTCATCAGGGGCCCTGGGAAAGCTACATTGCAGTGTTCCAAGCACTGGGGATGCAGGTGGGAAGTTATAGGGAAAGACAAAGATAAAGAGAGATCCTTACCCCTTCCCTGGCTCTGCCACCGGAGCAGCAGCATCCACCTTTGGATCGGCCCCCATGATATGCATGAGGGTGAGGGGGGGGGAATAGAGCGATGTCTTCTCCACTTTCGATTTAAAATCTGAGCCAAAGAAGAACTTTGGGGTCATAATGCCTGCTTACCTTGTTTTCAAGGTGCACATTCTAAGCAATTGCCAGGAAATTATTCCAAGCCAAGGAATTATGAAGCTCCATAGGATCTCTAATTTTCATGGTCCACTTCACATGTGACCAGCCTGGTATGGCAGATGCTGAAAAATTCATGGCCCAGCTTCCTGTTGCATCTATGAAATATTAAAAGGTGGGCTATAATACTATACATTCTTACCAGGGAGTAAGTTGCATTGAATTGAGTTGGACCTACTTCTGAGTAGATGTAGATTGGATGACACTGTAATTCTTCCATAATCCCCCCAACAATAACAAATCCAACAACAACCCTTTAAAGATCTCTGCCTCCTTAAGAGTCCCACCTTCCTTCTTTTTACTTTCGCCTTCCCTGTAGCACGGGGTTTAGGTTGTAGACGTGGGGTGAGTGACACTCAAGACACTTTAGGTTAAACACAACAGTTTACTAGTAAAGTAAAACAAGCAACCTGCAACTAAAGGGATGTAGTTGAGCTGAATGATACAAAGGCTTTAACAGAAAATAAAAGTCGCAAAAACAAAGTTCTTTTACCCTAAGCTTCACCTAGACTTTTCAAGCTGCATCTTTCTGCTCCTTCTTTCTGCTCTGGTCTTGCTCTGACAAGGCCGGTTGTCTCACTCTTTTATACTCTCTTCCCCCAAAACAGAAAGTACTGTTCCAACATTGAAGAAATGACACTTAACTGGAGAAATGAAATTACTCCTCTTAGGGATACACCCTCCCAATAGAAAAACTCCAGGCATCTAAGCCTGACTCTGTTACTTTGCCTCTGTAGGCCTCAAAGCTTCACAAGCTCTAAGACTTCAGAAGCTGTTGCTAGTCAGATAAATGCTGCTGGGCTAGATAGAGCATTGGCCTGACTCATTGCAAGGCAGCTCTTTTAATATTTGTTAGGACATGTTAAGGATAAGTGGTGGTAATTTAGCAAACCGCTCAGTGCATTCTATGGTTATACTTTATAATCAGACCTCCTACTGAAGATGTTCTGAATGGCTCTCCATGTGATTTTGTTAACACAATAAGGTGATAGGTTATCCATATAAAGGACTGTGCACACTAGTTAATAAATGCAAGCTTTCATTGGAATCTTATGCATCTCTGTTACACACAAGGGAGATGAAATCTAGTTGCTTTTTGTGACTCCTCCTAAATGAGTAACATCAACAATGCCTACTTGGATTTGTATAAAAACCATCATCCACTCATGCTAAACAAAATTCACCTTTATTTGTGCCTCTCTACCCCCAAACATCCTATTAATATGCTAACCCTTTGAATAGTTAAAGCAAAGACTGGCAATTAAAAACTGCAAGTCGAAAGAAAGAATCGTGCAGTACAAAGGGAGGCATTTCAGCTTTAATGAAATTCACTCGCATCTTAATTCAGATATGAAATTATTTTGACAGTTGGAGAGTAAAGTTTGCTCCCATGGGACAGTCTTGCTCTGTTTGGGATTTAAATGGAGCATAAAAGTCTCTGTGAAGAGCAAAAACCCTTCAGTGTAAAAGGAAGCCCTGTGAACTTAAAAATGAGGATATCCAGTACAGCCTCCACGAAAGAACATTTGATGCTGCTGCCCAAAAGTAGTAATATTGAGCCATCATCCCAGAGTGCTTTTCAAACACATAATGTGCCTGGGGACCTGCCTGCCAAAGTATTCCCCCCTTTGGATTATTCCTGTGCTATTAAGTGCAGCATTCCGCTGTGTTCTTCTGGGGCAATGTTCTCAACTTCAGTTCATCAATCCTCCTTTCTCTTTGTATACAAATAGACTGTTTTTTAACCTTGTTTTACAAACTTCAGAGGTACCTTCCTCCCCAAGCACATAAATGAACTTCAGCAAAAGAAAAGTGTGTGTTCTGCATCCTCGAGCCACTGTGAAAGGAATTCAAAGTAGGAATTAGAACAGTAAATTACAGCAGCCCCAAAGCTTGTGTAGCTTACCAGGGAGGTGATTCATGTGTAGCTTTTGAAACTCTGTATTCTTCCATCCACTGTACTGGATACAAGAGTTGACACTAGCTGTGTACTCGACACCTATATAACAACGGGATTGTGATATTGCGCAATTGGATATAATTACTATTGGCTGTAATATTAACCTCAACTATCACGGGGCTATTTCAGAAATGCTGTGGTGAAAATGACCTGCATTACTTTTCTGTGAAAGCAATAGTTAGAATATGAAAGAGGTCTGGAATTCATCCTGCAGTTGTTTAAAAATGCTTTCATAAAAAGATCTTTTGGCACAGTTTGTATTTTCTATCACCGTTCTTCAAATGCTCTGTCACGTGTAGGTTTAGATATTGGTGTTGGGGGTTCCAAAACATGTAAATGAGCATTTCACTGATGATTACCCACAGTTAACAACAGCGGAGTGTTATTTGCCATTCCCATCCAGCCCTCTCCTCCATCTTCTTCCCTCCACCTCCTCCAATTGACAGGATTCCCACCACCACTCCAATTGTCATCCCATGCTTCCGTCAATGCGTTTATTAGGAGAAATGCACACACACAAAAGTGTACAGATGTTCATGCCAACTTTTAAATAACTCTCAAACTAATGCTAAACAGGACATGCCAAAGTTAAGATAGGAAAAATGAGCAACTAAGAGGAACCATAATTGACAGATTTGTCCATTCCTACCTTCAACTGCTCCCTCCCATTTGTTCTATCATTCTATGTTCCCAAACTAGGGGTGGGCCCTCAGCCTAATTTTGAAAGCTATCTGTAAGTGATCATTTTATCCCTCAGGCATAAGGAATCTCTTCCTCTATCCAGCATCCCATTAGGCAGGAAGAGAGGGAAAGGGTAGCCCCATCCATTCCTGGCTTTGGCCCCACCCACCATTGGCATACAGATTAACCCTGAAGGAATGCAGCCATTGACAGAAAATAAAGTTTCCCATTCCTGCTCCAAGGAACCTCCTCCCTCTGCCCTCCAATCACAAACCCCAAACATGGTTCATTACAGAACATAATAAACATATCATTTGAATAGATTCCAACATATTTAGCCATGGAAACAACACAATGGTGCAGTCGGAGAGTTCCCTTTTCACACCTTTTAATGCCTCTTGTATTGTAGGAGGTGGGATTTCCTGGGCCAGTCAGGAATGTATCTATGCTTGTAGAGTGCTTGATCTCTCTATTGCTGCTCATTGGTTAATCTTTTTTTTATCTAAACAAAAAAAAAACCTCTTTAGATTTCCCTCCCATAAAAACAGTCATTATAATTGCCCATTATGTACTTTTTGTGACACTTGCTTCATTATTTTCAATCTGATTTCCAATAAACAGAGACCTAGGTGACCTTGCCTTGAGACATCAGCAAGGAAGCGGGATAGAAATTCGAGGAAGGAATTATTTCTTTTTCTACTTACTCAACACACCAAGCTAATTTGTAATGACTTCCATTCTGTCCCCAAGATCTGTACCACCAGGATCTCTTTCCTAGGTAATCAGAATTTAATTCTGTTGCTCTGTCAGCCAGCTTGAGCATAACTGAAATTTCATATAGAGGCCTAAATATGTATATAATCCACAATTGACAAGTCAGCTGCTTTACGCTATAAATGCATAGCAATAATACTTCCCAAAATGCCCATTTCCCAATTCTCCTGTTATTTTCCTGTCTCGGGCTCCCCCCCTCCCCCCCCATCATTAAGGTAAATATATGCTTTCCCTTATACAAAAGAATTTACATAAATAGTTCAATTCTTGAGGAAAAAATCAATTTAAACCTGTAATGTATAACCATTTGATTTTGTTGTAAGACTGAAATGACAGAGCTTAACTGCCCCCTCTTATAGAATGTGTTGGGGAAAAGATTTGATCATAATCACATAGGCAAGTTGTGTATCAGGTTCCTCCCCACAAACATTTGCTTATTTATTTTATTTTTAAAAGCATGATGCTTGCCTACTATGTTACATGCATTTTTTTAATCAGAGGACCTGATTTTCAGCCAAAAAGCATCCATAAGCCTCAGATTTTCTATATTCAATCCTAAAAATGAAAATGTTGATCTCTCTATAAAAGTTGAGCAGTTGTTTACCTTCAACACTTTGGGGTGCTATTCAGAAAGTTGAATTGTTCTTCCTGTTTCTATGATCTAACTCCTCTACTCTATCTAGAAATGTATTATGGGACAATTCTACACTACCTTATTCATAGCTCTGTGTTCTGCATTTATTTCTGCACTTTGTCATGATTAGTAAGTTTTGTCTCCAATTAATATCTTTTGTTCTAAATTTGATATCTATTCATTCTGCTTTTAGACGCAATGGTCAATTTTTTTATCAGCAAGCTGAAGCTGTTTTTAGTGTATTGCTGTCAAACAAACCAAAAACCCCTCAACAGTTGGGAGAAATGGATTCAGCTTTCTTTAGAGTTAGTTCTACTATGGGATTTAGACAGTTGCCATTTGATCTAAATAGAATGGTGTCCATCCTTAACTATTAATTTTTGTTTTCTCATTTAAGAAGAAAAGAGGGTTTTATTAAATACCCTATGGAATTTAGACAGAAGAAGAAAAATATAGATCAGAGCCGCACCAAAGTCATCATAAGTGGTATAATATTTACTGTGCCTGGAATACATCTTTTCCACAAACATGCATGTGCACGCATGCACACAAATAAATGAATCAATCAATTGATTCATCTTCTACAAACACTGGATGAATATTTACCTACTTAGTCAATCATCTCAGTTAAACCAACTTTCACATATGATTTAAGCAGGCAAGCATTGAAAAGGCAATTGAACAATATAATGCTTGGTTACAGAAACAAGAGAAAACAATTCAATAGTATTGCCTTCATATAAGGCAAAACAATCACCAATATTTAAAAGTTGAAACAAGAAGGACTCCTACAATTACCCTATTTCTTCGATTCTAAGATGCCATCGATTGCAAGACGCACCTTAATTTCAGTACCACCAACAGAAAAAAAGCTTTGATTCTAAGAAAAATAAATAATAATAATAAAACCTTTGCCTTGTGCAAAGCGCAGAAAAATTCTAAAACTGCAATTCTAGGACACCATCGATTCTAAGACGCACCTCATTTTTAGAGACGTTTATATGGGGGAAAAGTGTGTCTTAGAATTGAAGAAATACGGTAATGTTTCAAACAGCAAAGGCAAGTAGGAAGCAAGGAGAAAAAATCAGCATGGACCATACTAAATGGCTGATGGGTGTCATTTTCAAACTTGGCTATCCCAAACTTCAAACCTGATTCCATGTAATTGAAGAATAAGTTAAATATAAAGCCAAAGGATTGTATCCAATGGTGTCCTTCCATGAACAGAAGACCTTCTGTTTGCATAAGGGTGTTTGATCTAGGCTTCCACTAATGGAAGGGAGAAGGCAATTTTAATTTTCACTCTTTCCCCCTGTAGCCAGCTGCATCAATTCCAGTTCTGTTCCAGAGTGTCCCCCAAACCTTCAGAGCATTTTTTTGATGCTGCAGGGCAGAAGATGAATCACCTTTTTCCATTAGAAGAGTCCATTACGTCCATTCCATGAACAGAAGGCACAATTGGATACAGCCCCATAGTATTTGGCTGCCACCAGCGTTTCTCCCTCCAAAGATGTACTATCACCGTGTATTTGCATCTGTGTCTTGATCCCTAATCGTTCACTCGCAACTCACCACCCAGTCTGGCCCTTTTCTCCAGTTAAAGAAGCAGCTCTTTTTTATTTGGAGCTGCAGTTATACTGCTGGTGTCCATCATGCTGTACTTGTGAGCTTTCCAAAGGCATCTCTGTAGAATAAGGATCGCTTTATGAGATGGACCATCCGGTATATGCCGCTCTTGCATATCTGTACAAACCTAATTAACAGAAACCATTCAAAAATTGTAGAGGGGAGTGTTTTGGCCTGTTGAGTTGCAATCTTTATGTATGCCACCATTTTTCCCTATTAAAATTCATAAGGCCTTTTGTTTTTAAGGGGAAAGTAGCATCTTGAATCCAGATTGAATTTCTGAGATTAATTAAACTGGCTATTTTCAAAGCACAGCTAAAATGCATTGCTGTAACAGAGTTAAAGATGTTGAGTCATCCTTAAAGGATCAATTTACGGCTAAATAAATACAATCTTTGTGGCACATATCACAGCACCACAACCTTTTAAACTGACCCTTCGCATCTTTAGAGCCTCCATAAATCACTTCCCATTTTTTTTGTAGGAACTCTGCTTTTCAGTTTGAACTGATTGTTACAACAGTGACCAAACATCCATATGGCTCACTCACATTTATTGGATATGACAGATGACTGTGTCTGGACCTCTGATTCATAATTTTGAGTTTCTGATGAGCCTATGTAATCACTGGGTAACTAACTGCAACTCTGCTCTGGGTTTAACAGGCCACAAAGTGTAGAAAAGAATGGTTCAACATACTCAGCAAGGAATTGTGGGCAATAGTTGTGAATCAACAGTAAGATTGGGAAGTCTGAAATGTGAGAAGGGACATGGAAAATTGGCTTAATTTCATGGAAACGGGGCAGTTACCTCATAGAAAGAGAAATGGGAGTGATGACGTGATTCTCTCATTATCTCTCCCTCAGCCTTTGAAGACGTAAATTTGAAAGCCATACAGTCAATTCTCACATGTATATTCCTCAGTCACTGACTGCAGAATTAAAGAGTTGCTATCACAGATCACACATAACTAGAACTGGCCCAAGATATTTTTCTGTCTGAAGCAGAGGACAAACTAGACAAGATCCATGTTTGGAAGCTGACCATACTGGCTGTTGAATCTTACTTCAAACACTATCAACAAGGCAGCATCTCCATCACACCCAAGAGCACCAGGCTAGCTTATAGGCCCCAGGACACAGCTCTGTTGTCCAAGACCTCGCCGCCCCATCCCAGGATTTACAAACTGAGGCAGCTTCCTTATTTTGCCTAATGGTAGGGCCAACCCCACACAATGGATTTGACTTTCATGTGACCTCACATACAGTTGTTCTCAGTAGAGTCAGTCCACAAATTATGTACAAGAATGTGTGAACTGGTCCATTCTATCCCTTAATTAGGCTGACCATATGAAAAGGAGGACAGGGCTCATGTAACTTTAACAGTTGTAGAGAAAAGGGAATTTCAGCCGGAGTCATTTGTATGCAATTCGTACCTGGTGAAATTCCCTCTTCATTACAACAGTTAAAGCTACAGGGGCCCTGCCCTTTTTTGTATCTGGTCACTCTAGTATAGTGCATGCAACTTTAATTGTTGTGATGAAGAGAGAATTTTGCCAGGTACTAACTGCATTCAAATGACGCTGGCTGAAATTCCCTTTTCTCTGCAACTGTTAAAGTTACATGAGTCCTGTCCTCCTTTTCATATGGTCAGCCTACCTTACTATTCAGTTTTCGCATGATATTGGTTTTAGCATTTCTTTGCAGTCTTTTGCCTTTGCAAAAGAAAGATAAATGAACCTGAGATTTGCTCATTATTTATTCCATAGCACATTCTTCATGAAACTGGTGGATTACCCTGAGGGTGTAATCGTCTGTTTTTATTAATTGTACTTTAAGAGCAAATTTAGTTGATTCCATTTTGGTCATACATTATAAAAATTATACCAGATTGCTTTCTGATTAAGAACACAATCATTACCTTAAAGTACTCACACATGTGACATCATAAAGCATGTAATTGAGTTAAGATACCAATAGCAGGTAGTGAAACAATTATTAATGATCAAACGGAGGGGAAGTGCTTTGAAATTTTATCCACGTCCCTATTCATCCAATTGCTTGGTGCCATTAACTGTGAAAGTGAACGTTCCCAATGAGCAGAATGAGCTCTCACATAAGGCAATCACTTATCATTATTCCCCTCTAGTGTGAGGCTGCTGAATGAAGCTGCAATCTGTTGTCGGTTCCCTCATGCCCAGAACTACAATACGAGAGCTAAGACTATAGATTATTAAAAAAGAAAAAGGGGGAAAAAAAAGAACCCCATGGTTGATTATTTTCTAAATGAGTGTGAAGCTGTTCACGTTAATGTAGTGACACAGTACGTGGAAAAGAAAAGAGGCTTAATCGTCCAGCGCATTATCCTTCCGTAGGAAAATCTTCTTTGACTTCAACTTTTTAAAGGTATTGAGGGGGGGATTCTTTTTCGTTGAGAAACCATGCATGTTGCCCTCTTGATAAATGTTATAGTCAACAAAATTAAAACGTTAACCTAACCCAACTTAATCCATTCTGAGGACCACTAGTAAGTTGTTATTAAATCAAGCAGGAGACATCAATATTTGAACTGTGGGAAAGCATGTATACTTTTCAGTCGGTATTTTTGTTTTTGACCCATTTTTTTGTCTGGGCATGTCAGCTAAGTGAGACCTCCATCTTCAGGGACAATATACCCCTGAATTCCAGATGTGTGGGAAACACGGGGCTGTTCATGCCTTAATTTAGGGCTTCCTGAAGACATCTGGCTGGCCATCACTGAGCTCAAGGTTGTCTGTCTAGATGGACCCTCAGTTTGATACAGCCAGCTTTTATTTTCTAAGTATAGGTCTGTGTGAATCCCTCTCGGGGTTAATCTGCCCTCCTGTGTTCTCTCCCCTCCGTAGTGATTTCTCTCTTCTCTCTTCACCACTCCAAGGGACTCTCTGCAACTGTAGCTTTGGAAGATCACATCCTGATCACCAGTCTTTGGAGTCTATTTTGACCCTGTCCTTTGCCTTTGGCCCTGCCGATGGAATGCAGCCCCCAAGTGCTTCTCTGAAATGGAATTTGGGCCTCGGGCTGAAAGAGGTTCTGCACCCCTGTGCCTTAAACTATGCTTATTTGGATTGGCATTAGGTTGCTGTGGGTTAATATGCCAATACATGGTTGTAGCACATGGACATTGTATATTGAATCAATACTTTGTTGGGTATTCTTACTTTTTTCTTTTTCTTTTCTTTTCTTTTTTTGAATGAGTGATCCCAGGCCCTCAGGCTAACTCTGGATAACATACAAAACAAGTAATTATACAATATTCAAATTAAAGTACTCCATCCCTACAATTGGAAAACAAGGCTTTTTTATCTCATTTTTTTTTACTTCCAGAAATGAAACATAAAATGAGAAATGAGGTTTTATATCTCCTTGAGTGCTTTATCCTGACATCTTTCTTCATCTGCAGCATTCAGAAAATCCCTTCATAATTGTCTTTGTTATAGGATCTTACTAACTCTACCAGTTGCCATGAGCACCAGGGTTCTTTTCCTTTTCCTGTTACTATTTCAATCTGTTAGCGGTGAGAAGTATAGATTGAACAGAGTATTGACAAAAAGTGCGGTTCTATCAAAAAGGTGTTTCGGCTTTCAGTGAAAGTCCACAATATTTATGACTGTGCTTCAATTTCTGAAACCCAAATGCCAGTACCTGGCATCTTGGGTAATGAAATGCAAACAACTACCATGTATGGAAAGGAAGGGCATAGCTGAATGTATTAAGCAATGACTGATGTAAATCATTACCTAGAATCTGGCAACTTGATCTGGAGACTAGTAGATAAAGGAAACTGAATATTTAAAGGGAATCTCCAGGAATGTGATGAATAAAGAATGTTTCAGTAAGACTGTTGTTGTGGCTGCTGTTGTTGCTAACAAAATACCAATGTTAAGCTTTTGAGGCTTTAAATAAGGTCAGTATGCTGCCTTTATGCTTCCCATATTATCTTTGGCTTTCATTTTGGCAGATCCTCCTGTTCCCTGTTTCTGCCACATGACACAGTTAGTGCCAAGTTTGTAATGTCAACTACTTTCAGCTCTCTAATGCTTTTATCTACAGAGAGCTGCTTGCCGCTTGAATAGGAAGAGAGCTCAAGCAAAAGCAGCTGTGTGTTTATACCTTTTTTCCCCTCCTCAAACATCACTACAGTTTCTTTGTCAATCTTCTGCCTTCCCTTGTTTTGAGCAGGGTTCTGACTTACTACAATAGAAAAGAACAGTAACTAATGCTCTTTGTCTCCTAAGATACCATGTACACGAGTTTGCATTACAAAGGGAAGAGAAGTAAAGAGATTGAGGAAGGCAGGCAGAGAAAATCCCTGGAAAGTAGTGAGGTTTCATCCTTGTAAACACATCTAGGATATAATTGGTGTTTCTAGATTACCGAAATGGGAAAACTGAGGGATATCTGGAAGCTCTTGTGTCTGTTGCATGGAGTAACATGAGGCTGTAATCTTCCCAAGAGGCTCCATTTTGTTTTCGTGCTTATGAATGACACTCAAATACAGCTGTCTTTGGATAGTGCCCTCAGTTTCTTTCTAATTAAAAATTTGAAGACTTATTCCCCAATTCAAACACTTATTAGGCTGGCCAGTCCTCACATGATGAAGAAACAGAAGCACTCCCCTGAACTCTGCTCTGCATCAAAAACACCTCACCAGTGAGCATAGTCAATGGTCAGGGATGCTGGTAGCTGTAGTACACAGCATCTGGGGGGCACCAGATTGGAGAAGGCTGGCCTAAATATCGTGTGATGTGGACTTTCCAGGCAGAGGCCCATGTTCCTGAGGCCCTGGTATTAGTGTAGTCTTTCCTTCTATTTGAAAACGAAGCATTAAGTGAACTGAGTTGTTGCGTTTGCATGGCAGGCTCACATATCATATGTTATATGCAGAGTGAAGAGAAAGACCAGGTGGGTAACTTGAGAGGCCAACGTGGTATAGTGGTTAAAGTGTTGGACTAGGACTGGGAAGATGCAGGTTCATATCTCCACTCAAACATGAAGCTCACTGGGTGACCTTGGGCCAGTCACTCTCTCTCTCAGCTCAACCTACCTCACAGAACTATTGTCAGGATGACATGGGGTGGTTAGAGGGGAAGAACCAAGAGTTCTGAGCTCCTTAGAGGAGGGGAAGAATGTAAATAAATAAGTGTTTGTAATAAATAATCAAGGCTGCTCCCAGTGTCACATTAAACTTTTGCCTGCACAATAGGACTTTCCTTCCTTTCCTCCCCCCTGCATCACTGTGTGCCTTCCACATCTGCTTTGTAGGGTCCCCCAACCCTCTGGAGCATATTGGGGGTGCTTGGGGGCTGCCAGACAGAAAGGGAATGCATTCTGCTAGCAGATGGACACCGTTGTATAAGGTACTGAGGGCACAATCCTATGCATGCAAGGAGTTGTAGGACTGATTTCTGTCAAAAATGCATAGGATTTCACCCTAAAGAAAGGAATTAATTAAATAGAGAAAGGTCTTAGGGGGCCCAAAAGATCGCAGTGGAGAGTCACTGACGTTCGAGAGTCTGAGGGGCTGGCTAAATGTGGGGAAAGCCCCGGGGTGGCTCCATGGTGGTGCTGAGTCGCTTATACGACACAGTAGTCACTGCGGAGCCATCCCGGGGCTTTTCCCCAAAGCTCCGAAGTAAAGTCGGGAACTTACCCTGACTTTTTTCTCCAGAGTGAGGCAAGGACGGTGCATCCACCATCTATTGCAGCCCCAGAGTCATGTGGCCAGGCGTATAGTGACCCCTGATTGGTTGCTATCCACCTAGGTACGGGGCGGAATGGTGAACCAAATGGCCACTGGAACATCCCTGTGCTGCCTCCAGAGAAGAGTCTCTTTTGCTGGGAAGTTGTCCATTTTTGCTGGGAAGTGTCAATACACGGGGAAAGCCCCATAAGGTAAGGGGGGAAATGCCAGAGAGGGTCGGGCAGTGGCTACAATGATCAATGTAAACCCTGTTCTTGCTCCTTGACATGGGGATTATCTGCAGGAGCAAAATCGCAAGGTTTTGGGGGTTCGTGGAACCAATGCATTGTCGTCAAGACAACGCTGACTCTTCCCTACCCAACACAGCCCTTCCTTCATAGTCTTGTTCCAATATATCCAGTGGAGACAGGGTTGATCCTTAAAGTAGGGTTTGTTTGTTTTTACCACAGCTGCTATTCCATCATTTTTATTCAACCATAAAACATGTTAATATATTGCTCTGCAAATATAGTGGCTTATTTTATTCTGATAGAGGTAGGGGGAAAGGCTGTTTAAAATTTCACCCAGATGCCTGCCTAATTGATTATGCTTGTTAGATTTTTATTTCATGGTAGCAAACAGCTCTCCCGAGAACTGTGTTCATATTCCGGGACACAGAATAACGACAATCTCTTTTCAGTTTGAGCATCAACATTCAGGATGGATTCTATTTTTGTCAATGTTGCTTTCCCCAAAGAGACTGTAGTCAGCACAAAGATAAAGAAAGGATGTTCTATCAGTAGGAACTTGATAAAATCTTGGTTGTTTTTTATTTGTTTTTTTCTAATGAACGTTAATAGGGAATGTTGGGTTTTTGAATTTTTCAAAAATGAAACCTCTAGTTATAAAACATCCACAATAGTGGGCTCCTTTCATCAAAGGCAGAAAATGGTTGTTACCAAATATAACTCATGTATCCAGCACTTTGAAAGCATGATACTAAATGCCCCTGATGCATTTTCCATCCCCTTGGGCCCTATCATATGATCAATTTTAGTGTTCTGGGCAGACCTAATTATTATCAATGCTAATGAAGGGAAATAGAGAAAAACATGTCTTAGGAGGTTAATAAGCCATCCAGAAAATGATATTAACATGATAAATCCTGAATGATTACGATTTTGCATAATATTAGATTACCTGAAAAGGTGCTCCTTCGAAGGGAATAGAGGAAATAAATGGATTTCATCAGATAAATTAGCCTTCCAGTTTTCATTGGATGATTTTATAGCAGGCCATTGCATCCAGGATTCAAACAGAGAAAGGTAGTTCTTGCAAAAAGCTATCTGTTAGTCCAGGTAGGTGAACCCTTTTATGGATGCAATCAGCCAGGGATGTATCCTATGCATGCCCCCATTGAGGAGCATGGGGGTGGCATACTCTCATTCATTCATTTAGTCATGGGGCTTGTGTAGGCCTAGTGGAATACACACCATTCTATCATTGATGTGCTGGCATTTGTTCTGCTGGTGCATGCCTGCTGGTTAATAACAGGATGCTATCCACTGGTTAGCTATTCATAAGCAAGGAGATGAGAATCAGTATGAATTAAATAGCTGAAAAGCTCATTTAGCTCCTTAAGTGGATTGGCTAAAGCCTCCAACTGGCATGTCCCTCTTTAGTCTTCTAGGCAGGGTATGCCTCCAGTTTCAATCTATTATCCATTTCAGCGTCTGTCGCTTTGGGTCTGTTATGTGCCCTTACATTCCAGTGCCGCAGTGTAACCGGGACATGTTGATTTTGTTTAAAGCACTTGGCTTAAAACATGCATATGTCAGTAACAAACTGGATGAGTGGCCTACTGAAAGGACTGGAGCCTAACTACTGTTTATTTCAGTTGGCAGCATTTACCCTGTGTTTTTGCCATATCACAACTCTGCAATATGAATTAGTTAATTACTTGTCTGGAATCATAATGTGATTGGAGGGTTCCTCTCCAGAGGTGGAGATAGTTGTATGTCTGTACATCACTGCACACAGTAAAAACGTATTATGAACGTCTAAGTCAGCACAATTGATGCATTAAATCTTTGGTTCTCAGGTAGCTTGACTAAACTATCTGCCAAGAGGTTCTTTGTTCAGGAACCACCCAACATGTCTTATAGCACTATGGTGGGAAGACAGTAGTAAATCACTAGGGTGACCAGATAAAATCCAGGTCAGGGCTCATGCAACTTTAACAGTTGTAGAGAAAAGGGAATTTCAGCCAGTGTCATTTGTATGCAATTAGTTCCTGGTGAAATTCCCTCTTCATCACAACAGTTAAAGTTGCAGGGGCCCTGCCTTCTTTTGTATATGGTCACTCTAGTATAGTGCCTGCAACTTTAACTGTTGTGATGAAGAGGGAATTTCACCAGGAACTAATTGCATACAAATGACACTGGCTGAAATTGCCTTTTCTCTACAACTGTTAATTACATGAGCCCTGACCTGGATTTTATCTGGTCACCCTAACATTTGGTATATTCAAAGTAGTGCATTCAAGCAATTATTACAAATTGAATTTACTTTCTAAATTTTTTACTTTTTTTTTTTTTAACAAATGGAGCTACAAGCTATTGAACTGTAAGGAACCTCTTTGGTTTTGCCAGTTCATGAGGAGCAGGCAAAAAACAATAAAAAAAACAAACAAACAGAAGAAACCATTAACATTAGCAACACGGAAAATTATTTATGTCTCTGCTAGTCTTCCACAGTATCAAGCAGACATAAAGCACCCATTCCCATAAAAAGAACTGAGAAAAAAGGGGGACCAAGATTCAATGAATATGCATGAAATTTAATCAGACTCATTTTCTGAGCTATAGCTATCACTATCAGTTTCAGCCTCTGCTTCAATGGCAGTGCCCCCTAGAGGCAGAAATGCATCTTGCTCTTGCATTTGAGAGCTGTAGTCTCAGTTTGCAACCTAGGACTTGCTTGCCCTAGGTGCATAGAAATTGTAATAATCTGATACTGTACATAGTTTTTAGAAATCTTTTGGAGAAGTAAATATATAAACACCTTGTCTTAAACATTTAATGCATTATGCTGAAATAAAACATTCCATAATCTGTTTTTTCTTCATTTTTTTTCAATTTTTCCAATTTTTCAGAAAAAAATCAAAAAAGGCTTCGGGAAACATACGTTTTTTTTCCCTAATTTTTCTGTGTTTTTTCCGGGCCTTCACATCTCTAGTCCAGGGACACTCCCCATTAGGTGTGTTGGGTGGGGTGGGGTGGGGCAGATATCCAATCATTTCAAATCTAACACACCGAAGAATTAAACAAACAAAATGCCAACACATGCTAACTGGCTTGCAGTTGGCTGAGGCGCCATCATACTCTTTGCCATGTGGAGTTGAATCAGCATCACAGGCAATCTCAACCCATTACTTACTAAAGCAAGAGTTAATGTTATTTCAGTGTGAGATGCTTGACAATTTCACCGGACACAAGCTGGCTGAGGGAGGCCGAGTTTACTTGCCTAAAGCAAATAATGACAAGCAGGAAGAGGCAATGATGGAAGATGTTTAACTTCCCTTCAGATCACTTCCACAGAACAGTATGGCAACCAGGCTCCATCTGTGCTCTGGAATGGTAGTTGTACTCTGTATCCATCCTGTTACAAATAATTAAAAGTGTAAGGCAACTTCAAACACTCTCATTCCTTCACACTGCCACTGGTTGGCTTACATTTGTCTCATATGTATGCATTTTCCCGGGCCTTTCACACACACACACACACACACACACCTCACACACAACTTTTTAATGTTCTAATACCAACGGAATATCACCATAGTCCTTATTTCTGAACATGGTCCAGAGAGCCTTGTTATTAGTTCCATGCATCCAAGGAGGATTGAGGTTGTATTTTTGCAACTAGCAGGCACCCATTCATCATATCAGACCACCTTTGGAATGCAGGCAAAAGAAGCTTGTGATCTAACATTGAGCCTATCTACACTACTGCTTTAAAATGGTTTATAGCAGTTTTAAACCAGTTAATAACGGTTAATAACGGGTTTAAAACTGTTATAAACTGTTTTAAAGCAGTAGTGTAGATAGGCTAATTATGGTCTGCTGTGTAAAATTTAGGAGTGGTAATCAAAATGCCCACTGGGCACACACAGATATTTGGGTAAAACTGAGATACATTAAAACACAACCAGGAGAGTTCTGTTGCCCTCATATCATGTTTGAGGTTTTCTGGCCACTGTTGAACAGAATGCTGTAGTAGATAGACCCTTGTTCTGACCATGCATCACTCTTCATATTTTCTTAAAATACCTCTTTGAATATCGCCCATAATTCTTTTGTTTCATGCTATGTTCAGTCCTAAGACTGCATATATAGTGTGTGCACAGATCATATTAAATTAATGCCCATCCCTCATCTTCAGCTGCACAGGGTTGTATCCAGTAGTGACTTTGCTCCAGTGGAAAGTATCTCTGCTTATGCAAGGTGGGGCACTCAGCTTTCACCCATCCCCTTTACAGACTGCAGCTCCAATGCCCCCCAAAAGCTTCTCCTGAGGAACCTCTAGAACAGTATGGATAAGGCATGGAAAGCTGGGAATGGGTGGGGATCAGCAAAAGTTTGTTTGTTTATTTATTTATTTATTTATTACATTTATATCCCACCTTTTTACTCCAAAGAACCCAAGGTGGCATACGTAATCCTCCTCCTCTCCATCTTATCCTCACAACAACAATCCCGTGAGGTAGGCTGGGCTAAAAGTTGGTTGACCTCTGTAAGTGAAAGTGCTTTCCAGGAGCATTTAGCCAACATTGGATACAACCTGGCCTCGTCCCTCATAACTAAGACGTTTGAGCTTTGAGAGGATCACCAGAACAATTTTCCAGCTGGTAATTAGCGAATGAAGAGCATACCTTTGCTTTCCATTTTTGAGGTACTGAAGGCAATATTAAGTGATGGCCGCCAGCCAACTGTAGAAATCACAGTGTGATAAAAGGAAACTGTCTGTAAAAGAAACACTGGCCCTAACCATTTAGTTTTATAGGTCAAAATCAGCACTTCCTGGAAGACAGTAGAAATCCCCCATTGTAATCACCTCCTAGTGACCTGAATCCAGAGGTTGCTCATTGGATTTGATGAACTAAACACACACATAAAACCCTACAGCAAAAGATCAGCCTATATTTGTCCCCTACATTAGTTGCGATATAACTAATGTATGACAGCTGCTTTAAATAAATCGATATTGTTTTTTCACATCTGTAAATAATAATGCTCAACTTACTGATAACAACAATTTTAAAAAAAACTTATAAAGTTCAGCAGAAATATCTACCATACTAAGCTCACGCATAATGATAATAATGCTGCGATCCTATACTTACATATCTAGCGGTAGCCCTCCAGAGGTCTTAGACTACAACTCCCACAATCCCTGACTATTGGTCATGCTGGTTGGGGCTGATGGAAGTTGCGGACTTGAGGGTACTACGTTGCCTACCTCTTCAACTTATCCAAGAATGTAAGAAGAGCCTTACTGGATCAAACTATAGGCCTGTCTAGTCTAGCATTCTGTTCCCTCAATGGCCAGCCAGATGGCTACAGGAAGCTCACAAGCAGGACATAAGTGCAATGGCATCTTCCCATTCATGTTTCCTGGCTTCACCTGCACTCCATTTCCCCTGATAAAGGTCACGGACATACAAGCTACTTTAACCTGCCAAAGTCTTTATATTTATCTCCATATGATGGAAAAAGGAGCTGGATAGATAATGTTGATTAGAAAAATGAAGCACTTGGAAAAAGGTTAATCACTTCCTCCCACCCACTGCTTTTTCAATCAAATTCACACACCCTCCCATAGCTGCATTTCAGTCAAACAAAACCGTCAAGAGAGTGATCACACATTTTCTGTGTCTCGTCTTCTTCATCCCTTCAGCTGTGAAGACCTACACTGTGCACTCGATTTGGCAGTAGCTAAAACCTCTGAACAGTCTTCAAGAGCAGCACCACACTAGAATACATTACAGTGATTTGATGTATGATTTCGGCTAGGGTTGAAGATGACACAGCATTGTAGTAACCATCTGGATACAGGAACTACATGGGCAGGGCCGATTGCCTGAATTCTTGCCCTGCTAGGAAGCAGGACAATAGGTGTGAAGGACCCACCAAAATACAATCACTGTCTTCAAGCAGTTATATCCGTGAGATGGAATTTTGCCCTAGGGAAGCAGCGCCCAAGCCACTGACTAACATGGTATGAATGGTTCCATGATGCCATCCCACCATCAATCATTAGTATAACCTCAGCACTTGCCTGGAACTCTGCTCTGCAGCATCTTTTCCGCAAGCGTTAAATCCTGCGTCACTAGATATACCCGAAGGTGTGCCAATTTTATTAAATATAAAATCTGCACTAATAAATAGGACTAGGGGCATTTTCAGTATCAGCAGTTGTATTGGGGGATGTACAAAACAGGAGTCCTTTCTGCAAAGCGGGGGGAAAACGCAATGAGAGTTTAGGCCAATCAAAACTTAAAAGGTTTAAAACCAGGCATTTCTGCAGTGAATTGCCATTTAATCAGCAGTCATCGTGGCATCTTCAGATTAGCTGATCTCTCGATTTGAGTTTCTTGGATGGCAAAAATGGGCTCAGCACATTATCTTTTTTCCATAGTCTGCCTAAAAGATAGATTTGATGCCTGTGAGCAAAGACATGAAATTGCTATAGGCTTGCACTCTTATAGCCTGCCACCTATTTGATTTATACGATAAGTGATCTCCGATGACCCTCCAAGGCACTGAACCATTAGAGAGTTATGTTGTGCAGTGATAAGAAATCTTCAGAGATACCTAAATCTTCTTTCTCTTTTTCCTCTTTTTCTCCTTTCTTTGTCTTTTTTTTAAAAAAACCATTGGGAGTTTCTTCGGCTCTGGAATAAAATATATTTCAGTGTATGATGTTGCTATCTTGCTAGCCATAGTAATATTCAGAAAGATAAACAGGCATAAATCAGTCGCACACTGACAAAGGCTTTAAGACCAGCCACTTTCTCCAATCCCAAATCAGATGGGCCTTTTAGTGGGTGTTTTCACTTGTTAAGTGTTCTGAAGGTTGAATGACTCTTTAGCGTTAGTACAAATTCGAGGGTTTCGATGTTTAATCTTTTGACCAGATTTTTTTTTTGGGGGGGTAGTAGTAATAGCTGAAGGAGGCAGAGAGAGGACTTATTCATTTTTATTTTTTTCATATAGCATTTTTATCCCGCCCTTTAGCCAAAAAAGGCTCCCAAGGCAGCTTACAAAAATATTTCTTAAAACGGTCCCTGCCCACAGGCTTACAATCTAAAAACAAGACATAAAAGGAAAGGGGATTGGGAGGGAGGAGGAAAAAAGCAAATTTAGGCACTAGATTCTGAGTTGCAAAGTTCAGAAGGTCATGGACACAGTGGAAGGGCTGCTGCTTCCTCTCCCTGTAATCCAGGCATGATAGAGGGATGCCTGACTGCCACTTCCTTTACCTCTGATGGCTTCATCAGTGACAGTTGGTAGCAGGAGGGAGGGGGCTGTCAGCTGGGGCTGGACCCAGGCAGGATGGAGAGGTACCTGCCTGCCGCTTCCTTTCCCTCTCTTGCCTGGGGTGGCCACTTATGCATCACCAGAAGAGAGGGAACACATCACCAAAGAAGAGGACAAAAGAGGACACTAATTTGCATTTAAAATGTGTACATCCTAATTTATATGTATAGATGCAAATTTAGAAATAAAGACTCTAAGGACTGAAACCGGGTGACCTGTGTGCCTGCTCAGTCTGCTGCCTTGGTTCTCACTGTTAATGGGCAACATCAAGACTCCTTCAGTTCTCCCTCCTTATGGATCTTTATCTTTAAACTAGACTTGGACTGAACAGCCCTTCAAATAGAGTATGGCTTCAAACAGAGGATTCTCCTCTGTCGGCCCTTTAAATAGAGAACTGAAACCCAGAAGATGTGACCACCATGGCTGCAAATATATTCTGCAACATGAAGCACTTAGTTCTGCTTTCTTTACATTTTGTTACCCAGTTATCTGACCAATGCAGAGCAATCTTATGCATGTTTTCTCAGAAGCAAGCCCCATTGAGTGAGTAAGTGGGCGTAGGATTGGAACCGGAGTTATGCCGAGCTGCTAGAGGCATATTCCTGCTTTGTGTTGTTAATGTTATCATATGGTGAGATATTTCATTGTTCAATCAAGCATTGGAAAATACTTGATCTAACAAGGAAAATATTCAAACTGTAGCAGTATGGCTACAATTGTGGGGTGGGTGGGTGAGGAGTGGTAAATATGCATTCTCACAGTGGTACCAAAAAGTGAATTCACTCCAGGCTGTAGCCCCAGTAACCAGTAGCTCAGTGGTAAGGCACATGTTTGCATATAGAAGATCCTAGATTCAGTCTCCATCATCTCCAGATAGGGCTAGCGAAGAATCTTGCCTGAAACCCTGGAAAGCCATTGCTGATAGTCAGTAGGCTGACCATATGAAAAGGAGGACAGGGCTCATGTAACTTTAACAGTTGTAGAGAAAAGGCAATTTCAGCCGGCATCATTTGTATGCAATTAGTTCCTGGTGAAATTCCCTCTTCATTACAACAGTTAAAGTTGCAGGGGCCCTTCCCTCTTGTGTATATAGTCACTCTAGTATAGTGCCTGCAACTTTAATTGTTGTGATGAAGAGGTAATTTCACCAGGTACTAATTGCATACAAATGATGTCGGCTGAAATTCCCTTTTCTCTGCAACTGTTAAAGTTACATAAGCCCTATCCTCCTTTTCATATGGTCAGCCTACTTGTTGTGTCTAATTCCTCCCACCTTGCTCAGGGCGAAGGAATGTTAGACATTAATTCAGAATCAGTTTCTGAACCTGAAGAGACATACCAGTCTGTACCATGAGACGAGGTTCCCATAGCTTCGCCTTTAGAAAATGTTTCGGCTGATGTAAATAATCTTGCAGATAATAACCAGCTTTTGACTTCAGAGGCCAGAGAGGGGAGTCAACTCAGAGATCCCGTTTTCCTTAGGAGACTAAAGCGCGCACAGATCAAAGGGCTTAGCAGGCGGCGCTCGTAAAGAATACTTGCTCAGAAGAGGCTGGATGTCAATTCTTCTTAGAAGTGACTCTCGCTTCCTTTTGGATGGATCAACTGATTTGTTTGCTTAGCTAATTACGCCTTGGGGCAAAACGCTTTCTAAGTTTTAATTCCTTTCAAAGGGAGAGAAGGGATCATTTGCAAAATAAAAGATTGTTTTTTCTTAAGATGCCTCCTTATTGACTTCAATGGGCGCTAGAAGTTAGGGAGTCATGACTAGGCTGACCATATGAAAAGGAGGACAGGGCTCCTGTATCTTTAACAGTTTCATAGAAAAGGGAATTTCAGGAGGTGTCATTTGTATATATGCAGAACCTGGTGAAATTCCCTCTTCATCACAAAGTTAAAGCTGCAGAAGCCCTGCCCTCTTTTGTACATGGTCAGGAGACAGAGCTCCTGCAGCTTTAACTGTTGTGATGAAGAGGGAATTTCACCAGGTTATGTATGCATAAACAACACCTGCTGAAATTCCCTGTCCTTTGCAACCGTTAAAGATATAGGAGCCCTGTCCTCCTTTTCATATGGTCACCCTAGTCATGACACTACTAGTCAGTGTTGGGCTAGATGGACCCAATGGTCTGACTCAGTATAAGGCAGCGTCCTGTGTTCCTGCCACTCTTTGGCTCCTGCTTAGCTCGTTCTCTCTACCCAGGTATGTCTGGTCTTCCAGAAGATGCATGCTCCTGTTTATAAATTATCAGGAATCATGTTGCAGTAATTGCTCAAAAAAATATATCATAAGAGTTGGAAGAGACAAAAATGTGTTGAGTCCAAACTCTGCTGTGCAAGGCACCAGCACCGCCTGGGAAGCTGTTTTCTTGTGATAAAATAAATGCCTGTTCTAATTAGGGATGTGCACTGGATCGGACCCGATCCACGATCCGAGTCCGGTCCAGTGGGAAATCGGATAAATTATCCGATTTCCGATCCCGCAGCTGGATCGGCCGATCCAATCCGAACCGGTCCGAAAAGGCTCCGAACCGGTTCGGAGGATCGGCGGATCGGCGGGCGCCCACTGGCGCCCACCGCCGCTTCCATTGGCGGGCGCCAGCGGGTGCCTGCCGATGAAAGTGGACAGCGGGGGGGAGGGAGGAGGGGGGCGCTTACCTTCTCGGCCCGTCCGCTCCCGTCCGGCACTAGCAGCTACTCCCAGCGGGCTCCGCGGCCTGCTCTAGGGTGGCGCGCCGGGTGATGTCATCACCCGGCGCGCTACTCTAGAGCAGGCCGCGGAGCCTGCTGGTGGTAGCCGCCGGCCCCGGACGGGAGCAGACGGGCCGAGAAGGTAAGGAGGGGGTGCGTGGAGGGGAGGAGGGGGCGCGCGGAGGGGGGAGGGGGGCCCTTACCTTCCCGGCCCGGCGGCTCCCGTCCGGCGCCGGCGCCGGCGCCTACTACTCCCAGCAGGCTCCGCGGCCTGCTCTAGGGTGGCGCGCCGGGTGATGTCATCACCCGGCGCGCTACTCTAGAGCAGGCCGCGGAGCCTGCTGGAAGTAGTAGGCGCCGGCGCCGGACGGGAGCCGCCGGGCCGGGAAGGTAAGGAGGGGGTGCGTGGAGGGGAGGAGGGGGCGTGCGGAGGGGGGAGGGGGGCCCTTACCTTCCCGGCCCGGCGGCTCCCGTCCTGCGCTGGCGCCTACTACTCCCAGCATGCTCCGCGGCCTGCTCTAGGGTGGCGCGCCGGGTGATGTCATCACCCGGCGCGCTACTCTAGAGCAGGCCGCGGAGCCTGCTGGAAGTAGTAGGCGCCGGCGCCGGACGGGAGCCGCCGGGCCGGGAAGGTAAGGAGGGGGTGCGTGGAGGGGAGGAGGGGGCGCGCTGAGGGGGGAGGGGGGCCCTTACCTTCCCGGCCCGGCGGCTCCCGTCCGGCGCCGGCGCCTACTACTCCCAGCAGGCTCCGCGGCCTGCTCTAGGGTGGCGCGCCGGGTGATGTCATCACCCGGCGCGCTACTCGAGAGTAGGCCGCGGAGCCCGCTGGTAGTAGCCGCCGGCGCCGGACGGGAGCGGACGGGCCGAGAAGGTAAGCAGTGGCGGGGAAGGGGGCTTACCCCCCCCCCGGAGCCGTCCGCTTCTATCCGCTGGCGCCCGCGGGCACCAGCGGATGGAAGCGGGCGGCCCCAGGGGGGGTAGGGAGCGCGGGGGAGGGGGCTTACCTGCCGGGGCCGTCCACAGCGGACGGCCCCGGGGGGGGAGGGAGTTAGGCCCCCCTCACCCACCCGCCGCCATTTTTTTCTCATAGACTTGCATTGCAATGCAAGTCTATGGGGAAAAAAATGGCGGCCGATCCAAAAATTAACGATTTTTGGGTCGGGATCGGACTCGATCCGGTCCGGGGGGCCTCCGATTTTGTCCGAACCGGTCCGGGACAAAATTGGAGGTCCCGATCCGGGTCCCGATCCGATCCGGGGGGTCCGTGCACACCCCTAGTTCTAATATAGTTGTTTTTTAAAAAAACTTAAAAAAGAACCTAGTGTCTATTGTTTGTTTTGCTTTTTGTTTTAGTGCCATCCATATACAGGGCACTGTACAGAATAACATAAGCAAAAGATAGGTCCCTGCCTTGAGGGACCTCCAAAATCTAAAAGCGTTTGGGACAGGGAAGTAGGTCCCAAAAGTGAGAGAAAGGTGAAGGAGGAGTGAGAGAGGCAAGGATAACAACAGATGAACTTGAACAAATGCAGTACTGCTGTACTTAGATTATGAGTTTAAATAATTTTAAACCAATTAAATGTCATTTTAAATTTTCTTTATTATTTTTAAACTTCTACCAATTGGAGATTTCCCAAAATTCAAAAACTAAAAATATAGAGAAGGGAATAAGTCAAGGGGACAGTCCAGCCCTCTCCCAAAAGGCAGAGAAGTATCTATTCAGTCAGCTTTCCCAAGGCCAATCAGATCTTGTGGTGTGCGCCACAAAAGAGAGCAGGTGCTTTGCAGAAAGCTCTTAATGGGAGCAAATGGCTCCTGCTGGCTGAGGCACACAAGATCTCCAAAATAATGAGATTTCATATTCATCTCAAGCTCAGCCATAGGTAACAAGAATTTCTTCTTCGTGGTCTCTGCATCACACGTATGGGCTCTGCGCCTTCATAGAGCCCCATCTGGAAAACTTCTATAGCTGAGGAATTTAAGCAGGAACCCTTCCCCACCATCCCAGTGCTTATGTCCCTAGTGGGTTCCTGCCTGTTCCCTCAGTTCTTTTTTTGACTGCCATTGTGGTAGCCTCGTAAGCAACTTCTCTTCATTCAGTGAGCTACTTCTGTGAAGTGCTGATGTTTTGTTCTTTCTTTTCTTCGCTGCTATCGTCTTTCTGTCTATTATCGTCTTTCTGTTTATTATTATTATTATTATTATTATTATTATTTATTACATTTATATACCGCCACATAGCCGAAGCTGTCTGGGCGGTTTACAAAAATTAAAAGATTGAACACTAAAAAGACAATATGCAAAATTTAAAACCATAACCATAAAACAGCTGACATTTAAAACATTTTAAACTGTTAAGCCTGGCCACAAAGTCAGTTAAAATCTCAACTTGAGCTGTTAAAATGCCTGGGAGAAAAGAAACATTTTGACCTGGTGCCGAAAATATAACAGTGTTGGTGCCAAGCGAGCCTCATCGGGGAGATCATTCCATAATTGGGGGGCCACCACAGAGAAGGCCCTCTCCCTTGTTGCCGTCCTCTGAGCTTCCCTCGGAGTAGGCACTCGGAGGAGGACCTTTGATGTTGAGCGTAGTGTACGGGTAGGTTCATGTCAGGAAAGGCATTCCATCAGGTATTGTGATCCCAAACTGTGTAAGGCTTTATAGGTTAAACCAGCACCTTGAATCGGGCTCGGAAACATACAGGCAGCCAATGCAAGCGGGCCAGAGTAGGTCTTACATGTTCGAACCTTCTGGTCCCTGTTACCAAACTGGCCGCTGCATTTTGCACAAGCTGCAGCTTCCGAACCGTCTTCAAAGGTAGCCCCATGTAGAGCGCATTGCAGTAATCTAACTTGGAGGTTACCAGAGCATAGACAACTGAAGCCAGGTTATCCCTATCCAGATAGGGGCGTAGCTGGGCCACCACCCCAAGTTGGTAGAAGGCACTCCGTGCCACCGAGGCCACCTGAGCCTCAAGTGACAGAGATGGTTCTAGGAGAACCCCCAAGCTACAAACCTGCTCCTTCAGGGGGAGTGCAACCCCATCCAGAACAGGTTGAACACCCTCCATCCGGTCAGAGGAACCCCTCAATAACAGCATCTCAGTCTTGTCTGGATTGAGTTTCAGTTTATTAGCACCAGTTCAGCACATCCACAGCCTCACCTGATGAAGATGAAAAGGAGAAGTAGAGTTGTGTGTCATCAGCGTACTGATGACAACGCACTCCAAAACTCTGGATGACTGCACTCAACGGTTTCATGTAGATGTTGAACAGCATGGGGGACAAGACTGACCCCTGCGGAACCCCATACTGGAGAATCCATGGGGCCGAGCTTTTATTATCTGTTTTCTTTTCTTTTTTGTGAACTTCACAGTTGCCTTATTGCCCCAGGGCATATGGCCCTACGGGCTCCTTTCTGCAAGTATGCCTGTTGTGGAAGTAAGCTACCATCCGCAGATAGCTATTACCTCTGTCTTTTTTGTCTCGGGGACGGACTCAAGGTAGGAGCCTCTGAATTGCCGGGCCAGACAAAACATGCCGGGCACAATCATTCTGACAGACTTCCACTCATGTTGTGGCAAAAGACCTATTGAACTGGATGAAATATCGAAGAAACCTATGCCACAGGTTTCACCTGATCTTTTGGACAGCCTGTCAAAAACGGCATCTTCATCACAATCTGTACAAGTGTCAAGGACTACCTCAGCCTCCCAGTCAGACTGCTCTGTTAGTCCCCTGAAGGCCAGAGAAGTGGTGTGAAAATGCCCTCTTGCATGCTAGCTTGGGGGGGGGGGGGGAATCCAACTGATTCCAGTAGGGCTAACCCTTTTGGAGTCAATCAAATTTCTAGACTGCTTTTTCATTTCAACTGTGTGAATGATTTCCAGTGTGGTAGGAGAAAACAACAACCAGAAGAGAGCCAGTTTTGGAATCAAATGCACGTTCTGGCCAATGTAAGTTATTCAATCAAACGACAGACATGGGAAATTTAAAAAAAAAACTGATGTAAGTGTCACTTGTGAAAATGGCGTCTCCTAATTTGTAGCATAATGAAACCACATTAATGTTTACAGCTGCTGCATATGCTCTTTGAAAGTCCCTCTGTAAGGAAGCTATTTCCCTTTAAAATAAAATTAAAGCAAGAGTGAAAGACAGAAGAGTTCCCAGTGGACTACTTGGCTATTTTCTCTTGTGCATTTTACGAGATGTAGCTCTTGGCAAATTTGAAGGAACTTCTTCTTTTTAGGCTGGCAACTGCGTAATACTGTCAAGTACTGGCATATTTTACATGTAAATGTGAAAAGTTGGCATTGCCCAGGATTGCTTCGTAGATTACCTTATAGTGTAAGTGTAGTTTTTGCTACACTGTTTTATTCTAAGTGTAGTTTTTGCTACATTTAGAACATCACCATGTTGTTATACGTAAAATTCATCACAATGCATTGTGAATAAATGGTTCTCAGCATGGCTGATTCCTGTTGGTTCTGGAACCTTTATGACAGAGTTTTGATTTGTGAAAGTTTCACGTTCTCAAGATCACTTTTTTGCATGCTGGGTAGAGAGAAGACTGAGGGAAAAAGTGTACAGAATTATGCATAGTGTGGAGAATGTGGAGAGGGAGACATTTTTCTCCCTCACTCAAAATACTAGAACCCGGGGTCATCCTATGAAGCTGATTGGTGGGAGATTCAGGACAGATAAAAGGAAGTACTTATTCACACAGTGCATAAACAGTGGAATTCACTACCACAAAATATGGTGCTGGCCACCATTTTGGATGACTTTATAAGGGGGTTGGGTAGGCTGACCATATGAAAAGGAGGACAGGACTCATGTAACTTTTAACAGCTGCAGAGAAAAGGGGATTTCAGCCAGCGTCATTTGTATGCAATTAGTACCTGGTGAAATCACCTCTTCATCAAAGCAATTAAAGTTGCATGCACTATACTAGAGTGACCATATACAAAAGAAGGCAGGGCCCCTGCAACTTTAACTGTGGTGATGAAGAGGGAATTTCACCAGGAACTAATTGCATACAAATGACGCTGGCTGAAATTCTCTCTTCTCTACAACTGTTAAAGTTACATGAGCCCTGTCCTCCTTTTCATATGGTCAGCCTAGGGTTGGGTAAACTCCTGGAGGAAAAGGCTATCAATGGCTACTAGTCATAATGGTTATGTCCTGCCTTTTGTATCTGAGTCAGTAAGCCTGTGTGCACCAGTTGCTGGGGAACATGGGTGGTAGAGTGCTGTTGCACCATGTCCTGCTTGTGGCTCCCTGGTTGACAGCTGGTTGGCCACTGTGTGAACAGAGTGCTGGACTAGATGGACCCTCGGTCTGATCCAGCATGGCACTTCCTATGTTCTTGTGTGTGAGTGTTTTACAGAAGACAGTTTTCTGTTTGAAGGACCATCAGAGAACAGTCCTCAATTTTAAGGCATTCTTTATTTGAAGGACTGTTCAGCCCAAAATCAGAACCATAAAAAAAGAGAGCAGGTGCCTTAAAATTGCCTATCAACTGTTAGCATCTGGACAACAGAATGAGCAGGCACCTAAGGCGCCTATCACAGTCTTTCCTGCTATGGTAAGATGTATTGTATTTACCTTTAAATTACAGTAATTAATTCTAAATTTGCATCTATACATATAAATTAGCATCAGCAATGTGAATGCAAATTGGTGTCTCATTTGTCCTCCTTTTTGGTGATGCATTTCTTCTTTTTGGTGGTGTGTAAGTGGCTAATCTAACACACACACACACTGTACAAGCTGACCCTTAGAAAATACAGTTTTTCTCAAAAATAGGGGGAAATAATATTGATAAAAGATCAACTTTTGTAATGTGGGAATGAGTATTTATTTGAAGATTCACAACCCACTTTTCAATTCACACAAGTTCTCGAAGCAAAGAACAATATTAAAAACAACCACCACCAAGTAATAAAAACCATACCAGTATCATCATTTCAGCAGCAGAAAAAAATAAAATGAACCCTAGTACAATACATCACGCTTTCAAATTAAAAGCTTGCCCTGAAAAAAAAAAATGGAAAAGTCTTAGCAGCAAATCAAAGCAGACCCAGAACTGGAGAATTTGAAGCAATAAAGTGTTTTATAAATGTGGGGCCACAATGGAGAAAAAAAGTTCTGTTTATCTTTCAAAGACAATCCAGCCTCAAGGAAGCAGTGTCCACAGTAGAGATTTAGTATAAACCCTCAGTGATCAGGGAAATTCCTATAGTAGTAGGTGATCCTTCAGGTATTCTTTCCCTAAGCTATATGAACCTTTTAAGGTAAGAAGAATCAGCCACTTAAAATTAACCCAGAAACAAATTGGTAGCCTGGAAATGTCTTGTAAATAATATTGGTTCCTGAAGTAGATGCAAGAAACCAAGGAGTTGCAAGGATGGGAACAGTTTGGCAGATTCTGTAGCCACCAGCTGCAGCATCTCTTCTTACTTTGTACACTAGTTGAGACACAGTGACCAGGTTCACACAATCACAGAGGAGGGACTAAGCCACAGTGGCTTCTTTCCCCCATCGCACATGGTGGTTGCATGCCGGGGAGATTTGCATAATTGCTCAGTGTATGTACAACAGCTCAGATTCTCCAGCTAAAGAAGAATGGATGGGAAAGCCCCCTGCCTGACATCCTGGAGGCCTACTGCCCTTCAGAGCAGACAGCACTGGACTATAAGGACCATTAGCCTGACTTGTGATGGTGGTTTGGGGGTGGAGGCGGGGGCAGGGAACCAACCCCCCCCCAAAAAAACCCACATTGGAACCTTTTTAGTTCTTGAACATTCCAAGAAGGAGAGCATGGTCTCGCCCATCTCATTCATCTCCTCTGCTTCCAGAGGTCAAAAGGGTCAGAGCTGCTTCAGACAGACCTGCTCCTGTATGTATCTGATCTCTGAGGCTCGCACATGCTTCACACTAGATTGCCTGCATCCGCATTGCAGGCGAACAAAAATGTGGTGCTATTACAAAGCTGACATTGTTGGCTACGAGATCATCGGTGCCCCACAGCATTTGTCAAAAGTGAGAGTTCTTATATCAGCGTGTCACAAAACGTAGCTGCTTACTCAGGTTTGCTGCTGACCAAACCCTTCAGCTGCAGTGAATTTCAGACAGTCCTGGTTTTCTGTTTAGTTGTACCTGTATAATGCACTCATGCTTTGATTGAGGGCCAAACTAAAGATGACATTAATTGTGTGAATATAATTACGATGCACATTTTTAAAAAAGGGGGGGAAATCCATGCCAGCCATAAGAGGCCCTGAGAACGCCACTGTGGGTGGGGTGGGTGAGTTAAATTTTTTCCCCTCCACCTTGATCCCTACCCCCAAACTCACCCTCCCGGGGGGGCCTCTACTCTTTACATTAGGAGGGAAGCATCCGTTGGTGCCAACAGAGGCTTGCCTTCCAGTGCAAATAGCAGCTTCGGGTGTTACAGGAGCACAGCAACTGCTATTTTAGACTTCCATTGGCCTTTTCTTCAGGGCTATGATCAATTGCCTTCCTACCACCACCCAAAACCCCCAGCAGAGTGCATGCTTCCGAAATGAAAATTCTTCAGCCACCGACCTGTCCCACCTTTGTCTTTTTACCTTATGTGATAAGCTGTGGTAGTTGGAATAAAAAACAAATGAAGTATTTTAAAAGAAGGGGGGAAACGAATATGCATACATTGTCTGCTGCCAATGGTATTTGAAACAGCCCTGTGCCCCACAAGCTGCCGACTATCAGAGCAGAATAGCTGCCAGTTCCCTGTGGCTCCATCACACGCTGTTCCACTGATGTCTGAATGACAGAATCCTGTGGGACTGGCTGACCATGTGGGAGGGTTCCTACAACAGTGCCAGAACCATGTAATCACGGGTGAATGGCAACCAGTCCTCCCCTATAACATATGAATCATCTCCTAGCAATCCGTTCAGCATGAAAAGGAAGCTTGCCGCATAAAATCAGGACTTTTGCGTATATCCCTTTGCTTTCACATGGCTTAGTTGGACCCCATGTGTTGCTAGCGTATAAGAAGCTCTTGATGTTATGATATTCACTTATATCCCTGCCATCCATGCTGAGGCCTTGACTGGAAGCTCATTGATACCACAGACGATGTTTCAGCTCCCATCAATGGCTTTTGATCAGGCCTCAAGTCGTCAGTGGAAATTGTGGTTAATTTCCTTTTGTGTGTGTAAGCTTGCGTGGGATAGGTAATTTTGCCTTTGCCGAACAAGGAGGCTGTGTGCTGCCAGAGGAGCTGGTCTGTGTCACACAATTGGTATTTATGGCAGATACAGTTGTCGATTTTCTTTTCTTCTTTCCTGTAATGTTATTTTGAGCCTTTGCCAGAGATGTGAGGGGATAGTTCTCCTGTGCCGACCCCTTGTTTCGCACCCGTTCATTTTTCTCACTTTGCAGCCTTCAGCCAAGCGAATGCTCTTCGGGGGGAGGGGGAGGGGGAGGTTTATCGATTATAGTGCGAAGTCACTTTCAGCATCTGAGTCTCTCCCTGGACAGTTTGTGCTGTGGGCGATTTCTATTCACTTTATCAGGAGGCATTTGTGGTGTTTGGTCTCGCGCACTTCACAAACACCACTAGCCTCCCTCCATGTATTCTTTAGCGACATCTCACTTTCTCTCCTGTCCTTTTGACCTACTGCCTTCTGCTATCATCTCTCTGTAGGATCTTTCTGTGTGATGTTCTTGGTTTCTAACATCCAACCCACCCACCCCAGCCCATTTTTTTTTCTTGTGATTTTTGGCACTATCACAAATTGGGTTGGATCCAGTCTTAGTCATAGTTAGAGTAGACCCATTGAAACCAATGGGACATGTGAATCATGGCTATCTTAAACCCCATTTATTTCATTTAGTCTACTCTAAATATGATTAAGAGCGTCATCAGACGGGAGGGAAAATCACATTTCCCTACCGTCGCTATGGCCTCCTGCTGCTGTCTCACAGTAGCGGGAAAGAAAGAGGAAGTAGCAATGACCACATGGCCCATTCAGTGGGCGTTTTTATTGCGCTGCTTTTCTAGCACACAGCAGGGAATGGTGGCAAGTGTTGCTTTAAAAATGCAAGTCGGATTTTCCAGGTCTTTTTTTGCGATAGAAAAACGAGTGGAAGGAGTGGGAAGCGGACGACAGCGTCTAAAGGATGCGTGAAAAACCGTGAGTGGGCAGTAACGAACACGCATTGAAACACTCATCTGATGATGCTCTATGTCTCTGGATCCAACCCACTGTTTTCAACAAGTTTTCATGAAGGAGGAGTGGGGTGGTATTGCACTTTATTATGAGAATAATAAAATGGATGTAGTGATGATGCAACCTGTGATATACCAGACCTAACTAGCCAGTCAAGTATGGCAGTTCTCTTCATGGTTTATGCTGCCTGTTCTTTGGTATAGAAAAATGCATGTTTTGCATAGATGCACTTCCAGGTTCAATCCCTGCCATCAGCCATTCATTAGAGGAGACCAAGAAGTAGTATTGGGAAGGGCTTCCATCAGAGCCGGTAGAGAGTGGCTCTGTAGGCAACAGTGTGCTAGATAGATGGACCATTGGTCTGATGACTCGATGTTTTAAATGTCAGCTGTTTTATGTTTATGGTTTTAAATTTTGTATATTGTCTTTTTAGGGTTCAATCTTTTAATTTTTGTAAACCGCCCAGAGAGCTTCAGCTATGGGGCGGTATATAAATGTAAAATAATAATAATAATAATAATAATAATAATAATAATAATAATAATAATAGAAAGCAACATATAACTTTTTAAGGTGGGGAGGCAGATTGCTCCCCAACCAGGCCCACCATGAGTCAGATGACATTAGCGTGGCCACAGCCACTGATATTGCGCCCACTTCCTGTTTTTTACTCTCTCTGTGAGCCTATCTACACTACTGCTTTAAAACAGTTTATAACAGTTTTAAACTGGTTATTAACCAATTTAAAACTGTTATAAACCATTTTAAAGCAGTAGTGTAGATAGGCTCTGTGCTGGGAGGGGCACAGAGCCAGGGACTCAGCTGAGTCCCTGACTTTGCACAATGGCCATATACCAAGCAAACCCCGTGACCTGGCCCACCCTGGGAAGAGTGGCCACTCTTCCCATGCCAAATCCCTCGTTTCACACAGCGTCTCCGCCAGTGATGGGAAGAGTGTCCATTCTTTCTGCTGTTTGCAGAGTCCCCACTGCCCGCATTCTGTGGTGTAGTAGCTAAAGTGTTGGACTGGGAGTCTGGAGATCTGGGTTATAGTCCCGACTTGGCAATGGAAACCCACTGGGTGGCTTTCTGAGTCACAGACTCTGGGAAAGTTGGGCCAGTCACAGACTCTCAGCCCAACCTACCTCACAGGGTTGTTGTGAGGATGAAATGGAGAGGAGGAGGATTATATACGCCGCCTTGAATTTCTTGGAGGGAAAAAGGCGGGATATAAATGCAAAAATAAATAAATAAAATTCTCACTGTTATCTCTGATCTGTGTTCGGAGATAACAGTAGAGATGCCCTCTGGGGGGATTCCCCCAAGGGGCAAGGTTTGGAGATTAAGCCCTACCCATGGAGGAACCCCAGGAAGCTTTATAGGTTAGACTGGAGAGCCTGGTAGGCCGAGGGTTCTGCACCCCTGATAAAATAAAATTATTTCATACCACAATTAATGAAATGTATCTTGTTTACTATACATTTCCCTTAGCACCTTCCTGTTCCCTAGCTGGGAGGGGTGCAATGTCAGTAAGTAAGGGCAGCCACTCAGATTCAACATACAAGACCAATACTTTTTGCTTGAGATTCTTGCAAAACACTCAGGATTCTCAATTTGCCTTTAGCAAGTCAGCACCTTTTTTTCAGTGAACCCAGTCCCAGGGTCAGAGTTGTAGATAGGATCCAAAGAACTGTCTATCCAAAACAGTGCTATGCTTGTCACATTCACACCTTCCTTCCACATGATCAGTCACCAAGTGATTGGAGAGTGGAATCGTCCCTACTGACCCTGCTCCAACATCTGTGCATTCAGCAGAAGGTTGTAAAATGTAAAGGGAGCTCTACCCACATATTATTGTATGAGCGTAGGCTCTTTCAAGCAACCAGGAACCATGTACAATTAAAGTCCTTATGTGTGCAACCCTTTTCTGCTAAACATATGGAGAGGTTCAGGTGGAGCTAGCACTCACATGCTTATCATACGCTAACTAAATATGTGGGATAAGGTGGCCACTAATGAATTGCCAAAAAAAGAGGAAATTCATTACCCAAAAGAGGACCCAGATTTACATAAAATATGCATATGCTAATATATATGGATAGATGTACTTTTAGAAATAATTATTATAATTTAAATAGAAATGCAGTACATCTCACCATAGTGTGAAGACCAGGTGACCTCTGGGCTTTGCTCCGTCTGCTGTCCAGGCGCTGTTCATGTGCAGCTTCAAGGCCCCGGCTCTTCCTTGTTTACCTTAAACTGAACCTGGACTGGACAGCCCTTCAGAGTCTTCTGGAAGCACTTCAAACAGAGGATTTGTAAAAGAGGACACACGGCCTCTCTGGCATAAAGAGAAGGTGAGAGCAGGCCTTTCTGTTCTTCTTACATGAACTTGGCTTTCTCATAAGAACATGCTAGTCAGGTCAGAACAGTGTATCCCAAGTACTGATTGTGCCTGCCTTATCTTTTTCATCATGCTAGACATTGGGGCTAAGTCAAAGTAGGAAAGGTTCTCTGATGAGTAAAGTGTGTGGTGTGGGGCTTCAGAAAAAGGGATATTTATGAAATGGGTGTCATGGTGCCGTGCCATAGGCAGTCAAAAGAGCCAGAAGGAATGAGAAGCAAGAGGTGAGGGTCCCTGGAGCTGGGATCTGAGTGGAATCCGTCAGGCATGCAGTAGGTATCACAGCCATGCAGTTGAGGTCAAGGTTGACTCTTGCCCCTGCAAAATCCAGACCATTTCTTTGATGGACATTTTGGACTGCCAGTGCAGATGGAGCTACCCTGGAGCATGGGAGGATATCATGGCCCTGGGGGTCTTTCAGGCTGCAGCTTTGACTGGCTTACCACAAGAAGCAGTAGAGCACAGGTCTGGAGATTCCTCGTTTTTTAGCCACACTTGACAACAGATAACCTGTGAAATTTGAGAAGAAATGACTTCTAAAAACACAGATAGAACTTTCTGGATGTGGAAGGGGAACACTTCACGCCTGTTTTGCTTCTCTGAAGGCTAACTCACTTTCTTGTGTCAGGATTTCTTCAGTCAAGCTATGGAGGCAACTGCAAATTAGGAAGGGATGCAAAAACGTGGTGAGAAAGAACGACCCTCACTCACCATAGAAAATGAACACCTTGCTTCCTGAAGCTTAAATAGCATGAGGAAATAAGGAGAAAATAATTCCTTCTAGGTTGTCTGGTTTTATCAAGGCACTCATCTGCACAGTAGGGGAAAGGGGGGGGGGGAGAATTTACCTTATTTTATTTATTTATTTATTTATTCCATTTATATACTGCCCCATAGCCAAAGCTCTCTGGGCGGTTTACAAAAATTAAAAACATTGAGCATTAAAAAACTGACATATAAAATTTAAAAGCATAAAAACCATAAAAAGCATTAAGCAAATGTTTATCACCAAGCACGTTCTGGATACCAACGACAGGGAAAAAAATAACAATAAAGGAAGGAGACTGCTGTTTTAATTTAATGTCAGGGCATAAGGCTGGGTAGTTCACTTTGCTCAGTCCTATTACTGTCTTTGCTTACCAATGGCTACTGAAATGAAAGAGCTACCTGTTTGTTTCTAATAGAAATGAAAAGGGGATGCTATACTTATCTGTTAAATATTCTTTCTCCAAAATGTCTACTTACTATTCAAAACGACCGTGTTCAGATGACACGCTGAGCCACAGTGGTTAAGCATTTTGAACTAAACATTATGGCTTAGCGTGTTGTGTGGACCATTCCAAACCATGGTGGCTACATAACCACAATTTAAACACACTCACTAACCATTTGCTGCAAAAGCGTTAGCGACTTGACCATGGCTTTGCGTGTTGTCTGAACAGGCCCTTTATAAACTTTCCATGAATGTTGAATGTTTTGAATTCTAAACGCTGTTCTTGTTTTTGAGAACATGCTCAGTCTGTGGCAAAAGCCTGCCTGCTACCATTAATAGTGGATACTTTAAAGCAAGGAAGAAGAAGAAAAAAACCAGGGGCAATCCTTTACAATTAAATTTAAATATGTTGGAAAATGGTTTTCAGAGGGACTGGAAGGCAGAGAGAGAGAGAAATTTGCAAAAATGAAAAATGCTGGAGTTTGTTTTCCAGGACCCGGACAATCTGGCAGGTTTACAAAGTCATAATTATTGAGCTCTGTAATGCTTGGCACTTGTATGAAGCTTTCTACTTGGAAATTGTAAAAATGCTTTATAGATCGTTGCTAATTGTATCTCGCAACTTGTCTTTGAAGGACAGCTATCCCAATATATACCAGCATGCCCATACATTAAGATCTTTTACTGAATCCCTACTTCAGTTCTATCAGAGGTATGGTACATGTCACCCAGGCATTTTAGCTTGTGCGTATATTTAGGAAGGGCTTTAGCTGTTATTTTATTGTTGTATTTTATGTCGTGATTTAATGGATCGTGCACTGCCCTGAAATTCTAAACAGTATAAAATGTTAGAAAGAAATAAAATTGGATGTCTCTAAAGCAGCCAACTGAACAGCAGTGGGTTGATAAAAATTGGAAGAATTTTACTATGTATAAACTTAGCAAGGTCAGCAAGCAAGGAATCCTAATTCTAAAGATGATATGGCACCATGGTTTCCATTTATTTTCTGTGCTTGAAGCCCTTCAAAGTTTTGATCAAATTCCAACCTAGTATAGTCGACTATATTTTTTCTGACTAATACACATATACATCTGTACACACACACACACACACACACACACACACAGAATTGCACATACTCACACCCCTTATATATGCTGTATGACTTGTATTAAATGGGCACATGAGTGCCCCTTTAGTTAAGGTGAGTTGCAAAAAAAAAAGTTCTGCTGTTATAAGCCTCAAAATTCTACGCCTTATAAAAATGTTGAGCTAATAACCTCAAATGCCGTCCACGATGTACCCAATTGCATCTACAGTTGTGCAAAATTTCAAAATGATCCAATAGAAAAGTGCTAAAAACTGACACATTTGTACCTTTTACTCCAAGCTGCAACTCAGCATATACATTTTGGTGAAAACTACTGGTGTTTTTTATTCAGGTTTGTCAAAGAGGTGCCTTTCATTGGTTTGGTGAAGTTCTGAGGTGCAGCTGAAATGTTCTTAAGATTTTTCTGCCCCATGAAACCTAGGACAGCAACTACTGGCAAAGTTATATCAGGCATGCTGGTCCTGAGCACTTCATCCTCACATTCTGAATTTGGGCCTGAACGATCTAGGGAAAGTATGGGTGCATGGAGGATAAGTTATAAGCAAGCAAAATTTGTGACATTGATCACTGATCACTGGTCACATTAGTTAAGGCATCAGCCTTAGCTTCCAGTTTTCTGACTCTGTGGAGCTTGAGCGAACATGAAATCACCTTAACTCTGGACTTGAACTGATAGGATTTTTATAATTGAATTTTCATTCTTTCATTAGATAGTGACCAGTTCCTTCCCTCAAACGTGCTGTGTACGCAACCACCATTGGCATAATCTTCCGCAATGCAGCGGGGGCTGGCGTATCGTGTAAACCCAGTGCAGGGAGCAGCGGTGGCCACTTTGTACATACACCTCTACTGCACATCATGGGTTTTAGGGTGGGTGGGCCTGAAGTGACCACCGCCACACACCTCACTGGGTTCCACACGACACGCCAAACCTCCACTGCATCACAGGAGGTTATGCAAATAGTGGCTGCCCACGCAGCGTGTGCAAGGATGGGGGAAGGAACCACGATGGCTCCTTCCTCTGCTGTGATCATCCACACTTTGCCAAAGGGTCTTGTGGTGGTGATCACCTATAAAGCCCCATACGGCTCAGGTCCAGGTTATCTGAAAGACCATATTCTCCCATATGAGCCTGCTGTGCTCTGAGATCTTCTGGGGAGGCCCTTCTCTCAGTCCCACCAACATCCCAGGCACACCTGATGGGTACACGGGAGAGGGCCTTCTCGGTAGCTGCTCCAAGTTTCTGGAACTCCCTTCCCAGGGAAGCTAGACTGGCTCCCTTCTTGATATGTTTTCGGAGGCAGGCAAAATCTTTCTTATTCCAGCAGTCCTTTGGTGAATAATGTGGAGCTTCATCTATGTTTAAGATTTTAAAATTTAATATGTATTTTAAATGTGGAAACGTTTTAATACTAAAACCTATTTAATTATATTTTTAACTTTTGTATATTTTTATTTATAGCTATTAACTGTATATGTTTTAATTTTGTAAAGCCACCTTGAGGCCCAGTATAATAATAATAATACCTTAAATACTGACAAATGTATTCCAAGGATCTTCTATGCTGCTACAGCCTAAAATGGCTACCTCTCTCGAGACTGTTACAGCTGAGGGCCAAAACAGACATGACTTTTCATCCATATCCAGCAGCGACATCGTCTTTTCATTTTTACTCTAGAGTAAATGCGCCTCCCTCCAAATTGGATTGGAGCCTTAGCATGCGGGATGGGGTAAGGGAGCTTTTAATAACAAGATAGGGAAAACTGCACCTGCTCTAAAGTAAAGATCAAAACATGGCTCTAAAATAATGTTTGTTTTGACCCAGACACACTAGCACTTTGGCCGAACATGCGTACAGTAGGAGGTCGGCAGTCTTCATCACAACTCACTATGTGCGCATCCCAAAGCATGTCTTCAGTGTGCCTTTATGTGTGCGTACAAATCTCTCTGTGTGAATGGGAATGGTGCAAAGCCAAAGCTCCCAACCATAGGGAGAGGTGCTTGTACAACCAAACATGCATACCTGCATCGCAGATGTGCCCTGGAATGCAGGTACAGCAGGAGACGCAGGTAGAGTAGGGATAATGCTGCCTCCCACCCTTGCATGTAAACTCAACACTCAGAAAGTGGCTATTGCCATTCCCATATGTAAACCTTGCCATGCACAAGTGTGGGTAATTTTCTGTATTCATGATGATTTAATTACGATTTCTGATCAATAAATTGACATCTTTTTTCTTGATTTCTGTCTTTCACAGGCAGTGAAGGTTCTGGAGAAACCATCCAAAAGGAAACATCCACCTGTGACATTTGTCAGTTTGGGGCAGAATGTGATGAAGATGCAGAGGACGTTTGGTACAGAAACACATTTATATGTTTTATTTGTCTTGAATATCTTGACTGTGTCCATAACATGTTCTTCCAGACCCCATTGAAACGAAAATTCTGGGGTGGGGTGGGGAAAACTTTGCCATTTGGGTAGTATTCAAGGCCCAGAAAGTGTTGGACTTCTCACACATAAACTTCACTTGGGTATCATGATGGGAAGACTGAAAATATCGCATGTCGGAGGAATGTGGTCATGTGAATTCCACTTTACAGAGAAAAATACCAAGGATACTAAGATTTGTTGATAGCCTCTTACAGTCTGAGGGTATATTGTGATTAGGCAGCCATGAAATCCATCAGTATTTCTTGTCAATGTGTTTATTTATTTATTTATTTATTTAAAATATCTCTTGGCCACCTTTCAGGACAGAAGCCCTCACAAGGCGGCTTACAACATAAAATACATAAAAACAATTAAAATATTAACAACAATAAAAACATAATAAAACAGCAATCAAAAACCGAAAATATGATTTTAGGGATAAAGTTAAGGTGAATTCATGCTTGTACATTAATGACTCCATGTCTACAATATCAAGTGATGACTTATAGGTGTCATCAAAGATCAAGAACCACAGACAGAGGCTGAATTTGGACGACACAATAAGCAACAGGGGGGGGGAACAATCGTCAGTTGTATTGACTGTTGTATCGTCCGAATGCTGCCATAGTCAACTCAGTGCTGATCCTAATCCACACCACAGTTGATTATTTATTACCATGTGGTGTGGGGAGCACCCCCTAGATAAACAACTGTAAAGTTGATTATTACCCCACCATTGACTATCGTGTTGTCCGAATTCAGCCAGAGTTTTCATCTTATCTCATAGTTTTACTTAATCCAGTCTAAAGATGGACATCCAGTGTAGAAATGGACATATTGACAGGGAGCGGGGGGGGAGGGGGGGAGAAAATCATGCCTACTCTCTCTGCCCCAATCTCTACATGTACAAGGTCCAGTTTCTGCAGAGAGATGTGTGTGTACCCTAAATGCACATAAGCTCCTTATGTGCGATCTGTACCCTACAAAAGCAGAGGTTCCAGGTTGCATATAGGTCTGCAAATGAGACTTTCAATGTATGGTGGTTCCAAACCCACCCAGCCCCATTCTTCATTTCTTCGCAACATCATCGTCTGTTGAGTGCTGAGATGAGAAGTAATGTAAATGTCAGTTAGCCTTCAGCAAAAGGAACAGGCGTGTCCAATTTTTGCCAGTTTTCTCCTCCAAATTCTTATAATCGTACGTTTGCTTGCTTTTACATGGAGCCTGGCTCTCAGTCGAGCTATCAAATGCTATTATGCCTCTCAGGACTTACTAGGGTTATTCCAAACCCAGGGATGTGCAAGTTGTGCGACCCACAGCAGTCATATGCAGCCTACCAACCACTTGATGTGCGACCTGCCGGATGCCTAACAATCCTCATGTTTTATTGGCCTTGGGCAGAGAGCAAAAGCAGGAGGTTCATCAAACCCCTAGGGAGCCACCCTCCATGGCGGATGGGTTGCTCAGCTTGGTGAGTTACACATTGCGCAGGAATGCTTCATTTCTGCTCAGCTGTGAATTTACTTTCATTCCCCCCCTCCCCTGCCAGCCTACCCATCTGTAGCCTCTGTCAGACTAGGGTGGAAGTGCGCATGGTGATTAACTGTTCTTATAAATCAGCAGCCACAAGCTCAAATCAAAAGTCTTGTAGGTCAAAAATAAAAAGTGCCATTTGTGATTGCATATATCCATTCTGAGAATCAGCAGATGAATATACCAGGGCACTGTTTAATGAAAGCAAACTCTTCCTAAAGAATTGGATGCTCAGAAACAAAAGCAGAGGCTGCTTTCTGTAAGCATCTTTTTTTCTGGTGACGGGAGGGGGAATCTCTTGTTAAAACTGAATATATCAAGAAGATACATACTCAGTAAGATGGAAAGCAGGTGAACATCTTTGTTTCCCCGCTAGCGGAAACATAAATGTTTGTCGCAAAATAAAATAAGACGGGTGGCATTTAAAAATCAAATAAAAAATTGGCAGGAACATATCAATGTCTACAGATTCCATTGAAAATTATTGATAAAGTTCAAATTTAAAAAGAGAAACAGAGCCTATCTACCCACGCAGGATAAAACACTTTGAAAACGTTTTGCAAACTGTATATGGAGTGTGTCCTGGGCCCCAACAGTTCTCAAAAACTGTTATAAACCGTTTTAAACCATTTTAAACCATTTTAAAGCAGTAGTGTAGACAGGCTCACAGTGTGACTTACTATATGCCAACAGTAATCCCCTTACAGTGGGGACACTCGTGCTGATTTCTGATTCTTTGAAGCATCTGAGGCGCTTAAGAGCTGCAAAATACCTGTGAGAGATGAAGTGCTTCATCTTGATCGACAAGCCAACCTTTCTTCAGGGAAAGCTCTAACAATGTGATCCTATACCCAGAAGCAAGTCCCATTGAATTCAATGGTGCTTACTCCCAGAGAATGGGTATAGGAGGGTAGCCTAAGATCCTTTCAAGAGGAGGGGGTTATGGGAAAGAGCAATTTCTAGGAAAGTGACAACATATGGCAGCAAATCATATTCTAAAGCAGAAAAAAGGGACCATACAATGGACTGGTTCGCACGATCACTGTGGTTTATAACAAACCACAGTGCTGGGTGCCATTTACCTAATTATCTGCTTAATGTGGCATCCAAACCTGGGGACCATGGCTTGTTTGAGGGGGAAACAAGCCTCAAATAACCCAACAACAGGCAAATCGGGCCAGTTGTGGTTACCACTTTGAAGTCAACAAGTTTGCATGGTTTCTGTTTACCTTGATTCTTCTAAAATATTTCCCCCCTTGGAAATGGGTATCATTTTTAATCTATAGTATTATCTCTTCATTATCTTTGGAAGCAGGGGGAACTTATGTCTACATATATAAGACATGTTGGCCAACTCTGCTTTAAATACGTTTCAGAGTTTGAAGTTATTCCAAGAGAATCATAATTACTTCCCTGGAAGCAAAGATATATAACCTGTTCTATTAAGCCAAAGCAACGGTTGATTCTTTTAAAATTAAAATAAATGCTGGGGTTCAAGTCTGTGTGGAACCCTGATTCCAATCCCAGATGCATAAGAATAGGAGCCATTCTGTTCTGAAAAAAATCACTTGCCGTGTTTTCATGCTTATAATTAGTGCTGTGCTGAAAATTTTGATTGTTCCATTTTTGTCATTTCATGGGGGTGGAAGGAAAATGAAAACTCTATTAAAAGAGGCTAGGATAGGTGAGAATTTCAGAGAATTTTCTCCTTGGGGAGGGGGGTGCAGGGTTTCCACATACCTTTTAAAGCGTAAGAAGTTTTGAGTCGTTTTCTTTCTATATTTTTTTTTTTTGAATTTTTATGAAGAACTGCTGGGCTCCTCCAAGTGTCACGGCTGTTTTTTAAAAAAAAAATAGAAAGAAGATGCCTAAACACTTTTAAAAGGATGTGGAAATGCTGTCCCCACTCGCCAAGGAGAAAATTCTCCACCTCCCTGTGAAAGAAGTAGGAAAACAATGCCTCTTTCACAGGGAGAGAAAAGGCTATTGAAAATTGGGGTGGGGGGAGTTAGGATTTGGCACAGTACTAATTATAATAGCCCTCTTTGGGGTTAAAAGTGAGGACATATGCTTTAAAAGGCATATGATGCAAGAACCTTGCTGAAGCTACACCGGTGCCTGGATGGAAAATTGCCTGGGAACCTTATATGTGCCATCATCATCATCATTTATTACAATACTGTACTGCCTCATAGCTGAAGCTCTCTGGGCAGTTTACAAACGATTAAAACATTAAACATTAAAAATCGATATACAGAATTTAAAACCATAAAAACAGACAGCATACATAGAAAACACCCCTTTAAAACAGCTTTGAGCTTTCAGCCAGACGTCAATATAAAACTCAACATATGCTGTTAAATGCCTGGGAGAAGAGAAAAGTCTTGACCTGGCACCAAAAAGGTAACTTTGTTGGCACCAGGCGGGCCTCGTCGGGGAGATCATTCCATAATTGGGGGGCCACCACTGAGAAGGCCCTCTCCCTTGAAAGGTGGGATATAGGTTTATGACTATGCATGTTTACCATCTTAAATTGCAATATTTGACAGAACCACTGTTTTTCTCTGAGCCTACATAGTTTAGAAATTTCCTAAATGCAATCAAAGACTATTTGCATTCTGTTTGTCAACAGGTCTTATGTGTTGGCAGTTTTGGGAGCAAAGTGAGTGGTTGCAAAGCAGGACCACACTTAGGGAGGCACGCCTGAGGGATAAAGCACATGCATTGCATGCAGAAGGTCCGATGTTCATTTCCAGGGATTTCTAGGTGGGGCTGGGAGTGAACCTGGCAGTGACTCTCTGGTGTTGCCAGGCAGTATAGACCATAACGAGCCAGATCGATCAATGGTCTGACTTGGCATAAGGCAGCTTCCTCTGTTCCTTGGGGGCAAGTATAAAATGAGCCTTTTGAGGCAACAAGCACAGACAATTCCATGTCATTTCGATATCGGAGGCAGTAAGCCTGTATACACGAGTTGCTGGGGAACATGGGTGAGAGGGGGCTGTTGCACCACATCCTACTTGTGGGTCCCTGACCGACAGCTGGTTGGCCATTGTATGAACAGAGTGCTGGACTAGATGGACCCTCGGTCTGATCCAGCATGGCACTTCTTATGTTCTTATGTTCATTTCTCCCATGGGAGAGCCACATGGGAGTTACTCTTCTGGGATATGTTCCCATGCAGCTGTAAATTGACTCAGCCATGTGGGTGGGGTAGATCATGTAGATCTTACCCACACAATGGCACTCTTCCTCCTGGTGGGATGACAGGATGAAAGTGAGCCTTGGGGCTGGGCACAAGCTGTAACTATCAATTGCTTGCTGTAACTATCATAGTGACAGATCACTGGGAGAGCACAGGAATGAATGCGGCGGCAGCTCACCTCCCATTTCTAGCATGCCGAGGAAGAAAGAGGACACAGGTGTGCCAGCAGATGTGGTCGGGTTGCTAATGAGTTTGAGCAACAATTAACATTATTGTGCATGGCTGCAGCCTGTGTTTTTGTAGTCTCTTGCCCCCGTTCAAAATATTCATTGCCGTTTCTACCAAATCCCACTCAGCGAAAATAATACTCACTGTTGTCACTATTAATTACAACTGCCTTATTTAGATACAGTTTGCTGCTGCTGTTATTCGGAGTGCGGTGCTCTGATATTCAAGTTCAGGCTGTGAACGAAGCTGGAGCACACTCTGTTGTAGAAGTGAAGGAATTATAGCAACAACAACAAGTGAATTGTGGGTCTATTTCTGCTTTGGTTTGTACTTTTAGCCGGCAGCAGTACTGAAATAGTGTGGTAGAGGAGATGAATGAACCCTCCGCCATTCAGCCTCTAGGAGCCCTTTGCTGGAGCTTAAGACTGTATGGAGGCCCATGTAATTCTCACGACGACGACGCCCGCCTCTGTAATAGTGTGAACCAGGCCTCTGTATAACTTGTATTCATGGGAGGAGACAGGCCTTGCTGGAGGTTATCTCAACAGGGGAGAGGAGGGGCTCATGACTTCCCCCAGCTGAATGGGAGCTCTGTTATCCTATGAATGGGTGCTTTGAGTATCTTTTGGGATGAAAAGATGGTCAAAAGTTTTGTTAAATAACTGGAATAAATAAAAATCTGATTAGGTTATTTTGATCTCTCCATCATTAAGATAATTTCCATGTCATGTTTAATTCTGCTCAGTTTCTCACGTTTCCAACATTACATTTGCTCATCGCATTTCCACACCAGTTTGCAATATTTTCTAAGTTCTCATGAAAGTCATTTTCATGCACAATTTCCCTTAATACACACATTTTTTGCACACTTCCCCCTAATATATGCATCTTTGTGAGCCCTTTTTCCTGTTGTATGCATTTTGGAACATTTTTTTTTTGTGAACTGCACTGGAAAATTCTGCAAAGTGTAAATATTTGCATGCTGGTCCATATGTCTATTTGGAAAGTGTGAATTTGGCACATTTGCATTAAAATGCAAACCGGGGGGGGGGGGATCTCACCCATCCCTATTAGACTAATGTATGAAGAGGTGGTGTGCTGTCCTTTTTACTAAAGGTACACTTGGAGCCGATCTGTGCGTCATGTGGCCCAAAGAGTTTTCATAACCCTTATGAAACATTACAAAGCTAGAGTGTAGATCTATTTGGAACATTTTAAAATACTATTTAAAACATTCCAAGGTACAGTGTAGATAGGCTCTTGGTGTCAAACCAAGATATGCTGCTATGAAATGTGTGGAACACTCCTTAGCCATACAGTTTTCAAACAACATCCATTCCGATCCCTTAATCAGAAGGTAATTTCATGCAGCACAATGTTAGCCAAAAAAAATATTCTGAAATGCAAATATGCACACACACTCGAGATTTGGCATTCCATTACTGAACATCCTTCACTCTATTAAAAACAAAGATTATTCAGTTCAAAATCTTTAATGTCTTGCTTCTTTTAATCTGTGAAAGCTCCTTGTCTGTAAGAGGATCATACATTACTGGCATTATTCCCACATTTAATGCATTTTGCGCCAGTGTAGGCTTCATGAATATTTGAAGTAGGCCAATGGTTGTGGCCATTTATTAAGCACTAGATTGCAATCTATTGGTAAATCAAGCATTCACTGCTGCTTGCTTTTGCGCTTGCTAAGAAAACAGTTGACTTGGAATGACAGGGAGTGCTTCATCGTAACACCCCTGACAAAAAAAGGGAAAGAGAAGTATTAAGGTTTTGAGCTGGGAGAAGTATTTCAGAGATCATTCCCTTCCCCCACCCCTCAAATATTTTAAAAAGCATCTCAGAGCTGTCAGGGAGTGTATAAATAGAACAAATCAAAGGAAGTGCCCTTTCATCGTATAAAGTGGCTTAATGTCAGTGCATGACCGTGTCAAAAAGCCACATCCAAAGTCCTAAATTGTTGTGTTACAGGTCAACAAGACCAGAAGCTGTTGGTCCTCTGAACTACATGTAATCTAGAAAGATGGCAGAGGTTCTTCAGAGTTGAAGTAACTAAATATAACAAATGCAATGCTCCTTGATTTAAAGGAAATGTAAGAGTACGAACTGATGTGATATCTCAGATGAAAAAAACAAATTTCCATTTGTCACATCTATCAGGAACAAAAACGTGCATCCCACTTAAATACCTCCCAGTCATAATTATTGTATAATTCTTTAACAATTCTTTGAGTAGTGCAAAAAAAAAGAAAACACTTTGTGAAGAATACCCATGAAATGCACACAGATGGCGCAAAGAGCAAAATGTAAGGTCATATGGAAAGACTAAAATCCAATTCATATATTATCTTGCGTCATCAAAGGATTTGTTTCCACATCATCTGGTCCCACTCTAGCAAGGTAATGTGACTGGAGGAACCAACCACATAGGCGAAAAATAATTATCTGATTCTTTCCCATCTAAATATCAATCAGCGCTCAGTGAGAGTTACTCTCGTAGAGGGAGAAGCCATGTCGTCATTCACTTCACCCACATCATCCTATGCCTAGAACGTTCTTGGAATGGTGTGAAACTGGACCATGCTGCTGCAGTAATGTAAACCAGCACCAGGGCAGCAGTTGGTTCAATAAACTGTTTCCAAATAATTGCCACATGATTCAGCATCCACTTCATGCTGAAGGCTATTATGAAAAGTCACTTCGGCTGCGAATCAAAACCCACTTACCTAGAAATAAGCCCCATGGAATTCAGTGGGGCTTACTTCTGAGTAGGCTTGTTGATCTGCTAATAAGTAAAATGAACTACACTTGCTAGAACACCCAAATACATTTTGTCCCACTACTGTGGAATAGGTCTGTAATCCTGTACTCTAAAACTGTATTTAGTTCTGCAAATACAATTGGCAACCTTAGCTATAGCAGAAGAAGATTGACCCAGCCATGCAATTTTCTATGCTTCTGAAACCCTCTGATGGGGGAGTGGCTGCCTATTGCTACCCCCCCCCACGCCCTTCACAACCACCAGGTATTATTCCAGAATCTATCCAGCGTGGCCATTAAGCTGGCTGTGTATGATGGGAGCTGTAGTTGAACATATTCGTAAGGCAAAGAATGATTGCTACCTCCCTATCACCTTTCAATGTGGACATAAAATGAGATGTGGCTAAATGAATGATTGAGTAAAGCCCTGGGAACACAACTAAAGATGACATCCTTTATTCCATTATCATGCAAGTCACTTCGTGTTAATGGTTCCTTACATGGCTGTTAAGGATACAAACATTAGTTCACTTAGAGTCACCTCTACTAAAAGAAAAATATCCATCGCTAGGATGTCTGGGGGGAAATGTAACTAAAAGGACATCCCTTAACCCCATATCTCTTCTCTAATTGCAGGTATACGTTATATGTAAATTACGCTCTATGCCAATTTAGTGAGTAAAACCCTACATCAATACACTCAAACTGAATTATCATGCAAATAAACTCCATTATAAGAGAATAGAAATTTGTACAAATCATGCAGCTGTCAGCAGCAACTACTCCCAAAATCAATGTTGCTCGAGCAATCAATATTTATCTTTATTATGGCCAAATATATCCAAAATGAAACAAGGGAAACATACAAAGCAAACTGATATCTGATTTTGCTAGCTTCTTAGCCCATGTGGCAATTAGTTCAGTATAGCGGTCATATATCTGCCCCTTTTAGCCAGCGCATCTAAAAATAATGATGCAAGATTGGTATTGGTATAAGAGCACTAAGAGGCAGATGGAAAGCCTGTTTACAGAGGTCTTGGCTGTTTGATGTTCAACAGTGTGTGCAAGGTGAACTACTTGCACTAGATTCAGAAAGAAAACAGCTATGGCAACAATCAATTGTGTCCTGCAGTAGATACAGCTTTAAATGCAAATTTATAATCCCTCCCTTCTTCCAATATTACAGACTCAGAATAGAAATGGATAACTCTGTGCCTATCCACATTGCCCTTAAAACGACTTATATTCTGTTTAAAAACATAGTTTTAAAGTTGTTTTATTATGTGATGGGACACACTGAGCAGTAGTTACGTTTCATAGTGACTGCTTTCTCTGTGTTCACTGGTGTATTACAGGGTTAATTCCTTGACTCTTCTTGTTTAGTTTCTGTTTTGCAGGCTGCTTGAGTTATGGAGACAGAAGTGGGCGGGTCAAGCAGCCTGCAAAACAAAAACAAAAGAAGAAGAGTCAAGGAATTAACCCTGTAATACACCAGTGAACACAGAGGAAGCAGTCACTATGAAACGTAAGTACTGCTCAATGTGTCCTACCACATAATGAAACAACTTCAAAAACCACATTTTTAAACAGAATATGTCGTTTTAAGGGCAATATGAATAGGCTCTCAAATGTAATATTTTCTGGTCATTCATTGTTTTCTCTCCCCCATAGTGAATCACAATCTAGATTGTTTGCTAACTGTTGTGTTATGTGGACTCTTGTTGGCATGTACTGGTTTCTTTCCACCTTCAAAAAAGGGGTGAAACAGGTTCTCAGGATGCTAAAATACTTTATTTCAAAGCCCAACACGTTTCGGCCTGTGTTGTTTTTTAAGGCCTTCTTCAGGGGGCTGTAATAGTAAAAATACATTAAATTATGTTTGCAGGGATAACACATAAAATAGTTAAATTAGAGGTTAAAGGGTTTAGAGGTTAGTTAGGCATATTGACACAAAGGCCTATGCCCATATGTAAGTGTGTGTGTGTGTGTGTGTGTGTGTATATCATTAAAACTTGTATAAATGATATAAAAACATATTTAACAAAAGTATTATATACAGATTCTTACTTGATAAGAGATGTCTGCAGAAATATTCTTACGATATTTACTGGCAACTAAGAAAAATAATCATTCCAAGGCCCTCCTTATATTCGAATTCATTTTTTCTCATTTTTTTTCATTTTTTGGGCTCTGCCAGGTGCTTCCATGTAGCAATGATAAGTGCAAGGTCTCAAAATACGTCATTACTGCTACCCTAATTGCTATTATCTGGAGTCACTGCAGGTAATTGCTGAGTCACAGGAGTGGCAAAAATTCAAGATCTAAGTTCAAGCCACTGGGATTTAGAGTTTTTAACCTCAGGATCCATTCTATTTCTTTTCTTAATAACAGTTAATTGTCTTGTCTATTCAGCTTTTCCAGAGCCCAAAACTTTAAGTCTGCAAAAGGATGATGTTGTGCTGCAAAGTGATCTCCTAAAGGAGCACCTGATCTGTTGCTCTTTAAGTTACTGAGGTGCCCTCCTATATATATTTTTTCAGAGGTCTAATAGTTTTGCCTATATAAAACTTTGGGCATTTGCACTGGATGGCATAGTTGACAAAAGTACTGTTGCAGGTGGTGAAATGTTTGAGGAAATATCTTTGCTGATCAGATGGATTTTTGAATTCTGACTTTGAGGGTGTATTTATAGTAGCAGCCGTGTCCACAGAGATGGTGACCCTTGGCCATGGAAGCACCGGGTGAAAAATTGGGTAAACTTCTGCCATGTTCTTTGTATTCACTCCTGATTAAAATATTTCTTATGTTCCTGGTTCTTTTAAAGGAGAACAAAGGTTTTTCCTAACACCCTGGGATATGTTGGACAATGTGCCAGTATCTCCTTAGCTTCCTTGCAGATGATTTGTTATATGGACATACGTTAGACTACAGTTAATTCGGTCTGGGACTATTATATTCTTTTTTGATAAAAGCTCTGATTGTGATTTTGCCTCTGCCTTTTTGAGGCCTTGTGAGATTACAGCATCGCGATACCCTCTTTCTTTTAATTGCACAGACAGTGAGCCTATCTACACTACTGCTTTAAAACAGTTTATAACAGTTTTAAACCAGTTAATAACCGTTATTAACCAGTTTAAAACTGTTATAAACTGTTTTAAAGCAGTAGTGTAGATTAGGCTGACCATATTTTGGAAACCAAAAAGGAGGACATTATGGCTGCCCCAAGTGGGCGTTATCATCAACATGTCCAGCCTCCAAGGGGGCATGCCCACCCAAACATGGCCTTGGTCACATGTCTGATTTCATAGCTCACATTTAAGACAAACCTGTTCTACATAACATCTTAACGTTAAAATCATTGAAATAAAGAACAAGTGAGACATTCAGTGTATCTGAAATTAACTTCATACACTCCTACTTTTGTAGCCTTTGCTGTACTTTGAAGCTTTTGCTATGCTTTGTGTGATACAGTCTCCCCTTCCTTCAAATATCTTTTCTGACTGCAAATCCTTCACTGGATGACCATAGTCTCACCTTTCCTAACATTTAACACTCTTTCCTGTCACCTTTCTAATAGCCATACTCACAGATTCCGCATACTGCTACCACTGAACAAATGAAGCAGTTGACTAGTGCAGAAAAATCTAGTACAACAACCTAGCATTCAGAAAGGGTATAAAATACTAATACCTTCCAAACATTAGAATGGAACAAAATGGACTAAAAGCTTGTTGCAGTCACTTCTCACTAGCACTTCTGGTTTATCAATGAGAACCTAATCTAAAAATGTGTCATTATGAGCCTATCTACACTACTGCTTTAAAACAGTTTATAACAGTTTTAAACTAGTTAATAACAGTTATTAACCTGTTTAAAACTGTTATAAACTGTTTTAAAGCAGTAGTGTAGATAGGTTCAGAAGTAAACAAGCCCATGGTCAGTAGCAATACAAAGAAAGGCCAGAACAGATGTCCATTATCACAATGCTAGACAAGGATCTTTCCCTCCTTTTATCCAAATATCTCCTGAATTTACACTGCCTTCTCCTCCCTCCTAGAGGAGAAGGCTATCAATGGCTAATAGCCCAGATGGTTGTGTACTACCTCCAGTATTCAAGGCAGCAATCCTGTGTGCACCAGTTGCTGGGGAACATGGGTAGGAAGGTGCTGTTGCACCATGTCTTGCTTTATTGGTCCCCAGTCAACAGCTAGTTGGCCACTGTGTAAACAGAGTGCTGGACTAGATGGACATATAAAAACTTCATATGTTTTTAGTGTGCAGAGAACAGAATCTGACAGGAATTACAGACACTGAGTCTATCTAGGGTGACCATCAGTCCGGTTTTGCCCAGACATGTCAGGAAAAAGGGGGGCAAATCCAGGTCCAGGGGGAAATCCTTGAATTAGGACCAAAATCTGGAAAATTAGCCCCCCGGAAAGGCCCGTTTTGGATTGGATCCAGACCAGGTAAGCCACACTTCAGTCCCATTGAAATCAATGAAGCAAGTTAGTCATGACCAGCAGAATTCCCACGGATATTAATGGGACTGAAGTACGACTAACATAGTCTGCCTCTAATCTGTGGGCAATCACACAAATAACAGTAGGTGCAGGTATAGGCCCAAAGGCATGATGTAAAAGGGTCTGATGCAAAAACTTTGCTGAAGCTAAGCCGGTCTAGATCTGCACAATGCCAGCATGAAAGACTGCCTGGGAATCCCAGAGATCCAAGCAGACCATTGTCCAGACTAGTTTAGTACTGTCTACTGTGGTTTATAACTGTTATGTCTGCCATAGTTCTGTAACTTTCATGGCCAGTGGTGTATATTTTTCTCTCTTGTCCTCTTCCTTTTCTGCAACATTTTTGTCATTAGGTATTGCTATGTCATTGAGGTAGTTGTGTTTTTCTTTTTTGTTTATGACTGTTATGTCTGGTCAATTGCAAAGTATCATCTTGTCCCAGAATTGTTCTGTCCCAGCAGAGCGTGGCTCTGAAACCATCTTTCTGGAAAGCACCTGCTGGTTGCGTGATCCAGGAGGCCAGGTTCTGTGAGTGCATAGTTGTCCTTGACAGGAGGGGCTTGCACTTCCTAGAATAAGATGAACAGATGTGAAGAGGCTGCAATCCTATATTCATTTGTCTGGGAGTAAGCTTTATTTAAATCAATGGGACTTGTTACTGTCATTTCTTTGGGCAGTTTTCTTTGGGTCCCTGATTAGGATTTCTGATGCCTTGGAACAGTTACGTTTAAGTCTTAGAAACTTTCCATATGGGAGATTGTTTCTTAAAGAATAGGGATGGGAACTATCGTATTTAAGTTATCTAGAAACATCGGTGGGTTTTCCATAGATGGAAGTGATAAAATGTTCTCCCTCCTTCTTCACTTTTAGATCTAGGAAATGAGTTTCTCTGGTGTTGAACTGGATGTCAAATTTAATATTGTCATTCTTAGAATTTACCAAAGTTATAAACTGTTGTAGATCTTCCCTATTCCCCCACCAAATGGAATATACATCATCAATATATCTCAACCATAACAGAAGTTGTTTTGCATATTACCCCTCTGATGAGAAAAAAAATCTTGTTCGTATTCTGCCATATACAGATTGGCTACCTCTGGAGCCATGGGGCATCCCATGGCTACTCCCTTGATTTGCCAATAAAAATTGTTGTTCAATTGGGAATTCCTGCATAAGGCTATTTCTGCAAGGGAGAAAAGGAAATGGCGAGGGGGGGGTGTTTTTCTGTTCTCTTGTCCAGTGTATGTTGTATGACAGGGCATCCTGCTGAGGTAGATTGGTATATAGGGATCTTACATCCATTGTCATCAGAGTATTTCCCTCTTGTATATTAATGTATGTGATTCTTGTGATTTCATAAATAAAATAAAACCCATCAATATACAAGAGGGAGATATTCTGATGACAGTGGCTTGAACTTAGATCTTGAATTTTTGCCACTCCTGTGACTCAGCAATTACCTGCAGTGACTCCCACATAATAGCAATTAGGGTAGCAGTAATGACGTATTTTGAGACTTTGCACTTATCGCTGCTACATGGAAGCACCTGGCAGAGCCCCCCAAAATGAAAAAAAATGAGAAAAAATGAATTAGAAGATAAGGAGGGCCTTGGAATGATTATTTTTCCTAGTCACCAGTAAATATCATAGTAGACTATCATCCTGTTAGGAGTATTTCTGCAGACATCTCTTATCAAGTAAGAATCTGTATATTATACTTTTGTTAAAAATGTTTTTATATGATTTATACAAGTTTTAATGTGTAATGTGGACAGGCTCCAGAGCCTTCATATTATATATATATATATATATATATATATATACACACACACACACATATGGGCATAGGCCTTTGTGGCAATATGCCTAACTTATCTCTTAACATATATATTAATTTATCTATGTTATATGTTATCCCTGCAAACATAATTTAATGTATTTTTAATATTACAGCCCCCTGAAGAAGGCCTTTAAAAACAACACAGGCCGAAACACATTGGGCTTTGAAATAAAGTATTTTAGCATCCTGAGAACCTGTTTCTCCCTTTTTTGTCCTGATTTGGATGCTTTTCTCCTTTTGGTTTTTCTTTCCACCTTCACCAGGAGGGACCATGATAGATCCAATTTCCTTTTTGATCCTTTTCCTCACAGAGCTTTTGATCATTAGGATTACATGGAATGATTACCTGGTGAGCCGAGTACAAATGGCATAAGGTCATTGAAAGAGGGGGTTAGACACATTCATGGAAGCTACTCCTCCTGATGGCTATATGCTACTTCGAGTATCAGAGTTGCTATGCTGATGTATACCAGTAGCTGGGGAACATGGGTGGGAGGGCACCTTTGGATACAAACCTGAGTGTATGCCTGAGGTTTTATTTTATTTCGTTTAGTACCACTTTTCTTCCATTATAGAACTCAAGGTGGTCTATATTGGGAGTGGATTCGAGGGAGGCGTGGATTCAAATCCTCCCATTCTTTAAGCCACACTAATGACCATAGAGATCACAATGGAGCCTTAGGATGGAGGAAAGAAAGGTAGCAGCCCTAAATGCATTTACATAGGGGTAATATTTTCCATTAAATGCAGTGTGACTTACTCATGAGATTGATCACACTACAAAGGAGGCTCGAAGGGGGTTTCAATGAGCATGGGAGGATTCAAATTGGTATTAGTTTATATGATGATCATGTTGATGATGACACTTGCTGTCTCTTAATTTGCTTGTCTGTAATTTTATTATATTGCTCTTATTTGTATTTTTAAATGTCTGTATGGTACTTAGAGGATCTTGGTTGATCCTTGGTTGAAAAACAGTATATAAATACATAGTAACAAAACGTACTTGGTTTACATAGACAAGGGTCAAAGTGCTTTTCTTTTCTTTTAAAAAAGAAAGGCTATGCTCATTTACACTGTGCTGACAACACCGCTACAGTTATTATATGGAAGTTGTTGTTTTTAAGAAAAAACATATATTAAAATATTCTTTAAATGCACTGCTTTCTAACAATTTAGCCTTGAATGTATCTAATGTCAGGTTTTTGAATCTTGCTGAATTTCTCTCTCACACACACACATGAACACACACCACACAAACTCGTTTGCTAAATCTGGCAAAGTCAAAAAGAAGCCACTTAAATTGCCTTGTATTCCTGCAAGACATTTGGATAACAAAACAGAGGACTCTGAATGACTTTCCAGGATGAAAAGAAACAGGTATTATAAGAGAAACCTCCTGTAACTGTAGCCATATCTGAAATTGCATCTATTGATGGCGATGCACCGGGAAGAAAAGGTTAACGGCAAATGAGTCATAGATTTATGTGTTAACAAAGGACTTCCTAATGACAAATAAAGCAGGATCTGTATGGGCAAAGGTGACCTTTGGTGGCTTGCTGTTGTTATTGTTATTTATCATCATCATCAGTAAGCCACTGTAGTCGTGGCCCTATGTTAAGGGTGAGTTGGCTGAATCACATTCCACCCTTACAACCAGAAAACCAAGGGCTGAGGAGGGCAGATTGTAGGCTGTACGGCTATTACTGAGAAAATGGCTCCACAGACTGATCTGAAACTTGGCATTGTAGAAGAAGTGGGTGTGATGATGGTCCATTCTGATATTGAAGTAGAAACAGCAAGACATTACATTTTTTATAGGAGCTTAAAGTTTGATGTGTGACCACCAACAGCTTGACAGATATTGTCTGGGGTTTTTTTTCCTTTGTAGACTTGCACGTTGTTTACTTTCTAGTAAAATGTCTCTGTTTGTGCAGCATCTCCTGAAAAACACTTTGTCATCTGTGGTAAGGGAGAATGTGTAGTATGTGCTGTGCCCCAGAAATATAAGTCATTTGTAGTTTCGAAAAAAGTGTGATTTTTTTCACCCCATTTTACCTATGAGAGTCATAAGGTCAAGTTCGCAGGATGGGATATGGAATAAAATGGAGTGGGACTGCAGCCTTTTGGTGCAATGTGAGCATCTCAATGCTTTCTGATCCTAATGACCCACTGTAGATAGGTTCTGATGGGACTGTGTAAGAGAGGAAAGAGAGATTCTAAGGAGACTGAAGAGGAGACAGAGGGGCCATCTACACCAGCCGTTTATTCCTGAATAATATCGCAGTCATCCCTACTGGGCCACATGACATTCACCTACTCCCGCGGTGATCTCAGGTCGACCCCTTAGTTATTCAGGAATATTGCTGACTGTATTTGTCATGGCTTTTCCGGCTCTCTGTACAATCCCAATATCCATGGCTAGTGTGCCCCCTTTTCCCAAAATGGTTGCTACTCGACGCGAGCTCCCGGGTCAGCAAACAGCCAACCTGCTGTCAGGGGTGTGTCCAGCAGTTTCGAACGTGTGCTGGAGTGGGCATCCACCATTTTCAACACATGTTTTGATTGGTTATTGGCGTGTTTTGCTGGCAACGATGTGTAGTCTTTTAAACACAAACATATCAAGGTGCAGGAGTGATTCTTCAACACAGTATCTATTCCCCCACCCCACCCCACCCCCGTATTGCTGTGTGTCTGTGCTGGTGCGCATCTCGGAGGAGTTACTAAAAAAAAAATTCTGTGCCCCGTACCTATCTGTCCAGTCCAGCCCACTTCTGCCAATGTACCTTCGGAACTGCTGTCACAGGGCAAACGTCATCCTGCAACGGCTCTTCTTTTCTTGCGGGAAACTTCCCTCGTGTGTGCCCCATGAGTGACGATTGCAGAAGCAAGAAACCGCGCAATCACCCCTTCTCCCTTTCGAAAGGGATGTAGATGTAGATGAGACCAGAGATTGTAAAGGAAGATTCTGAAGAAACTGTGATGAGTCAGAAATGGAAAAAAGAGGTCTTGAGGAGGCTTTCAGAGAACAGGGGTGCTGATAGGGAAAGTGGGATTACGTTGGGAGGCAACTCTGGGATCCGGGTTCATGAATACAGTTGTGGATGAGGGAGAAAGTTGCTGACTCCAAACTAGCATGTGGTGCATTCAGTCGACCTGGAATGGAGAGGTGTAATGTCTTAACATTTGAATATACCATCCGGGCATAATAGTGTAAGAAAGTTGATGGTGTAAGAAAGATAGCCAGCATCTTTGAAAGCCAGCTTAGCCCTTTTCCAGAATGTGGGTTTTGTAAAGTTGCCCGGCTAAAGATGTAAAATTTCTGGTAATTTTGAAGCCATGGGGAAAACCCATTTTTTCCCATTTTGTTTTTGTTTTTGTTGTTGTTTTGTTTTGTTTTGGAAAAAAATGGATTTTTTTAAAAAAATTGAAAAAAAATCAATATTATAGCACTTTTTACAAATTGAAAGTAACTTTGTTACTTTAGGAACATAAAATGTAGTTATGTACAAGTTGGTTTGGCATAAAATTATCATATTTGGTATATTAAAAGTATAGTGCATTCAAGCAATTATTACAAATTGAATTTACTTTTTTAAATTTTTGCCTTAAAACACACACACACACACACACACAAATGGAGCTACAAGCTCCTGAACAGTAAGGAACCTCTTTGGTTTTGCCAGTTTGTGAGGCGCAGGCAAAAAACAATTTAAAAAAAAAAACACAGAAGAATCCATCAATATTAGTAACAAAGAAAAGTATTTATGTCTCTGCTAGTTCTCCACAGTGTCAAGCAGACATAAAGCACCCATTCCCATAAAAAGAACTGAGACCAAGATTCAATGAATATACATGAAATTTAATCAGAGTCATTTCCTGAGCTAGAGCTATCACTATCAGTTTCAGTCTCTGCTTCAATGGCAGTGCCCCCTAGAGGCAGAAATGCATCTTGCTCTTGTATTTATGAGTTGTAGTCTCAGTTTGCAACCTAGGACTTGCTTGTCCTCGGTGCAAAGAAATTGTAATAATCTGATAGTGTGCATAGTTTTTAAAAATCTTTTGGAGAAGTAAATCTATAAACAACTTGTCTTAAACATTGTATGCATCATGCTTAAATAAAACATTCCATAATCCATTTTTTCTTCATTTTTTTTTTCAATATTTCAGGGGGAAAACAAAAAGGCTTCGGGGGGGGAACGGGGGGGAGGACGGATTTTTTTTCTGAATTTTCCACTTTTTTTCTGGGACTTCACATCTCTAGTTGACCCTGATGAAGAAACTCTTGGTTTTAAAATGTGGATTCAAAAATGATTTTCATTGGCACCATTGAGAATGTGGTTTGTTTGTTTTTGATTGTATCCTGTTTCCCTTCTTGTTTTTGATTGTGTCCTGTTTCCCTTCTTGTTTTTGTGTGCACTTTGTAGAACATATAATATTGGCCTTGTAGCAACTATGCTGGCTTCCAATTTGTTTCCAGGCTTAATTCGTGCTTTTCAGGGTATCTAAAAAAACACTTCCTCTGCTATGAAACTAATGGTAATTTACAGTCTTCTTCAAAAGGTGTGGTATATGTCCCACCACCAAGAGTTGTTCAGTTGTTGGAGATATGGGACAGGGCCTTTTCTGTGGCAGCACCCCAATTGTGGAATTCCCCACCAGAGAGGTCAGATTGGTACCATCATTGTCTAGCTTGAGCTGGGATGTAAAGACTGTTTTGCAAAGCCTAGCTTTTGATGGGTTTTAAATAGTTTTACTATGCTGTCTGGATGTTTTGAAGATGTTTTGTTCTTAATTTGATTGCTTTGGTATAAGGTGGCTTTAAAAGCTGTATATTGCCTGGGGGATGCTTTTCAACAGAAATACGATTTATAAATAGTCTCATAAAATAATAATTAAATGCATATAAAATAAAATAAATAATAAATAAAATTTGGAACATGTTTCTCTGAAAGGCGACAGCCTATGTTAAGCACTTCAATACCGCTATAAAGCAGTAGTGTGACTCCTGCCTTTTATATACCGCTTTCATGCCACTTTCATAGTGTAATATCCTGCTTGGTGTAGATTGGGCCCAAGTTGATTTAGAAAGGGTTCAGTTTGAAAAGCATTGCCCTAGTGTACCTGTATGTAACTGCGCACACGGTTTAACAGATGACGGCAGCGATGTGCTGCTTGCTAACCTTCCATTCTTCCTAATCACTTTTTGGGAGAGCAAAAATTGTTGAAAGTTCTCGAGTTGCTTAGGCTGATCCTATGAAAAGGAAGACAGGGCTCAAGTAACTTTAACAGTTGTAGAGAAAAGGGAATTTCAGCCGGTGTCATTTGTATGCAATTAGTTCCTGGTGAAATTCCCTCTTCATCACAACAGTTAAAGTTGCAGGGGCCCTGCCTTCTTTTGTATCTGGTCACTCTAGTATAGTGCCTGCAACTTTAACTGTTGTGATGAAGAGGGAATTCCACCAGGAACTAATTGCATACAAATGACACTGGCTGAAATTCCCTTTTCCCTACAACTGTTAAAGTTACATGAGCCCTGTCCTCCTTTTCAGATGGTCAGCCTAGAGTTGCTGCTGTTCTGTAATAAACACAGCCGGGGCCATCTTGAGGTTAAGCATTTAATTAAACAATGTTATTTTGTTTTTGGATGTAGCAAAAAAAAAGAAAAGAAAAGCTATCCGCAAATATTTGCCATCCAAAGTCAATAGGGGCTTTTCCAGAAAAGTATGCATATATAAAACTTGATCTTTGACACTTTGCATATTGGGATCTCGGTGTACGATCAGAGCAAAGAGAGGCGTCCCTTCAGTGTATGACTCACATTCCAAAGAAGCAGGAAATGTAGAGCTGAGAAGAGTAGCTCATACACAGCAAGGCCGCTTCACCAGAAGTGTGGAAATCAGATCTTACCCACAACCTTTTTTTAAAATTAATCTTTTTTCCTTTTATTGTGAATTTAACAAAACAGAAAACAAATCGCAAGAAGAAAAATGAACAGAAAATAACATGCATAGAAACATCAATATTCCATCAAGTACAACATTCTCTTTAAAAAATGGGGGAGACTATGCATCAGTTTCAAGAAAAGCAGATCAAATATTCATATATTTATCCACTCGCAAGAGACACTTATATAGCTCCCATTCAAATGTTGGTAGTGTTGTTAGGTCCTTAGTCCATTGTGTTACAGGAGATGAACATTTATCCTTCCAATGTACCCACAACCTTTTCCCAAAAAAAAGTAAAATGAGTGTAAGAACGGGGTTATTTTGGTTGAAAAACAAATACTTTTTATTTATTTCTGTCATTTATATTGTGCACTTTTATAACAAGGTATGCTTAGAACAGCTCACAAGGGTTTAAAATAGAATGATATAAAACAACAGCCGAAATTTGGGAATGATTTAAAGTCAGTGGTCAATTGAAAATCATTCATACAGTTCCAAATTGTGCAGAAATTATTTGTGAAGAGTTATTCATGTTGCATTGTTCACAGTATTACAAACTTAGGAAGCTTCCTTATACCAGATCAAACCATTGGCCTATCTAGCTCAGCATTGTCTCCTGGCCGAGGCTCGTCATGGTTTCAGGCAGGAGCCTTTCTGGCAGGCATTCCAAGACATTTTGGGTTAGACATTGCACTAGTCAACAGACAGGGTCCAATCCAAGCAATCCTTTCCGGGGGAGGGGCTACCCTGCCTTTCCAGACGGGCACTGCCTAGTATTGGTTAATCAGGGTCCTTAATGAACTCTTGAGAGCTCAGCAGCTTAGATCTTTGTATTTTTCAGATAACTTCTCTCTTCCCTTCCTCCTCCCTCTCCACTCCTATCACCTCTGTTAACTTTTTCAGTTAGAGGCTGGAATTGGGCATCACTAGAGGGAGAAGCCTCGGATGCTGCAGTTTTTTTGTTATTTTTTTGTGAGCAAGGGCAACCCCTCACCCACCAGCTACCTTTGTGCACCATCTGAAGCCATCACCAGAATGGACATTGGGAGCCATGCCACCCTACCTGGGCAGGTAGGCCCAGAGCACCACAAGTTCCAGGCAGGCCTTAAGCTCTCCCTATCCAGGATGAAGCCGGACCAAAGGGCTTCACCCTCTCTTTTGGTACAATCCCTGCCTGAATGCTTGGAGCCCTGCCCTTGCTCTCCCTAACCAGGTAGTGGCTGAGCTATTCAGCCTTTTTTCATTTTGGCCTCATTCTCCCTACTTGGGATGAAACCAGGCTATTAGTCTTTGCCCTCTTCTTTGGCACAAGCTGTGTCTAGATGCTTGCTCTGCCTAACCGGGTAATAGCTGAGCTGTCGGGCCTGCTAATATTGCCCTCGCATGTGTGCATGATGCCTTTTTGGCTACATATATTCTTCCTCCCCGCAAAGATTGGAATTACATGGTGATGATTCCCTGTCCCCTAACAATTCCCCCAAAGTCTTGGGCATCTCCTCAACTGGCGACGGGCATCTCCTAAGTTGATCCATGCAACAGTTTGGAGAAACAGAGAAATTGCATGTTCCTCAGTCACAATTTTGGGGATCTGGAGCATCTGTCAGGTGTTGGCAAAGTGGGCCTATTTGCCCATCAAGGTTGAACTTTTCCAAGCGCATAGGGGAAACCAATTAGGCTTGAAAAGCCATGGTACTGTATACTGTCCCTCATTCACAGGCAGGGACCATACTTTCTTCCTTCGGAATGGTCTGGAATGCCAGCCCTTGTGATGGGCACAGGAAGTAGCTGCAGTAGCTCCAGATCGTTTGCCGCTTTCTCTTTGCGCTTTGGCTCGCCATATGTGGGTGGGGGGGGATTGCAGCTTTGAGAGCCTAGAAGAGAGTGAGGAAAATATGAGAAATGGGACTTGCAGCGTCCTCCTGATCTGAGTGACCAGAGTAAGTTTATTTCATTTAATCTGTGAGGCTTTATATGGATTCGGTTTTTTTATTTATTAAATATTTTGGAGAGGGCTGCTTCTCATCCTCATAGATACGGGGCAATGGACAATGACCATGACGAAACCTAATCACACCAAGATTTACAAAACTAAACAAAACCCAGTGTGGGAGATGTACAGGTGGAGACAGGAGAAATGCTTCACCTGTGGCTTATCCTACACTGAGTAGGGGGTTGGACTAGATGACCTTCAAGGTCCCTTCCAATTCTATCATTCTATGTGGATTGTATTGGCTACCAGTTGGGTACTTGTAACATGGAATGTTAACTTCAGTTGCACAAACCACATGTGTCTATTTCAGTGAACAGACATATCTGGGATTTAAGTCCACCACTCTTATTACTGACAGTAATCTAGCTACAAGGTAGTGGTGAAACTGGAACTAACCATAGAGTAGAATACCATGCCATATGTATATCGCCTAAATGATGTGTCTGCTAAGGGTATGGCCCTTAACAGCTGCAATTTCCTGGCATGTTGGAGCTTGGGTGAACGTGGAAAGCCTTTAACTTCATATGTTAAACTGAAAGGTTTTTGTTAATTGAATAATAATAAATAGCTACTGAAACGCCACTGAGGGACCAATGGACTTTCAGGCAGGAGAGTTAGTGTGAGACAGTAACTGCATAGATGCTCATAGAACTGAGAAACTGGTGTCAATTACTGGCATCATCATGGCATCATACAGTTGCCTGGGCAATTCCTTTCCTTTTAACCACAGTACTGTATTTATAAAATTGGAATATTGGTATGTACTTTAGGATATTGTGAGTATGATACAAGGCTTATAAAGAGATTCAAAATTGTTGTAGAAACCATTCTTTCTTTAATGTCAACGCACACGCACCCACCCAGTTTGGAAGATTGATGTTGGTAACTGTTCTGTTTCAGCCAGTGAGCCCTATGATAGCATCAGATTATGGCATGTCCACTATGGATCTGTTTGACATGGAGGACTTGGGGCAATTCCAACTTGGATTCCAACCAAGTAGGAGTCAGGTTTCCCAAAGAGACAGGAACAAAAGTAAAACAGCATCACGGAGAAGGCGGAGTGATGTTGAGGCTGGAAGCTTGCTTATATGTTGCTCCCACAAGCAGCAGTTTGTGGCTGAGCTTGAAGTATGGTTTTGGCTTCATTTAGTGTGGTTAGACCTGCCTCCTTATTGACTGAGGCCTTTACCCTTAAAGGGGCCTGAGCTCTTTTAGCAGCATTGGGCTGAGATGACACAGAAATAGCTGCAGTGAGCAAATGTCTCCCTGGCTTCAGAGTCCAAGGACAACAACGTGATCTCCTCTGGACACAGAAGATTTTGTCCCTGAAGAACTAGATCCTAAGATGGTGGAAACTTTGTGACACCCTTCTGTAACCAAACCCACCCAGCAGTTTCTTCACCAGATCACCATTCAACCCACAAGAGGAAATGCTGTGTTGGCTTTGGTGGAAGGAAATGAAGGATCTCAATCAATTTCGCTTGGTCAGAAGGAATCTGTCTGTGGGACTTTCCTCTTGCGAACTGAATATATCCATACACAACGGATACATTGTGGAATACATCCATAGCATGCTGTCCACAGTGTGTCAATAGACAAGCCACCTGCTGCTAAAACAATACTTGTACTGATTGCTGCCATTTAGATTTTTGGTTTTGGAGCCAACCCAAAATGGCAGCCAAGCCGTGACCATTGCATGGGTATGTACATGCAGTCAGGCATTGTGTGAAGAAACAAGGCTGCTTCTTCATACACAATTTTCATGGACAAATGGAGAAGCAAGTCTTTTTGGCAGCAAAACATCCACCCAGTGTCCAAGAAAAACAGAATGCATGCTGAACAACGCTTCTGTTTCCTTGCTTCTCTCTGTGCAGTTATAAATCAGAAGAGATTAATATTCTTGAATTATAGGTGGCAGAATCTATCTTTTTGAAACAGTTTATCGCAAATGTGGGTTTACCTCTTCTTCTTTTTAGAAAAACAAAATAGACCTTTTGAGCTGCTTTGTACATTCCATCAGTTCTGGATATTAGGAAACTGGTACTTTGTCTGGTACTTGCTTTTTTTTTCTTTTGTTTGGGGCAAACATAAAACAAAAGGGCAGGATTTGCATTCTGACGAAACTCAGCAAAACCCACAGCATTATTCTATAATTCTCTGTTTAAGAGAACCTCTCCTTGCATGCTTGGGAAAGTGCGCATAAAGGATAATATGATAATGCACATCAAATATTAATGTGCATTGACACCTAATCTTCTGTGTACATCAGGGCATTACAGCATGAAAGAACGTGCATAAAGATGTTGGACTGGGATACTGGGGGGGAGGGGGGTTGCAACCATTTATCATTTCCTTCCTTTTGTCATATAGATATAGATATATATGAAGAAATCCTCCCACGTGCTCACCCCATCAGCTTATACATTTAGCTGGAGTCATGCCCTAGTAGTAAAATGACTGGTGCCTTGATGACGGCCTATTTAGTTACAATAAAAAGCCGATTGGCTTAATGTGCAATCAAGAAAGGAGTGACATTTATTGCTTCAGTTTTATGATGCTGTGAACTGAGCGAGCTTTTGAGCCTTACAGTGCCTTCAGGGGGCACGGGATCACAAGCAATGCATCTTATTTATACTTTTCCCAATTTCCTACTAGCATTTTAGCAATAAATAGATTGTGTTGCTATTGAGTTTTATGTAAGTATGTTTTAAGAGAGGAAGAATGTGACTTTCTAGGTCAGAAATCTTTGTAGGTTCGTTAAATAGATCGGCAGAGATGCTAATTCCATAATAAGAAATAAGCAGGCTCTCCCCCCTCCCCCCCCCCCGGTTCTAGGTTAGTGCAAGTAGCCAATTAGCATCTGCACTCCCTCCATGTCCCTTTGTGCCTTTCACGAACTTTAATTTAGTGCTATGCAGAGATGGGGCTAAAAACTTGCTGCTCTTTTCCAGGCAGCAAAATGTCTTGGATTGGGACTAGTCACAGCAGGCTGCCTTCCCCTGCTTTGACCCCATACAGAGACACATGCATCTACTAGCTCTTAGATATTGTGAATGACATTGTCCCATCCCCCAACACCACACACACCATAAAACTGTATAGAACCCAGGGTCAGACGAGCTATTTTGGCACCTGAAACAGAAAATCCCACAATCATGTCTCCCATTTTGAGTGTCATCAGATGGGGGGGGGATCGCGTTTCTTTACCGTCACTTCCCCCCTCCCACACACACACACTGCTTCTGTCCTACGCTACTTACTCTTTCTTCACACAGGGGAAGAAAGAGGAAGTAAACAATGGCCACATGGCCCATTCAGCAGCCGTTTTTATCACGCCGCTTTTCCTGCACACACCAGGAACTAGTGGCACATTTCGTTGTTTTTTTTAAAAAAACACGGTTTTACCAGGGACTATTTTGTGACAGAAAGAAGGCCAGAAGGTGTGGGAGATGGATGTCCTCATCAACAGGATCTGCAAATATCCATAAGTGGGCAGTAACAACCCTACGATAAAACACTTGTCTGATGATGCTCTTTTCGGCATTAAAAAATGAATAATAACAAATTAAACAATTTGCTGCTCTGTCGTGACACTCAAAATCTGTTGCTTGAGAAAGTCGCCTCACTCAGGCTGCCCCTGACTGTGATGAGGTCTTCCTCCTCAGACACCTATGGTAGCAATAAGGAAAAGTGAAGAGACTGTCTACCCTCCAAGCTGCTGGTGGTGCTCAGTAAACAAGCAATGCTCAGTAAACAATGAACCAAAGAACAGGGCTGGCCTCCACTCCACTGTCTCACTCCCTCCAACATAAGATGTGCCTAACTTTGCCTTGTCTCTCTGTCACTGCTACAGCATGCTCAAGGGATGCCAAGACTTTTGAATATATCGAAGGTGGCCAACTCCTGTGCTCTTTGGAGGCTTTCTGCACTCTAGGGGGCTGTCTATACATGGTGAAAGCCTCGTGGTGGCTGCGGATCTGCGCTGCGTCGGTTAGTCGACACAGGCGCAGTGTCACAGCCACCACAGGAGTTTCCCATGAAGCTGCAGCTTAAAAAAGTCAGGGATTTACTCTGACATTTTCAAACAGAGCACCGTCAGTATGGCCCTTCTGCCATTGGCGCTCCGGGGCCAATCCGGGGGTGGTGCCTGGTGGAAGGCGACTGGCTATTGGTCGCCTTCCACCAGGAATAGGGCAGTGAAAGCTCTAGTACCCAGATGGCTGCCCAGAAACCCCCATGCCCCCTCCTTGGTGTCAGGATTACCCGCCGCCGCCCAGGGAGAGGGAAAGCGTTTCCAGGGTTTCCGAAGGAGGGGGCAACCAACCCAACGCCGTGAAGATGGCCCCTAGGACAGAATTAGAGGGCTTCTTTCAGCCCAAGGGCCAAACTCAATTTTGAAGACACTCTCAAGTGGCACATTCCAGTGGTGGGAAGGGCTGAAGACAAATGCAGGGGCACCAACCCCCCCCCCAAAACCCAACATACTGTAGTTTAACGCTCTTACTGCCAGTAGCCTGAGGAGAGGCTTTTCAGCCTTTTAGAATTGGGAGGGGGGGCGGGACTGCAGAAAAGCCAGAGAAATTATTGGCGGTTGGACGGGGGAAGGAGTGGGGCTAGAGCAAGGGGCGTGACTATCTGGGTAATCCTGGAGGGCTGGATTGGGATCCCAGGTGGGCCAAATTTGGGCTTTGCGCCTGGAATGCCCCTGCTCTAGAAACTGATCCAGGGACCAAACAATTGTTTTTACCTCACAAACTGACCCCGTCATAAATGATGAGGCGACATATACTTCACAGTAATGGAGTCTATGGGCCCAAGTGTAACACTGTATTTTAGTTCATGAATGTACAGATTAAAAACATGTTACATGTAACAAATGTGGAAACTTAGTACTTTTTTTTTCTTTTCTTATAGGCAAATGAAAATTGGTGGGGATGCCGTGAGCCAGATAAAATTGGTTCAGGGTTCAGATACTGCCAGTTGCTTGCTCCTGCTCCCCGGATATAAAAATAGATAAAAGCTACGGTTGCATTCAGACAAGTCAGCACATTTTTCATGACAGACAATGTTGGCATTTCCCATAAGAGGCCTTCTATATATATATTTATAAAAAGGATACAGATCTGTCTTGAAGGAGAATCTTTTACAACGAAAATGAGCTTGCAAAAAACATAGGAGATAGTGACTGTCACACTTAAACCAAACTGTAGGAGGATGGAGGGGTTTTAAAAATTTCTTGCAGTAAAATTCATGGGAAAGTGAGGGTCTACGTTTGAGAATTGCACTCTCCTCCTTCTCCCGTCCTCCCACCACCCACCTCTGTGTATAGATAGATCTATGTTTAGTACCACTCTTTCTCATTAGAGACATTGGGGTGAGTTGGCACCACTCCGCCGCCAAACCCCACTCTCTCGCTGGTGTGTAGCGACAGCAACTTGTCCTAACGAGGGCAGGCAGCATGGGCTTTCCAGCATCATTAGGCTTGCCACGGCCACCCCCTCCCGCCGCTTCTGGTGACCAATAGGAGGACACCTTCCACCCGAGAATGCCCCTGGAGTGGCTCCAAGCAAGGACAGGCTGGTGGAAGAGATGGGCTGCCTTCACTCTGGCTGGAAAAATCAGGGTAAGTCCCTAACTTTTCAGCCGCACATCTTCGCTTCTTTGCCCTGGGGTGGCTTTGAATCTGCAGCTGTGTCATCTAACTGATGCAGCGCAGATTCGGAGCCACCCCGGGGCAAAGACAACGTCAAGACAGCCCCATGTTATCTTTTATGCCCACAACAACCATGATAGGTGACTTTGTAGGTTAAGCCGAGAACCCAAATTCACCTATGGCTGAGTAGAGATAGGAAATTGGTTTTACCTGGTCCTAATCTGAAACTATAACAGCTATGCTATACTGGCCATCCCAAGCACATCTCACAGTCATAAACCGCAAAATACAGAATTGCTCCAAAAGACTGAAACTGTGAAGAAACAACAGTACATGCAGCTCTTAAGAACAAAACCCAGAAAAGATCTAATTATGACTATTCAGGGACTGGATCAAATCTGGATCAAATCAGCATACATCCACTAAGACAGGCTAACAACTATGTGATAGCATTTTTCTACTGCAATCCTTCCCAGTGACATTGCTTGCTTACGATCCCTTCTGTTCTCATATTCATGCATGATTTCTCGATTAACCTATTTAACTTGCTTTACAACAGTAGCTGGCTATCATCAACTATGCTGGCTATCTTCATTTCCTTTATAAATAAAACTTGCACAGAAACACTAGTGAGATTGTGAAGAAAGACTTTATCAGATAGTGGCCCATTGGTTATGATGTGGTTATTGGGTTTTTCTCATGGAGAGATACTTGTTCACATTCATTGGCTAGCAAAAGCACATGGGACAAAAAGCAGAAGAAGCCAGGAAAACAAGGCAACTGTTTGAGCCCAGGACACATTCCATATATAGTTTTCAGAATGTTTTCAGAGTCTTATATCCTGCTTGTTGTAGATCTGGCCCAAGTTAGTAAATGGTATAAAATATTCTTTCTTTGAAACAGGTTTCCTAAGCACATGTCAGGAATTAGATTCAGCCTCAGTACAATGAGTACATGTGAATTAGATAGCTCATTTCAAGGTTTACTGTACAGGGAAAGATTTAGGCTACATCTCTGAAACAATATTTATGCTATCATAGGTGGGCAGTAGACTTCGGCAGAAGGAAATCTCGTGTATGATGGGATTATGCTAGAGATGTAAAATTTCCAGAAATTTTAAAACCATTGGGGGGGGATAGTTTTTCCCAGGTTTTTTGTTTTTTAAAAAAAGGTTGTTGTTTTTTTTGAAAAATTGAAAAGAAAATGCAATATTAGCATTTTTTACAGATTGAAAGTCTCTTTGTTACTTTAGGAACATAAAATGTAATTATGTACAAGTTGGTTTGTCATATAATTATCACGTTTGGTACATTCAAAGTACAGTGTATTCAAACTATTATTACAAACTGAATTTACTTTTTAAATTTTTGTGTATTTTTTTTTTGGGTAACAAATGGAGCTACAAGCGCCAGAACTGTAAAGAACTTCTTTGGTTTTGCCAGTTTATGAGGAGCAGGCAAAAAACAATTATAAAAAGAAACCAGAAGAAACCATCACCATTAGTAACAAAGAAAATTATTTATGTCTCCACTAGTCCTCCAGTGTCAAGCAGACATAAAGCACTAAAAAAAGGGGGGAGGGGAAAAACAGGGGGGGTTCCCCAAATTTTTCCATCTTTTCCGGGCCTTCGACTGTATGAATGGATTATCGATTTGTCTTGTATACTGGCTCTAAGTTTTGTTGAGTAGAGCAGAATCCACCAAAATGCATTTATTTTCAGTTTACAGCACCCTGTTTTTGTGTATAGTAACACAAAAACCAATGAGAAAAAAAATACCTGGGTTTTAGTATTCTGCTCAGCAAGAGGTTCATACTCTTTACCCTTTAAAGAAGTTACATTTTTGACTAAAATAATTTATTTTCATGGGAATATGACAGTGGATGTGGACAAATTTTCTCATTCAGAACAAATACATATAAGCACCAAAGTCAACAGGAGAGGTGTACCTAAAATTAGAATTGGATGGATCAGTCTATTTAAGGTCTCTGTCACTTTCACAGGTCCATTTCATCCCATTTCTGCATTAATCTGCAATTTTTAAAAATCCACATGGAAATGTACATGTTTGTGAACGTATTTCCTTTCAAATATGCATTTGTGAATGTATTTTCTCTCAAGCAGTTTCTCCCTGCAGACCTCTGTTCTGTGCAGATCTTGCCTATGATTACAGAGGGAGAGGAAAGTTGTGGGAAACAATTGTTGTGTCTTAAAGACTGCTTGGAATAACAATTGTTGTGGGTGGAAGCTTAAGCAATGAGTTTTATGGCAGAGAACTGGCTTCCTAGCTGTACAGAGTGATGATTAGGGCTGTGAACGGATCCGGATCCAGATCCTGAATCTGATCCAGATCGGATCGTGCCCGATCCAGATCTGACAGATCGGGATCCAGGTCAGATCTGGGGGTCCGTTCACAGCCCTAGTGATGATGGTAAGCAATGTGCTTTTAAAAAAAGAGGTGGGAGCAGTTTAGACCCACACAGGAGCCTTGCTAGCCCCTTGGAATTTTCCCCACTGCTCTACTGTATGTGTGAGGATTCGCTGTAGTTCTGTGATGAAGAAAAGGCACTCCACACATGCTCAGTGTCACATTCCTTTACCACGCCACAACAAATAAACCGTTGTTTATGATTAGTTGGTGACAAACTACCTTTCTTAAATTTTACCAACGAAGCAGAAAGTGGAGAGATGCAGTTAGGGAAAAAATGAGTATCCCCGATATGTGGCCATGACCTTCCAGCTATTTAACTTTTTCTATCACCTGATTGATCAGTCCCATAGTTCTGTATGCACTGGAATTTGTGCGTCAGGGCAGAATGGCGAGCAGTAACGGGATGGCATCCCACAGCTTGCAGCTGTTTGTAGGGAAGGATAGAAGTTTTTATTGTGATTTTATTATCATTAAATGTATTCTTTTATCTGAGCTGCCGTCAGTTGTAGAAACGTTTTAAATAAATCAATCACAATAAATAACTACTATGCGACAGAGGATTATGCATAAAGACAATCGTCTCCCTGCCTTCCTCAGCCTCATCCAGTGTTTCTGTGCTCATTGCGAGTCTACGTGACATCCCAGTGGGGAATCCTCACATATTGTATATCGTAGGTTGTAGGGTGGGTACGATTTCACACACACACACACACACACACACATACACCGCTGCACTGAGTGCCAGGTTCGGGTGACATGCCAACCCGAGCTGCAACGCAGCGAATAATGCAAATGGTGGTCGCGCATGCATCACAGGGGCAGCGGGAGCAGCCACGATGATTGCTTCCCTCACTGCGATCGTCCAAACCCGGTCACCACAGAGAGCTCAATTGAAATTTCTGGGAAAGATTTTTCAGATAAAATTTTTGAGTCTTCCCTCTTTTATTTTTTTTTGGCCCCCTCCCCCACTGAAAAAGAGCATTTTTGCAGAATATTTCCTGCTGTGTGTGTGCGCGCGCGCGTGGGAGCAGACATATTTCCTTCATGGACCTTTTGGCAACGGCCTGTTTGACAGGGCTGCCCATTCCTTTTTGCCCTATCTTCACATTGCCCTCATGCCACCACAGGGAGCCCCCATTCAACGGTAAACCAGAGCTGAGCAAAAATGGTGCCATGAAATTCTCCAGCCCTTTTGCAGGCAGCAAAATTGGGGCTACCATTTTGCTGAATATTCTCTGGGGGGGGAGGGGAAATTCTTCAACAGTTGCTTTGCAGCAGGGCTGTCCATCAGCAGTAGTACTGGTGTGGCTTCTTCCTTTTCTCCAGAAATCCCCCCTCCCCCCGGTGCTCTGCTTCTGCTAACAACAGCGCCAGCCGCTGTGATGGCAGTTCGGGTGCAGTTTTGCATCCCCTGCAATGATGCAGACCTAGCATAATTGCAGGGCATAGTGAGAGGAGGGAATGGCTGCGCATCTCGTGAGGAGAGGTGCATGTAGTGATTTGGCTTTAGACTTAGGCTGACCAGATAAAATCCAGGTCAGCACTCATGTAACTTTAACAGTTGTAGAGAAAAGGGAATTTCAGCCAGTGTCATTTGTATGCAATTAGTTCCTGGTGAAATTCCCTCTTCATCATAACAGTTAAAGTTGCAGGCACTATACTGGAGTGACCATATACAAAAAAGGCAGGGCCCCTGCACCTTTAACTGTTGTGATGAAGAGGGGATTTCACCAGGTACTAATTGCATACAAATGACGCCGGCTGAAATTCCCTTTTCTCTGCAACTGTGAAAGTTACATGAGCCCTGACCTGAATTTTATCTGCTCAGCCTACCTCTTTACAAGTTATTATTTCAAGAAGTATAATTGATAGGGTGACCAGATAAAATCCAGGTCAGGGCTCCTGTAACTTTAACAGTTGTAGAGAAAAGGGAATTTCAGCCAGTGTCATTTGTATGCAATTAGTTCCTGGTGAAATTCCCTCTTCATCACAACAGTTAAAGGTGCAGGCACTATACTAGAGTGACCAGATACAAAAGAAGGCAGGGCCCCTGAAACTTTAACTGTTGTGATGAAGAGGGAATTTCATCAGGAACTAATTGCATACAAATGACATTGGCTGAAATTCCCTTTTCTCTACAACTGTTCAAGTTACATGAGTCCTGGCCTCCTTTTCGTATGGTCAGCCTACTTTAGACTATGCAACAGCAACCTGAAGGATGTCTGAAATAGATGCAAAGCAGTTATGAGTCCCTCCCCCTCCCAGATATGTGCATAGGCAATGAAGGTCACATGTGACTCATGATGGGAGCTACTTGTAGGAATCTTGACTTCATATTTTGCTGCACAACACGAGTTATACGGTACACACACACACACACACACACAGAGAGAGCTTGAGCTTTTTTGACACTTTCTAGTTTCTCAAAAACGTATTGCTGCATCTACTTAGTGCTGGTCATGGTTATTCCACTTTTCCAGCTCTCTAAATTGCAGCCATTTTTAAAAGAAAAACGAGACATTTATTTTGCCCTTAAGGTACTAAAGCATGCAAGCTAATACAGTGCTGAGGTCTCCAGAGATAGGTGCAAGCTCGATGAAGGTTATATTGTAATTGAACTGAAAGAGAGAAAGGGTTAGAGTTGGGTGCAGAGTGGGAAAGGATTGCAAGGAATTTTAATAAGAGATGAGGAAGGAAGTGACAAACAGGAGGATCTATCTGCTGGCTTTGTTCACCCGGCTTCGGCAGCCACTTAATAAGCCTGCTCCAGAGCCCATGCAAATCAGCATGGCTCTGTCCTCCACTGAAAGACATGGGAGCCAATGCTATTCCTAGTCCACATAATAACAGTATTGGCTGCAGCTTAGGGATGGGTGGATCATTCTAATTCTGGCCCGTCTCATTTTCACACGAGTTCGTTCATAAATCCATCCTGTCCGGTTTACTCATCCGTCCGTGATTTTTTAAAAAAATAATAAAACCATACAAAAATCACATTTATCTATTTAAATATGCGTTTCCTATGCATTTTATCCTAAAATGTTCATTTTTGTAAGCATCTTGAGCCAGGAACCGTATCACAAAATTCAGACAACTGCATTCCAATCTGCATATTCATTCAGGAAATTTGAATTTGGTCGGTTCACCCCAAAAATGCAGACTGAGCGACATCTTTGAGCATTCTTAGCCTCAGCTGAATTTTAGTCAGGACATTTGAAGAAGACTTATATGTCTAAACCAGTACTGAGGTCTCTGAAAGGAGCTCTCCCCTACCTGTGCTCCTGGTTAAGTGGCAATGCCAAAGACTGAATGTTGGACCTTTTCCCACATTAAACACAATATGGGAAATCAGAGATCAGATGTCCTGAAGTGTAACTGCGCTCTCCCCACGAATGGATCACAGCCATGTTGCTAGGGAGAGGGTTTGCCACTTTTCTGCTGTGCCATTTTTCCCATGTACATCTCCCCCTTCCAAAAAAAAAAAAACATTATTTGCCCAGAGTGGTCATGTGCCCTACTTTACAGAGCACAGCCCTCTATTGAAGGATTATCATAAGACAGCTTTTTAAATTATTATTTTGAAGGTGTCTTCTATTTGAAGGGCTGTCCAGTCCACATTTGGTTTAAAGATGAAGAACCATGCAAAGGTCACACAGGTCACAGCATCAGAGCCTTCCCCACTATGGGGGCGGGTGGGATATGTTGTATTTCTATAGCAGGGATCCTCAAACTTTTGGGGTCAGTGAGCACATTTGGAATTTGAAGAAAGTGTTGCGAAAGCTCTCATAAAATGGCTGCCGTGGAGGTGGGCATAGCTCAGAAGGCAAACCAGTAAGACTAAAAGAAATATAACTTGCCCAGGAACCTAAGTACAAAGCAGAGGTGGGGTCTGAACGCCACGTTGGAGTCCCCAGTTCTATAGTAATTATTTCTAAATGTTCATCTATAAATATAAATTAATACATGCACATTTTATGCAAATTGATGCCTTCATTTTGGCCTCTTCAGGGAGATGTGAAGGTGCCCACCGTATTTGCTCTGCTAGGAAAAATATCTGGATGCTTGCATATTTAGTTTGACTCTGAGCAAAGAGCACTATTGTCAATTATACTTCTTGAAATAATAAAAGGCAGGGCCCCTGCACCTTTAACTGTTGTGATGAAGAGGGAATTTCACCAGGAACTAATTGCATACAAATGACCCTGGCTGAAATTCCCTTTTCTCTACAACTGTTCAAGTTACAGGAGCCCTGACCTGGATTTTATCTGGTCACCCTATAAAAAGGTACCTGAAAAGAGAGAAAACAATTGAGGGGAAAAGAAACGGCATTGCCTTTTGCTTTTCTGGCCCAAAAGCAAAAGTAACCTGTCTAGGCAGGGATGGGGAGATGTGGTTCAGCACAACTGCCTAGCCAAAGAGCAATGAAAATGTTTAGGGACGTATAGCATCTAAGATAGGACTGCCAGCTACAATCGCAGAGCCTGTCACAGAAGCCAAAAGAACCCTGAAGAATGAGGCAGCAGGCAGGAGCTGTGTTTTCCCACCCTGTTGCTTGCATAAATTTGCCTGCTCTTCTCTCTCACTTGCTTTTTTTTTTTTTTTTGCCTTAGCAGGCAGGAGAAAAGAGCAAATGGGTCTTTCAAGTAGCAGGCTTCTTGTGCGATGCCGCAGCTACATGTGTACATCTTGCTACCCTTAGGGTGCAATCCTAAACACACTTTCCTGGGAGTAAGCCCCACTGAATGCAGCAGAACTTAACTGCTGAGTAAAAATGTAGGACTGCCCTGCTAAAGCTGCAGGTCTGAAGCTGAGGAAACAGCGACAGAATTAAGCATACTTCATTTAAAGGAAAGGCGATTAGGAGAGGAACACATTAGCAGTTGCATCTTTAATGGTTGTTCAGAAGAGGGAATTTCAGCAGGTGTAACTTGTCATGCAAGCTGCAACTGCTGACATCTTCTTTTGCATCTGTGGTTGCAAGGCAAGTGAGCATCCAAGATGAACACAGAGGGAGAGAATAGTCTCAGGATGCAGAAAACAATTTTACTGATGGAAAGCCCGACGCGCTTCGGCCTCTTTCTTTATTATTAGGTAGGCTGACCATATGAAAAGGAGGTCAGGGCTCATGTAACTTTAACAGTTGCAGAGAAAAGGGAATTTCAGCCGGCGTCATTTGTATGCAATTAGTACCTGGTGAAATTCCCTCTTCATCACAACAGTTAAAGTTGCAGGCACTATACTAGAGTGACCATATATAAAAGAAGGCAGGGCCCCTGCAACTTTAACAGTTGTGATGAAGAGGGAATTTCACCAGGAACTAATTGCATATAAATGACACCGGCTGAAATTCCCTTTTCTCTACAACTGTTAAAGTTACACGAGCCTATTGTTAGGTCGTCTTCAAAGAATTGTAATAACATTTGCAGGATTATTATTATTATTTTGCAACAGATTGTCTTGTGTGTAAACACAGCCACATGTGTTTACAGCTATTTTGAAGCTTTTTGGTCCTTTGAGTACCAAGCTAGCTAATGTTTATTTTATTTATTTATTTTAAACATTTCTTGGCCACCTTTCAGGGGAGAGGCCCTCACAAGGCAGCTTACAACACGTTGACCCATTTGGAGCTCTGTAGCCACTCCAGATGCCACGTTAAAATTGTTTTTCAAATATTTTTCAGCGCCATGGGGGTAGGGAGAGTCGGGAGGGGGAGGCAAAAATTGCCCCTGAATTTCCTGTTGTTGTTCACCCCTGAACTACACAGATTTAAAATATACATGTGGAGCAGCAGTGCGACCAGGGACAGATCTACACCAAGCAGGATATGACATTTTGAAAACGGTTTGAAAACTGTATATGCAGTGCGTCATGGGGCCCAACAGTTGTCACTACTGTTATAAGCCGTTTTAAAGCCCAGGAAGCTGGAGTGGAGAGAAATGTCTATGAATGTAGGAGACTGTGATGGTTAAACTCTGCAGGAGTGATGTTAGATGTGAATCGCTTACCTTGAGCAATGCTGTTCGGAGGCAATGTGTAGCTGTGGGGAGAAAAGGCTTGCTTGTTTGTTATGTAAATACTCGCATATTCCTAGAATATGTTTCCATTTTTACCCCAACCATTAAGACAGGCCTCTTTCTAGTATATTTGCAAATACGATATTGACTTTTATAGACTTATTTATATAAAAAGCTAGTCAAAAGTCCCAATCCTAAACAGAGCTCCTTGGAAGTCTGATCCACTGAATTCAAAGGGACTCCCAGGTAAATGTGTTCCTTCAGTTAAGACCAAGGTGCATTTTTACATCTTGCTAGTAAAACACAAAGACACAGGCAGCTGTACGGTTCTTACTCCTGCCCTTGGCTCTCTACCAGAGCTTCACTCTCTGTTATGTTGTGTTTGGTATGCAAGGCAAGGCAGCACTAAATACATTCCCCACTTTAGTGCATTTTAGCTTGACATATGTCCAGTAAACAGCATTTTCATCTATCTAAAAAAAAAAAAAAAAACACCACCTGATTATTCAAAGCTTCTTTATGTTATGAGACTTTGGGGTCCTTCAAATCATTTTCATTATGCACTATGTAATAATAAAACGCTCTGTGCAGTGCCCAGATAATTCCTTGCATGGTCTATGTGATTTCTAATTGTTTGAATAACAGCATGCGATTGAAATGCCATGCATAAGCCCAGCTGCACCCTCCGGGAATAAGGCTTTTCTCCTCTTGCTCTTAGCAAAGGCAAACATTTGAACAGGGGAAATAGGTAAAACATCACAGGGAACCACTGGACAAATTATACATGCCAAGCCACTTAACAAAGAAAAGCTCAATGGGGACAAAAGGCAAAGTAAATAAAATGCACATTTTAATAACAAGATCTCTCCAATCTTTTTAAAAAGAATCATTTTCGGTTGTTTTTATTTTCCATTACTAAAACTGCAGTCCTATACTCACCTTGCCTGGGAGTAAGTCCCATTGTACTCACTGGGGCTTACCTCTGAGTATAGACATGCAAAGGATTGCACTCTTATTCCCCTTTACATAAGAAACAGTCTTGCCAGCAAATTACCCAGAGGCGGCTTCACTGTACATGCATTGCAATATGTATATTTCTCTTTGCACTGGTGGAAATTGCGTGTATACACATATGCACACTCGTATACATAGGATTTAAGTTGAAGTCCTTTATTGATATCGGTACGACATAGCAGAACTACAACTATTGGTTCAGAGCAGCTTATGTTTATTCTACTGCCTGCATTAGCGCAACTGGCATCCCAAGGGTTCAGCCTGGCTCACACCTAGCCCTCAACACCTGATCCCACAACACCCCACTATTCATGCATCTCAGCGGCTTTCTCTCATGTAAGTTGAGACAAAAACCAAGGGTATGCTAACCTGCTTTCGCAAGTGTGATCAGCGGTAGAGAGTTTGACCCCATTCTTGCTGTACATACGTCAGCTTCTCTGCGCACTGTATGCCAAGGCATCAGCCAATAGGAGCAAGCAGCAGCAAAGGGACATGTGGGGAAATTCTACCATATGCCTTCTTGCTGTTTACAGTGGGGAGGAGGGACTTGCGCTTCTCTGCCTTGGCTTGTACAAGTCATTCAGTGGGCAGAGTTCTGCTATGATCATCCTGTTGAATGACAGAAACTGAAGAAGGTGAGCCTATCTACACACGCAGGATCAAACACTTTGAAAATGTTTTGAAAACTGTATATGGAGTGTGTCCTGGGCCTCAACAGTTCTCACTGCTGTTATAAACAGTTTTAAACCATTTTAAAGCAGTAGTGTAGATAGGCTGACAGTTTTGAGAACTGTTGGGGCCCAGGACACACTCCATATACAGTTTTCAAAATGTTTTCAAAGTGTTTGATCCTGCATGTGTAGATAGGCTCGGTGTGTGGGTGTGTGTGAGTGTATGGGTGTGTTAAAATGGCCTTTTAGAAATGTATCAGCCCAAAAGATACTGATTTGTATTCAAAGGGCATTTGCTAATTTTTATGAACAGAAGCAAATTTTAAAATAATTATTATAATTTAAACAGAAATAGAGCACATCTCACCATAGCTTGGAAGCCTATCAGCAGGTGACCTGTGTGCTAAAGGAATAACTTAGTTGGATACTGCCCATAGCTTGCTTTTAAATATATATATATATATATATATATATATATATATACTTTTATTTAGAATGTGAACTGTCACAAATCACAATCGCCCAAATTAGCATCAATAAACTAAAAAATAAAATCACAGCTTCCTTGCCAGATATGGTCGACCTTATGCTGACAGATCTTGTTGACAGATTTTCTCTGTTGTGGATTTACTGCAGCTTTTGAACTCTGTCATTGAACGGGCACTGAGCTTCTGGCAGTGGCCAGTTCATGAAATGCTTTGGAGAGGGATGTCTGAAACAAAATTCCTAAAAAGACAGCTTATTACCATTACAGTACAGTAGGCGTAGAAAAGGGAATTTCAGCAGGTGTCATCTGTATGCATGCAGCACCTGGTGAATTTCCCTCTTCATCACAACACTTAAAGCTGCAGGAGCCCTGCCCTCTTTTGTATCTGGGGTAGGTACTGTTTGTTAATCTTGCTGCAGTTGGTTTACAGGGAGTTTACTTTTTAATGTTGACTGTACAATTTTAGATATTTTTTTTCTTTGTTGTAAACTGCTTCAGATTTTGCAAAGGTGAAATAGAAATGTTTCAGGTAAATAAATAATCCTGAAAAGATCACTTGAAGTATTAGAGAAATGTGTATGTAGTGGAGGTCATGTGGATAGATGCCTGGATTACTCTGAGGATGTTTTCACAGGTCTAGATAGATATAATTGGGTGTATATTTCTGTTCTACAAATTATCACAGAGGGATGAAAAGAATCAATGGTGGGTGTACCAGTTTCTATAATGCTTCACTTGCTGTGCTCTTACAGATTTTCCTTTGCCTCATCAAAGCTGTAGGATAAGAGACTATAGTTTGTCTTATACACAGAAACCATCCAGTCATTTCTGATTAAGCTTCAATCATTATATTGCTGAAAGGAAGGCCCAAACATTACGTTCTACAGTGCCGCTCCATTCAAAATTGTAAAGAAGAATTCCATTTTATCATCTTATGCTATGCTAGTGATTATTCTGTGCTCCTATGCAATTATCTGTGAAACATAAATAGGACAATCTCCCATTCTTTAGCACCAAACATTCAACTTTTTATATACAATTCATTTCATTTTTCTTTTTAAGCACCCTCTCTTGACAATGCCTTGCAGGGGCAATCTTCTATAGCCATTCATGCTGTATAATACATCTCTCTCTCATTCCTCCTGTGTTACACAAGCAAAAACACTCTCAGTACATAATAAGATATGATTTATGAAGTTGGGGGCGGGGAGCATCAACAGACAGTGAGTTAGGCCACACGCTTTCACGCCTAAGAGGAAGATTCCAGCAACAGAAGGAGGCCATTGCCTTAAAATGTATCTATACCACTTTCACTGCCATTGTTGAGGGATGGTTTTGGACTCTGAAGAGATGTAGTTAGAGGTCTTGAAAACACGTGCTTGCTTCAGGCTACTACTAGTATGTTCAACTTGCTGATTTCTACCATCAAATTCCAGATGTTGCCAAGACTAGGCTGACCATATGAAAAGGAAGACAGGGCTCATGTAACTTTAACAGCTGTAGAGAAAAGGGAATTTCAGCCAGTGTCATTTGTATGCAATTAGTTCCTGGTGAAGTTCCAGTTAAAGTTGCAGGCACTATACTAGAGTGTAGGCTGACCATATGAAAAGGAGGACAGGGCTCATGTAACTTTAACAGTTGTAGAGAAAAGGGAATTTCAGCCAGTGTCATTTGTATGCAATTAGTTCGTGGTGAAATTCCCTCTTCATCACAACAGTTAAAGTTGCAGGCACTATACTAGAGTGACCATATACAAAAGAAGGCAAGGCCCCTGAAACTTTAACTGTTGTGATGAAGAGGGAATTTCAGCAGGAACTAATTGCATACAAATGACATTGGCTGAAATTCCCTTTCCTCTACAACTGTTAAAGTTACATGAGCCCTGTCCTCCTTTCCATATGGTCAGCCTACTAGAGTGACCATATACAAAAGAAGGCAGGGCCCCTGCAACTTTAACTGTTGTGATGAAGAGGGAACTTCACTAGGAACTAATTGCATATAAATGACACTGGCTGAAATTCCCTTTTCTCTACAACTGTTAAAGTTACAGGAGTCCTGTCCTCCTTTTCATATGGTCAGCCTAGCCAAGACCTCCCATTCTGAACATATTGCAAATTTTTCACCTCCATGGGTTTGGGTTTTATATTCTGGGACACGCATAATTCTGGGACATGTGCCTGAGTGGAACCTTTAATCTGCAGGCCTGAATATCCTTCATTAAGCTAGGGGTTGCCTGGGAGTTGTTGTCCCTTTTTTGGAAATAGGCTTTACAATGAAATGAACGAGAGACTCGGTATCTATCTACCACTGGTTTGGGTTACTCGTGAGTTGCTATACTGGGTCCATTGGGGATCATTAGGCTTTGCAGAAAATGTATCAGTCTGTAAATGAGGACACTGTTAAGGTTCCTCACTCCAGCAATCTCTTAGCGAAGTGGATTCCTGCTCTTTCCTCTGCCTCCCTAGTACTAGAACATTCATAGTAGCCTGATTAAGAAAGTTTTTGAGGTGCGTCTCTCCTCCTCCTTGCACAATGTAGCAATAGATAGAAAAGGAAAGTGGCCACCATAGTAGTAGACAAGAGTGAAAAAGATCCAAGTGCACAGCCAATTTGAGCCAAGTTGATGCCAGTGGGTTAAATTTAAGTGCTCTGCATTCATTGGTTTATAAGCTGGGCTTTTGAACACAAATAAATATATATGCCCATATGTACAGAAATTTCGGGGATTTCAGTGCCTGTTGATGTAGCTTTAGGTCCTCAGGGAGCCTCTTGCATGTCTCTCTATTTAAAAAGATGGGGACACTCTCATGAATCACACCTATTTTATGAAGTTATATTCTGTGCTCAGAATTGTAACACATCAGGACTTTGGTAATCCTTCAGGTGAATATGGATGAGTTCTTAAAAAGATTTTCCCCTATTACAAATTGATGTGAGAAGGGGCCTAAGTACGTGGTGGGTATATCTTAGCTTAACTTTGCTATCCGAAAATGATGGGATTTGTAGGGAGGCCAGGCTTAGCCTGTGTAAAGAAACCTCTTTGATGTTCTCATGGTTTCTTGATCCTGAGGAAAGTAGTGACACCCTTTACATTATCACTTTTATTCATCACTGTTCATCACTGTGCAAATATGAAGTAGATTTATTGATATACAACTATAACTGGTTGTCATAGGCATGGTGATAAAATGGTCAGGCCAACTGGTGTTTGCTCACTTCCTTACACAGCAATCAGAATAATATTTTCAATTCAAAGGGGAAGTAAACTTTGAGGTCTCATTTATATATTGCCCTCCCAACCCTAAGGAGCATCTGTTAAGAAGAGCATCTGTTAAAAGAACATAATAGTGGGCCTCAAAAAACATGCAATTAGCGAGAGGCAGAATTCTTCGGTTCAGCTCTGGAGATGTTTCTGAGGATTTCGATTCTCCAAAAGTTTCAGAATCCTTTGGAATAGCTCCCAAAATAGGAATAGCTATTCTGGGCTCTTAAATACAGTGCAGAGTAGCTGCCTGTGTGTAAAGAGCTCCAGCAGGTTGCACTGGTCAATGATGTCATCATCCTACATCACTGTGAGAGCCCTTCATGCAGGGAGACCTGTCGATATCCCTGGGGAACACTAGTCCTTACTGCTCATGTCCAGAGGTCTCCAGTGCATCATGCAAGTTGATAATATAGTCAAATAGGTTGATGACACACCAGTGCATCTTCACATACTTTATGAGAACTATTTTGGTAAGTCAACAGTAATTTAAACATCCTTCTCATTGGGAATTTTGTCTAGATATTGTTCCAGAGATAAACTAAACTGAACTGGTCAGGGTTCCCAGCGTCTCACATGGAAGTTTAAAGTACTTCGATACAGATTTTCAAAAGCCAAAAAATGGCTCTTGGGCTGTAATCCAGAGTGCAACATGACAGTACGTCTCAAAGATATCGCTGATATATTCTTTCACATAATCATATCTAGGTATAGTGACTTGGGCCACAATCCCGAATGCCCTGAGGGCTGCTCCATACATTAACATGGCAAATGTGTTTGCTGTGTACCTCAGTGTTGTACCTGTGTTTCCCATCACAAATGTGTAAATTGTGGGCAACATTATGCTTGTTGGGAACATTATGCATCCTTAAGCATAATATATGTACCTGTTTCTAGGAGCTCTGATTGGTTGCCAATGCAGGTCTGCATGCAGCAAACATGTTTACCATGTAGAGGTAAGGAGCTATCCTAATATAAGTCATAAATAAGTAAAGTTTCATTGATTTTAGTGGAATTTCAGCTGATACAGCAGTTTAAGAATCAGCAAGTTAAGGCCATTTCACTTGGGCATGTGGCATATACTGGAAAACTGCTTGAAAGTCCTATGCATAGTAATTCCCTTCCCATTTTCCATTGTCTCTGTGGAGAACCTACTGTATTTCTTCGATTCTAAGATGCACTTTTTCCCCCATATAAACGTCTCTAAACACGGGGTGCGTCTTAGGATCGATGGCGTCTTAGAATCGCAGTTTTCAAATTTTCCCACACTTTGCACAAGGCACCATACGTTTTGTTTTTACGCAGAAACCCCGCCTCCATTTTTTTCCCTTAGAATCAAAGCTTTTTTTTCTGTTGGTGGTACTGAAATTAAGGTGCATCTTACAATCGATGGAATCTTAGAATCGAAGAAATACGGTAAATCACAGTGGTTATCTGAATGTCATTTTCACTGGAAACTAGGGATATGTAGGCTGACCATACGAAAAGGAGGACAGGGCTCATGTAACTTTAACAGTTGCAGAGAAAAGGGAATTTCAGCCGGTGTCATTTGTATGCAATTGTACCTGGTGAAATTCCCTCTTCATCACAACAATTAAAGTTGCAGGCACTATACTAGAGTGACCAGATACAGAAGAGGGCAGGGCCCCTGCAACTTTAACTGTTGTAATGAAGAGGGAATTTCACCAGGTACTAATTGCATACAAATGACAACGACTGAAATTCCCTTTTCTCTACAACTGTTAAAGTTACATGAGCCCTGTCCTCCTTTTCATTTGGGCAGCCTAGGGATATGTGATGGTGGAAATTCTGCTTTGTTTGAGTCCAATGGGATTCCACAATATTTCTGTCCCCGTAAGCAGCAGCAGACTATATTTACCCCACTTTGGTACTCCCATTGACAGATGAGACATACAAGAAAATTAACAAGGACACATATTGGACAGCTGAATCTGTGCTTTTCCACTCTTGAGAAAGACCAGGATTATTATTTTTTTAAATGACCCATGTTTGCGCAAATTTCTGCCATTAAAAAAAACCCCAGGATCTGCCTATTGGATCAACTCACAACAGATCAAATTGTCAACAGCATGGTGGTGGGGGGTCGGGGGTGGGGAGGCCGCAGTGGAACGAAATCCACCAGGGCCAAACAGGAAAAATCCATCAAGTTTTCATCCCTCCAAAGGGAATTCTCACACATCCTTTCTGAAACCCATGAAAATGTGGTACACAAGGGCCAGTTGTCCTTCTAAAGTCTAGTCCTCTATCTGTACTTTTACTAGCCTCCTTCCTGGTATTTTGTTCCTAAATGTGCAAATTGATATTATTGCTGCTGCCTCTTTCTGTTTGTTAATTTGTTACCATTTATACCTCAAAATGAACTCCATAAATTATACAGGGTGTTCAACATGGTGACGTTAATATTGCTGCTGATTTTGCATTCCTTAGCTTTGAAAAAAAAATGAAGCCTTGCAGAGATTTAATGTAATCACACACACACACACACACACACACACACACACACGCATGCACACACGCACTGTAATAAGTCTGAGATATATATTCTCAAAATACAACATCACAATAAAAACGTGGACAACAATACAAGGGAGCCGTTAACTTTTTAGTTTTTTTATGCTCACTTGCTCTCATCCGGTGGTTGATTACAGGTAGTGGGAGCTCTGGTACGCATACATAATTTTTCAAGGTGGTGGTGAGGAATTTTGCACGTGGAACAGTGCAACAGAGCGCATGCAAAACTCTGGATTGAAGCAGCGTGCTATTATAATCAATGCAAATTTTATTCATGCTTAACCATGCGTAGCGTTTTAAGTCACAGCGGGCATCCGGTCGGTGCTTCCCATTGTGACAAAATTCTTTAAATAAAAATACCTAACTTTTTTTTATATTGAAAAGCTGACACTGTGGCCAAATTAAGTATGCAAATAGGTACTGTGTTGCATAAATTATTATGTCATTAGTTTCCATCGAAGAATATGTGCATAATCTTAGCCCCCAATGGTCTTTTAAATTACAGGATTGCGATATTTCATAATTTCTGTGATCATTGCTCTCTTTGCATCCTTCTTGGGGTAGAACTAGACATGATGGGGGCTGTCATTCACATGTCTGCCCTAGATGAAGCAGAGGGCAGGAGTGGTGCAGGAAAGGGGCAGGGGACCCCAATATTGTACCTTCCTGCCATTGGTTCTTCTAAACAATTGTTTTTATAACTATCATTTAAAGTGTGTATATTCTGCCCTTTTACTGCATTTGCAGCATTCCAGGCAGCTTACTACAGTTTATAATTGTATTTTTTCAAAGTCCAAGAGAAATGAAACCATCATCAACAGGCAGCAGAGTAAAAACAGAGATGGGTGAAGCATATAAAATAATCTAAAGGCAAATAATCGGGGTGGAGGGGAGCAGCCATAGTAAAACTCCTCCTCCTCACTCCCACCATTGGTACCACTTGTTTGCTTGACAAGCAGGAAGTCAGTGAGCAAGTAGGCAGTGCCATCTACTGTTTCTCCTTCTCACCACCACCATTGTCTGGACCAGAGCAAGAGATAGGTGAACAAGCAGGTTGTGATGGTGAAGAGGAGGAGCAAGCCCAGGCAGCTCTTTCCAGCGGACCCCTACTGGGTTGTGGGCCTTAGCAGGCGCCCACCCATGCCTACCCTTGACACTGGCCCTGCCCCGGCAGGTCTAAAGGAGCAGGTTGGTATGAGAGAAGATCATCCTTTATGTATTCTGGGCCCATACAATTTACGGCTTTAAAGATAATAATCAGCATGTTGTATTATGCCCAGAAAAGAATTGGCAACCAGTGCAACCTGATATAAAGTGGATGTAATGTGCCTTCATAGCAGAGCACCTGCTAGCATCTTTGCCACGGCAGCATTCTGGACCAATGGGATAGGCCACATTCTCCCTTCCTGGATTGCTTCCAGTATCTGAGCTGGCAAGGGAGAAGAGTGCCTCAGGTGACTAATGTATGGTGCAGGAGGGACGGGTGTTCAGTACCTCTCTCCCATGCGCTCCTACTGTTGAAGTAAGGCTCTCTCGCTCTCCACTTTATATGTGAACAGGGCAAACACCACCACATTGGCTGAATTTGGACGACACAATAAGCAACTGGGGGGGAGAGAAATTGGTTGAATTTGGACGACACAATAAGCAACTTGGGGGGGGGAATAATCGTCAGTTGTTTTGACTATTGTGTCATCCGAATGCTGCCATAATCAACTCAGCGCTGATCCTAATCCACACCACAGTTGATTATTTATTACCATGTTGTGTGGGGAGTACCCCCTAGATGAACAACTGTAAAGTTGATTATTACCCCACCATTGACTATCGTGTTGTCCGAATTCAGCCAATGTGCTGTTTGGTCAAAGGACTTCATATACATCACCTCAGGTATCCTTACAAGAACATAGGTCAGTATTATATTGCAGATGTGGGATGGGGGTGCTGGGACTCAGAGAACAGGGACTTGTCTAAAGCCACCTAGTAAATTTGTGGCTGAGGGAAGATTTGTATTTATTTACTTAGTATATTTGCATGTTGCCCTCCAGCCTAATGCTCTCAAGGCAGTTCGCAATTAGATACAAACAGCAATCAAATCCATGCAATCGAACACAAACAGTAATCAAAACCACACGATAAAAGCAATGCCGTAAATATAATATGGCAGAGCAAATCAATCATAATGAAACCAGCAATCAGGCACCAGTAATGATGGGATAAACACAGAACTTGAAAAGCCCAGGAGAACAAAAGAGCATTTGCCTGTTGCCTAAAGGGCTATCAGGATAACAAGTCAACACAAAAGAGTTTCATAAGCAGGGTGCTAGCACCAAGAAGGTTCTCTCCTCAGTTGGCATTGATCTGGAGACTTTTTGATTTTCTACTGCTACACTACATTTAGCTCCCTCTAGGTCTTTCTCTTTTGCTTTTTCCAGTCTAAACACTCGGAAACCCCAGGGGTGAGTGAGCAGTGGCGCAGCATCGATCATACGACGAAGCTGCAATTGTGCACCCACCCTGAGGCTTTCCACTGAAGCTGCAGAGAAAAAAAGTTGGGGACTTTCCCCCAACTTTTTTCTCCAGAGCAAAGTGAGGACACGCAAGACAGCGTCAGGACAGCCCCAAAGCCTCGCTTCGGAGTCGTAGCGGAGGTGTGGTGAGCCAGTACCTGGTGGAAGGTGACCTGCAATTGGTCGCCTTCCACCAGGAAGAGGGTGGGAGTGGTTCCGGTTCCTGGATGGCCGCCCAGAAACCCTGCACTTTCCCTCCCCCAGGGTGGCGTTGGGTAATCCTGACGCCAAGGAGGAAGCACAGGGTTTCTGGGCAGCCATCCAGGGACTGGGTCTGCTCCTGCTTTCTTCCTGGTGGAAGGCAACCAATCGCAGGTTGCCTTCCACCGGGTGCCACCCAGCCACACCTCCACTGTGACTTGGGGGTGAGGCTTTGGGGCTATCTTGGGGCTACAGGATATCAGTCCTGTACAGAAATGTAAGCAGTGCCATACCAAGAGTCTTCGCTTTCATTCGATCCCATTATAACTGCAAACCCATAGCAAAATGTCAAGCATTTTCTTTTAACTTATTATTTTTACCATATATTTTTTTTACTGAGACAGGGTGGTGGGGCTTTCTTTGATTATTCATTCGTTTCTTTTATTTTTACATTAGCCATTTTTATCTTTTCAGGTGTGTGTGCAACATTGACTGTTCTCAAACCAACTTCAATCCTCTCTGTGCTTCCGATGGGAAATCTTATGATAATGCATGTCAGATCAAAGAAGCATCATGCCAGAAACAAGAGAAAATTGAAGTCATGTCTTTGGGTCGATGTCAAGGTAATGCTCCTAGCAAAATCCATTTCAAAGTGTGCTCTCCGTTTTTCTAAAAAAATTGTGTGAGTGTGCATGTGTATAAGAAAAAGGGGAGGGGAGGGAACAGAACTTGAACTGCTTTATTATTAGACACTTCTTACATTTCCAATAGATTGGCAGCAGAGATTATCCAGATACATGTATGTGTGGGAGGGGGTATTTTGGTTGATTATGGCCACAATCCAATGTACAGTTATTCTGCATACTTCATGTGTTGTCTTCTATCTGAAGCAGCAAGACTTACTGGTACTTTATAGAAACAACTTTATTGTTCAACTAGTGAAGCATTTAGTCACTGTCTGGCATGGAGCTCTGCCCTTCTCAAAGCTACCCATACTTTGTGCTCTAACTAGTCCAAACCAATTCCTTGTTCACATTATTAAATGCATAACAAATCTTAAAGAGACAGTGCATTATCCCCACACTTAAATCCAATTGAAATCAATTGAGGTTAAGCAAGCATAACTTTGTACTGTTTTTTTAGACACTGTGTTTTAGTACACCGGCCTAAGTCTTTCACTGTGGTTATGATATGCCTAATCAGTGCAGCCTAAAAATGAAGAAGATCGCTCTTACTTTTAAAAAAAAAAATCTATTGCACACTGCAATACTTCTTCTCTTTATTATTTCTATAAATTATACATTATACATCTACTACTGAACATAACATGAATTCATACAGCCAGTAAGAAAAGAAAGAAACATTTATATATAACTCATACTAGAAAATTAAATAAATCTCTACAACTATTGCATGAAGTATTACAATATTACAACACGGGAAAACTCTTATCAATATCAAAATTGTACCTTGATTTCATAAAAGAAATGAAAGGACAGCAGCTATTATTACCTTTTCCAATTGTTTTGTTTCCCGTCCCTTCCATCGTATAAATTCCGTTAGTATTGCCAGTTCTGCAGTTTTTCCAAACTTCAGTTAACCATTCTGTAAGTGAAGGGATGAGGTGCAATGCTGAGGCATCTGATTTTGCATGCCTGGTGCCAACCAGAAAATGTCCCTCAGACTTTCACTGCCCCATAGGCTGCAAAGGGGGGGGGGGTGTTTTGACAAGGGAGGGGAAGCATGAAGTGGGGTGGAACGGGGAGAGCGCTTACTGGGAAAACAGTACTGGTAGCAGTCCCCCACCCCCGTCTTAACCCTAGCTTAACTCTACTGCTTGGTAGCCTAGTAGTCTCCACACAACCCCCATTGCTTTGCCGGCATCAACGGGAGCTGTCATTCCTTTTTCCCAAAAAGCCTCCGGAATGCTACTAGGGTGTGACACTGACTCAGTTCGGATGACATATTAAGCAACGGAGGGGTAAATAACATACTGACCGTGCGTTAGGCAGGAGGAGCTTCACAGACGACATGCTGCAGCCAGCACTGCTTGGAACTGGCAAACGCCCCGGCTGCTACGAACTCACGGTGGCCATTTTGGTTGCAGCCTCTCCTCCCTGTGTCCTCCAGCCATATCCCAGCAGGCACCGTGAGTGCTACCGGCTGCATAGAGCGGCCAGGGTTTTTTGGCTGCTCTAGGCAGCAGAACTCTATTCCAAAACGGAATAGTCCACAGAGGGGTGGGGAGCTAAATTCGGACGACACTTTAAACAATGGGGCTTCAGGCTAAACAACGTGCAAGCCCGTTGTTTCGCTCCATTGTTTAAAGTGCCTGATTAACGTACTGTCAGTTGCGTGTGCGTTGTGTGTTGCCCTCCAGATGACACAATAAGCAACACAACTGACGATTGTTCCCCCCCTCCTCCGTTGCTTAATATGTCGTCCGAACTGAGCCATAGCGTTGTTCTCAGTGAGGCATTGGGTGAAAACACGGCGACCAAAATTATGTTGAAGCAAGAAGGAGTTTAAAAGCCATTGCTACTTTTTTTGTCCCACCACCACCTCAAATTTTAGATATAGTCTCCCTCCCCGCACCAAAACAAAAACCCTCTCTGGATTTTGCCCTCCCCATTTTCATAGAAAAATGTTCTATTTGGAATTTTCAGTGCTGTGTTTCAATCTGTGATATGCAAGAAGTGAAGAGACATTTGGGGCCAAGGCCCTCATCCGGAGCTGTGTGCCCGGTAATGGCTGCATATGTGCCTAGATTCCAATAAGACAGTTAGGATTGTCAGCTGTGACAGTGCCAATTGCTAATTTGAAGTACCAGACCATGATTCAGCTCTCACACTTAATCCGAACAGATGTTTGGCTGTGTCAAAGCTGACACTGGCTCAATTCTAACAACACGTTTCTCAACAGTGATTTTAGAACTCTACAGTGGAGTTTTGACACCACTGTTGAGAAATGTGTTGTCTGGTGGGAAAACTCCATTCAAAGGTGGAGTTTTTTTGGAAAATACTCCACGCAGAATATCTGCACTGTGCAGAGGAGAGTTCCTGCAAAACCATTGTGTTGCATGTTTTGTGGCGGGCTCTGTGGAGTTTTCTGTTGAGTTGAGTTTACTTTTCCCACTGGGTACAGAGTTCTCTAGCAAGAGCAGCAAAAGGAGGGAGTGCCACTCTAGGAGAGCTACCGGGATTGGTTTTTTGCAGCAATGGCTGATGGGATAGCATCGGGAGGACCGGGGGAGGAGAGAGGGTGGAGGAACTGTCAATCAAACATCGTGATGGATTTTACTCAACTCCACGGTAGCACACATTCACACAACAGTGGAGTTAGAACATGTTGTGTGGGGAGTGCCCCCTAAAAACTCAACCATTGAGTGGAGTTTTCACACTGAGTTGACTAACATGTTGTTTGAATTGAGCCACTGTTGTTTCCCCCCCCCCCCCAATGCACAGCCCAGGGGATCGATTCTGGAAGCCCAGCCATGTGCAGTTTGATACAGCAGGAGATAGGGTAGCCACTAATGCATCACCCAAAAGAGGAAATGCATTGCCAAAAAAGTGAGCACTGGCTTGCATAAAATAAAATTGGCATATCCTAAAATATATGCATAGATGCAAATTTAGAAACATTCATTATAATTTAATTAGAAACACATCTCACCATAGTGTGGAAGACTGCGACTAGATCACTTGTGTGCCTTGCTCAGTCTACTATCCAGATGCTGTTGGTGGGCAACTTCAAGCCCAGTTCTTCCTTCTCTGATGGTTCTCCATCTTTAAACCAGACTTGGACTGGGCAGCCCTTTGCAAACAAGAAGGCTTCTAAATGGAGGACAGTCCTCAGGCAGCCCTTCAAATAGAGAACTGCCCTCTTTCAAAGTGAACACATGGCCACACCCTAGCAGATTCGTTTACAGGAGCGTTAATTTGCATGGAGATCTCTCTCATTCAATTGGAAGATCCTATTAGACAGCTTGCCTGTGCTACCTCAAATTCCATTTCCATTGTGACTACTGTTCTTGGTCTCCTAGTCAGTAGTGCTCACCAGGACCTCATGCCTTTCACTACATTTCCTGACCTCTTTTCCTAAAGCTAATAAAGTTTTTAAAGGAAAACAAACCCGAATCGCCAAATCAGAAGAAAACAGAAGAGTGTTTTAATAAATAAGTTACCTTGAAACAGGGAAGTATGAGAATTTTGTTTCAGTTCATAAATCACTAAAAAAAAAAATGCCCCATGTGCAATCCAGTGCGCAAACAGAAGCACACTTTCTCCAGAAATGTTCACAAATTCCTGAACTTCCATTTTGTTCACAAAATGTGTACTTGAAAAGTTGCACAATGTTCTCAAAATGCACAACGTTCTCAAAATGCAAAAAAAAAAATGTAAATTGCCCATGCATTAGTCTATGGGGGACAGTTGTGCAAATTTGGGGGGGGGGTGAATGTTCACTTTTGATAGCATTCATTTTGTGCAGTTTTCCTGTCTGTGGAAAATGAGCAGTGATCGCTAACATGAGCGCAATTCAAGGAGAGATCAGCAGTGAGCTGATGTCAGAGAACCTTGGCAAGCTCTCCCATCCCTCGTTTTCCCCTCCGTATCCTGGGTGCAGGAGTTGGATGTTTTCAGTACATGTCTTGAATGGTGCATGAAGTGAAGCTGCCAGAAATGAAAAGAAGACCCTCTTACTTTCCAGGCAGGTACTTCTATACCAACAGCTCAGTCTGATACAGGTCTAATAAGGCTGTTGTGAATAGCAGAGGTGAGGAACCTCAGGCCCAGGGGCCAAATTCAGCCCACCTAAGGCTTAGTCACTCACAGTAAGAGCTTTAAAGTTTAATATGCTGGGAGAGGGGATGTAGTTTTGATCCCACCCCTTTTTCCTTTGGCTTCACCACCTTTGCTTTCAGCCCTGCCCACCACTGGAATACAACCCCTGAGAGCTTTTCCATAATTGAATATGGCCCTCGGGCTCAAAGATGTTCAACACACCTGCTGTACAGGATTGCAGGCTTAACCATCTCTGCATGCTGCCTATGCTGGAGCCTACAGGACCACTGGTTGTTTTTCTGTTATGTAATCTGCTCTACATTCACAATCCCAGAAGCAGATGGTCAATCTTTGAAAGTATGACAACTTGCCAGATGCCCTCTTAATTCCAGAAAATATCCACTTGGGGTTTGGTCAGGGTTTTTGGAAAGTGCTTTTCTCCCAGTGAACTTCTGGCACGCTCCACTGTCTTAAAAAGTAGGGTGTTCATCATTAACAGATTAAATTTGATTCAGCACTGGAGGAGGGACAAATACAAATATCTCCAGGCCACAAAACTGGGTTTTAACTCTTTGCCATCATCATTTTCTCTTTTCGGTAACATTTCCAATGAAGTAGAAGGAGCTGAAAGTTGTAATAGATCCCTCCCATCCATATCTTCTAAACCTACACATTAAATGCTTTGTATTTTATCAAATGCTCAACATAATATTTTAAACCCTTCTTATGTAATGGCTATAGTTGTTGAAATATCCATAACTACACTTCTTTTTAAAAAAAAACCCAATAGCAGTCTAAAATATATAATTTCACATTTTTTTCAGCGCATTGCTTATAAAAGCATGTAGCCATGAAGTATTTCTGTCACCAATTATTTTGTCTTTTATTAAACGTTCAAACAGACAGACAGCTATATCCGTGGAGATGAGCATTCAAGTGAAATGTAAGAGCCATATTAGTATTATCCTCTAATAATAATAATAATGATTTAAATATTTCTATACCACCCTTCATTAGCAAATCACAGGGCGGTGTACAAAATTCATTAAAACAACAATTAAATTAAAATACAAAGATAAAAACTAAGAATTTTTTTTAAAAAAAACAAAGACTCAGATCTTAAAATCAGCATATACCTGGGAAAACTAATGCATTCTCAACTGGCACCAAAACACTATGAAGGACTGTGCTTGTCACGCTTCCGTGGGGAGATAATTCCAAATGTGGGCCTCCACAATAGAAAAGGCTTTCACCCTGTTTGCCATCAGATGTACCTGTGCAGACGACGGGACAACCAGTTCCCTTTTAACAAATAGGAGTATTTCTATTGAGAAACCACCAATACTTAAGTCTTTCAGCCAACCCTAATATTCAGTGGGGTATATGGCACACAGCTCTCATGGGACTGTTCCACCTCATATATGCAAAAGGCATCCAAAAATGCAAGCACTTCTAACATATCTGAATTGGTACAGTCTTGTGAGCTATAATGTCTGGATTGCCTTTTACAGAGAAATAGGCGTGGGTATATTAACACTTCTCATATTTCACTGTTTGTGGGAGCAATGTCATGATTTACCTGAGCAGGGATACCATATCAGAACATAACGAAATAAAATGTATCGATCTCTTTCAGATAACACAACAACCACTACGAAATCAGAAGATGGACATTATGCAAGGACAGATTATGCAGGTAACTCTCCAATTGACAGTATTGCCAGCATAGAAAGAAATGGCATTTTGGGGGCCAGCAAACGAGGACACATTTAGCTTGGCTACATTTGCAAAAATTGTAACCGTAGGTTGCTGCATCTTCAGTTCTCTATATGGGGGGGGGGGGTGTAAAAGAAGATTATCTTAAGTAGAAGCTCAAGCTTCAGTCAGTGAATTGGTTCAGTGAACTACAGCAACCTACCCCCAACTTGGAGCCCTCAGGATGTTTTGGGCTACAACTTTTCTGTAAACCGCCCAGAGAGCTTCGACTATTGGGTGATATAAAATGCAGTAAATAAATAAATAAAATCAATAAACTCCCCGGATTCCTGACCATTGGCCATGCTGGTTAGGGCTGATGAGAGTTAATGGTCACAAGGTTAGGGAAATAAACTACATCTTAGATTGTGGATTAAAATTCTCCTTGGATGAACCCCCCCTCCCAGTCCATTTAAATGGTTGGACTGAGAAAGCAAAGACTCCCCCTAAAGGGCCTGCTGCTTTGCGCACCGCACACCTAGGCCAGATCTACACCTTGTGTCAAATCGTTACAATCCCATCATGATGACGCTATATCCCTCTTGTGCATCTATATCTCGCAGGACAGACCGTGACATTTGTTGCGGTCTTTTGGATAATGCGGAATAAAAAGCAGGAAATAACACTGTAAAAGCAATACAGGGGATGTGTAATGCTCCCCAACAGTTACCAGCACATTTCAATACAGCACTTCTTTTTTCTGCACCAAATTTTATTGATATGAATACATGCGAGTATTCCAGTTTGTGCCTAAAGCTAGCAGGCAGTTCCCTTTACTGGGTGTTGCTGTTCTTCTGGCCAGTGTTATATGTATTAAACAATTCTGCTAGTTGCACTGCTAAAGAATAGAAGTTGATGCATGCCCAGAATTCAGAACTCTGAGAATGGCTGTTTTCATTTGAAAGGTGGAATGAATTTGCATTAGCTTGGCACAGGATTTTATTTTATTTTTCTTTAGTGGACCCTGTCCCTTGATTTAGATTTCTTATAACATCAACAACCACAGGTCGCTGAAGTTGAGAGAGCTCAGTCAAAAGCAGTCACAACGGCTTTTACACCTCGATATTTCATGGTATTGATGGGCTTTCCATTGGTTTAGCTTACACAGCATTTTGGCTGTGCTATGTTATTTTACCAGAACATATTGCTTCTTCACAATTGTGTCGAAAACTAAAATGTTAAAAGTGGCTTGGCCAGCAATGAATGGTAGATTTTGGCCAGATCTACACCAAGCAGGATATAGCGGTATGAAAGCAGTATGAAAAAGGCCGGAGCCGCACTACTGCTTTATAGCACTATTGAAGTGCACTGACCACTGTTAGGGCCCATTGACACATACCATATACCACTATATCCTGCTTGGTGTGGCTCCTGCCTTTTATATACCGCTTTCATACCGCTTTCATACCGCTATATCCTGCTTGGAGTAGATCTGGCCTTTGTTTCCTAAAGTGTACGTTTCAGGCTTCAAAATAAATGTTCCCTTCCCTCAGGATCCCCCCAAATTGTGCTTTGATTGAGCTTGTAATATTTGAATTCATTTAATTCAATTTAAATACCTCAGTTAATCAGTTAAAAGCCAGACCAATCAAAGTTTAAAAATTCATTAATCAGTTGACAGCACTACTTTTATATCTGACATCTCCTTTCATCCCCACAAGTGAACTTCTCCCCCCCACTCCCCACCCCCACCCCCGTTTTTTGCTAGTGCCAGCTTCGTGTGCATTCTCATTAATCAATGCAGCATCCACAGTGTTTCAGATCATTTAAAAAAAAAAAAAAGACCAGCATGCCATGAAGCTGAAACCAATGATTTCTTATAGCTTGTTTCTGGCTGTTTGTGTCTTCAGACCTAGCTGGAATAGGCATTATAATGTGCCTGCATTTGGACGCAAAGTTAATGAGATATTTTAGGACAGATTTTTTTTTTAATGATAAATGGCTTTAATTTATTTGGAAGCTCCAATAAAACATAAGCTGAGCTCAGGCTTAATATAGCATTTTGAAATATAATATGTATGTAAATGTTATTTAAGGTTTTATCGAATGTTGTTTGGTAGGGTAGGGGGACAGTATCTTTATTTTTATTTATTTTTATTTTTCATATCTGCTTTACCAGAAGGATTAAATTGCAAGGAGTCTTAAATGCTTGCGCAAATTTTCGCAGTGTGACTTTAGAGCTGAGAGCGGGAATACTTAGGATGCTATCATTTTAAAACATGGCGAGGGATGTATTAATGGCTTCCGCTTGTGATTTCCTTTGTGTTTCCTTTGCAAAGGAAAAACTCCTTTAGCTGCAGAGTAGACGTTGAAGCTAAACGTTTGGCTTACGCCCTTGATGTGTCAAACAACAAAAGACGAAGTGTATCTTATTTGCTGGCATGTGCTGAGGTTCACTTATTAAGATGTTGCTGGCCCTCTTAGACAGCAAGGTACTCATCTCCTGCCTACAGTGCACAGTGAGAATAAACAATAGGACATACTTGTACAAGCACAACACACATTTTAGAAACTATTGCCTTCGTTTAAGGTACCTTTGTCCTTGATATTTAAAAAAACATAATTAGGGCTCCATGTGTTAAGGCACTAAGTTCAAGAATAATTACCCTGATCCAGTGAGTGAGATCTGAGAGTGGAAACATTATAGTATCAAGCGTAGGTCTGATCACCTGAAGGAATAATTCTGTTGTTTATATAGGGCATTCCCAAGCTGAACCTTTTGAAAGTGGCACTGTATTTATCCCATTAATCTTCTCAAAAGAGGCATTGGAAGGATCCCCTCCCTGTTTTAAACTAACCGGAGATTATTGTTTCATTCTAACTGAGGAAACACTAGCTAGTTTATAGTTGTTGTTGTTGTTGTTGTTTTAACAAGCTTAGATATAAACCACTATTTTATTCTGGCTTGTTTCAATAAACCACAGTTTCACAGTAACCAGAGTTTTCGCCCCTCTTTCCCCATTTTGGATGCAATGATAAACTCTGGTTTGTTTCCAATCTGCTGCTTGCACCACACTGAAGGTGCAGAGGGTGACGCATGTGAGCCCAAGGCTTGCTTCGGCTTGTTCACAAAGTGCCAAACAATAGTTTTGTGTTATGTCCAAAAGAGGCCATTTTGTGTCATATTTCCTGCCTAAACCGCTACATAGCATAAATTTGGAGAAGAATTTTACTATTAACTCTGGAAATCTTACATAATAACAAAATAGTTGGGGCTATAAGTTTGTTTTTCTACTTTTCTCCTGTAAAAGCATTCAGTGAGGCCCATGTTCTTTCTGCTGTGGGGGTGACAGAGAAGAGGGGAGAAAATCTAGATCCAGAAATTGGAGTGTGAGCACTGTGCATTTGCACATAACCTGGTGGCTTCATTTGCAGAAGAATAAAGCCAGTAGGTCATATATGTGCCATCTGTCTATATGTTTAAGTGGGCCTTGGTTACTCACTGGTACTGTATATATTGTCAATGCTTAGTTTCTCATTTTTATCTAGTAATTGTATTCTTCTGAATATGTGGAATAGCCAGGTAGGGCTATTCCAAATGCCCACATACTCCCACCAGAATGTCTTCATATCTGGACAAATTTTACTTAGTTTCATGCTACTGACTTGCTACCTATCTTTGTAAGCTGCCCTGGGAGCCTTTTTGGGCTAAAGGGTGGGGTATAAATGCTGTAAACCGATGAATAAATGTGGGGTGAAACCCTCCTGAAGATAAGTGGGGACATTTGAGGGAGACAGTACTTGCAGCATTATGAGGGCTTCTCCCCCGCGTCCCCATGGATCACTTTAAAAGGTATCCACAGCTCAGCTGAGCACTCAAAAGCCCCACACATACTACAAGCTTTGTCTTTGAAAGTGGCTGGAGCTGCCTTTGGTTCCTTTGAGATAGATAGATAGATAGATAGATAGATATGCAGGGGATGTATGAGAACTTCGTTTCAGATAGTTTTTTTAATCAAGATTTACTCAGTTCGCACCTTCCGGACCAAACACAGACTCGAACGCAGTCTGTACATTTCCAAGCTTGCCGTGTGATTTGAGGACCCCAAAAATACATTCTACAGCATGTGTCCGTTTTAAAAATGCACATGGAAAAAGGTGAACATTTGAAAAAAGTGCACAAATACGCTTTAATCAATGGGAGAAGAATGTCTGCATTTCAAAGATGCACACTATTGATGTGTACATTTGGGGGAAAAAATACCCAAGAAATTACTAGGGGTGTGCACGGACCCCCGGATCGGATCGGGACCAGGATCGGGACCTCCGAGATTGTCCTGGATCATTCAGGACAAAATCGGAGGTCGCTCGGATCAGATCGGACCCGATCCCGATCCAAAAATCGGACATCCGATTTTTGGATCGGCCGCCATTTTTGTTTTCCCCATAGACTTGCATTGGGGGAAATAAAGATTTCCCCCAAAGCAAATCTATGGGGAAAAAATGGCAGTGGGTGGGTGAGGGGGGGCCTAACTCCCTCCTTTCCCATCGCGGTTCTTACCTCCTGCGGTTCTTACAGCCTGGCCAGGTGAGGATCGCGGGGGGGGGAGGAGGGAGGGATTGTGGATCGGACCCGATCCAGTGCACACCCCAAGAAATTACACATGGATTTTCATGCAAAAAGAAAAATACATTTACAACCTGATAAGGACTTGAGTCAGAATGAGCTTTGAGATGGAATTTGAAGAGCTCTGGCGAGCAAAAGTGTTGTCGATTCGTACAATCCTAACTCCAAGCCAGGGTTCGGCCACTAACCCTTTTGCAGAAATGGTTAGTGAGCGTGTTTAAACCATGGTTATATAGCCACCATGGTTAGGAATGGTTCATGCAACATGCCAAGCCATAAATTTAGCTCAGAGTGCTGAACCACTGTGGCTTAGCCTGTCATTTGAACAGGGTCATAATGTAATAAAAAAATAAAAATCAGTGGCAAAATTAGCAATTTTCAAAGCACATGATAGCCTTGGTGCTGGGGAGAAAGTAGTCCCCAAACTGCATCAAATTACAATTGCAAGTACTAATACCCACCGCACACCCAAGAATTACACAGAACACCATACACACACACACACACACACACTTCATTTGGAAGAACTTTCAGAAAAACTTCCCTCTGTGGGAAGCTGGAGTTGATGGAACATCTTTTTAAAACAGCTAAAAATACTTTACAAATTTCTAATTGGGTAGCAATAAAACCAAGGTTCATGAGAAGTTCACACCTTGGCTTTGGAAACGTTTAGAAAACTCTATGCTCTTTACAATTCTCAGCTTTCATCTAATCTGTAGTGCTGCCTTGATTGTATTTAGAGATTATTTTATGGATGCTGCCTGAGTTCCTTAGCTCCGTGGAATTTTAATGCCTCTCATATTGCTGATTACCGTACAAAGAAATAACATTTTCTCTTTGATAACATTCCTGAAATGATGTCTTCAGATTACATGCTCTGGATCTGTAAAAACAAGGCTCCTTAGTTTGTTTTGCTTTTTCATGCTGGGGATTCTCTTACCAGTTTATGTCAGATTTTGGAACTTTGAATAATACGAGTTACATTTACCAAAAGCACATCATAATAATTCGTACTCTTCGAAATGCAGGACACATGTCATTGATAAGTATCCTTCTTCAAAATAGTATTGAGAAATCTGTGTCACAAACTGTTTTCAGTGTCATCATGTCAAACATATCCAGTCATGTGATTTAGGGGACGTATGAGCATGATTCAGCTCCAAAACGGCAATCCTTGTAGTCAGGAATAAGATAGACTCCCAAGGAGAGATTTTATTACTGGAGAATGGACTCTCTGCAAGAGGGGGCGGTAACTGGAAGCCCTTGGCCCAAATCTGGCCTCCTCAAAAGTCAGTCACTGACTCCCAGCCTAACCTACCTCACAGGTTTATATTGTTTATATTGATGTTGTTCCCCGCCTCGATCCAGAGGGAGAGGTGGGTAAGAAATAAATATTATTATTGTTGCTGTTGTTGTTGTGAAGATAAAATGGAGAGAAGGAGGATAATGTAAGATGCCTTGGGTTACGTGGAGGGAAAAAGGAGGTATATAAATGGTATAACAACAACAAGAACACAGTGTATACTGCAATGGATTCATTAATATGCACCCGCAGAGCAGCAGTTGTGTTTGAAGAAGATATCAGCACAGTTGTGCCTCACAAATAAAAGAGGCTCCAGTGTAGATCCTACTGAGATCTTCTGAACAAACATGCACAGGATTGCACCATAAATAACTAAAGATTTGCTGCCCTTTTGTAACACCCAAAGTCAGCTGCCTGAGGCAGCAGTCTCACAATGCCCAATGGTGTAGGGTGACCATATAAAATCCAGGTCAGGGCTCATGTAACTTTAACAGTTGTAGAGAAAAGGGAATTTCAGCCTGTGTCATTTGTATGCAATTAGTTCCTGGTGATATTCCCTCTTCATCACAACAGTTAAAGTTGCAGGCACTATACTAGAGTGACCATATACAAAAGAAGGCAGGGCCCCTGCAACTTTAACTGTTGTGATGAAGAGGGAATTTCACCAAGAACTAATTGCATACAAATGACACTGGCTGAAATTCCCTTTTTTCTACAACTGTTAAAGTTACATGAGCCCTGACCTGGATTTTATATGGTCACCCTACAATGGTGGGTCCAGCCTTGAGTCAGTAGGCTTCTTTAGAGAATATGAAAGTTGAAACCTAGGCCTTCTATATCAGGAACAAAGGAAAAAGAGGTTCTCAGGATGCAAATAATTTATTTTCATGAAGCCCAACACATTTCGGCCTGTACTTTATTCAAAGGGTTAGGGTTGTTAGAAGATTGTGAGCCTACCTTCACACGCAGGATCAAACACTTTGAAAACGTTTTGAAAACTGTATATGGAGTACGTCCTGGGCCCCAACAGTTCTCAAAACTGTCAGCCTATCTACACTACTGCTTTAAAATGGCTTAAAACGGTTTATAACCATTTTGAGAACTGTTGGGGCCCAGGACTCATTCCATATACAGTTTTCAAAATGTTTTCAAAGTGTTTGATCCTGCGTGCATAGATAGGCTCAGTGTCTGCAGAATTTCCTCTAGCTAGGTAATTGTCTCCTGTGATAGTCTATGGCGACTGACATTTCACATCAGTTTTGCTCCTTTAAATAATATCTAAAATCGTGTTTTCCTCTTACACAAATTAAGTTCGACATATGATCTGGGCTAGGGTGACCAGATAAAATCCAGGTCAGGGCTCCTGTAACTTTAACAGTTGTAGAGAAAAGGGAATTTCAGCCAGTGTCATTTGTATGCAATTAGTTCCTGGTGAAATTCCCTCTCCATAACCACAGTTAAAGTTGCAGGGGCCCTGCCCGCTTTTGTATATGGTCACTCTAGTATAGTGCCTGCACCTTTAACTGTTGTGATGAAGAGGGAATTTCACCAGGAACTAATTGCATACAAATGGCACTGGCTGAAATTCCCTTTTCTCTACAACTGCTAAAGTTACATGAGCTCTGACCTGGATTTTATCGGGTCAGCCTAATGTGAGCCCTCATGGAAAAGGAAGACTTTGCATTAGTGCAGCTCACGAAGGGATGCTAGGTTAGGGTGACCATCCGCCCGGATTTGTCCGGACATGCCCGGGAAATGGGGAGCAAATCTGCATCCGGGCGGAAAAACTGTTTTGGGGGGCCAAATCTGGAAATTTAGCCCCCCAAAAGGGTGACCAGATGGCCCTGGGGCGATCCGGGCCAACCGGGGGGGGCAGGGGCAAACCAGGGCGGCGGGGGGTCACGCGGCGGTGGCGGGAGGCTGGCGGTGCGAGGCACTTACCTGCTGGGGCGTCCGCTTCCCTCCAGTGCTCAGAATCTACTGAGAAACAGGCTTCGCGGCCTGTCCCTCAGTAGCGCGCTGGGTGATGACGTCATCACTCGGCGCGCTACTGAGAGACAGGCCAGGAAGCCTGTTTCTCAGTAGATTCCGAGCACCGGAGGGAAGCGGACGCCCCAGCCGGTAAGGAGCGCGAGGCGGGCGGCGCGGGGCATGCGTGCGGGCAGCTCGGGGTGGCGCGGGGGCGGGCAGTGCAGGTGGGGGGGCGGCACGGGTGGGGGGGCGGCGTGGCGCGGGGGGCAGCGCGGCAGTGCGCCGTGGGGGGGCGGCGCGAGGGGAGGCGGCGCGGCGCGGGGGGCGGTGCGGCACGGGGGCGGCGCAGGGCAGGCGGTGGCGTGAGGCATGCGGGGGGGCGGGGCGGGGGGGCGCATGGTGGTGGGGTTGTTTTGGGTGGCGGGGGGGTCCGGGATTTTGATCCTCAAAATCTGGTCACCCTATGCTAGGTGGTTCCATTTGATAGGGAATTGCAAGGAAATGTTCTACCACAGGGCATCCTCCAAATGTTTGGGTTCCTTCAAAATGTTTTGGACTTCAACTTCCATAATCAATGACCATTGCCCATTATGGGATTTGCCATCCAGAACATCTGGAGGGGCAACTAGGTTACCTATCCCTGTATCTACCCTGTTGCCTCCTCCCCATTGGATCAAACTAGGAGAAACTTTATCCAAAGGCACAAGATTAGTTAAAGCCTTTTTTACTGACTGCAGAGTTCCTTCTTTTTAGTAATAAATGACTAGAATATGAAAAAATAGCCTGTCCTAGCTTGTAATTTGTAACATTTAAAAGTAGGTCAAATTTTGAGCTTAAACTACCTGATGGTGTCCCTTTAAATTAAGTTTTATTAATATATATTACTGTATCAACCTTTTCTCCTAGATACTGAAAAAGAATAAAGCCTTGTAACTTTGCTCTGGGATACATATTTTTTTCTTTATGGCTTGTAATGAGTCAGGCTCTCACTTTTTTCCCTCTCTTTTGTGGGTATCTCTACATTAAGAAGAAATCACGTTGCTTCCCCAGGGCGGTTCTGCTTTCTGCTTTTTAGCGTGATTGTTCTGGGCTTAATTACATGAATGGAGAGAGGCAACCACGTGGTTTGAATTGAATACTTCCCCTCCATTCACTTCAATTGAGACAGCACCATCTAGTGGTGGAGGGTCCCACTTTTTTTTAGGATGTTACCACTTTAAAGGTGGTTCTTTTCATGGTGAAACAGTTGCCACAGGAGATGTCCTGGTCATTGATGATATCGTGTAAAAGACTGCAATCTTATGTGAGTGGCCAGTCACAAGCATGCTATAAACCGCTCATTTAGATAAGCCCTATGTAGTTAGTGAATGAGAAATTTAACATAACAACTAGTGTCCAAGGCATATATATTCCGAAGCATATGCAGAGGGGAACGCTTAGATGTAACTCTTTTAAAAATCTAAAGGAAATCATCATACACATCAACAGGTCAGTTTAGGCAATCCCTTCAGTGTGCAGGTTCTGCATAAGGTGCAATGGGGTCACTGGCCTGAGGCTTGTGCACACACACACACATTGGGCCTGTTCAGATGACACGCTAAGCCATGGTTAGGCCACTAACCCTTTTGCAGCAATGGTTAGTGAGCATGTTTAAACCATGGTTATGTAGCCACCATGGTTAGGAATGGTTCACATGACACACTAAGTCATGGTTCACACAACATACTAAGCCATAATGTTCAGCTCAAAATGCTTAACTACTGTGGCTTAGTGTGTTGTCTGAACACAGTCTATGTGTAGACCAGGGCCAGATCTACACCAAGCAGGATACAACACTTTGAAAATGGTTTGAAAACGGTATATGTAATGTGTCCTGGGTCCCAACAGTTGTCAAAACCATTATAAAACATTATGAAGCAGTAGTGTAGATCCCGCCCAGGAGTGGGGAACCACTTTCAGCCCAGAGGCCGAATTCAGTTTTGGAGAAGTTCTTGGTGGCTACATTCCATGGGTGGGTAAAGCTGAAAGGTAAAGGGGACAGGGTCAAAGACAAAAGAGCTAGGTGGGAAATACAAAAAAATATACCAAGACATTGTAGTTTTAAAGCTTCTCCTAAGCCTTAGAATGGGGTGGTGGGGATTGCACAAAAGCCAAGAAACCAACAGATGATTGGTGGTTGGGGGAATGGGCCTGGCCATCTGGAGAACCTGGAGGGCCGGATTGGGACCCTAGAAGAGCCAGATTTGGCCCTGAGGTCTCAGGTTTCCCTCTCCTGGGCTAGAACATCCCACATGGGGTAAGCCCCAAACGCTCACGACCGTTCAAAACACTGTGGTGCACATGATGCTCAGGACTCCTTGCCATCATGCTTGACCCACCACATGCCAGCATTCATGCTCATGTTGGGAGACATGACATTTGTAGCAATTGCATATGTTTCAGCATGCAATGCCTTTAACATCTCACCAGGGAACAGAGCTGCATTTGAAGCCAAAAAAGCAAACATCCAAAGAGCCAAATAAAGTTCTGCATGGCCAAGGTCTGGCTCTCCTGTTGTTTTTCTTGAACAGCTATTATTATTATTATTATTATTATTATTAATCAATTTATATCCCACCTATATACAGTATACTCTAGGCAGCATACAAAGTTAAAATAATTTAAACAAGATAAAACAATCACTAAAAACATACAACATAAAAACAATATACCATATTTCTTCGATTCTAAGACGCCATCAATTGTAAGATGCACCTTAATTTCAGTACCACCAACAGAAAAAAAGCTTTGATTCTAAGGGGGGGAAATGGAGGTGGGGTTTCCGCGTAAAAACAAAACGTGTGGTGCCTTGTGCATTTGTATGCAATTAGTTCCTGGTGAAATTCCCTCTTCATCACAACAGTTAAAGGTGCAGGGGCCCTGCCTTCCTTTGTATATGGTCACTCTAGTATAGTGCCTGCAACTTTAACTGTTGTGATGAAGAGGGAATTTCACCAGGAAATAATTGCATACAAATGACACTGGCTGAAATCCCCTTTTCTCTACAACTGTTAAAGTTACATCAGTCCTGACCTGGATTTTATCTGGTCAGCCTAAGCAAAGGAAAAGGCCCTCTGGCGTGTGGCTGCCAATCTGACCTTAGGCAGTCACAGCAGATGACCCTCTGAGGACTTTAAGTGGTGGGCTGGAAGATGGGGGAGAAAGCGCTCCCTAAGGTACCTTGGACCTAGACCATGTAGGGCTTTAAAGGTAAGGACCAGTTATGTCACAAAGCAAACCACTTTTGAAACTAGTGGTACTTTCAAGGACAGTTTATGATATAGTATGGGGGTCTGCACTTCAAAGGAAAGAGAAGAAGAATGTTGTTTGATCCACCAATTCCAAAGCAACAGCTTAGGTTTTGCGATCGTTTCCTGAATTTGCAACAGTTTCTTTCAAGCCCCATGTTTAATTTCCTTATTAATGAATTGAGAGCATGTTTTACATGGAGTTACGTGGTGACTGAACATTGAAATGAAAGCCATTTGGTTTGTCCATAAGCACATCGCTTGAAAATGTACTATGCCTTGGCTAATACTTTGATCTGGAGGAAATAAATAAACAGTGGGAAAATGCAAGCTACAGCTTGTAAGGCTATTATTGGCATGAGCAGCATAATAAATAAAAGGCGGGATTGAGCTATTAGAATGTCGCCACAGCCTTCCTGAAAAATTTAACTCTTGGAAATAAATTAAGGCGTCAAACCTCTTGAGGGTTTAGGGCAGCGGAGGTGGAGAAGAGAAATTTAGCAATACATGTATTTCCCCTTCTGGGATTTACATTAGGGTCTGCAGACTTTGTTAAAACAACTTGTGACAAACTGTGGCTCACGGGGTTTCTATTATATATGTATCCATTCCTTTCGTACTACTGTGCCTTACTTGTTTCCCCATAATATCATGTAACCAGTCATCTGTAACATTATGTTATGTTAGCAGCCGTTATGGATAAACACGGAAATTGTATTTGCAGTGCAGATGAAGGGCTTTGCGTAAAAGAACCCTGAGCTGGCATGAACCAATCCTGCACATTTATGCCCCAGTTCATAAATACATCATGCATCATTTATATTTGTTTCTGCTTATTCGAAGTTCAGAAATCCCTGTTTCAAAGCAAATTAGAGGCTTTTTAATGCTCACTAATCCCTCTATTAGTCCCTCTACACATGCTCAGAATCAGTGTCTCTGCCATGCTGAACAGGATAAATGAGCTTAAATAAGGTGCAATATATATATATATATATATATATATATATATATAGTTTAAATAGAGTTTCCCTTCTTGCACATGCCACTTAATCTCATGGGGTTTAATTATGTCTACTGCATTTCTGCTGGATTTTTAACCAAGCTCTGCACCATGGGGTCGCTGTAAGTAAACAGGAATAATGCAAGAAACACCATTTCCAATTTGGGGTGGATGGATTTCTCGCATCGTAATTTCTCCATGGCTTGACTCTGCCCTGCATTCCACTCCACCTGACTTCCGATTTTACAAGGAAAGATTCTAGAATTAATCCACATGTGGTGTTTGCTCTTGCCTCATTTCTCTGTTCCTTCCATTTATGTGAATACACCCCTATCCCGCCCCAATTTGGATAAGCCATGCACATGAGTGATCCTGCACATTAAGACACAGGCATTTTATTTCATCATGAGCTGGTGGACACGATCACATTAACGTTCCTTTTAGTACATGTAGAAAATGTAGAAAATTAAGACTTCTAAGGATGGGAAAGAAAAGCTTAATGGTTCATGATGCCTAATTTAAAGATTGTTCACATTGCTATACATCAGGGGTAGGCCCGCAGGCACACTTGGCAATTTGAGAAATTGCCCTCCTTCCCCCCCCCCCCCCCGGGCTTACTGGACAGAAGTGTTAGGAATCCCTTTTTCTCCCCCTCCCTTCTTTTTCGTGGTGACTGGACATGCTACAGAGACCTGCATTGGCCTGCAGCCCTCTGTCATCTTCATTTCCTAATAAGGTCTCTGAGTCCCACCTGTGGTCCAGGGGCATTCACTGGAAATGACGGTGGAGGCAGCTGGTAGTCCTCACTTTGCTTTGAAGTGATCCAAGCTGCTGACAGGAAAATGTGTTGTTGTTTTAATTGAAAGTGGGAGGGGTAGGGCACTTTGGAAGGAGCCAGGAAAAATGCCATGGGTTGCACTGATACCTCTGGGCACCACGTTGCTTACCCTGGTATACATCATCTATAGCCCTGTTCACATCATATAACCTGTACAGGGAATATTTGTTGGGTGGGATCACCCCAGTTCGGCTCAGGTCTGAACACATCAGCTCCTGAGGCAGCTGCATCACTTTGCCTATTAATAAGGCCAGCCCTGATTTTATTTATTTATTTATTTGTTATGTTTATATCCTGCCTTTCCTCCAAGGAGCCCAAGGCGATGTGCATGATCCTCCTCTTCTGCATTTTATACTCACAGAACCCTGTGAGATAGGTTAGACTGAGAGTCAATGAAGGGCCCAAAGCCACCCAGGGAGCTTCATGGCCCAGTGGGGACTAGAACGTGGGTCTCCACAGGCCTAGTACAACACTCTAGCCACTATGCTACATTGGCTCTCAATTGTGTGTTGCAAATATCATTAGAATCAGGGACAGAAGTGTTGGGGTGGATGTGGAAGACCAGATTCAAATCCCCAGTCAACTCTGCCATTCATTCAGTAGTTCTGGGTAAGTCAATCACTCGCAGAATAAAATACTTCACGGTTGTGAGGAGAAACTCCACTCTTAGTTCCTTGGAGAAAGGGTGGGATAAAAATGTTATAAATAACTTTTGCTCTAAATATAATAGGTGCAAACTGAATGTTTCATAATCAGTGACAGTACATTTCCAAAAGATATCAGCACACTGAATTAGAACGTAGACCTGTTATGACAAGCTTTATCAATTCTTGACAGCATTACATAATGGGAAAATATATTTCTGATGAGATAAAAAAAAAAGAGAGGAGAAAATTCCCTCATGGCTCTTAATCTCTCTCTTTTACATTATCTGAGATTTAACGCTATGTGTGTTGTACGTCAAAAACACCCCTTCCCAGGAGTATTTCATTTACAATTTCATTTAATAATAAAAATGTGCCTCTGTCTAGCAAAGATGAGAATAGATTAAACAAGAATCAAGGAAAATAAGACGAGTCTGCATCTGAGGGCTGCATGAAGTCGCTGGAGGAAAACCATATTATTAGTTTGTAGTATTTAAACTGATTAACCTTGTTGCATTTTGACTGGGAGGCTGAGGGAGATGACGCACTCATTCCCCTACTAGATTGCTTCTGTACGAACAGTTGTGGCGCTGGTTGTTCACAACTAGCATTTAATAAATTTCCTCTCTCGTTCATCTCGGTAATAGAAACAACCTTGGTCATGTAACAAAATATCAGCTATTTAGTTTAATGTATTCTTCATATGAAGCTCAAGAAGATGCTTGCATTCTTTGTTGCTCTTGAGTCTTCACTGACACTGTTTCTTCTAATGTACTGTGGTCCAGCAGGGTAGTGCCAATATGAACGGCTGATAAGATATAGCAGCAAGTATCTCCTTCATTGAACAATTAAAGAGCTCCCTGCAAGCGTAATCGTACCGTCACATTTCCTTCTCTGCAAGTTGCGCAGGCGGAACAGTAGCTACAGCTCAAACACGGAGCTCCTACCTAGAGCTGTTTCTATTCACTATTCACAGCACGTTCTGCTAATATTAATACACCGAAGCCTCACCCCTGTGTGTTGCTGTAGTCTTTCTCATAGTTCTCTGCAGTATTTTGAAACTATTTTCTATAGAGATGGGTAACACGTTCCTGGCAATAATGGTAATAGCGTCTGCTGGCAAATACAGTTCTACGTAAGGTTGTGGATAGAGGCTTTGTGCCTTGAACAGCCATATGACAGGCAAAAATCGCTGCAGCATGATGAAACAGCAAACCTGAGCAGACAATAAAGGCCGAGAAGTAGTGGATGGGGGCGGCTGAATTCCCCATATTGAAACAAGCAGCAAATTCTTTGGCTGCAAGCTGCTAAGAGATCTACGTAGGAGACCACACGGTGACTGCATTTGGTAAAACAAACTCACTATCCCTGAAGTATAGATGTTTACTGTGCCTCTGATTAATGACAATGCTGAATATTGCACTTGCTGCAATATTAAATGTTCCTTGCATCTCTAACTGTGTGCCTATCTACCCACGCAGGATAAAACACTTTGAAAACATTTTGAAAACGTTTTGAAAACTATATATGGAGTGTGTCCTGGGCCCCAACAGTTCTCAGAACTGTTCTAAACCATTTTAAACCGTTTTAACGCAGTAGTGTAGATAGGCTGTGTGTGTGCATCGGTTTGCCTGATATGACCTGATTTGCTTGTTTCATCTTCCTTTTGCTCTTTGAGTGATATAAAACAACAACAACATTGCTTTCCTTTAATTTATTCTTGAACATTGCGAATTGTCATTACAGAAGCAATGTCATCAATAATCTGACAGTCTGAAGAATAGGGACAAAAGTTATGAAAAGGTCTTCTTTTCCCTCTGAACCAACTTTCATCACGGCAGATAAGAGAATGACCTTGGGAAATGTTTTATATAAAACATAGTCACTTTTTTGTTTTGCTCCAGTGGATTTTTTGCTTTCTCAGATATGGTGACAACTAAAAACAGGAACCCTAGGAAATCTTTATCTTCCCTCTGCAGGCAAGGATTATGAAATATATTGTTCTCCCAGTAATTACTAGTGTTTCTAAGCACTGTCCAATTTGCTTAAAGTTTAACTTCCTGAACAGCCACACAAAACATCTAGAACAATAAAAGTGGAGAATAGTCAAAATAACATTGTAAGCTTATCACCTTTTGAAACAGAGGAAGTTTCTGAGAACAGAATCTAAAGCAGTTACGATGATATTATGGCTGAAAACGACGTTCTTATTCTAAATAACCCCGTTTGATATTTAGAGTAGAGCTCTAAAATCATAGCCAAATTTAATTTAAAATTGGGGGGGGGGGAACCAAAGGAGGCCGCATCAGTTTTACTATTTCAATTCCAAATGTCATTGTTTTGCCACCAGATGATTGGCATTGAGACTTTGGCTATGACTCTAGATATGGGGCATTGTGGAGATTGCAGAGACAGGAGAGGGGGGTGCATGAAAACGGAAGCTCTGTCACTGCTAATGGTGAGCTGCCCCCACCCTTGATAAATTGCTGAAGAATGTCTCCTCCCTCTGAAGAAATTCAGTGAAATTCAATTTCTCTGCCCACAAATAAAATGGAGAATTTTGAGAGGCCATTTTCATATAGCTCTGATAACCATACTACCTTCTAAAGGTTTGGGGCAATTGAAATACATCTTGGTTCACAATACTAAGTATCAGTAGTGCTGCAGCCCTCCACACTGTCTGCAGAAAATTACGGTGGTAAATTACTGATCACATGGGGATTATGGGATTATTATTATTATTATTATTATTATTAATCAACATTGTTCACCTACTCCTTTTAAAACATGGAAGAATCTTGCAGCACCTTAATTATACCATAAGCTGCTGTGGACTGCGGTCCACATCATCAGACGTTACTCCATTTAAAATCTTTAACAGATCTCACATCATGCGATCCATTGTAAAGGGTCATTTTAAAAGGGCAACTAAAAGCTGTAAAACGTACCACAATGCTTACAAACGTTCAAAGAGGAGCACTGGTCAGGCCAAAAGGGAGTGATTTTTTTTGTTGCTGTTTCATGCTGCAGGCTGTGGCTAATGCATTGCAGTCCATGCTTCTAATATCACAGCTGGTGAAGGTGGACAGTGGGTGTGGGGAGAGGATGGGTGGAAAAACAGGAAGGGCTGCAAATGTTCACAAAGGTCCAGAAACACTGGGAAGTGCCCTCTTTTCCCTTCCCGTTGTCCTTGTCCTTCCTAGTGACCATGGACCAGCGGCAGTGGCAGCACTCTGGGTCCTCCTAGCCAGCACGTCCCTTCGCTGCCAGGAGGACATGCATGGAGCAGCCGGCCCACGCCTTGCTCTGCGGGGCTCTCATAGCAAGGCATTGGTCCGCCTGGCATTCCAGAGAGCTGCACTGGGTGCACTTCTGCTGGAGAACGCCCAGCACAGCTCTCTGGAGTACCACTCACCCTCTGCCTAACTCCAAGAATCCCTCAGAGAAGCTCCACTGCTGCAGCCAATTCTGTACCAAAAAGCGGCTGGCGAGGCTCTCCATAGAGCTGCCTAGCAGCCGCAGCCCAAATGCCTCGCTGTGAGTGGTCCAGCGCAAGGCATCTCCAGGGCCACCTCACCCAGAATGCCTTTGTAGAACTTCCCCTTCATGGCAAGTGAAGCGGTCGGATGGCGGCCACCAAGGGGGAAGGTAGTGGCCAGTGGGGAGGCATGGGGAAGGAAAACCGAATTATTATTATTATTATTATTATTATTATTATTATTATTATTATTATTATTATTTGCATTTATATACCACCCCATAGCCAAAGCTCTCTGGGCAGTTTACAAAAATTAGAAGACTGAACATTAAAAAGTCAACATACAAAATTTAAAACCATAAAACATAAGACAGGAGGAGGCAATGGCGACCAGGATGGATAGGGAAGCGAAAGAGAAGAGGAGGAGGAGGAAATGGCAGTGCTTCCAGGAAGTAGGTGGGTTAGAGGGAGGTGGTGTGGCAGTGATGGCTGGAGGGGAGAAGGCAAGGAGGAGGAAGGCAGTGGTGGCGGCAGCCTGTGGGGCGCCGAAATGCCAGCTTGCCTAGCATTCCCAGATAGGTCATGATGATCCTGGCCACTGACCTAAGGCCCATGGGGGATGTATAGTCCTCAAAGGGCCATTTGGGCAGGGGAGTTGTCTCCATCTGTTTCCCGCCCCCCTCCAAGACTTGTTACACTTTTGCAAACCTTGACATTCCTCCCCCAGTCTGCTCATACCTCGCTGTTGTGCGTGGCTGTTGCCGTTTTGTCCGCCTAAGCGAGGGCACTCAAAGAATTGAATTGGAATTAGAACTGCAGATAGGGAGAGGTCTGAGGGAATAGTGGTTGCGTCAGGTGAAGTTTCAGCAGGCGACGTTCTGGGCTTACGGGGCCTCCATGAGGAAAGGAGATAGCCAGCTTCAGCCAGTCTCCATTGTGCAAAGAAGCAGCCTGGCGTTTCAGGTCTTTGTGTAAGTCAACCAGCTCTTTGTACAGTGTAATACTGGGTTCACCTTTTCATTCCCTTTTTTGTAATTAGGATGTCAGAGACGTCTGTATTCAGAGAAGGCCAGTTTTGAATGGCAGAAAGAGATGAAAGTGAAAGTTCCCTTCAGCCATTAAATGTCAGAGTTTATTTTTTGGGTGGATTTTAAGAGTTAATATTTGAAAAACTGTAGATACATGATATTAACCCCGATTCCTAAACTTTAGTATCTATAAAGATAGGCATTATATAAATACACAAAGTTTCTTTCCTTCTCAGTTTTCCAGTTATTTCCCCCATTTTCTTCCTCTGACATTTGAGGAGATGTATTTTTATAAATAGAAATGCGTTAGCTGCCCATCACGAAGGCCTTCGTAAAAAAAATAAAATCTTGACACACAATCTTAGGTGCAGCTCTGGAGTTGTGTAGCTTTCAGGCTGTCGGAGGAATTGAAGCAAAGCTCTTGCTCAGGGCCAAAATTATCTCTCTAACATTCCTTCATGTCTGTCAGTCAAAATGTGCAATTCCACACTCACACCCACACCCACACACACCCTTGTCTTTGCTGCCAGCAGAAAGGATCTTGTATGCGATGCTTAACAAAAGTGGTAAAGGCTTGAAGACACACACACACACACCATCACCTTGGGCTTCATCAAATCTCGCTTTCTAATATACCAGGATATCTACAATTAATTGCAATTCAGGTTTGGTATCCGCATCGTAATTAGAGAAATGGCGCTCTGGCTGGCTTAAGGAGCCTTCCTCTAACCTCTCTTTGTTCGGCTGCTTCTCAACCTGAAGCTTGAGCTTGCTTTATTGATCTGTGCTTAGTCATCCTGTTAGCAGTAGTAGCTCACAATTTCCTAGGCGATACTGCCAGTATTGATCAGAAAGGGACAGAGAGCAAAGCGTATAGGCATCAAAAGGTAGATCATGTCTGTGTTTGCAAGGCAAAAGTAGCTGCCATGGTAGAGTGACCACTCCATTCCCACCGCCCAAGACTGCACATATTGGGGGAAGAAGTTTGTTCTATGCAGTAAAAGGGTGTTTTACCAGTGTTCAGAATGCTAAGGATGCATGGGCAGTCTGTCTGAAGTGTGAGAAGGATCAGGGTCACTGTAGATAAAGGGGTGTTGAAACAATATGGCCCAGACTATATTGCAAAGCCCTCTTTTTAAAAATAAATAAATCCCTTTTTTAAAAAGCAGCAATTGCACTTGTCTCTTTAACATTTTATTTGCATTGTACAGTTCTTTGTGGTGATGTGGGGAGGGTTATAAATCCAACCCCTTCCCATTTCCTTCCCAAACAGCTAATGGGTACCATTACAGCTAATGGGTACCATTACAGCACACGCAGCCCCAACTGCTGGATCATCGAGAGGAACAGTACATGTAGCGGCCATTTTGGGTAGATCCTATTTGTGCTGTTCCTTATCCATTGAGGAATATGAGTACAGAACTTTGCTTCCCCACCCACGTAGCATCGAGCTGGCTCAGGTGTATATGATTACAAATGTGTGCATTTCATTTCATTTCAATTCTTATATTTCTAAACCGCCCCATAGCTGAAGCTCTCTCGGCAGTTCACAAAGATGAAAAACCATTAAAATACATGATACAAAGTATAAAACCATTTACATGAAAGCATAAAAACGGGCAACACACACAGCGGCAACAAATATCTAAAACCATTTTTTTAAAAACAACAACAACACATCAACCAAAGACAATCCAAGACCTGATTCAAAGCTCACATCCTGCCAGTTGCCTGAGAGAAGAGGACAGTGTTAACCTGGCGCCAAAAAAATTGCAGTGTTGGTGCCAGACGGGGATGTCAACAACTGTAGACATATAAGGAAAAATAATCAATTGTATCTATTTCTTGTCAACAAATCTTAGCACAATTATTTATTTATTTATTTAAAAAACACATTTTTATAGCGCCACCTCGCCATTTCTGGCATCGTGGCGCTTTACAATAATACATAAAACAATTTCAATTAAGAACCCTCAACCCACATTAAGACTTAAACCACCCCTCCCCCAAACTCTTGTGAAAATAAGAAGCCCTTACAGAGGCGTTTAAAACAATTGACGGTGGGAGCCTGTCTAATCTCCAGTGGCAAATTGTTCCGTGATCGGGGGGCAACCACTGAAAAAGCTCTGGCCCCTGCACATTCTAAACTGTAGCGGGGGACGATCAGGTCACCCTGCCCTTGAGAGCGGGTCTGCCAATGGTGGGACACAGGAGCAAGGCGAGCACTGAAGTAACCAGGGCCCAAGCAGTGCAGGGCTTTATACATAGTTAACAAAACCTTGTAGCACACCCTTGTAGTCACCGGCAGCCAGTGGAGCTCTTGAAGCACCGAAGTGATCAAGGACCACTTCGGAAGCCCTTTGACCAACCTGGCTGCCGCATTTTGTACAGCCTGCAGGTGCTGGATTTGCTTCAAGGGAAGCCCTGTATACAGCAAGTTGCAATAGTCAAGCCTGGAGGTGACCAGGGCATGAACTGCTATGGTGAGATCGGCCTCTGACAAAAAGGGGCGAACTTGGCAGAGCAGATGTAATTGGTAAAAACAGCTCCGGGCAACAGCCCCCACCTGTGATGACATAGTTAGGGACTGGTCAAGAATGGCACCCAGGTCTCGCAATAGCTTGATCTCCATTCAGTTTTTGAGCATCATGAACCTAGACTTAGAATTCTCTGGGCAATTTTTTTGTGGCAGTGATAGAAACCCATCACAGTTAGACAGGCAGCATCCTTTTAGCCATAAGCATCATCGGAAATGTTTTGCTACTGTTCTTTTTCCCCAGTGTGGGAAAGTGCTTTGTGGGCAAAGCCATCTCTCCCCCCCCCCCAATCCAGAACTCCTTTGTACCTTTGGGGTGGCAGAGGTTCATCCCATATCTTCCCCCAGGAGAAAGAAACCCAAGAAACATCATTAATCATGCAAACCGTCTCCTGCAGCAGTGCCAGCAAAATGATCTTCCATACTCCACACATCAATATTCTTGACACTAGTCTTAAAAGTTAGGTCATGCATATCCATCTGCCATTAAAGAAGTGTCAGCGAGCAAGCATCCCCTTGCTATTTTTAGGGTCATATCAAAAGAGTTCATCAACTTTCTGTCAGCTCAGCCAATTTGTCACATTTGATGCTATCTACCAGCATCCACACTGGTCATCTTATTCTTTCCACCCACCCACCCCCATTCTTCCTTTGTAAACCAAGCTTCCTTTGTACGAGAAATGGAAGATATTTGATTTTTTTGTTAGATTAAGAGGTTCGACAGGCTTTCTTTATTAGATGCCCATTTTGCTTCTTTGATTTCCATATCTGTAAATGTACAGTTCTGGAAAACAGGATAGCTAAAATAATAGTCTCTTTGGGGATTTCAAGAGGTTTTGTTGTTTGTTGTTTGTTCCTTTACATCAGCTATAGACAGCTATCCTGATCCAGAAATCTGTGTGCACACTGATGCACACATTTCTTGAGGACTAGGAATGGACTATCTGACCATTTTGGTTTTATTCAGTTTCTCGTTTTTTCAATAGTTTGTATGTTCTGTCCCAGTTCTGCATCAGTTTGTGACCCGTTTGGGGTGGGTGGGTTGTCAGGTGCACAAGGAAATGTTTGCTCGGTTTGGGGTATTCATTTCTCTTTATACACATTTTGTGTGTGGTTTTGCCTAATAGACACATTTTCTGCATTCAGTTTTCCTTATATAACGCTTCTCACATACGTACACACATGCACACACACCAATGTACAACATTTTTGTACACATCTTTTGTTCGGAGTACTGTATCACAAAATTTGGAGAAGTGTGAATACTGAATGATAATGCATTTGGGTTTGCATATTGATTTGGGAAATGTACATTTAGTAAGTTCCTATCAGAACCCTAACATTGTCCCATTCATTTCTGTTACGGGAAAAGATTGGTATGCTCACAAGAATATGTTTCATTCATTGAAGGAATAGGGATTATATTATTATTATTATTTCATCTCTTTCTCGCTCGTGGCGGTTTTTCTAGACGGATATGAAGGGCTATGCCAAGTCATGCTGTCCTTTACAGATTCAGGAATTTCCTGACAATTGAGCATGTTTTAAGTATGACCGCTTTCTGGATGTTGGTGTGGATATATTTTGGTAGGCCCAGTTTCTGAAGGTTTTCTGTATAATTTTTTGATGTGATACCGGTGACTGAGGTAACTAATGGAATAATTGTGACCTTTTCCTGTTGCCAAAGTTCTTTGACTTCCATGGCCAGTGGTGTATATTTGTCTCTCTTTCCTTCTTCCTTTTCAACAACATTTTTGTCATTCGGTATTGCTATGTCGATGAGGTATATGTGTTTTTCTTTTTTGTCTATGAATGTTATGTCTGGTCGGTTGCAGGGTATTGTCTTGTCTGTATGAATTGTTCTGCCCCAGTATATTTTATGATCTGCATTTTCCAAGATTATTTTGGGTGAGTATGTATGTATAGTATGATGTAGATTGTTTGATAAGGTTGAATTTGATGGCCAGTTGTTTGTGAATTATTTTTGCAGCTGTATTGTGTCTGTCTGTATAGTCCGTTCCTGCCAGAATTTTACATCCTCCTGTTATGGGGTCTATTGTTTCTTGGAACTGATGGCATTTTCTGCATGTGTCTGTTGTTACACTGTTAACTTTTATGATGCATTTTTGGTAGTTCTTGGTGGCTATAACTTGATCCTATATAGCGATGATGATGGTGATGGTGATGATGATGATGATGATGATGCACATGGGAGATTCCATTGTGCTTATTGGAGCTGCTACACCTATAACTAATGTCAGGAGTGGGATGAATGTTCATAGATTTCTAATAACTACAGTATTCTAGTCTCATGTTTAGTGATACCAGTTTTTTATATTTAAAACAAGGGGAATTTTACTCTGTCTCATTCAATGGATACATAATATAGTTTAGAATGTGAATGACACATAACAAGTGTGAAGAATATGAAGGTTTTAAGATATATTAAATTAAATGTATAAAAGTAAATTCATCATGCCTGAAAAAAACCTGTGCTAATTCCATGTTGAAGCCTATTTAGAAGGAAATTCTAAATAGATAAGCTAAGATGCAACAGAGTTAAAAATTCATAGGTCTCACTGATTTCAACTGGGGAGATTTAAGTATTTCCTTAACATTTAAATTAGTGGGATTTCACTATACATAACTTTGGCTAAATCACAGTCTTAAATTTTAAACACAGCCATCACAATGTACTGAAGCTACAGTTCTGAACTGCAGATGATAATCTGTCCAGAGTTAAATTAAGATGATAGTAGATGAAAATCTATTCAGGTTAAACTTTCCCATCTTGCTAAATGATGGTTTAGCAGTCCAGGAACACGTATCAGGCCCACACACTCCCCTCTCATCTCCTCATTAATATCCTTTGGCACGCTAATCCTGCATAATTTAACCTACAATTCACTCATGTCCAGAATAGGGAACTGTGGTTTGATGTTTATGATCCCAGTTAGTAAACCAAAATTAAGCCACATTTTCCTGTTTTGGGTAAAATGGGGATCTGTGGTTTAAGTAAACCAGAAACCAGTGTGTGAAAAAAAGAAATAGCTCTACCATTAGGTAGAATGAGGTAGTCGTCTCGGGCAGCTGATATTGGGTGTCATGAAAGGGCAACAAATTGTTATTTGTTTATTTTGCTATTGTTGTATTTTTAATGCCAAGGAGGGGGAAAGGTGCTTCTGAGGGCTCATCTAGACCTATGAGCCTTCCAGGATGTGGAGGGGATCTCAGGTTTTCCAGCTTCCGTGATCCTCCCCCAGTGTCCGTACGGCAACGTGTCTTCCCGGAAGCTAACAGGGACATTCTGGCATGGCTTGGCTTTTTTTTTTTAAGGAAAGCCTTAAGTAAAAGGTAAGGTAAGAAAAAAAATGGAAAACTCTGCACCGCCATCTAAGCGTTGGTGAAAATACTGCCCCAACCCCACCCCATGGGCATGGAGTCACATCATGCAGCTCCGTGCCCGTTTGAGGACCCAGGAGCCCACGCCACACCGGCTGTAGTTCTCAAGGTTATCTTGGGACCGTAGAAAAACCGGGACAACCATGGCTGCAGTTATCCCGAGGAAAGTCTCTGGTCGTCCCCGGTTGACCCCAGGATCTCCTGTGCATCATATGGGCGCACAGGGACGACCTAGAGACGATCCTAGGATAACTGCATGGTGTAGACACAGCCTGAGTCATTCTGTTTCAAGTGCCAAAGTAACTTGGCTGGCATTTGGTACTTTGCTCCTTAACATTGTGTGTGTGTGTGTGTGTGTGTGTGTATTGGGAAGGGGGCGATTTACTGCTCCACCTCAGGCAGCTCCAGGTCTTGGGCTGGCTATGGAAGGAATTGTGGAAAGGGGAAATCCCAGTGTCCAGTGCTTATTCTTGACTTGCTAGGAATATTCGGTAGTATCCAATGCTAATCCAACTTAGAATAGACCCATTGAAATGAATGGGACTTAAATTACTACCCGTTAGGTTCAAACTAGGCTGCATTGTTCTTCTTCCCCTGCAGGAATACTGGAAAACAGTTGACAATATCAGGAAAGAAGGAGTTGAAGAATGGCTCCTTGAGCAACTTCTTGCCCTTTTTGAAGGCAAAACCCTGCCTTTAAATTGAAAGTCTGTCCCAAAACAATAAATCAATCTCACTCTCATAGTTATTAAAATGAACCTGACCCCTGGCATTTCTTAGGTCATCCACAAAGATTCTATACTATGCTTCAAAGCTGATTTGTAAATATCGATTTATGTAACAGATTACCTCTGTCCATTTTCTATGAAATGATCAGGTCATGCAATTTGGGCCTCTGCATGCCATCAGAGGTATGATCATCAATGAAAATGACAGGCCAGAAGCCACCACTGATAGGCATGGCTTCAGTGTTCAAAATGTAATCATTATTATTATTATTATTATTATTAATTATTATTATTATTGTATTGTTCTTGGAGAGATTCTCATGTAAGTTGCAGCAAAATGAATCTGTTGACTCAAAAAAAAGTGGGGGGAATAAACTTTCATATGCAAATATATGGCATTTGAAAATGTCATATAGCTACATCTACATATAAATAAGCTGTTTTCCAAATCCTGCAGCAGTGAGGCTATTTTGATACAAAAATTAGAGAACATGATATAAACAAATGAAACCAGCAGGGTAGTATAGTGCTGAATCATGGAACCTTATTTCCTTAACTGAAAGTCACCCAACCAGGTTAGCTACGACTGCTATGTGGTTATACAGATAGCCAGAGAATTTTAGAACGTAGACCTTGAAGCCTAACTTTTGTTCCATTTATATTGTTATATGTGCAGTGGTGCTGTCGAAATGTGATCTTTGGGGATTATCCCTTCTTATGTCAGCACCATAGGAATCAAATAGGTTGCAAACACAGTGTTTGGATCAATTCTTGCATTAACATTTTCCAGACCTGAGATAATTCTTGCAAGTGATTCTAACGTTGAAATATATGTAAAGACTGGTTGCCTGAATATGTCACAAGTGTAATTTGTTCCCAGCAAACTTCATATACTACAGGATAGACTCCAGATATAGGATGACTATATGGAAAGGAGGATGGGGCTTCTGTTTCTTTAACAGTTGTATAGAAAAGGGAATTCCAGCAGGTGTCATTTGTGTGCATGCAGCACCTGATGAAATTCCCTCTTCATCACAACAGTAAAAGCTGCAGAAGCCCCATCCCCCTAGTATAGCTCCTGCAGCTTTAACTGTTGTGATGAAGAGGGAATTTCACCAGGTGCTGCATGCATACAAATGACACCTGCTGAAATTCCCTTTTCTATTCAGCTGTTGAAGATACAAGACCCCTGTCCTCCTTTCCATATGGTCACCCTATCCAGAGAGTCTTGCAGTGCAAAGATCTATTGGGGAGCACTTATTGCACTTAAAAGTGCAATCCTATAGGTGTCTATTCAAAAGTAAGCACCATTGAATTCAGTGCTACTTAATCCAGGTAAGTAGGCATCGGATCGCAGCCTAAGAAAATGAGAACTGGTATAGTGTAGTGTAGGGGCAGGTAGAAGTTACATTTATTTATTTATGTATACATTTATAGGCCATCTTCAAGGGTGGAACCCTGCCAATAAATCAGGATCTACTGGTAGACCTCTGGGTGATACACAGTAGATCAGGAAGGGTTTCTGTGTTCCAGTTGTTTAACAATAGCAAAAATAAAAGGGGTACAGTCCTATACAAACTTACTTGCCTGATCCATGGGCAAATGGTATATCTCTGAGCCTCAGTGTTGCCTAGGCTGACCCTATGAAAAGGAGGACAGGGCTCCTGTAACTTTTAACAGTTGTAGAGAAAAGGGAATTTCAGCCAGTGTCATTTGTATGCAATGAGTTCCTGGTGAAATTCTCTCTTCATCACAACAGTTAAAGTTGCAGGCACTATACTAGAGTGACCATATACAAAAGAAGGCAGGGCCCCTGCAACTTTAACTGTTGTGATGAAGAGAGAATTTCACCAGGAACTCATTGCATACAAATGACACTGGCTGAAATTCCCTTTTCTCTACAACTGTTAAAGTTACATGAGCCCTGTCCTCCTTTTCATATGGTCAGCCTAGTGTTGCCCAGCTATAAAATGGGACTCTGTGCTTAAGAGTGCCAGCACAATGTGCTGTTGCATCAAATTGCAGCACGGTGGCACCTTGCCTTTCGCAAGCTGAAAAACTAGAGTGCTGCCATGCTATCTAAGATATTACACAACCAAATGGCTGTGTGAATCAACCCAAAGAGTAGGCTGACCAGATAAAATCCAGGTCAGGGCTCATGTAACTTTAACAGTTATAGAGCCAGTGTCATTTGTATGCAATTAGTTCCTGGTGAACTTCCCTTTTCTCTACAACAGTTAAAGTTGCAGGGGCCCTGCCTTCTTTTGTATATGGTCACTCTAGTATAGTGCCTGCAACTTTAACTGTTGTGATGAAGAGGGAATTTCACCAGGAACTAACTGCATACAAATGACACTTGCTGAAATTCCCCTTTTCTCCACAACTGTTAAAGTTACAGGAGCCCTGACCTGGATTTTATTTGGTCAGCCTACCAAAGAGTATCATCTGGAACTCAGTGTACAAGGGAAATTCAGAATTCTGAAGCTGGGAAATGGTTGATGAGTTTAAAGTTCCTGTTTTTCTCTCTTCTTTTATCCTAGCATTTGACCATCTACTTCCAAAAGATTTATGCGACCAGTCCTTACTTGATGAACTCTTATTTCCAACCTATGTATTTTAGCATCAGCATGCTTGGGGGAACCCTGCGAACTGCAGAAGTCCAAAAGTGTCTTTGGGCAGGAGGAAATTAAGGCAGGAAAACACCCCTGCTCAGCTGAGCAGAGCATGCTCAGTAGCCGCTGAATATAGAGAACAGAAGGAAAAGGAAAATGGCCTGGGGTGGGGAGGGGGTATGCTCTGCTTGAAGGAAATGGCTGGCTCATTTCCTTCAAGCAGCACTCTTATTAGGAGAGAGGATTCGCTGCAGGTCCCACTTGTCAAGACTATTAGTACCTGTTTTGCGGCATACACAAGTGGTGGGAAACTACTGGCAATCGTGGCTTCTCACATGTTAAGCTACAAGGCCAAATCCATACATTTCCTACAGTACCATGAATACTGTGTTTGAAATTGGCCAGGTTTGATGGGGCAAAAGCTGTGGCCTTTGTTTTGTTTTACAGTCTGGCACTCTTAAAGAGAAATACCAGGGCGCTATTTCTGCACCTGGCAATATGGTGGTGGCTGCAACTATCTTCAAAGCGCCAGGCTGCACACCACTCCCCATTCCCATTGTAGCCCTTCCCTCTGTCCCCTTGTAAACTCATGGGGGGATGACCCCGCAGGTACCCCTCAGACCTGATCCCAGCCCTGAACGTCATCGTATTTGAAACATCCCTAACTGTAGATCAGCAAGCCAGAACACTAAAAAGTTCCTAACCAACTTCTGCCCTGAAAGACTGCTAGGAAATGTTTTAAATAAATTAAATAAATAATGCAACTCTATGACCAAAATAAGGAGAAATGCACAGTCATTTTCTTCTCGTGTTCTATCACTACATTTTATCACTAACTGGAACTACATTTCTTAACTAAAATGAATTTCACCAAGTAATGTAAACCTGCTCCAGCCTGAAACAGGGAAAAAAAAGTTTCGTTTATGATCAGTGCACTAATGCTGTTTGATAGTGTTCTGGCTTAAGGCCATTGAACACATTATGTAGCTCTTTCCATTTCCTATGTTTTGCCTTTGGATAGCGGGGGAAGAAATCACTTCCCCTTCTGATAAGAAGAGACACCTTGTTCTCCTCTTCAAGAACGTGTTTAAAAGTCGCCATCAAAGAATTCTCTTTGCAAGAGCACAGAACGTTATTCTGAGATTACAATGACCATTCATGGCATTGAAAGTGATTACAAGACAGAAAATGGAGGTACCCTGCAGATGAGTTGGACTGCATCTCCCATGATGATAGGACTTGTAATCCAACACGAGGGTGACCAGGGCCAGAACTACACCAAGCAGGATATGACACTTTGAAAACATTTTGAAAACTATATATGGAGCTCTGTGTCCTGGGCCCCAACAGTTGTCACTACTCTTATAAAACATTTTAAAGCAGTAGTGCAGATCCTGCCCAGGTTGGAGAAGGGAATCATAAAGGGTCAGTTTTAGTACTTGGAAAATGGACCAGGAAAGGAAAGGGAGATTAAAAGTGTAGAACTTTCCTATAAAACAGGAGCCTATTTGGGCAGTGGAGGTGTCTAGAATGAATCTATGCGATCTTGACTTGTATGAAAAATATGGGCAGGAAACATTTGCCTAATATACCACATAATTGATGAAATTAACCCAGTCCATGTTTTAAATGAACAAAGGAGATGCATTTGCACACTACACACCGGCACTTTTTGAAATTAAATATTAACATAGAGGACAAGAACTGAGGTGGGATTCCCCCCCCCCCCATAAAACCATAGTTAGAAGGTACCATAGAGGTAATCTCATCCAACCAGGGCCATGCAGAGCTGGTAATATGCCCAGGCCAGATGGGAAGTATGTGCCCACCCCCCATTTCAAACTGCTCATTAATTATTTTAATGTTTTTTTAATGCCCACCAACATGTCCGTTCTATGTAACACCTTCATATTAAACCTGTTCTACAACACGTCAGTGTTGAATCAGAAATTAACATTTATTTTGAGTTACTGTACAAATAGAAGCAACAACAATAGAACAGTCCTTCATCATTATCAAACATTATCATCACCCTCACGGTATCATCATCATTATCATTAATAACTATCATCATCATTACCTCACCCTCCGCTCCAGAGATTATATGCCATGGAGAAGATGGAGGAAAGAGACGCAGTAAGGACAACCATCGCAACTTAGGCACATAGATCCCCACCCCGCATGGCGGCATGGCCCTCTGGAGCTTGTGGTCTGACCGTGGTATTCACAACGGATGGCTTCTGCGCTGTTTTTGCAAGGCAGGCTCCTCGCTTCTTGATGAGCCGCTTATGCTATGGAAGCAGTACCGTAAGCTGGGGGGGACCTCCTCATCAAAATCGTGATCCCGGGCCAGCTGGCTCCATTGGGCCCCCCTCTGCCCTGCCCTGTATCCAACCACTTGCTCAATGCAACATCTGTGATGCAGGTGCAGCATCCCTCCTGACAGATGTCCATCCAGGCTCTGCTTGTATATCACCAGTGAAAGGGAGCCCACCACCTTCCTAGCCAGTCTGTCCTACTGTCAAATCATTCTTCCTATTAGGACGCTTGTCCCAATGTTCAACCAAAATGCTACTTCCCTGCAACTTCTACCCATACATTGTAGTCTCATCCTCTGGAGCAATAAATAGAGAATTAACTCTGTTCGGGGGGTTTTTTGCACAACAGCCCTTCAGAGGTTTGAAAACCGCTGTCATGCTCCCCGTAATCTTCTCTTCTCCATGCTAAACATATCCAGTTCTTCCAACTGGGGCTTGGTTTCCAGACCCCTCACCATCTTTGCCACCCTTTTTTTGGGATGTGTTCCAATTTGTCAATATCCTTCTTAAGGGATGTGGCACCCAAACCTGGACACAGCACTCCAGGCACAGTCTGATAGGTACTCCTCATGGTCTTTTACGTTGTTTTATTTATTTATTTATTTATTTATTGCTCTTCAGACAATTATTCAGACAAACCAGCTCACATCATTAAGAGAGAGAGAGAGACCGAGACCCTGTCAGGCTTACAAACTAAAATGACAAGGCACACAAAGAACAGGGAGCAGAGGGGAAAGGAAGAGGCGGGAGACCAGCTTTTCAGTGCTTGAAACAAGGTGGTGAGCTATAAGCAGGTATTTCAAATGCACCTTGGGTGAGGCTGATCTTGCCTTGCTGTTGTTCTTGCTGGAATGCTGCTCTTGCATTCTTTCCTCTTCCTTCTGCGGTCTCAGTCGGAGCCGAGTGTTCTCTGTGCCAGGGAGGGGGCATGAGCCCCCTGCAGCTTCTCCTCCTCTGGCCGATGGCTGGGCCAGGTTGGTCTCCCTCTTGGCTTGATGTCATTCCTGGGAAGGAGGGGGTGCAGCCTCCCCTAGGCCCCCTGGCTGGTGGCAGAAACCAGCATGTGCTTCCCTTCTTCTCTCCAATCCCTGGACAACATGACAATATGATAAGACACATTCCGAAGTTGATCCTGGGCCTGTTCCGATGGCACTTCAGGCTCTGTGGTTAGCGAAACTGTGGTTCTCTGGTGCTAGCACTAGCCACAAGCCCTGCTTTCGCACACAGCACTTTGTGCCAGGGTTAGAGACAGTAACCCTGCTGCAGACGGTCCGACTGTGGTTTGTGACCAGGTTTTAGCAAAACGCATCGCACAAGACACCTTAAACCCTGCTGCTTAACCAAAAGCCTTAACCAGGAGGATTGAAGGTGTCTTCTGAACAGACCCAATATAATTATCCCCTTGACTCTTCATAGCAGCTTTAACGAAGCTTATTTCCAAATAAATATATTGCCTCAGATGGTCATGACATACATTCATTTGCTGAAAATGCCCCTTGGATTTTCAGAACCTGGGAAAGTTCAACATTAACTGGGGTATTCCATTAATACCCTAAGTTCTTGATCATGTCAGCTCCAGGTTTTGGAGGGCCCTTGGGCAAAACACCCTCAATGGACCCCATTGTTGACACTGCCTGCTTGCCAAGCAGAGAGCCAGTGGCATCTCCTGCTCCTCCTTCTCACCACCAACATTGTGAGGGCCAGAGCGAGAGGCAGGTGAACAAGCAGGTTGCCATGGTGAGGAGCAAGCGCAGGTCTGAAGGCTCTTCTTACGGGGCGTATGCTGGGCCGTGGGCCCTCAGCAGGTGCCCTGCCACGCCGTTCCTTGACGCTGGCCCTGATTCTTGACAGTTTATCTGTAGTATAAAAAACTGGCCACTGTTGGAAAAGGATATTGATTTCACCCAGTAAGTTTGTTCTTCTGTCAAAAAAATAAAATAATTTATAATAAATGCCATGTGTTTTAATAGACAATGATTGACTTGGTGAATTGATTTCAGAAATGCTAGCAAGCCTTAGCAATCGATAGATGGGTTCATACATACTCTTCAATTAATGCTAATTAGTCCTTCTAGCTTCTGCCAGCTTAACTTCCATTTACATGTTACCAGCCTCCACGCTGAGGATATTTCAAAATGGGCTCTCTGCTTTTGGCATGTTGTCACCATGAATCAAGCAATTTCTCCACATCCTCACTAATGCTCCTCCCTCCCCAAATGTTTGCAGTTGCATGAGAAAAAAAAATCACCCAGTTTGCATGGTGTGCAGAGAAGTGACTCAGCATTCCCTGATGTGCCCTCGGCAGTGCTTTAAAGGAGCCCCCAAATGACATTGGCAATGTTGCCACCAGAGTTCCAGATGAGTATGTTCCAACACATGCTGCAAATTCCTCATTCGTGACCTTTTCGTACATTACATGTTATGTATACAGCAAAGATATTTTAAGAGTACTCTTAAAATTGTAAAATGTGGATGCAACAAACGCATGTATCTATGGAATTCGCTTCCACAACAAGTAGAGATGGCCACTAATTTGGAGGGTTTTAAAAGAGGGTTAGATAAATTCCTGAAGGGGAAAGCTATCAATGGCTACTAGTCCTGATGGCTATGTGCTAGCTCCGGTAGCACAGGCAGTAAGCCTGCGTACACCAGTGGCTGGGGAACATGGGCAGGAAGGTGCTGTTACACTCGTGTTCTGCTTGTGGATTCCTGGTCAGCAGCTGGTTGGCCACTGTATGAACAGAATGCTGGACTAGATGGACCTTTGGTCTGATCCTGCATGGTTCTTCTTATGTTCTTATGTTCTGTTCATATAGATACATTTGTCAAAGAGGCAGAATTTGTTAACTCGAGGTAAATCTGGGTTTATCCTGTGTAGTGTGTGAAGATGCCTCCCCTCTGAGTTTAGATATAGCAGCAGCCTGAATGAAATTAACCTTGGATTGATCAGTCATACACCATGAGAGCATTTATGTTCTGAATCAGGATGTGTCCACAAGCAAATTTCGAGATTGACAAATTCCACCTCGAAGCTCGTTCCTTCTCATGTCCATATCAGATTGTGAGCTTTGGTGTTGTTGTTTTTCTTTTTGCACGAAAATGTGTGCATATATTTCCACATATACCCATCAGTCATGAGCATCTTTGAAATGTACACATTCTTCTCCCGTTGATTAAAGCATGTTTGTAGGGATTTTTCAAATGTATACGTGCTATTTTGTTTTCCGCAAATCACACTGCAAGCTTGGAAGACGAGTTCCCCTCTTCTCGGGGAGCAGTGAATTGTGGAGGCAGGTCGGCCGACAGCAAAGGGAGAAGAGGCTGGTGAAGAGCGGTTGCACATCTTCAGCAGCATCACCTCCTTCCCAGGAGGGGACTACTGAGCCAATCTGTGCTTTGATGGGTGAGGCCAAAGAGTGAGATCTCTCCTTTGTTCTGCCTCCAATTCAGCTTGAGGCTCCCAAAGGCAGACCTCCCATGCAGTTCCAGGATTGCAGTTGGGCAAATCCGGATGAAAAACAAACTGAAATGAATTTCTCATACATCCCTAGTACTGAACTTCTGCTATCTTCTGCTGTTAATTGGCCCATAATGCATGCATGGTGATATCAGCCAGGAGTAGGGCTGCCCAATGACTGGATCCTTGCCAAGCTAAACCATAAGTACTCTAGCCAATAAAAAGTATGGGCATTCATAACCTTCTCTTTTTTTTTTCTTTTTTTTTTGCAAATATACCCTGCCCCCACTATGCGCTGCTGGCACAAAGTCATACAGTGCTGATGCTCTGCTGGATACCTGCTTCACACATGCAGGTCATTACTTGATGTTGCTGCCATCACGCTTCTTGTCACTGTTGAGCAACTGCTGTTGCTATCTCTTTGGCAACCTCCATTGCAGAGGCACCGTTATTTTAACTTTTCCTCTCACCTGTTCATTGTGGAATGTTAATAAGCCGAGCGTGATGAGAGGGAGGCGATGTTTTTTTTCCCTTCAGAATCCAAACACAAGATAATTGCTGATTTGTCAAAAATGATACAACTTAGATAAAGCTGTTTTCACAGCAAGCCACATTTAGTTGCTAGGCTTTGAATCTTCTGTGTTAGTTCCCTATAAACTGGGTTTGGGCAAAGGATCGACCTCCTACTCTGCCACCCTGGCAAAAAGGGGGGGGGGGAATCACTTCAATAAAACTGAAATAATTCCTTCCTGTCTAATAAGGACGTTGGAAATCCTGGTATTTGAAGATGAGCTGTCAAGCACAATATAACTGCAATTTGATTAATGTTGGAATCATAATCTGTACCATTGCTGTATGGATAATTGCAGAACTGTGCCGGGGCGGGGGGGGGGGGGAGGACGCAAGAGTGACGTTCATTTTTTAGTTGTGTCCTTTACAGATGTGATAGCAATAGTGGAGACCAAACCCTCAGCCTAATACCTAGAATGTATTGTCTAGAGGATCTGGTTTTGTGAATAACCAGATCATGTCAAAGGGCAGGGAGATTTGTCATAGGTTCTGGCTGAAATAATAAAATCAAGTGACTAAGGCTGGAATCCTTATGTGGGAGTGAACGTCCTTGAACTCAGTGGGACTTACTCCTGAATAAACATAATAGGATTATGCGTTGAGATTGTGAAACGAGGAAATCCACTTTGATGGCTGCCCAGGAAGCAATTTTCTTGTTTTAAGGTGACCACACTTTGTGCAGTCTCCTCTGCCTTTGTGAGTTTTTTTGTCCATCTTGGTCCTCATGACGGGGGCTGTGCTTTCTATCCTCTTAATATTAATATTAATAATATATTAATATTAATAATATTAAGACAGAGGCTTGAACAGATCAATGCATACTGTCCAGTGGACACCACCATGGACATAACCCACATCACCCTCTGCTTGAGGGTGTGTTTAAAGCCAATGGTCCTAATTCAGAGATTCTCAAATGCAGGAGTCTTAACTCTGCGCACATTACTGCATGTATTTTTTGGATAGGATCCAGGAGCTGCCTTCCATGAGAGGAAAGGACCTTCTGTGAGAGGAAGGGCTCCTCTCACAGAATGTCCCTCCACCTATTATTATTATCTTTGGAATCCCCCCTTCCCCCCCCCCACACCACATCTTACCCCATTTAACATGGTCTCCATTGCTTAACACATTAAGCAATGGAGGGGGGAAACAATAGTCAGTTGTGTTGCTTATTGTGTTGTGTGGAGGGTAACACGCCGCTCACAAACTACTGACGGTATGCTATTCTGCCCAAATAAGCAACGGAGAGAAACAACTGGCTTGCAAGTTGTTTAGCTCGAGGACAGTTGTTTAAAGTGTTGTGTGGAGGGGTGAGTGTGTTAATGGCATGCGGTGAATGGGTTAAAACACAAGCCCATAGAGGCAGGTGGGAAGAGTGACCAAAGCGGCAGCTGCCACTCTGCTACAACTGGCGCAACTTGCAGAGGCTGCTGGGATAGCACCGGGAGGACCGAGGGAGGGTGGTGAGAGGACTGTGTCAGTCAAATGCCGGGTTGACTATTAATCCACTCAACACCAGCCCCAACCACCTACAGTTGTGTAGGAATATGTTGTGTGGGGAGTACCCACAAAATAACCAACTGTGAGTTGGCTACTCAATCCACCATTGACTAATGTATTGTCCAAATTCAGTCAGAGAGAGAGAGAGAGAGAGAGAGAGAGAGAGAAACTGGCCAAAACAACAAGACACACAAGGAAAGGGGACTAGAGGAGAAAGGATGAAGAGGCAGATTAGTTTTTCAAGGCCAGAACAAGGTGCGGAGCTGACTGTTGAAATGCACTTTGGCCCAGGCCGATCTTCCCTGGCTGCTGTTCTTGCTTGAGTGAGGTTCTTGTTCTTTAGTCTACTGGATGGAGCCAAGGCGTTCTTTCTCCTTCCACCTTCAGTCCCAGGGAGCAACTTTCAGTTGGAGCCGAGTGTTCTTTGTGGCAGGGAGGAGGACGTGAGCCCCACTGCATCTATCTGCTCTTTCTCTGGCCGATGGATGGGCCAGGTTGGTCTCCCCCTTGGCTTGATGTCATTCCTGGGAAAGAGGGGATGCTTCCTCCCAGTGGCTTTAGGTCCCCTGGCCGATGGCCGAAGTTCTGCCTTTGAGTTCAGTTAGGGTGACCAGATAAAATCCAGGTCAGGGCTCATGTAACTTTAACAGTTGTAGAGAAAAGGGAATTTCAGACAGTGTCATTTGTATGCAATTAGTTCCTGGTGAAATTCCCTCTTCATCACAACAGTTAAAGTTGCAGGGGCCCTGCCTTCTTTTGTATATGGTCACTCTAGTATAGTGCCTGCACCTTTAACTGAAGTGCATTCAAATACATGGCCTATGTTATCTCCATCTTAGTGCACAAGGAAGTTCACATTCTCAATTGACTTTCAGTACAGGAGAATATCAGGAGCTATTGTGATTTTTTCCCTGTGCATTATTAGTCATGCCTAGTTGCATGCAATTATATCTGGATTGGGATCAAAGTTTGTCAAGGGGTTCCTGTATCTCATAGCTTCACTGGAATTGACTAAAATTGCATGAATTTGAGCTTTCATCATGTTCAAGATCATCTTCTGGCTTCAGGGATGAGTTAAATTGCAGATTGCACTTAGAAATGAGGCTTTCAATGGCGCTCTAGCTCTATGCTTGATAAGATAAAGAAAGGAAATCTTAGTACTCAGTAGTTAACTGCTGTAGAAGAGACTCTAATCAGCGAGAGGGACAGTAGATAGTTCATTTTTAAATTTCATGGTTTTCTTCCTATCCAGATGATAAGATAAAACCATGATAAAGAGCATTCATAAATCATGCCCTGTCTAGTTTCTAAGCTTGTCAGATATCCATAGTAGAATATACTTACAGAAGACACTTGTTTTTATTTTATTTTTATTTTAACTATTTTTCTACTGCTTTTCAGTAAAACACACACACAGGCTCAGTTCAGACAACACATTAGGCAACCAGGGTGTGGGGGGGGGGGAACAATCGTCAATTGTGTTGCTTATTGTGTCGCCTGGAGGGCAGCACACAACGCACACACAACTGACAGTACGTTAATCAGGCACTTTAAACAATGGAGCGAAACAACGGGCTTGCACGTTGTTTAGCCCGAAGCCCCATTGTTTAAAGTGTTGTCCAAATTCAGCCCCCCCTCTCTCCGTGGACTATTCCGTTCCGGAATAGAGTTCTGCTGCCTAGAGCAGCCAAAAAAAGCCAGCCGCTCTATGCAGCTGGCAGAACTCATGGTGCATGCTGGGATACGGCTGGAGGACACATGGAGGAGAGGCTGCAACCAAAATGGCTGCCGCAAGTTCATAGCAGCTGGGGCGTTTGCTGGTTCTGAGCAGCACCGGCTGCAGCGTGTCGTCTGTGGAGCTCCTCCTGCCTAACGCACGGTCAATACGTTATTTACCCCTCCATTGCTTAATATGTCGTCTGAACTGAGCCACTGTGTACAACAGTTCAAAACAGTTTTTAAAAGCCATTAACACAGATATTCAACCATCTTTAAAACATTAAAAATTAACAACAAAACCACTAAAATTAATTAATTTTTGTGAACCTCCCAGAGAGCTTTGGCTATTGGGCGGTATAGAAATACAATCAATCAATCAATCAATGCAATTTAAAAGGTCAAGTTAAAAAGATATTTTGGTTTCTTTCCGTTTGTCATTTGTCCAACTTTACAGTCATTTCATCCTGTTATGTTGTCAGTTGGTCATTTCAAAAAATAAATAAAGTCCACATGCAAATTGGTAGGCATTTTCATGTGCATTTCTTCTAATAACTGCATTTTTGCAAGCAATTCCCCTAAAATGTTGCATTTTTGGGTGCTATTTTCACAATATATGCAGTTTTGTGCACACGTCCCCCTAATTAATATGCACATTTTGCGGCCGCTCGTTGAGCAGAGAACTGCACCACAAATTCAGAGCAGTGCGGATATCAAATAATATCTGCATTTTGATTGGCGCATTGATTTGGAAAGTGTGAATTAGGTAGGTCCGCATTAAAAAAACAAACCCAGTGGATTTCTATTTCTTCCCTGCAAGGAGTAGTGCTCCGTGCCGGTGTCAAGGGTAGTCATCATCGGTCTCCTGTCGAGGGCCCACACCCAGCAGGGGCCCACTGACAAGACCCCCCTGGACCTGCTCCTCCTCTTCACCTGCTGTTCACCTGCTTCTTGCTCTGGCCCAGACAACACGGATGGTGAGAAGGAGGAGCAGGAGATGCTCACGGGTTCTCTGCCTGTCAAGCAAGCAAGTGGGAGCAATGATGAAGAAAAGGAGGAGGCAATGGGAGTTAATGGGTAAAAGCATTAAGGGAGGGGACCCATTGAAGATATCTTGTCCAAGGACCCTGAAAAACTTGGATCCAGCACAGGTAGTGCTGGATGGGGTCTCTGTGTGCCAGGGTCCGCTTGGATGTGATGGCCAATGCTATATGTTACGGATGCAACAATGGTAAGATATTATACAGTGGAAGTTTCCAGTGGTCTTAGTGCTGGTGATGTATTCTCTGGTTCCTGGTTTAAATCTGATGATGTTACCTGCAAGTTGGAGCCTTTGTAACACCGGAAAGAAGTTTCTCAGTTTCATTGCTAGTTATGTGTTCACCTCTGGCTTTATGGCTTTATGTAGCATTCCAGGTGATCTGCTGACATCTCTCTCTCTCTCTCTCTCTCTCTCTCTCTCTCTCTTTCTCTCTCTCTCCACACACACACACACACACACACACAGGTCAGAAATCCTTGGACTGACCAATCCAGGCATTCCCAGTAATACCCATCTCCCAAGATACACAATTTTTTTTTTATCACAAAGCCTCATTAGAGTGAAATGGAGAGAGGGGAGAGGTTGTAGAATAAAACCGTGTACATAATTGCAAAATTCTCATAACATTTGTTAGCCACTTTTAATAGCATTCAGATGGAAAAGCAGGTTATAAATACAAATAAATAATTGACAGATATTGGAAGGATTAAGAATCCCCATCTTCCATTTCTCCCTTGAAAATGTTCCCATCCACCCAACTCAGCTTTACAACGTGTCTGAGTCAACGTTGGGTTTAGGAATCCCATCTTGGCTATGCACCCTCTAATTCGTAAGAATATAAGAAGTGCCATGCTGGTTCAGACTGGGGGTCCATCTAGTCCAGTACTGTGTTCACACAGTGTCCAACCAGCTGTTGACTAGCGACCAACAAAGCAGGACATGATGCAACAGCACCCTGCCACTCATGTCCCCCAGCAACTGGTATATACAGGCTTACTGCCTTGGATACTGGAGGTAGCACATAACCATCAGGGCTAGTAGCCATTGAAAGCCTTCTCCAGGAATTTATCCAACCCCCTTTTAAAACCATCCAAATTGGTGGCCATCACTATATCTTGTGGTAGCGAATTCCCTGCGTGAAGAAGTACTTCCTTTTATTTGTCCTGAATCTCCCACCAATCAACTTCATGGGATGGCCCCAGGTTCTAGTATTCTGAGAGAGGGAGTTCTTCTCAGAGACCAAGAACTCCTATGCAATTGGGGGAATGGAGAGGATTCTCAGGACCTAATAAATTAGGGGTAGTATGGTGAGGAAGCTACTGAAGCCCAATCTTCTTGCTCCAGAAGAATTCCAGGGAAAGACTCGTCAGTTCCCAGCCACTATGGGAAGACTGTCAATTAGCCAGGGGGTGAGAATGCCCTAGGGGGGAGGGCTGTATAAAAGTGAAACTCAGGTATACCCATTCACTAACAAACAACTTGCTATCCAGGTCCATAGCATCTCTCGAATGCACAATATTTGTGTGCAATTAGATCAACAAGACCTTACTGTATTTCCATAATTAACTTACTTTGTAGTCTGGAGTACGAATTGGAATTCCAGTGTTCTGGAAAAAAGCATAATCAGATAATATTGTTTCGTATATATGTTTACAAATAAGTAGGCTTGTTGGTTGTTCCACATGTTGTTTTTTTAAAAAAAATATGTCCTAGACATTTTTAATGCAGACGAGAGGCTTCTGAATGTGTTTATGAAGCATAATTATCAATTCTGGGTGCTTATGGAAAAAGTCATAAGCATGCTGCAGATGTTTCCTTAGGCATATAAACACATTACATAGCACAGTAAATATTTTATATTGCATACTTCCTTAGTACTAGTTTAATGCATGTGGAAATTGCATGAATGCCTCCTCCTCGGACTTAGTAGCTCACATTGTGTTAGAAGCTTGAATTTTAAAGCAAGAAGACACCTTGCTGCAGGCTTGGAGAAGGGCCAGAGTTCAGTGATAAAGTACGAGCTGTACATGTAATCCTTGACATCTCCAGGTAGAGCTGAGAATTAAGTCCCCTCTACAAGGATTCGCTTTTGCGCCTGGTTAGGCGATTATGCGCATAATCGCTGAAGCGCATTTACGCCTATTACCTCTGCACGAGAGGCGGTGAGAGGCGGCGAAGCGCATTAAGGGATGACCAAAATGCGCTTTACAAGTAGTTAATGCGCATAAGCGCTTGTTCACATAGGCAAAATGCGCTTTAACGGCCGGAGCAAAATAAAACTCGCTGTTTAACGCGCATTCAATAATGCGCATAATCGGAGAGATAACGCTCCGTTCTTGTAGAGGTAAAAAATTTTAAGCGCCTTGACAGAGCATTAAACCTCTCTTGTAGAGTCAGCCCTACTTCTGCCTGAAAACCTGGAGAGCTGCTGCCTGTCAAAGTAGATCAAACTAGACAAATCATTTAGATGGACAAATAATCTGACCTGATAATAAGGCTATGTGCCTGCATTCTTAGTCACTGCTCCTGGTTACAGAGCGGTATATAATGCAGGGGTGAGGAACATCTGTGGCACTCCAGATGTTGGGCTACATCATCCCTGACCAGTGGCCATATGGGCTGGGGCAGAGACCAACAACATCTGGAGAGCTACAGTTTCCCCTCCCCTAGATCTAATGGGATGCCCCTTTATGCCTCCTTTCATCTTCCTGCATAGGCCAGTCAGGACCAACTCCCAGTTTGAGAGATGCCCTCCATGGGACTCCATAAGTTTCCTTACTACTCCATAGGGTTCCACACAGAGAGACAGGGTTGTGTCCCCTCTGTGCAGGGAATTGAGTTATAGAGGAGGATTCATCACATGGATTTGCTGTGGGAAGTCAGGTAGCGGTAAAGGAAGAAGAGTGTGTCTGCCTCACCTGCAGCACCTTCAATCTTCCTTTGTTTCTTTCCTAGCAATCCATTGGGCATTGGGAAAGAAAAAAAATTAAAGGGACCAGGGAGCCCAGAGCAGTGTAGGCTATGGTGCTTCCCTTCCGATGCTTGTGGGCTACTGCCATGCCTGCCATCCCTGCTGACTCAGAGTCATGCAGGCTGCAGCTTCTATGAAAATGAAAACATTGTCATGGATTAGGTTATGACCATTTTTAAATGGGAAAAAAAACCCATCGTTTTTGTAGTTGTTGTTATTTTGCAATAAACAGAGTCTGTATGTGAAAATAGTATTGAGAAAAATAATAGTTCAGTCCAGTCAAAGCGAAGTACTTTTAAGCCCCATTGTTTTTAGCAGTGATGTAGTGGTAAATTTTCAATTGCAGGAGCTCATCACAACAGTGTGCATGCATGTGTATACGTACACACATCTCAAAGAGCAGCAGTACATAGCATTAGAACATGATTGCAATCCGAGGTATAATTACCTGAGAGCAAGCTCCTTTGAACTCAATGATGCTTACTTCTAACTGTAGAGATTCGACTTGCAAAACACACTGACTGGGTTCAGACAACACATCATGGCTTATCACGGGTTATTTAACCCGTGATAAGCCATGGTGTCTATGGCACCAGGTTGCATAGCCAACCCCCATATAACCCACATTTGCCAGGTTCACATGACACAACGACTCTGGAGCAGGGGTTAGATATTCAAAATGGTGGCCACACATACCACAGCCTCACAGTGAGCTGTTATGTTGTGTGAATGGCACCATTGAGTTTTAACAAAGAATCTTCAGCTAGTGGAAATGCAACCTTCAGCTTTTGATTAGTAATACAAACAATCTTGCCAAGAAATATTACCATTTAAACTGACAGTGTGAAGCAGGAAACCTTTCAAATAAAGGTTATGAAGTGTCCAACTTCCATTTAATCATTCCCCTCGTTCTCTGGCACCCTCTGTCAAAAAAAAAATAGTAAAACTTGAAAGCCTTGCAAGGAGATCCGTCAGTTACCCTGCCGCTCCACCTGATGACATCATTGCTGCAGCTCCTGTGCCTGGATTTTAGTGGGAGTGTATTAAGTATGTTTTTTACTCTCCCATTGAATCAATGGGATGAAAAAATGGATAACTGTTTGCAAGAGTTCCAGATAAGTTTGCCAAACTCCCCCTGCATATTCTGTCATCCCGAAGTTACAATTATTCATGTCTACACACCTATGGTAAAGTGTAAAATTATTTTAGTAGTTTCTTCTGCACTTAAATAAGATTCGGGAATTTCTTATACGTTGAACCCTGGTGTTCAGACTTTGCTGCTGTTGCTGGTGGTGGTGTTATTGTTGGTAGCGGTGTTCACTTTGCAATGCATTTACAGGTTTGTTTGTTTTTTCACCTGTATTTACAGAGAATGCAAACAAATTGGAAGAAAGCGCCAGGGGAATCTACATTCCTTGTCCGGAACGTTTTAATGGCTTGTGCATGCATGGAAAATGCGAACAGTCTGCTAATATGCTGGAACCATCTTGCAGGTAACACTTTCCCCAAACCAAGCAGGTGACGATAAACCAAACAGGCAGACTTGCTAATATGTGTTATCTTGATGCAGCAAGGAAAATAATAATTGCCGTGGCCCCATCCACTTTAGATCTAAATTATGTACAGAGGCACCTAATGTATGTAGTAGAGCTGCACTGAATTATGCAGCAGCATTAATCTGCTTATAAAAGCATTCCTGCAGTGCCTGTCGATATATTCCTAAAAAGGCACTAGGCTCGCCTGGTGGGTATCATCCGTCGATCACACAAATAACAGCTACTGTCCCAGGAAATCCCACAGTGAACAGAAGTCAAGAACTATGTCAACATCAATTTCTCCATGTGGCAAAATGGCTAAAGACAGATGGTTTGCATTAAGTGAGGAAAAAAAGGTGAGGGTTGAAATAAGGTTGGGTTCCAGAAAGGAACACTGCGTTGCAACTAGTGGAGTTTGATCTCAGGATTTCATACTTCTACATCCTGGCAAGATTTGAGGGCAGCAGTTTAGTTGTATTGCTGAATGGAAGCAAGTCTGGCCCTCTAAGCCAGGAGTTGGCAGAATATAAGATCAACTGTTTTGGACTTCAGCTCCCAGCATTCCTGACCATTGGCTGTGCTGACAGGGGCTTCTGGGAATTTATTTATTTATTTATTTAGTACATTTGTATACCACCCCACAGCCGAAGCTCTCTGGGCAGTTTACATAAGATTAAAACAATTAAAAACAATATACTAAAATTAAAACAGCAAAAACATACAATATACACACAATATACACATATATTTAAAACCACTATAATAACTTTAAAAAGCTATAAGCCTAAAAACAAAACAAACCCAGGCTCATCAGATATGCTAAATGCTTGAGAGAAGAGGAAAGTCTTGACCTGGTGCCAAAAAGATAACAATGTTGGCACCAGGCGGGCCTCGTCGGGGAGATTGTTCCACAATTGGGGGGCCACCACAGAGAAACCCTCTCCCTTGTCGCCGACCTCCAAACTTCCCTTGGAGTAGACACTCAGAGGAGGACGTTAGATGTTGAAGTTCCAAACATCTGGAGATCTACGTTCTGCCCACCCTGGCTCTAAACTGTGAGAGAATTATTTGTAAACCATGTTGAGCCCCTCAAAGGAAGTACTGGTAAAAGGGTGAGGAATAGAAATGAAATATATGTGCTACCCTCTTGGGTAACACATATCTGGGAAAGTCTGGCCTACTTGCATGAGTAAAAAACAAAAAAAGTAATGTGTGAACTGGCCTTCAGGGGGCCCCATAGAAGAGGGGTGGGGAGCCTGAAGCCTGGAGGCCAAATCTGGCCCTCTTGGGATCCCAAGTTGGCCCTTTGGGGTTCTCTAAGTGGCCATGCTCCCTTTCCCTTTCCTCCAACCACTGAGCTTTGGGGTGGTTTCCCAGCTTTGATGTAGTTTTTCCCCCATTCTAGAAAGTTGAAATGTCTCTTCTAAGGTTTAGTGACTGGCAGTAAGAACCTCAAGATACAAGATGCTGGCATTTTGGGCCATGCCCCCTTTTGATTTTGGCCCCACCCACCACTGGAACATTGCCCCAGAAATCGAATTCAGCCCTTGGGCTAATAGAGGTTCCCCATATCTGCCTTTGAAGCTGTTTTTTTAGAGAGACCCCTCAGCAAACCTTCCCCCCACTCCCCAGATATTGCGTGTGTGGCCCTTCTTACTTCTTTTAATGCACCTAGTAATCAGGAATTCTGCTCCTCGAAGGCTTGGAAGCTGGGTGCCTCTTTCCCTCTCATCTCAGCAAGCGATACCACACTCTTCGGGGAAGGGATCGTGGCCAGAAGCAGATGTGATGGTAGCAGATCCATTTGTTTAAACACAGATTGGCCCCATTCACCCTGAGTGGGGAGTCTAGATTTAAAAGCAAAAGGGACACGTGGGTGAGGAGCGCAGAACCCTCGCTCCACTTGTGGCTTTTCTTCAAGTGCTTCTCTCTCGGCCAGACCAGTATCAGAGCTCCGCTAAAGAGGAAACATATGGGCAGACTTGCAGGGGCAGAATGCAGCAGGTGGGGGGAAGACTTCTGCACTCCTTACCCGTATGCACCTCATTTTTCATCCAATTCACTTTTTAATTTATTACATTTTTATACCGCCCCGTAGCTGAAGCCCCCTGAGCGGTTTGCAAAAATTAAAGATCATTAAAAACACATTATACAAAATTTTATAAAACCATTTACATAAAATCACAGACAAAAAAAAAAAAAACAGAACTAGGTTGGGTACACTAGTGACTGGTGGCTTTACTGGTGATGTTTTGAAGACTTTTTTTATAGTTATTCTTTCTTGTAGTATTTCAGTGTTATCAGTTGGCTCGGGATGAAAGCCGTTAAAACGGTAACCAGCTCTCTAATTAGACTCTATTCTCTACATCTGGGTGTTAATTAACCTTTAAATTTAAAAAATATTGTCACCAGTGTACCCAACCTAGTTCTGTTGTTTTTGTATCTTAAGGGGTTGGGAATATTTTCCTGTTTTTGTTGAAGCATAAAATCACAGGCAACATATATCTAAAGCAATTTCTTAATTAGCCAAGAAAGACAATCCAAGAATTGCTTTAAGGTCATCGTATGCTGCCAAATGCCCAAGAGAAGAGGGCAGTTTTAACCTGGCGCCAAATAAATAGCGATGTTGGCACCAGGTGAGCCTCGTCAGGGAGTTCATTCCATCACTGGGGGGGTCACCACCGAGAAGACCCTCTCTTTTTTTCTGCTTCTTTCTTTTTTCTGCTTAAATGGACACTTCGCCACTCTTTCAATGTGTTTGGGACAGATCTGTGTATAAACACATGAATCTGGCGCTGTCATGTCTAGTTTGGCCCTAAGGGAGACAAGCAATTCTTGGCTGATGTAACTGTGTGTGCTAACTTATAAGTCTAGATTCACATTTAGAAATAATGACTAGAATTTAAGTACAATATCTCAGCCTAGTGGGAAAGACTGTGCCTGCTCAGTCTGCCATCCAGGTGTTGACTGTTGGTGGGCAACTTCAAGGTAGGGTGACCAGATAAAATCCAGGTCAGGGCTCATGTAACTTTAACAGTTGTAGAGAAAAGGGAATTTCAGCCAGTGTCATTTGTATGCAATTAGTTCTTCATCACAACAGTTAAAGGTGCATGCACTATACCATAGTGACCATATACAAAAGAAGGCAGGGTCCCTGCAACTTTAACTGTTGTAATGAAGAGGGAATTTCACCAGGAACTAATTGCATACAAATGACACTGGCTGAAATTCCCTTTTCTCTACAACTGTTAAAGTTACATGAGTCCTGACCTGGATTTTACCTGGTAACCCTACTTCAAGGCCTCTACTCCCCCTTCCAATTCATCTTTTTCTTTAACCTGGACCTAGTCTGGACAATCCTTCATATAGAGGACACTTTCAAAGAGAGGATTGTCCTCTGAGAGCACTTCAAATAGCAGACTATCCCCAACAACCAGGACACATGACCATCTTCAGTATGGTATTACTGTGTCCACTTCAACTGCAGCTGAGAAAGGGAGGATGCAAATATAAGTAAGACATGTCAAGGACCTAAAGGTCCTACTGGTGTACTGTGTTTTATGATTAGACCACTATCTAATTGGAGTGAATAAACATCTTTGTTCATTGTTTGTTCATTCCTTTCTATACAACTGAGAATTTCCTGAAGAAGAATTCTTTCTCATTGAAAGGCTGGTGCACATCACACACAAAGAAGTTAGTCCGACATAAAGATGCCACCTGGCTTATTTGTGGGAAAAGCTCTCCCCAAGGTGGGGCCTTCTTTTATGTCATTCCAGCACCAGACAAAGGCTTTCTTTTTCCACTTAGTCCTTTCAATTTAATTTGATCTGTTTTATCTTTATCTTGTGTGTGTTTCAACTTGTTCTGTGACGTTTTGAAAGTCCGCCCTGGGAAATTGCTTGAAGGGCGGGGTATGAAACCCCGCAACAAATAAACAAATGTGAAACATTTGATATCAACTTCAAAATGATAACAGTTGTCTAGAATGAACTAAAGCTCTTCAAGAAGCTATTTCCCATAAACATTCAGCTTAGCACATATTGGAATTTACAGGCAACCATCGTAAAACAGCAGAAGACCAATCCTCTTATTGAGGTACAACCAAGACATCTCAGATGTCACACAAGTGATATACAGTAGCTTCAACACAGTATTCCTGTCCAGCTGTGACACACCTTCCCTCTTGCAGGGTCTGCTTTGTACCTTGTGCAAAGCAAGAATTACCATTGTGACCAAGGGAGTAAATACACGATTGTTTCCCATTCTAGGTGCGATGCAGGCTACACTGGACAACACTGTGAAAAGAAGGACTACAGTGTGTTATACGTGGTTCCGGGCCCTGTACGATTTCAGTATGTCTTAATAGCAGCAGTGATTGGAACTATCCAGATTGCTATTATCTGCGTTGTAGTCCTCTGCATTACAAGGTTAGTAGTAGTGTCCGTCTTCTTGTTGTGGTAGAGGAAAGGTGCTCTTACCTAGTTTCGATTTACCTACATTGGACACATCCTGACAGTGCATGCGTATGCAAACTTCTTTTCCGTCCTCTCAGCCAATCAACAATCTAAACATAAGCTACCTAGAGATACGACTCATTACAGCTGGGACCATTCTTGCCTACCTCAACTCTATGGGGCTTATTCATGTTCATGCTTTACTAAGAAAAGGCCCAGCTGGAATGGACTGAGGGTCCATCTAGTCTAGTACACACAATGGCCAACCACCTGTCGACCAGGAACCTACAAGCAGGACACAGGTGCAATAGCACCCTACCACCCATGTTCCCCAGCAACTGATGTTTACAAGCTTACTGCCTTAGTACTGGAGGCAGCACATAGCCATCAGGACTAGTAGTTATTGATTGCCTTCTCCTCCTGTGCCAAGAGACAATGACTGCTTTCATCTAAACCAGTGATTTTTAGACTGTGTTCTGGGGAACTCTAGGGTTTTTTGGGAAGCTTATTTGGGGTTCTAAATGAAAAGATCAGTAATGACAGAAAAGCTTCCCTGAAAGACAACTTGTCCACAACCATTACCAATCTTTCCCTGCAACGTGCAGTCATAGGAGTGTTCATAGGAGTCATTGTCTAGGGTGAACTCTCAGCTCGTGTGGATGAACCACAAAGCCCACAAACCTGGCCAGCTCGCCATAACTGCACCCTAGAAGATGGTCCAGAATTTTCCACAATACACTGGAGATATGGAAAGTATGTCCCCTAATGCTAGGAAGTTTGGGGGAAAAATACTGTTTTAGAGCTCCATCACACCAGCGATTTAATGCACTCTCGCCATGCCTGGTGTACTGATTTGCAGCATGGTACTCTCTCAATGCCCCCAAAGGGCCAGACTAAAGGGTCGTTCCATTTTTGCCCGGGAGGAAGGCAGTCTGGTTGAAGTGCTCATCTGCCAGGACCTGACTGGAGGGAGAAAGAGAAGGGGAGGGGTGGAGTGGAGTGAAGGCAGGAAAGAGCAGCTATTCAGGTGAAAGGGATCATAAGCTTGACGCGCTTCTGCCTCAGAGGTAAAAGAAATGGGGAGGCAAACCAGGGAGGGGGGATTAGGTGTGATGGAAGTCTGTGATATCTCAGGGGTTATCCAGTGTTTGTATTCTCAGAGGCTCACTTTGTTCTCCTGCTTGAAGAGATAGACCATTATCATGCATACATGTGCTTTGCAAATGCTGGCTTGTTAGCATTTGAATGGTGCTCTTAAGTGTCTTTTACTTCAGAATGTAAGAAGTGGTGTTTTCATTCTCAGTCCCATAGGGAAGGGTAGATCCAGGTGCAAACCCTGGCATCTCCATTTAAAAGGATTGAAAGGTCAACTGTCAAAACTATCAATAGTCAAACTAGGCTGAACTGGATTAAATGGTGCAGCGGTTAGTCGCCATATAAGGCAGGTTTGTATGTTCATATCTAGCGACATTTGCCCTCCACTACCTGGTGGAAAAGGTCCATCATTTTCTCCAGCATCACATCTTCCCCGGGCTTTTTTCTTCAGGCACCACAAGGAGATTCAGCCTTCTGATAAATCATGTGCCTTAAAAATAAATCCCTTTCCAAAAAAGATGAAGGGGGGGAGGGGAAACAGTACCACATTCCTACAGAAAGTAAAAAAGCTCCAATATATCTAAGCATCCACATCTCGCTCAACTTAGAAGACAAGCATGACATTCGGGCCAGAGAAAGGTACAAAATAATTCATAAATCCTTTCCCAGCCTAAAGGCATAATAGAAAAATGTCTGCTGAAGCTTGGAGATGCTTTCCAACCAAGTTGAGTTCATCAACTCTACCCTCAAGAGTAGATCCTCCCCTACAAAAAAAGCAATGTATTATATTAAAGTGGCTTTCAGGGAACATGAAGATAATTCAAACAGCCAAAAATACAGTGTACATAAAAGGACGGAGATGGGAAAGTAACTGCTCAACAGAAAAATGGCACTACATCATGTTGTTCAAGCAATCTTCCAAGTGACTCTGGGTTTGTCAGCTTCGGGCCATAAACACAGAGTTTATGTGTAGTTTGTGTGTAAAGGAAATGGTATAGTTTTACATGGATCCTATCTATTAAGGGAATCTATAGTAGATGAGAAGTGTACCAAAAGGCGAATACTTTTAATTGTTTTCATCTATGTAAGCCTGGTGGGTCCCCCACATCGTGTCTGTGGGCACCAGTGTGCCCGCAATCATCTTCCTTGACACCCGCCAGACCCCTCCTGATATTTTGATATATTTTTTAAAAAAAACTGGGAGGCTGGCATGATGTAAAGCGAAGCACCAGCCTCCAGCATAATCTTTATTTCCAAGGATGGCTTTGGGACCCATTCGGGCTCCAGAGGCATTTCTTAGAAAATAAAAATGGCAGGTGGTGACCCAGGCACCTAGGAGGGAAAAAAGGAGGATGTTAGGGGAAATTCAGGGAGCTCAGGGAGCATCCTGTGGAGGAGCAGATGTGATTTGAAGAACAAGGTGGGGCATTTGGCCTGTGCTATGCGTACATGCATGAGTTTGGCCAAGTCAGCATACACTTCTCTAAGTATCGCCCAGCATGATAAAGCAATAGACAGGACGTAGCTCTTGCAGATTTTTTTCAGCAACTAGCGCAAATGCTCCAATCACATAAAATACATATTTGTCTGAGTCAGCCAACAAAGAGCATTATCTCATCAGAGTCAGACAACCAAACATTGCTACTAATCAAACTCCTAAGAAATCTGTCCCTGGGAACCTTATACAATAATATCTAGGGGTGTGCACGGACCCCCCGGATCGGATCGGGACCCGGATCGGGACCTCCAATTTTGTCCCGGACCGGTTCGGACAAAATCGGAGGCCCCCCGGACCGGATCGAGTCCGATCCCGACCCAAAAATCGTACATTTTTGAATCGGCCGCCATTTTTTTCCCCATAGACTTGCATTGCAATGCAAGTCTATGAGGAAAAAATGGCGGCGGGTGGGTAAGGGGGGGCCTAACTCCCTCCCCCCCCGGGGCCGTCCGCTGTGGATGGCCCCGGCAGGTAAACCCCCTCCCCCGCGCTCCCTACCCCCCCTGGGGCCGCCCGCTTCCATCCGCTGGCGCCCGCGGGCGCCAGCGGATAGAAGCGGACGGCTCCGGGGGGGGGGGTAAGTCCCCTTCCCCGCCACTGCTTACCTTCTCGGCCCGTCCGCTCCCGTCCGGTGCCGGCGGCTACTACCAGCGGGCTCCGCGGCCTACTCTCGAGTAGCGCGCCGGGTGATGACATCACCCGGCGCGCCACCCTGGAGCAGGCCGCGGAGCCTGCTGGGAGTAGTAGGCGCCGGCGCCGGACGGGAGCCGCCGGGCCGGGCAGGTAAGGGCCCCCCTCCCCCCTCCCCCCTCCGCGCGCCCCCTCCTCCCCTCCACGCACCCCCTCCTTACCTTCCCGGCCCGGCGGCTCCCGTCCAGCGCCGGCGCCTACTACTTCCAGCAGGCTCCGCGGCCTGCTCTAGAGTAGCGCGCCGGGTGATGACATCACCCGGCGCGCCACCCTAGAGCAGGCCGCGGAGCCTGCTAGTAGTAGTAGGCGCCGGCGCCGGACGGGAGCCACCGGGCCGAGAAGGTAAGTGCCCCCCTCCTCCCCCCCCCCGCTGTCCACTTTCATCGGCGGGCGCCCGCTGGCGCCCGCCAATGGAAGCGGCGGTGGGCGCCAGTGGGCGCCCGCCGATCCGCCGATCCGCCGAACCGGTTCGGAGCTTTTTCGGACCGGTTCGGATTGGATCGGCCGATCCAGCTGCGGGATCGGAAATCGGATAATTTATCCGATTTCCCACTGGACCGGACTCGGATCGTGGATCGGGTCCGATCCAGTGCACATCCCTAATAATATCCCCTTCAGCACATTGACATTGCATCTTGTTATGCTATATGTTGCATTCTGTTACAATACTCTGTACCAAGGATAGGCAGCCTTTTGGACCGTGAGCACAGTTGACAATTTAAGAAACTTTCCTGGGCACCACCACAAAATGGCTTCCATTGGAGGTGTAGCAAAGGACCAGAGTCCTGCCCAAAATACCGACTACAAAGCAGAGGTGGAGTCTGAGGCCCAACACACTGAAACAACTCCTTTGAACCCACAGGTTTCATCACCAACAGAAACCTATTTCACAGCAATCCCAGGTGCTAGTAAGAAAATGTGTTTGAAAACAAATTAAGCGGGAAGAGCATGTTATTTCCTGCAAGCGCCATGCTGTCTACCCCTGCTCTATACAAATTCATCCCCTGCTTTCTCTTTTGCAAATGAGCTGCCCCAACCTTTTAAACTTTGCAAAACCTCAAGGACACGATAGCTTCCAGCTCAAGGCACAGCTGCACATGTATGGAAAGGGCCATGGAGGAAAGAGGGTCACGTATGCTGGGATGAATCAAGCCCTAACCAAATTAAATTTGCTTTGGATGCATCTACATGGATCTGGTCTACCTCCTGAATGCTCACTTCAGTACACGTGGGATCTATTAATTCAAAAAGTTATGCTTTTACAGGCCTTTCGTTGTTTGGACTCAATCACTCAATGTCGACATGACCACTGTATTCCATACCTCATAGGTCTGCTATGAAATGGGTGGGCCAACCTGGAGATTTCCAGTACTGTGTCATGACTACTAATTGGCTGGTTTTTGTCAATTCCCTCTTCTTGCTGCAACCTCCTGTGCCACGTCCCATCCCGTTATGGAGTTCCCATCCCTCAGAAATGGTGTTTGTCCAGGGAGCTGCAGAAGGAAGGAAGAGATGGGAAAGCCCCATTACATCAGCAGAAAACTCCCCGCAGAGTTTATAATCCAAGCCAATGTAGCAATTTTAAATGTGGCATCTTTTTTATTTAAATAGAATACTTACACTACTGTGTTATGCTTAAATACCCTCACGTGCTTTTTTCAATTAAAAGAATACAGTTTTACTGTGACTCATGTTTCAAGCCAGCGCAAGAGTAAACAAGGAGAATCCATCTGCAGAGTTGACAAACATTTCTGTGCCTTTATATCTGTGTTGCCTTTACGCTTCCATAAACGCCCATAGCATATTTCTAAGTTGGTCGATGAAGAAAAAGGCAGTGATTATCTTGTTCCTTTATTCATGCTTTCCCAGCTGGAAGGAGATTTGGAGAAATATTTCTAAGGTCCCCCATGGTTTTCTGTACATTCCTTTCCAGCAGTCATATTGCTTGTGGTGGGACATTGAAACCAGGGTCTGGAAATAACCTTCGCTGCATGCAAGCTGTGCCCTAGGGGAGAATGGTTTGACATTTTCAGCCTCCTGGATGAAAATCAGGTCCCAAGAGTGTGTGAGGGTTTGCCTCTCTTTCCTGAGCTCTGTAGATGTGCAGCCAGCGAATGATGAGTCGCACAGGCGGCCTTGGTTGTCAGCTGCCCTTCAGTGGCCTCTAAGCCTCGCGCAGGCTGCACTGTCATTTAGCAAAGCAAATTTCATACCATTTCCCCCCCCCCCCTTCTCTTTCCCGTGTTGCTTTTAGGAAATGTCCCAGGAGCAACAGAATTCACAGGCAGAAGCAAAACACGGGGCACTACAGTTCAGACAACACAACCAGAGCATCAACCAGGTTAATTTAAAAGAGCGCATGTTTCCACAATGGCAAAAGTAAACTGCAGAGAGCTTGGACTTACAAAAAATACAGTATTATAGACAAAAGATCTACACATGTTGCCTTGCATTTGTGGTAATCTACACCAATGAGAAAAAAAAACATGTACTACAGCTATATTTGATTATGTATGGATATATTTGAAATAGTATACATTGTCTTGATGTTTTTTCTGTAATGTAAATAAACTATTTATATCACACAATATAGTTTTTCTTTTTCATGTATTTGTTATATATAATAAATACTCAGTGATGAGAAAAATATATATATATTTTTGCTTTCTTAAATTTGCAGTACCTTACAAATGTGTTTTCTTTGGATGTGACAGTTCTCAGGTTGTGTGGGTCATGGCCACGCAAGCAGCCACTTACCGTTGGCACAACGGCTGCCTTCCCAAACAGAGTTAGGCTACTTAAAGTGTATTGAAGGCAATGGGATTTAAGTAGGCTGACCATCTGAAAAGGAGGACAGGGCTCCTGTAACTTTAACAGTTGTAGAGAAAAAGGAATTTCAGCCAGTGCCATTTGTATGCAATTAGTTCCTGGTGAAATTCCCTCTTCATCATAACAGTTAAAGTTGCAGGGGCCCTACCTTCTTTTGAATATGGTCACTCTGGTATAGTGCCTGCAACTTTAACTGTTATGATGAAGAGGGAATTTCACCAGGAACTAATTGCATACAAATAACACTGGCTGAAATTCCCTCTTCACCACAACAGTTAAAGTTACAGGAGCCCTGTCCTCCTTTTCAGATGGTCAGCCTACGTTATAGTTGCCTGCCCATGGAGGCAGCTTGGTAGGTATTCCAGATATATAATCGGTCCAAACCATGTGAGCGCCTGTCTATTCCTTAAAAGCAGTGGACTGCATGGACAAACTCCCCTGTGACATGAGATTGACATGGCTGTGATGCTGTCAAAATATATTATGGCAAATGTGATTAAGTAAAATGTGCATGTTTTAATTCTTGTTTTAAACTGGTAGACAGTTTAGGGCATGAACTGAGTGTTGGGTTTTAGAATCTGTGAGAGATCCAACTCCATTAAGCACTTTTAAGTCCTTGGGCAAATCAAAATCTACCAGCCTGTAAGGTCAGTTCTAGCTTTTCTACCTCTGTGCTCATTTCCATAATGTAACATTGCATAGCAGGGGTGGCAAACCTCTTTCAGCCTGGGGGCCGATTTCCAATTTGGGAAGGGTCTCAGGGGCCACATTCCAACAGTGAGTGGGGCTACAAAGGCCAAGGACAGGTGCAATTCTTACCACTTTGGACATTTTCCTACCTACCAAGCATGCAAAACACAGCTCAATTTTATGCGTGTCTACTCAGAAGTAAGCTCCAGTGCAACAGTTCTCATGTCTACAAAAGCGCATCTCAATTCTATGCAGGATATTTAAAGTTTAGTTGCCTTTAAATGCCTTCTTATCTCCAATCACTGATCAGAGATAATAGCAGCCGATGTTTGCAGGCTGGATGTGGAATCCCTGGGGACACAAATGGCCCATGGTTTGGAGGTTCCCCATCCCTGCTGTATAGGTACCACATGTAGGTCCTGCCCTGCCATAGGGTTCGGTGAAGTGAGCAGGTTGAAGTGGCACCACAGCTGGACATTTTAAAGCATTTGCACTGTTTGGGGGGTGGGGGAGAGAGAGTCAGCTCTGTTTTAGGCAGAAAAATGTCTGAGGCCAGCACAGACCGCTTATGCGAGGCCTTGTCATTGACTTCCTTTCAGCCTTCAGTTCTCTGGCATAATATCCTCTGCAAATGGGATGCTTGTGTTCTAAATTGAATTACTGATTATATAAGCGGGAGGGGAGAATATTGGGAAAGAAGCTATCAAGAAAACCTCGGGCACAGCCCTTGATGTTGCATGAAGAATCCTCCAGCTCTTTCTAAGAATGGGGAGAGGACCGAAAATTGCTTCCTGTTTGCTAGCTAAAGAAAGTTAATAGCAAACCTATTGCTACAATGCCAGGGCTGCCGCTTTCTCATAAACACTAAGTGCTGTAACTTAGTTTGTCTCTCAAAGAAAATTGGAAAGCCACAAACAAAACACCACACAGATCAATGCACGATCATTTCCTTTACTCAGACTGTGAGTGCCATTGCGTGTAGCCAAAACAACATCACCCACGCATAAGAGGAAGGTATCAGCACACTCAAGGTAACCCCAAAGTTTGCAGAAGAACAACAAAAGGACCTCCCCCCACCTGGAAAAAGCCCAGTGAGTAATGAGCGAGTGCAGTGGCCACTGAATGCTGGCTGACTGTTTTTGGGTGGGAGGGGATGGAAACCCGGGTGAGGAGGAGAACGGAATGGAGTAGGGCAGTGTTCCAGGCACCTAGTCAGCCATGAACAGGGAAATTCCACACTGCAACATTTCGTTGCGGGTCATACTTGTAGTGATCTAAGTCCATTAAGCAGTTGATGCTAGGGCTGTGCACGGATGCCCCGATCCGATCTGGATCCTGATCTGGGAGGTCTGGATTAGGCCCAATCTGACCCATGTTGGATCGGGCCCGATCCAATCCACCTTGGATCTGGATCCGCTCTGGGTCTGTGCAGAGCCCTCCCTCCTGCTTTCCCTGCACCTCCCTCCCCCCAATCGCCCGCCTTACCTGCAGCCTCCTCTGCGTCGTCCTTTACGGTAGCCAGCCTCCTCGATGTTGGCCAGCCACTTTCCCACTCACTGCAGGTAAAGAGGGCGATTGGGGGAAGGGAGGGAGGGAGAGAGAGAGCGGGGAGAGTGGGAGGGCTCTGCACAGACCTGGAGCACGGATCCAATCCGGCCCGATCCGGGCCCGATCTGATCCAGTTCTTATTGGGCCCAGTTCGGGCTGGATCAGACCGATCCACTCTGGGTTCCAGATCCAGATCTGTGCACAGCCCTAGTTGATGCTTGCAGCTTGATCCTGTGCACATTTCCTTAGAAGTACACCTCACTGACTTCAAGGGGAGTTAACTCTCAAGCATGAACAGAACTGCCACTTTGCAGCCCATTCCATTTACTTGGAAATGAGACCTGCTGATTTCAAGGCAATGTACTTCCAAGTAAGTATGGTGAGGATTGTAGCCTTCTAGCAGGTGTCTGTGTGTTTTTCTCTCTGTCAAACCACCAGCAAATCAATAATTTCAAATCACTTCATAAAAACCATCCTGTCGTCCACCGCTCATCTCCACACCCTGAACCCATGTTTAAGTACAATTAAAATGTCACACATGGCCAGGATGGTAGAGCTTGTTTTGATGTCCTATAATGAACCTATAACTCTCACCCTAAACAAAACTTGCAGCTATGACAGAAAAAAAGAGTGCATTTATAGTCGGGGGGGGGGGGAATGGGGACAAGGTGGTTAACAGCTTGTCTGATGTGGGATAAGAAGAGAGACAGCCTTTAATCATTTTGTTTTCAAAGACGCTTTAGAGATCTTTTGAAGACGAGGGTTTTTTCCCCCTGAGCTTTCTCTGAACATTATAAGCGGTTGAGAGATTTCCCATTCACCTTTCATCCAATCCTTGATCTCTAGGTTAAACTAGGCAAAAACTACACCAAGCAGGATATAGCTGTATGAAAGTGGTATATAAAAGGCAGGAGCCACTCTACTGCTTTGTAGTGGGATTGAAGTGCACTGACCACCCATTGACATGTACCATATACCGCTAAATCCTGCTTGGTGTGGCTCCTGCCTTTTAGATACTTCTTTCATACCGCTATATCCTGCTTGGTGTAGATCTGTCCTTAGAGATTTATTATTATTATTATTATTATTATTATTATTATTATTATTATATTATTATTATTATTATTATTATTATTATTATTATTATTAAACATTTGTATACTGCCCCATAGCCAAAGCTCTCTGGGCGGTTTACATAAGATAAGCTTGAATGCACAAGTTCCATTGCTGTCAGGATACGGATACAAGTAACAGGTTGGATCTGGGCTCTGCCTTCCGGGCTCCATTCATGGAAGAGGCATTCAACTGATTTTGTGGGATCCCTTCCTCCCCTCCCACTTCCCAGCTCACCCCATTCAGCAGGGTCCACTGACCCTCTGTGTTACATTTTCAAGGGGCTTGATGGGCTGCCGTGGGGAGCAGGGAGTGGGGGAATTTGCTTCTGCCAGTCCAATAGGGTGGCCACCTATGTATCACCAAAAAAGGGGATAAAAGAGGAGCCACATTTGCATAAAATCTGCATTTACTAATTACAGATGTACAAAGTTAGAAATAATTATATGATGTAAATAGAAATGCAGTATGTCTTAGCATAGTGTCGAACATTGCGACCAGGTGAACTATGTGCCTTGCTCAGTCTTCTGGGCAGGTGCTGATGGACAACTTCAAGGCCCCATTTCTCTCTTCAGGTTCTTTATCTTTAAACTAGACTTTAAATAGAAGAGCTCTTCAAAGAAAGGACTGGCTTCTGGTAACCCTTCAAATAGACGACTATCCATTCTAAAGTAAGACATAAGAACATAAGAAGAGCAATGCTGGATCAGACCAAGGGTCCGTCTAGTAGAGCTGTGCAAGCTTTTAGCCTTGGATTCAGACATCTGAGGCCTCGGCATTCATTTTATGATGGAACCGCCATTTTATGACAGAGTGGGTGGTTCTCGGGGGAAGCACTCATGGAACGTGCAGCAATCCCTCCATGGATTGACGCATCCTGGATCGTGCCAGCAGCAGGTGATTGTGCCCACTGTTCCTGGGCCCCCGGTAAGTGCAGCCCTCCCAGACAGCGAATGCTGGAAGTTGTAGGCTTTTCTTCCATTATAGAGTCCCAGGCCTGTGCTTTAAAATGGCAATTCCATCATAAAATGGCTGCTAAGGCCTCGGATTGCTGTGGCTTGCACAGCCCTACCATCTAGTCCACCACACAGCTGTTGACAGGAAACAGGAAACAGCACCCTCCCACCCGTGTTCCCCAGCTACTGGCACGCATGGGCATACTGCCTCCAATACCGGAGGCAGCATTAGCCATCAGGACTAATACCCATTGACATATGTTAAAGTTGCAGGCACTATACTAGAGTGACCATATACAAAAGAAGGCAGGGCCCCTGCAACTTTAACTGTTGTGATGAAGAGGGAATTTCACCAGGAACTAATTGCATACAAATGACACTGGCTGAAATTCCCTTTTCTCTACAACTGTTAAAGTTACATGAGCCCGTCCTCCTTTTCATATGGTCAGCCTAGCCTATGCACTCTCTCTCTCTCTCTCTCACACACACACACACACACACACATACACACACACACACACACACCTGCAAGGTGCTTGGGCTGCTCATTGCAGGTGGCACAACATTGGCCAGCACTGTTGCCAGATCTGGCCTTTCCACTTCAGGATCCATCCGGGACATTGCTTATATGGCAGCAATACAGACATGAGACTTCTGCCAGAGACAGAACGGAGGAGCAAACGGTGAGCAAAACAACAAGGCTTTTGGTTTTATTTGGGAACAGACGGGACCATTAAGAACTGATTCAGGCATTACTTACAAGGGTGAGATTGCAGAAGAAAGACTCAATGGTGGTTCTGATTCCCTGCTGATAAATTCACATCTGAAGTAGTGTTATGTGGCTCTTAAGGACAATAAGATGTTTTTCCTTTCACTTGTCAAACATGTTTAGTAAGCCAACATTTGAACTGAGTATTGGTTTCTGCCAATGCTGCCTGAAAATGTTTTGGTACCTGAGACTAGGGATGTCAGAGAAATCTGCAACAGGACCAAATGAGTTTGGATTCTTCTTAATCTGACCAGCGGATTCCACAGTGGACTGGCTTTCCCCCTATCGGGTGAAGTCTACAGACTTGTGGACCGCTTTTTCTAGCTTTTGGGAATTTTGCGCAAATTTCACTGTAAAAAAATATACAAAAATAAAAACGGCCCAGAATGTGCATTTCCCCCATATGCTAAAGTATGAAAATGCAGATATGGGGGGGGGGGGGGATTTGTGCACATATGCAAATTTGCATGTGCACAAATTTACAAACTAAAAAAAACCCAATTCCATAGGTGGGCGGACGACGGAATGAAAGGCGCCCGACAGGAACTGATTTTACACAATTCGTAGATCCCTACCTGAGGCAAAGGATAAGAACACACACACACACACCTCCTCTAATCCCACCTACGGAAGCTGATCAAACTAGTAGTTCAACCTTAGTTCCACCCTGGCAGTAGGATAGGGTCCTCCACTGGACCTGAGAATAGTACCCTAACCTAGGAAGTGCAGGGTAGATTGTGTGGTACACACAGCTCTGTCCTCCAACACCTTGTCACCACTCACCACCAAACCCAGCATCCATGTAAGGCAGGACTGTTGCTCTGCCTAATGGTAGGACTGGCCCTGGTTTCTACCCTTCAGTGATGCTTCCATAATACATTGTGGTTAGTGGGGGGCACTGCATAGAAAAAGGGAAGAAAATGAGGTGTGTGGATCAGAGCTGTAGAATCACAAGAGATAACTTTCTATACAATAGTTGTATCTAACTCCCTGCAGGACCAGGCCCCCCGGTACTCAACCAGTTCCTGCTGGCATTCTCCACCTGCCCCTCTCTTAGAAGAGGGATACATAAGCCGTCTGGCTGGGGTGTCCTGGGAGAGCCAGTGCCTGCAGGAGGAGGGGATCATCATCACCCCACTCAGGGAAGAGGGAGAGCTGCCTGCTGCTGCCTGCCTGTTTGCTATTGCTCTTTTTTTTTCTCCCCCCCTTTCCCCCCTTTTTTCCCCTGCTTGGCTTTTTTATGGGTCTTGAGCCATGTGCCTGGGAGGGAGGATACAAAGCCAAGTGGTGGGATTTGAGGGGGGCCCAATCTTTGTAGTGGTGGGTAGAGGGAGATATGGCATTGTGAGGAGGACGTGCCAGGTAAGGGGAACGCGGCTCAAACAGTTAATGGCTGTGCCCTGTTCCAGTCCTCGCAACTGCAGGTTTGTTGGTTGCCCTATCAGCCAGCCCTCAGGACTCCGGATGCTGCTCTTAAATGCCAGGTCGGTACATAATAAGACCTCCCTCATCCACGACTTAATTGTGGATGAGGCAGCCGATCTGGCATGTATAACCGAGACCTGGGTGGGTGAGCAGGGAGGAGTTAGTCTCTCCCAGTTATGCCCACCAGGATACCTGGCTCAGCATCAGGGTAGACCTGAGGGCCGGGGACGGGGGGTGGGGTGCTGTGGTCTATAGGAACTCCATCTCCCTCTGCAAGCTCCCTGTCCATGTGACTACTAGTCTGGAGTGTTTGCACCTTGTGCTGGGTCAGCGGGACAGATTAGGGATTCTGTTGGGGTACCGCCCACCCCGCTGTTCAACAGACTCCCTAGGTGAGCTGACGGAGGTGGTCTCGGGTGTACTGCTGAGATCCCCCAGACTGTTGGTTCTGGGGGATGTCAACATTCACACTGAGGGCACCTTATCCGGGGCAGCTCAGGATTTCATGGTCTCCATGACAACCATGAGACTGTCCCAATATGCAATCGGCCCAACACATGTAGCAGGGAATATTCTAGACCTGGTTTTCGCATCTGGACATGGAGATGGTGATCTGAAAGTAGAGGACTTTACATCAGTCCCTTTGTCATGGTCAGATCACTGCTTGCTGAGGTTTAGACTTACAGCAGCTTTTCCCCTCTGCAAGGGTGGGGGACCCCTGGAGGCTAATGGATCCGGATGGTTTCCAGAGGGCTCTGGGGAGTTTTCCGGCTGATAGGGCTGGCTCTCCTGTCGAAACCCTGGTTGATCTGTGGAATGCAGAAATGATCCGAGCAGTTGACACGATTGCTCCTGAGCGCCCTCTCCTGTGTAGAGCTCGTATGGCTCCATGGTTAGGCTGACCAGACCCCCCGGGGTTTCCCGGTCCTAAACGGGAAAAATGGGCCAAACCGGGCCGACCGGGCCCCAGGGGGCAACCTCCGGGAAACAGCTTGTTCTCCTCCCACGAGGAGGGGGGGCGGCGCGGCGTGGCGCGGGTGGGGCGGGCAGCCTGCGCGGGGCGGGCGGCAGCGCGAGGCACTTACCTGCTGGGGTGTCTGCTTCCCTCCGGTGCTCGGAATCTACTGAGAAACAGGCTTCGTGGCCTGTCCCTCAGTAGCGCACCGGGTGATGACGTCATCACCCGGCGCGGTACTGAGAGACAGGCCAGGAAGCCTGTTTCTCAGTAGATTCTGAGCACCGGAGGGAAGCGGACGCCCCAGCCGGTAAGGAGCACGGGGCGGGCGGCGCGGGGCGTGCATGCGGGCAGCACGGGGCGGGGGGGCGGCGGGGGGGGTTGTTTTGAGTGAGTGGGGTGGCGGGGGGGGGTCCGGGATTTTGATCCTCAAAATCTGGCCACCCTATCCATGGTATACCCCAGAGCTAAGAGCAATGAAACAAAATAGGAGACGGCTTGAGGGCAGATGGAGACGAACTCCTGATGGATGCAATCAAACACTGGTAAGTGCCTATAGTAAGGTATATTCAGGGGCAATGAGGGCGGCAAAAGAGCAATACTTTGCTGCCACTATCAAATCATCAATCTGCCGCCCAGCGGAGCTTTTCAGAGTTGTCCGGGGGCTATTACATGCCGGCCCCAAGGATGTGGTACAACCATCTGAGGCCCACTGTACTGAATTTGCTACGTACTTCCAGAATAAAATCTTGGGCATCCGCCAGGACTTAGACTCCAGTGTTATAGCAGGTGAATCTAGCAAGGTGTCCAGAGCACAGGTTTGTCCTGTTTTCTTGGATGAGTTTCAGTTGATACAGCTCGAGGACGTTGACAAGTTTCTTGGACAGGTTCGTGCAACCACCTCTGTATTGGATCCTTGCCCCTCTTGGCTAATAAAAGCTAGCAGGGATGGAACAGCTGGCTGGGCCAGGGAAGTGTTTAATGCCTCTCTACGAGAGAGAGTGGTCCCAGACCGTTTGAAGGAGGCAGTAGTGAGACCATTCCTGAAGAAATCTTCTCTAGACCCCAAAATCTTAATAACTATAGACCGGTGGCAAATATTCCATTCCTGGGCAAGGTCCTTGAGCGAGTGGTTGCGAGCCAGCTCCAGACACTCTTGGATGAGACTGATTATCTGGATCCATTTCAGTCTGGCTTCAGGCTTGGTTTTGGCATGGAAACAGCCTTGGTCGCCCTGTATGATGACCTATGTCGGGAGAAAGACAGGGGGAGTGTGACTCTGTTGATTTTCCTTGATCTTTCAGCAGCTTTCGATACCATCGACCATGGCATCCTTCTGGGACGACTGGCTGAGTTGGGAGTGGGAGGCACTGCATTGCAGTGGTTCCGGTCCTACTTGGCAGGTTGGCTCCAGAAGGAGGTGCTTGGGGGACATTGCTCAGCCCCATGGATTCTCCAGTATGGTCAGTCTTGTCCCCCATGATGTACAACATCTACATGAAACCGTTGGGAGTGGTCATCCAGAGTTTTGGAGTGCATTGTCATCAGTACGCTGATGACACACAACTCTATTTCTCCTTCTCATCTTCAGCAGGTGAGGCTGTGGATGTGCTGAACCAGTGCCTGGCTGCGACAATGGACTGGATGAGGGCTAATAAACTGAAACTCAATCCAGACAAGACTGAGATGCTGTTAGTGGGGGGTTCTGCTGACCAGATGGAGTGTGTTCAACCTGTTCTGGATGGGGTTGCACTCCCCCTGAAGGAGCGGGTTCATAGCTTGGGGGTTCTCCTAGAACCATCTCTGTCACTTGAGGCTCAGGTGGCCTCGGTGGCACGGAGTGCCTTCTACCAACTTCGGTTGGTGGCCCAGCTACGCCCCTATTTGGACAGGGATAACCTGGCTTCAGTTGTCTATGCTCTGGTAATCTCTAAATTGGATTACTGCAATGCACTCTACGTGGGGCTGCCTTTGAAGACGGTTCAGAAGCTGCAGCTTGTGCAAAATGCAGCGGCCAGAGTGATAACATGAACCAGAAGGTTCGAGCATATAAGACCTACTCTGGCCCACTTGCATTGGCTGCCTATACGTTTCCAAGCCCAATTCAAGGTGCTGGTTTTAACCTATAAAGCCTTACACGGCTTGGGACCACAATACCTGATGGAACGCCTCTCCCGACACGAACCTACCCATACACTACGATCTACATCTAAGGTCCTCCTCCGGTTGCCTACTCCGAGGGAAGCATGGAGGGTGGCAACAAGGGAGAGGGCCTTTTCAGTGGTGGCCCCCCAATTATGGAATGATCTCCCCGACAAGGCTCGCCTGGCGCCAACATTGTTATCTTTTCGGCACCAGGTCAAGACTTTCATCTTCTCCCAGGCATTTAACAGCATCTGATGAGGGTTTTGTGTTTTTGTGTTGTTGTTGTGCTTTGACCCAGAAGGATATTGTAATTTTAACTTGTTTTATGTTTTATGGTTTAAAATTTTGTATATCGGTGTTTTTAATGTTCAATGTTTTTAATTTTTGTAAACCGCCCAGAGAGCTTCGGCTATGGGGCGGTATATAAAAGGAATAAAATAAATAAATAAATAAATAAATAAACTTGGCTGACTATGTTGACCGCCATTGGAATGTGGCCCCAAGAGCTTCTTCATAATGGAATTCGGCTTTCAAGCTGAAAGATGTTTGACATCCCTGCTCTAATGCATCGCGTTGCTGTTTGATTTGTCACCCAAACTCTAAAGATAGAAGTTGCAAAATAAGGAGCTATAGAGATATGTTCCTCTATTCTGTATTCTTTATTAAAATGGTGAGCCTGTTCAGATGATATGCTAAACCATGATGGTTAAGCATTTTGAGCTAACCATGAAAGCTTAGAGTGTATTGTGGAGGGCACTATCCATAACCATAGTTGCTACATAACCACAGTTTAACCACCTTCACTAACCACATGCTGCAACAGGGTTAACGACCCTAACTGTGGCTTAGTGCGGCTTTTGTAAGGCCCTGTGGTTAAATCAATGCTACCATAGGGCCTGTTCAGACAACATGCTAAGCCACGATTAGGCCACTAATTCTTTGCAGCAATTGGTTAATGAATGTGTTTAAACCATGGTTATGTAGCCACCATGGTTAGGAATGGTTCACATGACATGCTAAGCCATAATGATTAGCTCAAAATTCTAAAGCACCATGGTTTAGTGTGTCATCTGAACAGCTTCATAGAGCTTCGCGGCAAGAACAGCCAATGCTTGGTGGAGGTAATGGGTTGGATGAGGAAAAACAAACTGAAGCTGAATCCAGACAAGAAGGAGGTGCTTACTGTCAAGGGCCACAACCTGGGGTTGGAGGTGTGTCAACCAGTTCTGGATGGGGTTACACTCCCCCTGAAAGGCTGTGTTCGCAGCTTGGGGGTGCTCCTGGATCCGTCGCTCCAAATGACAGCTCAGATAGATGCGACTGCCAGGAGTGCCTACTATCAGCTTTGGCTGATACGCCAGCTGCACCCCTTCATAGAGTTGGAAGACCTAAAAATGGTGGTGCACTCACTGGTAACTTCAAGGCTCGACTTCTGCAATGCGCTATACATAGGGCTACCTCTGTGCCTAGTCCGGAAACTTCAACTAGTTCAAAATATGGCAGTCAGGTTGGTTACTGGTACATCTAGGGGCGACCACATTACACCTGTTTTAAAATCTCTTCACTGGCTGCCAATCAGTTTCCCGGTGAAGTACAAAGTGTTGGTTCTTACCTTTAAAGCCCTACATGGTTTGGGTCCAGGTTACCTGCGGGATTGCCTTCTCCCATACAATCCGCCCCGCACGCTCAGGTCCTGTGGGAAGAATTTACTACAGTCAACAAGAACTAGACTGACAACCGTTACCCAGAGGACCTTCTCTTCTGCCACTCCCAAATTGTGGAATGACCTGCTGGGAGAGATTCACCAACTCACCAGTCTTGAGGAATTTAAAAGATCTATAAAGACTGATCTCTTCCGGCAAGCCTACCCAGATGAATTTTAAAGTGTTTTATTGGTGTTTTATTGATATTTTAATGATGTATTGGTTTTAAGTGTTTTAATCAGTTTTGTATTTTATGTTTGAGGCTGTTCCCCGCCTCGATCCATTGGGAGAGGCGGGTAATAAATAAATAAATATATTATTATTATTATTATTATTATTATTAATATCGGCCAAGCTGCTCTGTCCAGCCAGTGGGATCTCCGCTGCCGAGACAGCCCTCTTTTCTATCTGGTCACGCTAGGCAGGGCTCCTTTAGCTTTAACTGTTGTGATGAAGAGGGAATTTCACCAGGTGCTGCATGTATACAAATGACCCCTGCTGAAATTCCCTTTTCATATAACGTAGTGGTAAAATGCAATGTAAAATCAAGCAATGTAATGTTTTTTAAGAATAAGGCTGCAATCCTCTACACATCTACATAGGAGTAAGACTCATTGCACTCAATAGAACTTACTTCTGAGTAGACATGCATAAAGTTGCACTGTAAGTCAAGCAGCAGCAATGATCAAACAGAAAAATCATGCTTTTAATTTAAAATCCATATTTAAATAGAGTATGAAGAGGGAAGAGTGCTCACCCTCTCACCACCAACACACACACACACAAAACAGGCAAGCCCAGTTGTTCTGTCCTAACCTGTAGGATTGATGTGCTGCAAAGTAAATGCTTTTCCTCCACACTTCAGGTGTTCTCCTCCCTTCTCAATGTTCCGATCAGCTGTTAGGTGGAAGAGATAGAGAAAACTCTACTGAATACGTGCATAGTTATGGGAGCCCCATAGGCTCTCATTTTACATATAAAAATTATTTTAAAATCAAGTAAATTGAACTAATATAAAAAGAAAGAGAAATTCCATTCCACTATCTACAAGCTAAAGGGAATAGGAAGCCATCAATATGTAAAGTAAGTATATTATAATTTCTTCAGAAATCATGGGCAAATTTGGATCACCAGCCCTGTTTTTTCAGACACTTTGGAGGAAGCATTTTTGTTTTGTTTTGTTTTTTTTCCTTTCGACTGCTCTTTCTCCATCAACCTTCCCGAAATTTTCAGGTTATATAAAAATTATATTTCTTTTTGTCCCATGTACATTTCAGAATGATTGCTGGAGCCTTTTCAATTTTATTAATGTTAGTACAACCAATTCACCTGATTTCCATATAACCTTATGGTTCTGCTCTGCAGTCATTCAGCATTGGTGTTGTCTGTCCTTGTAGTGTTTTATAATATTTTATTACATACTTATTGCTTATTTGTATATGTCGGTATATTTTTGTGTATCTTGTATGCTCCCTTGTGAGGGTTCGATTTTTAAAGGCAGCCTAAAAATAATTTTAAATAAATAAATAAATAAAGCTTGTGAGATATTTTCGTAACAGAGGCCTACAGCCTTCCATATATTTTGGCCCACAGTTCCCAGCATCCTTGTCCATAGGTCATGATGGCTAGGGCTGATGGGAGTTGAAATCCAAAACATCTGGAGTAGAGTGACCATATGGAAAGGAGGATAGGGCTCCTGTATCTTCAACAGTTGAATAGAAAAAGGAATTTCAGCAGGTGTCATTTGTATGCATGCAGCACCTGGTGAAATTCCCTCTTCATCGCAATAGTTAAAGCTGCAGCAGCCCTGCCCTCTTTTGTAACTGGTCATGTTAGGCAGGGCTCTTTCAGCTTTCACTGTTGCGATGAACAGGGAATTTCACCAGGTGCTGCATGCATACAAAAGACACCTTCTGAAATTCCCTTTTCAATACAACTGTTAAAGATGCAGAAGCCCTGTCCCCCTTTTCATATGGTCACCCTAATCTGGAGAACTCCAGGTTGGAGAGAGCTACCGAAGGCTCTCTGAAAGGCCTATGGCTGTTTGTAGAGTAATAGGACACATATAACCGCAAAGCTTTTGCGTGGTTTATGTAGGCTGACCATATGAAAAGGAGGACAGGGCTCATGTAACTTTAACAGTTGTAGAGAAAAGGGAATTTCAGCCAGTGTCATTTGTATGCAATTAGTTCCTGGTGAAATTCCCTCTTCATCACATTAGTTAAAGTTGCAGGGATGCTGCCTTCTTTTGTATATGGTCACTCTAGTATAGTGCCTGCAACTTTAACAGTTGTGATGAAGAGGGAATTTCACCAGGAACTAATTGCATACAAATGACACCTGCTGAAATTCCCTTTTCTCTACAACTGTTAGTTATATGAGCCCTGTCCTCCTTTTGAGATGGCCAGCCTAGGTTTATGTATCCGTCCAGAGGTCTCAACAAATAGCCTATAGCAAGTAGGTAATATTTAATAGTGATGCATTAAAAATATATATTTTAAAATGCATTTAATTTCCTATAGTGGCTTGCAGATTCTCCATTCTGCATACTTTGCTGCTGCCAGTATCAGTGTCCTGTGAGCACTCATCATTTTCATTAGCCAATGAACACAAAGGTCCTTTTTTATTATTATTTTAAAATGTAAAACATGCAGAAAGCGCTATCAGTAGCATCTAATCTCACCTCCGCCCAAGTCTTCCGTCCATTGCGGTAAAAAAACAAAAAAGCCCCCAAACCCAGCCCTCCCTTCCTTACCCACTCACCACATCGCGCTCATTTGCATTTTAAAAGCCAGAACAATTATGCTTCTTTTATGACCGATGGGATGTGAAGGCAAGCCATGTTGAAGACTTCTGGTGGTAGGGAGGGTTCTGTTTTCATTCTGCTGTCATTCGTAAATTGTTTATTTGTTTGTTTTTGTTTCACGTCCAGGTGGTCAAAAACTAAAGATGCCCGAACGGAGCCAATCAGTCATAAAGGAATCTGGTGCTTTCTGCTTCTGTTGGATTTGGTAAGTTATTTATGTTTAGTTTCTGTTTGGACTGCAGGAAATGCCATCTCCTTTCCCCGCCCTTCTGCCACTGTTTCTCTCGCCTCATTTGCATAAGCACTTAATGACTTCACCTAACACCAGAAAAGGTCACTCATAAGCTCTGCCAGGAGAAAAATAACAGCAAGCAAAGGTCAACTCCACGGCCTCGTCCAGGTTTCGATCATCCAAGCACAGTCTTCCTAAATCGAGTTCGACAGTACTTACTTTTTATTTATAAGCCCTAGTTAATGCCATCTACTTAGCACGATAAAACCAAACGGGAGCAGGCTTCTTTTTATTGCACACTCTTGGCTGCTTCTGTACTAGACTGCAGCAAATTTTATGGCTTTGTGGCTCCCTTCAAAAATACTGGGGGGAAAAAATACACAGACAAATATATCACTGAGATCCCAGTGATATAGGGCGGGATAGAAATATTTTAATTAATAAATAAATAAATAAACAAATAAATAAATAAATAAATGTTTCTTTCTGTGTCTCTGCATATGTGCTGATGTGTAGGCAGATTTTTAAAAGACTGTTGCTTTCAAGAGCTCTCCAGCTATGACAAAGCTCTTAAGGATTCTAAATTAAACACACTCAGGACAATCAAACTCATTATTTTAAAAATGCCTGGTTTGATCCTCAAAGAGCTCAAAGTTCAAGAGGCATCTAATTGGGATAAGGGAGAAGTCAGTGGTTGATAAGAAAGATCTCCAACATTAGCCCCAGAAGAAGAAAACTCTCTCTTGGTTGAACAGACACTGTTCTAGAACCCAGGAGCTCTAGAACCCAGGAAGACGTGTAGAGCATTTTGCTCTAGACATCTTCAGGTGTGGACCAGATCGCAGCACAGGCAAGAATGAACCTGGCAAGCGTCGACAGTAACTGAGAAGACAGAAGTCAACAGGCAATAAAGGTCCCCTACATCAACTTAGCTACGAATAAAAATGTCACTTTTAGTTTTGCTCAGTTTCTCATTTTTCCAATTTTAAGTTTGTCTCTCTTGAACGTTGAGATTTGTATGTGTGTGTGAAAATTACTACATATTTTTGTCCATATTTTTCAGATTACATGAATTTGTGTATGTATCTCTGCCTAATATACATAGCTTTTTAAAAAAAAAAGCTTATGTCCTAATATAATGCATTTTAATGTTATAATATACACATTTTTATTGGAGAACTCCATTGCATAATTCAGATAAGTGCAAATTCTGAAGGATAACAGTTTTGATTCATACGGTGATCCAAAAGTGTGAAATTGGGTAAGTTTGCATTAAAGTGCGAGAACTGAGCACATTTCTCTCCCATTACTACATCAATGCTCAATTCCCTTAGCAGAACACATCTTTTCTCTTCAGTCTTTGTGGTTGGGCAGGCAATCTTCCAGAACCCAGGTGGAGTGAGCTTGCATTTTGTGAGAATGTGCCTTCGGGGCACACCAGTTCTTGACACGTAGTATAAAGATCTCAGCTAACCCCAGTCCGCAATTCTCCTGGCCTCATCGCTCTGTCGGGTTTGCCATTTGGGCAAGCTGCTTTGGCCAGAGTGAGGGGTTAAGGCAGAGCAGCCTTTTGCATGAACTGAGAGGCAGTTTTTATGCAGGCTGGGCAGCTGCCAGGCATGAGCGGATGGTTCAGGTGGATGGGGGGGGCAGCGGCTTGCTGGGTTCAGGAGGCAAGTAGGGGAGGAGTCCAATGGACTCCTGGTTGGCCTTGTGCCCAAGTTTCCAGGTGCTCTCTAAGCAGCTGCTCGGTGGGTGCCCAGGAAACCATAACATCTGGCCCAGGCAAAATTTGATTTCAAGTTAGAGTCCATACAAAAAGGGGGGGGGGGGGAATACTATCTGCAAATCATCCATACATTTATATGTATATCTATTCAATCATAAAAAAAACACTGCCGTTTTAAAAGACCAGAAGCTAAGACTATCTCACGCTGGTCCAAACTCCACGAAGCCAGGAAATTGGAAGCTAAAGCTGATGCCTTATTTGACATGCCCCATGGTCAATCGTGATACTGTTGTATAAATCTGAACAGATCTATGATTTTCACCACAAAACATGTCCATTTCCCCTGACACGCATCTTACACGCATCCTACATGTGCTATCCATTTCTGCAAAAGTCAAGCTGCTTGCAAGTGATTTGGTGGCACAAGAACTAGGAGCTTGTCAATATTGCCAATGCTCCTTCTTCTCCAGGTCAGACTCCATTGTAACCAGGAGTGTGACTCATCCAGATGTGACCTTGGCACACCTGGACAGACAAAATGACCATATAAGGGAATGATAGAAGTGGAGAGACGTTGCAAAGCATCTCTGGGTACAAGTAAAATAGCACATGGCAATGCAATGCCACGTCTGGCCACTACTCGGGTCTACTCGAGAGTAGCTATAGCCAGAAATGATGTTTTTGGGGCTGTAAACCAATGGGATGAGGGCTAATGTCATGTGACATCTGATGTATAAAAATACTTGTTTGAATCTTGGCGGGGTGTGACTCTGGAAGGCAGCGAGAGCGCCCAGAGGTCACCTATTCTGCGCAGAATAAAATCAGTTTCCAAAGCTTCAAGAGGTCTTTCGTCAAGTGTTTCATATCTAGAGTTTGGACACTTGGAAATAGCATAATTTATGCAACAATACTGCCCTGGTCCTATATTGGCTTATGAAGCATGTGAACATCTAAGGCAATACAGGACTGGGAAAATGTCGAGCAACTTTGCTGGTCCCAGGCACTCCATCCTCCCAATCTGGTTTTGGGATCGAAAGACTCAGGGAAAAATGGGGGTGCATAGAGGGTAAGTTGTAAACAAGCACAATTTATGACATTGCACAACACCATGACTGATCATGGGGCACATCAGATAAGGCAACCAACATGAGATAGCCTCTTTTAAACCAGCAAGTTTTTTGATGATTGAATAGATATAAATATTATTGTATGGATGATATTCAGATGGTATGTTCCCCACCCCCTTTTTTGAAATCAAATTCCTGGTTACATTTTGTCTGGATTGCTTGCAGGGGGGGCAGAAACCATCTTGGCCCTCACTGAGGGCAGCAAAATGTCTCTAGGGCTGACCCCAATCAATGCAATGTCATGAAATGCTTCAGGCTGTGACCCTACCTGTGGATATGCCCCCTGAACACAGTAGGGCATCCTTCCAAGCAACCATGCATTAGACTTTATTTATTTCACTTAGTCATAAGTAGCATTTGCCCGATTGCACCCAGTAAAACTAATATTATTCACAACAAACAGCAATGAAAAGGCTCCAAGAAAACATTCAGAATGTCCTGCAGAATAATAAAATGCTTTATACCTGTATAAACCAATTACATAGGCTAAAGTGAGCCTCCATAAAGAGAGCATTTCACATGCTAGGGAGGCGGGGGGACACCACAGAGAAGGTCCTAGGGCTATACTTTGAATAGTGTCATAATAATGCAAAATGTACTAAATGAAACCAGGTACAAAAGGAAAGCAAAACCAAAATGGGTTGGGAATCAAAAACGTATGTTTCAAATTCATAACGGGGAAAGAATCCGGTTGGATTGAACTGCCTGCCTTAGACAGAAGGAATTCCAGGGAAAAAAGCAAATGAATAAATAAATAATATATTATAAATGATAATTAATGCATGCAGATATAATGCAAAATGTATTGAATGAAACCAGGAACAAAAGGAGAATGGCACCAAAATGATGTGAATGCAACCTTCCCCCACTTCCCCAAAAAACAGTTAAGGCATGGTGAATTGTCTGGACATCAGGAAAAGCTTCCTGACTGTTAGAGTGGTACAACAATGAAACCAATTACCTAGGGAGATTGTGGGCAAGAGGTATTCAAGATGCAGCTGGACAACCATCTGCAGGGATGCTTTAAGGTGGATTCCTGCATTGAGCAGTGGGTTGGACTCGATGGCCTTATAGGCCCCTTCCGACTCTTCTATTCTATGATTCTATGAAAATAAACTAAGAGGGGGATAATCTCCTTCTCATGCACACAACTGCAGGACAACAGGAACGAAATTCAAATTATTTTATTTCTTTTCCCTAGCTAGGGGAGGGGGGAAATAGATTCACTACCTAATCCTGTGCAAAATCCTACACCAATAACAACACAGGACAACCAAGAAATCAAAGGATATCTCCGAGGAAGGTTTGGCAGGAAGAAGTCTGAGAGAAAGACTGAGAGAAAGCAGAAAGAATGAAATCATGAACAAACAGACCTTGAAGCCAAGTAGCCCCATCCCACCCCATAAAAGCCTCCGCATCTCCAAATTCTGAGTCAGTAACAAAGCCTTGTGTGGCTCTGGCTTTGCTTCCATTGCCTTTGGAGCGGAGCCCACTTCGCCTCAGGAAGTATCAGAACTGGACCAAAGCGTCCTGTTCTGTTTGGGCTTTGTCTGAATCCAATGCTCATCCCTAGTTTGAAATACTCAACTATCATCATTCTTCACTGCAGAGCCCATTCCAATGAAGTACTGTACGCTAAGCTATAGGTGGCAGTAGCTACAAATGGGTGTTTCAGCAATTTTGCTTGCAGAAAATAAATGTGCCTTTGCTCAAGATATTAGGAGGAGGAGATGATCTAGATTCCTAATCAGTAACTTGCAGTTTTTAAACCATCCAACCCCATGAATGTTTACTATTGCATCCCATGGCGCTTACTCCCAGGTAAGTGTGTTTAGGACTGCGGTCTAAATGCAAGCTACAGTTTTTAGGATCTTATTAGGTTGTCTTTCTACCAGTAAGTTTGACCAGGCTTGTGTGTACTTCAGAAAACCAAACAAAACAAAACCATGCAGTTTTGTTGCACCAAGGTAATCCTATATTCATTTATCTGGGAGTAAGCTTTATTGAAATCAATGACACTTATTTCTGAGTTTTTTTTGGGCAGTTTTCTTTGGGTCCCTGATTGGGATTTCTCTTCTCTGCACACGGAGGCAGTGTAAATTCAGGAGATTTTCAGATAAAAGGAGGGAAAGATCCTTGTCTAGCACTGAGTTAATGGGCATCCATTCTGACTTTTCTTTGTATTGCTACTGACTATGGTCTTGTTTACATAGCTAATGAACCAGAGGTATAATGACAAATTTTTAGATTAGTTTCTCATTGATAAACCAGAAGCTGAAACAAGCTAAGAGGTGCTAGTGAGAAGTGACTGCAACAAGCCCAGGGTAATAGTATTTTATACTCTTTCTGAATTCTAGTTTGTTGTACTAGATTTTTCTGCACTTGTCAACTGCTGTTTCATTTGTTCAGTGGTAGCGGTGTCCTGAATCTGTGAATATGGATCCTGACTTAAAATGGATATGAGAAAGGTGATGAGGAAAGAATGTTAAATGTTAGGAAAGGTGAGACTGTGGTCATCCAGTGAAGGATTTGCAGTCAGAAAAGATATTTGAGGGAAGGGAAGAATGTATCACACATAGTATAGGAAAAGCTTCAAAATACAGCAAAAGCTACAAAAGCAGAAGTGAGTAAAGTACATTTCAGATACATTTAATGTCTCACTTGTTGTTTATTTCAGTGATTTTAACATTAAAATTTTATGTAGAACAGGTTTGTCTTAATTGTGACCAAGGCTATGTTCGGGTGGGCATGCCCCCTTGGGGCTTGTCACACCCCCTGGGGAGCGGACATGTTAATGGGCACACACCCTTGGGTGCCGGCCATGTTGTCCTCCTTTTTGGTTTCCAAAATATGGTCACCCTACTCTAGAGTAAAAATTTAAAAAGGAAGCAGTTGCTAGATATGGATTTAAAGTAATGTCCCTTTTAGCCCCAAAGATGACCTCCAAGTCAGCTACAGTGCTGTGGTACTGACTGAACAAGCCTACAGTTTCACTGTGATTACTCCATTAAAACCAGCTCTTTGCCTCCTGTGTTTTTTAGTGTACTCATGTCATGTTCTAAAGAGACATTTGCCAATCTCTGCGCTTCACAGTGCAGCTGGAGTGCTACCTCCAGCATATCCTGCAATAGGAAAGAGGTCATATGAAAGATTTGTGAAACAAAAATGTCACCTGGGGGGTCATTTGGGGGCCAAAAGGCATAAGTGACATGAAATACCATGTCATGATCTGTCGATAGTTATCAGAGTTGGGTTTGGAGAGGGGGACTTTGGTCTTCTGGGTTTGGCCATTTTCCCCTTTGCATGTGGGATCTGACGGAGGGATATTCCTCCATTTGGTTTATTAAACACTAATTCTGGCACCTGGAGGTCTATGGCATGTGGTGCCCTCAAATAAAAATGAAACTTATTACAATTATCATTACTATTAAGCCATTTTCATAGCCATACTTTTAGTATCCAGATGGTTTGTCCTCGGTCATTTTTCGGGATGCCAACACTGATCTTTTATGGAAACGCATTATTTGGGCTATTGCTTTATCCCATATGTAGGCTGAAGTATTTTATTGAGAGAGCAAAGAAAGAAAGAAAGAAAGAAAGGCTCACAGTTCAATTAAAATTAGTAAAATTTTCCACAGAAAGACAACAAAGCTTTAATTAAGGAGACTGTAATGAATCATGGTCTGTAACTATGCAACTCTGTGAAATATTAAATCTTTGAACTTCTCTGTAACAAATTAGAAGCATGAAGACATTGTTCAAAATGCTAATGCTAAATCCAGGAATGCTATATTAAGTGAAGATGTTTGACAGCGGAGCTATCTGGCAAAAGGCAGGGGCTCCTCTACACTCACCCACACAGTGGCAATTCTAAACCCCCGAGTTCCACTGAAATCAAAGGGACTCAGGCTGCAGTCTTGCATCAACTTACTTGGGAGTAGGGACTGTAAACCTCTGGGAATGTGAGTAATGCCAATGCAACTGTACTACAAACGGCTCCACTATGAAGATAATCATGTTGCAGCGGATCATGTAATAAAAATGTGCACGTTGGACAGAAAAGAAGCCAATCAGAGGTCATGTCTGTCAGTCGACAAAGCCTGTTGTGTTCTTTCTATTGCTCTTGCCATATATCCAGGATCCAACCACATAAATCTCTACCTATAAAGCGGAAAGTATGTGTGGGGGGCGGCACGGGTGCACGGCGCGGGTGGGGGCGCGGGGCGGGGGGCGGCGCGGGGGGGCGGCGTGGGTGCACGGGGCGGGGGGACGGGGCATGAGGCACTTACCTGCTGGGGCTTCCCTCTGGTGCTCGGAATCTACTGAGAAACAGGCTTCGCGGCCTGTCCCTCAGTAGCGCGCCGGGTGATGACATCATCACCTGGCGCGCTACTGAGAGACAGGCCAGGAAGCCTGTTTCTCAGTAGATTCCGAGCACCGGAGGGAAGCGGACGCCCCAGCAGCAGCAGGTAAGGAGCGTGGGGCGGGCGGGGCGGCACGGGTGGGGGGGGCGGCGCGGGCGCGCGGGGGGGGTTGTTTTGGGTGGGGGGGGTGGCGAGGGGGGTCCGGGATTTTGATTCTCAAAATCTGGTCACCCTAGTTAACTCACAGGCCTAGCACTGCCCTGCTACTTTAAGATGATTACCTCGCAGACATGTATCTTAGGGGGCCTGAGCAATGCTGGGTAGAAACTTGAAATTTGGCACACTGATAGGTCTGGCTGTACAATGTACCAGAAACATCTAAAACTTGAAATTTTGAATTTTAAATACTTTTAAAGAATTTAATAAAAATCCAAGGCTAATGCCTACGACTTGCAGCATTCCTTAGGTGGAACTCCCAAGAGTTTTCTCTTGCCACCAAACTATGACTGCTATTATTCCTTCAGGATATTATTACAATACACATTGCTATTATTCCTTCAGGACATTCCATAAATAAAAAAAAATTCAGCAAAAGATATTGAAAATGGCTTTATCCTCTATGTGGCTCCATAGCAGTGGCATAATGCCACCAGCACCATAACTTGAACATTTAACTTAAAAATTAAAAAGTGCCATGGTGTATCTTCAGAGCACAGGTATGTCAGATGCCACCCCCCTCAGACTTCCCTGTTCCTTCTGAGCTTGGCTGCAATCTCCCAGGGCACTGGAATGAAGTTTACCAGCAACAATATGTTCTTCCTTGTTTTAATGCAAACCATTTGGGGTGGTTTCGATCTTGAATGGGCCATTAAGACCCATTTGCTTTACAAAAGACCTCCTCCTGGCGGAGATGAAAAATGCTAGAACTGGTTGGTTGATATGGATCAACACCGCTTCCTGCATTTTTTAACCTCTCCTTGGGGGTGTGGTTGTGGGGACCATTGTGATGAGTGCCTATACATCAAAATGTACTACTACACCACTGGCTGCAAGCAATGGGGAACCACACCAGACATGTAAGTGGTCTAAGACAGGAATGACTGTGGACCTGAGTCTATGCACTATGCCCTGATTCAGACAAAACCATCTATACCAGATGATACATGACATCGTAGTGCCTGGGGGATAGCTAGCCAGATGTGTAGGGCTCCTGAAGTGAAAAGTTTGCCAGAGATCTTCATGCAACTAGCAAGTCACAGAGGTCACAATTTGACACAAAAATAGGTGTGCCTGTGTGCTTATGCGGGGGTACTCTTATTGGGCCCAGTGGAAATTACATCTGGGGAAACCAGAAAAATATTGCATTGTGTAAACCCATTGATTTCAGTGGACTGAATAATTCCTATGTTTGATTGTAGCCAATGTATCTACCCTATCTGAGCAAATGTTAGGTTTGTTTGTTTGTTTACAGGATTTATATACCACTCTTTATCTAACAAGATTCTGAGCAGTGAACAATAAAAGAAAGAAAAAAGAATCAAAATACAGAATTAGACTATTTAAAATCAAATCATGTCAATAAAAACATGGCGGTCAAATCTTGGAAAATTTCAGGTGCAGGCAATCAAATCTTGGAAGTCAACAGGATTCATGACAAAAACATTTCAGTTGTATTCTGGCATTCTCCATTCTTTTAATATCCATTTGTGACCATACCAATCAGATGGGTACTCATTTGATGTTACGAAGATGACAGCTTGATGTCCAACAGAATTCCAAAGTAATTCAGCATCAGTGTGCTATTAATGTTACTAGGTAGAATCTTTATTACTCCACCATCACCAGAGTCTTGCTTTCTCCTCTTTTGAAATCAATTCCCAGTATTTATTTTTGCTTTGATATTTATGAGATTTTTTTAAAAAAAACCCTATCGTTTCTATTTAAAATTCTCCTTATGCTGCATTAATACCGTCAACTCTGACAGCATCAAAAGATGTACATAAACAAGGGGGTTTAATGACGATTTTTTTTCCCCGTTTGTTACTGCCGTTACAGACTAGGGAGGAAGAGTTTGCTCCAGCTTATCACGTACAAACAGTACGAACAGTGAAGTTATTGAACTGATATTTATCTTTGGAGCAGATGACACAGAAATAAGTATGTATAAAATGCCATCTGTATACTGTGTTCGTTTACTTTTTTTCTTTTTAATGGCTACAATAGATCTCCCCACCCCCTAAAAAGACCTAATTTACGAAAGTAAAATTACTGGGGGCTATTATGGAACACAGCAAACAACCCTGTGCCCTCACTCACATGACCTCACATACACAAGCCCTGTCACGGAAATGACCAAAGCAGAGATGGAACAAAAGTCCAGCAGGCAGATCCCAATATGAAAGTTTTATTCAGATTTACATACATAGGAGGGAGACAAGCCTCCAGCAAACTGAAGACTAGGCTCTCTGCCTCTATAGATGCTCTACAACATTATATACATTCAAAGCTCTTTGAAGCCTTCCCTCTTCCTCCCTCCCTTCCACCTTTGGTTACATTCCAATAATGTTGCAACTCAACTAGTTAATATAAGCAATACAACAGCAATAATCCGGCGCCAGCAAAACTCCCTGTCCTTTGATAAGGGCTATCAAGGACTCTCTGTAAATACAAGTTGATCAGAAAACAGTAAATTGCTTTGTCAGGGGTTCTTGGATATTTAGAGGAAAGAGGGGGATGAGTCTTTCTTGTCTCTGTGATCTATGGCATATAAGTCAAGAGTATGTGAGGCTTTTCTGTGATTTTAGCCCGAAAGGGGCAGGGGAAGGAAGTAATTTGGCCCTCCTGGCCGATGTATCTTTTATTGCCATAGCCTGTGAGGTGTGAATAACTTTTGTGTGCTTGGTGTATTTCCTCTTGAGAGCTGGAGCCCAGCTAATTTTCTTGATTTTTTCTTTATCAGCCCCCTGAAGGTTCCTCAGTGCCCAGCTCTCCTTACTGAAGGTTCTCCAAGGCCCCAGTTCTCCCTTCTGAAAGTTCTTCAGTGCCCAGCTCTCCCTTCTGAAGGTTCGTCAAGGCCCTAGCTCTCTGTACTGAACGTTCTTCAAGGGCCCAGCTCTCCCTACTGAAGGTTGCTCACAACCCCAGCTCTCCCTACTGAAGGCTCTTCAGTATCCCAGATCTCCCTACTGAAGATTCTTCAAGGCCCCAGCTCTCCCTTCTGAAAGTTCTTCAGTGCCCAGCTCTCCCTACTGAAGAATCTTCAAGGCCCCAGCTCTCCCTTCTGAAGGTTCGTCAAGGCCCCAGATCTCCCTGCTGAAGATTCTTCAAGGCCCCAGCTCTCCCTTCTGAAAGTTCTTCAGTGCCCAGCTCTCCCTACTGAAGAATCTTCAAGGCCCCAGCTCTCCCTTCTGAAGGTTGCTCACAGCCCCAGCTCTCCCTACTGAAGGTTCTTCAGTGTCCCAGATCTCCCTGCTGAAGGATCTTCAAGGCCCCAGCTCTCCCTATGAAGGTTCTTCAAGGCCCTAGCTCTCTGTACTGAATGTTCTTTAAGGCCCAGCTCTCCCTACTGAAGGTTCTTCAGTGTCCCAGATCTCCCTGCTGAAGGTTTTTCCAAGTTCTCTCTATTGAAGGTACTTCAAGGCCCCAGCGCTCTCTACTGAATGTTCTTACTGATTCTTTCTGGCCCTCCTAGGCTTTACCATGGCCCCACTTCATGACTGCAGAGCCATACCTCCACAACCCTAACCTTAACCTGAGTATTAACCCTAACCCTAATTTGACATGCAGAAGTGCCTCCAGCTACTAAAAGTCAATATGCATGATCTCCTGCTGGCCCACTCCTTCTTTCTGGCCCTCCTACTCTCCTCCTCATCCCCTGTTCATGCCTGGGGAGCGATGCCTCCTCAACCCCAACCCTAACCAGAGTATTGACCCTAACCCTACTTTACCATGAACCCCTGACTCCAGCTACTAAAAGTCAGAATGCAAGATCTCCAGGTGACCCACTCATTCTTTCTGGCCCTGCTAGGCAATTCCATAGCCCCAGTTCATGCCCGGGGAGCCATGCTTCCTCCACCTAACCATAAACTCAGGATTAACCCTAACCCTACTTTTACCAGGGAAAAGTGACTCCAACTATGAAAAGTCAATATGCAAGATCTCATGGTGGCTCATTCATTCTTTCTTGCCCTGCTAGCCTCTTCCACAGACCTGGTTCATGCCCATGAAGCATTGCATCCCTAACCCTAACCTGAGTATTAACCCTATACCTAATTTGCCACGGAGAAGTAACTCCAGCTACTGAAAGTCAGCATGCCATATAACCTATTCGCACATTCATTGTTTCTGGCCCTACTAGGCCCCTAAATGGCAACGATTCATTCCTGAGGAGCCATGTCTCCTCAACCTCAACCCTTTCAGGATTAACCCTAACCCTACTTTTACCAGGGAAAGGTGAGTCCAACTACGAAAAGTCGGTATGCAAGTTCTCATGGTAGCTCATTCATTCTTTCTTGCCCTGCTAGCCCCTTCCACGGCCCCGGTTCATGCCTGCGAAGCGATGCATCCCTTATCCTAACCTGAGTATTAACCATAACTCTAATTTCCAATGGAGAAGTGACTCCAGCTACTAAATGTCAGTATGCAAAATCTCCTGGTGGCCCATTCATTCTTCCTGGCCCTGCTAGGCTCTTCCATGGCCCCAGTTCACACCTGGGGAGCCATTCTTCCTCTACCCTAACCTGAATATTGACCCTAACCATAATGTTCAGCAGAGAAGTGACTCCAGCTACTAAAAGTCAGTATGCAAGATCTCCTCATGGCCCACTCATTCTTTCTCAACGTCCTAGTCTCTTCCACATCCCCAGTCCATGCCTGGGGAGGCATGCCTCCTCAGCCCTCCTCAGCCCTGGGGCGGAGGAAGAGACTAGTAACGCCAGAAACAATGAGTGGGCAAACAGGAGGTCTTTATACCAACTTTTAGTAGCTGGAGTCACTGCTACATGGTAAATTCACATTAGGATTAATACTCTGGTTAGGGTTAGGGCTGAGGACGCATGACTCCACAGGCATGTACAGGGGCTGTGGATGGCCTTGCAGGTCCTGCGGAACCATACCTACTCAACCCTAACCCTAGCCTAGGTATTAACCATAACCCTGATTTTACCACGAAGAAGTTCTTCCAGCTACTAAAAGTCAGTATGCACCATCTCCTGTTGGCCCACTCATTCTTTCTGGCCCTCCTAGTCTCTTTGGCATCCCCTGTTCATACCTTGGGAGCTATGCCTCCTCAACCCAGACCCTAACCTGAGTACAAACCCTTGCTTAGGATAATACAGGGGCTGTATGAGAATTCTAGTTCGCGTGTGAGAGTCTCTTTGGGTGGAGATCTTTCAGTTCCTATTATTGTCAACAAATGAGTGTGCCAGCGATATTTGCTAGCACCTCTTTTATTCAATCTGTATCTTAATGACATAGTTCCCTCCTTATCTAGTCCTGATTTCTCCCCACCTCATCTAAAGGACAGGAGTATCTCAGTGTTAATATACACAGATGACGCCGTTCTCCTATCATACACCCTGGTGGGGATGTGTAGGCTTCTAATAGTTTTAAGCTCTTATTGTATGACGGAAGCCCTTCAGGTCAACTATGATAAAACTATAAGTCTTTGGCAAAAGGAGGAATAAATACCGATGGCAGCTAGATAGCCACCTGCTTGACCAGCTCAATAAATACAAATATCTAGGAGTGGCATTCCAAAGTTCAGGATCCTGGTCTGAGCATTTGAAAGCAACAGTCTTGACAGCTAATGCAACTGGCAATGCTATCCTTCACTTTGCAGCAGGACCAGGTGGAAAGATGGTAGCCCCCTTAATAGAGCTATACAAAGGTAAATTACTCCCCCAGATAATAATAACACGAGATTCCTTTTTCAAAGGAAGAAAAAGCACTGTGATATTGTAGTTTTAAATGAAATAGTATATGCATTCATAGAACTGAACGAAAACTACACAACAAACAACGACACCCATATTGAGTTATACATTTTATAGACATTTTTGTTTTTTTTGTTTTTTAAGGCTACCTGAATATTTTTTATTTGGAATAACCATGTACTTCTGTTTTGTAAAACACGAAATTCTTTGTTCAAAGGGGGGGGGAACATTCAATACTTGCACAAAATGACTAAATTTCTGATCATATATTGCTAAAACCTTTTTAGGCATATCAAAATCCAGGTTGGTGTTTCTTACTAAATTTATGTGATAAGATACATGGTTATTCCAAATAAAAATATTCAGGTAGCCTTAAAAAACAAAAAAACAAAAAAGTCTATAAAACGTATAACGTGTTGTTGTGTAGTTTTTGTTCAGTTCTATGAATGCATATACTATTTCAGAAATATTTCTTAAGACAGTCCCTGCCCATAGGCTTACAACCTAAAAGACATGACACAAAAGGGAAAGGAGATTGGGAGGGAGGAGAGGGGTAAAAAAAAAGTGAATTCAGGCAGTAGGTTCTTAGTTGCAGAGTTCAGCAGCTGCTTCCTCTCTCACTCCCTCTAATAGCCTCATACAGATCCAGGCACGATGGAGGGATGTCTGATGGCCACAGCAGCAGCGACAGTTGGTAGTAGGAGGGAGGGGCTCTCAGCTGGAGCTGGACCCAGGCATGATGGAGACCAATCAAGGCAGTTTACAAAAGGTCCGAAGCATAAAAACCATAAACAGATACAATAAAAAAAACATAGTAAAACATTGAAGACAAGATTAAAAACCATAATAACAATTTAAAAAGCCTAGTTCAAAAGATGTGACTTGACCCCCTTCCTGAATGCAGAGAGAGTGAGAACAAGCCACAACTCAACAGGGAGTATGTTCCAGGGTTTGGGAGCAACACAGGAGGAAGCCCTTTCCTGCATGCCTGACAAGTGGGCCTCTGCAAGCGAGGGTGTCTTCACAAGGGCTTCTGCTGATCTTAGTATCTGGGAAGGTTCATATCAAGATAGGCGGTCCCTCAGACAGCCAGGTCCTAAGCCATTCAGAGCTGTAAAGGTTACCACCAACACCTTGAATGGACCACGGAAAACAATTGGCAACCAATGCAGATCTTTCGGTGTTGGAGTGATATAGGCATGATACTGTGCAGCTGTTAACAGCCAAGCTGCCATATTTTGCACCAGTTGAAGTTTCCAGACACTCTTCAAGGGTAGCTCCATGTAGGGTGCATTGCAATAGGCTAAGTGTGATGTAACCAAGTGTGATGTTATCCAGTTATGGATAACTGTAGCCAGACCAGATTGATGCAGGAAGGGTCGCAGCTGGTGCACCAAGCATAATTGTGCAAACCCACTCCTCACCACCACTATCACTTGGGAATCCAAAAAGTATAGGATGCAGGAGCACTCCCAAGCTGTGCACCTGATCTTTCAGGTGGAAGGCAACCCCTTTCAGAACTGGTTGAATCCCAGTCCATGAAGTAGGCTTTCTACTGACCATCAGCATCCCTGTCTTTTCTGGGTTTAATCTCAGTTTGCTCATCCTCATCCAGCCCATTATCCAATTTAGGTAATGTTCAAGGGTGTTGACTGCTTCCTTGGAGTCTGGTGACAAAGCAATAGAGCTGAGTGTCATCAGCATATAGAGTTGACTGTTGTCAGCAATAGAATTGAGTGTCATCTCCAAAGCTCCAGATGACCTTGTCCAACGGTTTCATGTAGATGCTAAATAACATAGGGGTCAAAAGAGAACCATGTTGGACACTGTACAGCAAAGGCTGCAGAACAAAAGAGCAGTTCCCCAACAACACCTTCTAGACACAACCTGACAGGAAGGACTAGAACTGCTGCAACACGGTGCCCCCAAGGCCCAGCCCTGCCAGGTGACCCAGCAGGATACCGTGGTCAATGGTATCAAAAGTTACTGAAAGGTCAAGAAGAACCAGCAACAGCACTCAATTGAAATAAGTCCACATAACCAGTAACATCCCAATGCATCTAGAGTTGTGAAGCCATCACCTTCTCGATCATCTTGGCCAAGAATGGAATATTTGAGACTGGCCTGTAACTTCCCATCTTTGGCGGGATATAGGGAAGGTTTCTTAGGTCTCGTTAGTGCTTCCTTAAAACAAGAGAGAACATGTGGGGAGGCACTGATCGCTTCCCTTAGCCATGTGGCGAGTCCCATCCCAGCTATTTTGATCAACTGATAAGTCACAAATAGGGGAGGTGAACAATTTTTAAAAGTTGCCAAGGGCAGCAAAAAAAAAAAAAACCATAGACCAGCCCTGATATATGCCACTGCAGATATAGAAACCTTACTGCAATCCTATATATATATATATATATATATATTTACTTGGGAGTAACAGCAAAGACAGGAGTTCATGATCTAGGCGTGCAAATAACCACAGATTGCTGTGCACCGCAGCTTTGCCCCCTGCCCCTGCAAAAATTCCTGCGGGCAGCCATGACTAGACGGACCAATAGCCTGTCTCAGTATGAGGCCGTTTTCTATGCTATTATGTTTTCTATAACTTCAGTGGCCTCCTCTTCTCTAACCACAGGGAAACAAGGACGGCTGCGGAGGACTGTTCTGCTTCAAATGAATAGGAAAGCAACGAATTGTGGAGGTTGAAGAGCCCTGGCAGTTCTTGCTGGCCTGTCATTTCTTTGAGGATTCCTATTAAGTCATAAACATGACAGTGATTAAAGAGTTTATTAATGTTATTAGAGGCTTGAGATGAAATGCCATGCCTGAAGGGTCTCTTCCCCCCCCCCTCCTCTCTCTTTAATGAAAACATTTTCATCACCTTCAGGATCTAGAACACTGAATCGTCACTGCAGAAGTCCTGTGATGATTTTATTTTAATTAGAAGAGATGTCTGAAAAGGCTGGAAGTAATATCGCCAAATTCCGCACAATCATTTTTTCCCTTCAAATCCTCACTACCTGAAAGCTAAACCTCCTTAGGTGCTATCCCAGCTGCTCCATGCATTTCACTGTTTCTGCGCTGAAAGTACTTCTGAATAGGAATTAATATGCAACCCAAATATATTTGTTTTGCTCTTTGCAATATTCATAAACCCCTTCTCATTTGAATAAATCCTGAAGCAATTTACAAAAAGAATACCCCCCACCGCCACGCAAAAGTGAGACTATCATAGGGATGTATCTTTGTTTGCTCCAAAAGAAAACATAAATACGAAGGAATACCATTCGGATTTGGTTTAGATTTGAGAAGTAGGAGTTACAATTAATCCCAATTAAGTAATCCCAAATTAAAACATTAGTTCGTTTGTTAATTCTTCTTCAGTTTCATTTGTCATTCGGACTTATGTCACTTCAATTCAATGCTTTCGCTTTGTATTTAGAAACAGTGGGAAAGTGGAAATGTCTCCAAAGCTCAGTGAGAGGGAATAAGAGCCATCCAGCTCACTGGGTTCTCCAGAGGGCATCCAGAAGGCCCTTTCCCTCATTTGTACCCAAAACGTCTTCTGTCATCTGATTAGTGTTCTCCTACATCATCCCACTTTAAGCTTTCCAGAACCCATGGCCAATGCCAGCTGGGGATGGTAGGAATCGTAATCCAATACATCTGGAGGACACCAGGTTAGGGGAGGCTGCCTAAGAGCAACCTAATATCTCCAACCTGCTCCTCAGGCGGGGTAGGGGAGATTGGGCAGTCGATGGTAGTACAGAAAGAAATAACTGTCGTCTCCTCCTGCTACATCCTTCCTGTTCTCTTTCAGGTAACAGCAGATCTCAACATAGCCAATTCTCACATGTAGGCTGCAACCCTATACCCACTTACATGGGATTAAGGCCCACTGAACTCAATCGACCTTAATTCTGAGTAGACATGCATACGAATTGCACTACCAGCGTAGCTGATTTTTATTTTATTATATTTCTATACCAGCCAAGGTATAGGTGTACTGGTCATTCTCTTCTGCTCTTTTTTCCCTCCCTTTGCTCTATTGCAAAAATACCAAACAAACAGGATTCTAGTCCCCCAGCAGCACTGTCTGGGATCCATGAAGACAAACTTAGAAGAGAAAGAGAGAGGGAGAGAGAGAGAGAGAGGGAGAGAGAGGGGGGAAGGAGGGAAGGAGAGAGAGAGAGAGAGAGAGAGATGCAATAAAAGTACCTATTTCTTCGATTCTAAGTCGCACTTTTTTCCCCATATAAACATCTCTAAAAACAGGGTGCGTCTTAGAATCGATGACGATTTCCCCACACTTAGCATCAAGGGTTTTTTTTTTCTATTGGTGGTACTGACATTAAGGTGCGTCTTACAATCGATGGCATCTTACAATCGAAGAAATACAGTAGCTAGCTCCTCTACTGCCTTTCTTCTTACCACCTTCACTCCAAGCGCAAACTGCAAAACTGGCTCCAAACTGTTTCTCCACCTCCACCGGCATCACCTTCTCGAAGCTCCGGTGGGTATCCCATTCCAAGATCTTAAGGAAGATTCCCAGCTAACAGGACAGGAGAACATCTCCGGCCATTAGCTCTCAGTGATGAAACAGCCAGTTCTCTGAGAAGTCAATGATTCCCTGGGGTTCCTCTCAGTTCCAGAATTGTTCAGTATAATGGTGGTTAAACTGCCGCTGCTGAAGACCCAGAGCCACATTCCCATGGGCTCTACTGGCAGAGATGATGGCAACATCCTTTTCAGTTGACTCAGGCCAGGAAGCTGTTGCTGAAGAAAAAAGGTCACTTTCATTGGCCAGCTAGTGTATGGCCTCATCTACACCAAGCAGGATATTGCACTATGAAAGTGGCATGAAAGCGGTATATAAAAGGCAGGAGCCACACTACTGCTTTATAGCTGTATTGAAGTGCACTGCCAACTGTTGGGGCCCATTGACACATACCATATATCGCTTTCATACCACTATATTCTGCTTGGTGTGGCTCCTGCCTTTTATATACTGTTTTGATACCACTGCTTGGTGTAGATGAGGCTGTAAATTTCAACAAAGAACAGCAGAGATTGGCTCTCTCATCAGGCAGCCCTGAGTGCAATCAGTTATCCAAGAGCTAGCTGATGATTCCATTTTTACTGAACCCAGATTGTGCCTTTCATTACATTTTACATTGCAAATAGGCAAGCATAGGATTAAAGGATTACAGCTGCAATTCTATGCCCAATCATTTGATATTAAGGCTGCAATCCTATGCACACTTACCTGGGAGTAAGTCCCATTAAACTCATTGGGATTACTCCTGAAGAGAGAAGCAAAGGGTTGCTGTTAAGTTTACTCAGAAAAGCGAGACATACTTCTGTGTAAATGTGCATAGGATGAGCACTATTCCTAGTGAATATTAGATTAAATAATTTGCCATAGTAATGGCAGTGTCTATAAAATTCTCATGGACAGTAAAATAAAATACCTTTATTCAAACAAATCATGGCAATCCATTTGCACAATGCAATCATATGGTATCATTATACAAGCTATTTTTAATTTATTTTATTATACTATTTTGATCCCCATTCTTGGTGAGGAATGCTGGGAGTTGTAGGACTTTTATCTACCAAATCATGCGTAGAAATGCACCCTTAGGGAGGAAGCAATCCTATGTCACATAGAGAATGCATTGAGGACATAGGATATTTCAGTTCCCTGGCTCTGAGCTCAGAGACAGTGCTCTGATCTGGGAGCCAGGAAACCATGGCCCCTGCCTTCTCACAACCAGTGCAGAGAGAAACACGTTGGGTACTGTTACGAGCTTGTAGGAGATGAAAGGGGGCATTCTCGGGGGCAGGGAGGAAAGGAGACTGGGAACATGAGAATATGATGAACCAACAGAGCTGTCTATTTTAATCTACTTTCAGTGTCCATGGAGCTATCTATATTAGGCTGACCATATGAAAAGGAGAACAGGGCTCATGTAACTTTAACAATTGTAGGGAAAAAGGAATTTCAGCCAGTGTCATTTGTATGCAATTAGTTCCTGGTGAAATTCCCACTTCATCACAACAGTCAAAGTTGCAGGGGCTCTGGTTTCTTTTGTATATGGTCACTCTAGTATAATGCCTGCAACTTTAACTGTTGTGATGAAGAGGGAATTTCACCAGGAACTAATTGCATACAAATGACACTGGCTGAAATTCCCTTTTCTCTACAACTGTTAAAGTTACATGAGCCCTGACCTCCTTTTCATATGGTCAGCCTAGTCTATATGCAGGGAAAGCTCCACAGGGGCTGCAGATCTGTGCTGCGTCAGTTAAACAACACAGCCACAGCTTCACAGCCACCATGGGGCTTTCCCGCAAAGCTGCACATTGAAAAAGGTGGGAACTTACCCTGACTTTTTCAAAAGGAGCAACTTCACTACAGCTCTTCCACCATCTGCTGTCACTCCAGAGCCAATTCCTGATAGAAGGCAACTGGCGATTGGTCGCCTTCCACCAGGAAGAGGGTGGGGGCAACTCCTGTACTTGGATGGTCACAGGAAACCCTGCTCTCCCTCTTTGCCATCGGGATTATTCGATGCCACCCCGGGAGACAAAAAATGTGGGGTTTTGGAGGGAGATGGCGCCAACCCAGCACCGTGAACACAGCCCCCACATCAGAGCTTGTTATCAGGTGGGGAGGAGGATGGCCATGTTCCCTACTTGATAGACAGTCCTCTACTTGATTGTGTCACCTGGTGACAGTCTTCCCCAATTAGGGTGAAATGCATTGTATCTCCAACTAAATTATAGTAATTATTTCCAAACTTGCATCTATAGATCTAAATTTGCATATGCAGATTTTTTAATGTAAATCCATGTCCTCTGTTGGATTGTTTTTGATTATGCGTTTCCTCTTTTTTGGCGAAGCAGCCACCCTATAGGGGAGGGGATCTTGCCAACTTCTAGAACCCCCTGGCTCTTGCTGATCTTCCTTCCTTCCTTCTTTTCTACCACTGTTTTTATTGGAAATTTAAATTTCAAAAGACAACAAGCCATAGCAGCCCCCAAAATCAGGTGACAGAAAAAGACTAACATCACTGCTTACATAACTCAGAAGACACAAACACTTGTATCGTGATGGCGAGACTCGGAAAATAAGAGATAAAAGGAGTGTACTGTTAAGACATGTACCAAAATGTCCTTGGTTTTTTTTTTTTGTTGCACATAACTGACAGGTCACTTTGTGCACAATCATAGAATTCCCCATACTTTGTTTAACCAGTGTCTAAAACTGCTCCCATTTTGAAGCCCATGTTATTTTGACTGCCAATAAGGGTCTGACAGTGTGATCCTAACACTATACATGTTTACTCAGAAGTATAGTGAATTCAATGGCCCTTGTTCCCATTTAAGCAGTGGGGGCTGGTTGTACCAATGTCAGTGGGGTGGTGAAACCGCTCCAGGTTTCAGTCAGAACCAGTGAGAAGTCTAAAGGAGCTATCCTTTTGAGTTTTGACAGGTTCTGACTGAAACCTGGAGTGGATTCAAGAGGCTTGCCCTCTTGACCAGATACAAAAGAGGGCAAGCCTCCTACAGCTTTAACTGTTGTGATCAAGAGGGAATTTCACCAGGTTCTGCATGCATACAAATAATACCTGCTGAAATTCCCTTTCCTATGCAACTGTTAAAGATGAAGGAGAACTGTCCTTCTTTTCATATGGTCACCCTATAATCGGCCTGCACCAGCATGTGAGATGGGAAGGATGAGCATATAATAACAGGCAACTTTCCCAATGCCCATATTTTGGGGGTCAGAAAGCAGCAAAATTTAACGTCACCTGCAGTAACAAAGAAGATCACGCAGAGATCACATTGAACTAACAGAAATCGGGTTTGTTTGTTTTTAATCCTGAATTCATTCGTTCGAGTTTTGTACCTCATAATTACATTTGCAATGCATGTGGCTGCAAAGTGTTCTTTTAGTAGAAAAAGACCAACCCCCCCCAAATCAAATTGACACCGTTCAGTTTGTTAATTTATTCAGAGCTGCTACTTTAGTTGCAAAGATATTTTAGCTTTTAATACAAGTTAATTTGGAACGTTTTAAAGCGTTTCCTGATAGACAATGGCTGAGTGATGCTGTGCAGAAGCCTTTAAAGGTTTATTGACCTTAAATAATTTAAAACCATGCATTTGCAAATTAATCTCAAGCAAAAAGTGAAGATTACACTACATAAATGTACCTTTAAGAGCTTATGACTGCATATAACAACCCCCCTCCCTTGTTACCTAGCAACAACCATACCATCACTTAGAGTGAGTTTAGTCTAAACAGAGATGTATTATTTGTGATGAATCTATTCACTTTGTGCCCTCCAACTCTGCCACTGCCTTTAATTAACGGCTTCATCGCTTGCTACTTACGGGAGTGGTGGTCCACTTTTAAGAGTTTTTAAACGTTATTTTTAAAAAGCTTCCTCATTAAACGAATGTCTAAATTCCACAAGCTCTTGAAGGAATCGGGCCCACTTACGATGAACATAGCATGTGCAAGTTAGGATTACTCTTACTGCTGCCTCAGCAATTCGCACTGAGGTTTGTTTGTTTGTTTGTTTGTTTGTTTTCTAAAAAAGCACACACTTACATACAAACATACATACTTCACCACGCTAAACTTTAAATTAGAAAGAGAAAAGAAGAATATTACATGAGGAATAGCCTGAGGCTTTCCAGAGGCTGTTCTATTCTTTTTAAAGCCTGAGGTAAGCCCCACAGCCAAAAAATTGTCGTCTTTCATCTAATTCCCTATTACTAGACTGTGCCGGAACAAATAGCCTTTCTAGTTGCACGCACCTTCTTGTGTCTGTACATTAACATTACGGTATCTCCTCTCCCGCCCCCGCCCCCGCTCAACTCTTGGATTGCCAAGGAGGTATTTGGAGTGATTCTCCTGTCTGGCCACAGCCAGTTGTCACCAGGCAGCTGCTTTCTGCGTCCCAACAAAATGGCAGGCAAATATGCTCACAAAATGCATTGGCCCTCCGTTTGACAGGCAGTTCAGCGAGGAGACCGGTGGACTTTGGGTCCATTATGCCTCATCTGAAGGCACAGCTAATTCACAAAAGGATGATGACAAGTGCTCGCAATCAGTAGAAATTGGATTCTCTGCCAGCCGCGGAGTGTCTGAACATGCAATATGACTGCCAGCAAACCTTGATTCAGATTCTGGCTTTGATGGTTGGCTTGGCAAACACAATGGCGATGAGTTAAACTGGAACACCAGGCAACAGGGTTGCTCTTTGAAGTAATTATCCACCAAGGCAACGAGAAACACGATGAAAAGACTTCCAGGGGACATGATGTGGTGAATGAGCATGGGATTCAATTAGCATCCCTGAAGCAAATTGAATTGGGATCCCTAGGCTCAGGTGCGCCACTGCCATAGATGAGGACCAGCAGTTGGAAGGAGAGAGATGGGGGAAATGAAAGAAAAGATACTTGCAAGCTGGAATTCCTTGGAAAGAAGGAAGAATAAGGCAAATTGCAGGATGGGAAGTTCACCTTGGTGCATTTGGAAATCCCTGTGGCAATTTTTGAGCGTTTGTCAACATTCAAAGAGCACACAAGCGCAGATGCATATACAATGAAAGACATGCTGTTTCTGATGTTAGAAAGAAGCATTTTATGCACGTCCTCCCAAGGCATACTACAAAAGCATCACATGAAAACATCAACAACATGGGAATGCGGGAAAGGAGGTGGGGAGAGTTGAGTGCTGAAATGAAAACCTCATTCCTCTCCATATTGGGGAGCATATGGCACACGGTCTGGGCAATATCTGAGTGGCTGTTTACAGTTTTATAGGGCACTGTTGGCGGCTCACTTTGGCAGCTATGAACCCTGTGAGGCAGTAACAGTTAGCCGCAAGTACAGGAGAGCAACTGGAGCTGATTTCTGGGAGCCAGCAGGCAGGAGCGGTTAGAAACGTAATCAAGACAAGATGGAGGTACTGTTAGTCAAAAACACTGGGGGTTGGATCCAGATTTAGTCGCACCAAGAGTGTGCCCCTTGAAGTCAATTGGACTTAAGTTTATCATAACTAAATCCAATTGAAATCCAATTGAAATCAATTGCACTTACTTTCATCATAACTAAACCCAATCCCATTGATTTCAATGGGTCTACTCAAGGTATGGACAAACCTGGCTCCGACCCTGACAATCTAAGTGAGGTGGTTCAACCTGTTTCTGCATGGGGCTGCACCTCCCCCACAAAAGGAGCAAATATGTAGCATGGAGAACTCCTTAATCCATAATTTTCTCTGGTTGCTCGGGTGGTGGTGGCTACTGCCAGTTTTAAAGTGGGACATCTTTTAACCTTGCTGCCACTAGGGTTTATTCATTTATTTGTTTGGTTGTATTTGTATTTGTTTGCATTGTATGTTTTTTGTTACTGATTTTAGTTGTATTTTTATTGTTACACAATGTTATGGTTATGCCATTTTGGTGGCATTTAGCAGAAGGGTGGAATATTTATTATTATTATTATTATTATTATTATTATTATTAATCTTCATTTGTATCCCGCCTTTTGCCCAATACTGGGCCTCAAGGCGACTTTACAAAATTATTGTGTACCACTTGATGTAGCAAAATCTCTTAAGTGGTTTACACGCTGGAGTATTAAAAGTCTGCTGCTCTCAGGTGCGGTGGAGGGTGTCCTGTCACCAGCACTGAATTATGACCCAGGGGCTGCCTATATGCTTTGACAGCCTTGCAGCCAAAGGGACTTTCCCGTACAGCTGCGAATTTAAAAAGGCAGGGACTTACCCTGACTTTTTCACTGGAGTGAAACAAGTATGGCACACTCGCTGTCTAACCTAGCTCTGGTGTCACGACGGAGGTATTCCTGGGCGGATGGCAGTCCCTGATTGGTCACCATCTGCCTGGGCAGGGGGTGGGCCCAGTGAGCCAAACAGCCCCGGAAAGCCCATGTCCTTCCCCTATCTCGGGATTAGCTGCCGCCACCCTGGAACAGAGAAAGCACATGGTTTCCTTCAACGTAGTGGCAGCCCAGCACCATCAAGGCAGGGGCCCAGTTGGCTTTTGTATATGCAATGAGAGGAAGAGAACCATCTTCTCCTTTACCTCAGGCAACAAAAAGTTTTAGGCCAGGCCTGGGTGCTTTATAAAGGGAAGGTGGCAAACATTGAAAAAAGGAGCGTGTAGGAGCTAGAGCTAAGAATAAACTTTCTCAGAGAGGTTTCTTGGAGAAAGATGGGAAGAAAACTAAAACATTTTCAGGATGGTGGGAAGAAAACAACAACATTTTAAAGGGGACATATTGAAAAAGTATTGGCTGGATAGCTTTTAAAAAAAACAAGCAGGATAACAGTCTAGAACATAAGAACGTAAAAGCCACGCTGGATCAGACAAGCATGCTGTTCACACAGTGGCCAACTAGCTGTCCACCAGGGACCCACAAACGGGACACGGTGCAACAGTACCCTCCCACCCACGTTCCCCAGCAAACTGCCTGAGAACGGATCTGGGGAGTGGGGAGCTATTTTCAGCTCAGGCCTAGCAGGAGCACAGAACCTCAGCAGCAGGTCGTCTGCTACACTTTACAATTCTACAGACGCTGGAAAGGGAAAGGAAAGGAAAGAAAGTGTTAATATATGTTTCACAACCCATTCTTCTGAGTCCCTGGCAACCTACTAAATAGATAAGCTCCTGGCATTTCACCCTTGGGGATTCTTAACTCTCGTCTAAATTTGAAGTCTTAAGTGAAATTGTTTTCAAAGTAATAACCGAACAGTTCACATCGCAAAACCTCGGCGCTTAATCTGGTGTGACTGGCAGTCTCCATTTAGGCAAAGCTGGAGGCTGAAGCTCCCTCTCAATGGGAGCCGTCGGTGCATCCTTCTAACCGAAGCACGTTGGAGGTCCACAGCTGGTCAGCATGTAGGGAAAATTCCTGCTGCTGCCTGCAGCGGTATTGCTCTTCGTGGGTAGGAAGTGGAGAAATGTTTTGTGTTCTTAATCTTCTGGTTTTTATTATTTTTTAATTTATTTTTAAGCAAAAATAACAGGAAAGAGAAAGGGAAGGGCCATAGTTCAGTGGTAGAGGATATGCTTTGAATGCAGAAGATCCAAAGATTCTCCTTTAGATTCTCCAAGTAGGTCTGGGAAAAGAGCCCTTCCTGAAACCCTAGAGAGTTGTAGCCAATCAGTGTATAGCAGTGCTGGGCTCCAGGGGCTAATCTCAATGCGTCAGAACCCCCTGGGGGCTGCACTGCCACCACTCACCACTGAATTTCGGCAGTGGCACCAGTAAGGCCATTGGTGGCAGACCACAACCATGGCCTCTAAAAACCAATTTTAGCTTTCAAACAAGGGGTGTGCCTTGTTTAAAAGTTAAATTTGGCCTCTTACGGCCACCATCACAGTTTGCTGCTGAATTCTGGTGGTAAGCTGCCAACTGTTTTGCCAATGCTACCTCCACAACAGCAAGTTTAGGGTAGGGTGACCAGATAAAATCCAGGTCAGGGCTCATGTAACTTTAACAGTTGTAGAGAAAAGGGGATTTCAGCCAGTGTCATTTGTAGGCAATTAGTTCCTGGTGAAATTCCCTCTTCATCACAACAGTTAAAGTTGCAGGGGCCCTGCCTTCCTTTGTATATGGTCACTCTAGTATAGTGCCTGCACCTTTAACTGTTGTGATGAAGGGGGATTTTCACCAGGAACTAATTGCATACAAATGACACTGGCTGAAATTCCCTTTTCTCTACAACTGTTAAAGTTACATGAGCCCTGACCTGGATTTTATTTGGTCACCCTAGTTTAGGGTTAGCAGGAGCTGCACTTAAGGCCAGGGAAGCTCCCAGGGCTCACCCAAGACATTTTGCTGCCTGAGGCAAAGAATAAGATGGCACCTCCTCCCATTCATGTTCAAAAACTAACTGGGCTGGCAGATGAATCTATCTTCAACACTGACGATAGGTCCTCCAATGCACCTGAAGGCAGCAAGATAAATGAAAGGGGGAAAGAACGGGCTGGGTGGTGCCCATCTCTCTCCTCCTAAGGCCTTGCTGCTAATTTCCAGCACTAGCAGCCTGCTTCACTCTGCCTAATGGTACGGCTGGCCCTGCATGGACTGTGTGCTGCCCACCATTGGTGTAGACAATCTTGAGCTAGATGGAACAATGTTCTGGCCCAGGATAAGGCAGCTTCAATTGTTCCTAGACTAGTGGAGGTTAGCAGGGGGCATCCACACATCCCAAAGCATTGGCCCATTTATTAAACTACCAGATATTACACATCTACAGTTGTGACCTTTACAGTTCACAATAATTGGGCGGGGTGTGGGTGCAACGGACCTCATAGTGTTCAGCTTCAATTTAGGGCATGACCACCACATCACACCGACCCTAAGCTTGAGTGTAGGAAAAATGAGTCTTGCAATATTTACCCAACTGGTTCAATGTGTCTTGAAAGTGACACTAAAATGTGCAAAACGGGGCATGTTCCACCCAAATTTAAGCAATTCAATAAAGTCCCTTTTGATTTCAGTGAGAGAGCTAAGCCCATACTTAATGCACTCCAACTGAAATTAAAGGAAGTACTTCTTCATAGTCAAACCATGGAATTTGCTACCACAAGACAGAGTGATGGCCACCAACTTGGATGGCTTTGGATAAATTCCTGGAGGAGAAAGCTATCAATGGCTACTAATCCTGATGGCTATGTGCTACCTCCAGTATCAGAGGCAGTAAGCCTTTTATACACCAGTTTCTGGGGACATGGACAGGAGGGTGCTGTTGCACCCGTATTCTGCTTGTGGATTCCTAGTCAACAACTGGTTGGCCATTGTGTGAACAGATTGCTGGACTGGATGGACATTTGGTCTGATGCAGCATGGCTCTTCTTATGTTATTAATGGGACAAAACTGCTCTATTGCTCATAATATTGTGTGTGTATCCATTAGCATATATAATGAGAAGACGCCAATGTAGCATTCATTGTAGCAGCCTCAGCAAGTGCCACATAAAGTTTGAAGCAAATCTTTAGCCGAAACAACAGGGTTAGCTCCACAGATTGGGGAGGAGGGGCGCTAAGGCATGGCACCCTCATTTGAACAAGGTGGGCATGCAAACTCAGAATCCTCTTGGGCTGCATCTGTTCTCCTTTGTATTGTGGGAATTATAATGCTGTTAGGATGTGGATGGGAGTGGGCTCCAAGGCCAACAGTGGGCCCACTCCGATGTTCAGGTTAACAGCATTATCACCGGCCAATGCCCATCCTCCCCACCCTCTGGAGTCAGTCTTACCATGCAACTTCATAGAGATGTCAGGAGGATAAAAGGGGATCTTGCCATGACTGAGGGCAGGTTGGTTGGAACCTGAAGACAGGTTGCAACCAACAAGCATGTGCATCACTTGATGGCTATACACCTGATAACTGACAGCCCGAATTCATGAACTGATTCCATTCAAAAGCATTGGGTATGGCCATTTATCAGATCCCTGAAGACCCAGGCACACAAAACTGCACATCGCATTCTGTCACGTTAACAACACCCACGTGTGAACAAGTCCCAAATGCCGTGAAGATACAAGTAAATAAAATATGATTGGGGGGGGGGGGGGGATGTTGTTGCAAAAAGAAGCAAAAAGCTCATTCTTCTTTGGGAAACAAAAGAGCAATTTGTGTATTTTCTTTTCTTTCTTTTTTGTTTTGTTTTTTTGTTTCCTTAAAGATGAAATAAAGCTTTTTTTTAAAGTCAGAGTAAAGCATTTATTACCCAAACCCCTTCTCCCCCAAGAGTATTCTAAGACAGGAGGCCCCTATACCTGGAACAAAATGTATAAGGGGGGAGGGGGAACCGTGTAAAAAGCTCTATAAAAGTTTTAATGGAGTCTTCCAACTTGGAATGGCATTTTAATGTGATGTCTTAAATGATTTCTCTTTTCAGCTTTTAGACAGACTATTAATCTGAAGAGGTTCTCTCTGCCTGCTGGAAGAATAACATTTCAGATCACGCCTATCAGAATTTTTCTGGTAGGCAGAATCCAGTATGCATCTGCTGATGCAGTAGCTAAAACGATAAGATTAAAGACACACACATACACATAGGGCAGGTTCAAATGACACGCTAAGCCATGGTTAGGCAGCTAACCCTTTTGCAGCAAATGGTTAGTGAGCATGTTTAAACCATGGTTATGTAGCCACCATGTTTAGGAATGGTTCACACACCAGACTTAGTCAGGGTCCACATGACACACAAAGCCAGGATATTTAGCTCAAAATGCTTAACCACCATGGCTTAGTGTGCCATCTGAACAGGGGCTGTTTTTATCGCGCCGCTTTTCCTGTACACAGCAGGAAATAGTGCCAAGTTTGGGTTGGTTTTTGTTTTGTTTTGAAATCAGATGAAAAGGGGTTGATTTTGCTACAGAAAATGAGCAGAAGGAACAGGAGGCACGTGGGAGGCAGACAACGTCTAAAGGGCGCACGCACATCCGTAAGTGGGCAGTAGCGAGCGTGCGATAAAATGCTCGTCTGATGAACCTCCATCACAGATTTCCTGCCTGTACATCCCATCGAAATCCTTGCTAGGAAAGAGCAGGAAACAAGAGGGAAAAAAGGAGGCAGAGGAGAGGCAGGAGTTGCAGGAAGACAAAGACGTGGGGGTTGGAATGAAGGTGAGGGAAGACATTGCAAAACAGGTTCTGTGCTTTAAAGCCGCTCTCACCAATAAAAGTTATAATGGAACTAGATTGGAAGTGACTTTATAGCACATGGAAACCGCAAGCGACAAAAAAAAAGTCATCATAAATATATTTGGGAGGGAAATGGAATATTGATGAAACCATAGTGTCAAGTGAATGAGTTGAAGGGTATATCTTGCGCCGTGTGCATAAGCCAGACATTATAGTATGGGGATAAAATGCTAATGTAGATGGGCTCCTTTTGCTGTATTCTCCTGTTGTCTGCACCACAGGGTCGACCGTCCACCTGTATCTCACTGGAATTAAAAGGAAGAGCAATGTCGTAGATAAAATGGAGACAGTTAGTGATCTTCTTGTAAGAAGAATTTGATTGAAGATAATGGTGTTGGAATGAAAAGGCTTGAAAAAAAAGGTTAATTATAAATCTACCTCAAGAAACAATAGACCGAGGGACAAACTGCAAACATTACCTTAGGACATGGGTTACTGAAACGTAGAAAATAACTTCGCAAGATCTGTTGTTAAAAAAATCCTGTAGAGGCATCTCTTTAGTTTAATGACTATTGTTAAGTCATGAGAAGTATATAGAAGTATTTTAACAGCTTAAGTTGAGGTTTTAACTGACTTTGTGGCCAGGCTTAAAAGTTTAAATATCAGCTGTTTTATGTTTTATGGTTTTAAATTTTGTATATTGAATTTTTTTAGTATTCAGTCTTTTTAATTTTTGTATACTCCCAGAAAGCTTCGGCTATGGGGCGGTATATAAATGTTAATAATAATAATAATGATGATGATAATAATAATAATAATAATAGTATATAAGACTGTGAGCCCAGAGATGGGACAGGATGCAGCGGGAAGAACTGTGTGCCTTACCTCTCCTGTCTTTGGACGGCTTTTGGCAGCTGTGGTAAGGTTCCGAGATTATCACCACACTCCTTAACATTATTTATTCTATGTTTATTTATTTTTATTTATTTAAAATGTTTATTGGCTGCCTTTCAGGGCAGGAGCTCTCACAAGGCAGCTTATAACAATAAAATACATTAAAACAGTTAAAATATTAAAAGCAATTAAACATAATAACAATAAAAGAGCAATTAAAAACAAGAAAACCAGAAAGAACATTGTGTTTTGATTCTCATACTGATCCCGTTCAGATGACTAAGCCACAGTGATTAAGCATTTTGAGGTAAACATTATGGCTTAGCAGGTTGTGTGAACCATTCCTAACCATGGCGGCTACATAACCACGGTTTAAACATGCTCACTAACCCTTTGCCCCAAAAGGGTTAGTGACCTGACCATGGTTTAGCATGTCATCTGAACAGGCCCACTGTCTTTCTCTATTTGCTTTATAGCTAAACAGCCCTACTCAGTTTTGCCTTTGGCCCCACCCATCACTGGAATGAGTCCCCACCCCAAGGTCTTCTCCAAAATGGAATTCAGCCCTCGGGGCTGAGAAAGGTTCAACAGCTCTGAGTTAAAGCAAAGTAAAATAGTCGTTAACACATTTGTCTCTTGATAAATTAAATGTCAGCAGGAGACCTCTGCCAGACTCACAAGTGCTGGTGTATTCTCCTCATGGAAAGATAACACACAACTTATTTTAGCTGAGCAACCTATAGTTAACTGAAATACTAGGGGGAGGGTGTGTAAATCTGCCTATTGGAGGCATCCTTGACACTAGATCCAATCCCCAGAATCTCCAGGTACAGTTGGTCAAAACTCCTGTTTGAAACACTGGAGGGCCGCTTCCAGTTGTCGTACACAATAATCAATTGGAAGGACCAATCATCTGCCTCAGGGTAAGGCAGCGTCCCCTGTACAGTTCAGTAGCATAAGGCAGCCAGTGGAAGACTCCAATGTTAGTCCTACATAGAGTAAATCAACTGAAATGAATGAGACTTAAGTTAGTCAAGACTTACTTGTCCCTTTCATTTCAATAGGTCTACTCTATACAGGGCTAACACTGGATACTTCCGCAGGTATCCTCCTGTATAGTGGACATTTGAAGATCTGTCAGGACAGTTCTCCATTTGAAAGTGTCCTCTATTTGAAAGGCAGTCCAGTTCAAACCTGGACTGCCCTTCCAAGTCCCAACAGGTCTTGTTTTGGTGGTGGAAGTAGCCACAATCTCATTCTTTTCGACGTGGAGTAGTTATGCACACACGGGTTGTGTGATGAGGGTTAAATGAACACTATGATTTGCATCTCCCCACACCCCTGAACTTCGAACTGAAAGTTGGTATTCGCCATCTACCCCTCATTGGGGAATAGAGATCTCTGCCAAATATATATACCACAATCTGATAGTTTTTAGCACTACCTTTTACTATTTCTACTATGTGTTTTGATTACTTGTTGTGAACCACTCTGGACATTTTGAACTAAAAGGCAGTTTAGAAACCAGAGGAGGCTCCTATTTCAGTAGGGCGGAGATTCTATTCAGAGTTTTAGCAACAGCAGGCCAGAAGTCTAAAGGAGCTATCCAAGGTGCTGAACCCTATCTCCAAAAGGGTCCAGCACTGTGGATAGCTCCTTTAGACCCCTGGCTGGTTGCAACTAAAACACAGAATGGAATCTCTGCCCTGCCAAAATTGGAGCCAGCAGGTTCCCCTGATAGAAATAGAAAGGCTTTAAACAAACAAACATATAAAAAGAGGGGCAGGGAGTGATTGCGAGGAAAGCAGCAGCAGTGGGGGAGAGGTGCTTAACCCTCCTCCTACCTGCCACGTCTCCCCAGCACTCCCCCCTCCCATCCAGTTTTCCCCTAGCTTTGGCAAATGTACCCGTGAAATTCCCAACCGAAAAAAAGCAGGATGGGGTGGTTAGGTGAAGGGAGGGAGGGAGGGAGGGAGGGAGGGAGGGAGGGAGGGAAAGGGGATGCACAAGAGTAGCTGGGAGTTAGGAAAAGTTACAACACACAGGCTGAATTTGGACGACACAATAAGCAACTGGGGAGGGGGAAACAATCGCCAGTTGTATTGACTATCGTGTCATCCGAATGCTGCCATAGTCAACTCAGCGCTGATCCTAATCCACACCACAGTTGATTATTTATTACCATGTTGTGTGGGGAGTACCCCCTAGATGATCAACTGTAAAGTTGATTATTACCCCACCATTGACTATCGTGTTGTCCAAATTCAGCCACATTGTCATTTCTCCCTCTCTTTAAATGTTTCAAAGCAAAGATGCAAGTTCCCAGGCATGGATCCTGAACCTAACATCATTTGAAGTAGTCATTATTGGTAGTGTTGTTGTTTTTGTTTTCAAACAAACAAATTGTATTCCTATCTTCATAACAATCATCATCATAATAAATTTATTTCTTCCCCGCCTCTCCGTTTGGATCGAGGCAGGGAACAACAGTAAATATAAAATAGGGTGAAATACATACAACTGATTAAAAACATGGTACACGTTATTAAAATAGCAATAAAACATCCTTAAAACATCCTAAAATTCCACTGGATATGCCTGCCGGAAGAGACTAGTCTTCATAGCTTTCTTAAATTCTAAAAGACTGTTAAGTTGACGAGTCTCTTCCGGCAGGCCATTCCACAGTATGGGAGTGGCAGAAGAGAAGGTCCCCTGGGTAATACCTGTCAACCTAGTTTTCGCTGACTGGAGTAGGTTCTTCCCAGAGGACCTGAGCGTGTGGGGTGGATTGAATGGGAGAAGGCGATCCCGCAGGTAACCTGGACCCAAACCATGTAGGGCTTTAAAGGTAATAACCAACACTTTGTACTTCGCCCAGAAACTAACTGGCAGCCAGTGAAGAGATTTTAAAATTGGTGTGATATGGTCACCTCTAGATGTACCAGTGACCAACCTGGCTTCCACATTTTGAACTAGTTGAAATTTCCAGACTAGGCACAAAGGTAGCCCTATGTACAGCGCATTGCAGAAGATGAGCTTTGAAGTTACCAGCGCTTGCGCTTCCATCTTTAGGTCTTCCAATTCTAGAGTTGTTCCCAAGAAAAAGAGAGTTGTGATATCTCAACCCCGGTATCACACTCAGCTCAAAATTACTAGCATGTTCCCCCCCTCCCCCTTTTAATTTATTTTTAACCCAACCCAAGTCTCCAAAGGCAACTCTTGTCAGTCCAATTTGCATGCTCTCTGCGGGTGCATTGGAAATGGTTTGCCCTTATTAGCGAACACTGTCAGACTTTTCCGTAACTGTTCTGGGCTGAAAAGCATCACTAAGTGCCAGAGGGGATGAGGATGGTGAAGGGTATGGGGATTATGGGTGTTTGGCTGTTTGTTCTGCTTTGCTTTTTGTCTGCAAAACTGTAAACTTTACCGTGCTTCTTTTCGAGTCTTTGCAACAGACTTTGGAAAGGCCTTTTAAAAGAAGGTGATGTGAAGAAGATGCAGGAGCGAAAAGGCCACTTTTTCCCTGTGCTGCCAATGCCAACGTCAGCCAGCCAACTGCGGATTTTTTCCCCCTGTTTTGTGGGGGGGGGCATACCCCCTCCTCCCCTTCATCCCTGGAGCATGAGAAGCCAACAGTGCCAAGATAAAGGACGGTAAAATTGCTGACCTAGGCTGCAATTCAAGGCCTCGAACTGTGGCCCACAAGAGCAATGGGGCTGATAGGCTGGTGGATTAAGTCTGCTTATCTATTTTTCTGGGTTTCACTTCGGATTTAGTCAGAATTTTCTACATCTGCATCAGCAAAAAGAAAATGCCTGTTCCAGGGATTTTCAAAGGTCAACAATAGGCCACGGATGTTTTAAACATGCATTCGGTGCCTTTGTAAGCTCCTCGAAATGTATAGGAGGGAATCAGCTTCAGGAAATAGTTTCCTGGCTTACCAAAAATGTTTCGAATCAGCAGGGCAATCTTTTCACTAAGATTCTTTGCTCATTGCTTTTTCAGTATCAGTAATACTCTTGGTAGAATTTAAGTGTTTCTTCTAGCACAGCGCTCCGTTCCTTTTTCTCCATGCAGAATCTCCTGTCTCTCCCCAGACGTCCATTCCCTTTGAAGTCAATGGGCTGATCTTCTATTGATTCCTTTGGTAACAGAATCAGCTCCGGAGGCGATGGCCCTTTAAACTCCTCTCGCTCTGAGATTTCAAGGCCTTCATATAGCTATCCTGATTTGCAGAAAGAAGTCACAACGAGTCTACCACCAGACATGCTTTGCCGCTTATAAATCAGTCTTGTTACATTTGATTCGGAGGCTGGAAGATGTCTGCAAAGAGCAGAGGGTGATCTATGTGTTTTGCTTGATTCCAATAAGGAAGGAAAGCAGTACTGAATAGGCTGGGGATGGGGAAGATCGGCTCTCCAGATGTTGAACTACAACTCCCATCATCCCTCACTTTGGCTAGGCTAACTAGGGCTGATGGGAGTTGCAATACAGCAACATTTGAAGGCTACACATTATCCACTAAGCTGGATACTTACACTTCATCACAAAATGAACATTTAACATTTTAACAGCTCAAGTTGAGGTTTGATTAACATTATGGCCAGGCTTAACAGTTAAAATGTTTTAAAGTGTTTTAATGATAGCTGTTTTATGTTTATGGTTTTAAATTTTGTATTTTGTCTTTTTAATGCTCAATCTTTTTAATTTTTGTAAACTGCCCAGAGAGCTTCGGCTATGGGGCGGTATATAAGTGTAATAAATAAATAAATAAATAAATAATAATAATAGAAGAAATGCATCACCAAAAAAAGAGAACAAATAAATGTTGCTAAATTGCATGTATAGATGCAAATTTAGAAAGAATTGCTGTAGTTTAAATAGATCCTGTATGCCTATTCAGTCTGCTGTCCAGGGGCTAATTGTTGATGGGTATCTCTTCTAGGCCCCTGATCTCCCCACCTTGAGGTTCTTTATCTTTAAACCAGATTTAGTTACTGAGCTTTAGCAGATATGTGAATATCTCCCCCAAAGTTTTTTAAAAAACACACATAATGTTAAGTATGGGCAAATCTTCATGAAGGTGAAAAAAGGGAGGCAAAGAAGTGGAGGAATAAATTTCAAAATGTGATAGATTTCACTAATTTCTGTTAGTGAAATCAAGAGTGGCCAGCAAGATTTCTCAACACTCTTGCCAGGCAGCTCTCTCAACATTTTAAACAACCCATGCTGAAGCAACTCTGCAGGGTTTGGATATCACGACAAGTCACCCTAAAGAACCCTACTACAAGCCATGGTTTCTCAGGATGGCTTGTTTGAGAAAAACAACTCACAATGGAAAAGCCACACCTGGTTCAGATGTCATGTTAAGCCACTTTGCAACACCTATGGTAACAACCCACTGTGGCTTGGCGTGATGTGCAAACCAGGTCAGAGAGGAAGTTGGCAGTGACATCTACTGCTGCTCCTTCTCACCTGAGCAAGAGGCATGAACAAACAGGTTGCAATGGCAAAGAGGAGAAACTCCAGAGGGCTCTCGTCAGTGGGCCCTTGCTGTGTGGGCCTTCAGCCTGTGCCCAACTATGCCTACCTTTGATATTGGCCCTGCACATATGCCCTATGCTCAAGATCCGATCAAGATGGGGAGGATGGGAAGGGAGGGAGCAATTTGGTCTGCTCCCACACACATACACTTTGATTCTACCCAGTTTTGTTGTGTTTACAAGACTTTTCTAATGAGGATCCGAAGCCTGTACCATGAGACAAAGTTTCATAAGAGTGAAGGGGTGTTTAGCACCTCCTAGAGCTACCAGCGAGAAGGCACTGTGCAGCAATTCCACATTTTCGCTCTTGACAGATTATCTGCAGTAAGAGAAAAGATGGAAGAAGCTGTTGGAAAATATGGTAGGGTTACAAGTGGAAGATGTCATCGTGTGGAACCCCCATAAAAATCTGTGAATGGGGCAGAGCAGTTGCATGATAAAAGCTTCCTCTGGAAGCTCTCATGCATGGTTAAATCCATGGAAATGGGGCCACATAGAGGTAAACCAGAAAGGAAACTACTCCACTGCTGAGCAATGGTGGGAACCTTTCATGTAGCTCTATGTGTTTCAGAGTAAAAACTCCTTCTCCAGGAATAAAATGTACCAAAGAATACAGGACAACATTATGAAAACACAGAAAACTTAAAAAGAGTTTCGCTGTTATGGCAAAATTAGCATATTATATCAAAGCAGAAAAAAAGTCAAGGGGACAAATTTGCCCAAAATTGGACATGCTTTATTCCCCATGCAGAATGGGAAATACTATGAGTTGAAGGTTTCTTTCTTTCTTTTTTTCTTTCGACATATAGGATTGTGCCTGTAGTTATTCTTACAATCTATGGATCTATAAAGAAGAGAAGATTGTTTATTGGTAACTTTGGATTCTCCCCAAAAGACATATAATGTATGTGAGGGTGAATGTGAAAATGCACATATTTTATTCCAATGATTTGGAGAAGAACTGTGTATTGGTTGATGTATATAATATATATTGTAACTTGTATCAGATTACTCTTGTTGTACAAAAAAAACCCTTCAGAATGAGTTGAAAACTTAAAAGAAAGTTCTCTAAGTAGATGCCTACTAGACCAGCCTCTACCTCCTTGCTGTCACTATATTGTTTCACAAATAATGTTTCACAAATCAGACTTCTAAGTTAAATGATTTATAGTAACATCAATATATCTAACTTGCATGAAAATGAGAAAGTGGCTGCAATTCTCCTAAAAACAATCAGTCCCATTTTTCCTATCTCTCTTTCTCATATACTTAGTTAGTTTCACCATTTGGACAATGAAATTCAGTAGCAAGTCAGGATGAAATTGAACGTAGAAAATAGAAGTGTGGTTTTACAGTGCTTTTTGGGGGAGGGAGGTTGGGGTTTTTATTGTTATGTTTTTGGTTTGTTGTTTTTTTGTAGTTAGGAGACATTCCTATTTTTAGCTAGAAAGGATAAGAACACTTCTACTTTGTACAGAGTACCTGAAAGCAAGTAACAACATTGACATGTTTTCTACCCACTTGTAACAAAATGCAAAGCCAATAGCAGAAGCTTTGTTGTCCATACCTCACCCATATTTTTAAAGTGTAGAATTGGAGGAACTATTAGAATCAGAGTTATATGCATGTATATTTTAAATATCATCTCAGGAAACCAACATAGCTTATTTCTAATGGACACAAGGGATTCAGACATTTAGTGCTTGAACAGTCTGCATTTTCTTTTGCAGATTTTCACTAGGGATGTGCACTGGATCGGACCCGATCCACGATCCGAGTCCGGTCCAGTGGGAAATCGGATAAATTATCCGATTTCCGATCCAACAACTGGCTCCGCCGATCCAGTCCGAACCAATCCGAAAAGGCTCTGAACCGGTTCGGCGGATCGGCGGATCGGCGGGCGCCCACTGGAAGGTAAGCAGGGGGCGCGCGGAGGGGAGGAGGGGGCGCGCGGAGGGGAGGAGGGGGGCCCTTACCTTTCTGGCCCGTCCGCTCCTGTCCGGCACCGGTGGCTACTACCAGCGGGCTCCGCGGCCTGCTCCAGGGTGGCACGCCGGGTGATCACCCGGCGGCCTACTCTAGAGCAAGCCGCAAAGCCGGCTGGCGGTAGCCGCCGGCGCCGGACGGGAGCGAACGGCCCTAAAAGGTAAGCAGTGGCGGGGAAGGGGGCTTACCCCCCCGGAGCCGTCCGCTTCTATCCGCGGGCGCCCGCGGGCGCCTGCGGATGGAAGTGGACGGCCCCAGGGGGGGTAGGGAGCGCGGGGGAGGTGGCTTACCTGCCGGGGCCGTCCACAGCGGACGGCCCCGGGGGGGAGGGAGTTAGGCCCCCCCTCACCCACCCGCCGCCATTTTTTCCTCATAGACTTGCATTGCAATGCAAGTCTATGGGGGAAAAAATGGCGGCCGATCCAAAAATTTACGATTTTTGGATCGGGATCGGACTCGATCCAGTCTGGGGGGCCTCCGATTTTATCCGAACCGATCCATGACAAAATTGGAGGTCCCGATCCGGGTCCCGATCCAATCCGGGGGGTCCGTGCACACCCCTAATTTTCACGAAGTCTAACCAAGGCCAGAGAAAATGTTGCCAACCACAAACGAACAATTAAGTGAATGGTAGCACTTTAAAGACTAACAAATTCATTGTTAAATGAGCTCCCATCAGCCACAGTCTCAACTATCAGCCTTTCCCCATTCTGGTGCCCTCCAGATAGTTTGGGTTTCGACTCCCATCAGCCCCAGCAAGCATGGCCAATAGCTAGGAATTCTGGGAGTTGTAGTCCAAAACATCTGGAAGATCCTAGGTTGCTCTACTTCATCAGATGCAGGAAATATTGTTTTCAGTTGGCAGAGATATATACATATACAGGGTGAAATCCAAGGTCGCAAGGGTACTTCCACTCACTCAGCAGGGCTTCCTCTTGCTCTCCTCCCCCACACAGCCCGTAGATTCTAAATTTGCTCCTAAACTCTGGAGCAGACTGGGGAGGGGGCAGCAGATTTGGAGAATCAGTTCCACCAGTGTTTTCCGTTCTGCTGGCACATGACCAACACTGGATCTAACTCATACACACATACATGCAGAGGTGCATACTGAGGAAAGGCAGCAGGGGAACTATATTACAAAGTGGGAGCAGAAGGCCCAGCAATGCATGAGATGTATCACATTACTGTCTAGAGCATCATATTAACACCCGGATACAGATCAAAGAGAAAAAGATCCAGACAGATTGAACATGGCTCATTCCCAGTTAGCAAAGCAAGATAAATAGGGTACATCAGCACTTAAGAGGGACAGTTACTATCCATACTGAACTCGCAGAGGTGGAGGACCTTCTGCGGCCCATGGGCTGTACTGTCTTGTTGAAAAGCTTTCAGGGGCTGCATTCCAGCACCAGGTGAGCCCAGACACAAAAGTGGGAGCCGCATTTTCTCCAGAACAGTTCCCCCTCACACAGTTATTGCAACCCAAGGACACCTTCTAGCCATAACAAGATGTGTTACTTTATTATTTTTCCAGCACACCAACCCCTTCTACCATCACACACACAGACACACACAGATACACACACATCATTTTCTGAACTTTCCCCGCACGTTTCACCATCACCACCAAACACATACATTACATCACATTTAATTTCTACATTTTACCAGCGCTGCTATCATTGTTATTATTATTATTATTATTAAACTTATGAGTCAACTTATAACTCTCAGGATGACAGTCATCATCATCATCAACCATCCTATAACATAATGAAACCAATTAAAACATAATTTAAAAGAATTTAAAAGCAGCAGCAGCAACAAGCAAAACATAAATACCAAAACAACTAAATAATCTGAGCAGCTAAAAATACGGAGAAGGGCAATTTTAAAATGTAGCCTTAGAAAGGTCATTAAAAGTAAAACAAGCAGCAGCTAAACATAATATTAAAAGTCCTGAGAGAATAACAAGGTCTTTAACTGATGCTAGAAAGTTGCCATAGACCTCTCAAAAGACAGCATTCTACCATTTGGAAGAAAAGGCCTGTTCATGAGTCACCACCTGCTGAATCGTAGTATATTGGGGGATCTCGAAACAAGGCCTCAGGTGACAATCTCGGGAACATATGGGAAGTGTCAGGAACATATGGCATGGGCAGGAACATACAAACAGTTCACTACTATGACCCCAGGCTGTGAAGGGCTTTGTAGGTTTATGCCAACACTTTGAACTGGGCCTGGAAATTAGGGGTGTGCACGGACCCCCCGGATCGGATCGGGACCCGGATCGGGACCTCCAATTTTGTCCCGGACCGGTTCGGACAAAATCGGAGGCCCCCCGGACCGGATCGAGTCCGATCCCGACCCAAAAATCGTAAATTTTTGGATCGGCCTCCATTTTTTTCCCCATAGACTTGCATTGCAATGCAAGTCTATGAGGAAAAAATGGCGGCGGGTGGCTGAGGGGGGGCCTAACTCCCTCCCCCCCCGGGGCCGTCCGCTGTGGACGGCCCCGGCAGGTAAGCCCCCTCCCTCGCGCTCCCTACCCCCCCTGGGGCCGCCCGCTTCCATCCGCTGGCGCCCGCGGGCGCCAGCGGATAGAAGCGGACGGCTCCGGGGGGGGTAAGCCCCCTTCCCCGCCACTGCTTACCTTCTCGGCCCGTCCGTTCCCGTCCGGCGCCGGCGGCTACTACCAGCGGGCTCCGCGGCCTACTCTCGAGTAGCGCGCCGGGTGATGACATCACCCGGCGCGCCACCCTGGAGTAGGCCGCGGAGCCTGCTGGTAGTAGTAGGCGCTGGCGCCGGGACGGGAGCCGCCGGGACGGGAAGGTAAGGGCCCCCCTCCGCGCGCCCCCTCCTCCCCTCCACGCACCCCCTGCTTACCTTCCCGGCCCGGCGGCTCCCGTCCGGCGCCGGCGCCTACTACTACCAGCAGGCTCCGCGGCCTGCTCTAGAGTAGCGCGCCGGGTGATGACATCACCCGGCGCGCCACCCTAGAGCAGGCCGCGGAGCCCGCTGGTAGTAGCTGCTAGTGCCGGACGGGAGCGGACGGGCCGAGAAGGTAAGCGCCCCCTCCTCCCCCCCCCCGCTGTCCACTTTCATCGGTGGGCGCCCGCTGGCGCCCGCCAATGGAAGCGGCGGTGGGCGCCAGTGGGCGCCCGCCGATCCGCCAATCCGCCGAACCGGTTCGGAGCCTTTTCGGACCGGTTCGGATTGGATCGGCCGATCCAGCTGCGGGATCGGAAATCGGATAATTTATCCGATTTCCCACTGGACCGGACTCGGATCGTGGATCGGGTCCGATCCAGTGCACATCCCTACTGGAAATAAAGTGGAAGCCAGTGAAGATTATACAGTTTTGGCCACACAGAAAAATAAGCATTTCTTTGTCCCTTCCCCAGCTCTCCAAAGTCTGTGTCCTCAGTGGTTGGGTTTTCAACTTTAGATGTGGCCGGAAGAGGCCTGAGAGAGCTTCCAGTGGCTTCCAACAGCTGCCAAGGACTAACAAGCGCTAGTGGTGTAGTGGAGCCAGGGCTCGTAGGGACGCAGCACCAGCACTTTTTTATTAGCAGGGGTTGCTGACATCATCTGCCACCTTCCCCCCTCAGACTTCTCTCTTCCTCTGAGCTTAGCTGCAATCCTCACAGTACCTGAGGTGAAATTAATTTTCCCAGCAACAATATATTGTTCCCTGTTGTGAAGTGGCTTGAGGTGGCTTGGCCTTGAATGGGCCTTTAAGACCCAGTACCTTTACAAAACACCTGCTCCCAGTGGAGATGAAAACACTTAGAACTGGTTTGTTGATATGGATCAAGACAGCTGCCTGCCATTTAGGACTCTCCTTGGGGGCGTGGCAATGGGGACTGTCATGATGAGCACCTGCACTTCAACATTTACCTCTACAACACTGGCATGCACCTCAGAGAGCTAATGGATTGCTTCAGAGGCTGACTGAGCCGGTGAAAGAAAGATAATTGAGGGCAGCTCCCAAAGACAAATGACCCCCTGTTAATCCTCAGCTCTTGGAAGCACCTAGTCCTCCTAGGAAGTACCCATGAGCTCTTTCAAGCCCTCAGTTGTCCTCAGTGACACCTCTGATTACTTCTGAGAGCTGCTGAGGATCCTAGAACTGCAGGAACAGAACTATTAAATGCCACAGCAAAGACTGCAGCTGCCAAGATCATCGTTATTGATTGCACCACAGGGGTGGCAGCCCAGCCATAGTTCAGTGTGATGCATGCAGATGGTCCCAGGTTCGATCCCTGGCTGCTCCAGGAAGGGTGAGGAAAAGTCTCCTGCCTGAAACCCTGGAGAGCTGCTGCCACTCAGTGTCAACAATACTGAGCTAGATGGACCAATGGTTTCACTCAGTATAAGGCAGCTTCCTATGTTCCTAAGGAGGAGATGTGGCCCAAGTGGAGGGGGCGTAGCTTCAGGAGAGGCCAGGTTGGCCAGATTCAGAGGCCAGATTACACCTGGGGCTGGAGGTTCCCATCCCAGCTCTATTATGCTGATTGCGTCAAAACTAAACATGAATCCCAACTCAGTAACTTGATTTCCTGTTGTGCTCTGTATAATAATGTGCCATGGCTAGAGATGTAAAATTTCCAGAAATTTTGAAGCCATGGAAAAAAACCAGGGGGTTTCGGGGAGGGGGGGGGGAATGAAATTTTCAGCAAAATTGAAAAAATGCAATATTAGCATTTTTTTACGGATTGAAAGTCACTTTGTTACTTTAGGAACATAAAATGTAGTTATGTACAAGTTGGTTTGGCATAGAATTATCACATTTGGTATATTAAAAGTATAATGTATTCAAGCATTATTACAAATTGAATTTATTTTTAAAAATTTTTACTTTTTAAAAAAACAAATGGAGCTACAAGCTCCTGAACTATAAGGAACCTCTTTGCTTTTGCCAGTTCATGAGGAGCAGGCAGGAAAAAAAACAATTAAAAAAACACACAGAAGAAACCATCAATATTAGTAACAAGGAAAATTATTTATGTCTCTGCTGGTCCTCCGTGGTGTCAAGCAGACATAAAGCACCCATTCCCATAAAAAGAACTGAGAAAAAAGGGGGACCAAGATTCAATGAATATGCATAAAATTTAATCACTCATTTCCTGAGCTATAGCTATCACTATCAGTTTCAGTCTTTGCTTCAATAGCAGTGCCCCCTAGAGGCAGAAATGCATCTTGCTCTTGTATTTGAGAGTTGTAGTGTCAGTTTGCAACCTAGGACTTGCTTGTCCTCAGTGTACAGAAATTATAATAATCTGATACTGTACATAGTTTTTAGAAATCTTTTGGAGAAGTAAATATATAAACACCTTGTCTTAAACATTTTATGCATCATGCTAAAATGAAACATTCCATAATCCATTTTTTCTTTTTCCATTTTTTTTCCGATTTTTTGGAAAAAAAACCTAAAAAAACACTTCGGGAAAAACGGGAAAAAACTGGTTTGTTTGTTTTTTAAAAAAAAAAATCTGGTTTTTTTTCCGGGTCTTCCCATCTCTAGTCATGGTTCAGTGCATATGTGAAGGGGGTGCTTTGAGGGTGAGAAGGGTGTTATCCCTTAAAGGTGTTTGCATATACGGTGCAGAGATTGTACATTTCGGCTTCTCCCATTCTTACAACGTTTTTGTGCCAACAATGTGTCTCAACAAATATTCAGGTCAGCTCTCAAAATCAATAATCAGAAGTATATATGTTATGTTCCCAAGACCATAACCCCAGGTAGAAACAAACCAAAAACCTTCTTCCAGTTACTAAAGCAAGGACCTCTTCACAGTGCAGAAATACAAAGTACTACTACTACTGTTTCACATTATATAAGGTATTCATTCAGATGATAAGCATCATTACCTTGCAATCAGTCCTGTATTTGCCCTCTGATTGTTTATTCCCATGTTACAGGCAAGAGGTAGGAAGGTACTGGGCATTACCTACCCAGTAACCCACGGCACACACTGGACTTAAGTCTCTCGGACCTTTACAGTTTTCTGGCACCCAGAGCCTAGTTACACAGCATACTATTTGAAAGAACACCCCGAATCTCCACATTTGAATTCTCCTGTCGTGGAAATCGAGATTAGATTGCGAGTCCAAGGGAACAATTTAAACATTTATCACAAAATGGCACACAAATGCAACAACAGCACCGCATCCGGCTTGCTTTAATCTGTGCCTTCGGGAGACAGAAGGATAACAAGCAAGACAGAGAAGAATAGAGAGGATCCTGGTTTGTAGCAAGTATTGTCAAGTATGGGCCAGAGAACAACCAGGCTGGATGTACTGAGCAATGGGCTTCCAAACTCTGCCACATGGACACAGTTACACCGTAAATTTAAACCACATTGAAAGTAGTTTAATTGCCGTAGTTCCACCCACCCACCCAAAAAGTACACCAAACTCTGAAAATTGTAGCTTTGTAAGCCTAGAGGAGATGCGTTTTTAGATATTTTCACTATCCCTCTACTTGGACCTATAGTTAACAGGCCACCCAATGACAGGTTAACATCAGTCTTAAGAACAATCAATATAGCACACCTCTCTCTCACACACACACACACACACGCACACACACACACACACACACACACTACTTGTTTTCACTCAAACAGTGTGCATTGATGCTGCACGGGCTGATCCTCTCTGCAGGAACATGAGCTGCCTATTGTGTTGCTTGTACTGACTCAATGCCGCAGGCTCCTCCATAAAGAGAGCACAGAATCCCCAATCCGCCATTGTGCCGTGCGCAGTTTCTGTAAGTAGCAAAACAGCTCCCGTGCCAATGAGCTCCTCTCTCTCTCTCTGTTCATGTGCCAGCAAACAACCGGGGAGACAGGTTGATGTGAACATTACCTAGAGACAACTCCATAGAGGATGGAGAGGCTGAGCAAACAGACACATCGTCATTCATTTCCTTCCTCTATTGCATTTCTATACCACCTAGTTGCCAAAGCTCTCTGGGCCGGTTGCAAAGACTCAAACCCTAAAAAATACACTACAATAACATAATATAACACCATTTGCATACAAAAATACAAAACAATAAAAATCCCAGGACCCATCAAAAATCTCATCATATGCTGTCAAATGTCCGGGAGGAGAGGAAACTTTTAATCTGGCATTAGAAAGATGACAGCATTGTTACCGGGCACACCTTACTGGGGAGAGCATTCCACAATTGGGGGGGGGGACACCATTGAGAAGGCCCTCCCCTCATTGCTTTCTAGTCCTGAAGGCTATGTGTTACCTCTAATATCAGAGGCAGTTGCTGGGGAATATGGGCGGGAGGATGCTGTTGCGCTTGTCTCCTGCTTGTGGGTTTTTTTGTGGGCCACTGTGTGAACAGAACGCTGGACTAGATGGATTCTCGGTCTGATCCAGCATCGCTCATCTTATGTTTTTATGTTGCCATCCAGTGAAATTCCTAAAGCAGATGTGAATTTTTAAAAAAAGTGGTCTGCATTGTACGGTACAGCTTTATCTTTGGGATGATTGTACTTTGGACTAGAAGATGTTTAGATTGCAATCCTATGCATGGAAAAGTGCTACAACACCCAGCATTCTCCAACCAGCCATGCTGGCTGGTAAGTACTGGGAGTTGTACTACCTTTCTTCCATCTAAACATGCATAGAATTGCACCGTTAGTTACTTACAGCTTCAAGATTCGTTGACTTGTCCTTCCTGACCTGTAGCACTTCAGACTGAGTAGAATCACATGTTTCATTGCTCCTGTGTGTGTGTGTGTGTGTGTGTGTGTTTAAACTGACTTTAGGTGGAAAGCTAGCATGTCAGCAAAAGGTTACACATTTTAGCTGACATATTAGCTTTCCAGATGCATGGGGATTTATTTATTTTAACCTAGGGAAGCATTCAAGCATGATGTTGCCCACACGCATGCACCCAGGACGGTACCATGTGCTATGTTCTAGGACCACAGATATTGTTGATTCATAAACCTTCATAAACCTTTCTTTATCCCCTGTCTGCATCCAGATACACGGAGAGGCCAATGGAAATCTATCCCTTCCAACTTAAAATATACCACCCTTGGACTGAAGTCTCAATGGGTCTTGCAGTAGACAATGTGCATAGACTTCAGGGAACGGTTCCTCCAAGGTAGGGCCACCTGGACTAAGATGGTATCACTCTAGAACAGGGGTACAAAACCCCTTTCAGCCCGAGGGCCAAATTCCATTTCAGAGCAGCTTTCGGGGGCCACATTCCTATGGTGGGCAGGGCCGAAGGCAAAAAGGGGTGGGGTCAAAACACAAAATACCAGCATATATTAGCTTAAAGCTCTTACTGCCAGTGACTAAGCCTTGGCAGAAGCATTTCATGGAAATGGGGGTGGGGGGACTGCACAAAAGCAAGGAAACCATCAAACAATTGGTGGTTGGAGTGAAGGGGTGGGGCCAGGGCAAAAGGGCGTAGCTTCTGGATTTGGCTCCTAGGCCTGAGGTTCTGCATTCCTGCTCTAGACCTACTGCTCTAGGATGATGCACAAGTTATCTTCAAGGCATTTCCTGCTGCTACTACTGCTGCCAGCAGCCAACTGGGTGTATACGCCCAAGACGAGGTGTTGATGAGCACCACCTTTTCACTTCCAGCAATGAGAGGTGACCTAATGCTACCCTTGAGGACATGTGCTTCAGAGCCGATATGAGGAGTTGTAGCATGCAGCCAAGGATTGGGGCAAACTTTGAACTGCTTGGGTTGGAAATGAGCAGTTTAGAAGAAGGCTGCCATAGTCCCATACATACACAGAGAGAGAGAGAGAGAGAGAGAGAGAGTAAATAAGTAGAATTTAGAAAAACAGAACAGTGTTGGCTCCATTCCATCATTCAGTATTGCATTAACAGCACCTCTCGCTTAATTGGTTCTACATTCACAGTGAACCTTTCTACACAAGGCATTTATTGTCACTTGTGGTTCCTCACATTAATTTGTGGGTGGTTTACATGATGTCATCCTCCTCCAGGGCCTCTCTTGTTCTTAGCAACCATTGTAGCATTTGTTTCTTTTTCTAAAAAGGAAAGTCTGGTATTGCCGTGCGTAGCAGCATGAACCACTTGTGTGTTTGCACAATTCTGCTGTTCCACAGTGACACCTAGTGATTGAATAATGGAACATACTGAGAGGCAGAAAAAGGAGGAAAAAGATGCAGATAACATGTGTAAAGGAGCTGATCTTAATCCCACAAGAAATCTAGAAGCAGACACCTTGATAAAGTGCTGGGTTAAAAACCTCATGTAGAAAAGACTTTTGACTAATTTAATTTATGCTTGTGGGTCTAAGATAAATTCTCAAGCAAAGCAACCTTCCTCAACCTGGTGCCCATTGAATGCGTTGGACTACAGCTCCCATTATCTCCAGCCAGCATGGCAGCACTCCTCCTGAGTGGAGAATTCTCTCTCCTTAGCCCTACCATATATGCCCAATGAATCATGCTATGTGAAAATAATTAAATGATAGCGTAAGCTGTGGGAGCAGTGGATAGTGTTGCACTCTGCATAACATAAGAGCTAACCTACAATTTGTTGCACGAAGATATGGTGCTGGGGGATTTTAAGTTTAAGCATATTTCAGATTAATTTTTAAAAATGTAATGGGTTATTTCAATTTTTGTGCTGTTAATTTTTGCTACAGATTGCGATTCTTTTTAACAATTGATTACAGACAGAAAGTCATGAAAATGTAATTAGGCAAAAAGAGAGAAGTATGTATCCTTCCTTCCTTCAGATTCCTTTGGGTAGAAAGCCTGGGTGAGAATAGGAAAGAAATAAACAATTAAAATCCTTCACTTTCATTTTCTTTTTTTTAAACATAAACTGTTATCAACAGTTGCAAAAATCTTCCAGAAAGCGGAAACAACAGCCCTTCAAACAACAGGTGAATCAGCCTTTGGCCCAATTCGCACATAACGAAAAGCCACCATGGGTGAATTTCCCCACTGGGATTTTCATTGGGCCTGTTCAGATGACATGCTAAGCCATGGTTAGGCTGCTAACTGTTTTGCAGCAAATGGTTAGTGGGAGTGTTTAAACTGTGATTATGTAGCCACCATGATTAGGAATGGTTCACATAACATGCTAAGCCATAATGATTAGCTCAAAATTAGGCTGACCATATGAAAAGGAAGACAGGGCTCATGTAACTTTAACAGTTGTAGAAAAAAGGGAATTTCAGCCAGTGTCATTTGTATGCAATTAGTTCCTGGTGAAATTCCCTCTTCATCACAACAGTTAAAGTTGCAGGCACTATACTAGAGTGACCAGATACAAAAGAAGGCAGGGCCCCTGCACCTTTAACTGTTGTGATGAAGAGGGAATTTCATCAGGAATTAATTGCATACAAATGACACCAGCTGAAATTCCCTTTTCTCTACAACTGTTAAAGTTACATGAGCCCTGTCCTCCTTTTCATATGGTCAGCCTACTCAAAATGCTTAACCACCATGCCTTTGCACAACTTCTGAACAGGGTCATTGTGGCAGCCACCATTTTGAATATTCAGGCCACAGAGGGGGCATACCACAGCTCCTTGTCACATGCAAACCTAGCAAGGATGGAATGTTGGGATGGTTGAAAAGCCATCCACAATCCTAAAACATACCATGTAGGCTGAGTGGCTTGGCACCCATCACAACAACCCATCCTCTCTGGATTTTCACATAATAAGAAACTGAGGCACACTCCTACCATGCCCAAATAATCAAAATGGCGGTGGCCAACACAACCATAAGCCCCAAAGGGAAATTCATCCACAGTGGCTTCTTGTTATTTGTAAACCAGGTCTTTGTCCCTTTTTTGGTAGGAGGGATTGGTTTTGTCTTCATACAGCACCAACAAACAACCAAACTGGTTTGAAAAGAGCCTGCAGTGGTGCAGAAAAAGTGTGTGTGTGTGTCTGTGTGTGTAATGTGGGCACTGATGTGTGCGTGTGCACTGTGTACTCTGTGTATGTACTGTGTGCAGTGGTGTAATGGTCACTTTGGAAATACAGGCATTCCTCATGACATTCCTCATAGCCACATCCCCAAGGAGAATCCAAAAATTCAAGACACTGTATTGTAGCATTTTCTTCTCCACCAAGTCATCCTCAAATACTTTACATTACAATAGAGAGCAATAAGCATGTGCTGGGAAAATACACACACACACACACACACTAGCCCGCCAGCTACTGTAAGGACTGCAGCTAAGCTCAGAGGGAATAGGGAAGTCTGAGTCGAGTGGCAGATGACATCAGCAACCCTGCTAATAAATTTTTAAAAAGTATGAACACTAGGGTGACCAGATAAAATCCAGGTCAGGGCTCATGTAACTTTAACAGTTGCAGAGAAAAGGAGATTTCAGCCGGCGTCATTTGTATGCAATTAGTTCCTGGTGAAATTCCCTCTTCATCACAACTGTTAAAGGTGCAGGGGCCCTGCCTTCTTTTGTATCTGGTCACTCTAGTATAGTACCTGCAACTTTAACTGTTGTGATGAAGAGGGAATTTCACCAGGAACTAACTGCATACAAATGACACTGGCTGAAATTCCCTTTGCTCTACAACTGTTCAAGTTACATGAGCCCTGACCTGGATTTTATCTGGTCAGCCTACTCCGTTCCTGTAGGCCCTGCCTTCACTTCATCTCTGACTGTGTCTGTGGGTATACAGTAATTATGCGTGTACTGTGTGTGTATTGTGGACAATGATGGCATTATCAAGAAGACTAACATACCCCCTACCCACCACACACACAAGCACACACATATTTGCACACTTGAAGTGTTACATCTCTTCAGCCTCTGAGAAGTAGACAATATTATCTTTTATAAGCATACATTGAGAAGTGTTTTAAATAACTGAAAACTGACTGGTGTTATGTTGTGCTTGGGGCTCTCTGTAACAAAAAAGAAATACGATTTTTTCCTTCCAATTGTGACATATCACACACAGGGCACCTGCAAACGAAGAGAGAACAGACATTGTCTCAGGTGCTGGCACTTCTGAAGATTTTCTTCAGGCACCGTTTCCTCCGATATATTTTCTGACAGGGAAAGTGGTTTTCTTGAAGTATCTAGGCTTTTCCTTTCTTTTTCCTAGTGAAACTTTTGCAGCAAAAGAGAATGTGGAGAAATGCACTTTCAGACAATATGATTCCAAGGGACACAAAAACAGAGAGAGGCGCATGGCTTAGCTACATTGTTATGAGCTGCAACCCTCTGAGGGTGAGATCTGGGCACCAGGGAAGGCAATAATTCAGCCACGAACACCTTGCAACCCACCTAGATGGACACAACCCATCAGAGGTTCAAGATATTGCCTATGGCTGGTACCTGTTTGCGAAGCACGAAAATTGTCAAGCACCTGATGGACAAAAATACCTAGCTGTTAAGGTGAACTGAGCTTCGTGGGGGGGGGGGGGCGATAATAAGTAAAAAAAATCAGAACAGAAGATCCATATTTATCTATCAAATTAATGTCAACAAATAATCTGATAGAACCTGTCGATCAGACAACTGGAAGAGTCCAAACAGGGTTGGCGTCAAGGATTGGCATGATTGGGCACATGTTGAGGGCCCACATACCCAACAAGGGCCCACTGACAAGAGCGCTCTGGAGTTGTTCCTCCTCTTCACCGCTGAAGAGTCATTGAGGTAGATTCAGTGATGGAGACGGCTGAGAGAGAGAGAGAGAGTGCCTTGCATAAAGTGAGTACATAGCTACAGTGAGAACTGAACCAGGACGCAATCATTTTTGTCTGTGCTTCTGTAGGCTAGAGCCTACTTTTACCATGGTTGTTTTGTCTTTAGCTCTTTAAAAGATGGAAAGTGAATGCATTGGATGGATTTCCTCAATCCGGCTAAATCCAGTTCTTTCCATTGGGACAAATTCAAGGACATTGGCGGCACAGGGAGATGCTTTCTATCAGGCCAGTCTGTTTGTCTGTCTAATCCAATATTCGGTGGAAGCAGGTGACTCCAATGCCAGTAGGGCTGTGCATCCACTCCGGGTTTCAGTCAAACCAGTCAGAACTCTAAAAGTTCCCCAATAGGTTAAGCAGCTTGGATAGATAGAGTTCTGACTGGTTCTGAATGAAACCCAGAGTGGATGCACAGTCTGCTGACATTGGAGTCACCAGCCTCCACTGCTTGTTCTGACTGGCAAAAGTTCTGCAAGGTATCAGGTGGAAGGCTTTAGTATCACCTGCTCCCTAAGCCTTGTAACTGGGGACACCAGGGATTGAACCTGCAACCTTCTGGGTGCAAAGGATGTGCTCTACCACTAAGCTGAGGGCTCCTCACTACTAGCCAGAAGAAACTTATAGTAGCAACTGCAACAAAAGGCAAATCTATACTATAAACCTATCTATTCATTCTATACCACTTCAAGTGTCGTGAGTTAGATCTACACTATTGCTTTATAGTGGAACTGAAGTGCACTGATTACTGTTGGGCCACATGATGCATTCCATATACCGCTTTTATAATGTTATTTCCTGTTTTTTATTCCACATTATTCAAAATACCTCAACAAATGTCATTGTGTGCCCTATGAGATATAAATGTGCAAGAGGGATATGGTGTTACCATGATGAGATCGTATTGATATGATACAAGCTGTAGATCTGGCCCGTGGTTTCCCCCCCCCAAAAAAAAAGTCTGATAATTGTAACGAGGGTGATGAAAATTCTCCATTAGAGGTTCCCTACACAAACATATTCAAACACATACACACACACAAGCACACAGAGAGAGACAGCGAGAAGAAGATTTACAATTCGCAGGATCCTTGGAAAAGAGGGGGTGACTCTAGAACCTATTTAAGCATGTAGTATAGATACGCTGAAAGAATCCTGTGGTACCTTAAAGATGAATGCATGTATTCTGGGATAAGCTTTCATCTGCTGGAGCAGCCTCCCCAATTTGGTGCTCCCCAGATGTTTTGGGCTCCAATTCCCATCAGAACATAAGAGCCCTGCTGGATCAGACAATGGGTCCATCCAGTCCAGCATTCTGTTCACACAGTGCACAACCAGCTGTCAACTGGAAACTCACAAGCAGGACATCGGAGCCACAGCACTCAAGCCAGCCAGCCTCAGCCAGCATGGCCAATGCGAAGGAATGCCAGGAGTTGTCACCCACCAAGTGCGGGCGGAAGGAAGGAAGGAAGGAAGGAAGGAAGGAAGGAAGGAAGGACTACAGAATCTAGCATAGATCCTGACAATGTGCCAGACACCTCTTATGAAGTAGGCTGCAGTGTAGAAAAACTCATTTCACCATTATAGCAAATAGTAAGAAAGAACAAAAGAATAGATTGTGCACAAGGAAACTTACATGTTAGAGCCAAAATATGGACGATGAATATTATTTTAACTATTTCATCATACATGGTTTAGATTAGCGTTAGAATTCAACATCCCCAGACATGTGTTTGAATAAATGGACTCTCGCTACATAGTTAGAACCTTGGCTTTGCTCATCCCTTTTCATGCCACCCTATCCCATCATCGCTTTTCATCAGCAAATAGTAACTCAGGCTGACACTGTTATTGAATTATCTAAGGAGAATCCTAAATATCAGGTTTGAAGGAATAACTGATCCACTAAAAGCAAATATTCGGTGGATACCACCATGTCACATTTCCAACATTTCAGTTTTCTCTGCATCGGGTTAGTCGTCCAATGTCATTTTTGACGTTGCAAAGCAGCATTACACGACGTGACAGATGCCTTGGAATGAAGGGAAAGTCACTACCCGTACCAAGGATCTACTAGGATCATTTCCAGTATAAAGGCCAATAACAAAGAAGAAACATTAAGAAGCCTGCTGAAAGTGCAGGATGAAACATGTGAAGGACATGGGTTTCTGGGGGCCTTGGCGCTTCCAGAGGAGGGAGGAGGATGCGCTCATTTGTTGACATATTTCTGAGCTACTTATCTCTTTAGTACCAGCCGAGAAAAGCAGGTGCTCAGTTAACGAGCAGAGGCTTAATGGCTTTCAGCTGAAAAACCGTTAGGGAGGGTTTCGTTCCCAGGCTGTGCGAGGGCGGGGGACTAAGGAGTGAGTGGCTGATAAACGGAAGCCTGAGACGGTGGATCATCTCTCTTCGGACCTGGATGCGGTGAAGAGGTGATCTTCGTCTGGCTGGATAGAGCCGGGTGTTAGATAGAGTTTTTATTGTTTTATATGCCTACTCGGTTTAAGGTTGCTTGACACTGTTAAGAGTGTGCCTAATTGGTGGGGAATGCCAATTGTTTTAGTGCTTGTGCCTGTTTTGTGCTGCTAACCTCACCTACCTCAATTCCCATCACCCCCCCCCTTGCTCCCCTCTCCTACCAACCCTTTGCTGCTTTGACCAAGGCCTTAACTTAGGATAGTGTGTAAATAAACTTGCTTTGGTCCTTAATTGCTGTGTGGTTATTTCAAGCGTTGGCTCAAGCCAGCTTTGGCTGGGGAACTGGGTGGCGGGACGGGGGTTGTCCGCCACGACAGGGGAACATGGTTTATGTTTCCTTGACATGGTTGGCAGTGTTGGGATTTATGAGCCAAGCTTGAGAAATAACGTTGAGAACAGTTACTGATTTGGGTGTAAATTCTGGGAGGCTTCCTTAAACCGACTAGGGAGTGTTAGAGATGCCAGGAGATAAAGACACACCCGGGCCAGGGCCGCGTTGGACCCCGACGATGGGACAGACACCGTTGACAGCGGCAGAGCTTACAGTGGGCTGGGGAAGTGATGAAAGACTCATAGCTGCCCAGCTGAGTGAGGCCACCTTAGAGGAAGAAGCGAAAGTCTCCGCTGCAGAGACGGCAGGGGAGGTTAACCCCAGTCCTAGCCCGGGCGGTTCGGGCTTGATGGCGGGCTCTCTAAAGTTGCCACCCCTAGATAGTGAGAGTGGAAGTGATCAAGACGAAAGTATGGAAGAATGGAGGCAAACCATGAAGGAGTTGATGAAGCAACAACGCCGGGCGCAGAGGCAGCATTTGGAGACGGTGAAGCTGCAGGCAGAGACTTATAAACTACAGCTCCAAGTTCAGGAGCAGCGCTCTGGGATTAAGGGCGGCCGGCTGGATAGAAAGCTTTTTCCCACTTACAAAGAAGGACAAGACGTCTTAGCTTTTTTCACCCTGTTTGAGCTGGCTTGTGAGGACCAAGAGGTCGACCCGGCGCAGCGGATGGCGGTTCTTCGAGCTCAGGTCAGTGGGGATTTGGCTGACTTAATGGGAACTGTGCCTCGGCGAGAGGCTAATGACTATGAAAAATTTAAAGAGACAGTGAGGCTGCGGTTTGCACTCTCTGCCGAGAACTGCCGGCAGAAGTTTCGGGCGGTGAAAGCAGGGCCCCAAGAAGGATTTATGGCTTTAGCCGCTCGAGTGGAGAAATCTCTGGATTTATGGGTGGAAGCAGTGGGGGCTACAAAAGCCGCCCAATAACATGAGATGTTTGCGATGGAGCAATTTTTTGCAGCCATGCCGGAAGAGCTGGCGGCTCTAGTTAATGACCATCGTCCCACATCTCTGCGAGAAGCAGCGTTGCTGGCTGATCAGATGGGAGTTTACCGGAGAAGGGAAACAGCTAAGCCGGCTTGGCCGAAGAGAGGGGGAGCTCCCGCCGGAGGGAGTGGAATTCCAGCAGCCGTGGGAAAGGCGAGTGGAGCCGGGCCGTGGCCAGTGCGGGGTGAAAGAAAAGGGGGGGGAAGTTCCTCCCAGACTGTCTTCCACCCCTGCCCCCCCCCTCGGGCTGTTATTATTGCAAAGAAGAAGGGCATTTTAAACGCCAGTGCCCGAAGCTACAGGAGAAGAAAGTTCGGGAAAGCACTCCCAGGGTGGGAGCGATTGCGCAGCAGGCTTCTTCCAGCCAAGCCGCTGCAGCCTCCGACTGGGAAGACAGTGAGGGGCCCTCCAGTGGGGAAGAAGATGCCCCTGCCCAGGCTAGTGCGAGACCAGTTCCCAGACCACGCGCCGCATCTCGCCAGGCCCGTGAGGGTCGTGGGGCCGAAGAGGGAGCCTCGTTGGGCTTGGTCCAACCGGGACAGGTCCAGTGGAGCCAGCTGCAGTTCTGTGAGTCTATTACCCTTAATGGGAAGGTGTGTCAAGGGTGGAGGGACTCAGGCGCTTCCCTTTCGGCCGTGGACAAACAATATGTACGCCCTAATCAAATTCTCCAGGGCCAGACTTTTACAGTCACTCCCTACAGTTCCCCCCCGATTACTTTACCTCTAGCCCGGATTCCCACAAAATATCACGGATGGAAAGGAGATATGGTTTTCTTGGTTCATAGCAACTCCCTTTGGCCCATTTTGGTAGGGAATGACTTAGCCTATTTAGCGGCCACTATGGGGGCAGTCACTCGGAGCCAGTCCAATGCTCAGACTTCTACCTCCCTGACTGAACCAGGAGAGGAGCCAACAGAGGAAGAGACCCGAGAGCCAGGGGTTTCTGGATCCAGTGGGGGACTAGAGGAGAGCTTGGAGGAGCCGGTGATCCCATCAGAGGCAAATCCAGCCAACCCTAACCCTGCCTTTAAGGCCGCTCAGCGGGAAGACGACTCCCTTCAGGAATGCCGGGAAGAGGCTGAGAGAGGAGTTGTAGATGTGACCCCCCAGCACCCAGTTCGATTCTTCTGGCAAGATGGAGCCCTTTACAGGGAGTTTGCCCCTAAAGGTTTAGAGCAACCCTGGAAGGTGTGCCGGCAATTGGTGGTGCCACGGGGCTATCGAGAGTCAGTTCTTCAGCTGGCCCATGCTACGGCCTGGGGAGGACATTTGGGGTGGAAGCGTACTTTAACCCGCATCTCTAAAGAATTTTATTGGCCGTTGGTGGCTCAAGCCGTGAAAGATTACTGCCGTTCTTGTGATGTCTGCCAGAGAGTGGGATTCAATCGAGACCACCCTAATGCCCCATTGCAACCGTTACCAATTGTGGAGACACCTTTTGAACATATTGGACTGAACGTGTTGGGTCCTTTCAATCCCCCTACACGATCCGGAAAGCGGTTTGTGTTAACAGTTATTGACTTTGCTACCCGCTATGCAGAGGCGGTTCCGTTGTCATCCATTACAGCCCCCATGCTGGCTAAAGCTATGTTGTCTATTTGTGCCCGCCTAGGAATGCCCCGGGGTGTCCTCTCGGATCGTGGACCAGGGTTTGTGTCCCAACTGTTCCAGAAGATGTGGGAGCTTGGCGGAGTGGAATATGCCTTCTCAGTGCCTTATCATCATCAGACTAATGGCTTAGTGGAACGTTTGAACCAAACTTTGGGGAAAATGATCCGAGCCTATGCTGTGGACCACCCTACTGACTGGGATCAAGGGCTACCCTTATTGCTCTTTGCTTATAGAGATGCTCCTCAAGAAAGTTTAGGATTTTCTCCTAATGAGTTGATGTTTGGGAGGGAGATTCGGGGACCCCTCACTTTGTTGCGAGAGGAATGGGAGGGACCCATGGCCAAGACTTCTCCTTCAGTGGTGACTTTTATGCGTAACCTCCAGCGAACGCTGCAGGGGGTCCAAGAAGCGGCCAGAGACCATCTTAGCCAGGCTCAGGCCAGCCAACAGGCCTGGTATGATCGGAAGGCCCGGGTGCGAGTGTTTCAACCCGGGGATAAGGTGTTGGTGTTAAAACAGCTTAAGCCGGACAAATTGGCTTTAAAATGGGAAGGACCATTAGTGGTTAAGCAGAGGGTGGGGGAGGTAAATTATCTCCTAGATTTTCCAGACACTCCACGACAACCTAAAGTGTTTCATGTAAATATGTTGAAACTGTATGTTGATCGCCAAAATTTTGTATTTGAACTTCAACCCGAGGCAGAAGAGGTGGGGGAACCTTTAGATATTCTAGCAGAGTTTCAGCAACCGGGAGGGGTGGAGAATGTGCTTCTGCCGTCGACCCTTACCCCGGAGCAACAGAGGGGGTTCCGACCGTTGCTGACGGAGTTTGAAGGTCTGTTTTCTACCACCCCAGGTAGAACCTCTTGGGCTCAGCATTCTATTCAAACAGGAACGCATCCCCCCATCCGCTCTTGCCCTTATAGGGCGACTGGGGCTCAAGCGGCTACGATTGAGCGGGAATTGCAAGCCATGCAGGATCTGGGAGTGATTCGGCCCTCTAACAGCTCCTGGTCCTCTCCCGTGGTACTGGTGGGAAAGCCCAATGGGGAAATACGCTTCTGTGTAGACTTCAGGAGGGTCAATTCCTTGACCCAGTTGGACCCCTACCCTATGCCAAGGTCCGATCACTTGATAGAACAATTGGGAAGCGCCAAATTCATTACTACTCTAGATTTGACCAAGGGGTACTGGCAAGTGCCCTTGGATGAGGATGCCATACCCAAGACGGCCTTTGTGACGCACAAGGGGTTGTTTGAGTTTACGGTACTCCCGTTTGGGTTAAAGAATGCCCCCTCCTCCTTCATGAGGATGATGGACAGGCTCCTGAATGGGTTAGGGGCCTTTGCCTGCGCTTATTTGGATGATTTGGCCATTTTTTTCGCAAACTTGGGAAGAACATCTAGGGCATGTGCGACAAGTGTTTGAGCGCCTGCGGGAGGCTGGTTTGAAAGTGAAGGCCTCCAAATGCCAATTTGGGTTAGGCGAAGTGGTGTACCTGGGACATAGGGTGGGAGGCGGCCAGATCAAGCCGTTACAAGCTAAAGTAGAGTCTATTCGAAACTGGCCTATTCCTCGCACCAAGAAGCAAGTTCAGTCTTTTTTGGGCCTGGCGGGATATTATCGACGCTTTGTTCCTCATTTCAGTGCTTTGGCTGCCCCCCTAACGGACTTGTGTAAAAAGCGATGCCCCATCCAGGTGAGATGGACAGGGGAGTGCCAACAAGCCTTTGACTCCTTGAAAGGCCAGATGATGGAGGCTCCCATTTTGCAGGCTCCAGATTTTGATTTACCTTTCACCCTCCAGACGGATGCCTCCGAAACGGGGTTGGGGGCAGTGTTGCTTCAAGAAGGGGCCGATCATCAGCTTCATCCGGTGGCCTATCTGAGCAAGAAACTATTGCCTCGAGAGAAGAGCTTGGCCACCATCGAGAAAGAGTGCTTGGCCATCGTATGGGCCTTGGGAAAGCTGCACCCCTATCTGTGGGGACGCCATTTCCATCTGCAGACGGATCATTCCCCTTTGTGTTGGCTGGATAGAGTGAAGGGGTCAAATGGGAAGCTACTTCGGTGGAGTTTGGCCCTTCAGGACTTTGATTTTACAGTGACTCATATTAAAGGACGCGACAATGTATTAGCAGATGGGTTGTCCCGGGCCTACCCGAACTAAAGAGGGTGGGGAGAGGACTCTGGAGATCCCCCTACTGAAGAGATGAAGGACTTGGAGGAAAACCCCCAAGTCTCATCTCCTTAAAGGGGGAGATGTGAAGGACATGGGTTTCTGGGGGCCTTGGCGCTTCCAGAGGAGGGAGGAGGATGCGCTCATTTGTTGACATATTTCTGAGCTACTTATCTCTTTAGTACCAGCCGAGAAAAGCAGGTGCTCAGTTAACGAGCAGAGGCTTAATGGCTTTCAGCTGAAAAACCGTTAGGGAGGGTTTCGTTCCCAGGCTGTGCGAGGGCGGGGGACTAAGGAGTGAGTGGCTGATAAACGGAAGCCTGAGACGGGTGGATCATCTCTCTTCGGACCTGGATGCGGTGAAGAGGTGATCTTCGTCTGGCTGGATAGAGCCGGGTGTTAGATAGAGTTTTTATTGTTTTATATGCCTACTCGGTTTAAGGTTGCTTGACACTGTTAAGAGTGTGCCTAATTGGTGGGGAATGCCAATTGTTTTAGTGCTTGTGCCTGTTTTGTGCTGCTAACCTCACCTACCTCAATTCCCATCACCCCCCCCTTGCTCCCCTCTCCTACCAACCCTTTCCTGCTTTGACCAAGGCCTTAACTTAGGATAGTGTGTAAATAAACTTGCTTTGGTCCTTAATTGCTGTGTGGTTATTTCAAGCGTTGGCTCAAGCCAGCTTTGGCTGGGGAACTGGGTGGCGGGACGGGGGTTGTCCGCCACGACAGGGGAACATGGTTTATGTTTCCTTGACAAAACATACCTGGGTTTTCGCTGGTTATCAAGAAACATGCTCTGCTTAATCACAATTGCTCAGTATCATATTTGTTTGGATTAAATCCTCCCTTCCTGTTTGTTTCTATAGTTGCTAGATAAGAATCCCACCAATTTTTTGGCTACTGATAGCAATGACAGCTCAAAAGGACGTCTTAAATCGAGAGAAGTTTCTTGCTTTGTTGTAAAAAAAAATGCCTCCAAATAATAATACATTTTTGGATGGAGACAGATTATTTTACTATATGTTTTACGTGCTTTGGGAACCATTGTGTGGTAAAAATTCACCTCAGGACTCAGCAAGCTTTGTGCTGTTATTTAAAGCAATTTTATCACACTTTTCAGCAAAAAAGGCTCACAGAAAGGCTTACATGCAATCATCGAAACAAGACAATCCCTGCCTGCAGGCTTACCACCTAAAAGACACAACACAAAAGGAAAAAGGATGGGGAGGGTAGAGGGGGGGGATGCAAACTCAGGCATGAATTCTCAAAGTACCACTCTTAAAGTACAGAAAGGGGCAATTAAAATGATCAAGGGGCTGTTGCAACTTTCCTATGAGGGAAAGTTACAAAAGTTGGGATTGTTTAGCTTGGGAAAAAGGGTGAGTAAAGAAAGAACTGATAGAGGTATACAAAATTATACACAGTGTGGAGAATGTGGATAGGGAGACATTTTTCTCCCTCTCTCGTAATACTAGAACCCGGGGTCATCCCATGAAGCTGATTGGTGGGAGATTCCAGACAGAGAAGAGGAACTACTACTTCACACAGCACAGAGAGCTCCATCACACCAGTGATTTATTTCATTATCGCCATGCCTGGTATGTGTTTTTGCAGCACGGTACTCACATGATGTCATCCCTTTCCTGTGCTCATCTCGCATCTTCCCCTCTGTTTTCCATCCTGTTACGGAGCAGGGAGAGTCTGGTTTCCTCTCCCCCATGTGCAATAAAGCTGCTCCTCCCTCCTGTGTATTGCTGTCCTTGCTCAGGCCACCCCGTTTTTTGTTGGGGCCGTGTGTGTCGAAGGGCAGCTGACAAAAGAGGAGGGTGGGGCGGTTCTCCACTCAACTGCTCAACTGTGAAGAGGGAGGGAGAGAGGGTACCCAAACACCCTGCAGAGAAGGCAAGGATTGCCACCACCTGTGCTCAGGACTTGGTCCCGTTCAACTCTATGGTTCTTACTCCCGAGTAGGCATGTCTAGGTTTCCTGACCAGAACAATGTTGGCTTCCCCTTGCCATGCCAATATTGACCACAAACTTCTCCAAAAACTAATTGTAATACTTTCTCTTCACTTATCTTCATTAATATGATCTTAGGGGAAAGCATGGTGTGTTGTTTTACCATAATTGCGCAGTTTCAGGCTGCTGTACTATTGTATTTGTATATCTATCTATCTATCTATCTGCAGGGGGAAGGATAACGTAGGGGGCGGGCTGGGAGATTTCACCGGCATAGTAGCAATACAGGTGAAAACACATGAGCACAGATGTGAAAATGCCCACCGCTCTACTCACTAAGGAAATGGAGGGAGAAAACACGGACACAAACCGAGAAAAAAAAGTAGGTGTGATGGAGCCCAGAGTTAAACTGTGGAATTTGCTACCACAAGATGTGGTGATGGTCACCAATTTGGTATGTCTTTGAAAGGGGGGGTTACACAAATTCCTGGAGGAGAAGGCTATCAAAGTCTACTCGTCTTGACGGCTAAGTGCAACCTCCAATATCAGAGCAGTATGCCTATGTACACCAGTTGTTGGAGAACGTGGATAGAAGGGTGCTGTTGTGTTCATGTCCTGCTTGTGGGTTTTCCATCACCAGCTGGTCAGCCACCGTGTGCACAGAATGCTGGACTAGATGGACCCTTGGTCTGATCTAGCATAAGCTCTTCTTATGTTCTTAAAGTTAAATAGCAATTCTTAAAATGACCAGCTAGAATGGAGACAGATCCGAGACAGAAAGGCACTGATGGAACTGGTCTTTTAACAGAGGTGATGATGGAATAGCCCTGCTTCCCATCTCCTTCTGCTACAGCTTGATGGGAATGCTGCTGCCAGATGACAGGTGAGCGAGGAGCCTGATGAAGATGGCCTTTCAGCAAGGCTGATGGAATGGCTCTACTTCCCATCTCTCTCAGCTCCAGCCTGCTGGCTGGTGACAGTAGAAGATGATGCAGAAATAACCCCAAATAACCCCAAACTAAACTCTTTCTTATGCTCCTGTTTTACTAGGAACAGTCCCTATTTTCTGGTATCTGTCCCTTGTAAATTGTCATTTTTTTTACTTTTGGGAAGCAGTTATTAAAATATAGTTAGCCTGGTTCGCTAGCTAAGTACAAACTAACCTAGGCCGCAGCCCAACTCCAACAGCATGGTCAAAGAGGGGAGAGTGAGCTACTGCTCCCTTGCTAGCCAAAATGTTTGTTCTGTCTGCTACTTAATATTTAATAGATTTGTTTATTCTGCCAGAAAGCAGTTCTGATACACTGTTGAAAATTCCATGAAAGGGCTTTGTTTGTACTATCTGCCTCTATATTGTAGGCTGACCAGATGAAATCCAGGTCAGAACTCATGTAACTTTAACAGTTGTAGAGAAAAGGGAATTTCAGCCAGTGTCATTTGTATGCAATTAGTTCCTGATGATATTCCCTCTTCATCACAACAGTTAAAGTTGCAAGCACTATACTAGAGTGACTATATACAAAAGAAGGCAGGGCCCCTGCAAATTTAACTGTTGTGAGGAAGAGGGAATTTCACCAGGAACTAATTGCATACAAATGACACTGGCTGAAATTCCCTTTTCTCTACAACTGTTAAAGTTACAGGAGCCCTGACCTGGATTTTATCTGGTCAGCCTACTATATTGGTCAATTTACTCCAAACTGTGTCTTGCTCATACTTCTACACACAGCTGTTAAAAATTCTACCCAGAAACACAAGACTACCTTCCTCTTTTATACTCTTATTTTTGTTGTTATTGTTATTAAAATTAGTATCATCTTCGTTATTAGGAGACAACATTTCTAAACCACCACCCCGTTATGGAAATGTCACCTTACTTAATTTGTTCCTAAATTAAAAATAGGCTTTATTACTGTATCCTTCAAAAGTGTGAGAAAATGCACCAGAAATATCTGACACGTATGGAGCTTTAAAGCAACAGCAAAACAAATGTGGCAGTGGGATTTTATTTGTCTCTTATGCCACTCTGAATTATTGTCATTTGGTATGAAGGAAAAGGGAAATTCTCCTGTGGACTGCCTGATTTAGTCCGTCTGATAAAGTGGAATTGTATTTCATCTTTGCATATTAACTTCTAGATATCAGGCTTACTAGAGAATGAAACTGTAGTTTCCCACCCTTTGAATATCATATATTTTATGTCATACAAGGCCTATCTCTTTTGTTTTAAAGTTTTCAATTTCCTCTAAGTGGGGAACCCTGCAGTATTGGTTTTGTTTGTTCTGTTTCCAAGATATATCTTTTGCATATTGCAGCAGGAAGACAGCCTTGATTTCAGGATCTATACCTACTACAGTTCTGAGGTATTTCCAGAGCCCAAGGCAGGCACACAAAGTTGGCTTGCTCATCCGTGCCCCTCATCCTTTTCCTTTTTGTATTCTGTCGATTGGATTGTAAACCTGCAGGCAGTGACTGTGTTTTTTAATCTTTGTACAGGGCCTAAAAAACTTTAGGTGTGATCATCAACATCATCATCGGTCCCTCTATGGAACCCCAAACAGAAACACTCCTGCTACAATTAAAGCCGCAGGAGCCCTGCCCCCTTTTGTAGGGTTACCATATGAAAAGGAGGACAGAGTTTCTGTATCTTTAAAAGTTCTTTTGAAAAGAGAATTTCAGCAGTTGTCATTCGTTTGCATGCAGCACCTAGTGAAATTCCCTCTTCATCACAACATTTAAAGCGGCAGGAGCCCTGCCCTCTTTTGTATCTGATCAAGGGGTCAGAGCTCATGCAGCTTTAGCTGTTGTGATGAAGAAGGAATTTCACCAGGTGCTGCATGTATACAAATGACACCTGCTGAAATTCCCCTTTCAATACAACTGTTAAAGATACAGGTGCCCTGTCCTCCTTTCCATATGGTCACCCACATTATCTCTAAAGCTTAACCTATCTCAAGGTTTCTTGTGAGGATAATCTTGGGAGAGGGAGAACCTATATGCTGGTCTTTGAAGAAAGAAAAGGTGGAATGAATGGGTGAATAAATACGTAAGAGCTACTGAGCAATTTTGGGACAGGGCAGAATGGAAGTCAAACTGAAATGGCGCCATAGGGCAATATGGTCATAGCAGGGGTAACCTTTGGAGGTGTAGTGCACTGTACACATGGCTTTGGCTGTTTTACACATTTCTGAAGTCTCATTACATGATTGCTACCTGGGGAAATTCTATCTGTGGCATTAGATCTGTGATGGCCCATTTCACACACGTGCAAGTCAACGCTTGATCAAGGAATGGAATGTGCATGTGAGAATGTGCATGTGAGAATCAGCCCTGAATTTGACCCGCATGAGGTACATTCAGGACATCTGAAATCAAAGTGCTTTCCAAGGGCAAGGTGATTGTACAAATGAACCCAGTTTAGGAGCTGGCAGGGAGCTCTTGGAAAATAGATAAGCAACTTCTGAATGCTTGCCAAGAAAGTTCACCAACACTAAGCTGATTCTGACTTAGTTGAAGGGATCTCACTTAGCACTATCCTAAACCAGCAAAATGTGATGTCTCTTCAACATTGCTCCCAGCTCCTAATTTTGACTCATGTGTGGTCAGTGAATATGTGGAAGGGGGAAATCAACCTCCACATATTCACTGGAGCTTGTGCACGCTCAAAGCCTGCATTTGCACATGTGTGCAGGCTCTGTGCAGGGTCACATGAAGGGTCACATGAAGTGCAGGGGCAGATGAAGGCCTGGGGTTCAGGGGTGGGGGCATCAGGCATGACCTCGCTTCTCCCCACCACATTTTCACTGACCACAGATAATTCACATGAAGAGCTCTAGAGTGTACTGTAATCAAGTGAAGAGAACTCAAGTAATGTACATACAGATGTGAACATGTATTGAGATCCCAGGCTAGAGACTCTACAGTTCTTCCCTCCCTAGCAGGGACCTCACCCTAAAATGCCCCCATGCTGTGATTAAGCATCATTGACGTTTCTATTAAAGTAGGCTGACCAGATAAAATCCAGGTCAGAACTCATGTAACTTTAACAGTTGTAGAGAAAAGGGAATTTCAGCCAGTGTCATTTGTATGCAATTCGTTCCTGATGATATTCCCTCTTCATCACAACAGTTAAAGTTGCAAGCACTATACTAGAGTGACTATATACAAAAGAAGGCAGGGCCCCTGCAAATTTAACTGTTGTGAGGAAGAGGGAATTTCACCAGGAACTAATTGCATACAAATTAGGGGTGTGCACGGACCCCCCGGATCGGATCGGGACCCGGATCGGGACCTCCAATTTTGTCCTGGACCGGTTCGGACAAAATCGGAGGCCCCCCGGACCGGATCGAGTCCGATCCCGACCCAAAAATCGTACATTTTTGGATCGGCCGCCATTTTTTTCCCCATAGACTTGCATTGCAATGCAAGTCTATGAGGAAAAAATGGCGGCGGGTGGGTAAGGGGGGGCCTAACTCCCTCCCCCCCCGGGGCCGTCCGCTGTGGACGGCCCCGGCAGGTAAACCCCCTCCCCCGCGCTCCCTACCCCCCCTGGGGCCGCCCGCTTCCATCCGCTGGCGCCCGCGGGCGCCAGCGGATAGAAGCGGACGGCTCCGGGGGGGGTAAGCCCCCTTCCCCGCCACTGCTTACCTTCTCGGCCCGTCCGGCGCCGGCGGCTACTACCAGCGGGCTCCGCGGCCTACTCTCGAGTAGCGCGCCGGGTGATGACATCACCCGGCGCGCCACCCTGGAGCAGGCCGCGGAGCCTGCTGGTAGTAGTAGGCGCCGGCGCCGGACGGGAGCCGCCGGGCCGGGCAGGTAAGGGCCCCCCTCCCCCCTCCCCCCTCCGCGCGCCCCCTCCTCCCCTCCACGCACCCCCTCCTTACCTTCCCGGCCCGGCGGCTCCCTTCTGGCGCCGGCGCCTACTACTTCCAGCAGGCTCCGCGGCCTGCTCTAGAGTAGCGCGCCGGGTGATGACATCACCCGGCGCGCCACCCTAGAGCAGGCCGCGGAGCCTGCTGGGAGTAGTAGGCGCCGGCGCCGGACGGGAGCCACCGGGCCGGGCAGGTAAGGGCCCCCCTCCCCCCTCCGCGCGCCCCCTCCTCCCCTCCACGCACCCCCTCCTTACCTTCCCGGCCCGGTGGCTCCCGGCCGGCGCCGGCGCCTACTACTACCAGCAGGCTCCGCGGCCTGCTCTAGAGTAGCACGCCGGGTGATGACATCACCCGGCGCGCCACCCTAGAGCAGGCCGCGGAGCCTGCTAGTAGTAGTAGGCGCCGGCGCCGGACGGGAGCCACCGGGCCGAGAAGGTAAGTGCCCCCCTCCTCCCCCCCCCGCTGTCCACTTTCATCGGCGGGCGCCCGCTGGCGCCCGCCAATGGAAGCGGCGGTGGGCGCCAGTGGGCGCCCGCCGATCCGCCGATCCGCCGAACCGGTTCGGAGCTTTTTCGGACCGGTTCGGATTGGATCGGCCGATCCAGCTGCGGGATCGGAAATCGGATAATTTATCCGATTTCCCACTGGACCGGACTCGGATCGTGGATCGGGTCCGATCCAGTGCACATCCCTAATACAAATGACACTGGCTGAAATTCCCTTTTCTCTACAACTGTTAAAGTTACAGGAGCCCTGACCTGGATTTTATCTGGTCAGCCTATATTAAAGCCTAGATGCAGCAGGAGATGATTTTTGGTGGGGGGTCACAGTTGAGGAGGGGAGGGTTTGTCTGTCCCTCCCCATCAGTAACACACACCCCTAAAAATTCCCCCCCACACTGTAATCAGGTTTTTAAAAGCCTCCATTTTTTAAAATAAAAACCTCACTTGCAGTGTGGGAGGGAAGAGGGGTAATCGCTTTTCTCTAATCTCTGATCAGAGGTAAGAGCTAGATGGGAACCACCCACTCTGGCCTGCGGAGCGGAAGTTCCTCATCCCTGCTATAGATAAAGTGCCTGTTTCTCCACTCCATCACTTAAATTATGGAGTTAAGTTGTTAGGTGCATCAGATTTCACAGCTGAAATAGTATCCGGATTGTTCAGTTGCTCTGTTTACTCACTGATAATATGTATCTAGACTGTTAAGAGCTACTGTAACCGCCCAGTTCCTGACCTCACCTAAATCTCACTCTGCTTTCTTTTGCTTCCCTTTCCAGTCAGCCATGTTGCAGATAATCATGTTGCAAACACAATAGCATTAGCTGTGCTCCAGCCAGGAGACCCCGTGCCACTGTCTTGATACCTGACTGTGAGAACGATCTTTGAAGCTGGATCATGCGTATGAATGAATGCCTCCTCAACCCACAAGTGTACAAGAATAATACAGACTACAACTTCAGTCTAGCAATTTCAACCAAGGAAGCAAATCAAAAGAATGCTTTCAATTGATTCCAAGATTTCTTCCATCACCTTTGCAGTTCTTTTTATCAAAGTGATTTCCTTCCCATCAGGGCCCCGAATTGTGATACTGCTTCTGGCAATTCGGGAACTGGGGTGTGTACTGAAACTTTTGTGGTTCTTTTGCAGATCCAAGTGGACGTTGGCCACTTTATTCTTTCCAGCAAAACCTTCTCTGCAAAGTCAATTGTCAATGCTTCCACTGCAGAAACAAATGGACTTAGCACTAATGGTGCCATTTTTTAAAAAAATCTCTTTGTGGGCTCTGGTATTACTAGGCTGACCATATGAAAAGGAGGTCAGGGCTCATGTAACTTTAACAGTTGTAGAAAAAAGGGCATTTCAGCCGGTGTCATTTGTATGCAATTAGTAGGGTGACCAGATTTTGGAAAGCAAAATCCAGGTCCAAAATGGCCACCACACCAAAGCAGCCCCCCGAACATAAAATTAAAAAATTTAAAAGGCCGCCTGCCATGCGGCCAACAGACACCCCTGCCACCCCCACCAGAAACAACCCCCCCACCAAGCCACCCGCCCCCCCCAAAAAACCCAGCCTGGACCTACCGGGTCCTCCGCTGCCACCGCCGATCTCCTCCACTGCCGCATGACCCCCTGCAGCCCCCTCACCCTTCTTGCCCTGCTCCTGGGCTCCCTGGAGGTACCTGAGGAACAGCAGCAGCAGGCAAAGGAGGAGGAAGAGCCTGCTTTAAAATGCCCGCACTGCTCCCTAGCCTCTACAGGAAACAAGTGCTCAGTGTTAGGGAGCGTCAACAAATTCCTTGTCTGGTGGCTAAAGCAGTTAGCCACCAGATAAAGAATTTGTTGACACTCCCTAACGCTGAGCACTTGTTTCCTGCTGAGGCTGGGGAGCAGCGCTGGCAGGAAAGAAGTGCTCAGTGTTAGGGAGCGTCAACAAATTCCTTGTCTGGTGGCTAAAGCAGTTAGCCACTAGACAAGGAATTTGTTGACGCTCCCTAACACTGAGCACCACTTTCTTGCCTAGGCGGAGCAGCGGGCAGGAAAGAAGTGCTCAGCATTAGGGAGCGTCAACAAATTCCTTGTCTGGTGGCTAAAGCAGTTAGCTTTAGCCACCAGACAAGGAATTTGTTGACGCTTCCTAATGCTGAGCACTTGTTTCTTGCAGAGGCAAGGGAGCAGCGTGGGCATTTAAGGGCAGGAGGAGAGCTGATCCTTTCCCCGGTTTGCTCCCGCAGTCCCCCTGTCGGCCCGGATTGCCCCAGTTTTCCCGGTTAGGACCGGGAAATCCAGGGCGATCTGGTCACCCTACAATTAGTCCCTGATGAAATTCCCTCTTCATCACAACAGTTAAAGTTGCAGGGGCCCGGCCTTCTTTTGTATATGGTCACTCTAGTATAGTGCCTGCAACTTTAAGTGTTGTGATGAAGAGGGAATTTCACCAGGTCCTAATTGCATACAAATGACACCAGCTGAAATTCCCTTTTCTCTACAACTGTTAAAGTTACATGAGCCCTGTCCTCCTTTTCATATGGTCAGCCTAGGTATTACTTACCTGTTTGTGAATGATGAAACTTCCTCTCTACATGTGGATATTTTTTATTTCTCTTTATCTTTGCTTCAGTACTCCGAACTAAATATTCTCTGTTTAAAAAGAAAATAAACACCAGTTATGAAAAGAAGGGGGGAACACATCCAAACAACAGTTATTAACAGTTATGATGAATGAAGCTTTACTATTTCCTTGGACTCTCCATACACTTGATAAGTCACCTAAAAACAGACAAATCAAAGCTAATGGCTCCCTATGCTACAAATGGCATTTCGGAAATGTAAGCTAAAACTTTCCGCGCCCTTCACAAAAATGAATGTGTAACGCAGAGGAAAACTTGCAAAATATGCAGATACCATGGAGCAAAGGTTCAGAATCAGAGCAGGGTTGTGGCTTCAGGCGAGCCGGATAGGATGTCTGCACATGGGCTTTCTGTACGACCCCATTATCTCATGCCCACCTGTCGATTTGCAGCGCGCAAAGGCCCTTCCTTTCCCTCCAGCTGCCCCGACAAAGGTCAGAAGGTAAATGATCTGGGGAAGCTATCAAACAAATCCAAAGATTTGTTTTCCTCAGCTGCTGCTGCTGCTGTTGCTGTTAATACTGATTGTAAATGGTTGAACCGTTCATTTTAAACTTCAGAGCAGTGGGTGTACAAAAGTCTCCTCTCCCTAAGAGCCCGTTGACATGATTCAGCCTTTTTGGACTTCACCTCCAAGCCCCAAACAAGGGGGGCATCTATATGATGCGGCTTTTGCTACTGATTCCCCCCCCAAAACCCACAGCATTGCTGCTGTGAACGGTAACGATAGGATTACATGGCAGGAATGAGTGTGGGCTATTCAGCCAGGAAAATTCGTATGACTGTTCTCACAGGGTGGTGATGTGCAGCAAATATCAAGTGACTGAAAACCTCTGAAAGCATTTTTGTTTGTTTTCTGGCAACTCTGTGCAACATTGTAGCTTTGAAAGCCTGCAGCTGCACATATGCGCTGCTACAGTTCATTGAATTTATGCGTTATACATAATAACTGTCCTTAGTTTCATTGCAGAATCTGCAGAATGAGACTTTAATATCGCTATGGCAGCCATTACTAAACACTCACCTGGAGCCCGCCGCCTTCCCTGTATTCTCACGCCTTTCCTACACTGGGATCCACCCCTTAACTACGCCCACTCTCATAGGCAGGATCTACATGTCGTCCTCGATGCACCCTCCCTGCACCACAAGCCGCTTCGGAGCGCTTCACCCCGCCTAGTGTGGCTCAAACCTCGGAGGCTCTGCCCGCGCCTGTGCCGCCGCGGCTGCCGCCCTTTCATCCAGGCCGGTCCCAGGGAGGGAGGAGGGAGGGGGGAGGATTGTAAACAAAAGCCAGCGATTGGGAGAGGGATTTCCAATTGCTAGCTTTTGTTTACAACTCTCCCTCCTCCCTCCCTGGGACCGCCGGGATGAAAGGGTGGCGGCGGCGGCAGCGAGAGCGTGAGCAGAGCCTCCAAGGCTTGAGCCACACTAGATGAAGTGCTGCACTCCAAAGCAGCTTGTGGCGCAGGGAGGGCGCATCGAGGACGACATGTAGATCCGGCCATAATCCGAACTGAAGCCACCACTGACACATGCACAAAAAACCGTGGGGACGTCAGAGCAGTGTAAAAGCTTTGGTAAAACGAGACATCAAAAATGCACAGCTTCGTGGGGAATAATACAATGCGGCTGCAAATTGGGGGCAGCATCATATAAACAACAGAGAGCAACTGTGCAAATATGATAGAGTATATATAGTGTATAGACAAGCCCTGAATTTAGAAGTAGTGGGGGGGGGGAATGATCATCTGCGTTCTCTGACAAAGCCCAGATGCTCAACGGTCATCATGTGGAGTCTTCCTGCACCCCATCATTCCTCCTTTTCGAGATACAAGTGACAGACAGCAGTGGATCCTCATGCCAACGCAGCAGCAATAAGAGATGCAAATCATTGTAAGTTGCCTGTGGTGGTTTAGGCTGAAAGCCTTATCAAAAACGTATAATAAATAAATAAATAAATAAATAAATAAATAAATAAAATAGAGCTTTATGAGGTTGAAACTATTAGTTCACTGCAGCTGCAATGCAGAAGCTAGGGTGGCCATGTGTCCAATCCTATACAGAGGATAGTCCTCTATCTGAAAGGCTGTCCAGTCCAATTTAAGTTTAAAGTTTTTTTTTTAAAAAAAACCTAAGGACGTAGTGCAGAGGCCTCGAAGTTGCCCATGAGCAGTTAGCTCCCAGACGGCAGACTGAGCAAGCACACAGGTCACCATTACGGTGACATTCATTGTATTGCTATTTAAATTACAGTAATGCTTTCTAAATTTGCAAAGATAAATCAGAATAAAAAACGGATCCAAGGGGTAGTAAAGACATACATTTGTAATGTGTCTATTGGCAGGCCGTTTTCTCCAGTAGCCCTGAATTGCTCAATGAAGCTGGAGAGAGAAATCCTGTTATACCAGCAATAATAAAAAAACAAAAACAAAAACATTGGTGGTGGTGGTGGCCATGCAACAAAACCAACAAAGGGTCTTCTGGATTCTTAAAGAGTAATACATTTATTCTAACATGAGCTTTCATGGCCACTGTCCATTTCATCAGACACATCATAATGCAATGCAATTCAATGCTTTATTTATTCATTTATAACATTTCCATACCACCCAATAGCGGAAGCTCTCTAAGCAGTTTAGAAAGCAACGCCAAGATAAGTAGAATTCATAAGGAAATGGTGGGCTCTCCCACACTAGAGGCCTTCAAGAGGCAGCTGGACAACCATCTCTCAGGGATGCTTTAAGGTGGATTCCTGCAATGAGCAGGGGGTTGGACTCAGTGGCCTTATAGGCCCCTTCCAACTCTACTATTCTATGATTCTATGATTCTAATCATCAAAATGCCTCCAACCTCGCAGAGTATACAAAGGGTGGACCAGTAGATTTTCCAGTAGTGGTTTTTTGTTTTTTGTTTTTTGCTGTTTCGTTTTGACCATTTACCAGGAGCAATCTGGCTACTTTGTTCCAATCCAGAAATACAAAGCAAGCCAGTCACATACACAAGCTGGCCCAATTATTATTTTTTAATTATTATTACAGCATAAGGAGACTAAGAACCAATACATCTACTCATAATGTATGCATGATATATTCAAGTTAATTAAAACACACACACACACAAACACACACAAAGCAAAGGCAGTGTTCAAAACTGAATGACAGATTGGTGGCAAGCCATGTATATGTCTGTTTTAATTCCTCCTACTAAAGAAGAAATCAAAGGCAAGATTACACCATCCAAGGTGCTTTATCACACAATCGTGTGGAGAACTGAGTCATCCCCAGCCAACAAGACCTGGGACACATTCCAGCACTATAAACTCTGGGTGAGTGGTTTAATGTATCATTCCCCAGTCACATTTCTATTGCCTCCTATGGCTTATAGCTGACCCAGACGAGCAAATGGGTCACAAACACTTACGGGGTCAGGCAGTAGCCTCAGCTGTGGTGCTCTTTACGCCACCATCCCAGTGTTCATGGAATGTACAAGAGAAAGCAGTCTTCTTTCTGTTTTGTTTTTTTAACCTAGTGTATTGCTATAAGCAACTGGTACGACTATTCATGTCCTGTTAAGACGGCAATGTGGACCAACAATGTTGTGGTAAATTTTGAGGATCAGGCGCTAAGCAAAATTATCCCCCCCCCCAGCCCTGAAAGGGAAGTCAAAAACCCAAGCAGCTGTGTTGATCCATATCAACCAGCTAGTTCTAGCAGTTTTCATTTCTGTCTCCATCCACAGCATGTCTTTTGCATGGCTAATGAGTCTCAGTGACCCATTCAAGACCAAAACACCTCCAAATACTGTGCGTTGCAACAGGGAAAATATTGTTGCTGGAATAACCAATCCTCCTTCTCCCCATGCCCCCACCCCGCCACTGCTCCCAGCTACTGTGCAGATTGCAGCTAATTTCACAGCTGCCTTGGGGATCCTTCTGGATCAAAAGGCAGGATATAATAGAAATCAAATCTCATAAATCCTCAGCATGATGGAGACAATTGCTAGGATGCCAGTTGTCCCATGAAAGCTCTTCACATTTATTATTATTATTATTATTATTATTATTATTATTATTATGTATTACATTTATATACTGCCCCATAGCCGAAGCTCTCTGGGCGGTTTACAAAGATTAAAACACTGAACATTAAAAACAAAATTAAAACATTAAATACAAAATTTAAAACATTAAATATAAAATTTAAAAACCATAAAACCATAAAAACAGATTACATACCAAGATAATATCCATTTAAAACAACTATTCTGGGGTCAGTTTGTTTTAAAAAAAAATCATCAACTTGCAACGTCTGAGAGATCTATTCTTCAGGTCTCTTGAGAAAATCCAAACGGAGGACAATATCTTTTTACTTGGAATACCAGGGGATTTCTAGACTGCCAAGTTGGCCACCTCAGAATTTACATGAAGCACTTGACTAGTCATTAGATGCACGACCAACTGACCCTTAGCAGCCAGCTGGAGACTGTTAATATTGCTGCACAGCAAGTCAAGGCACTGCATCTTTTGCATCTTTGCTACCACTTGACATCTTCCTTCTTCCTGCCACAACCACCATCACCACGTATCTTGACACTAGCCATCCAAAACTAAGCTCTTTGAAGTCCCGTTGATTTCAAGGAGAGGAATTTCTGCACATGTTGCTGCATTGACTCTCCTCCCCTCAAAATTGATGGGAGTCAAGGGTAGGCATTGTTGGGCATTTGTCGAAGGCCTATACCCCAGTAGAGGCCCACTGGCAAGGGCCCCATGGAGCTGTTTCTCCTCTTCTTCCTCAATAATAATAATAATAATAATAATAATAATAATAATTTATATTTCACTCTATACCAGAGCGCATCCCAATTAACCAAAGCATACAAAACACAGTAATATAAACAAAATCAATAAATGCATATTAAATAAACTTAGGGTGACCATCCGCCCGGATTTGTCCGGACATGCCCGGGAAATGGGGAGCAAATCCGCATCCGGGTGGAAAAACTGTTTTGGGGGGGCAAATCTGGAAATTTAGCCCCCCAAAAGGGTGACCAGATGGCCCTGGGGAGATCTGGGCCAACCGGGGGGGCGGCGGGGGCAAACCGGGTCAGCGGGGGTCATGCGGCGGTGGCGGGAGGCTGGCGGCATGAGGCACTTACCTGCTGGGGCGTCCGCTTCCCTCTGGTGCTCGGAATCTACTGAGAAACAGGCTTCGCGGCCTGTCCCTCAGTAGCGCGCCGGGTGATGACGTCATCACCTGGCGCGCTACTGAGAGACAGGCCAGGAAGCCTGTTTCTCAGTAGATTCCGAGCACAGGAGGGAAGCGGACGCCCCAGCCGGTAAGGAGTGCGGGGGCGGCGGCGCGGGGGGGTGGCGCGGCGTGGGGGGCGGCGCGGGTGGGGGCGGCGCGGGTGGGGCAGGTGGCCTGTGTGGGGCGGGCGGCGGCGGGGGGGGCGGAGCGGGGCAGGGGGGCGGCGCGGGGGGGGTGGTGCGGGGCAAGCGGCGGCTCGAGGCATGCGGACGGGGGGGGCGGCGCGGGGCGGCGCGGGCGTGAGGTGGGGGGGTTGTTTTGGATGGGTGGGGTGGCGGGGGGGGCCAGGATTTTGATCCTCAAAATCTGGTCACCCTAAATAAACTACTAACCAGAAATTAAACTAATTCACAACCAATCGATTAAAACAACCAAACAATTTTAAACCCCCAAACAAACCAATTGTTCCTCACTCCACACCCCAACGGCTATGGCTCCAAATTGAGCAAATAGGTTTTCAGCCCTCATCTTAATGTGTCCAATTCTGGTTCCATACCAGAAGGTGTACAGGGAGAGAGTTCCACAATTGGGAGGGGGCGAGATGGGAAAATGCCTGGAGCCTAGAACTTGCCACCTGAGTCCAGGGACTCATTGCAACCTGCTTCGCCACCTTCCCAGACAAAGGATCAATAACAGCTGATGAAAATGGCAGTTACAAGGTGGAGTCACTGAGGAAAGGAGTCCATTGACGGTGTCTTGCCCAGGGACCCTAAAAAACCTGGAGCTGGCACTGATGGGACTGAACCATGTCCTAATTTGGGGCTGGACCATAGCCCATCTAATTTTATCTGTATTTCCCAGTTTCACTCCTCCGTAGAGTTATAGAGAAATACAGGGTGTTTCAGAGGAAATCAGCCAGATATGTTGCCCCTTTAGAAGGCTCCTTCTCTATAAACATGGGAAGAATGCATGCTGGCATATCTTCCAGTGGCCTCTCGATGACAAAACAACACAGGATTATTTGCCAACCTGTTCAGAATTATCCTTGCTGACAGCCTTCGGAAATAAACGGATAGCTGGTAAATGAATCTAAACACCTTTTTCTGCCCTTTTCTTTCCTGATTTGCAATTCATCAGACCCTCATCCCATTGTTTTACCTCTTCCTCAGTGCCCAATAAATTATCAGTAATGCTCTCACATAAAACATTTATTAATCCAAGCATCCTGTGATTGGGAGTAGCTGCAAATTTCTGTCACTACACATCTATGCACATCAATTTCTCATGAAAACAGCCTCAGATTTGTATTCCAGGCCCCTGATCAGGTTGGTCCTTTGTCCTTTTGGTTTGCCTTTTTATTTTAAAATAAAATGCAGATCCTCCACGCCATGCCTCTCATATATATGGTCTTCTGTCATTAGGTGTACCCTGGGCTGGTGTTATGGACTGGCATCCTTGGGCACATGTCAAGGCCCCAGTGCCTTGAAAGGCTCCAACACCACCCAGATCCCCTGCAGGGGCAGCTCCTCACTTACGTTGAAGCTTGCTTCCCCACCCATGTACTCAGGCAAGCGGTGAGAGCAGCAAGGACTAGCAGCTGCTACCGTGTGCTGGGCTGCCCTCCTCCTTGTTGGAGTGGAGCAACGACACTTATGTTAAGTTATCTGAAGCAGGGGGGGGGGAGACAGAAAAGGAACCTGTTTCTTCCTCCACTAGTTTCTTCTTGTAACCACTTGTCGATATAGATTGCAACTCTTAGACTTCACTTCCTTCCTCCTCCTTCTCAGTTAGTTAGCTTCCACTTTGTCTGAAACATGGAACCATAATGGCTGCACTCAACTAACTCTCTCTCTTTCTCTCTCTCTCTCTGAAAGTACTTTTTTGTTTTCCCAGGGGCTATAGGCTCTTAACACTGCTATCTTTTAACTAAAAGTACCAGTGTGAGTGTGTTTCTTTCTATAGCCTTGCACCAATTACACGCTAAAGTTATGCAGCTGTAAATTTACCAAACAAAACATAACTCTAAGGTCCCCTCTACAAGAATTCGGTTTGACGCCTGGTTGTCCGATTATGTGCATCTTCTCGCAATCGCTTTTACGGCAAATCACTATACGCGGGAGGAGGTTAAGCACATAACAGGTTGCCTTACCGGTTGTATGAAACGTGCTTTAGCGGTGTTTAATGTGGAGAATCGCTTGTTTACATGGTCATGAGGCACTTTAATGGCCACGGTAAATTAAAACTTGCTATTTAACTTGCATTTGATAATGCGCATAATCGCATAGAAAAAGCGCCTTGACCCCCAATTTGCTCTCCGCTCTTGTAGAGGTCAAAATTTTAATACGCCTTGAAAGAGCTTTAAATCGCTCTTGTAGAGGCACCCTAACACTCCTCTCTTGCAGTTGGTGGGGATGGCTGCTATTCCTCTTGCTCAAGCCTTCTTCTATGAGCCAAGGTCATGTCTTGGCTCAGGCGGTAGATTGGGAGGGGTGGCAGATCACACTTGTATCTATATATTGCTGCTACTGCCCTTGCTGTTTTTTCATTGTTAGTTTTGACTGGTAGCTTTTATTGTTTTTAACTGATATTTCACTGTCTATGCTTTTATTCCTTTTAATGTTTATACTGTTTTATGTATGGTTGTAAGCCGCCTTGGGAGGGCTTCTGCCCTGAAAGGCAGCAAAGAAATGTTTTAAATAAATAAATAAATGCAAATTTAGGAATAACAACTAGGATTTTTTTGGTTTTCATGGGAGCCAAAGCCAGCCAATTCATTTCTCATCCAAATCATCTCAAATAAAATACATTATTCAATACATTTGTCGATTAATTTCAAGATCATTCCAAATCACTGGGGGAAAAGTTGTCTTCTAAGCTTAGTTACCAGGCAGAGGAAGATTTGGGGCAGGGGGTTGCATCATGTGAGGAAAGGACAGTTAAGACTTCCCTCCCTGGCTGCAATCCCCCTTGAAAATTGCCCCCTGCATGGCAATTCAGCTGAAAAACAAAGCCTTCCATTGGAACCAATGGACCCCCAGGGCTCTGTGGAATAGATGTGGGGCGCTGGGAAATAGATTCAAGACTGAGGACCCAATAGCCAGGCCTAGCAACGCCTCTGCCAGCAACTGGTACAGAAAGGCATACGGCCTCCAATAATGGAGGTATCCTTGTAGCTTTCTCCTCCATGAATTTGTCTAATCTCCCATTTTAAAGCCATCCAAATTGGTGGCCATCACTACATCTTGTGATTGTGAAATCCACAATTGAATTATGTGCTGTGTGAAGAAATACTTTTGTTTATCTGACCTGAATCTCCCACTAATCAGTGTTTATCCCCAGGTTCTAGTATTTTGAGATAGGGAGAAAAATGTCTCCCTACCCACTTTAGCCACACTGTGCACAGTTTTATACACCACACTCCACATGTCTACTTCCTATATAAAGTCTCACATCATGCTTTTATCCCACAACTTTATTGGGACTTCTGCTTCTGCTTTCCATGCAGGGTCGAGCTCAGCTTCTTTTCACATACTTCCTCTTATTTTCGGGAAATGACTTTATCTGCAAGTTCTACATGTTACATTAAACAGCCACCAGATGGCACTGCAACTGCACACTTACATGCAGCATCAATAGTGCACTTCCCAGAGTTCATCCCACATTTTCCTCATTAAGGGAAAAGCTGTGATATTGGTCATAAAGGACAGGAGAGGCCCTGGAGACTGACGACATCATGTAAAGGACCAGCAAATTTCCATGACTGATGAATCACAAGCACATGATAAAAGCCTCATGTAGAGAAGCCCTCACACTCTGTGCAAACACATGACGCCGGATCCAGATTTATGCTGGATTGAGGGAAGTAGATTTCCCCACCCCCTTCTTCCCATGGCAGCTCTTCCAGCCCCCTACAAATGCTACACAGAGAGTCAGGAGACTCTGCTGAATGGGGTGAACTGCGGAGACTCTGCTGAATGAAAGTGAACCATGGTGTGGATCCCCCAAAATCAGGCAGAGGGACTTCTCATGGAAGGCAAATCCTGGCTTTATCCAACCCCCTTTAAAGTAAAAGGGGGTTGGATAAATTCCTGGGGGAGATGGCTATCAACAGCTACTAGTCCTCATGCCTCTATGCTACCTCCAGTATCAGAGGCAGTAAGCCTATGCACACCAGTTTCTGGGGAACATGGGTGGGAGGGTGCTGTTGCACCCACGTCCTGCTTGCAGGTTCCTGGTTGGCAGTTGGTTGGCTGCTGTGTGAACAGACTGCTGGACTAGACGAACCCTTGGTCTTATCCAGCATGGCTCTTCTTATGTTCTTATGGATCCAACACCTAGGGTATTGGATCCATAAGTTAGGCAATTTTTAAGTCCCATTGCTTTCAACAAGAGAATCAGCCCATGCTTAAATCTCTCCCACTGACATCAAAAGGCTTTAAAAACGCTTGACTTTGGCAAGATTGTACCCACTGATTTGCAAAAGAAAAGGGGGAAAAGAATGTGAAATAGGAACAAATTGGCAAAGCAGGCCTTTAACCCCTTTAGGGGGTTAAAGAAGTTAAAGGCGCAAAAGCGTTCAAACCATAAGGGAGACAGAGCAGAAAGACATGAGAGTGACAGCTGACAGAATGCGGAAACCATTAACACCAAAGGGCTATAAGGTGAATAGGCAAAGTGAGACTATATCTAAGGAGGCATAGATCCAATCAAGCAGTCAGGAAGAATCACGGACGATCAGGAAGCATATGTTGCTGCATTCTTGTTTCCTTGGTGGGAGATAGATGCATAAAGGCCAGAGACATGGGCTAAACTGCTTGTTGGGACCTTAAATGCCTTGTTCTGCCACGGAAAGGAATGGGACCTCTTTTCTTTTTTTGCAGTGCAAATTGCAGATATGGGAGGGGTTGATCTGTATTGGGAGTGCAGTGAGTGGCAAAGGGTTAAAGCCTCCTACCCCCTAACACTTTAACCATCATCTCGATTGAGCCCCTGCACTGGCGATTTAATGAGGGGAGGGGGAACCTGAACTCAAAGGCAGAACTTCGGCCATTGGCCAGGGGACCTAGTGCCACTGGGAGGCTGCACCCCCTCCTTCCCAGGAACAACATCAAGCCAAGAGCGAGACCAGCCTGGCCCATCCATCGGCCAGAGAAGGAGCAGATAGATGCAGGGGGGCTCACTTCCTCCTCCCTGCCACAAAGAACACTTCTCTCCATCCAGTAGACTAAAGAACAAGAACCTCACTCAAGCAAGAACAGCAGCCAGGGAAGATCGGCCTGGGCCAAAGTGCATTTCAACAGTCAGCTCCCCACCTTGTTCTGGCCTTGAAAAACTAATCTGCCTCTTCATCCTTTCTTCTCTAGTCCCCTTTCCTTGTGTGTCTTGTTGTTTTGGCCAGTCTCTCTCTCTCTCTCTCTCTCTCTCTCTCTCTCTCTCTCTCTTGTTGTCTTGCTGTTGTTGTTGTTGTTGTTGTTGTTGTTGTTGTTGTCTATATCCTGCCTTTTTTCATCCAAGGAACCCACAGCAGTGCATATAATCCTCCTCCTCCTCTCCTTTCTACCCTCACAACAACCATCCTGTGGGTTGGGCTGAGACTCTGTGACTGGCCCAAAGTCACCCAGTGACCTTCATGGCCGCATGGGGACTTGAACCCAGATCTCCAGCCTCCTAGTCCAACACTCTAGCCAACACACTGGCTATTGATGTGAGCCACTTTGGGAGACAATAATTGTCTGAATGGTGGGATTAAAATGCAGTAAATAAATAAACTATACAGTTAAGGTCACGTGTAGATGATAGGTGACGGTTGTTGTTGTTTTTCAGAAAACTGGGGGGTGGGGGTAAGCTGGAGCCATCCTTGCTCTTGCCTTGGTGTGAACACTCATTCATCTCTATCCCATGATTGCCTCTGATCAAATGGGCTTTGAAGGTCGCACTTCAAATACTTCCAAACCCTATGGGACGAAAGAAATGAATGTATAGTACATCTCAGGTGACAGTGGATATATATCTTACTACTTTTAGCTCTCTTAAAAATGGTTGAATGTCTTGGAATTTAAATGTTCCTGATATTTCTGTTGTACCATGCTTGGCATTTTGTGTGTATTCTTTACTTGTTTGTAGATGATAGATAGATGATAGATAGATAGATAGATAGATGGATATAGATAGATAAGCAAAATTATTTTATTTATTTTGGTTAAAAGATACAATTGCCTGTCTCCAGAGTCTTGCTGACGCTCTCACACAAACACACACAGAGAGAGCTATTCCTCCCAAGAGTATCATTTAGCAGTCTTCCATGTTAATGCTCCATCTTGATCCATGTTTGGGCCTCCCCTTCTACCCATTTCCTCTTCTCCCTGAGAAAGGATCACATTGCCTCAATTCGCCCTCTCTGTGCCACATAGCAATTTTCCGCAACCCCATACACACAGTTCTCAGATCAGTGGTCTGATAGCATTAGCACATTCTCTAGGGTGATCAGATAAAATCCAGATCAGGGCTCATGTAACTTTAACAGTTGTAGAGAAAAGGGGATTTCAGCCAGTGTCATTTGTATGCAATTAGTTCCTGGTGAAAATCCCTCTTCATCACAACTGTTAAAGTTGCAGGGGCCCTGCCTTCTTTTATATATGGTCACTCTAGTATAGTGCCTGCACCTTTAACTGTTGTGATGAAGAGGGAATTTCACCAGGAACTAATTGCATACAAATGACACTGGCTGAAATTCCCTTTTCTCTACAACTGTTAAAGTTACATGAGCCCTGACCTGGATTTTATCTGGTCACCGTAGGTCAAGGGCCCTCAAATACCTAATGTTGGCACTACCTGTTCAGTAAATTACAGAGGGGAATTATTTGCTGACACTAATGGAGTGGGATTGCCCCAAAACAAGGCATGGTGAACATAGCATAAGAGATAAAAGATATGCTGGAGGTGCCCTGCCAGTACAAGAGTTATGATGCAGTCCCGCACTGAGAGGAGGAAAGATAAAGAATGTTCACTATTTAAAACATTTATATTTTCTGTTCGTTAACTTGATGTTTGGGAACATTCTTCAAGGATCCAGGAAAAAAGACACATTAGAATCACTCAGGCGTTTCTCTTTGTTTAGCATAGGCCCACTCCTTCCTGAGTCTGCATTTTTGAAAATCTTGGCATATTTTCCATACGTTTGTCAGGCTTGGCAGACACAAGGGATTCCTTGACAAGCCTATTTCACAACTCCTCAACCTTTCTCTTTACATTTCTGTCCAAGAAACAGGTCTGTTAATTAAAAGCAAAAACAAAAACACATTCGTTAAACTTTGGGGTAGCTTATTTTTATTATTATTATTTGAAAATTAAAAATGCCTCCAAACGCAATTCCATCTTCACGTTTCTCATGCTTGCGCTATATGTCACAATGACAAATTCTTACAGGTTGTCGTCATGTTGGGGACAAGCTGTAGTTATGACAAAATGTTTGTAAGATTGACGTCGGACAAGAAGAGATAGATGGGATGAGCTCTATACTGCTGCAGAAATGTATAAATAGCACCGGTGTATTTATTTATAAATTTACAATATTTATATACTGTTCCCCATCCAAAGATCTCAGAGCCGTGAACACAAAATAAAATAAAAATGCCATATTAAAATACATTTTTTAAAAGAACAAAGTTCGGATAAACCCCCAGTCCTGGTAAAAACCGTAGCCAGTCATTCCCAGAAAGCTTCCTGAAACCACAACGTTTCAGAAGGCTCTGGAAGCAATACAACATTAGTGCCTGCCTGACCTCCAAAGGCAGGGAATTCCATAGGAAGGGGGCCACCACATTGAAGGCTCTTCTCCTGTTGGACCCCAATTGGGCAATAGGTCCATGTGGAGCCCCCACGAACATGCCCTCAGGTGACCTCTGTGACTGGATAGGTTGGTAAAGGAGAAGGTTGGTAAGGGAGAACACTGCAGGGTTTTGCTTAGTGCAGGCATGGGGAATCTATGGTGGCCTATGGGGTCTTCCCATCCAGCCCATCAGCTTCTTCCCACCCCCTTATTTGATTTCTCTGATCAGTAGCTGATCTCAGAGAAGAACTTCTCCCTGCTGAGTGCTGAAAAGGCTCCCTTTCTCAGCACTCATTAGGGGAAGCTGGGGAGAGCTGGTCAGGCCTGTACAGGAAGCTGCATTCAGTCCTGCTTACTTCGGAGGCTTGTCCTGCAGAGTTGTGTTCTACTTACTTCTGAGTAGACATGTAGAAGCTTGCCATGCTTATTTGTGAGTAGGCATGGTCCTTGTTCCTCTTTTCACTGCCTACCCGGTTTGCTGTCAGTCATGTGCGAGGAGTAGATGTGCGGGGTATCTCATGATGACAACTGACTCTTTGGCCGACTGGCGCTGTACAAAAGAAAGTGTCTATTTAAGGAAAGCTTCTATTTAAGGTTTGTACAGATGGCCCTGATCTCAAAAGCACATTGCCCAAATAAACCATTCTCAAGGACTACTATTCAACTGAGTAGAGTAGTAAATGGCATTGAGGTGTTTTGTTTTGTTATGTTTTTAAAAACGGTTCCAAGTAATACCTTTAAAATGTGGTTATCTTATTTGGCCAGTCTTAGGAGGAAAGCTGGCAGATCTCCATCCCCAAAAGATTGCATAACATTACAACTGTTTCCCCTAGTTATGCTGTGAGAATAAAAAGCCACCGTTCCTTCTTTGCAAGTGCTGAGAATCCATTTAATACAATTTATGATACCGAATTAATTTTCACGACATGGACAATTAATCATATGGTGGCCAGGTACTCTTACCCAGAACAAAGAGTCATTCCAATATTGTTTTAATACCTACCTTAACCTCTCTAGATTAAGCAGGGGAGTACACAGCGGAAGAGTTTAACACAGATCCATACTCATAAATAATTTTCCCTAGGCATCAACAAGAATATGTGGTGCTCTGTGAATCATACTTTCCTAACACTCTGCAGAAAGGGAGATGCAGAGTTCCTTTAGCTGGATTCAGTGGTATCTCCTGCCATCTACTGAAAGTGCGGAAGCAACTTAACAGAAACTGATATTTATTTATTTATTCATTCAGCAGGATCAGTTCAATGATCATTAGATTATGGTAAAACATCATCAACAATCCAATCGAGCAGAAATCCATGGGTTTCTTCTGTTAGAGCTAGAGTCTATTTTACTTTTCATAGATCACTTTAGTTCATGAGCTCAACAATTTCTGTATCTTTATATTTAATGTTATCTCCCCCCTTCAACATCTTGAGAATGACACACAACATGATCTACTGTTTCAGTATGGTGCATAACCTAAAACCCAGACCATAAACATATTTGCAAGGAAGTAAACTCCATTCAAATCAATGGCAGTATTGACTGTCCATCAAAATATACTTCGTGTATAGGTGTGTGTGGAAAGAAGAATTGCCAGCATTATCACATGCAGCCCAATCCTAGGCAGGTTTTCTGGAAAAGAACTCTTGCACATTTTAATGGGACTTATTCCCAAGCAGGGGCCATTACTAGGCAAAATATTTATGGCAGAGGCCCCTAGGGGAAAAACTTGCATAAAATTTACATATGGTAATCTATACCTACTGATGCAAATTTATAATTAATTACCAGGATTTATTTAAATTCAACAGAACACAAGAAGACAGTCTATTAATTCCTCATCCAAATCACCTCAAATAAAATAAACTTTTAAGTCAATTTCCAAGCAGGATATAACACTATGAAAGCAGTTTGAAAACGGTGTATGGCATGTGTCTTGGGCCCCAACAGTTGTCAGTGCACTTCTATACCGTTATAAATAGGCTGACCATATAAAAAGGAGGACAGGGCTCATGTAACTTTAACAGTTTTAGAGAAAAGGGAATTTCAGCCGGTGTCATTTGTATGCAATTAGTTCCTGGTGAAATTCCCTCTTCATCACAACAGTTAAAGTTTCAGGGGCCCTGCCATTAAGGCACTGATTGGAGTGGAGGACGGGAAAGCATATCATTCCCCCTGCTCACTGCTCTAATCAGGGCCTTTTCTATAATGTCCAGGAATGACATGCTTTCCCCTTTAAGGCCCTAATTGGAGCAATGGAAGGGAATGATGCACCTCCAGAAAGAGCATCATTCCCCCACACCACGCTAATGGCAGCCTTAAAGGGGAAAGCATGTCATTCTCAGACATTATAGAAAATGACAGAAAATCCCCCCTGGCACCCAGGATAGAACAAAACCCCAGACAAATCTGGGGAAATCCTGACAGGTGGTCACCCTAATTGAATAGTTCAGATTTCTGGATCCAAGACAGCACTCCGGCCTAGGACCCAGGAGTCTGAGCTGCCTCTCCATGATCAAAAAGATGACCTCGGAGCTGTGGGTGGGGAGGGGAGGGGACCATGGAGGCTGACCTATGAGAAATCCTCAAGCCCCCCACCCAGCCTCCATCCCTCCTGCTCCACAGAGTCCCAGCTAGGCAGGCAAAAAAGCCCGTCCAGCAAAAACGCAGTGCGGGAGGGATGTGGAAGCAAATCTATCCTCTCTGCCCCTCCTGCTCTGTATCGGGTGCCTAACAACCTCCGAGTTTAAAAGGCTGATATTTATTTATTTATTTATTTATTTATTACATTTGTATGCCGCCCCATAGCCGAAGCTCTCTGGGCGGTTTACATAGGATTAAAAACAGTTAAAAACAATATACAAAAATAAAAACAGCAAAAACATACAACATACACACAGTCTGTACATTTAAAACCACTACAACACTTCAAAAAGCTACAAAAAAAAAAGGTAATCCCGATAGAATTGTGCCCTTAAATGCCATGTAGAGGGGGAGGGGCGTTAACCCTTCCCTTTCCAGCTGCAATCTACCTTGAAAATCACCCCTTGTGTTGCATTTAAGCTAGAAATCTCACATTGGCACCAATGGACACATGGGGTTCTGGGGAACAGAGCTGGGGACTTGCGAAAGCGAGCGTTATCAGACTAGCATTTTATCACACACCCATGGTTTTTCGCAGGTCCTTTTGACGATGCCATCCACCTCCCATTCATCTCCCGCTCCTTCTGGCCTTCTTCCCGTCACAAAATAAGACCCCGGTAAGTCTGACTTATTTATAGAAACAAAACTTGCCAGTATCTCCTGCTGTGTGCAGGAAAAGCGGCACGATAAAAATGCCCACCGACTGGGCCACGTGGTCTTTGTTTACTTCGTCTTTCTTCTCCGTGAAAAAGAGGAAGTATTACGTGACAGAAGTGGGGAGGAGAGAAGTGACCGGTAGGAAACCGTGATTTCCCCCCTGTCTGATGATCCTTGTAGATTCAGGGCTGCCCCATCCCGGCCGCCATGTAAATGTGTACTTGATTGCTGCTAGAACTGCAATTTTAAGCATATTTTATTATCAAAGACCTGGTGGAGCCAGAACTGGTTTGTTGATATGGATCAACACCGCTCTTCCTTGTGGGATTGCTGTGATGAATGCTTGTACTACAAAATTTACCACTATGCCACAAAAGACGCCTGTTTAGCCTTAATCTGAAAGCCTCCGAGGAACAATGACAATGTAACCTAAACACTTTTTTAAAAAAGGAAATGAACTTCAAAACAGTGTAGGCACAATGTGGTTCCCCAGGATTGCATTGCTGACTCATGTTTAGCTTGACCCAGACCACCTGCAGGCATGACAGTTTGCCCTACCCATGCGCTTGCAGAGGAGCCACTGGAATTTCACAACTTCAGATGGAATTTCATCCACTTGGCCTATGACCAGATCGGGGGACATAAAGCCAGGAACAAAAATGAATGTTTGTAATATTCTTGTTAGCACAGATGTGCTTAAACCTTCATTAAGGAGAGTTTCTCTTGAAGGCTTGTACAGATGGCCCCTCATCTTAAAAAACACCATGCCAAAATGAAACATTCCCATGGACTTTAGATCAACTGCACAGAATAGTAGGCCTCCATGCAGGCACTCTATACATGTCCAGGAGTAGTCCATCCTTACATCATCTTTTAAAAAAAAGCGTAAGAAGAAAATTTGTTCCCCAGGGCATTACACTGGGTATACTCACATATGACTAGCCTTAAAATATTTATTATTATTATTATTATTATTATTATTATTATTATTATTTTCTTCAGTGATCTGTGTGACATTTGTCAGGGTTCTGTCTTTGATTGATTGATTGTATCCATTTATTTTTAAATGCACACCCTGCCTTTATCTCTATCAGAGGTTCCCAGGCAGCTTGTTTCAAAGCAATTCGTATCTTTCATGAAAAGTAAGTAGTACAATAAGTATACTCTCAGAAAATAAGGGCTCATGGTTAGGGTGACCATTAGGGGTGTGCACGGACCACCCGGATCGGATCGGGACCCGGATCGGGACCTCCAATTTTGTCCCGGACCGGTTCGGACAAAATCGGAGGCCCCCCGGACCGGATCGAGTCCGATCCCGACCCAAAAATCGTTAATTTTTGGATCGGCCGCCATTTTTTTCCCCATAGACTTGCATTGCAATGCAAGTCTATGAGAAAAAAATGGCGGCGGGTGGGTGAGGGGGGGCCTAACTCCCTCCCCCCCCGGGGCCGTCCGCTGTGGACGGCCCCGGCAGGTAAGCACCCTCCCCCGCGCTCCCTACCCCCCCTGGGGCCGCCCGCTTCCATCCGCTGGCGCCCGTGGGCGCCAGCGGATAGAAGCGGACGGCTCCGGGGGGGGGTAAGCCCCCTTCCCCGCCACTGCTTACCTTCTCGGCCCGTCCGCTCCCGTCCGGCGCCGGCGGCTACTACCAGCGGGCTCCGCGGCCTACTCTCGAGTAGCGCGCCGGGTGATGACATCACCCGGCGCGCCACCCTAGAGCAGGCCGCGGAGCCTGCTGGTAGTAGTAGGCGCCGGCGCCGGACGGGAGCCGCCGGGCCGGGAAGGTAAGGGCCCCCCTCCCCCCTCCGCGCGCCCCCTCCTCCCCTCCACGCACCCCCTCCTTACCTTCCCGGCCCGGCGGCTCCCGTCCGGCGCCGGCGCCTACTACTTCCAGCAGGCTCCGCGGCCTGCTCTAGAGTAGCGCGCCGGGTGATGACATCACCCAGCGCGCCACCCTAGAGCAGGCCGCGGAGCCTGCTGGGAGTAGTAGGCGCCGGCGCCGGACGGGAGCCGCCGGGCCGGGAAGGTAAGGGCCCCCCTCCCCCCTCCGCGCGCCCCCTCCTCCCCTCCACGCACCCCCTCCTTACCTTCACGGCCCGGCGGCTCCCGTCCGGCGCCGGCGCCTACTACTTCCAGCAGGCTCCGCGGCCTGCTCTAGAGTAGCGCGCCGGGTGATGACATCACCCGGCGCGCCACCCTAGAGCAGGCCGCGGAGCCTGCTGGGAGTAGTAGGCGCCGGCGCCGGACGGGAGCCGCCGGGCCGGGAAGGTAAGGGCCCCCCTCCCCCCTCCGCACGCCCCCTCCTCCCCTCCACGCACCCCCTCCTTACCTTCACGGCCCGGCGGCTCCCGTCCGGCGCCGGCGCCTACTACTTCCAGCAGGCTCCGCGGCCTGCTCTAGAGTAGCGCGCCGGGTGATGACATCACCCGGCGCGCCACCCTAGAGCAGGCCGTGGAGCCCGCTGGGAGTAGCTGCTAGTGCCGGACGGGAGCGGACGGGCCAAGAAGGTAAGCGCCCCCCTCCTCCCTCCCCCCCGCTGTCCACTTTCATCGGCAGGCGCCCGCTGGCGCCCGCCAATGGAAGCGGCGGTGGGCGCCAATGGGCGCCCGCCGATCCGCCGATCCTCCGAACCGGTTCGGAGCCTTTTCGGACCGGTTCGGATTGGATCGGCCGATCCAGCTGCGGGATCGGAAATCGGATAATTTATCCGATTTCCCACTGGACCGGACTCGGATCGTGGATCGGGTCCGATCCAGTGCACATCCCTAGTGACCATATGAAAAGGAGGACAGGGCTCCTGTATCTTTAAACAGTTGTATTGAAAAGGGAATTTCAGCAGGTGTCATTTGTATGCATGCAGCACCTGGTGAAATTCCCTCTTCATCACAACAGTTAAAACTGCAGGAGCCCTGCCCTATTTTGTAGAGTGACCAGATACAAAAGAGGGCAGGGCTCCTGCAGCTTTCACTGTTGTGACGAAGAGGGAATTTCACCAGGTGCTGCATGCATACAAATGACACCTGCTGAAATTCCCTTTTGTACGCAATCATTAAAGATACAGGAGCCCTGTCCTCTTTTTCAAATGGTCACCCTAATTTTATTTATGTAATCATCTGCCCTTAATCAACCTTTTGCTACTAATTGAGTTTGCTCAGTATTTACATGCCTCTCCTCGGTCAATTTCTTCTTGTGAAAGTTGCTTCCCTAGTCTCAGTTTTGTGTAATGGAGAAAAGGACCGGGGAGGGGGGGAGTCTAGGGAAGCCCATACGCAGCGCCATTCCATTTTGTGATAAGAGTTGGAGCACAGCATACTTATGAACGTAGCCTGCAGCTCCACCTTGGGAGGAATTTGACCTATTCTTTTAGGGTCAAAGAACATTATCAGTAGTAAGCTATGACTCACATCCCATGCATCCTGATATTTCATGCTGCAAAACAAGACAACACTTGGGCTGAGGTGAAAAGGCGATCCTTTTGTGGCCATGTTTCACAGCTAGGAAAAACATTCCTGGCTCTTGGTGATTTATTGGGGTCACTGTGAAACTGGGGTGAAAGTGTTAACCCATGAAGCTGCTTCAGAGTAAGGGCAATTTTGGCTGGGATGTGACCAGGGCACGAATCATTGCCCTCACTCTCAACCAGCTTTGTTTGCCCTCAGCGATGTTGTCATGTGGCCAGATTTGATTGGCTAGATAATGCCACAATGTCACCATGTTCACGATATGCGCCGTAACTGGTGGAGATCCCATTGTGAATGGAAAAACAAACCCTTATCATAGGGGGAAATGGATCTGGAACAGCAGATGTGGACAAAAGCAGTGAGGTGGGGGAGATGAACATTTTGACAGGTCCAGTGAAGGAACATAAGCACACGCTCTGCACCAACTATGTTAATGGTTGAAGATTCAGGGCAGCCTGCCCAATACTCAGTCTTGTTCTCTTATTTGCTTAAAAGGCAGAATTCTATTATGTTTGGCTACCTTAACGTATCTCAAAACAATCAAACACAAATCAGGTCAAACCTTATCAGCCTGAATTAGTCCTCTGAAAATTCTTACATAAGCAGGCAGCCTTTTATCTGCTGATCCATCTAGCGCTCAGCCCTTTCTGAGGAGTAGCATGTAGCAGTCTTGCACCAGGAGCTGAGCAGGGGCTTCTTCATTCAATTGTTTCCTCTCACATCCCAGCACTCAGGGGCTCAATTCGGACGACACGATAGTCAATGGTGGGTTGAATAACCCTAACCCTAACCCTAAGGGGTACTCCCCACACAACATGGTAATAAATAATCAACTGTGGTGTGGATGAGGATCAGCGCTGAGTTGACTATGGCAGCATTCGGATGACACAATAGTCAAAACAACTGACGATTGTTTCCCTCACACCAGTTGATAACTGTGTTGTCCAAATTGAGCCAGGGCCTTGCTCAACGTGCTGGTTTTGACTTTTAAAGCTCTAGACAGTTTGGGACAAAGTTACTTGAATGACCGCCTTCACCCATAAGACAGGGCTCATGTAACTTTAACAGTTGCAGAGAAAAGGGAATTTCAGCCAGTGTCATTTGTATGCAGTTAGTACCTGGCAAAATTCTCTCTTCATCACAACAATTAAAGTTGCAGGCACTATACTAGAGTGACCAGATACAAAAGAGAGCAGGGCCCCTGCAGCTTTAACTGTTGGAATGAAGAGGGAATTTCACCAGGTACAAATTGCATACAAATGACTCCGGCTGAAATTCCTTTTTCTCTACAACTGTTAAAATTACATGAGCCCTGTCCTCCTTTTCATATGGTCAGCCTAAACCTGCCCACACTTTTAAGATCTAAAAAAGTGTTTCTTCTCATTTGCCCACCTGTGAGAGCACCTGTGATCACACAGGAGAGGGCCTTCTCTGCAGTGACCCCCACACCTTTGAAACAAACTCCCATCAGAGGGCTGCCATGCACCATCCTTGCAGGCTTTTCAGAAGGTGTTAAAAGCCTATCATTATACCACGATACGAGTGCAGTTGTTGTTGCTATTGCCATTGTTGTTCTTGCTGATTTTATTGTTCCCTTTTATTGTTTTTCAGTCCCATTTTATTGTGTTTATGTTTTTATTGCTTTTAATGTTTTAACTGTTTTTTTACGTATTTTATTGTTGTAAGCTGCCTTGCAAGGGCTTCTGCCCTGAACGGTGGCTAAGAACGGCTATAAATAAATAAATAAATATGATGAACTGGCAACTGCAGATGACTGCCTAAGCACAATTCTGACTTGCAACAGCAGCAAGAAAGCAAATGCTGTTATGGGACGTAGGCTGATAATGGAGGGGTGTAGAACCTCAAGTCTGGGGGCCACATCTGGCCCTCCTGGGGTCCCAATCCAGCCCTCCAGGATTTCCCAGAAGGCCACGCCCTATTCCCCTAGCCCCATCTCCTTTTCTCTGCCCACGGATCGTGTTTTGATTTCTCAGCTTTTGTGCAGTATTTTCCCCCATGCTAAAAGGTTGAAATGTCTCTCCTGAGGCTTAATCACTGGTAATAAGAGCTTTCAGCTATAATAGGCTGGGATTTTGGCCCTGCCCCATTTGCCTTTGCCCTGCCCCTGTTGCCTTCAGCCCCACCTGGAATTATGCTGCCCCCAAGACTTTCTCCAAAATAGATTTCAGACCTTGGGCTGAAAACATTTTAACACACACATGCACACAACCATTCTAATGCTCAGGAGAAGCAAGAGGAGAAAAATGGACGGATGGGACGCATGGCCTAAGTGACAGGCCCAAGCATCCATTGGCAACGCCAGAGATGGGCAAGGAGTCCAGTCAGCTTGGATCCAGGTGTAGGTGGCCAGCAACTGCTTATCAGGGCCTGCTGTCAGGGGCTTGCAGTGAAGGAAGAGTGGCTTTGGCTAGCTCACTTTAATCCAGGAGTGGGGAAACCTTTGTCTGTAGAGACTAAAGATGTGTATCGTATCGTTAAAATATCCGCTAACGATACGATAAAGTCGTTATCGGACATCCGATTAACGATAACGATATGATAGAAAAACCTCCGATAAATATCCAATCCGATAATTTTCAGCCCGATTATATCGGATTATCGGACTGCCATATAAATAAACCTATAACTTCTGTATTTTAAAAGTTAGAGGCTTGAAACATGGTCGCAGTGCTTATGGGGTATCCCTAAGTATGTGTATGAAATTTGAGATCGACCCCTCCAACCCTCGATTTTATATGAATTTATTATAGATTGTTTAAGTTCTGACAGGTCAGAATGATAGCTTGCCACATGCGTTCATTCAGACCTGTCAAAAAGTTGCAGGATCTTTTAAAAATTCATATAAAATCGAGGGTTGGAGGGATCAGTCTCAAATTTCATACACATGTCTAGCACATGTTGCTACACATATGTGCCAAATTTCAGATCGATCCCTCCACTCCTGTATTTTATATGAATTTTTGAAAGATCGTGCAACTTTTGACCTGTCAGAACTTAAACGTTCTTTAATAAATTCATATAAAATCGAGGGTTGGAGGGATCAATCTCAAATTTCATACACATACTTAGGCATACCCCATAAGCATTGTGACCCAGTTTCAAGCCTGTAACTTTGAAAATTCAGAAGTTATAGGCATTTTTTCTTTTTAAAAAATCAGCTCTATAGGGCACAATGGGGCTGCAATTAAATATCGGATTTCCGATAATTATCATGAAGATGATACAATTAACCTACGACATTATCGGAGACAATAATTTTTTTGGTCCGAAATTCCGATAACAATAAAATACGATATTTTCAGGCGTGCACATCCCTAGTCGAGACTCACATTAGCTCAGACAAAACCTGCCAGGGTCCATATTCCAGCAGTGGGTGGAGCCAGAGCCAAGAGTGGGTGGGATCAGAACCAAATATGGGTGGAGTTAAAGATGTGACTCTTACCTGTGTTCAGCATGTAATGGGGCGGGGCAGGCAATTGCATCCAGCCATTCCCCTTCCCCAACTTGTATAAGGTTCCTCCCTCCATCTGTTTCATAGTTGGAGAACAAAGCAGGATGGAATAAATAATATCAGCAACCCGGAGTGGGGTGTTTGTGGTGTGGGGCTTATGAAAATTGGGTGTGGCCTAGGGAGCGCCATAAGTCGAGGCCTGGAAGTCTGGCTTAAAGATCTAGAGCCATAAGAAGTGGTCTTGAAATGGTCCATCAAGCCTTTGCCCCAGGTGAGTGGACGGAGCAAGCACACATCACCTGGATAGTCTTCTCTACCATGGTGAGATGCATTGCGTTTCTATTTATATTACAGCAATTATTTCTAAATTTGTAACTACACTCATAGATTGGCACATGACCATTTTATGCAAATCTCTGTCCGCTACTTTAGCAATGCATAAGTGGACACCCTACAAACCGCTGTGTCCGCCTGCCCCATGAAAAATTTCAGAGCCAAAGGGGACATCTCCTCCTGGCTCCCCCTCACAACCATGAAAGCTGCTTCTCTCCCTGTATGTTGCTTCCCACCTTGCTGTCAGGTTTTGAGGACCTGAACTCATTACAAAGAGGAGGTGCAAAGCAATCCTGTGCAAGTTGACTCAGAGATCAATCCCACGGTGTTCCATGGCGATTACTCCCTAGCAAGTGAGTTCAGTGTTGCAGCCTGAATCACACTGATAGGTGTGCTTGGAATTATAACACATGCTCAGGGCCAGCCCTAGGATAAACAGCACCCTGTGCAAAGGGTACCCCATAATTAGGGTGACCATATGGAATGGAGGACAGGGCTCCTGTAGCTTTAGCAGTTGTATAGAAAAGGGAATTCCAGCAGGTGTCATTTGTATGCAAGCAGCACCTGGTGAAATTCCCTCTTCAGCACAACAGTTAAAGCAACAGGAGCCCTGTCCTCCTTTTCATATGGTCACCCTACCCATAATCAGTTTTGCAAGGCCACCCAGACGCTTTATGGGGCCTGGTGCAGTTATGAAGGCTATCGAGAATGACATTGCTAAAACCTTGATCTCTTACCCACTGTGCTACAGGTTTTACAAGCCAAAGTTCAAAAAGTTGCATTCTGAGCAATGGTAGTGGCCTAGGGTGACCATATTTGGGAAACCAAAAACAGTGGACACCCGCGGGGAGGAGTGTACTTTCTGGAGCCTCTAGAAAGTCCGTCACTCCACACACACACATTAGTGCCCTGATTGCGGAGGAGGAGGGGAAAGCATGTCACTCCCGACCCCGACCCCACTGCTTCAACTGGGGCCTTTAAGGACTGACACGCTTTCCACTTTATGGCCCCGATTGGAGCAGTTGAGGGGAATGACACACCTCTGGAAAGCGCATCATCCCCCCCCCCCCCCGCCATGCTGATGGCGGCCTTAAAGGGGAAAGCGTGTCATTCCTGGACATTATAGAAAATTACAGGAAATCCCTCCTGACTCCCAGAATAGAACAAAAACTCAGACAAATCTGGGGAAATCCTGACAATTGGTCACCCTAGTATGCAACACAGCAGAACTATCACAGGCTTTACTTTAAATTTGTTTCGTTTTGTAGCAGTTCCTATCTTTTTGAAAGCATTCTTTATTTTAGAATATCCATTATATTTATCTTTAAAACGAACAAAGAAAAATTGTAAATAAGAAAGGTATCCAGCTGACCTTGCACAGCTTGCGGCCTTATTTTATTATTATTCATTAAACAAAAACCCTACGGTTTACAAAAACAATGTTAAGGCTCTACAGATTTCAACCAAGCACCAAAAAGCAGGGAAATTGGGAGTTAAGGCTCACAAGCCTTAACATACGCTGACCATCTGAAAAGGAGGACAGGACGCATGTAACTTTAAGAGTTGTAGAGAAAAGGGAATTTCAGCCAGTGTCATTTGTATGCAATTAGTTTCTGGTGATATTCCCTCTTCATCACACCAGTTAAAGTTGCAGACACTATACTAGAGTGACCATATACAAAAGAAGGCAGGGCCCCTGCAACTTTAACTGTTGTGATGAAGAGGGAATTTCACCAGGAACTAATTGCATACAAATGACACTGGCTGAAATCCCCTTTTCTCTACAACTGTTAAAGTTACATGAGCCCTGTCCTCCTTTTCAGATGGTCAGCCTACTTAACGCCACATCCTCCCTAAGGAGGCAGAAAGTGCAAGTGAAATTCTCATTCTCCCAAAGCAGATAAACCATGAGGACAGGGTGGAGAATATGATATGCAGAGGTGACTGTGGGGTTGTGGAAAACTGATCACGAACAACTTAGGGCCACCTACTTCTCTTTTTGTGTTTAGAGCAGCCCTTCCCCAACCTGCTGCCCTCCAAAGGTGTTGGACTACAACTCCCATCATTGCAAGTCAGTATGTCCCATGGTCAAGAATGCTGGGATTTGTCATCTCAAAAATCTAGATATGCAATTTGATCTGCAGAGGTGACTGTGGGGTTGTGGAAAATGATGATGAACAACTTAGGACCAGCTACATCTCATTTCTTAGAGCATCTCCTTATGTTGAGAGTTGCAACGCAACACATCTGACAGGCACCAGGTTGGGGAATGTTGTTCAAGAACAAGGGAAGGCAGAAAGTAGATCTCCAGATGTTTTGGAATTCAACTTGTAAAAGCCCCTATCAGCATGGGCAGTTATCAGGAATGCCGCGAGTTGATGTCCAAATAATCAGGATAGATCTATTTTCTGCCCACATCTGTACTAAAGTATGATGTTTTCCAGCATTAAGATATGTGATCAATCAAGGAACTACAAAAGAGCTGCATCACTTTAAATAAACTGTCAAAACCAAATGAAACAACAATGAATGAATCTTGAATACCTAATCCAGATAGCCCTTCAGACATCAACATTAGTTTTCAACACATGGCATAGGATGTCTGTTTCTTGAATATCAGATAAAGGATTTCTCTTACTTGTTCAGCAGTGTGAGATCAAAGACAGAGCTACCACCTAATACTTTCATGCATAAGTATTATTTTAAAATTAAGTATGAATTGATTTTTGTCTTCCCCATAACACATACCATGGGAGTTACAGTGCAATGCATCTGGAGAGCACCAGGCTGGAGACGGTTGACTCCTATACATGTCTTCTCAGAAGCCAGTGTGCCACTGAATTCACTAGGGCTTACTCCCAAGAGGTATAGGATTGCAAACTAATCTCATCTGAAAGGTGTTCAAGACAGCCAAACTAAACCTCTTCTGCTCCACTGTTGCTTTGATGAGATGATGTATTGTGCAGGGATTGTGGGGAGTGAACAGTATATTTTTTATAAATACATTTAAAGAAAAAAACATGTATTTATAAATACATTTAAAGAAAAAAAAGGCAGGATATTGACCAAAAGTTGGAAGTGCCTGGCACATGCTCTGGTTCTAGATCTGTAATGAATAATGCCCCTTTTGTTATCAAGAGTGTTGCTATATGCGAGATGTATGTGAGAGAAAAGTATTGGGCAGACCCTGTATTTGGTAAGGGTATGGAACAGCATTCCCCATCCTGCTGCCCTCCAGGTGTTTGAGATGACAAGTCCCAGCATTCCTGACCATGGGACATACTGACATGCAATGATGGGAGTTGCATTTATAACCAACTTCCCTGCTTTTTGGTGCTTGGTTGGAATCTGTAGAGCCTTAACATTGTTTTTGTAAACCGTAGGTTTTTTGTTTAATAAATTTCATGGCTTTGTGTAATGGATGACTGGATATTATACAGTTGACAACCAAGCCAGCATCAGCCAGAATGTTATACCATCTTGACATCCAATATAAAATCAAAGCTAGTGTTATGTGTTGAACTCACTTTTAACATTAATAAATCAACCAAAATGCTTGCATCTCCCTCATTTTTAAAGATAAAGAGATGAAACCTGGCATCATGGTAGCTCTTAAGTAGGGATATAGCTATGCCAAGTATGAAGCAGATCCGTTCATGCCTTGATTTTTAGGGATTTTTTAAAGTTCAAACAGAAATCTCTTTGGGGTCCAGGACCTTGAGCAGTACAAGTTTAAAAAATGAAATTAAAGATAAAGAGATGAAACTTGGCACCATGGTACCTCTGAAGTAGGGATTTAGCCATGCCAAGTTGGAAGCAGATCCGTTCATCCCTTGATTTTTAGAAATGTTTAAAACTTCAATTACATTTTTTAAATTAACTAAAATGCTTACAATTCCATCATTTTTAAAGATAAAGGGATGAAACTTGGCACCATGGTACCTCTTAAGTAAGGCTTTAGCCATGCCAAGTTGAAAGCAGATTGGTTCATGACTTGAATTTTAGAAAAAAAAATTGAAGTCAAACTTTTTAAAAAAATATCCTAAAAATCAAGGCATGAACCGATCTGCTTCCAACTTGGCATGGCTCAATTCTAGGGTGACCACTAGGTGTGGCCTAGTGGCTAAAGTGTTGGACTGGGAGCTGGGAGATCTGGGTTCTACTCCCCACTTAGCCATGAAAACCCATTGGGTGACTTTGGGCCAGTTGCAGACACTCAGCCCAACCCATCTCACAGGGTTGCTATTGTGAGGATAAAATGGAGAGGAGGAGGATTATGTATGCCGCCTTGGGTTTCTTGGCGGAAAAAAGGTGGGATATAAATGCAATAATAAATAATAAAAAACTGTCAGGATTTCCCCAGATTTCTCCTGGTTTTTGTTCTATCCTCAGTGTCAGGGGGGATTTTATGCAATAGTCTATAATGACCTGGAATTACACACTTTCCCTTTTAAGGCCACCATTAGCGTGGCAGGGGAGAATGACATGCTTTCTGGAGGTATGTCATTCTCTCCCACTGCTCCAATCAAGGCCTTAAAAGGGAAAAATGTGTAATTCCCAGGCATTATAGAAAAGGGCCTGATTGGAGCGGTGGGGTGGGGTGAGAATGACATGCTTTCCCCTCCTCCGCTCCAATTGGGGACTTTAAGGTGGCCCCAGAAAGCCATTTTCCTGCCCCCCGACTAGGTGTCCTCTTTTTTGGTTTCCTAAATATGGTCACCCTACTCAGTTCTTGCATAGGCTGCATATCCATCCCTAGATATTTACTCAAAAGTAAGACCCATTGAATTTCCTTGGTTCTTGAAAAGCAACACACTTGCTTTTAGATTTGCCAGTCTCAGCATTCTATGTGCGCTATGAATGCCTGCTCTGTCTGTCCCTATAGTTTCCTGCAAGGTCCAGCCAAGGGAAGCCAGTAAATTAAACCCAGGGGTGGAGGGTGGGATTCCCTCAGGTTCATCTGACAGCAGGTGCTATAGAACATGGACCTTCCAGGAGTGTTGAGGCTGGATTTCTGGCAGACCCAGCCAGGCAACTTTATGGCTTGTTAGACCCTCCATTTCGTAGCCCACAGAGCACCTGCCTCATAAGGCAAATGGCCACATGAGAACTGTTATTATGGCCTGCTACTTTGTTTGTCTTTAGTAGTCTGTGGTCCAGATCTCTTCAGAAGGGGGAATAGTGTTTTGTGGTTGGGGTCAGTCTAAATTATCTCCAGGGGTCCCTTACTCAGTGCCTCTGATAGCAAAGAGATTGAGGATTTTCCCCAACTCTGTTACTCTTGAAGTTACTAGGCCTGTTGAAAATAGATTTTATAACATAAGCATGAAAACAGTGAATACCCCTTTTAACTTGTTAAACCAATGAAAACATGCCACACAAAAAGTCTTAAGATATGAATGGTTTATAAAGAAAAGTAAATGCAAAAGAACATCAGATGCAGAAGTGAAATCTGAAACATTACTATTAGTAGTAGTAGTAGTAGTATCCTGCCTTTTGCCCAATGCTGGGCCTCAGGGCAGCCTTACAAAACTAAAACATATACAGCTAAAACCTATAAATAGGAATATACTAGGCTGACCATATGAAAAGGAGGACAGGGCTCATGTAACTTTAACAGTTGCAGAGAAAAGGGGATTTCAGCCAGTGTCATTTGTATGCAATTAGTCCCTGGTGAAATTCCCTCTTCATCACACCAGTTAAAGTTGCAGGGGCCCTGCCTTCTTTTGTATATGGTCACTGTAGTATAGTGCCTGCAACTTTAACTGTTGTGATGAAGAGGGAATTTCACCAGGGACTAATTGCATACAAATGACACTGGCTGAAATTCCCTTTTCTCTACAACTGTTAAAGTTACATGAGCCCTGTCCTCCTTTTCATATGGTCAGCCTAAATATACAAAAGTTTAAAATATAATTAAATATTTTTCAATATTAAAGCATTTTAAACATTTTAAATACATAACAATTTAAAAGTCAAAGGCATAGACAGAGGTCCAGATGATTTGCCAAAGGCCTGCAGGAACAAAAAAGGGTTTGTCTGCATCCAAAAACACATCAAGGAGGGAGCCAGTGTAGACTGCAAGGATTAGAAAGAAAATCCATGTGTGTACACTATGCAAAATAAACGGCAGCTCAACTGTTTCTAAACCTTATTAGAAAAACAGGGTGACTAGGCCGAAACCAGCGTTGTAGGCCCAGAAGCACTTTGAAAGGTTTCAATATTGTACTTCAAATTTAACACCGGCCCAAACTAATTAAATGAAGTGTTTGAAGCTTTCAACTTTGTAGCAGTATGGACCAAACTCTTAGAAAAGAGGGAAGGAGTACTGTGTGTGAGTGGGGTGGGGGAAATTAAAAGAAAGGTATAGCTACTTATTCCCAGGAGAGATCTGAAGATCAGGTTATCATAGGGTGTCCAGATGGCCCGGGGTTTCCCGGTCCTAACTTGGAAACCTAGGCCGAACCGGGGCAACCGGGGGGCAGCGGGGGAAAAACGGGGTGGCGGGGGGTCATGCGGCGGTGGCGGGAGACAGGCAGCGCGAGGCACTTACTTGCTGGAGCGTCCGCTTCCCTCCGGTGCTCAGAATCTACTGAGAAACAGGCTTCGCGGCCTGTCCCTCAGTAGCGCGCCAGGTGATGACGTCATCACCCAGCGCGTACTGAGAGACAGGCCAGGAAGCCTGTTTCTCAGTAGATTCTGAGCACCGGAGGGAAGCGGACGCCCAGGTAAGGAGCGCAGCGCGGCGCGGGGGGGCGGCACGGGCGCGCGGGGGGGTTGTTTTGGGTGGGGGGTGGCGGGGGGGTGGCGGGGGGGTTCCGGGATTTTGATTGTCATAATCTGGTCACCCTAGGTTATCATGGATCCAGAGGAACCACACCCTGCTTCACCAGAGAGCAAAAGAGCAAACTGGCCTCATGAAGATAACCCAAAATACTCTCAGAGCCAAAGGAATGCATATTCCAGAAGAGAAAAGAGAAACTCTTCTTCTTCACTCAAAAGGTCTGTGCTATAGAGGCAGCGGCCATTTCACTCACCCACCCCACATTCTAAGGCAGGAGGGAGGGGGAGAGCGTGTGTCGCGTTATGAGGGAAGATGGCCGCCTCATTGACTTGAATGAGAGGTTAAAATAGTCCTTAAAAGTCAACCGAAGGGAATTTTTAAAAAACGAAAAGCTTTCCATCAACTACAGTCAAGGAGGAAGAAGACCCCACCACTGGATTAATTAATAAGGCTCTAGAAATTATGAAAATTGTGAGCACAAAAAGTAGCAACCCGGAAGTAAATTTTACAAAAGCAGGGAGACAGGTTTGCATTCCTTTTCTAACTTAAACTGCTCTCCTTCCCTCAATCTTTCACCAATCTTCTTGAAATTTTCAGATAATGTAAAACAAACATTTCTTTCTGGCACCTGTAAATTTCAGAAAGGTTGATGACACATTTTTGATTTTATGGCTGTTAGAATGACCCCCCCCCCAATTATCTCTTTAACATGGCGGAATGTGTTTTTTACTGACAGCCCTTAACAATGGAGGCACAGCTGTGCCTCCATTAATTTATATAGCGCTCATAGTGTTTACAGTATTTGATGTGCTAAGTGTTCAGTAACATTGCCTCAAAGTAAAACTGTGTTCCACTGATTTTTACCTAGCACAAATGACATGAAAGTGGAAAATGAAAAAGAAATATACTTTCTATCCGCTTTGTATTACCCAAACAATGGGCATCATCAGACGAGCATTTTATTGCACGCTCCTTACTGGACACTCATGGATTTTCGCGGGTCCTATTCACGACATCATCTGCGTCCCGCACGCCTCTTCTAGCCTTCTTCACATGACAAAAAAAGACCCAGTTAAATCCGAATTATTTTTGAGAAGGAACTTGTCGTTATCTCCTACTGTATGCGGGAGAAGCAGCGCGATCAAAACAGTCCACTGAATGGGCCACATGCACATTGTTTACTTCCTCTTTTGAAAGAGGAAGTAATGAGGGACAACCGTGCAGGTAATGAAGCGACGGTAAGGGAACACGATTTTCAACCCGTGTGATGACGCTCAACCTGTAGGACCTTGAAAGAAAGCTTACACCTCTTGCTTTTTTGCTCACACCAGCCAGTACATTAAAAAAAACCAGCCACTGAGTTCAGCTTGGCACCACCCTCAGCTCAGCTTGGCACCCTCCTCAGGTCGGCGCCCTGGACGACCGCCCAGCTCGCCCACGCCTAAGGCTAGCCCTGGATGTGCTGATTCTAGAGCTGGGATCATGTTGTCCCTGTCCCATACTCCCTTGCAATGAGTAATAAAACACGTTCGGTGCTTGTGTTTGACAAAGACGCCCCTTCCGTGTATTACTATTTAGAAAGCAGAGGAAATTACAACGTATTCCGTAACGATTAACACTTTCCAGGGCTGGTCTTCTTGGAGACGTGATGCCCCTGCTTTGGAGAGAGGCCTAAACAATTTAATTCCCATTATGCAGACCCTTGATTGCTTTACCATTCTTTTTAAGCAAAACACTCTGAAGAAAACTCAGGAAAAAAGATATTTATCATTCTCTCTGACAGGAAAAGATATACAGGAGGAACAAACGGAAGTAGAGCAAGGAACTGGAATAAGAAAGAGAGGTGCAGCAAGGCAAGAGAGAGATTCAGCTTCAAGTTTTTCTGGACCAGTGTTGCAGTTGTGTTATGCAGTTGGAGGGTGGGGGAGGGAATGGTTCCCCATCTAGGCTTTTGTATGCCCTTGTCATCAACGATGGGGCAGAGGATAGTGACGGGCAGTCTATTATTCAAGCAACTGTGAATGCAAGCCACATACAGCTAACAAACTGGAATCTGGAATCCAGCTTGCGGGGGAATGCTCAAGACGAGCTGAACATGGCTATTGTGGACTTAGCTGGCAGCGTCCAACCTGGAGAACAGCCCACCTGTGCGCTTGCTTCTGCAGCTTTATCATGCCTGCTCAATGCGTACATTTTGAAATAAACCGGTTATTTCTCTTCTCCCTTTGTTGTGTCCCCCATTGCAAAGTAACTCGGGGAGAAAAACATCCAAGCTCTTGACCCAAGGTGCTTTGCAAACTAAATATTGGGTCAAGAGGCCAGCTATTATTTTCAGGTTACTTTGCACAGAACCATTCTACTGATCGTGCCATATGAATAAACCAATAAAGTGAGTCAACGTCTCCAGTATTCTTTCTTCCAGATGAAACTTACCCTACATAGTGGGTGACCCACCAAGCCAGGCGGGAGACATGTCACCCACAGGCAGCAGCATGTGACTGTCACTTCCTCCACTGCCCCCCCCCAAATTGTACATTTTTAAAAAAATGGTGTCTGGGGTGGCCCTTTTTAAGGCTTTTTGACCCATTTGAGGCCTTTTGGTGCTCCGTAACCAGTCCAGGCACCTTTTTTAAAACACACACACACACAAATGTATGTTTTAGTGCCACAGGGAGAAGGTGCGTCCTGTGGAGTGGGGAAGTCCGGAGGTAAAAATGGCTCCCAGACCTCCTGAAGTTGCCCACTCCTGTGCTAACCACATTGAAGCTCAACTGCCATATGGTGGCCCATCAGGAACTTGATAAACCTATTTGGGCTGCCTTTGTATGAGTCAGAGAATACGAAAGCAGGAGGCCACAACACAGGGCTAACAGGCTGCATCACGACTTCGGGCGTTGCTACATAGTAGGCTAGCTAGGGTGACCATATGAAAAGGAGGACAGGGCCCCTGTATCTTTCACAGCTGTCTAGAAAAGGAAATTTCAGCAGGTGTCCTTTGTATGCATGCAGCACCTGGTGAAATCCCCTCTTCATCCCAACAGTTCAAGCTGCAGGAGCTATACTAGAATGACCTGATACAAAAGAGGGCAGGGCTTCTGCAGCTTTAACTGTTGTGATGAAGAGGAGATTTCGCCAGCTGCTGCATGCATACAAATGACACCAGCTGAAATTCCCTTTTCTAGTCAACCATTAAAGATACAGGAGCCCTGTCCTCCTTGTCATATGGTCACCCTAATAGTAGGAATACAGAACCTCTTTCGGTCCTGAAGGCCAAATTCCATTTTGGAGAAGCTGTTGAGGGCTGAATTCCAGTGGTGGGTGGAGCCAAAGGTAAGGGGGTGGGACCCAAAGAAATAACAGTATATTTTAGATTAAAACTATTACTGCCTGTGACTAAGCCTCAGGAGAGGCATCTCAACCTTTCGGAGCAAAGGAAAAAATGCCCCCTAAAGCCAGAAAACCACCCAATGATCAGTGGTTGGGAGATAGGGGTGTGGCCTTCTGAATAATGGCTGGATTGGGGCCCCGGAAGGCTGGATTTGGCTACGAGGCCTAAGGTTCTAGACGCCTACTGTAAAGGCTGCCCAGAAATTCACTATGTGACCTCATAGCTTCTCGGCCTGGTGTGCTAATGATGGCCATTGTATTACTTACACAAAGAATCACATGCCGTACCGTAGTTCTCTGCTCTTTCTTGGGTCATCGAGGGAGATGGCATGAGATCAACAGGAGTTCGGCCAAAGACCGCATGATTTGGCCCAAGGATTGGAATCTTCCAAAGCAACGTTTTTCTGACCTGCATTCCCCCGCCTCCTTTCCCCCCCCCAAAACCCACATATACAGTTCTCAAATCGGATGGTGGTATTGTTTCAGTGATTTGAAACACGTCCAATATTTGGCCTTCGTTTCCCAACGGCTCGGAAACATTCTGTTCTCACACTCTCTAATGGCTCTTCTCTAATGAGCACATGAAAATAACAAGAAGGCTAAAAACTAAAGCAATTTTGTTTTTAGGAGAGCAGGCTGGCAGTGGCGGGGTGCGGGGGAGAGGGGAGAAACGATCAAAAGCCAAGGCCTCCGTTTTCTGCTTCTGCTAGGAATGACAAGGTTTGGTGTTTTTTTAAAAAAAAAAAAAATAGATCTCACCTTTTAAAAGGGCAAATGCTGAAGTTTGCTCCGGCAGCATTGTGATTGTTTTTTTTAATTATGTGTTTGTGGTCAGGCTCACAGAATGTCATGGAAACTCACAGATCTGCTCAAGGAAACATCCAGAAGAAGCAAGGGGAATGGGATAGCAGGTAGAGAACTTCCTTTGACTCAAATCCGGTTGTTGCCACCTTTTTATACCCACCTGTGCTTCAGCAAGAGCACAATCCACTGGGGATGCTTCTCACTATTGTGCCAAAAGCTTCCCATGCTGATTTCTGCAAATCCAGCTTCTTTTAAAGGTATAAGAGCAGGGCAGGATGGGGTGGGTGTTGCCCCACCGGTCCTTTGGCAATGCTGGCCACTGCTCTTGCAACTGTGCCCCTATGCCTACCACTGCAGTCCCTGGCTTCCACATCTCCATCTTGGAGTGGAACCAATATGTAGAACGCACAAGGGCTGAGTGAGAATTTCGGTTCAGTTCTGTTTGGACGAGAATGTACCCAAATTGGCGAATTTCTCCATATTCAGGACAGCTAGGACTTGAGATTTGTTTAAAAAATCAAATATAGGAGGAAACAAAATTAACTGATTTGTCCATCCAGATCCAGGGCTGTGAGTGCTTTGCTCTTAAAAGTCTGGATGTGAGAATCCCTGGGTGTTCAACCATGGTCCCCTCTACAAGATTTCGGTTTGACGCCCGGTTGTCCGATTATGCGCATCTTCTCCCAATCGCTTTTACGCCTAATCCCTATACACAGGAGGCGGTGAAGCACATTACCGGTTGTATGAAACGTGCTTTAAAGTTGTTTACATGCGCAGCATCGCTAAGACACTTTAACTCTGGCGGTAAATTAAAACTCGCTATTTAACGCACATTCGATAATGCGCATAATCGGACAGAAAAAGCGCCTCAACCCCCGATTTGCACTCCATTCATGTGGAGGTAAAATCGGTAATGCACTTTGAAAGAGCTTTAAATCGCTCTTGTGGAGGCACCCCATGTTAGTGCTGAATTAGGATTGTTTTTGAAATAAGGCCGAGGGTCACAGGCTTCCCATCCCAGCATTAGAGGATGACAAATTGGTATGAGAGAAAGTTCCCAGAGAGTGCATATATTCAGTCAACATCTGAGGGGGGAGCGGAATCATTCCTGCTGGCTGCCCCTCCTCCTCCAGCAGCTCCACGTGCAGGGTGAGTGTGAAAAGGCTCCTCCACCAACCCATGAGCACGTGATAAGCGTTCATATCGACACTCCTAGAGTCTGGGACTGCAGGCTTAGGAGGACGTGCACAAGGGAAGGTACAGACAGTGGAGGCTGGTGCCTCCAAATTCGATGGGGGTGTGAATCCGCTCCAGGTTTCAGGCAGAACTCTAAAGGAGCTATCCAAGGTGCTGACCCTATTCCCCCCCATGAATACACAGCCCCACCAAAATCGGAGCCATCAGCCTCCACTGGGTACAGAGGAGGAGGAGACAACAGCAGTGGGGACAGAAGTGCCATTTCAGATTTCTGTGTGGGAGCAGCAAAGGGTTTTGTGGGGAGGTTAATAGGAAGATCTGTTTTTATTCAAGAGTAAATTGCAAACATATGTCAAACCTCTCCCCTACCAATGTATTTGAAAAATATTCACACAGCGCGTAGTTAACTTATAGAATTCACTACCGCAAGATGTAGTGATGGCCACCAATTTGGTTGGCTTTAAAAGGAGGGGAATTCCTGGAGGGGAATGCTATTGATGGCTACTAGTCCTGATAGCTATGTGCTACCTCCAGTAGCAGATACCATAAGCCTATGTACATGAGTTGCTGGGGAACAGGGGCAGGAGGGTGCTCTTGCACCCATGTCCTGCTTGTGGGTTCCTGGTCAACAGCTGGTTGGCCACTATGTGAATGGAGTGTGGGACTAGATGGACCCTTGGTCTGATCCAGCAGGGCTCCTCTTATGTTCTTATGTATCTGCTGTGTTCATTTTTTTTTCTACCTTGGAGCAACCAGAGATAAAGTTGCTAAGAGATAAATCACATAGGGTCTCAAATGTGGGGGCAGCGAGGAAGGGACTGCCCTCTTCTTGGTATCTTTCATTGGCATGCCTCGTTGGGAAGATTTTGCACAATTCCCTTCTAGACCACTGTCTTGTTTCTAGACTTTTCCTTGTGATGACAGTAACTAGAACAGTCATCTTGATGGATGTTTGTTTATTTAATATAATAAACAAACAAACAAATCAGTATCCGCACCAGGGAGACCAGGCCTCAACCTGACATTCAGTACCATCTCAATAATATAAGTAGCCTGGAGCAGGTACAGTTTCACCTCTATGGAAGCCAAAAACTTATATATGCGTGTATGTGCCTGTATGTTGAAAAAATTGCAGAGCTATGAAACTGGAGCATGGAAGAGGTGGGGTCTGTGTTGGATAACAGGAACAAGCCCACATGCTTCCAGACACTAAGGGGCAATAGAGAATGACTTGTCGCCTAATCAGTTTCTTCTTCCTGCACCCTTCCCTTCCTCTTCCTTCTTCCTTCTTTCTTCCTACTTCTTCCTCTGCCTCTGCAACAAGAAGTGCCACGGAGTCTCTCCAGAGAGGAAGCAACAGTATTTTATGGTGGTAGTTGTCGTCAGACACATCTAGAGAGCTCCAGATAGGGAAAGGCTCTCTAAGAAGAGGACCGACCTCTGGTGGAGAGCAATTGCCCATCTGAGTAGACAGTACTTGCTTAGGTGGGCTAATAATTCCATGATATGAGGCAACCCCACATAACTATGTTCCAGTACATGGGCGGGCAGAAAGTTTTGGACTTCTGCTCCCAGCATTCCGGAACATTGGCCAGGCTGGGAGGGGCTTCTGGGATTTGAACTCCAAAATATCTGGGGAGGTCTGCTGACTGGGGATAATGGGAGCCATAGTCTAACACATCTGGAGGAACCCAGATTGGGAAAGGCTGCATTAACTGTAAGGATCAAAGTATGTGTTCTCATAAGAACCTAAGAAGAGCCATGCTGGATCAGACCAAGGGTCCATCTAGTTCAGCACTCTGCTTACACAGTGGCCAGCCAGCTGTTGACCAGGAACCCACAAGCAGGACAGGTGCAACAGCACCCTCCCAGCTACTGGTGTATATAGGCTTACTGCCAAAGTAGTATCTCTCTGGCCAGTCCCTTGCTCAAAGGTAGAATCCTCCACAAATTAACCTACATCCAGCCAGATGTCAACACACCCTTTTGCAAAAGATTCACCAGCTTCATTGTGATTACGGTATGCCACCATCAGGAGGAAGGAGAAGCAAAGATGATGCAATTTCCTATAGAGAAGCGGAACCTTCACTACCTAATCTGGCTTGGGAAGGGAGAAGGACTCTTTCCCTGCTGGAAATATGATGGGTGAAGCAAAACTCACCCATCGAGCCTATTCAGGGGGAATCCCCCATAAGAATTGCTCTTTCCCATCCCAGCACTTCACCCCTAGGGCAACTGAGAAACAAACATTAAAATCTCGCATGGCAGTTCCAGATTCCTATGCAGAAATCTCACAAAACAAGCAGAACAGCTCTTTCGATACAGTGTATATATGCCGTCCGGCTCTCATTTCGTGCGGAGAATGCACTCTAGACTGTTAAGATTTACAGCACGGCCTTCAAACTTTGCTTTCACAAATTAGATGCCTAACTACTGGGGTTGCAATGTTTAGTAGATGAATCAAGGAGATGAATCAATTAAAAGCCTTTCAACCGATTTAAAAAGTTGGCCCGGCAATAAATCGGGCAGCTTTCTTGAAATTAAAAAATATATTATTTTTAACTATGTCCTCATTAAAAATGTTTGTTTTAATGTTGCGTACACCACCCTAGCATCCCTTGGAGGAAAGATGGTTTATCAATTTTAGAAATAAATTCTAAATAATTTTTTTTAAAGACTTTTTGTTCCTTCTCAGAATGTAAGAAGCAGGTCTAAGACCATCAAGAGGAAATCTGTCACATGGCACATCATTAGCCAAAGTAAATCTCTGCTCTGCGAACATAAATGCCTTTTTTAAAGGATATGACTTATTCATGGAGAACAGCCATATCAACGGACAACTAAACATGGTACAATAGGAGCACACTGTGACCCTGTTCAGACAATACGCGAAGCCACGGTGGTTAAGCATTTTAAGCTAAACATTATGGCATAGCACCCCAACTTCAACCCCCACCATCCTCGGGATGGCAAAATTGTTTCCTCCCCCCCCCATGGGCATGGAGCCTCCCCGTACAGCGCCGTGACCGCTTTGAAGGCCGCATTACTCACGAAGAGGCGGGAGCGGCGGCCACACCTCCCATGGTCCTAAGGATGGTTCCGGGACCACGGGGGAAATCGGGATAACTGGGGAACCAGTTATCCCAGGAAAATGAAGGGGTCGTCCCTGCCTGTCCCCGGGATCCCCTGTGCATCATTTGGATGCACAGAGACAAGCCCATGGGAAAAAAAACATGGCGTAGACATGGCCAATATGTTCCAAAGTCATGGAGAGAATCCCAGTAAGTCATAACTAACTGGATCCACTGGATTCCAACATGCCCAAGGCTACTCTGTGGACAGAACAGGAATTTGGAGCCATTTGGCATGTGGTTAATCCATATTGCACTCCCCAAGTACAAGCCACTTTAATTCAACATACAAGAAAAAGAAATAGTGACACAACACACATCTGAGGCTTTACATCAGAGATTCACAGAGAATGTGGCAAAACATTTTTTTTTAATTTCCACTCAAAGGATGCACTCTACATTTCATTTTACACAAATCAGTGACCCCACTAACTTCCTTTAACCACCTTTTCAGATTCAAAAACTGGGTGGTTTAAAAAATTATAGAAAGCGGATTCATCCAGTCCCCCAGCCCTGAAGCTTTTAAATACATAAATGCACATGCCTGTTGCTGACTAAAACAATAAAGATTCTTAATTATGGGTTAAGTGAGGATTGTAATACGATGCTTGAATTACAGAGAGGCCAGAGATGGCCCACCTCCCATATCTTTTGTGACAGCTCCCTTGGCAACTGTTTCTAGGCAGTTAAGTTTAGAGCAGGGGTGTTGAACCTCTTTCAAGCCCAAAGGCCGAATTCAGTTTTAGAGAAGTTCTGAGGGGCTGCATTCCTGTAGTGGGTGGGCCAAAGGCAAAGAGGTGGGGCCAAAACTATCTCCCCCCCTAAAACCCACCCAGCATGTTTTAACTTAAAGTTCTTTCTGCCAGTAACGAAGCCTTAGGAGGCATTTCAACTTTTTAGAATGGGGGCAGGGGAGCTGCACAAAAGCTGGGAAACCACTAAATAATTGCTGGTTGCAGCAAAGAGGGCCGAGTCAGGGAAGGAAAGCCAGATTGGGACCCCAGGAGGTCCAGGTTGGACACCAGACCTGAGGTTCCCCATCCCAGGTGTAGACTCTGGGCTTGTCTTTTGGGGTGGCTCTTTTGTGAACGACTTCACTTATTTCAGCATGTGATAAGCCAGCCCTGCTGTGTTTGGGGCCCCTCCTGCTCACTCTGTTGAGTGGTGCCCTGGAGCTCTGCCCCAAAGTCCTACCCTGACAGTACCACTGTTTTTAGAAGGCTGCAGGGAGGGAGCAAGATTTGGTTTAAAGTGTGAGGGAGGGAATCGGGGGAGGGGGCTCAGGGATTTCATTAATCACTGTTCTATGTGGGCTGCCTTTGAAGAGTGTTCGGAAACTTCAGCTGTTTCAAAGAGCTGTGGCCAGATTGTTGACTGGGGCTGGCTACAGGGAGCATACAACTCCCCTGTTAAAACAGCTCCACTGGCTTCCAGTCTGTTTCCAGGCACAATTCAAAGTGCTGGTTATGACCTACAAAGCCCTATACAGCTCGGGTCCAGGTTATCTGAAAGACCGTATTCTCCCTTATGAGCCTGCCCGTCCACTGAGGTCTTCAAGGGAGGCCCTTCTCTCCGTCCCACCACCATAACAGGCACGCCTGGTGGGAACGCGGGAGAGGGCCTTCTCGGTGGCTGCCCCGGGGCTCTGGAGCTCCCTCCCCAGGGAAGCTAGACTGGCTCCGTGTGCTTTCGGAGGCAGGCTAAACCTTTTCTGTTTCAGCAGGCCTTTGGGGAGTAATTGAGACCTCTGCAGATGTGCTGCTTATAGTTTGGATTTTTTTTTAAAAAAAATGTATTTAACATGTTTTTAAATGTTTTCAGTATTTTAGAATTGTACTATGTTTAATTATATTTTTAATTTTTGTATATCTCTCTTTTTTTTAACTGTATATGTTTTAATTTATAATCCTCCTTGAGTCCCAGTATTGGGGAAAAGGCGGGATATAAATAAATAGAATAATAATAATAGATAACAGTGTAACAACAGACCTATGCAGGAAATGCCATCAATTCCAAGAAACAATAGACCATATAACAGGAGGATGGACTATACGGACAGACATAATACAGCTGCAAAAATAATTCACCAACAACTGGCCATCAAATTCAACCTTATCAAACAACCTACACCATACTATACATATTCACTCAAAACAGTCTTGGAAAATACAGATCATAAAATATACTTGGATAGAACATTTCATACAGACAAGACAAGACCTTGCAACTGACCAGACATAACATTCATAGACAAAACAACAACAACAACACATACCTCATCAACATAGCAATACCGAATGACAAAAATGATGTTGAAAAGGAAGAAGAAAAGAGAGACAAATATGCACCACTGGCCATGGAAGTCAAAGAACTGTGGCAACAGGAAAAGGTCACAATTATTCCATTAGTCACATCAGTCACCAGCATCACATCAAAAAACTATACAGAAAACCTCCAAAAACTGGTCCTACCAGAATACATCCACACCAACATCCAGAAAGCTGTCATAATTAAAACATGCTCAATCGTCAGGAAATTCCTGAATCAATAAAAGACAGCATGACTTGGCAAAGCCCGTCATGTCCGTCTAGAAAAACCGCCACAAGCGAGAAAGAGATATAATAATAATAATAATAATAATAATAATTGTCATTTGGGTGCTTCCAGATGGAAGACTCCTAACACTACAAGTTGAAAGGCATTACGCGGTTGCACCATCTTTTCCCACTTAATGGATTTTCTGCAGTAAGAAAAAAAGATAGAAGACGTGGTGGGAAAACACGGGACAGTTAAGAGTGGAAGGGGTAAAATTTAGTGAACGAGGCAGGGCGACTACACTGTAAAAGCCTTGTCTAGGGTGACCATATGAAAAGGAAGACAGGGCTCCTGTATCTTTAACAGTTGCAAAGGACAGGGAATTTCAGCAGGTGTTGTTTGTATGCATACATAACCAGGTGAAATTCCCTTTTCATCACAACAGTTAAAGCTGCAGGAGCCCTGTCTCTTGACCATGTACAAAAGAGGGCAGAGCTTCTGCAGCTTTAACTTTGTGATGAAGAGGGAATTTCACCAGATTCTGCATATATACAAATGACACTTGCTGAAATTCCCTTTTCTATGAAACTGTTAAAGATATAGGAGCCCTGTCCTCCTTTTCATATGGTCAGCCTAGCCTTGTCTGAAAGCGCCTTTGTTAACATGAGTACAGAGGATCCTTTCACAATCCTGGTGTCCTCCAGGTGTCTTGGACTACAGCTGCCATCATTCCAACAGCACGACTGGGATGATAGGAGTTGCAGTAATCCGGAGTTGCAGTAATCCAACCCGCCTGAAGGTTTGGGGAAGGTTGGTACAGAGGCATGGGATGGCAATTATTCTGGATTAATTGATGCAGTGAGTCCAAGGCTAGATCTACACTAGTGCTTTTTATTAGTATTGAAAGTGCACTGATAACTGTTGGGGCGCATTAAGCATTCTGCATACCACTTTCCCAGTATCATCTCCCACTTTTTATTCCATATTATCCAAACTACCGCAGAAGTCACTGTGTGTGCTACGAGGTATAACAAATGCGCAAGAGGGATAAAGCGGCGCCATGATGGGATCTTTATTGCTATGACACGAAGTTGAGATCCGAGCCTCCACTTTTGAAACGAGAACATCCCTCCCACACCAGCCTTCCGCAACCTGGTGCCCTCCAGATTAGGCTGACCATATGAAAAGGAGGACAGGCTCATGTAACTTCAACAGTTGTAGAGAAAAGGGAATTCCAGCCAGTGTCGTTTGTATGCAATTAGTCCCTGGTGATATTCCCTCTTCATCACAACAGTTAAAGTTGCAGGCACTATACTAGAGTGACCATATAGAAAAGAAGGCAGGGCCCCTGCAACTTTAACTGTTGTGATGAAGAGGGAATTTCACCAGGAACTAATTGCACACAAATGACACTGGATGAAATTCCCTTTTCTCTACAACTGTTAAAGTTACATGAGCCCTGTCCTCCTTTTCATATGGTCAGCCTACTCCAGATGGGTTGGGCTACAACTCCCAGCATCCCCCAGGCAGCATGGGAGTTGTAGTCCAGCACATCTGGAAGGAATAACGCTGGGGAAGGCTGTTTTGCATGACATAAATAAGATGTTCCCAAGCTGTTCTTTCTCCCTTCCATTTCCTTACTTTCCGCCAGATACAGGACAAACACAAGCCGTTCTTTCCAATATATATATATATATATATATATATTTCCAAACGCACGGAGGAAAGGAACTTTGGGGAAGGGAGGCCCTGGCGTTGCAACCGCTGCATAGCTGCGCTTGAAAAGTTTACAGGCTTTCTAGCCAATGGCGGGCATGTGGAGCTCGGCCAGGCCTTGCCTGTGGGCCTGTGTGCGCGAGAGAGATGTTTCCCCGCCTTTGCCCATGAAGTCATGAGGGAAATATGACATTCCTCTCATAAAGGAGAGCGGACGGGGAAGAGGGAAAAGGTGAAGCCTGCAGGCGGCCAACTCCGAGGCCTGAGCCTCCTCAGTTTCCCGGGGTCGGCTTCCTCCTTCTAGGGAGGGGGGACTGGGAGGGAAGGCAGGCAGGCAGGCGGGAGGGGCGAAGTTGAGCCTCGCCAGAGTTTTTGGCCGGCCACAAGGGTGGGGGAAAGGGCCGTCTTTTAAGCAGCGCCGCTCCTCGGGCAGACTTCGCGGCTGCCCCCAGCAAAAGGGACCCGAGAGAGGCAGCGGAGAGCCCTTGCTAGACTCGGCAGGCAGCAATGGCGGAGGACGAGGTGCAAGCGGAGAAGAGCGGCGGGTACGTCTCGCCGAGCTCGGACGCCACCGGCCCTCTGGATCCCGGCAGCCCCAGCCCTCTGGATCCCGGCAGCCCCAGCCCTCTGGATCCCGGCAGCCCCAGCCCGGTGCCGTCGGGCAGCCGCAGCCCCAGCCTGCAGCCGGCCGCGCCGGGCGAGCCGATCCGCGACGGCTCGCAGGTCAACGCCATCACGGTGCTGACGCTGCTGGACAAGCTGGTGAACATGCTGGACTCGGTGCAGGAGAAGCAGCAGAAGATGGAGCTGCGGCAGATCGAGCTGGAGGGCTCGGTCAAGGGCATCCAGGGCGACCTGAGCAAGCTGTGCAAGAGCCACACGTCCACCAGCAACACGGTGGCCAAGCTGCTGGAGAAGTCGCGCAAGGTCAGCGCCAACACGCGCGACGTGCGCGACCGCATGGACCGCCAGTGCGCCCAGGTGAAGCGCTTGGAGCACAACCACGCGCAGCTCCTGCGCCGCAACCACTTCAAGGTGCTCATCTTCCAGGTCAGTCCGGGACGGCGGGGAGTGGACGCGAGGGGCGGCGGATTTGGGAGTGAGGGGCTGGGGAGGGGAGATCGTGTGGCCGGGAAACTTCTTCTCCCCAAAGAAATGACGGGCAGGCACCCTGCCACTTTCGCATCAGCCTCGAAAAATAGGCATCGTGACCTACTTCACAGGGTTGTTGTAGAAGGAAAACGATGGAGGGGTGAAGAGAGAGCATGTCCACCCGCTGCTCTCCTGATGTTATAATTCCAAACAACATATTGAGATAATTTCCCCCCCTTATGCCAACCAAAAGATCGCAACAAATGCACAAGGCTTTGGGATCTCCAGTTCTCTTCAACAAGCAAGAGGTTAAAAAAAATGAGAAGCAGGCTTGGCCTGAGGGGTGGGGATGCAGGGAGAAAAACACCTGTCTTTATGTAAAGTGAAGCTGTCCAGAGAGCAGATGCTGTGACTTCATCAGGGGTGGGTATTTCCTCCCTATCCCCCCCTCCACAACTCCACCTGCTTTTTGTAACACTTGCCTGATGAAGAGATCTGGAGATCAAAAAAGCTTGCACATTTTTTGCAGTCTTTTCGTTGGCCTAATAAACATATTGCACTAATAAAGATTTTGGGTTTTTACTTAGAGTTAACACAGCCACCTTTGTTTTTTTTAAGATACTATAATAAACCTGATGCTATAATAAATTATATAGGTAGCATTGGATGTACCCTATTTATTTCTGATCATGCATTCACTACTCTGTTGTTGTTGTTGTTGTTATTATTATTTGAATTATGGGTTTATTTTTATCTGTATTTCATTGGCCCATTTGATTGCCATTTTTGGCAGAGAGATGGGATATAATTTAATCAATAAGTAAACACATTTCACTCTCTTTCCCCCTTTCACCTTCAAGCTCCTAGAGGCACTCCCGCCCCTAAAGATGTGAGGTGGCTGGGGTCAAGACTGACTGAGAGTCACCTCCTCAATGATTTCACCAGAAGTGAGCTGTGGTTACTCAGCACATGCTCAGAAGCACCGTCCTTATCATAGCCTCACCAGTTCCAGGGTTGAACCCAAAGATGAAAACAGAATTCTGGGCTGAACTCTGATAAGCTCAGGCTAAGCCCTGTCAATTCTTGGCACCTAATATACCAGGTCTACCTCATGCCATATTCACCAAATTGAAATAGGTATGAATCATCATAAATCCGCACTCCAAAATTCCACTAAGTAAACAGAGGCTGCATTTATGTGTTCTGGAAAAAAGTGATCAGTTGGCTGCTGGCATTGCAACCCCACCCAGAGGTTGGAACGCACCTCCTACTGAATCCTACCTAGTTAGGATTAGTTTCTTCCCAACAAGTTCCTTTGCCACAAATGATTGCCAGTAGAGAAGCAATTTGTTTTAGCTATATGTGATGTACAACTAAGGCAGCAGCACAACCTTATGATCCAGTGCATGCTTACTCAAAAGTAAGCCCTATTGAGTTCAGTGGAGCTTACTCACAAGAAAGCTTGCTTAGTGTTGCAGCCGTAAACATTCGGTGATCAACTTGTAAGTTGCAGTAGTAAGTGAATCACATTTTTAATAACTTGCAGAGCATCCATTATGTAGCCAGTTCGTTTTGGGTTTCGTTTTTAAACTCACTGTGTATGGTATCCTGTATGGGAATACAGTTTTGTATGGTTTCTCTTCATAAAGGAATAACACCAAAGGACAGCAGATTAACTTCCTGTGCTTCACCATCCAGAGAAACAGAATAATAAACCCATGCCAAACTTTCAAGCATTGTGCTCTCACTTGGAAAGAAAAGCCACATTATAAAATCAATGCAGTTTTCTTCCCTGTTGGGTTTGGATTTCTCTGTTTAGGTCACAGCATAGGCTTAAACTCCACCCCTTTCTGCTTTAGAGCTGGTATTAATGCATTTTTGTCGTTGTTGTCTTAACACACAATTATATTTTGCTCATGGATCTTGTAAAAAGTAGTCCTGAAAATAGAACTCACGCTTAATGGGCTTTATCATCCTGAACAAATTATTCTAGCCTCTCCCCTATCCTGTTAACTATTGTTTTAAGATGGCTTTACAGCAAGTTTTCTCCTTCATCTGCAGCTATCCATGTCTGCTGATAAAATCTTATTCGCCAGGGTGAACTTGCACAAGTCCTGAGCTCTGGTTTCCTGGATATATCTGTCTGTAATTTAATATTGTTAAATGCATTATGTTGTGGTCTGGGCAATACAGGAAAATTTGATTAGCAGGCCAGTAAAGTTAACGCACTGTTCCCCTCCCAAGAGGCTTTTTTTTTTTTACTCTGAGCCAAAGCCGTTCCTTCTCCAATAGCACCTTGTTTATTTTGTTGCTTTTGTCGCTTGTTGTTTTTAAAGAGTAATTTGATCCTATGCATGCTTACTTATTTAGAAGTAAGTTCCACTGAACACAATGGGGCTTACTCCCACCCAAAACAATTGTTCATTGGTTTGCAGTCTTAGCTTCATAGGGCTAAAGAAAACTGGTCACTGAAGGGCTGTCCTTTGCTATCCATTGATTAAATCAGGGGCGGGGAACCTCTTTCAGCCAGAGGGGCGAATTCAATTTCAGAGAAGCTCTTGGTGGAGGAGGAGTTGCATTCCAAGGGTGGGTGGGGCCAAAGGCAAAAAGGGTGGGGCCAAATACCAAGGATATTTTAGCTAAAAGCTCTTATTGCCAGTAACTAAAGACTTAGGAGTGGCATTTCAGCCTTTTAGAATGGGGTGGCAGGGAAACAGTGCAAAAGCTGGGAAACCACCAAATGATCCGCAGTAAGGGGAAAGGGTCTGTGGTCAGGAAAAGGGATTTGGCCCTGTGGGGACCCTAGGAGGGCCAGATTTGGCCCACAGGCTGAAGTTCCCCACCCCTGGAATAAATCAGCCCCCCACAAAAAAACGGAAGTGGAAAGTCTAGCCATCTAATCCAAGCAGCTACGCCAAGATCCAGAGTAAACATCACACCTGTGCCATCTGATACAAAGCATGTTCACTCAGAACTAAGCCCTACACTTCTATGGACACTCAGCCAGGACTAAGCTTCATGGGAGATGATAAGACTTACTTCCAGGCAAATATGCATAGGCTTGTACTGTGAGATTTGGATTTCAGCTGTAAAAGGTGTGTTCTGCAATTCCACCATCTCATTTCCCGATCTTCCATCATCTAACTTCATTGACAGAGCTTCATGAAGGCAAGTGGCCAGGCTAAACCTCTCCCCACCAGCCTGCCATCTCCAAAACTTAATGAGAAGTAAATTAATGCCCCTCCCTCCTCCTCCACTCATCTTTGTGCATTGCCCAAAAAGCATATTTAAATCAAAGCCTGCCTGTGTGTGATCTGAGGACACCCACAGAGTGTTTTTATCATGTTCCTATAGCCAGAGGGCCACTGGAAATCAGTGCAGCATTCCTATACACGCATGTTGTCCTAGCCTAGGTTGTGTGGTAAAACCTTCTTGATGAAGATCGCTCACGGAGGTCTCATGCAAATAGCCTGCTTACATATTTGCTCAATAGCAAAGTACTTCCTAGAAAGACTTCGGACATCCCTGTAGTTTCTTCGGAAATTATTTCAATAGACAGGTTATTAGTCTTACAGTTTGGGATGCTGCATCCTATTTTTGCCAAACCTAACTACTGTGATGATCTGGTAATTTGTCATATATACTCCTCAGAATAATTGCTTACAAAGTCTTGCTAAATTTAGTATTTGGAGAAAGTAGGGTAAAATAATATGGCTTTGATCTGCTGTAATGCGAAAAGTCTGCTCAATTTATTTTATTTATTTATTTATTACATTTGTATACCGCCCCATAGCCGAAGCTCTCTGGGCGGTTTACATAGGATTAAAAACAATTAAAAACAATATACAAAAATTAAAACAGCAAAAACATACAACATACACACAATCTGTACATTTAAAAACCACTACAACACTTCAAAAAACTACAAAAACAAAACAAAACAAACCCAGGCTCCTCAGATATTGCCAAATGCCTGAGAGAAGAGGAAAGTCTTGACCTGGCGCCGAAAAGATAACAATGTTGGCGCCACGCGGGCCTCGTCGGGGAGATCGTTCCACAATTGGGGAGCCACCACAGAGAAGGGACAATCAATGGGACTTCCCTGTCCTCTTTTCTCTCTGCAGCCCTGTGGGTCATATCTGGGGGCCACGCAGGGCAAATCCATTCCACTAGCGGTTTCACTTCCAGCACAACATCATTGGATCCAGCTCTGGTATTTTTGTTTTGTTTTTAAATCCAGATGCCCCTGAAAGAAAATATTCTTATGAGCAAGGCTTTGGGGTGGGGGGAAAGAGAATGTATTAATGGGAACATTGAAAGTTTGTGGGAAATTTACACAAAATAGACAGACTGCATTTTCACATTTTCTCTGTGGTGTGAGAAGAACCACGGCATTGGCATTCCTTCTCATGTCTTTGATGAGAGTAGCTCAAGATCATTTTTTAAAAACCTTATTAAACTTAACACACACACACACACACACACACACAAATATTCAAAGGGTAAACTGAGATCATGTGAGAGGAGCCTTCTTCCTATCTTCCAAGGAGTTCAAAGAGGTATATTTTCTCCTCACAATAACCCTACCGGTTAGGCTGAGGGAGAGTGACTGGCTCCTGCGCTGCCCAGTAAGCTTCATGACTCAGTAAAGATTTGAACTTGGCCTCCCCAGTCCTAGTCTAACTCTCTAATCCAGCCTTCACCAACCTCGCACCCTCCAGATGTTTTTGACTTCAACTCCCACAAGCCACAGCCAGCATGACCAGTGGTCAAGAATCCTGGGAGTTGTCATCCAAGGCAGCTGGAGGGCACCAGGTTGTAGGAGGCTGCTCTAACCATTATACCACACTGTCACATTGTGGCTCCTCCCCAGCCCAGCAGCTGTGGCCTCTTCCAGAGCTGGCCTAAAACATTTCACTGGCTGAGGTGAAGGACAAAGCGGCCTTCTCCGTTCCCTGTACAGAAGCCAACCAGACTGGCAGTTGATTCTTACTTCAACACTGGTGAAAGGACAGCATCTTCCACCTCATTTAAGGGTACAAGGCTATCTCAGCTGGTGCCGAGGCAGACTGCGGGGCACACATGGCTCTGTCCTCCAAACCCCCTGCTGCTGCTAACTCACTGCTCAGCCTGGCATATGTTCACTACCCGCTGCTCTGACAAATCCTGCAAATCCAGCTGCAGCAGCAGAGCAGCGCACATGCGTGATGAGATCTGGCTGCTGGTGCGCCAGCTTGGCTCCGCGTGGGGCCTTTCCCAGCGGTGGTGTCAGTGACTCATTGAAAGAAAGAAAGCAAACATCGTACCACCTGGATGGCAGCTCAGCAGGATGGCAGGGGTCAGGGGAGCTCAGGGGGAATGGCTGGGAACTGACCACTGCCATGCTCTGACATCCACCACCCAGGTTGGCCACCTCACTCTGCCTCATGGTAGGGCTCGGTGGCTTCTGAGACTCCGCCTGTGGTTCAGGAAGGAGCGCAGTGCTATAACAGCTTCCATACTGCCAAGGTAGTATAAGCAGCTATTCTTACTTCTGTACACCACCAACTGCCGGTCTGACAAGGATATTCTGTCCAAGGCTGTTTCGTCTCTCAAAATCATCAGGAGCTGCTCAAAATACCGAGGGGAAAAAACTTTCAGCCCCACCCCAATTGTTGATTTTTTATGCCTTGGAAAATCCCTCGACCAAAACAGTTTTTGGGAATGGCAAAACACTTAACATAAACTGATTGAGTATTTAATTTGCAAGCAATTAATGAAGCGGGGTGGGGGAGAGAAGCCAGTTCTAGAAAGAGCTGTTCTTTCATGCGTAGTCTCAAGAATAAACTGTGGGAATCAGTGCCAAGCTCCCTGCATAATGCTTCAAGCAATAAGCAACTTTGCTCCAGCGAATGCAACAGGGCACTGTTGAACCCGGGAGAAGGGGAAGGGTTTCTTCCTGTCCTTTTTCCACCACCTAGAATACCCCAGCCAAGTTGCTGGAGAGATCACAATGAAAAACTTCCTCTCATTGTGCTAGAGGATTCTTGACATATTCCCACCAGGTTTGCAATCCTGTGTGCACTCACTTGGGAGAAAGTTCCACTGAACTCAGTGGGATTTACTTCCAAAACAAATATGCCTAAGTTTTAGCTGTCAGTTGACCATATTTTGAACTGCCTCAAGCACTGCATTTTAAAGACACCGGATGACTAATACAAGCCACTCCCATGTTTGTAGAGTATGGCAGCCATCTTGCCTCAATGAGTAATGCACACAACCACTGCCAAGACAGACTGGTGATCTGTAAACTCTTCTGCTCATAAGGATTGTCCCAGCTCTTTCTAGGGTAATATGTGAGGCAGCCCTCATCATAGGGAGCCATCCTAAGGGAGGATTGCAGTCCTTGAAACATTATAGTTCACAATCTTTTGCACTTTAATGTTTTCTCATGTTGGGCCACTGGGTCTATTTCTGACTATTTGGTGACACACCTGGGGTCTCAAACTATGGATTCTGGAATTAATGCTGGATAAATCTGGATTTCCCTTGGATTAAAGCAGGGGTGGGCAATTTGTAAGCCAAAATATCTGGAGAGTCACAGCTCCCATCAGCTCTAGCCAGCATAGCCAATGGTGAGGGATTGTGGGAATTGTAGGCCAAAACATCTGGAGGGCCATAACTTGTTCACCTCTGGATTAAAGGGTTACACAGAGCATTCTCTGTTTAATGTCCTTGTACCTGTAACTATGAATTCACTAGATACCTGTTTTTTTTCAATACCATTGAACAATGTTATGAGCACCCATTTCTTACAATGGTACTGGTGAATTATTTGTTTGTTTAAAGCCCCTTTTATCCTACTGTTCAACCAAAAGCACTCCCAGAGTGGCTTACATATAATCACTCACTGCCTTCAGGCTTACAGTCAGATCGACGTGATACGAAAGGGAAAAGGGATGGTGAGGGAAGAAGAAAACAGCAGACTCTGACACCAGTTCTTGCAAGTACAACAGTAGCTGTTATAATGACAGGCAAAAATGGAAACAGTTCAGGGAGAGAAGGTGCCTGATGTAGCTAGTTTCTCAGCCGAGCTGATAGGTGTGGTCCTGCTTCCTATCACCTTCTGTTTAGCCTGCTAGAATAGCTACTGCCCCGGTGACAGCTGCTGATGAGCTAGTTTTTCAACAGCTTTGATGGAATGGTCCTGCTTTCAAACTTTTCTAGGTGTAGATTAATCACTACTTACAATATTAATCTTTTAACATGGTTTTTGCAGTCACCATGTAGCACTTTTTTCTTGTATAACTCAGGTCCGGCCAGGCAGATTGCCAGATTATTATCATAATCATTACTATTATTAGAGCATTTGAAACATTTCCTTTATATTATCTCTGTAATCCTTACAACAACCCTATGTTAGGTCAGTATTATCATCTCTGCGTTACAAATCAGAGGAATAGGACTCAAGCTGAGCAATGATGGCTTTTGCTGAAGTCAACTAATGAGTTCATGAAAGAACCAAGTTTTGACTCTTTTGCGTTTTGTGTTTGCTTTTCTCTTTTTTTAAAAAAAAGGGAGAGGCGGGGAAGGGGAACCCTTTCGCCATATAATTGAAGAGAGTGAAAACGCAGTGGTGTGTATGAGGCAGTGTAACAAATAAGGAAATGAGTAAAACATTCAAATTCAATTTTTCCACCTACATCAAGAATCTATTATATAAGATTTCACCCTCCACCATTTGCAGACATGCAGGCTACTAAGTAGTCCAAAGTTATCAAAAGCATGAGCATTGAAAGACATGTTTGTATTGTGTGCATCCTCCTGCTGCCCAGTGGATGATGTTCCATTTTCTACATCAATGCTCACACACAAGACCCATTCATTGTAGCTTATCCTAGAGTATAATCACATGGATACACAATTTCCAGATCAGTAGAGTGACATAAACAAGTATATTCCTATGCGTTCATGGATCGTTTTCTTCTAGTATGCATAGTTTGTAGAGGATGCACATGTAAAAATTCCCCGCACAGAACATGCAGATGCAATTGATCTACCAAATAACCAATGTTTGCTTTATTTGCATAGAAAAGTGAAAATATGTGAGAGGTTCCGTTGATGCTATTTTATGTTCACTACATGCTATTTATGGACCGCTTGTTAATTCTTGAATGCTTTCTTACGTTTTATCCCACTTTTGCCCACAAGGAGCGTAGGGCAGCATGCATGATGTATGTGTGGTCCCCTCCACAAGGATTCGCTTTTGCACCTGGTTAAGTGATTATGCGCTTCATCGCTGAAGCGCATTTACGCCTAATACCTCTGCACGAGAGGCAGGCAGGGAGAGGGGAGGGGAGGGGGGAGGTAGGGCAGGCGGGCGGGCGCCTGTCTCTTTAAGGCAGGTCCCTGCGAGTTGTTATGCTGGAGAGCGAAGGAACTGACGGGGCGATTGAATGAAACGGAGCAAGGGGGGGGGGGAACAGGGCAAGAAAAAGGGAAAAGGGAGCTGGAAGATGGAGCCCGGTAGGAGCGGAGCCAGGAGCCGAGTGGGGGAGGCAGCAGCAGCAGCAGCAGCACTCGGGAGGCAGGGCGCACGGGGGGGGGGGGGGGAACAGGGCAAGAAAAAGGGAAAAGGGAGCTGGAAGATGGAGCCGGGTAGGAGCGGAGCCAGGAGCCGAGCAGGGGAGCCAGCAGCAGCAGCAGCAGCACTCGGGAGGCAGGGCGCTGGCTTCACATCCCGCCGCAAAATAAAACTCGCTATTTAACGCGCATTCGATAATGCGCACAATCGGAGGGATAGCGCGCCTCTACGCCCGATTTGCGCTCCCTCCTTGTAGAGGTAAATTTTTTAAAGCGCCTTGAAAGAGCTTTAAACCTCTCTTGTAGAGGCAGCCTGTGTGTCCACCATCCTGGGATATAGTCTAACCCACCCTGATTAAACCAGCCTTCCCCAATCTGGAGCCTTCCAGATGTTTTATACTTTAACTCCATCAGCCCCAGCCAGCAGGGCCAATGGTGAGGAATCTTGGGAGTTATAGTTCAAAATATCTGGAGGGCATCAGGCTGGAGAAGGTGGTTTAGGTGGAAAGACAAGGACTGGTCCCAGCTCTGCTTCGTGGCTGTGTAGAGAATTGAATCAGAAGTTGGAGGGCACCTTAAGTAGGTTATCGAGTCTGACTTCTTGCTCGATGCAACGTATCCAAAGCTAGAGCATATCTAACAGCTTTTCCCAGCATACACTTCACTGGCTCTATGCACCATGAATAGAGGTTTGTTGATAGCCATTCACCTGGTTGCCTGTGAGTTTAGTCTCCAGGTAACGTGGTAGCAAAGCTTTTGTAAACTGGAAAAGAGTTGGTTCTTTACTTCTTTCGGGATGCTGATGCGTCCCAAATGACTTGGGTAGGTATGTGTGGGCAAGCAGGCAGCAGGCAAGTAACTCTTAACAGCTTATTTGCACGCCTGCCCATTTTGATCCTCAAAAACGGGTAGGAGATTTGGAAGATGTGTGGAGAGGAGCTCCAGACGGAAAGAGAGCAAGGTGGAGTCCTTGGATTTAACCGTAAATGAGGGTGAGTAACCTGTGGCCCTCCAGATGTTTTGGCCTACTACTCCCATCATCCCTCACCATTGGGTATGCTGGCTTGGGCTGATGGGAGTTGTAGGCCACACACAAGTTGCCCACCCCTGTTTTAAAGAGTATTGATGAGACAGGCTTCAAACACATGTTGTAGATCAATGGCAGTGCCTTTCCTGGTTATGTTCTAGAGCAGGACGGACAACCTGCAGCCCTCGGCCAAATTTCAAAAGCCCTCTGCAAGCAATCCATTCAGTCCTCTGGCAAAAGCAATCTGCCCCTTCCCAAGTAGCCTTCTAGGTGGGAAGGGAGAGAGGGTGTGGTGTATGGCAGGGAGAAGGGGAGGAGAGAGAAAACAGGGGGGGAGGGGGGGAAAAGAGAAAGGAGATGGCCCGGATCAATGCCAGCATATGACCCCTAACATAAAAAACGATTGCCCACCCTGCTGCAGAGTAAATGGGCAGCATTACACCCCTCCACTGTAAACATTTGTGTAAAGGATGTCTGTGAAAAAAAAACCTGGCTTAGTGTTATAGCTTGCAGTACAGCCATTTGCTGGTTAAAGCCGGGCTGCTGTCTAGTTCTAAATACTGTTTGCTCTCGAGGGAATGCCAGCCCAAACTTTTGAGGACCAATCAGGTCCGTCCCGAAGTGGAGCTCTGTTGAGAAAAAAAAAATGCTGGTAAAACCCGACACACTTTTTGAAAAAGAAATCGGATCAACCGTTCGCATTCCATCCCCTTTTTTAGCAATGGTCTGGATTCTACAAAATCTAAATTGGAATCGAGTGTACAAGACATGCCGCTAACTTTTAAACAGGCTGCAACTTTGAGAGGGCGAGGAAAGCTGCTAAGATTTCACCAAGTTTAATGCAGGTGTGCGTGTGCGAATTTGTTTGCATGTTAAGTATCTCTTGCACCATCCGATGACAATACTTTAAGTATATCAAGTGGGGCTGGATGGAAAACATTTGGCAGAGCTCACTCGCTAACCTCCTGCCCTTTCCCTCTGGGAGGAAAAGACTCCACCCTTGCTTCTCATTGTTCTCCTCATCCTGACATTTCAGTATTAGAAAGCCAGCAGGAAAAGTTCCTGGCACAATCAGGACTTCTGGAGTCTACTTTGTTGCATTTTGTCTTAAGAGCAAACTAAAAAGTAGGGATGTGCACTGACCCCCCGGATCGGATCGGATAGCGGATCGGAATCGGACCTGGGGGGTCGGATCGGATCGGATCGGAGGCTGGTCGGATCGGATCGGACCAGATGTCCGATCCGGATCGGACGCCATTTTGAATGCTTTTTCCCATAGCCAAGTATTGTTTTACAAAAACGCCTATAACTTTTTCATTTTTAAAGATAGAAGGATGAAACTTGGGCACATTGTAGACTGGTTAGGGGTAGTTATCTGTGAGAAATTTCAGAAAGATTGGTGCATGCATTTTGTGGCAATTAATTTTTTAATAAATACCCAGGAATGCCTATAACTTTGTCATTTTTAAAGTTACACACATGAAACTTTGCCACATTGTAGGGGGTACCTTGGGACCTATGTGTGTGAAATTTCAGAAACGTAGGTGCTTGTCTTGTGTGGCAATTAATTTTTAGAAAAATGGGTAGTAGTGGGGTAAATACAGTTACGCCTCCCATTTTTTTATTTTTGAAGATACAAACAGGAAACTTGGGCACATTACAGGTACCACTTGCCTTGATATGTGTGTGAAATTTCAGAAACATTGGAGCTTTCCTTGTGTGGCAATTAATTTTTGAAACAATGAGGAAAGAAACACCTATAACTTTGTCATTTTTAAAGTTACACACATGAAACTTTGCCACATTGTAGGTGGTACCTTGGGACCCATGTGTGTGAAATTTCAGAAACATAGGTGCTTGCCTTGTGTGGCAATTAATTTTTTAATAAATACCCAGGAATGCCTATAACTTTGTCATTTTTAAAGTTACACACATGAAACTTTGCCACATTGTAGGCGGTACCTTGGGACCTATGTGTGTGAAATTTCGGAAACGTAGGTGCTTGCCTTGTGTGGCAATTAATTTTAGAAAAATGGGTAGTGGTGGGGTAAATACAGTTACGCCTCCCACTTTTTTATTTTTGAAGATACAAACAGGAAACATGGGCACATTACAGGTACCACTTGGCTTGATATGTGTGTGAAATTTCAGAAACATTGGAGCTTTCCTTGTGTGGCAATTAATTTTTGAAACAATGAGGAAAGAAACACCTATAACTTTGTCATTTTTAAAGTTACACACATGAAACTTTGCCACATTGTAGGTGGTACCTTGGGACCCATGTGTGTGAAATTTCAGAAACATAGGTGCTTGCCTTGTGTGGCAATTAATTTTTTAATAAATACCCAGGAATGCCTATAACTTTGTCATTTTTAAAGTTACACACATGAAACTTTGCCACATTGTAGGCGGTACCTTGGGACCTATGTGTGTGAAATTTCGGAAACGTAGGTGCTTGCCTTGTGTGGCAATTAATTTTAGAAAAATGGGTAGTGGTGGGGTAAATACAGTTACGCCTCCCACTTTTTTATTTTTGAAGATACAAACAGGAAACATGGGCACATTACAGGTACCACTTGGCTTGATATGTGTGTAAAATTTCAGACAGCTGGGTCCAGGCATGTGGTGGCAAGGTATTTTTGAAACAATGAGGAAAGAAACGCCTATAACTTTTTTATTTTAAAAGTTAGAAGTCTGAACATTGCTCACTTTGTAGATGGGTTAGGGGTAGATATGTGTCAGAAATTTCAGAATTATAGGTCCAGGCATTTGATGGCTATGGAATTTTTAAATTACATGTTTCAAAAAAATTTCTACAGAGGCCAGGTCTTCCCCTCCCGCTTCCCGCGAAGAAAAGGAAACACTCTCTCGTCTCGATCCCTTTGATCCTTGCTAGTAGTATCCATTACAGGGCTCGTGTTTCCTTTCCTACTTTCACTTTTCAAGCAGAACGGCTGAGCCTAGCTGAGTTTTGCAGCCATGCGTGCAAGGAAGGATCACTCTGGTCTCGATCCCTTTGATCCTTGGTAGTATCCATTACAGGGCTCGTGTCTGCTTGAGTACAAAGTGAAATGACAAAGTTATAGGCATTCCTGGGTATTTATTAAAAAATTAATTGCCACACAAGGCAAGCACCTACGTTTCCGAAATTTCACACACATGGGTCCCAAGGTACCACCTACAATGTGGCAAAGTTTCATGTGTGTAACTTTAAAAATGACAAAGTTATAGGTGTTTCTTTCCTCATTGTTTCAAAAATTAATTGCCACACAAGGAAAGCTCCAATGTTTCTGAAATTTCACACACATATCAAGGCAAGTGGTACCTGTAATGTGCCCAAGTTTCCTGTTTGTATCTTCAAAAATAAAAAAATGGGAGGCGTAACTGTATTTACCCCACTACTACCCATTTTTCTAAAAATTAATTGCCACACAAGACAAGCACCTACGTTTCTGAAATTTCACACACATAGGTCCCAAGGTACCCCCTACAATGTGGCAAAGTTTCATGTGTGTAACTTTAAAAATGACAAAGTTATAGGCATTCCTGGGTATTTATTAAAAAATTAATTGCCACAAAATGCATGCACCAATCTTTCTGAAATTTCTCACAGATAACTACCCCTAACCAGTCTACAATGTGCCCAAGTTTCATCCTTCTATCTTTAAAAATGAAAAAGTTATAGGCGTTTTTGTAAAACAATACTTGGCTATGGGAAAAAGCATTCAAAATGGCGTCCGATCCGGATCGGACCTCATCGGATCGGATCGGATCGGATCGGAGGTTGTCCGGATCGGATCGGATTTTCCCGATTTTGGGTCGGATCGGATTCGGATCGTGGATCGGATCCGATCCGATGCACACCCCTACTAAAAAGCTCTCCATGTCTCTGCTATATTAAAAAAGATACTCTGCACAGACCCATCTTCCTCAATCTAGCACTCTCCAGATGTTTGGACTCCCATTCCCATCATGTCTCACCATTGGCCATACTGTCTGGGAATGATGGGAGTTGTAGTCCAAATCATCTGGAAGATACCAGGTTGGGAAAGGTTGGCATAGACTTTTGAAAACAAAGAAACCTAGGAAAAGCAGCCCAATCTAATGCACCTTTGCCTGGAAGCAAGCCGCATTAAGTTCAGTGAGAGTTAAATATCGCTGTAAGCGTGCATAGGACGGCAGCCAAGGGTTTATTGGATTGGAACTGAAAATGCTTTGGAAAGGCCGAGATAATTATATTTTTCCCCAGTGTATTCACAGAAATCCCCAAGTCCTATCCTCTGATTCTTATACGTTGCATATAGGCAGTGGCACTTGATCTGTATATTGTTCTCACTGCACTATGGTGTTCCTGCTGAATTTGGATGTTTTTGCAACATTAGGTTTCACAGGACAAGTTTGGAGAAAAAGTATGGGATGGATAAGACAGGGACCAGAGGCTGTGGGAATGAACAAGGCTCCCTGAGGGTTGTATAAGTTATTTTTCTCTTGCCAGTAAAGCAACTGCCCAGGCCCTCTTTAGCCATTAGTAGCCCCCCCTCTTCCCCCAGGATGTCTCTGTTCTTGAGGCCTAGGAACGAACATAAGCTGAAATGTTTTGAGAATATTTTGGTTTTAGACACAACAAGTTGTCAGAAAGAAAAACCCGCTAGGGTTGGCAACATTTCAGCACCAACGTGCCTCGCTTCACCCGAAGCGGAGTCGGGGCAAATCAATTCACAACAAAGCTGAGAAGAGATGCAACTGTCACGATTGTGCCCACCGCAGTATGAAACAGGTGCACGTCGTGTGAACATAGCAGTCGAGAAATGGTTCTCAGCCGCTTTTGAATACAGTAGCTGAGATTACTGAAATGGCAGAGCAGACGCATTTCTCTATTGGGATTTTAACACCATTCCATTCTGGATTGCTTAGAAATGTGCCAGAAGGCTGCCATTCAGATTTTTTTTTTTAAGGCTGAAAGTCCACAGATGGGGGGAAGCAACTGAAGAAATGCAAAATAAGGGATATATTACTATGCAAAAGAAATGGCAAAGTCCTGGGATCTTCAAGTTACAGGAGATGGATGACAAAAGGTGCCAGGGATATAAGGAAATACTTTATAGGCAATTTTTAAACTGATATTTCAATCAGGAACTCTAAGCCATATCTAGCAGTTGACAAGATTCCTTACTGGTCTCAAAAACTCCAGATAATATAGACTCATTTTGATGACAGGAGGGATATTAAGAAAAAAAAAACTTGATTCAGATTTCTTTGTTTAGTTTTAGGGTGTGCATCTCCCTGCTTCCAATCTTCCTGGGCATGTAGGAATGAGACCGTGACCATAGTTTGGATCTTATCAGAAGTCTGCCATGAAAGGGGAGGAGTACAAATTTCCTTGTCACTTGGCAGGACAATAGAGCTTATTGAGTGGTTAGATACCCTCTGTGCAAAGTTAGTCACCACTGGATAAATGGGCATCTGTACTGAGCTCATAAGAATACCCATGCTGGATCAGACCAAGGGTCCATCTAGTCCAGCACTCTGTTCACACAGTGGCCAACCCAGGACACGATGCAACAGCACCTTCCCACCCTTGTTCCCCAGCAACTGGTGCACACAGGCTTACTGCCTCGGATACAGGAGGTAGCACATAACCATCAGGGGTAGTAGCCATTGATAGCCTTCTCCTCCAGGAATTTATCCAACCCCCTTTTAAAGGCATTCAAATTGGTGGCCATCACCAAATCTTGAGGTAGTGAATTCCATAGTTTAACTACACTGTGTGAAGAAGTACTCCTGTCACTGGGAGATGTAGAATCACAAACCCGTTCCTGAAGAGGTTTTTTGGTGTTCACTGACTGGTAGCCTAAAATCCCAGGAAAATGCTACTGAACAGTAATATCATTCCCAAACAGCCGATTGATATGAGAGAAGGCGTGAAGAAGGCCATGCTGCTTCCAGGGCTGAATAGCTGAACAATTTCCATATTCTGGACAACATCCTAAACCAACTTCCTCAAACTGGGGCCCTCCAGATGTTTTAGACCACAACTCCCAGCATTCCTGACCATTAGCCATGCTGGCTGGGTCTGATGGGAGTTGAAGTCCAAAACATCTGAAAGGGACCAGGTTGGGGAGAGATGATCTGAAACTTGGAACAAAGAATTCTAGCTATTTGGAATTGATCTTTCACTCACCAGCATATTGCCACTGGAACAGACATTACTTTAAATCTGTGTCTAGCAGCTGTCTTCTTCTGTTTTTTCCATTTTTACCCCAGAGTAGGTGCAGGGGGTCCCATCCACATCTTAAATTGAAACAAATATATATATTATTATTTTTATTACATTTATATCCTACTTTTTCCTCCAAGGAGCCCAAGGGGGCATGCATGATCCTCCTCTCTATATCTAGAAAGAAGGAAGGAAGGAAGGAAGGAAGGAAGGAAGAGAACAGATGAAAAGAAAGAAAGAAAGAAAGAAAGAAAGAAAGAAAGAAAGAGAAAGATATAGTGGCTAGATACAGATTTAAAGTCTTGGCCCTTAAGGTCTATTTTATGTGAGACGCAGGGTTACAAAGAGAACTTACTCATGCAGAGTAAGGCACCTTGTTTATAAGGGCTTCTTCATTCGCCCACATTCTAGGGTGCCTCTACAAGAGCGATTTAAAGCTCTTTCAAGGTGCTTTAAAATTTTTACCTCTACAAGAGCGGAGTGCAAATCAGGAGCTGAGGCGCATTTTCTGTCCGATTATGCGCATTATCGAATGCGCGTTAAATAGCGACTTTTAATTTACCGCGGCAGTTAAAGCGCCTTACGACCATGTGAACAAGTGATTCTCCACATTAAACACCTTTAAAGCGCATTTCATACAACCGGTAAGGCAACCAGTTATGCGCTTAACCGCCTCCCGCGTGTAGTGATTTACCGTAAAAGCGCTTGCGAGAAGATGCGCATAATCGGACAACCAAGCATCAAACCGAATTCTTGTAAAGGGGACCCTAGTCACTTTGGTGCCACTTCCCCACAGCAGAATAGCCCTGGCATGTGCACACTGCACACGAAGGGGCTGGGTCACGGATAAGACTTTGCCGCGCACCTCACGTCTTACATATCTCTCAGCCCAAAGACACTGTCGAGATTATGGGAGCGGCTGAGGTATTCAATCCTGGAGGCCGCACGGCTTCCTCTGCCAAGCACGGCTATGTCGAGGGATCAGAATTGCCGCGCCCTAGAACAGATCATAAACACTGCCATGATGTTCTGGGCTCCCTTTTTTCTTCTTCTTTTCATCCACAAAAGCCCTTTCCAAACAAAAGCCCTTTCAGTGATCTCTTATATGAGCTTGATAAAGGAAAGACCTATTAAATTGTTTTAGCCGCCGCCCCCCCCAGTTTAAATAAGAAGGGGAGGAAAGCATTGTGCAGAGAATGAAAAGCTGAATAACAAAACAGAGCACCACCGAGGTGTAGTTTTGTTCAGTAAAGAGACTTTTAAAGTCCCTGAGAAACAAGCAAGTTTTCCCCTCCCTGAACAATGTTAACCTCTGGTTTTCTTAGTAGTCAAAGAACATGCGTGTGGTGTAGTGTGAAGTTTCAGTTTAAGCTCTCGGTTTACAAAACAACAAATACAGATTAAATGTGATACTCTGTGTTCCTCATGAAGATCTTGCCTACCCCTTACCGCATACAAGTGGATGTGAAAATAAATGCAAGTATTTTTAGGCTTCAGGTTGGGTTAGAATTAGTTCAAGCAATCAGTGATTGCGAGGTCATGTGAGGTGCATAGAAGAGAGGATGCGGGGTTATTTCCCACCCTTTGGGTGCTTGCTTCTGACAGTTAAGCGGCTTCTCAGCTGGATTTTACCGGTTATTAGACTCTATCAACTTCATCTCACTGGTAAGAAGAACTATTTTACCATTCGTGAGCTGCAGGCGTGTGGTAACGTCTATGGGAGAATGCGTGGGGGGAAATGGTTGCCTGCATCTGCCCAGATTTGAAACAGAGAGAGGTTCCAGAGTAGTTGACCCCACATACAAGAGTGTGATCTTCAGGTGCACCTGTCTATTGATGGCCATTTGTGGAAGATTTGGGTAGGAAAAGAGATTATGTATGTAGCCGGCGCCAAAATAATAGGGATCTCACCAAGCGGTGGACAAATGAGTTGTTTACCTTTTGCAGAGCAGTCACTGGCCGTTTCTACACAGGCCTTTTTTTGTGAGATAGTTCCGGGGTGGTCCCGGGGGTGGGGGGCACGTACACGGGTGGTCCCCGGGATAACAGATCCCTGGGGAAACCCAAATTTTCCTTGGTCCTGGGAAGTCCCCAGGACCGCGGGAGAAGTGGTCACCCGTCCCGGCTGCTGCCACGTTTACTCACGAGTAAGCAGGGCAGCAGAAATGGGCACAGAGCCACACCGCACGGCTCTGTGCCCATCAGGGGAGGGGGTGGCACCAGTTTCACCACCCCTGGGAGGGCAGGAGGGGCCGATCGCGTGCATTTTTTAAAAAAAACCTTACCTTTCATGCACGAGCATTCGTACGCAAAGCTCTGCCCGGGGAAAAAAAACAAAATGGTGGGTGTGACAGCCCGGGAGGAAGCCAGGTTGTAGCACTTTCATTTGGGTTAGAGCAACGAGCCCAGAAGCAGGTACTTCCGGGCTCGTCCCTCCCCCTCTACACCCGTACGGTGTAGAAAGGCCCACTGTGTGTGGTGGGGGGAGTGGACTTAGATGGGATAGGACTGGAATGAACTAGTAGGGTGGCTACTTATACCACTACAAATTGTAGAAATACATCGCCAAAAAAACGGGGGAAGGAGGACACAGATTTGCATAAAACTTGCATATGTTGGTTTCCCCATATAGATGCCAATTTAGAAACAAGTGTGATCATTTAAACAGAAATACAATTAATCTCATCATAGTGGGGAAGACTGTGACTACGTGACCTATGTGTCTGCTTGGTCTGTTGTCCAGTGCCCTGAGCTTGGTCCATTAGTAGGGTCACTGAGCTAAGCTAAGGTCAGACATAGAGGAGAAAGCCAAAAGACAAGCATGGTCTCAGGAAGAAGATATAGCTAGGCGTTTTTTATATATATTACCTATATTACACTGAGTTTACAACCTGTGATGCTCAGCAGCGGGAAGACCGGAACTGGAGGCTAATGTAGCCTAGTCTACAGAGGGGCCCAGACACAGCTGCATACAGTTGACCCAGTCCTTCAGGCTTCCTGCTCCTGAGAAATGCCCTCCTTATGAAGAACATTACTACTTCTGAGGAGCCCTCTTACTCCTTAGGAGTCTAGTTTCTTTGGGCCTTCAGGTGTGCACTTCACTGATAGCTAGCAGCCTCTGCCTGCACCTTTTGGTGTTGATTCTCTCTAGGGCTGTGCAAACACTCAACCTCCTCCTTTGACTCCACAGACAAGGTAGGTTCATCAGAAGCCCTGTTTGTGAGTGCCTCAAGGACCACTGTTGCCTATGGGCCTGGTGTAGCCTCTGGGGGGGTGCCTGCGGGAGTACTGGATTGGGGTAGGCAGTGTCTCAGAGGGTATTCAGCCTTGGAAACTTCATCAGGGAAGGAAATCTCCTGTTCTGGGCTGAGGTCATGCATGACTTCTAGGTACTAAGTATTGATGGATTCAAGCCCCCTCCTCTTCCTTTCTAATGGTTCTTTATCTTTAAACTGGGATTGGGCTGGACAGCTTTTCAGATAGATGACACCTTCAAGTAGAGGCCTGTCCTCTGTATAGTAGGACATGTAGCAACCCTATATAATAGAAATGCAGGAGTTGATATGGATTGGGTCATTTTTATGAGTATGAGTCTAGGGGTGGTGAGAATAGCCATATTGCATGGAGAGGGTCATATTGCATGCATGGTCTTCAAGACACACAAGTCCCTTGGTTGGATCCCAAAGTCTCATTCCATCAACAGAAGGATACCGCTTGTGGAAAGGGACTTCCCCATCTTGCCCTCCCCACTAGAACCCCCTGCGTCCTTCAAATCTGGTCTGGAGGGGCAGAGCCATGAAGTGCTGCAGCAGAGAGAAGAGGGTGGGGAAATCCCGTTCTGCAAATTATAGCCTTCTGCTGGTGGAACAATCATTCTGGATCCATCCCCCCCACCCCCCGTGTGGTCCAATCCACAACCCTCCCTGAACTCCCCACTACAGGGCAAAACAATAAATACTTGAGACTCGCATTGTAAATTCTAGTCTGCTCCCAGCTTGTTAAGCTCAATTTCTCCACAAGGCACACGGCACAGTCAAGACAGGTTTTGAAAACGTAACGTTTGGTTTTTTAAAAAATAATAATAATAAAAAATAATAAGTGCAAACTCTGAAAGCCTTTCATTTTCCTCTGCCTTAGATTTGACCGTGCTGTTTCTGCTTGGCTTTTGTTTCTTTCTAATACGGCTACAGGAGTTGTTATAAATGCAAGTGGCACAGAAAAACCTTAACAAAACACAGAAATGACTGTTTGCAAAGCCTTATTAAGCGTTGGCATTGTTCCTTTCTGCTTTGTTGGAACCACATGACCTGCATGATTTTTGCCGACTTGGGTTCAGACCACACGGCGTTCTGACAGTCATGTTGCCATCCAAAGGGGAAGTACTGTCAGATTTTATTTTTATTTTTAAAAAGCAACAACAATGTGCGGCTTAATAGCATGTGGGGAAGAGAAAAAAAATCCCATTAAATTAGAGGTAGAGGTCAGTGAATTGGTATTCAATACCATTGCAGACATGGCTGTTAGTACATATTTGATCTTAAAACGAAAAGAGCAGGGAGGAGGGGGAAAAAATCCAAGAAATTTGATTGTTTGATTGCGTTTTGTGCTGCTTGGACCAGAATAAAAAGAGATTGACAAAACACCTGCATGCTCAAAAATCAAAACAAAACGAGTTAGAAAGTTAAAGGTGCAGAAAATGATAATGGCTTCTTAAAGAAACCAATGAACCAGTTTATGAGACCATTAGAGCTTATGTCTTGGTAAACCATTTCAGACCTCCAATCACAACCCTATCATACATCTGTACCCTTGGAATGGAAACTAACCTTCTTGCTGAGATGTTAGCGTTCCACATATGCGGAGGGGGTTTTCTTTATATGGGAGATGATATCAAAGAAGTTGATCCACAAGTGCACTATATAATGGGAGAGGACTGTACCATGTGCCAGGACCACTTTGCATTTCGATCTTTAAGGTGCTGTCAGGACTCTTCCTTTTAAAACCAATACGCTTATTCAAATATACCTCTAATACAAAACTAGAATAGTTTTCTATTATAAAAACACCCTGTACTAAAACTTGAAAACGGAAATGAATTTTCCACACTTCTTGCTTCATTACTACGTTCTATTTGTACATATCTATTTGCATTCCAGTCTTTCGGATGCGCCATCTGACGCACCATCGTATGCAAATGGGAAACGTCTTCTTGGTCCTTGTATTCTGTCTGTTCTGGTCCTGTTGTGCCCTGATAGATCATTCTGCAATGGTTACAGTGCTGGTAGAATGTCATGTATATGGGTCATCCCCAAGTGTACCACATCCTCCATCTTCCCTGTCACCAACGTACCCATTGTACCACTGTTAATGCCAAGGGTGCAAAATGACTTTACGGCTAAGGGCCAGATTCCGTTTTGGAAAAGCTTTCAGGGGCCACATTCCAGTGGTGGGTGGGATTAAATTACCAACAGGTTTTGCCTTGAAGCTCTTACTGTGAGTAACTAAGCCTAAGGAGATGCACATCCTCCTTTTAGAGTGGTGGAAAACTGCATCAAAGCCAGGCAACCGCCGTTTGGTAGGTGGATGGGGGAAGAAGCATGGCCCTCACCCAGGGACCATACGATTTTTCAGTTAGCCACTGTTAGCAATTACAGCCAAGTCGAACCTCCATGGTTAGAGGCAGTGTACTTCTAAATAACAGACAATAGGGGCAACCAACATTTAGTTAGCTATTGTCTTCAGTCCCTGCTTGGAAGTTTCTTAGAAGCATCTGGCTGGCCACAAGGTGCTGGATAAGATGGCCTTAGGCCCAATCCAGCATGAATTTTCTTAAGACACTTTTGCTGGTTCCATAACTTTTTTTAAATGAAGAAAGAAGTCCATTGCCAATGAACAGGCATTGATTTACACAATACAAAGCATTTCTCAGTATTCAGTTATTTGATCAAGTTGTGTGTCATGTGATTAATTAATTAATTTAAAACCATCTTGTCAGACGTGAAAGTCTGGCTTGTTGTTCCTCTGATTCATGCATGTCAAGAGAGAGTTTTGTCGAAGTAAAGAAAACTAATTTGTATTTAAGCCATAACCTAGATTGAGACTGCAGTCGTGCAGAGATTTAGCTAGGAGCAGGTTTCATTGAACTCAGTACCCCTTCTGAGGAGTCATACGTAAGATACATAACTCTACAAGGCACTGAGATAAAACTTGGAATGTAATAAAACGGGACATAAAATATTTCATTGCCTCAACTTCATGAGTACACCAAGAAGGGCAATAAGATGTAGGGTTTAAGCTGGAAGTATCCCAAAGTGTCCCTCCCAAAAGATGCCCTGGATACCTATCAATAATCATACCAAGCTCAAGAATGAATCTGAAAAGAACTACACAAAATGCTGCTGTCTTAGGGATTGAATTGGTGTTGTTTCGGGGCCACTTCTAATGATATATTTTGAACTTTGGTATGAATACCTGTGTACAAAAGACACATCTCGCTTTTGGTGTGAGCTAGGGTGTACTGATGTATCGATTACAGCTTTCCCCTTTAAAATACATAGCAGCACACTAGCTGATCCCAGTAACCCATGATGAAATTCCTCTTCTGGGTTCGGACGACATGCCACACATCAGAGAATGAACAACCCCTGGAACAAGCTACGTGTTGTCAGGGTGGCTTGTTCCAAAAAAAAAAAAAGCCACCCTGCTGAAAGTGGTCTGGTTTCAGATGACAGGACAACCCATCATGGCTAGTTATCCACAATGGTTTGTTGTGTCATGCAAACCCACTCAATGGCTGAATTCGGACGACACATTAAGCAACTGGGGGGGGGGGGGCAATCATCAGTTGTATTGACTATCATGTCATCTGAATGCTGCCATAGCCAATTCAGCGCTGATCCTAATCCACACCACGGTTGATTATTTATTACCATGTTGTGTGGGGAGTACCCCCTAGGTGAACAACTGTAAAGTTGTTTATTACCCCACCATTGACTATCGTGTTGTCTGAATACAGCCAAGGTTTGTTTTGGCCCTGAATGGGACAGAGGATGGCAAACTGGTCCTGAGCTCCACAGAACACAACATGTATCTCTTGATTTCAGAATGCTGTTCCCTTGAACATCATGAAACAAACCTCAGAACCGTATAGCGTATCCTTTTATTTTTGAAATTCTGATCTGGCATTTTCAGGGAGGTTAGCAAGATTTATCTAAAATGTCAAAACTGCTTAACCAAATGTGAGGTAGCAACTGCAGTATATCCTGAGATTTACCCAGGGGCAGCCATGCCAATTACCTTTCCTCCAAGAAACCATTTTGGCAAAGGGATCACGAAGAACTAACGGGTAACCGCTACGGTATATCTGCAGTATTTTGCAATCAGTTTCTCACCAGGGTTGAAACAATCGCAACTTTTCAGTTGGCATGTCCATCCTGTTCTATGTCTAAAGATACTTCCTCATCCCCTTCCCTAATAGTGTGAAGGCAAGTTTATCTCATGAGCATTATCTGGTTCCAAACGATAAAACGAAGTACATTACACAGTGACGTAAGCGTACGGGAATATGCAGATACTGCAAATGACAACAGAGGAGAGTGGGGAAGAGAAATAACTTCAGAAATATTGTTGCAAGTGCTAGATTTTTCTAGTCCTCCAAGGATGGCTATGTGTCCTACTTCACAGAGGACAGTCCTCTATGTGAAGAGCCATCAGAGGAATTCCTTTGTTTGAAGGCAACATCGGTTTCAGGAGTGCAGGACCTTTTTCAGGCCGAGGGCTGAATTCTATTTGGAAGAAGCTCTCAGGGGCTACATTCCCATGGTGGGCAGGGCCAAAGGTAGAAGGGGGCTGGATCAAAATACAAAAAAATCAGCATATTTTAGCTTAAAGTTCTTACTTCCACTAACTAAGCCTTAGGAGAGGCATTTCATCCTTTTTATAATGGTGGAAAACTGCATAAAAGCTGGGGAACCACCAAATGATCAGAGCTTGGGGGAAAGGGGCAGAGCTGGGAAAAGGGCTTGGCCCTCAGGGGAATCCTGCAGGGCCAAATTTGGCTCCTGGGCCTGAGGTCCATTTGAAGGGTTGTTCAGTCCAAGCCTCGTTTAAAGATAAAGGGTAAAATCCAAAGGTGCCGTGCCGCTGGCGGCGAGCACTGCCGATCCCACTGCACCCGTGATGCTCCGGACCAGTGGCAGCACATGCACAGCCCACTACCATCGACAGCAATGCTGTGGCACTTCTGTGGGCAAGCCCCCAAACAACTGGAAATGCAGGCTTCTGGAAGGGGCAAATCACACCTCCTAGAAACTAGAGTTTCCAGCCGTTTGGGGACTTGCCCTCAGAAGCCCTGCATCACTGTGCCAGTAGCAGGGGCCACTGCTGTGGGGGCTGCCCCATGCACTGACTGGGACCGCCAGTACTGCCCGACAGCAGTACTGGATCCTACCCAAAGAATCATAAGAAGGGAGAGGAGAGGCCTTGAAGTAGCCCATGAACTGTTAGCATGTTACCTGCTCACTGTCTTCCCCACTATTTCTACATAAGTTATAGTAATTATTTCTATACATATAAATTGGCACATGCCAATTTTATGCCAGTGTCCTCTTTTGCTCTCTTTTTTTGGGGAAGTATGAGTGGCCAACCTACCTCAAAGCTGTACAAGCTTATTGCCCAGTTCATTTCTGACTTCTAGGATATACCTGGCAAATTGCAGCGATTTTATAAGCACAGCCCTGTGAAAGGAAAAACCTTGATTGGTCCTCTACAGTCCTCTCTTTGTTTAGCAGTGATTCCTTCTAGAAATACTTGCCTTTCCTGAAGTTTCTGAGCTGCAAATGTCATCCATTCCATTCCGTTCCATACTTGTGAAGAATTATTACTCCTTCGTGCGTTGTTGTGTAACTGTCTTTCCTCTTAATATTTGTATATATGTCCATCTACAGTTTCATTTGTCCTTGTGGTGGCTTCAATCAGCGTTGTTCCTTTCTTGGTTCTTTGAATCCGTTTCAAGGTTTTTAAACCTTTCAACATGTCTCGCTCAAGCTAAAAGCCAAGCCTCTCATTCAGGCTGCCCAGGAGAGTGCCAGTTCAGGCTGCAGGTAGGGGAATCACATATCTGAATTCCCTGCCATTGCCATAGTGTCAAATTCAGCAGCAGCAGCAGCAGCAAAAACAACCCAATGGTTCCTGAAAACAAGCTAGGTTTTCCCTTTTTATCCTTCAGTAGCAGTTGCTGCCAAAATTTGGTCATAAACCAGTAGTGTGTTTCTTGCTGCCGCCAAAGCAGATTTCGATAGTGGCCCACCCTTGAGCTAAACCCATCCTCCTGGACATGAGAAATTTTTGCACTGGGCCGTACTCAATCACGTGATTTCCCTATCTGAATTCTGAGTTGGTAGAGTCCTAACTCCAATACTACGTCACTGCACAGTGGATTTGTGATTCGGTATTTGCTCTACTATGGCCCTTTCTGCACCATAGGGGTGGGGAGGGCGGGAAGCGTGCAAACCCAGAAGTAAGCACTTCTGGGTCCGGCACGCTGAAGCCACACCAGAATGCGACGGCCCGGGCTTATACCGGGCCGTCGCAAGTCACAGCGGCTATTTTTTCCCCAAAGATCCACGGAGGAGCGCTTGTGCGCAAAAGGTTAGTTAATTTTTTTAAAAAAAAAAATCATGCGCGATCCAGCTCCCCCTCCGCCATTCTGGGGATGGCAATTTCACAGTCCTCCCCCCCCGATGGCCTCGGAGCTGCGCGGTACGGCTCCATGGCCATCGGTGCAGCCACACTTACTCGCAGGTAAGCGCGGCTGCACCTGGGTTGGGTGGCCACACCAGTCTCCCATCTCGCTGCTGTCCCAGGAGCAAGGAACAAAGTGGGATAATAGCGTTCCTTGAACTTCAGGGAAAATGGAGGGCTGGCCCCTGCCTGCTTGCAGGATGCTCTTTGCATCATGTGGCCTCTCTGTGAGCAGGCAGGGGCAGCCCTGGGAAAAATGGCTGGTGCGGAAAGGGCCTGAGTTTTTTCTTGCATTTCTATCAGCCCCCCTGTATCTCTTCCTCCTTGAATCTTTCTCCATGAATCTTTCATTCTGCTTCCTATGGTCAAACAGTCTCTTCTGGGGCCTACCTATACTATAGAACTGGTTTAATCATTATTCTTTCTCTTCATGGGACATTGATTCTGTAATCCCTGCATGGGTGTGAAATGAGAATACAATGGGTCTTTAACAGAATATTCTCAGTACTTTGACCACATTACCATTCCCAGAATTCTACGGAGGAAGCAATGGGTTGTATCCAATGCTAGTCCTATGGAGAGTTAGACCCACTGAAATGAATGGGACTTAAGTTAGACTAACAACCCAGCAGTACTTGAAATGGCATAAACGTTTAAGGTGCAGATATGTCCTCAATTTATTAGGCTGTTCCCTTCCCGCACATTGTCTTGTTCAAGTCCCCCCACCTGAAGACTCACTTCCCGAGTCAACTTATTCTCACTTACTGCATCCATTGCTGTTTGATGTTCCCACGATTCATTGTCCATCCCTTATTCCTCTCCCATGTTATTGTGGTCATTGAAGTATGGATTACAGGACTTCTGAGGCATGAAGAGTGTATCGTGTCTGCATTGTCTATAGCACATAGTACCCTTTTGACACTAACAAATGTTTTGATAGTAGTAGAAACATCAAAGCAGTCTTTGATTTAGGGGGCTTCCAAACAGAGGGGTCCAAGGGCTAGCAATCAGAAGGGATCATGCAGCTATTCCATCTTTTCCTATTTAGCGGATTTCTATGGCAAGAAAGAGAAAAGGAAGAACCAGTGCGGAAACACAGGAGGGCTACAAGTGGAAGATTACATCATTTGGATCTCTTGCTAAAATTTCATGAATGAGGCAGGATTATAGTGCAATGAAAGCCTCACCTGCAAGCACTGAGTTTGTTCTTATTGGAAGAACATTGATCAGTATCAGCAATTGTCCTTTGCCCAGTGAATAGATATGAATGAATCAAAATGCTGTGAACAGAGTGCCCTTTGTAGCCACTGTTGGTTTTATATTTGCCTTGGAAGCCAATTTAAAATAAAACCTGTTTAAACCCCATGTAAGTGGGTAATCAGTTATAAGTATCTACTTAAAAGGCACTTCTTTCTTTCTTTTTTTAACTTTCTTTTTATTCATGTTATTTTAAAGTCACAAGAAATACATGGATTTTAAAACACAAACATAAACTCGCTATTGCCATCAGCTTTCACAACTTATCAAAAACATACTAATCTTTGTCAACAACATTGACAGAATTAATCAACCTGGAAGTTAGAATATTTAGTTGCCAAGAACCTTGTTCCACACATGTGCTATACACAAACCATTTCTGTGAGAGTGACTTTGGCTTTTTTAACCCTCTAGACAGCTTTATTTGATGCATCTTTCCCCCTCTCTCATAATAATTCCAAAGTGAAATATACCATGTGGAGGATGTTGAATTTTCCAATGATAACCTATGCCAGTCCTCTCCAACCTGGTGCCCGCCAGATATGTTGGACTACAATTCCCAGCATCTCCTGCCAGCATGGGAGTTATAGTCCAACATATCTGGAGGGCATGCGGTTGGGGAAGGCTGACCTGTGTGTCCTTCTCGAATCAAGCCCTTATACAAGAGGTTACGGTGGAAAACATTGAACAAAGCCTAGGATAGAGTGATTGCTTGTATTTCTTTAGCCGTCCTCTGCCAATACTAATTGATTACTTCGCGTGCCCATTCACATTCATTAGCGGTACAGAGCCTCTTTCAGCACAAGAGCTGGATTCCATGTCAGAGAAACTTTCATAGGCTGGATTCCAGTGATGGGCGTGGCTGAAGGCAAAAGGGGTGGGCCCAAAACGCAGGCATGTTTAAGCTTGATGCTCTTACTGCCAGTAACTAATCCTTAGGAGATGCATTTCATAAGAATATAAGAAGAGCCACGATGGATCAGACCAAGGTCCATCTAGTCCAGCATTCTCTTTAGACAGTGACCAACCAGCTGCCTGTGGAAGCCCACATATAGGACATGAATGCAATAGCACCTTTTAGAATGGGAGGAAAGTTCACAAAGCCAGAACACCACCAATGAGTGGTAGTTGAGGGAAAGGGGGTGGGGCCAAGGGAAGGGGGAGTGGCAATCTGGGGAACCCTGGATGGTTGCAGTGGGACTCCAGGAGGGCTGGATTTGCACCCCAACATCCATTGTGGCCCTTGCGTCCTCACAGCCACTCTGATATTGATCAAATGTGTTTTGCGTGCTCCTTGAAGCCTCTCCATCAAGGTTCCACCATGGTTAGAACTCAAAAGTGGCTCCATTGCTTCTGATATAAGTAGTTTTTAGAAGGTGGTTTCGGTAGCTCCCATTTTTCACAGGAGCCGACAGCTACAGAGCGTTTTCATTCCCATTTTTCTTTTCCTCCTGAAAGTACAAAGAGAAAAACAAAAAAGGCACAAAGATAAAAATCAGCATTTGATACATTTTTTGCTTCAAATGTGACAAAAGTAACAAAAAAAGGCAAATCTCCCAAGGCCAAACCTCATGCCCTGCTTTCTACTCTGCTCTGAATAACTATCTTCAAAGTTCAATCTTCACAAGTCCTGTTTAAATTATTGGAATGATGTAAGTCACCCTCCCCAACCTGGCGTCTTTGCAACATTTCTGATCCATTGGAAATCTGCAACATTTCTCACCCATCCTGGCTGAGACTGATGGAAACTGAAGTCCGAAACAATTGGGAGGACACCAGGCTGGGAAAGGCTGCTGCATGTAGACTTGTCCAAAAGGTCCATCCATGTGCCATTTTTTAAAACTCTTGTTGCATATTCATTTTAGTGCTCAACTCCTTAGGTCCAGTTCAACTGCAGTTTTAACTACTTAGTTCCCCCAGGGCCTACTACACGTACAAAAATGTTGTTGCTGTTCCATGTTCTTTTCTGCAACAAGTAAAGCTATATGGAGTGTGTGTGTGTGTGTGTGTGTGTATCTATACCGATAGATAGATGATAGATAGATAGATAGATAGATAGATAGATAGATAGATAGATAGATGATAGATAGATAGATAATTGTATGCTCGTTAAGGAAGAGCCATAGCTCAGTGATAGAGCTGGTCGTGATGGCCACCAATTTGGATGGCTTTAAAAGGGGGTTGGATAAATTCCTGGAGGAAAAGGATACCAAAGGCTACTAGTCCTGATGGCTATGGGCTATCTCTAGTATCAGAGTCAGTAAGCCTGTATACACCAGTTGCTATGGAACATGGGTGGGAGGGTGCTGTTGCACCCATGTCCTGCTTGTGGGTTCCTCATTGACAGCTGATTGGCCACTATGTGAACAGAGTGCTGGACTAGATGGACCCTTGGTCTGATCTAGCATGGTTCTTCTTAGGTTCTTATGCTCTGTGTGCTAAGGGTCCCAATTTCAATCCCTGGCATCTCCAGGCTGGTTTGGAAACTATCCCTTCCTGGGATCCTGGGGAGCCTCTGCCAGTCAGTTTAGATCAGCTTTTACCAACCTTGGGTCCCCAGATGTAGAACTATGATTCCCGTCATTCCACAGCCAACATGGCCAATGATCAGGGATGATGGGAGTTGCAGTCCAACATCTGGGGGACCAAGGTTGGGAACCATCGGTGCACTAAAAAATACTGGCAGACACCCTGCCATAACCACCATTAATATTGTTACTGACGTACAGTTAAGTGTGCAGGGGGAATTTGTGCTCCCAAAGGGCGGCTGGTGAAGGGGAAATGGGAAGTTATCCTGCATCCTGTTCCTAATTGCATTAAGAAATTGGCACAGCTACAGCTGCGCTAGCCCCTAGTAGGAATGTGGACTAAAATGAATTCTCTTATAATTGTAGTTGACAGCTCATCAACTCATTACTCTTACACTGCATAGAACAGAACAATTCCACAGGAAGTAAGTGATTGTTACTGGTTAAATATACTGTGGCAACCAAAAAAATATTTAACTTCCTTTACCTCATTACTTGAAAGAAAAATATTGATGTTGTTCAGGCTGTGCCTTGTTTATCACGTATCTGTCAAGTGAACTCTGAATAAACACATGTCAACTCTTTACAGGAAGAAAACGAAATCCCTGCCAGCGTGTTTGTGAAGGAGCCCGTTCCCAGCATTACTGATGGGAAGGAAGAGCCTGTTGATGAGAACAAGACTTTGGAAGAAACCTTACATACTGTGGAGCTGTCCTCAGACGATGAAGCGCCCCATGATGAAGGTGCAGATGACAGTATGGATGAGAAAATCGAGGAGACCAGGGCTGAGAAAATCAAGAGGTCAAGCCTCAAGAAGGTGGACAGCCTCAAGAAAGCATTTTCCCGCCAAAATATCGAGAAGAAGATGAACAAGTTAGGCACCAAGATTGTCTCTGTTGAACGGAGGGAGAAGATCAAGAAATCTCTCACCCCTAATCACCAGAAGTCCTCCTCATCAAAAAGTTCATCTTTCAAGGTCTCTCCCCTTACGTTCAATGTGAAGAAGGTTCGCGATGGAGACACTTCCATGGAAACGGAAGACAAGTCGGCCGAAGCGGCCAGCAGCGAGCACATGGCAAATGACGAGGAGACCTCCTTCACGGAGATTCACTCAGACCTGGCCTCTCCCACCTCTCCAGCTGAAGAAGGAAAAGCTTTGGCTGACTCTCTGGAAAAAGAAACAGGAAGTGAAGGTGAACCGGTGGTCAACGACAACATCGAGCTTGCAATTGTTGAAGAAGATGACGACTACAGGCCTTCACTAGAAATCAGACAGGAATATTATGATGAAAGGAAAAGAGCGACCAGTGGGGAAATGGAACAGTCTGATGAAGAACCGAGCCAAGCTGCTGTCCTTCACGTAGACCAAACTGCATAAATTGTCTGAGCCTTCATTTAAGTTTTTAAATACATATGGTTTTTTTTAGTTACATCAGTTACCAGAGTTTATGTCTGTTACCCGATAAACATGGGATAATAGTAAGTTAAGGTGATGTTGTTTTTTAATGTACATTTCCACACAAGGCTAAATTAATGAAATTAGAATCGAAATCCATAGTGAAAAATGAGGTCTGATAACCCAGGTAATTTAAATGCAAGTCTCCTGGCATTTTTTAGGCAACTTCAATATCTTTCCACTATCCCCTTGCTATTTTCTGTTATTAATTGAGAGTTTCTACAGTTAATTGTAACTGGGGTTGTGTTTAAAAGAACTGGTGAGGGGCACTTAGGGCAGTTGACGAAGGGCATAGCTCCACTACAAATTTAATTAGTTTTATATTCATTTAGGGTGTCATCCAATGGGTTGTTTCCAGTATTAGTGGGTCTGCTCTAAGTAGAACATTGGATACAACCCTTAACCTTCACCCAAAGGATCTTGGGAATTGTAGTTGTGTGAGGAGATTTCTCAATGAACCTTAGGCCTCCTCAGAGAACTTCAGTTCCCAAGGTTCTGTTGGGGGGAGGATTGGCTGTTCAACCATTTTAAGATTGTGGTGCAGATATGATTTGACATTTCATCGATGGAAAGTTTTCAAATACTGTGTCCATTCAAATAAATTCCCCGTTATTGTTCCCAGCCATGCTGCTTGGTAGGAATGAATTGGTGGGAAAGAGTGAGTCAACCTTGAAAAGGACAGTTAGGCTGCAATCCTATACATACTTAACTTACTTCCGAGAACACAGGATTGCACTGTGAACTGTAGTCTGCTTTGCTCGCTGGCCCTGAGAAATCGTCCAATTTGGAGAGAACTGAGGGGGAGAATGCTTGGCCTGCCCTCTTTGCAAGTTAATTATCTGTTCTCACTGCTTTTTCAGTCACAAACTATGAGATATAAGCTATGTGCTTTTTCCTCCATGTAGGATGATTTACCAGCTTTGTCTGTGTCCCTCTCTACAAAACACTTAAGCTCAGTTCTTCATGTTAATAAAGAGATTTTTTCCCCTTAAATGTCAACGACCTCACATGACGAGAGCTAACATTGGCCATGTCAGTGAGCATTATAAACTAAAGCTCGCCTTGATATGATTCCACTAGCTCTCAATACATGGTGGCACATTGAAAAGTAATCTTTTTTTACCAGGGAAAATTGACTTGTTAAAGAAGATCGCTGTGTGGTGGCTTTACCAAATCAAAAAGGAGTCTGCGAATTGGAGCTTAGCTGCTTTACCCTTAGGCAGTAACCACTGAGACAGAGTAATTAGGTTATTGAGTCGTCAGCTAAGTAGGGACCATATTAATCATATCTGGGCATTGCTACTCCAGACAATATTATTTTCTCCACCTCCATTCTTCTGAGAAAGAGTTCTTACTTTTTGTTTCCTCTAACCTTACCAGAATTTGTGTATTGTTTTAGTGGGATTAATTGGAGGTAGTATGCTGAAGACCAGTTTGGAGAAAGATCTTTTCCATGCCCCCGCCTGCCCCACTAAATGGAAAATTGGCATGATTGCCCATGGTAAATTGATAAGACAATGCCCTAATGCAAGTCTTTGCAGATAGGTCTTAGGTTGATCTAGGACAGTGGTGGACAACCTGTGACCTTCCAGGTTTTGTTGACGCCAACTCCCACACAGCACGGCCAATGATGAGGAATGATAGTGAACAGCATCTGTAGGGCTGCAGGTTCCCCCACCACTGAATATATCGGTTCTTGAGGGCACAATCCTATGCATGTTTAGACAGAAAAAAAGTGCTATAACTCCTGGAATTCCCCAGCCAGCCATGCTGGGAATACCAGGAGTTGTAGGTCTTTTTTCTGTCTAAACACGCATAGGATTGCAATTTTAGGAATATTCAGGTTGAAGGGGAATACGCTATCTAGGGAATATTTCTTGGGAAAGTTTTATTCTGTTCCATTGTATTCTGTTCTTGATGCCATTTTCCCCCAGGAGAAATATTTTTGGAGGGCAAAGCTGAAACTGGTAATAAGTGGGAGATGGGTGAGGCATTTGATCAAGAAAACAAGCTGGTTCTGTGTGTAAACTTAGCACAGTCTACATATGCTCTCTAGTTTAGTTTGCCTTTTTCTCTCTTTTTTTTCTTTCTTTTTTTCTTTTTTTTGGTTCCAAGTATGCTGATTCAATAATGAATGTATATACACACATATATTTTATTTTGATCTATTTTAAGAGAGAACAGGTTTTTAAAATAAAATAAAGTGCTATTCGCTCATTTTAAAAAAAAGATGTTTAAATGGCAAAAGGGAGAAATATATTGTAATCTAAGCAGCTCATGGAAATAGATTATCAAAGAGATTTGTATATGCACCCAGCTACTGTATTTTAGAGTGTAATGTGAGAGACAGCTTGGTGTATTGCAATATATAACCTAATAAAAGTAAAGAGAATATATGATAAAACAGGACGGAGCTGGATACTAAGACTCTACCAAACGAATGAATACACATACAAATAGTAAAAGTGAACTATTCCAGAAAGATATATATTTGTTCTGCACCTGCACAACATTACAAAGAAGGGTGTTTTGAAAAATATATCCATATATATATATATATATATATATATATTACAGAAGATGGCCACCTTCCATCACAAAGTGAAAGTGAAATGCACCTTAACCCCCTTGATTTCCATGGGACTTGAGTGTGCCTAACTGTACTGGCCAATATTCAAATGTGGAAAATGTTGAGAAACTTGGGGGAATTTTGATGACTCTCCATGCACATGGGTAATGTCCAACAGTATGAAGCAACCCTAAGTGAATGCTGACAGTGGCCATCAGGTGACAGGCCAGGGAATTCAGACAGTTTCCATATTTTTGGACATTCACCAAGATGCGTGAGGGATTACTAACATTGCCTTGTCATTTTTTACATTCACTGTAATATATAGGATTTATGTTCAGATGGAAATATAAGCGTCGTTTTGAAAGCGAGCAGGATGTTTACTTTTTCAGCTAGCAGCGTCAGAAGATTTTGTACCATGTTGTGTGCTTCCCCCACCCTTAATTTTGTGGTTTGAGTTACATGTGGCAATGAGTTATAAACAGCAACCCACCAGGAATTTCTTCCGTGTACGCCCAATGTAAAATCTGCCTCTGCACAGTTCTGATACGTTTCAGTAGGGCTTTGTGGACAATGAAGAGTTCCCATTGGACAATGTGGGGGTTGCACCAGCAGTCTTTTCCCTCTTGCGAATATGTACTGGACTTCACAGTGATATATCATTTGAATTTTCTGCAAATACTACACTTTTCAACCAAAATCTGGACATTTTCAAAAAGGACATTGCATTCCTCCTGCATATTAATACTCTGAAACCTCCATTCCACTTAATCACAAATGTAAACTAGCATCAAACTTACAGGTGCCTGACAACCTTATTTTATTGTTTGTATGCAATATCTTTTCCCCCTTTTAATATTGATAAATTTGCTTTTACACAATATTGCACTAAAGCCTTGCTTTCCCCTCCTCCCCGCACCCCGCAAGATATATTTAGAACCGCAAATTAAGGAAGTCTTCTAAGATAATATATCTATGACAGTGAGCTATTCCATGCGAGCTATTCCATTGTGCAATCTTTTACATGTCACTGGACGTTTGATCAGAACTGATTTCTAAGCAGGACTATTGACGGTTAAACTCTTTTAAAAAATACAACGTTAGGAGAGAGTGGCAATCAGTAGAAATAACTGTGATGTAATCCATGCATTCATCTTATTTTGAATTAACAACCACGCCTGTTACTAACTACAGATGTGATCGAATAAATAAAAATCAAATCAAATCACTTTGCATTTGTCTGGACAAACTTATTGTAGCATTTGGCAAAGAAACCGTTCAGAATGTAATACACAGGGCCAAATTAGATATTACTTTCAATGTAAGTTGGCATTTAATGTGCTGGTTTAAACAATGCGAATACTGTCTGCTAGGGGGCATTTTGAGCAGAGAAGTGGCAGCAGGGAGTTCTTTGACTCGTATCCACGCACTGTTTCTCTGCACAAAATTGTCCCTCCAGTGGCTTTTTCCACCATGAAGTTAAAAATACATGTTTCGCCATGAGTTGAACTGCATGGGGGGGGGGGGGGGGGAGCCACTTGACTGTCAATTTGGAGCCAAGAAATGGCATGTGGGAAAGGGGTTAAGCACACTGTCCTCATCCTCCCACCCCCAGGTGGTCTTCTGCTTAAAACAAATCTTCTTCCAGCTCTTTTCCTTTGAAGGGTAAACAAAATCAAGACCCACGAGAGCCAGTGGGGTATAGTGGATCGTGACCTAGGCCACTGAGCCTCAGGTTCAAATCCCCACTCAGCCAAGAAGCTCACTGGGTGACCTCGGGCCAATCACCACCTCTCAGTCTGACCTATTTCACAGGACTGTTGTGTGGATAAAATGAGGAAGGAGAACAACAAATATCGCCTTAAGCTCCTTGGAGGAAAGGAAAAGCCTGGGGCTCCATTAGACATTTGGCCATCACTGTAGTGAGCAATAATACGGTCCCAGTCTAGAGATGAATTGGGACTCTTGAGTTTATGTCCCATTTTTCACTATTCCACCTTGTCTAATTAAATTGGGGGGGGGGGGGGGGTGGAGAGAGAAAAAACCAATTTCATGTAAGGATTCCCCCCCCCAATTTTAACTCTCGAGAGCACTTTGCCAGTTCCAATGCCTTTGATATATCCATCTGCATTTTATATTGTGTTACAGTAGACTTTTAATATGGTACCTTAAAGAGATCTACAACAGAAATGTATTGAAATGGATGTTCTGTTTATTCGCCCTGATAACACTTGTGTTGTGCAGAGCGCCACATAGTCTTTAGAAGACTTAATTTTACTGACAGGCTCAAGCATGTATGTTTAACCTTCATGGGATAGCTGTCAACTTCCACCAACCCTTTAACACTCACCAGGGAATTGAACATCATGTTTGTATTTCACTCTCAGCTACTCTTGTATTGTTTATATTCTTGCAAGCTCTAAGTCAAACCACGCTGGCCGTCAACAGGCCTATTTTATCTGGCTTTTCTTATAAGCTTGAATAAAATGTATGCTCTATGTTTGGAGAAGATTAAAAGAACAAAAATCCTAGCTATTGAATTAAAACAAAAGCTACCCAGTGCTTTATGAATTTAAAAAAGGGAAAAAATCCGAATGAGAGCAATTGTACAATAGCTGAAATGGTTTCGAAGGGTGGAGAGCAGTGGTTTTATTTTTATTTTAGGAGATTTTATTCCAAGGTTTCAAAATGGAGGAACAGTTATAACATGCGGTCAGCAATCCTTCCTTACCTAGCTCATGCCTTCTTACACTGACACTGTTATTTTGTATTTATTTATTTATAGGATTTATATATCGCTGTACATCAGACAAGCCTTCCGCAAAGTGAATAATAAAAAGAAAGGAAGAGAATCAAAATATAGAATTCAAATATTTATACTCAGATTACGTTAGCTAAAACCGCGGATGATCAGACAGGAAATGCTTGTTTAAATAAAAAGATCTTCAGCAGGAGCCGAAAACAAAATGGTGGCACCTGCTTGACATCAGCAAGCAGGGGGATTTTATGGAGAAGGAACCCTGTACACCAAAGGCTCTACTCCAAGTGGACTCCAAATGGACCACAGGTCCATGTGGAACCACCAGGAGCCCCTCACCTGATGACCCGGTAAGTAAGCAAGTACATTCTCAAATATTCTGGTCCCAAGCTGTTTAGGACTTTATACACCAATGACAAAACTGGTATTAAGTAGGCAGCCAGTGCAGTTCCCTCAGCAAAGGAGTTACATGCTGAAAAGGGGCAGCTCCAATCATAGCCAAGCAGCTGCATTTTGTACTAGCTCCAGCTTCCGGAGCAACCTTCCCAGTGCATTTCAGTTATGTAGTGCCTGTACCGCTGGTACCAAGCTATCCCTGTATTCTTTTACATGCATCCAAACATCTCAACCTTGCTATACGACACCAGACGTCTAGAAAGAAGCAGTTCCCATCCTACATGTACAAATATTTAAATAGTTCACTTCAGCCACTGCTGTTTTCTTAGAGTAATAACTAGCAGTTTAAAAATATATATCAGGTAAAATGCAAAGTAGGTTGCTTTATCACACTGTACATGAGGGTCACAATCCAATATTGAGGCCTTGTTGAGGTGTTTGAACAATAGCACTTTACATTGTTGATTGCTTCTCCATTTAAAACAGTAATAAGGATGCTGCTAGATGAGGCTTTTCTTGTGCCATCGCCTTGCTTCATCCACAGAATTTTACAGGCAGTCCAGGCATCATGGAATCATAGAATAGTAGAGTTGCAAGGGGCCTATAAGGCCATCAAGTCCAACCCCCTGCTCAATTTAGGAGTCCACATTAAAGCATCCTTGACAGATGGCTGTCCAGCTGCATCTTGAATGCCTCTAATGTGGGAGAGCCCACCACCTCCCTAGGTCATTGGTGCCATTGTCGTATTGCTCTAACAGTCAGGACGTTTTTCCTGATGTCCAGCCGGCATCTGGCTTTCTGTAACTTGAGCCCATTATTCCATGTCCTGCACTCTGGGATGGTTGAGAAGAGATCCTCTGTGTAACAACCTTTCAAGTGCTTGAAGAGTGCTATTATGTCTCCCCTCCGTCTTCTCAAGCCTAAACGTGCCCAGTTCTTTCAGTCTCCTCATAGGGCTTTTTTCCAGACCCCTGATCATCCTGTTGCCTGCTCAATGCAGGAATTCACATCAAAGCATGATGTCATCATCTTCCATTCATAGCCCCCCTAGGTTTTCCTGCTGTTTCTGTCTTTTTACTTACTCCAGAAAATCCGTTAAGAAAGAAAAGATGGAATAGCTACACAATGCCTTCTTACCCCCTAGCACTTGGATCCCTCTGTCTGGAAGCACCCTAAATCTCCCTGGAAATAAAAAGAAGCATTCTGAGAGATCATTTCATCGTATCAGCCCTCACCTGCAGTCTGAAGCAATACAGGTAGTGGAAGCTGGTAGCTCCGATTTCAGTGCGGCTGTGAATCCATGAAAGAGGTTCAGCTCCTTGAATGGCTTCTTTAGAGCTCTGGCTGGTTCTAACTGAAACCCAGAATGGGTTCACAACCACCACCAAAATCGGAGCCCCCAGCCCCCATTGAGTACGGGCAAGAGACAGGTTTACCTCCCCAGCTGCTGTTTATGAGAACTACACCAGTGTAACATTTGCTTGAGCTCATTGATTTCAACTAAGCTGAACCACAGCCCTGGTTCTCTCCTAGACTTCTTCCTAACATGCTTAAAAAAAAAAATTGGGAACCATTCAAACATGCGCCCAAGCTGTACAGTCCAGGAAAGGCTTCACCACTTATTTCTGACCGTGGTATAAACAAGACTTGTGACTCTAGTGTGATAAGGCTCGTGCATCTTACCGTTTTATTTCTTAACACATTGCTCCTTCTCATCTGTGTCCCTGCATCTGGTTTTTCTCCCTGCCCTTGGGCAGTAAAATGACCTGCAGTCCTGGGGGAAGGAGCAATATCATGCCCAGAACAATGTCATGTGCTTAGGATGCCCACTTATACATAAGCAAAGAAAAAGAAAAGGGGGGGAAGGAAATGCACCCCCAAAAAAGACAAAAAAGGACACACGTTTGCATAAAAATGGTCATAGGCTAATATCTATGTATAGAAGTATATTTAGAAATCATTACTATAATTTACATAGAAATAGAATACATCACACCATGGTGGGGAAGGCTATGACCAGGTGACCAATGTGCCCATTCAGTCTCCTGCCCAGGTGCTCATAGCTGATGGGCATCTTCCGGGCCCCTTTAAGTTCTCCTTTGAGCTCCATCACACCAGTGTTTTATAGCATGTTCGTCCTGCCTTGTTTACCATTTTGCCCCGCGATCCTCACACAACATCGTCCTTGTTCTGCGGTCATCTCGCCTCTTCCCCTCCATTTTCCATATTTGTCTAGGACAGGGAAAGTGCAGCATTTTTTTCTCCACATGGGATAAAACTGCCCTTCCATTCCGGTGTATTGCCGTCCTCGCACTATATCCCAGAATGCCCCTTCTTGGGGGCGTGCGCATTGAAGGATGGTCTTGCTGACGAAAGAGGAGGGTGGGGGCGGTTCTCCAGTCTGTAGAACCACTCAACCGGGAAGGGGGGGAGAGAGAGAGGGCGCATGAAGACCCTGCGCAGAAGGGAGCATCATCTCACCCCTAAAGGCAGAAACAGCACCCAGCCGATGAAATGCTAAATCACTAAAATGCTAGACAACAAAAAGGTGGGGAGGCGCCCATGCCCATCACAATGTCCAACCACAAGAACCAATGAAATGGAGGGGGAAGGAGAAAGAGTTGGGGGGGGTGCAATAGTGGAAGAGCGAACAAGTGAAAAGAGATTTCGCCAGTACAATGGCGATACCAGAAAGGCACATGAAAGGGACCAGCGCTTGACGCACTAATGAAACGGAGATGGAAACTGTGGATTGTCCCTAGAGGCGAAAAGTAGGTGTGATGGAGCCTTCCACCTTCAAGCCTAACTTGAACAGGTGAGCCCTTCAAATATTCAACTGTCCTCTGCAAAGGGGACACATTGCCACTCTGCATTTAGTTATGTATGTATGTATGTATGCATGTATGTATTTCATTTCTATACCGCCCAATAGCCAAAGCCCTCTAGAATTTCACAAAAATGGAAACCGCAAGGTACAGCATTAAATACAAAATATGCAAGCTTAAAGCCACAATATAAAAGTACAGGTGGAACAAAATCGAGCAGGCAATGCAGAGAGTTAAAGTGCAGATTTAAAATACCTATTTAAAACAACAGCTAAAAAGGCTAGGATGCGAAAATACTGGGAAAATAAAAACGTCTTCACCTGGGACCGAAATGAATACAACGTAAGCGCCATGGAGCTCATTCCATGTGTCAGAGGTAAACTGTGCACATATTTGCGACTGCACCAAATCAATACTACGCCAGAATTATTCACTGATAAATATATGACAGACGGGGGGGGGGGGGAATTAGGAGGAAAGGTTCAAATATCTATGAAGATTTGTGCACACTATAACATCATTTTTTAAAAAACAGAAATTTAACAATATGAAAAAAGAGAGAGGAAGAAGGAATGGGAATGGGAATGGGACAAAAGCCAGGAAGAGAGACGTTGCTAACGGTTTGCTAGCCCTAGAAGGCACTGTGATAAAAACAATGCCTATATTGTAAAGTACCTTTTTTATGTTTGCTTGTGCAAGCAGAAGGCAAATTATGTCAACATTTAGTAGGCGCAGACTATAGATGCTACAAGTCACGCAAAAAACAAAAAAAAAGCATGAGTTTAATGTAAGAAAAACACACCCATAGAACAAATCCTGTTTAACCTCCATGTGCCCTCACAATGTGACCAGTAAACCCATTGGCGTCAGTGGCAGACTTCCAGTAACGACATAGATTTTCCTTTGATTGGGGCGCTATAAAGCCCTGTGCAGGCCACACTGGTCTGTATCAATGAGATCTGGGCAAGTACACTGAACAACCAATGCTGCGCCACGCCTCCCTAATCCTTTATGCTTAGTCCACCAGCAGAATAAAAAGGTTTCATTTTGTCAGCAAAGCACAGCTGACGCTACTGCGGAAACGCAAGCTTTATTCCTCCGTCCCATCTCTTGCATCACTGGCCGCACTTGAAACAAAATTCTCATTCGCAGGGCTTTTTCCGAATGGTAATTGAAATACAAAGAAGGATGGGCGCTGGTTGATTATTATTTTCTTAATACTTTTGTGGATTCCAGCTTCTGGCACCTATGGAAACCTCATTTTAGACCTGTGACCTGGATGAAAAGGGTGCATGAAATGGGAAAGGTGTCATAGTTGAAAACCAATTTTCGGATCACAATGCATCTTTAAGGGCATGGAAGATTGCATTGGCTATATTCACTAATGCCAGTACAAAGGCTGCATACATTTCACCTTTCCACTTCCCAATTCCCTGACTTAAAAAGGGAAGGAAGGCTGTTCAAAAGCAGCATCCCTCTGAATATCAGGCAATGGGATCAAACTCTTGCCTTCCTGCCCTGCTCATGGGTTTCACCGGGATGGCCACAGTGAGAAACAGGATGTTGGCCTTGATGGAACTTGGCTTGATCTAGCAAAGATCCAGCAGCGGAGGCTTGTGGCTCCTACATCAGTGGGGCTGTGAATCCACTCTGGGTTTCAGTCCAAACCATTTAGAACTCTAAAGAAGCTATTCAAGGTGCTGAACCTATTTTGGGGGTTGGGGGTTTGCACTTTGGTTAAGTTCTTAAGAGGTCTGGCTGGTTCTGACTGAAATCCATAGTGGATTCACAGCCTCACTGACATTGGAACACTCTGCTCCTGTGACCAATTGCTTGCTTCATTCTGCCATGGCACCAGTTCCCAAGGCCAATTAAGGTTTTCCTTAATTGGAGTAGACCAGACTATAATATACCTATATTCGCTATTCATTTTGGACATTTATATTCCACCTTCCCTCCAAGGACCTCAAGGTGGCATACATAGCCCCCACCCCTCTGGCCTGGGCTAGTACAAGGTCCCCTCTACAAGAATTTGGTTTGACACCTGGTTGTCTGATTATGCGCATCTTCTCGCAATTGCTTTTATGCCTAATCCCTATACACGGGAGGCAGTGAAGCGCATTACCAGTTGTATGAAATGTGCTTTAAAGGTGTTAAATGTGGAGAATCACTTGTTTACATGGTCATAAGGCGCTTTAACTCCGGCGGTAAATTAAAACTCGCTATTTAACGCGCATTCGATAATGCGCATAATCGGACAGAAAAAGCACCTCAACCCCCGATTTGCGCTCTGTTCATGTGGAGGTAAAATCAGTAATGCGCTTTGAAAGAGCTTTAAATCGCTCTTGTAGAGGCACCCCAAGACACATTGCTGCACTTAGGTAAACGCTAGCCTCTTGAATCGTGCTCAGAAGTGACCAGGAGTCAGTGGAGTTCCATCAGCACCTGCGAGATGCTTTTCCAATGACTGGACCTCTCATGTTTTGGGGACGTTCCATAGCTCACAGATAGATCACATGCCTCTGAATGGGGAGGTTCATTTTGCATTCTGCCCAATAGACCTATTACCTTCATCTGTCGTGTTCCTTGCCTTCATACTTAAACGGATATTGTCTTTGTACATTATCTGTTTTATGCTTTTATGGTTTTTAAATGTTGTATATCGGTTTTCTTAAATGTTCAGTGCTTTAATCTCTGTAAACCGCCCGGAGAGCTTCGGCTATGGGGCGGTATAAAAATGTAAATAATAATGAGTCAAAGGTCAAGATGGCGTGTCCTCCCCTAACCAGACAGGCACTTGAATCTTACTTCAACACTGAAAACGGCATGGGTGACCACGTGTCCTCTTTTACAGAGGACAGTCCTCTAATTGTAGAGCTGCCCAGTCCAAATTTGTTTTAAAGATAAGGAACCAGAAGAAGAGAGTTGTCCACCAGGACAGCAGACTGAGCAAGGCACTCAGGTCACCTAATCACAGCCTTCCACTGCGGTGAGATGTCCTGCACTTCTGCCTGAATTACCATCATTATTTTAAAATTTGTACATGTACATGTAAATTAGCATATGCAAATGTTATGCAAATCAATACCTTCTTTTGTCCTCTTTTTTTTTTTTTTGGTGATTCATAAGCGGCCACCCTATGACAGCGTCCACCTCCACAACAACTGAGGGCCACAGGCTAGCTGAGAGAGTGCAGGGCAGGCCTTGTGGGACACACAGTGCTGTCCTTCAGTGCCTCACCACCATTTCCTCATGGCTCTGCCTGGTGCCTGCTTGCTTGCTGCTTTCTCAGACAAACACTGAAAGATCAGCCATTGGCCTAAACAGGGTAAAAGAGAGTCTCAGAAGTGACTTAGGCCTCATGTGAAAACACCCTAAATGGATGTGTAAAAAGCCCTGACACTTTCTCTGTTCCTTGATCCGATCACTCCCTCCCTTCCCCCCTCCCCTCCCTTCCCCCCTCCCCTCCCTTCCCCCCACCCTCTTTGCTGGGTGTGCACCTACTTCAGATAAAGGGATCAGCTCTCCTTTAAAAGCACTGTGTACTTTTAGCTTTGTTGATTCCAAACTCATAGTTCCTCCTGCATGGTTGGGTTGCCCGGTCTAACGAAAGATGCATTCTACTGTTGATACAAAGTTAGTTTGGTTTTTGGCTAAAGTAAAGTTTAGCTATTTATCTTCCTTTCAAATCAGGGATTAATATCTGTGTGAGGGTTGGCACAGTCTCCCTTCTCCATAGCAACACTCCAGGGAACATAAACTGTGAGTCACAATTTCTCTCCAGAAGACATTTTTTTCTAATTTTGATCGGCCTGCAGATCTCAAAATATATTCCCTGAGACGTAGCTTTGACTTTAGCAACTTTTGATTCTGCCTCTACATACCAAGGGAGTGAGATGGGGTGGGAGGCCTCTCTTAAACACTGCCTTGCTATCCTGGGGAGGGGGGGTTAATTTAGGCAACTGCCTCCACCCGCCAGGCACAGTGGTTGGGAGATGCAGGCTGAGACAAATCCCAGACTTGTGCTACCAAATATGGCTACCCCAAGGGGCTAATTCATATCAGCCCTGCAGGAAACCTCATTAGGTTATAGGTCTCTGCCAGCTTGCACACAGCTGTAGGAGGCTTCCCTTCAGAACTGATCTGAATTAGTCCAATGATACCCTCATTAGAAACGGTATTTATTTGGACTTCTAGCTAGTTCAATTCCTAGGGGTCAAAGCAAGTACGGGGGCCAGAGGGCTTGTACACAGAAAGCTTCCAGGCTTCTGCTACTGATGAGCCTTGTGTTGTGGCTAATATTGACATTGAGCAGATGCAACAGAGGACATGATGCCCATCTGTATGGTATGCTGGCCATAAAGCCACTGGCCGAGATGTTGTGAATTCAGAACGTCCACAACCAACCACTTAGTTAACAAAGCTGTCAGAATAAGTCAGTGTTTCCGGTCCAGTCCTGTTAGGGGAGGGGAAATGATCGTTTGGTTGGGATTAAGACCTTGTACAGATTCTAGCCATCATCACCACCACCCCTCTCTCTCATCTTAAAATCATCACAACAACCTCCCCCCTCCCCTCCCCTCCCCACATACACATACTGTTTTTCTCTCACACAGATTTCAAAAGAGAGAAAAAAAACAGTGTGCTGATGAGAAACAGTGTGGAGATGATCTTGGGAGAGGAAGAGTGTGGGCGGTGATGATGACCTTACATTTCTCATATTCACACACACACCCTATCCATCCATTCCCACTCACACACAAACACACACACACACACACACACTGTCTTCATCATACTGGCCTTCTGTAAAATGCCTCAAATCCCTGAAAATGTGGTTTGTTTTCTCTCTCACCCCCCACCCTCTCATTCCCTTTTCCTTTCTTTCTCTCTCAGTCACCCCACTTTTGCCACCCCCGCCTTTGTCAAAAAAACTCAGGTTCTTCCAGCCCACGGCACTCCTGTGGGGATGTTGAAAGAAAGGTCAGAAGTCAGGCAGTGTCCAAACTCAAACATCCAAACACGGAGGGCAGTGGCCAGAGTGTTGTTGTTGTTTTATAACACTACACTCTAGCCACAACACTCTGTGGTTGGGCCTCCAAGCATGCACAAGCACCTGCCTGCTGGACTCACTCTCTCTCTCTCTCTCTCTCTCTCTCTCTCTTTCTTTTTGTGGCAGTAGCTAGTATGGGAAGGCATGGGAGGTGTGGCGGGGGTACCATAAACCACAAATATTTGGCCATCCTTCTCCACCCTGGTGCCTTCTGGATCTGTTGGACTACATCTCCCAGCATCCCATGCAGATATAGTCCAACACATCTGAAGGGCACCAGGTTGGGGATGGTTGTAGTAGGCCAAGGGCTGCAAATGCCACCGTCTGCTCTAGAGACAGGAGTAGCTTTGTGAGGGACACTAAGGACTAGGAAACAGTTACAGAATTTCACGCATTAATCTGAGCTGACTTGCCCATTCTTCAGCTGCAGCCTTCTAGTATTTTGAGCCTATCTACACTACTGCTTTTAAAGGGTTTATAACAGTTTTAAACATGTTAATAACCGTTACTGACCGGTTTAAAACGGTTGTAAACTGTTTTAAAGCAGTAGTGTAGATAGGCTTACTTCCACTGTTATGTAGAAGAGGGGGTGTTGGCAGGTATGGCTTTTCTCCACATTTGAAACCTGTGAGGCCTGTACTGGGTTGGAACTGCCTCAGAAGGCGGCCAGTGGGCCAGTTGTGGACCAGACCTTCATGCTGTTCTGTAGGTCTTGTGGACAGTGCTTAGCTTGTAAAGTGAAGTTTGGGCCTGGTTCAATGACAGGCGGGTCAAAGGGTAGAGCAGATGAACTGGCCACCCTGAGCCTGGGCTGTCCCACTTCAAGACAGAAAACACCTATACACACACACAACACCTTTCTGAACATGAAAAACTAGATACCTAGCCCTTCCCTTGACAGATTTGTTTTCTGTGTGGAGGGATCTTTTTTTTACATGAAGGATCTGTCCATCACTAATTCAAAACTCGTCTCAGGCACAAATTCAGTAGAGGGCCTTGGGCACGCCACCGTCTCCCTCAGCTTCAGCCCTGTAATCTGCAACGTGGGGTTACTATAATACTGCCCCTCCTTACAGTCCGCTGTGAAGATTAGCAAGACCCAGCTTACACCTGCTACAGAATGAGGCAGCCCCGTGCTGAGGCGACAGAATGGGCTACAGCATTTCAAAAATGTGAATTAATTCACAGACTCCGTTGCGGTGACAGCACTCCACTCTCGACTTGCCTCCCATTGTTATATTCTTAAAATGATCAAATTATCCCCGGGGCGGTTTTTGTGCATTCAAATAATAGCTACAATGATTATTTGGTAAATGGAACTTAGGAATATTCTTTCACTGGAAAGGAGGAAGAAGGTGCCGCTATTACGAGGTCTTACATCTGGGAAGCAAGAGTAAGAGGAATAAAGAGAGCTTGTTGTGGGAACAAGACAAGGATAAGGAAATAACCTTGCAGTAAAAGACAAAGGGTTTTCTCACCTTTTAAGAAAGATTACTCCTCGGTGTCCCTATGGATCAATTAGTATTTTGCTGATAGAGATTTATTGACCCCGCATCCTGGTTTATTGGTTGTGGGCAGCCGGACAGAGATCAGAATCAAGCTGTACAGCCGTATTTCTTCACTGAGTTCAGTCTTCAGCCAGATTGATGACCCCAGCCAGGATACAAAGTCTCTCTAGGCTTAAAAAGGTAAGTAAACCTTGTGTGAGGGACACAGTCTCTTTGAGGATTGTAAGAGCTTTCGGCACATAGAACTTCCCCAGGCACGGCATTAATGGTGATGCATAGAAGATGCCAGGAGCTCTCTTTGGTATTGCACTGGACATCTCTCACTCCTCCTAGCCAACTTCATGGTCTACACATGCAACATCAAGAGTAAAGTTGGGAGGGGGGTGTAACCTCTCACTAGATGACAGTTGACAGCGTAACAAATGGTTGGCATGCTAGGTCACATCCAGGGTGCTCTTGGGGAGGACTGTACCCAGTGAGAATAGTGTGTACAGTTTTGGTTTACCACACCTAAAAAAGGATATTGTAGAGCTAACAAACAGTGCAGAAAAGGGCAACTAAAATGATCAAGGGGTGGAGCAACTTTCCTATGAGGGACGGTTACAACAGCTGGGATGGTTTAGCTTGGAAAAAAAGGAATCTAAGGGGAGACATGATAGAGGTATACAAAATTATGCATGGTGTGGAGAATGTGGATAGGGAGACATTTTTCCTCCTCTTCCATAATACTAGAACACGGGGTCATCCTATGAAACTGATTGGTGGGAGATTCAGGACAGTATCTGAGGCAGTAAGCCTGTGTGCACCAGTTGCTGGGTAACATGGGTGTGAGGGTGCTGTTACACATGTCCTGATGTGGGTTCCTGGTCGACAGCTGGTTGGCCTCTGTGTGAACAGAGTGATGGACTAGACAGACCCTCGGTCTGATCCTGCATGGCTCTCCTTATGTTTTGCATGTTATGTTCTTATGCTTTGTTCGAAATCTGGCATCTCCATTTTAAAAAGGGGTGGGGAATGTGTGATCCTCCAGGCATTGTTAGATTACAGTTCCCATCAGCCCTAGCCAGCATAGCCAATGGTGAGACATGATGGGAGTTGCAATATCTGGAGGACCACAAGTTGTCCAGCCCTGACAACTGCTAGGACAGAAAATACTAGGGGAAAAAAGTCTGACCAAGTATAAGAAAGCTTCCAACATTCCTACTCTCTCAACCTATGCCAAGGGTAGGCAACTTGTTGCCCTCCAGATGTTTTGGTCTACAACTCCCATAAGCCCCAGCCAGCATGGCCCATCATCAGGGATTATGGGAGTTGTAGTCTAAACCATCTGGATGATACCAGGTTTCCTATCTAAAATGCACAGAGGCATACCACTTTAAGATCCTTGAAGAAATTGCTATAAGTAAATAAACTGAGTTGTGAAAATGCTATTTTCCCCTCCTCAGCTAGCGGGACCATTGTGATTTGGTGTTCTTAATGTGGCAGCTGTTGAACTGTGCCTTTGACATTACCGGGGATTAAAGATGCAGCTGAAGGTGTCTGATCTCAGGGCAAAGTCTCAGGTCTTGCATCTCACAGTGAAACTTGAGAAGGGGCTTTGTTGACAGTTTCATCATCCCAGCAGCAGCCAGATCTTCAGACTGCCTCCTCCAGACTTCAAATGAGCCAGCTGCTGAGATAAAACTGACAAGGGGCATTTTCAGACTTTGTTTGGAGACTAGTCAGTTTTGTATCCCATGTGGCAGGAAGAAATTGGTGGGCTGCTGTCCACAGAACCTTTTTTTTTTTAAGGCTAGATCCGCCTTCCCCAATCTTGTGCTTTCCAGATGTTTTGGAGTCAGACTACAACACCCAGAATTCCTGACCATGCTGGCTTTGGATCATGAGAATTGAAGTCCACGACATCTGGAGGACACCAGATTGGAGAAGACTGGGATAGATATGTACTCTTAAGGAACAGCAAGTTCTTGGTCTATGAAGAAACTTTCTTTAAAAGCTGAGAGTTTGTGCTCTGAAAGTGGTTTTGTTTAGAGCACACATTGGCTCAATTCGGACGACACAATAAACAACTGGTGTGGGGGAAACAATCGTCAGTTGTTTTGACTATCATGTCATCCGAATGCTGCCATAGTCAACTCAGCGCTGATCCTCATCCACACCACAGTTGATTATTTATTACCATGTTGTGTGGGGAGAACCCCCTAGGGTTAGGGTTAGGGTTAGTCAACCCACCATTGACTATCGTGTCGTCCGAATTGAGCCACAATCTAGCTTTTCTTTTTCTCTTCTTTTTTAAGGCCCCAAAGATCAACAGCTCAGTTGTTCCTACCTGAAACAAGCCTACTGTTCCTGATCAGTCCGGATATTGCATTATTTCCTTTTTAATTAGGACTGGCAAGTTGATTTTGAAAATGCCCAAATCACTGTACACTTTAAACTAATCATCTGAACCAATTCCACACATTTACATGGGCAACAACCCGGGTTTGTAACCCCGTGTATAACCACAGGCGGATCTACACTGCTGTTTTAAAGCACTTTAAAGCGCTTTATAACAGTAGTGACAACTGTTTTGGAGTGTTTCCTGGGCCCCAACAGTTGTCACTACTGTTATAAAGCGCTTTAAAGCAGTTTATAACAGTACTGACAACTGTTGGGGCCCAGGACACACTCCAAAACAGTTGTCACTACTGTTACAAAGCGCTTTAAAGCGCTTTAAAACAGCAGTGTAGATCCTGCCCACAACAGAGAACTACTGACCAATCTGGGATTCCAATGAGAGTGCTTGCATGGTACAAGTGTTTCCAAATATGTGTTTGTCTCATCCAGAAATGAACTTTTTAGATGTGTATATAATGTAATGTGTGAAGCAGTCCAGAAGCCTGTCAGTCAACCCTCATGTTTACATGATATAAGAAAAAATTGCCAAGCCGCTAGCACTAAATACTACTATGATTTAGAGGCCCAAATCATACCATTGTCACCTCCAGAGATTACATTTAGGGTAGTATAGGAATGCGGCACCATGGGCCTGTAGGCCTAATCAGGGACCATGGAGGAATGGGCTCCCTTTGCAGGCCCTGCCTGTCCAAGAGTGAGAGGATTAGATATGCATAATCTGCATAATATCAATGACTTTGCAAGCTGGCAGAAGTGCTTTGATTTCTTAAAAGATTTAGGAGGCTGTCATTCTGCAGACTTCTAGTGTAGCACACGCACACATGAAAGAAAACAGGCAGGCTTCTTATAAAGCATAACAGACAAGGGAACAAAAAGGCCGATTACAAACGTGCAAATACAATGTGCAATTGAAAAGGGGCACAAATGATGCCGAAGAAAGTAATAGCACATACAACAGGTGCTGCTGCAAAACACTATGAAGTATGATGAAATATGAGCCATTTTTAAATAATAATTATGAATTCACAAGTTAATACAGTGATTTAACAAAATGGTTATAAATGCATATGGTGGATATTATTATTATTATTATTATTATTATTATTAATATTATTAATATTATTTACATTTATATACCACCCCATAGCCGAAGCTCTCTGGGCAGTTTACAAAAATTAAAAGATAGAACACTAAAAAGACAGTATACAAAATTTAAAACCATAAACATAAAAGAGCTGATATTTAAAACATTTTAAAGCATTTTAATTGTTAAGCCTGGCCACAATGTCAATCAAACCTCAACTTGAGCTGTTAAAATGCCTGGGAGAAAATAAAAGTTTTAACCAGGCGCCGAAAAGATAACATGAATAGCCAGCAAAAACAAAATCCATTTTGCCTAGGATCTTAATCCATCCAAGTTTTATGAAAACAATGAAAATGCACACCTCATATGGGAAGAAACAATAGAGTCACACTCTGCCTATCCATTTGTATATCCACGAAATAATCTATTAAACAAAATATTATCTATCTACATATTCATTCATTCATTGAAACTGCTTATATACCACTGTATATCATAAAATCTTTAAGTGGTTTAAATAAAAAATACATTTAAGTCCAATATTAAAAAAAAATGACGTAAAAACAATCAGAAATCCTATATCCCCTAAACAGCATCTGGGGGGGACATAAGGTTGTTCCATTTCCTGGCTCCAAACTTGTAGGCAGGGCTCCATGCTGGGAGCCAGAAAACCTCCCAGCTTCTTCCCCATCCCCTCTCATAGCCAACGCTGAGAGAACTGTGCCAGCTACACTCCACACTCGCGAAGTGGAGCATGAAGGTGGGGGAAAGAGGGCGTTTCTGGGGGGAAGGAAAGGGAGGAGACTAGGGTGGCTGCGTTACACTGTTCCCTATAGCCACCCTTGCCTCCTTCCCTTCCTCTCCAAGGTACCACAGCTAGACAGGTGAACTCACCTGTCTAGCAGAAATGCAGGGTGGGCTGGAGCACAGAGCGGGAGATAGCCTCTGTGGGGCTCCCACTTTGCATAGGAGTCTCATCAGCCTCTGAGTTCGGAGGCTGATGGGAATTGTGATAGGATCACGCCCCAAAAACGTTACGAAACAGTAAAACGGAGCAGTGCTATTAGAAGTCAGGGAAATATATTCTTTTCTTTTCCTAATTTTATTGTGATGTGTTTAAATGTATAGAGGATATTTTACGTCTTGTATAACACTGCATTTCTCGTTCCTCCATTACCAATTTCAACAACAGGAAATAACAAAACCAAATAACAGATGCACAGCACTATCAGTTTGTACAGATTTTCAATATACTGTTAATCAGTTTTACTAGATCTGTGTGTAAGGTGCAGGTGGTGTACACCTGTTCTCTGGCTTACTTGTGAAATAAAGAAAGAGGTGCCAACCCATTAAAAATGCATCTGGACTCCGTTCTTTATAAAGTCTGAGCTTAATTACGAATAGAAAATTCATTAACAGATAAATTCAAAAAGATTTTAAAACAGCACCTACTTGTGAATATCACTATTTCCAATGCAAAATCTCTCTCAGGTCAACTGTTAAGTATAAAACATTGTATATGAAAAAAATATCAACAGAATTGAAAGGTGGGGAAAATGAGGGAAAGCCCCGTTGACCAATTCTTAGTGGTGGGTTCAAGAAGAAGAGATACAGATAAGCTCTCCACACTTCAAGTAACAGACTTCAAATAAACACAAGAGCAGCTCCAGTGACTTGGGAAGTAAACCTCTGAATCTAGCACTGAGCTGCTAGAAGTCTGATATAGTATAAGTATACACTAGTATAAGTATATACTATATACTATAAGTATATAGTATAAAAAATGCTTTGCATTTCTTTTCTCATTTATCACCATAACCACTCTGTGATTTAGATGAGGCTGAGAAACAGGCTCACAACACACACACACGCACGCACGCATGCACGCACGTACACACACACACACACACACACAGGAGTCTCTTAGCATTGGTGCAAGCCCACACTGTGTGGGCACTATGTCTGAATTAAGTGACCATATGGGCAGAGCCTATCATTGAGTTTTCCCCACCTAATTGGGTCCATCTTTTCCAGCAGATTGTAAATCAGGTGGGAAAAGGCCTAAGCAATATGCCACCCCAGTATGGGATTAATTCACAAACATCTTTCCAACAGGATGGAATCACAAGGATAACTTGAAAAAAAACTTTAACCCAGTTTGCAGCTGGCTGTGAAAAAATCAAATTCCCAGTTGGGAATCATTAGAAAAGAAACTGAAAAGAAAATTGCCGGTATCATAATTCCCTAATAGAAATCTATAGAGTGGCCATGCTTGGAATACTGTGTACAGTTCTGGTCAATGCACTTCAAAAAGGAAATTATAGAACTGGGAAAGGTGCAGAAAAGGGTAACTAAAATAATCAAGGGCCTGAAGCAACTTCCCAGCAAGGAAAGTTATAACATTTGGGGCTTTCTAACTCAGAAAAAGGGCAAGTAACGGAAGACATGATAGGGCTGTATAAAATTAGGTGTGGAAAAAGAAGATGGGAAGAAGTTTTTCACCCTATCTCATAATACTAGAGTCCGGGGTCATCCCATGAATTGAATGGTGGGAGATTCAGGAGAGATAAAAGGAACTACTTCCTCATTCGGTGCATAGTTAAGCTATGGAAATCAGTACTGCAAGTTGTAGTGGTGGTCACCAACTTGGACAGCTTTAAAGGTGGATTAGACAAATTCGTGGTGGATATGGCTATCAGTACCTATCTACTAGTCATGATGGCAGGGGCAAGGCAGAACCAAAGCAATGTGAAGTAGGGGAAAAGTTGAAGTTGCCCATCAAACAGAGAGCACCTGGAAAGCAAACTGAGTAAGCACACAGAACACCTGGTCACTGTCTACTGCCTTTTATTTCTATTTAATTTTTAGGAATTACTTCTAAGTTTCCAGCTATACATGCAATTCCGTCCTCTTTTGTCCTGTTTTTGGCAATGGGTAAGTGTCCACCCTAGCCTTCCGTGAGGTTTTGATGTGCTTGGTTTTTTGTTGTTTTTTAAAAGTGCCATTTAAAATATAGAAAGCTGAGCTCCTCCTGTATGTTTGCTGCAACCTTACTTGAGAAATCTGATGCATTTAACTGAAAAGACAGGGCATGCCTGCTAGAGCAATTTCTTCCCTACTCCCTCTGGAATTACTGCACTCTCACATATTTGTTCAGAAATATTTTGTGTTCTGGCTTCCTTCACTTTTCTGTTTTTAGTTGGCTTCCATGGCCTCGAGGGATTGTTACACAATTGGTCGTTTTGTAAGGAATGTTCTAATATATATTAAGCCATTGGAAGTCTGGGGTAGACCAGGAGATGTAGTCATTCATATCAAAGGTCTAAGAAGCTGCATTATACTGAATAAGAACACGGGTATATCCAGGTCAGTACTGTGTACTGTGGGAGCTCTCAGGAAATTTGGGGCAAAGATTGTTCCCAACCATGATACTCAACAACCTTTAAATCATCAGTCCCCAACATGGTGCCCTGTAGATATTTTGGACTTCAACTCCCATCAGCCCAAGCCAGCATGGTCAATGGCCAGGAATGCTGGGAGTTGTATTCTAAAACACCTTTAAATACAGAAGCCAATGACTGAGCTTAGGAAGCTTATATATGCAAAGTGTTTACACTACCAGTTAGGGATGGGCGAATGAGCAATGTTTGAACTCATCGAGGTTCTTCATTGTCCACCTCAATGCTCACTCATTTCATCTTGTTCTGGCTTCTGAACATAGGCATTTTTTTTCCATACAGGAAAAATGTGCATTTCCCAAGTAAGTACCCAAATGCATACTCCCCACCCACCCCCATGCCTCCATTGATTAAAGCATGAAGATGTGGCCTTTAAAATAAAAAAGCGAATTCCCCCAATAGAAGCATTTATGTGCACATTTTTCAAATATATGCAATTTTTTTCCAAGTACTTTCCATCGACATAGTGCCAGGTTGTGCACACTTTTCTCCAATGTATGCATTTGAGGCTACGTGATCCGCTAATATGTGCATTTTTGTGTATTCCCACCCCCCCCAGACAACCTGCATCATCAAGCTAGGGGAAAGTGTGGTTTTCGGTACACAACTCTGTCACATCTCACTTACTGGCTCGGGAGATGCGGATTTGGTAAAATCGCATTAAAAACTCAACAGAACAGATTTCTCACCCATAAAAACATCTATAATAAATAACTAGTTTCTCATTAAAGCTCTAGTGAAAGATCAAAACATTCACAAACACATGGGGATACTTATAATTCAACAGCCTAGGCATGTGAAAGATTTAATTTCAAATGCCTAGGCTGATGTATTATTTGTCATTTTTTCTTAGCACTTCCAGCTTTCAAAGGATTGGGGAGTTGTTTTGTTTTTTTACAAACCTGATGTCATTCTTCCTCAAACAATTATGCCTCATACTAAGCCACTAATATTTCTGCTTTACAGAGAGCAAACAGAGGCTGAGACAGAGAGCCTATCTACACAGTCCCTTGGAATGTTTTAAATAGTATTTTAAAACATTCCAAATAGGTGCGTTCTAAAACGTCTTAGGCCACATTACTGAGAACTCACGTTACAGGAGAAAAAATCTTCAGTCTTTAAAGCAGTGTGTGCGGTCACACACTCTTCTGCCCTGTCTCGTTCTCTTTCGTTTTTACAATGATTTTAAGGCAAGGCATTGTGGGCGTCGTAGTTCAGTCACCCACTTCCTCCTTTGTTCCTCTGTCATTCCCTAGCGCGTATAGGGCTAAGAATTGTAGGTGTTGTAGTTCACTCGCCCACTTCCTCCTTAACCCCACTTTCTTCCCCACCAATCAACTGCTAAGCATTTGGGCACCGGTAAACGAAGCACTGCCCCCATGAATCACAAACAGTAAGGAAGGACACATTATTTTACTTAAAATGATTTATTAAAAGTGAAACCGTTGTATATAACTGAAGTAAGTTTTAAAAAACCTCAGATATACAACATTATAGGGAGTGCGTCATGTGGCCCAAAGAGTTTTCATAACCCTTATAAAACGTTAAAAACCTAGTGTGTAGATCGGCTCAGAGAGAGAGGGGGGGAGGAAGGGAGGGAGAGAGAGAGGGAGGTTTGGCCACATAACAAGTTCATGGCTGTGCAGAAGAATAGCACAGATATTCCAAGAGACACACAATAAACACCCAGCCCACATCATTTCTGCATAAGCGCATAGATGGATATAGAAGGAATGTCACTCACAGAGCACTTTTCTTCCTTGCTTACACACGGCATTTATGCTTGCCCGTCTGTTTCTGTGAACCCATATAGCATAGGCGGTTCTGCTCCCTGGGTGGTCCAAGTTCATAGCGAGGTGGGAAGCAGAAGGTGTGGCTTCATGATTTACAAGCTTCTCCACCCCACAAAATGGGGTGTGTTTAGGATAGTTGCTTCTCTTGCAACAGCCTCCCCACACACACAAGTGGCTATAAGAAAAGACTTGCCTCAGCAATCCTCTAGTTGAAAAGAAGCAAGACACTGAAGATTACATGCCTGGATCTCAATCCATGCAGGCTATAGGAGAGGTTGTCTACTCTGGCACCTCATGGATAGGATGCAACAGGTGTGTGGTCCATTCATCTGCATCATAAAGTGTTGACACAGGTGTGTCATCTGGTACATTAAATGCTTGAGATCTGCACAGCCTGCTCTGGAGAAGGAGGAGCCTGAATTCCACAGGACTTCACAATGTTAGCTCCAAGTTTTGGAGAGCTTCTCTGTTGCAGAGTTTGTCTGACCACCATTGAGACAGAAGACAATGGCAAGCATTGAACAGGACCATTCCTTCATGTTAACAGGCATCTTCATCTTACAGCAAAAGCTGGCAAACTAGGCAAAAGTGAAACCAAAACCAGCACTCCAGCTCTCTACATGCATTAACCATTTAATGGCTTTTCAACCAGTTCTTTCCCCGCCCACAAAATGGTTGTGGCTTATTCCAACATTCTCAAGGCACCCTCATTGGGGAAAGACCATAGCTCAGGAGTACAGTGCATCCTTTGCATGCAGAAGATCCCAGATCCAGTCTCTGGGCTTCTTTAGACTAAAGAGAAATCATGTATGCTTACCAGTGCTTTGCTTCCTGCTTCTCTTCCACAATTGTAATGAGATGAATTGCATGGGAGGAGAGGGGTGACCATGTGGTCTGTAATTGAAAACTTTTCCACAGTAGGAAATCCTGAGATATTTCAGAAGAATCAGGATATCCAAGGTTTTTTAAAAAAATTGAATAACCAGGGGAATGAATAGGAGACATGCAGGAGGTTCACATAATCATCAAAAGGACCCATGAACTTCTGTGAGTGGTCAGTCACGAGCGTGCCTTATTTCACTTGTGTGAAAAAACCCTCTGACATCTCCAATTAAATAGAGATCAGGTAGGAAGTTTCAGGAAAGGTGTTGAAGAGGCTGCCTGTCAGTGTAGGCATAACTGAGCTAAATTGATGAATAGTCTGACCTGGGTAAGGCAGCTTCCTATCTTAAGTGCCCCTCCTCCAAATGGATGAGAACTGGAGCCCAAGTAACTGTGCTACCCCCGATACCAGCCTGGAGTCTCTGCTTTTCAACTTCATGTTGATGTTCCTGCACAAACAGACAAAGCTGTCATGCAGCTTCAGAGCTCTTGCTTGAGCCCAAAACAGAACAACTCTCCCTTTCCCCGGAATGCTGAACAGGTTCAGGTTTTTCATCCTTACTCAGAGAAATCTCCCGCTGCTGAGATGATGATGATGATGAGTAGGTGTAGCATTTGCTGCATTATAATTTCTGAGAGGAAAACAGTTTTGCAAACAGGAGAGAAAAAAAGAGAGAGAGAGAGAGAGAGAGAGCACAGTACTGCAAAACTCAAATGTCTGTTCCGTGGAACCTTCTATGTTTTAAACCAAGAGCAATCTGTATCACATGCAGCTACAATAAAACAAGTGTTGCCCCTTTGGAATCCAGAGACATTTAACAAGTCTGGTTTGGTTGCACACTTGGGCTATGAATGCAGTAAATTATGAAGCAAATTCACACATTCTTGTTCATTGATAGACAACAACAACACCAAATGTTAAATGAACCCTTTTAGATAACAAAGAACGTAAAATTTCTGGAAATTTTAAGTCATGGGTGGGTGGGGATGTTGTCTTTGTTTTCTAGGCAGTTTCAGGAGAAAACCACAAATGGGTGGGGGGGAGATGCAGTATTTCAGTTTTTTACCACTATTTACAAATCTAAAGACACTGGTTGTTACACATGCTGACTAGATAATGCTGAGAGTTGTGGGACTTATTTCTGCCTAACCTGCATAGGATCATGCTCAAAGTGTATTATATATAACGTAGGCCAGATCTACACCAAGGAGGATATAACACTTTGAAAGTGGATTGAAAACAGTATATGGCAAGTGTTATGGGCCCCAACAGTTGTCAGTGCACTTCAATACAGTTATAAAGCAGTAGTCTAGATCCTGCCTTGGTTTGCTTATCGAATTACCATTACAATTAAAAACATTTGAAAGTAAACTCAGTAAATTTTTAATTGTCTAAACATAATTTTATGAGCAATCGAAGTTATACATAATGGATTTAGGTTCCTGATTTATATCTGATGACCAGATATAACTTCAAATAGTTCCTGAAACATCTGAATCAACCTTAAAGCCAGGAGGAGGAGGAGGAGGAGGAGTTGGGAAGGATCTACACTACTGCTTTAAAACGGTTTGTAAGAGTAGTGACAACTGTTGGGCCCAGGACACAGAGCTCCATATACAGTTTTCAAAACATTTTCAAAGTGACATATCCTGCTTGGTGTAGATCTGGCCCTGGAGGCAGAAGAAGACTTGTGTACCGCATCTGTTACTCTTTGTGAGGAATTGGTTGGGGTGGAGTTTAGGGAAATCTGGTCCGAAGGAAAAGCTATTGGAGCTTATTTAGCTGGAGAACACTCTTTTATCTCCTAGGAATGGAAAGCTAGACCATCTAATTTTAAGAACTTTTCAGCAATCTCAACCTATTATTTGAACAATGACATTTTGGGAAGGATCCAATGGTGCACTAGCGCTATTGACATTGTGCTAGCGTAAACCAATGGTTTCTCAATGTAACTAGCAAACAAGGAAAAAGCGGCAATTTACCTCCAAAGTTCAGTAGCAAATTGACACTTTTTCATGTTGCACTAGTTATGTTGCAAAAGCATTGGTTTGCACTAGCGCTATGTTGATAGCACTAGCACTGGGACACCAGGGAGGACTGTAGCTCAGTGGCAGAGCACATGCTTAGCATGCAGAAGATCCCAGCTTCAACCACCAGCATCTCAAGATAGGGCTAGCAAAATTGCCATGCGAAATGCTGGAATGCCGTTGCTGCCAGTCAGTGTTGACAATACTGGGCCAGATGAACCGACGGACTGATGCTCTATAAGGCAGCTTCCTATGTGCCACTGACTACTACCTTTTATTCCCTTCCATAAATAACACCTTCATTTTGTTCATTTTGAAAGATTGGCTGCATTTGTCAGGCCAGTCTCATGCCAACCTCATGGGGTCTAGGCTGCTGAATTTCTTTTCAGGTAGAGAGGGATTATCTTGGTAGGAGTGGCTAAAGGTTGTACTTCTGAGAAAGCATCCCCTAATGGTGAGGTCTAACTGGGATTTTTATTAAGAACTGTGGCAGTCAGTTTCATAGAGCCAAGCCTCAAGGTTTTTTTAAAAAAAATATATAGAAACATAAGTGAGGTCCTCACACATGTAGGTTTGAGAACTATATTCACTGACAGAGATGTCATCAAGCCCTACACCTACACACACACTGCTCTGCTTCTATGTATTGGGTTTTTTGGTACCACTCATGGGTGTTGCTGCCACTCCATTGGTTGCTAGCAACCATTAAAACAAATGGTATATCTAGCTATATCAGCTGCTAGAGCAGATTCCATTCATTCACACACACTCTCCAAAATATAAATTCAGAAGCCGTATTTGTCAGAAATACGCTGCATTCCACATCCATCCACACGGGCTTGCCCAGCCATGAAAAGCGGCACAGAGATCGTAGAGACTTCTTTGCAAGCAACCCATGTGCGTTCGCTCATTGCAGCAGGTCCAGGCAAAGCCACTGCCCACGAGGTTTATGTCATTCGTTGCCAATGTCAAGAATGCGAGAAACAATACATGGGCCACAGCTGCGGTAATTCCTATAGTTTCGAGAAACCACAAGTCAGCTCTCATTAAGGGATCAGCCGGTGGCCAGACACTTCGACAGCAGTAAGCAAAGCTTATCAGATGGGAAAGTCATCCCTGCTGAAAACATGTCAGCACCTGAACACCTATGGACTAAGAAGAGTTTTTAGTGCTCCGCAGGCCATCAATCTGTCTAGGCAGCCTGGTGGTTTCCACATGTGTTAGTCAACATCCGGATTAGCATGTGCGAAAGCCATCATTTTGAAAAACTACTTCATGTCAGTATGTACCAAACAAGGTAGAGAGTGGCTGAATTCGGACAACACATTAGTCAATGGTGGGGTAATAATCAACTTTACAGTTGTTCATCTAGGGGGTACTCCCCACACAACATGGTAATAAATAATCAACTGTGGTGTGGATTAGGATCAGCGCTGAGTTGACTATGGCAGCATTCGGACGACACGATAGTCAATACCACTGACGATTGTTGCCCCACCCCCAGTTGCTTATAGTGTCGTCCGAATTCAGCCAGTGTGGCAGTCTCAGAGCCGGCCCTGCCGTTGGGCAGAGCAAGGTGACTGCCTCAGGTGGCACATGCTGGGAGGGAAGCAGTAGCAGTCACTTGGCATTTCCTCTGAATTCCCTTGGCTCCTCCCCTCTGTTTGAGGACAGAGCTGTATATGATACATAGCCCTTGGGGGGGGGGGGCTCTAAAGTAACCTGCTGCCTCAGGGGTGGTGGAGGACTCTATCTAGGGTGACCATTTATTGATTGCAAAAAGGGACAAAAGAGGGCACTGGTTTGTAAAAAAATACGCACGTGCTAATTTATATGTATACATGCAAATTATTTTAATTTAAACAGAAATGTAGTACATCTCACCAGAGGGTGGAAATCTGTGGCCAGGTGACCTGTGTGCCTTTCTCTGTCTGCTGTCCAAGGGTACCTCTAGACGGACTGTTTCTGTCGATATGGCTTCGCATTGGCAGCATTTTGGTTACATGACGCAGCCGCCAATGCAAAGTCATCTAGGGGCAAATACCCTTTGCGTCAATTTTAAAAAAGTTGGCTATTTAATGCGACTTTTTTGGAGTGGATCGGGCAGCCCAGGGAAAGGGGATGGAGCAGCGAGCCGTAAGCTCGCTGCACCGCCTCCGCTGTCCTCCCCCCATTTTGATAAAAAAAACAAAAAAAACTTACCAGCGAGGAGTCGATGCTCCCAGCCGCCCCTCCAGCTGCTGGTGGGCTACTGCCCGCACGGCGGCGGTGGCGGCTCGAGGAAAAGCCGGCGTGGCACCCCTCACATGTAGAGGGGCACCTGGGAGCACAAACGCGCCTCACGCCGCATGCAGGGTGGGGATCTATGTGCCTAAGTTGCGATGGTTGTCCTTACCGCATCTCTTTCCTCAATCTTCTCCATGGCATATAATCTCTGGAGCGGAGGGTGAGGTAATGATGATGATAGTTATTAATGATAATAATGATGATGATACCGCGAGGGTGGTGATGATGATAATGTTTGATAATGATGAAGGACTGTTGGTATAAGTGTTTGTAACAGTAATGGAGGCTCTGAGGCCGTAAAAGCAGCCGGCCCAAACCTAGATTTCAGCAAGTGTTGCAACTGTAATTGTGCCATTCAGCCGTAGCAGGTAAATTATATTTAACACACAAATCAGAAAATGGCAAAAACTCATCATCTAAACTTATTAATTGATCCAAAGTAAAAATTGCCTTATCAATCCATGTCCTCCACAAAAACATTTTTTTTTTTCAAATTTTTAAATCTGGATTTCCCAATAAAGTCAATTTTGCGTCAGAAAATTGGTCAAACTGCAATTGACGCGATACTATACACCATACCTCTCTAGCAGCCAAGATTGTAGGAGGAGGATTATTTAATCTAACATGTCGAGAACCAAGTGCCATCCATTTAGGAAGCGGTTCTAACCATAAGGATTCCAAAACTGACCAGGGTGGCATATCTAAGCAAACTGGAGAAGACCAAAACTTAGTACAAGTCAATAGATAGGCCCAACGATACAAAGCGAGGTCTGGAACTCCAAACCCTCATTCTTTAATTGGAAATTGTATGCATTTCAAAGATCTTCGAGGTGGGACGGAACCCCAGAAAAATTTACGAAATGAAACATTAAGTTGTTAAAAATATTTGCCAGGTATCCACGCATAACATAGAGAATTCGAGGTACAATATTCATCTTCAGTGTGCTGACTTTACCCCACAAACTCAATTTTAATGGTACCCATCTGTCTATATCATGTACAATCTCCTCAGTTAACTTATTCAAAATTATTTTAATCAATTGGGATAAATCTCTGGGAATAAGCTTTATGGACATCGAAACTAGAAGATATACTATCTCCAATTGGCATCAATTCAGACTTTGACCAGTTAACTGAGTAACCGGACAGATCACCGAAGGTATTTATCAGAGCCAACAAAGCAGGAATAGATGCCTGGAGCTTAGAAATAAACAATAAAAGATCATCCACATAAAGAATAATTTTAAATTCTAAGTCAGCATGCACAAAACCGTGAATACTACAACTCTGTCTAATTGCACAAGCCAGGGGCTCCATGCATAAATCAAATATCAGTGGGGAGAGAGGACATCCTTGCCTAGTACTTCGCCCAAGCAAGGAAAAAATCCAACAACCAGCCATTGGTCATGACTCTTGCTCTTGGGGTTGAATATAAAATTCTAACCCACTTTAAAAATTCCAATGGAAAACCAAACTTCTTCAATGTTGCAAGCATAAACTTCCAATGAATTTTATCAAAGGCCTTCTCAGCATCCAAAGAGACAATGGCCGCCTGGTCAACTCTTTCTCTATTTAAAGTTATCAAATCAACAAGTAAACTCAAGTTATCAGCCTCCTGTCTGTTTTTAATAAATCCCACCTGTTCTGGTCCAACCAATGTTGTAATAACTTGTAATCTATCAGCTAAAATTGCCGTTAATATTTTGATATCAGCGTTTACTAGTGAAATCGGGCGGTAGTTAGCACAATTGGTATGGTCTTTGCCAGCTTTAGGAATGACTGTAATGTAAGCATCATTTAATGGTGAGGAAAGCGAACCCTGTTCAATATATATTTGTGAAGTTGATGAAGTTTTGGAGCTAGAAAAGTAGAAAAAGTTTTGCACCACCCAACTGGAAACCCATCAGGGCCTGGGGATTTCCCATTGTTCATATTCAAAATTACTTTTGTGATCTCTTCAAGTCGTATAGGAGCCATAAAATGTTGCCGTTGCGAAGACTCTAAGCAAGGGAGCTTAATCTGAGCAACAACAAAACAAGTATTCATATCCTGCTCTGATATCTCACTCGCTACCCTTACCATTCAGCTCCGTGTACAATCTTAAAAATTGTAGGTTTATATCTGTAGGAGAAGTATGTATCATTATATCCTCATCTTTAATGGCAGAAATAACATTTCGATGTTTTTGGTGTTTAAGACGATATGCCAAAATTTTACCGGGTCGTTCCCCACTTTTCCAATATGTCTGACGCATACAATTTAAAGCAAATTCCACCTGCTGAGAAAAAATATTATTTAACTCGCATTTAACTTTTTGTATCTCCTGATACAACTGTGTTGATGGGGAACTAGCGAATGGGGTTAGAAGAGATTTCAATTTCTTATTTAAAAGCACCTGTTGCACTGTTCTAAGCTTTTTCTTAAATGAAGCATAAGCGATAATTCAACCCCTGCTAAAGGCCTTGCAGGCCTCCCATTCCATAGCGCAAGAACTTGCAGTACCCTTGTTGATATCAAAATACAGTCTCCATTTTTTTTTAAAGAAAAAAAGCCAAATAGTTAGATAATGAGGCAGTCTAAAGGCTTTTATGAGCAGATAGCCAGGAGCAAAGCAGGAACAAAACTGACTATGCTGCCATCTCCAACCAGAAGTCTGCGAGGTTATATCATGCTGCAAACAGAGCTGAAAGGAAATCCTTCTGACAAGAAATTGTGAAGGGTGAATTGGAAATTGGCAAAGAGAAGAAGCAATCAGCGTTAAAGCGAGCTGGGTTTAATATTCTATATTACGTTTGTATAAAGGAAGCGCTTAGCAAACAATATGTTGAGGCTTTAAACGTGTAGCTGTGCCTTCTCCCCACCCCACCCCCTGCAATGGAGCAAAGGCAAACAGCTTCAAGAATAGCAGTTAAGCTATGCGCCCGGCTGCAGAACACTGACTTCCCACTCCAGGTGCTATAAACAGACTCTGCATCTGTCTCGGTAAATGCCATACGGAGGCAGGCTACAGACGTGTCTCAAGGAGATGCCCACAGGAAGAAAACATGGGGATATAATGGGACTGTTCTCTGCACTCGGTGAGTCCCATTTCATAGGCATCATTTTCATGGCATGAAACTTGCCCCTCTGCCCCTTTAATCATAGAGCCGAGAAGAGAAGAACACGGAGTGGTCTACGGAAGCTGCTTTTTTCGGAATAGGTAGCTCGAAGGATAACAACAAATGTTGCACAGCTAAACAAATGTGACTTTTCTAGAGTTGTTATTTGGCCAGTTTCCAATTGGGACATTTGGATGGGGGGGGGGGAACTTAGGGCATTGGGGGGGGGGACTTATGGCCTTCCAGATGTTTTGGTCTACAACTCCCTAGCCAACATAGCCGATGGTGAGGGATCATGGGAGTTGTAGGCCAAAACATCTGGAAGACCACAGGTTGCCCACCCCTGACATAGGGTTAAATACAATATCATACAACAGGACTTCTCTGTGGTCTCCTTCTCCTTGCAGACCCCTGTGTTGCTTTCAGATCTGCTCCAGAGAATCTCCCAACCCTACAGAGCAGATTGTGGGGTGGGGAACTATTCTGCAAGAAATTTCCATTCAGTGGCAGTCTATCATGGTTAAAAAAAATCTTCATGGCTGCTTGGTTTTATCCTGGTTGTGCGTTTATACTGTATTTCATATTATGGTTTTATATTGAGATTATATATATATTAATGGTTTTCATGTTTTTAATTTTTGTAAACTGCTCAGAGAGCTTTGGCTATTGGGCGGTATAGAAATGCAATCAATCAATCAATCAATCAAAACGAGCCTCTAGCAGAGAGAGAGAGAGAGAGAGAGAGAGAGAGAGAGAGAGGTATAGAGGATTCAAAACATTTGACAGTAAATGTTGATGCCAGTAAGGTAGCACTGTATTATCTCCCATATTGGGGGCTGAGGTTAGAAGAAAAGGAAGGAGCCCAGCTGGATCATTCCAAGGTCCAGCCCAGCCACTGCCCAGTTTCAAACAGCGGCTAGCCTAATGCCTCTGGGAAGCCTAGGAGCAGGGTGAAAAAAAGAGGTATAGAAGCTGCAGCCCTCCAGAGGTCATTGGACTTGAGCTCCCATTATCCCCAGCCAGCACGACCAATAGCCATAGATGATAGGAGCTGTAGTCTGACATCTGGAGGGCAGCAGGTTTCCCGCACCCTGCTGTAAAGGAAACAGCTCTCCGCACCATACGGCTGTCGCATTTGGCACTCCAAAGCCTACTGCCTCTGAACCATAGATGTTCCATTTAGATACCATGATCGGTGCCAGCTCTATGTTTTGGAGGGCCTTTGGGCAAGCCTCCCTCCATGGGCCCCCTCCTTTAAAGAGCCTACCTTCTCCCCGCCATGGTCACCAAGCAGCCATGGCTCGTCTTCCTCTCTCTCATCAATGACACCACTCGCTTGCTTGACAGGCAGAGAGCCAGTGAGCAAGCAGGCAGTGGCATCTTCCGCACCTCCTTCTCATCGTCATCATTGTCTGGGCCAGAGCAAGAGGCAGGTGAACAAGCACGTTGCAACGGTGAAGAGGAGGAGCAAGCCCAGGCCGCTCTATCCAGTGGGCCCCTGCTATGTTATGGACCCTGGGCAGGTGCCCAACTATGCCTACCCTTGATGCAGGCAAAGACCATGATGAAGAGCTGCTCATCGACCTGTCCTCCATAGGCATGCCAAATGAGGCCTTCCAGTGGCTGCCCAGTGAGTTTGTAGCAAAGGAGGCATTTGTATCAAGTGTTTCCAAGTTCACAGCTCCATCTGTGGCAATGCATAAAAGTCACAAAAGAGGATAAATATTTGCATGCAATGTGTATGTGCCATTTACAGTATGTGCATAGGTGCACATTCAGAACTACTACATATGTTAACTACTAGAATTTAAACAGAGATACATTACCTCTCAACACAAGACGTGGGTGCCTGCTCAATCTGCTGTCTAAGGGGCTCCTCTAAATGAGCGATTTATTTCATGCTCATGATTGGCAATTTATGGAAGTTTGTGGTCCCTTACAGGACACTGTCAACGGCCAGGATGTCTCCTCTGGAAATCCTGCTATGAAAAGAACAACTTTAATGTGGTAATATCCTGAAAAGGCAGGATCTTTCACCACTAGATGGTGCTGTCTCAATTGAAGTGAACAGAGGGGAAGTATTCAATTCAAACTACGTGGTCGCCCCTCTCTGTCCATGTAATGCAGCCTATAGCAATCGTGCCAAAAAACCAGAAAGTACAAAACCCTGAGGAAGCAACATGATTTCCCCTTCATGTAGAGATGCGCTAGGTCCAAACTGTAGATGGGAAACCTCAAAGCCCCTGCTTTCCCTTCTGGTGTGTCAAACATAGGATGCCTTCAAAAAAGACTGCCCTCTACAAAGTAGGATACCTGGCCACCTGGCTCACTAGATCATTATACAGCCTCTTTCAACGGAGTTCAGTTGGACTGCCCCAGCATGGGACAGTTTCATGCTGTGAGCATTGTCCCTGCATGGGTTAAAATGGCAGTTGTGTACTTTATTATTATTATTATTATTATATTATTATTATTATTATTATTATTATTATTATTATTTATAACCCGCCTCTCCCTACGGATCGAGGCCGGAAACACAATACACATACAAGCATGACAAAGTTAAAAAATTAAAACAAGAGAAACACATCATTAAAACATTTAAAATTCATCCGGATAGGCCTGCCGGAAAAGAACAGTCTTCACGACTCTCTTGAATTCGTGAAGACTGTCAGTTTGTCTAACCGCCTCCGGCAGACCATTCCATAGTCTGGGAGCCATAGAAGAGAAGGTCCTCTGGGTAACACTCACCAGCCTAGTTCTGGCTGGCTTGAGTACGTTCTTCCCAGAGGACCTAAGAGTGCGGGGCGGATTGTATGGGAGAAGGCGATCCCGTAGGTAGCCTGGGCCCAAACCATGTAGGGCTTTAATGGTAATAACCAACACTTTATACTTCGCCCGGAAACTGACCGGCAGCCAGTGAAGTGATTTTAAAACTGGTGTAATGTGGTCACTCCTAGGTGTACCGGTGACCAACCTGGCTGCCATATTTTGAACAAGTTGAAGTTTCCGGACTAGGCACAAATGAGAAGAAGAGGAAGTTGACAGGTAAAGAGAATTGTCTTGCGAATTACGGCCTGGTCTGTATACAACAGATCTCTGATCCGCACATGCAGCAGAATGGGAACAGAATCCTGGGAGAAGGGATTAAATATCACTTCAATTGCAGGCAGAGGATTCAATTTTTTTATTGCTCTCCCATGTATCAAGCTTCCTGAAAATAGAAAAGTAGGATACTGGCAAGGGTCCTGCTGTTTGCTTTCTGTCGTTTCTTTCTATTGGCAAAGAGTTTTTAACGTCAGATAATGAACAGAATCTAGCTGTTCTTAGCGCAGAATTTGAATTGCACTGGCACAAAAGGGGAGGTTTTTAGTACAAACTACACATCGCTCTGAACACCTTTCTTTGGAAGATCAGGAAACACTTGGACCATTTTATACCAATGCCCCTTTCTTGTTGGAGCAAGCAATCCACACCAGGAAGCCAGGCACGTGGACTACACAACCCACTCTGCTCCCACAGGGATCCTTAGGCTGGTTCACATGTGTATGGAAGGGCAAATTGCCTCTAGGAAAATGAACTTTGCAATGGGATTGCATTGTGTGATCAGAATCATCTGCCTGTGGTGTGAGATGGTCCCATTCACACATGCAGGTCACCCCTTGACATCACTGTCATCAAGGGCTTCTCTAAATTAAGGGAAAAGCCCACAGCCTTACTGGGGCTTCGTCTTCTGAAGTCTTTATGGGCTTACAATGGGCACAATATATGTGCTCTCCCCACCCTTCTTTTTCCTGGTCCCTTTGTGGGCACATTCCATATATTTCATATACACAGGCAGTAGATAATGCTGCAAGATTTCTAAAATATTATGTGATTCTTGAATTACACCACCTCTTTGATGGCGTTTTTGGCATTTTTTATTTGTTACTGCATTTTTGGCAATTTTTAAAATGGCGGAATAAACCCCAAAAACGAGAAAAGGACCAGAGGTTGATGACGTCATGAACAGGACCAGTGAACTTCTGTGAGTGAACAATTGCAAATGCATGATAAATGCCTCGTTAAAAAAACAACCCAAGTGAGGTGCACAAATGCATGAACCAACCCACGCTGGTGAACTGACTGGAAAACATTGTATCATGAAGTGAGGTGGGGATACTATGAGACTTCTGTCTGGGGTGTGGTTGTCTGTTCATAAATTCAATCCACCACTTAATGCTGCAACCATCAAATGAGGAACACGTGTATATGAACCAGCCCCCTGTCATCTGTGTGGACTGCACAGTAGGCTGGAGCACCATGCTCATATGCAGTCCCCAAAATTAGAATCATTTGGTCTTCGTGATGAGATGACCTTTCTGTTTCCAGGAGATGCATTCTTTCTCCCTTTGGTTTCATTCCACATCAGGTGGGCAACTACTAAAACAAAACAATACCAGAGAGAAAGATGAGTGATGCTGTCATGCTAACTAAAGATATCTCACCAAGCGTGGCTAGATGTTTGTTGATACAAGCAACTTTAATATAATTGCTGGAAATCAATGGCAAAAGCAGCCCGCGCTGGCTTCACTGCCCATAGGTATTACGTTGGCTTGTCGTCTCTAATGGTATGCCTTTAAGGAATTGGTCTTGATTCTCATTGGTACCGTGTCAGACTCATAAAACTGGAAGCTTGCATAACTGACAAAGAGATCCCCGAAGGCTTGAAGAACACGGCGCAGTTTGAAGCAGACAGTTAATTTGTAGCTGTAAAGAAATAATGATATCATCATAAAAACTGCTCTAAAAATCAGATTCCACTCAGGCTCGTGAAACCCACCGGATGTATATGCATACGGTCATTGACATTGGTTGTTTAAGTAGACAACCCAAATGCTCTGAGGGGTTTCTCCTGAAGGACAATACTGCCATCTGCTGGGCATGGGTAGACCTGAATGCTTCTAATAACAGCACCGGAACATACAAGTACATCTGGATTTAGGATAAACTTACATTGAGAAGCCAGGGATTGAACCAGAGCCTTTCTGCATGCAGAGCAGGGGCTCGACTACTGAACTTTGGATCCTCCTCCCCAGAAGAACACAGCAAGCTCCTTTAGACTGAATCAAACCATTGCTCCATCTAGTCCAATATTGTCAACACTGACCCTGTTCAGAAGACATGCTAAGCCACGGTGGTTAAGTATTTTGAGCTAAGCATTATGGCTTAGCATGTCGTGTGAACCATTCCTAACCATGGTAGCTACATAACCACAGTTTAAACGTGCTCACTAACCATTTGCTGCAAAAGGGTTAGTGGCCTAACCATGGCTTCGCGTGTTGTCTGAACAGGCCCACTGACTGGCAGTCTCTCCATTCTGCCTCGTGGGACACCATTAAATCAATTAAACTAAACTAGATTTAATGAGCTTTCTGATTGGGGGATTTTGGAGTAAAGACTGAAAGAACAAGCACAGTAAATGTTAACAAAGCCTAAAGTATTTTGTTTTTAATCCCCCAATCTAGTGTTTAAATCTATGTTTTGTAAACAGCTCTGACTCATTTTCCACCCCTGAATGTTGGTCAGTGACTTCTATTAGCAAATAATCCGATTCCAAATGTGAATTTCATCACTTCTGGAACATTCCAGCAACTGTGATCCAGACTCAGTCCCATACTTCTTTAACATCAGGTCTTAAAGCGGATAGATTACGAGTGGGGAACCTGTGGCCCTCCAGCATGGTCAATGGTGAGAGTTGTAGTCCAACAACATCTGGAGGGCCACAGGTCTAATCGTACCACCTTCTGTGTGCTAAAGCGTGCACTGGAAATCTCCTTTCCGAGCAGCTATAGAGCAACATGCCTCAGAAGGAGAGCTTGCTTATCCCATGACTACAATCCAATTTGGGAATTTATTCACAGGATTACAATTGCGGGGAGAAGAACTGGAAGGCGGGGCTGCACCCACTTATCCACCTACTACCAACCTGCCACCCATACTTTGGGGGGAGCATCTGTAAAGGGGAGCCCGCTGTACACACTTAGGCTCCCCCCTTGATTCAGAACCTTGTACAATCAGGGTTCCAGATCACTAGGGCAGGCTAAGTGCATCCAGCAGGCTCTCTCCTGCAGACATCCCCCAACTTCACAACACGTGGGTGGCCAGGAGGAGGAACTGGCAAGGAAGACCCTGCTCTTCCCCCCCCCCCCCCCGCAGTTTTTAATTGCACAACCGAGGGCTAAACTGTACGCTAACTTAAATGGGTAACATGTAACTAATCCTAACTCTCTTTTCATTTTTGTCACTTTAGTTTAAGCATGCAGGGCCTCGCTCCAGATTGGGACCGCTAAACATTCCCACCCAGAAATTTTCACCCCTCCATATTCACAGGGGCTAAAGAAAAAGAAAAAAACCCTCCATTGGCACCAGTGGAGGCTTTTTCTTTTTTACTTTCTTTAGCCCACCCCACAGTTGGGCGAGCAAATTTAGTGGGGGGACCAGCTGGGTGGGAAGGTTTAACTCCCCCCCCCATGTGCTATGTTCCCTTTCTAGATCTGGGGCCCAAATACCTACACTAAATTAAAGAAGTTCAGATCAACTACATGCTGCACATTCAATGTAGGGTGTAGTTTAGCCCTGAATGTTTGTCTCTCTCTTAACCTAACTGCAGCCCTGTAAGTAGCATTCTTGCATCTCCTTCCTGACCCAGGAGATTTTACCCATGTCTATATCCCTTAACCAGAGCTGCTTTGCCCTCTAAAGACGTTCAAACCCTCCCACATAAAACAGTGCACCGGCAGGTGAGCTGACGGGGGGGGGGGGGGGTTCCAGTACGTCAGCTGACCCACCCCACTGAGTCACATGACTCACCGGAAAGTCACCTCCCACGTGATTGCATCACAGGAAGCGCAGATGAAAAAGATGGATTCTTAACCTGTGGCTCTGGCCCCCTCTACAAGAATTCGGCTTGATGCCTGGTTGCCCGATTATGCGCATCTCCTCACCATCGCATTTACGCCTAATTCCTATAAACGACAGGCGGTGAAGCACATTACCGGCAGTATGAAACGCGCTTTAAAGTGGTTGAAATGCGAAGAATCACTTGTTTACATAGTCATAAGCCCTTTAACTCCCGCGGAAAATTAAAACTTGCTATTTAACGAGCATTCGATAATGCGCATAATTGGACAGAAAAAGCGCCTCGACCCCCGATTTGCGCTCTGCTCTTGTAGAGGTAAAAATTTTAATGCGCCTTGAAAGAGCTTTAAATCGCTCTTGTAGAGGCCCCCTCTCTCAACAGAAGGAGCTCCCTTGTCTCCTCTCTCTCCCTTTCAACACGGCCCCAGGGGAGTTGGCATCTCTCTTGGGCTGCTGCTTCAGCCGCTGCATGTGTAATTCTGTCTGGAAGTGGCGAGACCTATGAGCGTAATGAGGGGCTGTGAGATCCCGGTGTGACCTGTCCTTGTACAAGCCGGCAAGATTTATAAGGCATCCCAATGTGTTTTATACTGCAGTCAGTACATTAATGCCTTGGATCTTTTGAAGTACCTAAGTCTGAGAGAGCAAGATTATTAGGCTCCCTACTTGAGCTACCAGAAAGGCACAGAGGCAGGTGCACACTTTCTAACAGAGGGATCACCTTTCACAGTTATAATCCAGATAATTTCTTGCTGCAAATTTATACAAGGATGTTATATATTCTGCCGGGGGAAGAAATCTCAGAGAAAGTCACAATCTGACACCAATATTTTATCCAATATTTACAGCCACAGATATTCCAGCGAGAGGAAAATGGCGGGCTAGAAATAATAATAATAATAATAATAATAATAATAATAATGTGTCCTTTCTGCATAGTGCAGGGGCCACGGAATGTCACCTAACAGCTTTGCAAATCAAGTCAAATAATTTCTAGCTGAGCTATCTGCCATCACTTAGGACAAATAGTTCTTAAACTTCCTTTCCTGCTTGTAGCAATCCTTGCTCAAGCCCAGCCTTCCCGAACCTGGTACCCTCCAGATGTCTGGACCTACAACTCCCAATGTTATCATATGTGCGTTAAATAGCGAGTTTTAATTCTCCATAGCAGTTAAAGCGCATTATGACCATATAAATGAGCGATTCTCAGCATTTCAACCACTTTAAAGCGCGTTTCATACTGCCAGTTATGCGCTTCACCGCATGTCGTTTATAGAATTTAGGCGTAAAAGCGCTTGTGAGAAGATGCGCATAATCAGACAACCAGGCGCCAAACCGAATTCTTGTAGAGGGGGCCATGGTCATTTTTGAAGTCTGCCTGCAGCTATAAACACATATGCTAGGTGCTATCCAGGTGCTGTTGATGGGCAACTTCAAGCCCCTGTTTCTGTCTTTTTCTGGTTCTTTACCTTTAAACTGAACTTGGACTGGGCACTCCTTCAAATAGAGGACAGTTCTCTTTAAAAGAGGGCACCTTGCTCCTCATCCACACACATGTCTGAAGCCCAGTAGGGCAACACTTCTTGGAAGATACCATGGTGCCATAGCTGGCCACTCATTCTCCACATACATACCCAGCACAGAGAGGAAGAGATGGGACTGGCTGGCTCCACCCACTATTTGCCCCAGGCACTTCTTGATTTTTCCTGTGGGTGATCAGCTCTTCGTGGATAAAAAAAGTCCCCCATCTTACTTGAGAGTTGCACATGTTTAGAACAACTATAGAAAGCTCTGGATCTTGCTGACTACCAGGTATGTTTTCACATGAGCCTTCACAACCATAGGAAAGAGGAAGTTACTTCTATATATATGAGGGGCGGGCTTATAATTCCCATAATCCTTCACCATTGGCTATGTTGATTAAGGCTGATGGGAGTTGTAGGCCGAAACTTCTGGGAGTTGTAGGCCAAAACATTTGCCCACCCGTCACATTGAAAAGTTCTCAGAATTCAGTGCCAGATAACCAGTTTGTCTATATGCTCTATATACCCCATAGTGGCTGCGCAATGGTGCTGCATTGTTTATATGATGCAGCTGCCAACTTGCAGTCACATCTGGGTTTTACCCTCGAAATTACACTTTCTCACAGTGCCCTTTTCCTGTGACTTTTCCATTTGCTCTGACACCACCACGTTGTTTCTCCCATCGGTCAGTGGTGGGTTTGGTTTGGGGGCATCCCTAGGGGCAGTCCCCAGTGCAGGGTAAGCCCAGGAACGCAGGGCATTGGGCAGGTGGTGGGCTTGACAAGTGAGATGGCCTGCCTTCTAGATTTAGCATTCTCGCCCCATAGAAGCGATGCTGTGGGGTTTTGGGGGGAAGCAGCTGCAAAGCGGCAGCATATAGACACCCTACAGTTTGGCATGAAATTTTCCACACGCAGAACCAAAGACAAATGGACTTAATGGAAAGGGCTGGTGGTAATTGCTACAGGAAAGATGCAAAACCCTTTGCCAATCAGTACAGAGAGTGAAAATAGGCTTATTTGCTCAATATAAAATGCTTCACAGTCATTCTTAATTACCTCTCAATACAAAGCAATTTTATGATTTAAAAGAATCCTTTAATTTCTAAAGAGGCCTGGCGGTGCACCAGCAATCAACAAACACCTTGGCAGCCATTCAGACAGCATCCGCTGATAGGTCTTATAATTCTATCTCATTATCATGTTTCCAGGCGCATGCACTGGAATCAGGTACATTTTGAAGAAATGATTGAGCAAATCAAGTGTACCATCACACTGTTCATTGTTATGAATCAATGCACCTTTGCAGAAGCATGTGGAGAGACTTTGTGCTTACTTTTCAGTAGGTTCCCCACCCACCCACTTTTGCAGTACTGAGGAAAAATTAAGCTAAATCTTTCAACTTTTTCTCTGCGTTGGTTACACACAATAAACAAAAAACTTTCAGTTCAATATATTGTGTTAAGGACTTTCCATGTTCACACACACGCCAAAATGCTAGGAAATTATGGCTGTTACGTCCCATGTGTGTTATTTAACAGGCATGTTATTTAGGCAACATGCATATGGTATGGAATCCTACACTGTGGTTAGTTCCAGCTTCACCACTACCTTGGAGCTGGATGGGTGACAGTTGCAAAGTGGTGGACATAAGTCCTAGATTTTTCCATTTGCTGGAAAACACACATGGACATGTTCGCACAATCACCATATAACCCATGGGCTGTTTTAGGGATATGCAAGGTTATTTGACCCTCACATAAGCCACCCTCACCAGGTTTGCATGGCATGATAAGCCATGGTGACTGCCTGCTGTGGCTTGAATATTCAAAATGGCCACTGGTCCACACCGCAACCTAAGCTATGGTGGGCAGTGGCAATTGTGTGAACCAGCCCATAGAGTCTATGCAACTGAAGCTACCATTCAACATTCTTGGAGTTGTAATCTAACACATCTGGATGGCATCTGGTTGAGGGAGGTTGCTATAGCGCTTGGCTTGGCTGTAGAAGGTGGTGTTCATGAAGAAACATTTTGTTTGAACCTGTATTCATTTAGAGACGAGGAACCTGAACCAGCTAAGGAGATCAGCACATGTAAGTTGGCCTCCAGGTACATAATAGTTAAACTTATTTTTACGCCACCTTTCCAACAGAAAGACTCCAACATTGGGTAATAGTAGTAATAAAAACCATGCACAGTATAAAAATATGACAAAGCATGTTCAATATAATACAATAAGCAAGAAAGAAGAATGAAACAACAACATAGATACAAACACACACACACACACCCCAGAAAACACAGCAGCAATAAAGCCAGCCAGTCAGCATCATTCGCTCTATGTCTAGGATGGGCTATGTGTACTACTTTACATAGGATGGTCCTCTATTGGAAGGACAGTCAGAGGAGGGTTCTTTATTTTGAAGGTGTCAAAGGGCTGCCCTAGTCCAGTTTAAAGATAAAGATCCATCAGAAGAGAGAGCTTGAATGGGCCTTGACATTGCCCATCATCAGTGAGTATGTTGACAGCAGACTGAGGAAGTCACACAGGCCACCTGGTCAGTCTCCCCAGTAAGGATGCAGGATTGTAGCCTGGGGTGGTGATGCCCATCTTCTATTTCTATTTAGTAATTATTTTGTGTGTGTATATATATTGCACATCTGCATCCTGTTTGTCCTCTCTCTTTTTGATGATGTTCCTCTTCTTTGGCAATTCACAAGTGCCAAAAGTGTATATTTTCAATGTTAAGGCTATGAGTACCACTGCTTACGTAGCCAAAACAGCACCACTCATGCACAAAAGGAAGGTGTCAACAGAGGTTGGGAGATCCCCGAAGCTTTAGAGGGGAATTCATGAGGTGGGAGGAGGAACCACCCAAAGCAGCCTAGTGAGGACTGAGAATGCTCAGTGGCATGGAATGCTACTATTGCTGGGGAAGGAGTGAAAAACCAGGTGGGGAGAGGGGATGGAATGGAGTGAACAGGGAACACTCCTCACTGCAACCTTTTGTTGCAGGGCCCACTTGTCCTCCCCACTTGTTCTCCCAAAGGTTTCTCTGAAAGAACCATGTTTTTGTGCAGACCACCAAAAGGTGAGCAGGGACAGAGCCAGGTGGATCCCACATATGTATTCACCTGCCATACTTCAGGTGGCAGGGGGAATGAAGTCGGGCCTTAGATGTTGATCTGAGTATTATGATGGGAAGATGCACTTTTTAAGATATCCCAATCCTTCACTCTTTAGGATCAAACCAGCATTTTGAACTGGGCCCAAAAAAAAAAACCAAATTGCTAGCTAAAACCCAGCTGGAGTTGCTGAGAAATGACCATAACAATTGGAACAATAAATAGTATTCTGAAAACATTTCTGAGTACTCTCCAGAAGAAACCCATGCATCACACATTACGGTAGTCCACTATGGCTGTTACTGGGGCATAGATGGCAAGGCTGGCCCAAGCCATTTTACTGCTTGAAGGAAAGAACAAGATGGCACCCCCTCCCATTCCATGCGCAAAAGCCAACTAAACTGGAATTTGAATCATTCTTCGACATTGGCAATGGGCAGCATTCTCTACCAAACCTGAAAGGACCAGGCTAGCTTAGGATGTTCAAGGTAGGTTGCTTGGCCCACAGCTATCTCCTCCAAAATCCAGCTGCTGCCTATCATCATCATCATCATCATCATCATCATCATCATCATCATCATTTCTATACCGTCAGATAGCCGAAACTCTGTGGTTGGTCACCATTGTTGCCATCTTCTCAACCTCCCTCAGAGGATCACTTGGAGAAAGTCCTGAGATACTGATTGTAGTGTCCAGGCAGATTCATGTTGGGAGAGGTGCTCGGTCAGGTATTGTGGTCCCAAGTTGTGTAATCATCTGCCACCTCAGGCAACTGCCTCATTCTGCCTAATGGTAGGGCCGGCCCTAATGAATGACTATGAGTAGAATATGCATTCAACTCATGCTCTCAAAAAGCAGCTTAGGTATGGATTGCTCTAATATTCGCACTCTCTTTCCCTTGCATCACATGATTTGTTCACTTCTGTGCCCAGGCGTACCCATGTACATCACAAAAACAGTATCTATGGGGTAGCCTTCCTGTTATTCAAAGAGACCAGGCACCAAAGTTAGCTCAAAGAAGAGTGTATGTTCCTCGGGCAGGTGCGTTTGTGCTTGCACATTGATTTCATTTTCTTTGTTGTTAACAAAGACTGTTTGTCCGTGTCTCCAATTGCTGCTGCTGCTGCTATTGCATCTCGCTCGCTCTCAGTTTATGAACAGGCTTTTTCCCCACTGTGGGTACCTACTTCTCTTTGTATGTGAGTACATAATAATTTGAGACAGTTACATGAGTGTTCGTGAGAGGAGTTTACTCGAAGGTTTAATATTCTTGTAAACAAATAGGTCAACATCCAAAATGAACAGCGACTGAGTCCTTTGTTCAAACAATCACACATTTGCAGGCTATAGTCTGCGTGATAAATGGGCGTCCTTGGGAGGTGGGGATGATGACTCACTCTCGACTACTTTGTTGCAGACACCGTTCATGAGAACAAAGAATAAAGTGATGTAGAGCAGGGGTGTGCAGACTTCAGGTGGGTGGGATCTACTTTGTCTTTTGACTAGGGCCTTGAAGCCCACCATCTGGAGTCAGTTGCAGAACTGCGACATAGCGGCTCAGCAGATAGAATCAAAGACATTTGAGTACCTGCTCAAACCAGGAATTTATTTTGGTACCAGATCTGAGCTCCCAGTCCTTTCACAAGAACCCACCCCACCCCGAAGCTTTCTTCATTTCAGCACCCGAATTTATTGGGGAGGAGTCGATTTGTTGTTGCTGATGTTAAACAAAAGCCATGACCGGGATCGGGCACTTGTTAAGAGCCAACACCCCAACAGGGGCCCACTGAAAAGTTCCCCTTAGGCTTGCTCCTGTTCTTCACCAATGCAAATTGCTTGTTCACCTGCCTCCCGCTCTGGTCCAGGCAACGGTGGTGAGGAGGAGGAGGAGGAGATGCCATTGACCCTATTCAGAAGACACACTAAGCCACGGTAATTAAGCATTTTGAGCTAAACATTATGGCTTAGCATGTCATGTGAACCATTCCTAACCAGGGTGGCTACATAGCCACAGTTTGAATACATTTGCTGCAAAAGGGTTAGTGGCCTAACCATGGCTTAGTGTGTCGTCTGAACAGGCCCATTGCCTCCTTGCTCACTGGCTCTCTGCCTGTCAAGCAAGGAAGTGGTAACAAGGATGAGAAAGAAGAGGATGAGCAGTGGCAGCTGATGACGATGGCAGTGAGAAGGTTGACTCACTGAGGGAGGGGACCCATTGAGGGTGTCCTGGCACTGCCAGAAGTCCTTGTAGATCCACTGCAGATCATCTAGATATGTACCAATAGATCCTGATCAGCCTTCTGGTGTAGAGGGGTATTTGTTCAAGCTGCATGAGCAAAGCCTGGTTAATCTAAACTTTAGATTCTAAAAAATGCCTTCGATGGGATCAAGAGGTGGACCTGCTGCCATAGCAAAGGGAGCAGGGAAGTGTAAAAGTGGACAGGTCACATGTGTGATACATTTGCTGCAATCAACAGAAGAGCGGAATAAAGTCCAGGGAATACATTCCTGGAGGAGAAGGCTATTAATGGCTACTAGTCCTGGTGGCTATATGCTACCTCCAGTATCAGAGGCAGTATGCCTGTATACATTAGTTGCTAGGGATCATGGTTGGGAGGGTGCTCTTGCATTCATGTTCTGCTTCTGGGTTTCCCGTGGGCAGTTGGTTGGCCACTGTTGCGAACAGAACGCAGGACTAGATGGACCCTTGGTTTGATCCAGCAAGGCTCTTCTTATGTTCTTATAGAGTTCCATTTTCCCACGAGGTGTAAAGTATCTCAGGCTGCAGTTGAAGAACAGTTTTAAAACAGATTGAAGGCGGGATGATGGGGCATCTCTACCCATATCATACACACCTGTTTCTTTTGTCCCACTATTATCTGTCGTCAAAAAAGGCTTTGAAGACCCAGCTTGTTTTTCTACAATAGCAGGGGGTGAGCAAAGATGTCTCTCTCATATCACCTCCAACCCTCTGAAGAAACCAATGTCTGTCACTGGCTGCAAGAGCTACTCTGCGTCCTGCCTTAATGCAACAGCAACACCCATTGGGACACACTGAAGGCCTAGGATGACCATGTGTCCTCTTTTACAGAGGACAGCCCTCTAGTCTGAAGGCATCCTCTATTTGAAGGGCTGCTCAGTCCAACTTTGGGTTAAAGATAAAGAACCTTCAGAAGGAAGGCACACTGGCCACCTGATCATAGTCTTCTGTGGTATGGGGAGATGTAAGATGGCTATGGGCTACCTCCAGTAACAAAGACAGTAAGCCTATATACACCTGCTGGGGAATATGGATGGGGAGTGTGCTGTTGGCCCAGTGTCCTACTTCTGGGTCCCTGGTCGACAGCTGGTTGGCTACTGTGTGAACAGAGTGCTGGACTACATGGACCCTTGGTCTGATCCAGCAGGGCTCTTCTTATGTTCTTTATTTAAAATATAATATTTTCTAAATTTGCATATATATTAGCACATGCAGATTTTATGCAAATCAGTGCCCTCTTCTGTTCTCTTTTTGTTGATGCATTTCCTCTTGTTTTTGTTGATTCATAAGAGGCTGTCCTACAGCATTATCTTGGGTTTCATTTTTTAAAATTCTTTTTAATTAATAAATTAGGCTTGGGAGCGAAAAAGCCGCAAAGGTAAAAGATAATTCAACTTCAACGAATCACAGGTTAAGCCTTGGATTTCCACTGGCCTTGAGAACTGCAAAAACACAAGAACAAATTAAGACCAGCCCCTTCTAAAATGTGGGATGCCTGGAGGCAATAAGGAAGCCTCAGAGATAAAGGCATGGAACACAAATCAGAACTCTTGAATGCTGGCCCTGAAATTGGAATTGTGACTCCTAAATACTATAACCTGGCAGACGCCTGTCCAATAAACATGTCTCAGAATGAATCAGTCATGTTTTATTGAAAGTCAAAAGGTGTTTGGTTATTTATACCTTGACAAATATGTAGAGCGTGCAATAACAGGCTTCAAGCAAAATATTTTACTTCCACTCTCAAGTGGGGAAGAAAACACCGCCTTTGTTTTTTAAACAAACCTGGCCAAGTTAATAAATTGTTTAGGAAGGAGGCATCTTTCACTTCAGTTTATAACCTAGATGATACAGCGAAACTATTAGATGGTAGTATTTCTTGAGTGCTTTAAGACATCAAAATGGTGGGTTTGCAGCACTTCTTCCCTTGGCTAAATTGGACTGTTTACTCAAAGTATATATACGGCACTTATTCCACTAAGCCAAAGGAGAAAATTATGACTCTAGCCTAGTTTAGCCTCCCAACCCTAAGCATATATCAGAATCAATTCTGCAGTGAACTGACACACTTGGGATGTAATGTAGTGGTAGAAATAATAAACTTTTGTTTAAGATACGGAAAGAAAAATTGCTTCCCGCACATATGCCATATTAGGTAGTTTCTGGGGGAAATATACATGTATGTAGTGTTGGAGAACAGATGACAAAGTGAAGTATGGGCTGTACATTTTCTTAGTATATCTCTGGGAAGGCATTTTAAATCACCCCTTAAAGTGTCTTGGGGGGAGGGTACATTTCCAATAGAACACAAAAACTAAACCTCAGGGTAACTTTCTATCACCAAATTTCCTTTGTTTCGCTCAGCAGTTCAGAACCTCTTGCAACCTGAGGGTCGAATTCCATTTTGGAGAAGCTTTGCCGGGAGGGGGGGGCACATTCCAGTGGTGGGCGGAGCTAAAGGCAAAGGGGCAGGGCCAAAACTATCAAAAACACCAACATTTAGCTTAAAGCTCTTGCTTCAAATAGGAGAGGCATTTCAAACTTTTAGAATGGGGGAAAAGTTTACAAAAGCTGGGAACCACCAAACAATTGGTGTTCAGAGGAAGGGGGCAGGGCTAAAGGAAGGGGGCAAGGCCATCTGGGGATTCCTGGGAGGACAGGATTTGGTTCCTAGGCTTGGGGTTCTGCACCCCCAGTTTATATTCAGGCAGTGTAGAAAACTAACCAACTCGGCAGAAGCTGAATTCCAGTGAGGAGTCAAGATCTGGCATTCCAAAAGACATCCACACCAACATCCAGAAAGCAGTCATATTCAAAACATGCACAGCCTGTCACGTCTGTCTAGAAAAACCACCACAAGCACAAAGAGAGATGATGATGAAGATGATGATGATGATGCATAGTCATCAGTGCGGGCTCCAGGTTTTGGAGGGCCCATGGGCAAGATGTCTTCCCCTCCTTGAGGGAATCTACCTTCCCACCAGCATTGGGGCCAGCTGTTGTTCCTGGCCCTCCTCTTCCTCATAGTTGCCACCACCTGCATGCTTACCAGGCAGAGAGTCACAGAAAGCAGGCAGTGGCATCTACTGCTCCACCATCATAAAACCACAGTTGTCTGGGCCAAATAGAGAGATGGGTGAGCAAGCAGATTGCTCTCCAGAGGAGGAGGAGGAGGAGGAGGAGAAGGAGGAGGAACTATAGGGGACTCTTGCCATGGGCCCCATGCTGGGCTGTGGACCTTTAGCAGGTGCTGAGCCAACTTTATGACGCCAGCCCAGATAGACATATCTCAGGCCTAATGTTACCCTTGCATTTCATGGATGTTCGGGTGGCTTTAGCCATATGTCTGTATATTGGCCGACAGAAGACAACACCACGCATCTGATGAAGTGGGCTCTAGTCCTCAAACGCACAACTAGCTAGTCTTTAAGCTCCTACAGGATCGCTAGTTGGCTTTGCTGCAACGTGGCTGCAGTGCTGGTCACAGGGTGGGGGCAGAAGGAAGTTAGGCAAAATGTCCCCTCTCTGAGTGGTTGCACCCACTTCCTCCTCCTCCTCATCACTGCTGCTGCTGCAGCTCATTTGCTTGTCTCTCACTCTGGGCCCAGCTGGCATTACTTCCCAGACAGAGAAGACAAGGCACACAGAGGTTACTGGTGGTGGCGGCGGTGTTTGCTCCTCTTGTTGCTTCCTAGCTCAAGGTGAATAGGAAACAGTAACAGGGAAATGAAAGAACAGCACAGCCAGGGGGCGCTAGGGGGTGGCAGTCCGGCTGCCCCCCCCCCCGCTCCCCCCACTGCAATGAGGGCCTCAGTAGGTGCCTGATCATGCCAGCTGCTGGTACTGATGCATAGCTGCCTCTCTGGTTTCTGCGGCCAAGTTGAAAGAGTTAATTTAGTCATGATTGTGATTAGGTGGATAAGGGATGCCAGAACACCCACAACCCTTTTGTGGAGATCTTCTCTAAACGGGAAACATTACTCAGAGTATAATTAGGCCTGCCAGTTACGTTTCCAACTGCTCTTGCTCGTGGGCCATGACAGCAACCACACAGAAATTAAACAATGATTTTTTCCCCCCTCCCATCATTCACCTGCCAGTTACGGCACAGAAGCAACAGCAATAATAATAATAATAATAAATTAATTAAAAGAAAAATGGCAAATCATTGCCTTAAAAGGGTACCTTAAAAAGGGGGTGGTAATGGATCTATATTTGCATCTAAGCCGGTAGAGAGGGAACAAGCTAAAGCTTGAAAAGCAGTTATGAAAATGCTTTTGTCAACTAACCAATAAGTTCACAGCACATAATATTATATGTAATACGACAGAATTTGAAAACCTTTTGTCTGTCACACATGATCCTCTTGTTTCCTTTTATACAGAATTTGACACATCTGTAAAAGGACCTAATTACCTGCTCTGAAAAGATACCGCATATTAGCACTCGCTGCGTAGAGAACTAAATTCTCATCTATCACTCTAAAACTCTCATTAAAATAAGACCAAGCTTACCTGTAGCGACACTAGTGAATTCTAATCCAGTGATTATTCAGAGTTGCATTAATTAGCACTAATCCAATGATTACCTGGTGTTACATTCAGGAACTTAATGAAAAGGCTGTTAAGAGCAAGCTTAATTCCGAACACACTTGCAGGAGTGTTTGGGTTTTCTTTCCTTTTTCGTGGGAAACAACAGTCAATCTTTGCATGGTACAAGTTCAAATCTCCCTATAGAGAACGAGGAGAACCTTGCCTCTGGATGGGAAGGCTACAGAGCAGGAATTGCCCAAATCAGAACAGGGAGGGGGTGGTGACAAGGAAGGAAAAAAAAAAGAATCAAGAGAAAGGACCAGTCACCTCCATGAAGAAGGAAAAGAGCGGTGTATCAAAGAATGAGGAAAGTCTGCTAATACTGGGGACTGATAGAGGAGACAGTGGCTAGTTTTGCACAACACATTAGGCAATGGAGGGGGGAAATAGCATACTGACCGTGCATTAGGTAGGCAGCTCCCCCCACACGACAAGTTGCTACTCCGTCCGTTGAGCAGCTGAAAGTTCCGGCGTCCATCTTGGTCGCAGCATCTCCTCCCTCCCACTTCCCTCAGTCCTCCAGTCACATCCCAGCATGCACTGCACATTCTGCCAGTTGTATCAGAGCAGCCGGGGGGGGGGGGGGGGTCGGCTGCTCCAGCCGGCAGAACTCTATTACCAAACGGAATAGTCCACGGAGAGAGGGGGATTGGTTTCGGATTACACTTTAAAAAACGGGCTTCGGGCTAAACAACTTGCAAGCCTGTTGTTTCTCTCCATTGTTTAATTGGGCGGAATAGCGTACCATCAGTTGTGTGTGTGTGGTGTGTAACCCTCCACATGACACAATAAGCAACACAACTGACAGTTGCTTCCCCCGCTCCTTTGCCTAATGTGTCTTGCGAAACCAGCTAGTGGCTGCATTTGGACGACACAATAACCAACAGGTGGGTTAAGTTGTCAACTGACAGTTGATTACACACATGTTAGTTATTGTGTTGTTTCTTGGGCAACACATAATAATAAATTTTATTACGGTCAACAAGACCAGCACTTGGGCAACACATAACTCACTGTTGACTATTTTCCCGAAATACCCAATGGAGAAACACAATGGGCTGCTCAGTTAACTATCTGCACAACCATTGGTTTGCGTGTCATCTGTCAGGCTCCGTGGACAAATTCCACCCGTCGAGTGGACTATTTCAGCAGCCTACAGAGTCCTCCAGCAAGAGTGGCCGAAATTGCCCCGGCCACTCTGCTACAGCCGCCAAAACTCAATCCTGATATCTGCCTAGCAACAGTTGATGGCCACCTCTCCATCCAGCCCTCCTTGCGCTTACCAAAGGAACGGCTTCTGACAGCTGGCCATCCCTGCAGCAGCAGCTCCACGCACAGCTTCTAGCACTCACCCCCCTCCCAAAGGACACAAGCATCCCCTTTGCAAACGCATTGGCACAGCACTGTCTGGCCCGGATCCGCTCCGCACATGCTGCCCCCAGGCCCCTGTTGTTGGCCACCATTGATCACAGCTGCTCAACTCCTCCCCCCAACACCACTTCTATTCCCCCGGTGGAATGGGGCACCCCTTTCCCCTTCATGCTCACACACACACACACTTCACCAGTAGCCCTTCAGGCACCCCACACCCTCTACGTCCCTTGCTCCCTGCACCTCCGCTCAGCCATTTGCCCTGGAAAAGTACTGCCCGCCCAGGAGCCTGTCTGGGCAGCCGTCCTCATCTCCCCCCTCCTCTCGCGGGTGAAACTGCCTCACGCAGCCCGCCCTCCTCCCCCCACATCTGACCGGCCAGCCCTCCCTGACTCTCCTCTTCCCCAAGCCCCGCTGAAAGCCAGCCAAAGGGTGGCAACCCCGCTCCAGAACCATCTCGTCATTCCAGCTGCGGTTGTGGTGTGAAACTTCCAAACACTCCTATGTCCCTGCATCCCCACTCTTCTATCAACCCCTCCCAGCCCCACTCTTCATGGCAAATCCCCACAACTATCTCAAATTGCCTATCCTCTACTCTTCCACTGCCACTATCCTCCTCCCACGTGACCCCTGTAGCTTCTCACAAACACCCAAGACTGCCACCATCACCAGCATGGATCCTGCTGCCCAGGACATCTCAGAAAGCCAGGCTGAGGAAAATGGATCACATTCCCTTTTCTCGGAGAGCAGCCAGGAAGCCAAGGGAAGGACCAGAGCCACGCACTGGTCCAAAGCAGAGATGGGCGCCTTCATAGAGCTATGGGGATGACCTAAGGCCCAGAGCATCATGGCCATGTCCAAGCATGACCAGCTCTACCCCTGGCTCTCCGGGGAGATGAATGGCCATGGATACCAATGCAACCCCAAGCAGTGCAAGAAAAAGCTCCACGGGGTCAAGGAAATTGTCCCACACAACCACATAAGCGGCATAGAGCCACGCACCATGCCTTTCTATGATGAGCCAGCATGCCTGCTGGAGGAGCACCACAATGTTGTGCCAGGATACACTGCGAGCAGCAGCAGCACCCCAGCCATGGCTCCCCACCAGCGAGAGTGGGCCCCCAAGGGCCAATCCTCTGCACGGGATGACAACTCCAGCAGGTCTGACCCTCAGCCAGGACAGAAGGCCCTCACCTGCACATGCCCTCCCCTCAAAACTATGTCCCTGGGGAAGGGCACATCTGACCCATGCCCATCCTTGCCCACAGGCACAGGCATGGCCAGTGGATCATCCAGCCCCTCTCTGCTGCCACAGCCCACATTAAGCACCTTCAGGGCCGTGGTCTCCTCCACCAGCACCTCACCTGCAACCCCCACATCCAGCACCAGCAGCCCAACAGCTTTTCTCCAACACTTCTTCAGAGATCCTCAGCCAGGGGCTGAACGCCGAGAGCCGTTAGTGCCAGAGACTCTGCAGGGTGAGGACCTCCCAAGGCTCTCACGGCCACAGCTGCGGCAGAAGGAGCAGCCACCCTCTGCAGCAACTAGGGCAGCTCCAGGAGCAAGCATTCAAGAGGCAGTGTGGAAGGCTTTCCCTACCGACATGTGGGAGGAGTTGGAGGTCTGCCCCAAGATCAACCAGTGCCAGCCACACAGGTCATCAGCAAAGTGCCACTAGAGGGCAGAGGACACATCGCTGTGGGCTTCGACTGGCGTATCCTGGACATGATTACTGAGACTGAGGCGGTAACATAGGTGGGCCAGATCCTGCCCCCGAACTGTCGCCTTCCCACGTAGAGCTGTAATGCATCTTTACGCAGCCCAGCGATGAGACCTTTGTAGAAATAGTCAACACAGAGGGGGAGACAGTTGATGAGGCAGCCCTAAGAGCAGCGGCCATGGTCCTCGCCGAGGACATGGACAGCAGCAGCCAACAGACAGACGAGGAGATGCAGGAGCCAGGGGCCCTCAAAGAGGATCCGCCTCCGCTGCCTGCTGCCACAGACAAAGGAGCTCCTGCCCCAGAAGCCCACCCACTGACGAATGCCCAGAGGTGTGCTCATCTTCGCAGCAAGCACAAAACAGACCAGCTGCAGGTGGTGAAGAACCTGGCCACAGCCACAGAGGTCGCCAGAGGAAGGACCCATGAGCTGTTTACACACATGGCAAGCGAGGAGGAGAGCAGACACGTCAAGGAGCATGTCCTGACAGTCTGGGCAACGTGCATGGCAACGCAAGCCATGGATGGATGCACTCAGGCCATACGGGAGTCGGGGGAGTCTATGTGCTGAGCACCTTAGCTATGGCCTTCCAAGGAGCCTTTCATGCCGGGCAGCCGCCAGTTCACTACATGCCCCTGTACAGATACATACCGCCACAGCAGTACCTGCCTCCGCCTACTGGCCCTGCATATGGGCCCCAGCATCTGCCTCTGCCAGCACCAGGGCCTGATGTGATGCCAACGGGAGAAACAGGAGGTGGTGGCCACCGCCACCACTCTGGAAGCCTACCTAAGCATCTCTGCCCCATCCAGCTCGACTTGGATGCTGAGGGTGAGCAAGGGCCTTGGGCCAGCGTTTCATGTGAGGTGGACTAGGCCCCCTATTACCCTTCCTCTACCCTTCTGCTCTATCCCCTCTGCTGAGTGTGTGGCCACCATATTGTGCCAGCCGGCCCCTATCTCCTGCCATTGCCGAAGCAACTCCTTTCCTCCAGCGCAACTGGATGCTCAAGGCCACAGTAGTCTACCAGATCTGCAACCATGTTGCTGCTGGTGGAGATGCCCCATGGGAAACAATCCTTCCCTCATTTCATCTTGAATCCCTGGAGATGCCAACACTCTCTCATTCTGGATGGGCCCAAGGGGACTGGCCCGCTCATCGCAGCCAGATCCAGACCCATGGCCCCTGCCACAGACTTCTGCAGCAATGAGGTTTGTGTGTGGGCACAACATCTGTGAGTCTCATTGGGCTGTGTTACTGGAGGACCATCCTGACCTGCCTAGCCCAGGTGACAACAGCAATGCCATTCCGGTGGATGGGAGCGGCACGACGTTGCTTCTGCGCCCCAGAATCCGCTTCCAGAGCGGGCAGCATTTGTATGCATGCAGCAGCTAGTGAAATTCCCTGTTCGTCACAACAGCTAAAGCTGCAGGAGCTCTGCCCTCCTTTTCATATGGTTACCCTATGCAATCGCCCAGCCTCATTGACAGAATTTGGTGGGTGATCCAGATGTTGTCAATATCTTCCATTTTTCTCACCCCGTCATCCATTATTTTTGTTTCCACAGATAACTCTGTTAAGGAAGAATGAAATGGGCATGTCAGCAACCTACCGCTTCTCCCATCTATTCCCCCATTGGTAGGCTGATAAAATCCAGGTCAGGGCTCATGTAACTTTAACAGTTGTAGAGAAAAGAGAATTTCAGCCAGTGACATTTGTATGCAATTAGTTCCTGGTGAAATTCCCTCTTCATCACAACAGTTAAAGGTACAGGCACTATACTAGAGTGACCATATACAAAAGAAGGCAGGGCCCCTGCAACTTTAACTGTTGTGATGAAGAGGGAATATCACCAGGAACTAATTGCATACAAATGATACTGGCTGAAATTCCCTTTTCCCTACAACTGTTAAAGTTATATGAGCCCTGACCTGGATTTTATCTGGTCACCTACTCATTGGTCCTGTCATCTGCTACTTTCTGCCTTCTGGTGCTCCGACTCCTGGAGATGTGCTTACTAAATACTTGGAGAACAGGATGAACTATGAAATATGGAATGGGGTAGCCCTTCAACTGGTAAAAGGTAAAAGTAGTATTTCAAGGACAACCTATACTCATATAGACCTTTCTGTGCTTGAAGATAATCTTTGGAGGTCCTACTTACTAGTCCAACATTGTATCAGTAAGCTTTACAAACACTGAACAAAGGGCCTTCTCAGTGGCAGCCCCTATCCTATCAAATTCCCATTCAAGACAGAAATGGCTGGCTCCAGCTTTGGGTGCTTTTAATAGGTATCTGTTCTCTCTGGATTGTAATAGGAAAGGAATTATAGTATTTGTTGCTGCTAAAAGTTTGAAATTATGTTTTATTTTAATTGACCTTTTAAAACTGCTCACGTTTTAAGGTGCTTTGATAACTTGATATTGAATTTTACTGTTTTATTTTGTAAGCCACCTTGGGAAGACCATAGTCTTGAAAGGCAGCAAAGAATGATAGGAAATAAAATAAATAAATCCTATGCATGTTTAGACGGGAAGAAAAGTCCTACAACTCCCAGCATTCCTCAGCCATCCATGCTGGCTTGGGAATGCTGGGAGTTGTAGGACTTTTCTCTGTCTAAACATGGATAGGATTGCACCGTGAATATAGTTAAGGCAATGCCATCTGCACAGTGAGATACATTGCCCGCTGCAAAGCAGATGCGGCTTGCTGCAAGGGAAACCAGCTTTTGCATTTGTTACAAAATGGTTATGCTTTTAACTGAGCTTCTCGGGTGGCTGCTTTCAAACGCTTAGTACTGGAGGAAAGCATGCTAGTTTTAATTAACACTTCAATTAAAACTGACCCCTTTCTGTAACCGAGGCACTACACTGCAGACACCATGCTGGGAGAAAGAACAAACTACTCTTGCTGCACAAAAGCTTATTAAGTTATTTAAATGTATTGTTTCAATTTTGCGTATTAGAAGCCTGACTCTTGTGCTGAGAGATCTGTCCGCTCTCAGATGTTAATCAGTGTTCCTGCAGTTACATTAGCTTCGGGGCAATCCTGTCAAACTCCTGCTTTTATGGCATTGCCTTCGGATTGCTCCATCCTTCTTCCAGCTCAAAAGGTCTGTAGGGGAAAGATACAAAAACAAAGATGCGTGGCATTTTTGGCAGGCACCTCAAAAACTACCTTAATTGCAGGGAGTGCAGTGAAAACGTATGTGTACACGTGTACGTGTGTGTGTGAGAGAGAGTGTGTGTGTGTGTGTGTTGAACCTCTTTCAGCTTAAAGGTCAGATTCCATTTTAGTAAAGCTCTCGGGTGGCTGCATTCCAGCGGTGGGTCGGGCCAAAGTCAAAAGGGGTGGGGCCAAAATACCCCAAACACCAGCATATTTTACCTTAAAGCTCATACTGCCAGCAACTAAGCCTTCGGAGAGGAATTTCAACCTTTTCGAATGAGGGGGAAAATGGTACAAACTCCAGGAAACCAGGAAACGATTGGTGGTCCAGGCAAAGGGGGTAACGGCAGGGGAAGGGGGAATGGCCTTCTGGGACATCTTGGAAGACCAGAATGGGACACTATTTGGGCTGGATTTGGTCCCCACATGTAAGGTTCTGGTGTACACAAAGTTGATCATCTAACCCAGATGTCATGTGTCCTTTACTCTTTGTAAAGGATCGAAATGAGAGGGATGAGCACAGAGGAAAGGGACAAGCCAATATGTTTTTTCGTTCTTCCATTCCTACTGCTTCCCACTGGGCAACGATGTTCAACCCTGTGTTCTTTTCCTGGCCACAGGGCAAAGCAGAGCTATCCCCTTCTCCTGGCATGGGGTCCCAACATCAGTTACCTGTTCTCTAGATACACTCGGGATACCATCCGTTCCTGTCCTGGGTGGCAGGGGAAAAGGCGAAGGGGGTAGGACGGAGGAAGGATAAGCCAGATTGGCCTGCTGGCTTCTTCCCTGACTCAGCGAAGAGGCAGTAAGCAGAGGCAGCAAGCCTATGTACACCAGTTGCTGGGGAACATGGGCAGGAGAGTGCTGTTGCACTTGTGTCCTGCTTGTGGATTCCTGGTCGACAGCTGGTTGGTCAGTGTTTCATGGTGAGTTTGTGGTCAATGAAGGGTACAGCGTTGTATGAAACTGAAATCTTTATTACTACAACGAAACACATATTCTCCTGCCTTTTTTTCTCTTGGGCTCCTACTACTTCCTGAGAGTGCTGGGTCACTCCCTGGTTGAGAGAGTATTCCCTTGATCAAGGTCTTTCCTGTGTGTCACTGACTTTCTCCTCCTGTCCTATTTCCTGACTCTCTCACTTAGTTCCACCTATTGATACAGCCACCATGTGAATAGAAGGCTGGACTAGATGGACCCCCTGGCCTGATCCAGCTGGGCTCTTCTTATGTTCTTTCCCCCCTCATTCGTCAGCCTTCTCTCACTTGCTGCCTTCCTTCACACATGGAGTCTCTACTCCAGGGCGGGGAACATGTGGCCCTCCATAACTCCCCAAATCCCTGCATTGGCCATGCTGAGTGGAGCTGGAGTCCAAGAATATCCGGAAGGCCCCCGTTCCCCAACCCTACCTCCATGCCCTCCACGCACAAAGAGAACATGCCCTAGGTTCTTTACAACCTTAAGACTACAGATCCCACAATGCAGTGTGACTGCAAGTGAAACACATCACCATAAAAACATCTGGGACCCTTGATTGTTGAAAGCTATAGTAGGAAATGGGACACAATACAACTGGCAGATACATTTCATAGGGAGAGCAATGCTCACAGGGTAGTGGGTTTCATGTGTCTCCATAAAAGAGGAATTGATGTGATCTTCCAACAGCACAGCTACACTACGAATAAGGTCCCCTCTACAAGGATTCGCTTTTGCGCCTGGTTAGGCAATTATGCGCATAATCGCTGAAGCGCATTTACGGCTAATACCTCTGCACGAGAGGCGGCGAGAGCCAGCGAAGCGCATTAACAGATGACCAAAATGCGCTTTACAAGTAGTTAATGCGCATAAGCGCTTGTTCACATAGTCAAAATGCGCTTTAATGGCCGGAGCAAAATAAAACTCGCTGTTTAACGCGCATTCAATAATGCGCATAATCGGAGGGATAGCGCGCCTCTACGCCCGATTTGCGCTCCGTTCTTGTAGAGGTAAATTTTTTAATGCGCCTTGAAAGAGCTTTAAATGCCTCTTGTAGAGGCAGCCTAAATGTGTGTTAAGCTTGTATAATGGCTAGTTTTGTTGTTATATGCCTTAGTGGTATTGGAGAATTTGGGCAGCTACGGTAGTCACTATAATGCAAGAAGCTGCAGTTGGTAACACATTCCTTAAATGCGGCAAGCCATAGCTAGGTCCAATCTATACTTTTTCCTGGGGGTGGGTGGGTTTCAAAATATAACTGAAATTTTTAAATCTTCCCTATATGAGAATTTCATATTTCAAAATAGGGATTTTTTTTCTTTTTCCTGGTTCTTCATCGCATTTTAGTGCACTGTTAGGAAGAAGCCTTTCCACAAGCAGGCAAGGCCATGATTACATTAAATATTGGAACAGAAAGCAATTTTCTCACATATTCATTCGGACTCCTTGATCTCATAGCTAACCAGCTCTCTAGATGAAATTGGGCTTTAAAGTTTTGTCCATCTCTCATCTCATTATGTTTCCCAATTACACATCAACACAACCACTTAACTGCTGTATTATGTGTAGGCAACCAGTAGTTACCAAAATGTGATATCCAAGTCGCACATATTACTACAACATAACATTGATTTGACAGACTCCATTCCCACAGCAATGCCGTTTCTATAGCCAAGTCCAAAAAGCACATATTAGTGTGCCTGATATGAAGAGCTTTCCTTTAAAATAACCCTGCGGGAGAAGCCCAAGGCTGCTATCCTATACATACGTGACTGTAAGTCCCATTGAACTCAGTGGGGTTTACTTCTGAGTAGACATGTACAGAATTACTCTGCAAGTTTTTCCAGCTTGTGGCCATTCTAGAAGCAGCCATAGCAACTGTTATGTGTACTTTACATGACACATCTTTAGTAAGGAACTCTGCACTAGTTATTTATGATGCAGAATAATGTCTGCACGATGTTGGAATTGGAATGGTGTCCTAGACTCACATTCCTGCTTAGCCATGAAACTCACTGGGTGACCTCGGTCAGATCAATCACTCACTCACTTTTTCAAGGAATTGTTGTGAGAATAATCAGAGCCGGCTCTACCGTTAGGCAACGTGAGGCAGTTGCATCAGGCAGCAGATGCTAGGAGCAGGCAGGGCATATTGGCAAGAGGTTGGTTGATACAGCAGTGTGTGCCACAAAGCCTGCTTTGTTCCCAAACTGCCCTCAAGTGCAATTGAGGATGCTCTTCTGTGGTTATCCTAAAAGTGATATTCAGTTGCCAGTCCAGTCAGCTTGTTGGGAGGGGGGTAGCGGGGGGGAGGGTGGGGAGGGGGGAGATGCATCTAGCCCCCAATGCTCCAGAGCAGAATTTGGGGGCATACAGGGTGCCAAGGGAAACCATTGTTCCAGTGTCTTTTCCACTGGCTGACAGCCTTCGTTGGATTTCATCTTTACTATTCTTATGACATTTATTCATAATTCTCCTGGCATATTTTGCAGTTGATTGGAACTAGTTACTATAACTCTATAATGTTTCTGGCAAACTTACAATATTCTTATTAAAAATTCTCCTAACGTATTTTGCATAAGATTAGAATTGGTTCATGTGCTTACTATATCTCTATTTAAAATGTTTCTGTCAACTTGGCTGTATTCTTACTAATAATTCTCTTAACATATTTTTATATTGGTTTGAAATTGGTAATAATGTTTACTATATACCTATCTATAATGTCCCTCACAAACATCATATTTTATAGTTAATACATTCAAGTTGTGCAAGTCTTTGGCTTTCTTTATCTTTCATATTTATATATGTATCCTTGATACCTTATGACTAACATTATTAAGATTTTAATGCCTTTCAATATTAGCTTTGCCCTGTGGCTTGTACTTTACGGTCCATTTTTATTTTCCTGTACAGCAAACAACACATGAATCAGCCCATAAAGAAGGTGTACCACTGAAATGTGTTGTATGTAGATGCAATAACAATTATTCAAACTATATCCTGAAACTGGGGGGGTCTTTATGCAGTTGCTGTGCAGCGCCATGTGTTAAGTAGAACAAGGCTAAGCTAGCAAGTACAGAACTGCCAAATATTTACCAAGTCACCTACTAAGTTATATGAAAAGAACCTTGTACTAGGCAATGGGTACCTTCAGAACACTCCATTTTATGTTTCTCTTTAGCACCTGAGGTTCCAGATAAATGAAATGTAGACAGAACTTCAAAATGTTTGAAGAGAAGCACTCTTCTAGTAAATTAAGGGCAATGTTGAACACATGGCTCCTGAAGGGTGGGGCAGGGGATGTGTTTCAACCATTTTTATCTTTTAAATAAACTAGAAATACATATTTTTTAAAAAAACTCTCAAAGAAATCCAAGGTAAGCTCTTCCGCATGGGAGATGTTCCTTCTAAAAAGTTAAGCAAAGCTGTCAAGACATAAATCTAAATAAAAGGAACTTTTAAACATCTTCACACAGCACATAATCAAACTATGGTAGGGTGACCAGATAAAATCCAGGTCAGGGCTCATGTAACTTTAACAGTTGTAGAGAAAAGGGAATTTCAGCCAGTGTCATTTGTATGCAATTAGTTCCTGGTGAAATTCCCTCTTCATCACAACAGTTAAAGGTGCATGCACTATACTAGAGTGACCATATACAAAAGAAGGCAGGGCCTCTGCAACTTTAACAGTCGTGATGAAGAGGGAATTTCACCAGGAACTAATTGCATACAAATGACACTGGCTGAAATTCCCTTTTCTCTACAACAGTTAAAGTTACAGGAGCCCTGTCCTCCTTTTCATATGGTCAACCTAATTTACTACCACAAGATGTAGTGATGGCCACTAATTTGGATGGCTTTAAAAGGGGGTTGGATAAATTCCAGGAGAAGGCTATCAATGGCTACTATCCCTGATGGCTATGTGTTACCTCCAGTATCAGAGGCAGTAAGCCTATGTGCACCAGTTGCTGGGGAACATGGGTGGGAGGGTGCTGTTGCACCACGTCCTGCTTTGTTGGTCCCTGCTCAAGAGCTGGTTGGCCACTGTGTTAACAGAGCGCTGGCCTAGGTGGACCCTTGGTCTGATCCAGCACAGCTCTTCTTATGTTCTTAAAAGGCTAGCTTTTTCGAATGGTATGAGATAGGATTCCACACACCCCAGCTTTCAAAATACGTATCAAATATGCTATCCGCTCATAGGTAATTTGAGCTCTCTCTTCCTTTCTGGAAATATGAGTTCAAAGAAGAAAGTTTCCCCCGCCGTTTTGTACAGGCTGGGGAGCAGGGAAAACATATTTCTGCTCTTTATCCTCAGCATTTTGAACTGCTCAAGGACTTCTATTACAAATGACACAAAATTGGCTCCTGAATAGCAGGAGATTAAATCAGTGTTACTTCAAATGGGGCAGCTAATGCATAGGTCTCAGCGGTTCGCAGCTGGGGTGCCTTCCAGATGTTTTGGACTACAACTCCCAAGATTCTATGCTGCCTGGGGAAGATGGGAGTTGCAGTCCAACACAAACGGAGGGCACCAGGATGAGGAAGGTCTCCCCCGTTAGTTGTCTTTCCTCAAATCCTCCTGAGAGGTGCAGAAAAATACAAGGTAGTTATTTCAGCCCTTCATCAAACTGCATTCTCAGCTGCAATCAGGCAAGATCTGCACGCTCTCACTTTGCGTGCTCAGGCTAATTAGCTCAAATTAAACCTCATGCCAATCAAGCAGGAAAAAGGAAGGGCAACCAGTTCCCAATGCACAAGGGCTTCATTTCGACAAATGAAGGGAAATAAAAATAGCTGCCATGAATTTCCATGCATCCTGGCTCCTCTTTCCCGCTTTCCAGCCTTGAAAGCTGCTCCACTCTGACACATCGCTATGAGCGTAGGGCAGCCTCCCAGATGTTGTCAGACTGCAACTCCCATCAATCCCAGCCAGCATGGCCAATGGTGTGGGATGATGGGCATTGCAGTCCAACATCCAGAGGAAAACAAGCTCCCCACCCCTGCTCTGGGTCACTCATTGGTCATGTTGCATAGGCATGATGGGAATTGTAGTCCAACACATCTGGAGGGTAACAGGTAAGAGAGGGCTAAAGTAGAGTGTCCCTCTTTTGGAACAAGGAGATGGATTATATTAGACAGAGTGGGCCAGACAGTGCAAAACCAACATTATTTTGTGCGTTGAGAGGCAAACTTGGGGTTCTTCTACCATTACCTATTAGAAGTGCTAAGTTCCTTTTTACTAGGGATGTGCACTGACCCCCCGGATCGGATCGGATAGCGGATCGGAATCGGACCTGGGGGGTCGGATCGGATCGGATCGGATCGGAGGCTGGTCGGATCGGATCGGACCAGATGTCCGATCCGGATCGGACGCCATTTTGAATGCTTTTTCCCATAGCCAAGTATTGTTTTACAAAAACGCCTATAACTTTTTCATTTTTAAAGATAGAAGGATGAAACTTGGGCACATTGTAGACTGGTTAGGGGTAGTTATCTGTGAGAAATTTCAGAAAGATTGGTGCATGCATTTTGTGGCAATTAATTTTTTAATAAATACCCAGGAATGCCTATAACTTTGTCATTTTTAAAGTTACACACATGAAACTTTGCCACATTGTAGGGGGTACCTTGGGACCTATGTGTGTGAAATTTCAGAAACGTAGGTGCTTGTCTTGTGTGGCAATTAATTTTTAGAAAAATGGGTAGTAGTGGGGTAAATACAGTTACGCCTCCCATTTTTTTATTTTTGAAGATACAAACAGGAAACTTGGGCACATTACAGGTACCACTTGCCTTGATATGTGTGTGAAATTTCAGAAACATTGGAGCTTTCCTTGTGTGGCAATTAATTTTTGAAACAATGAGGAAAGAAACACCTATAACTTTGTCATTTTTAAAGTTACACACATGAAACTTTGCCACATTGTAGGTGGTACCTTGGGACCCATGTGTGTGAAATTTCGGAAACGTAGGTGCTTGCCTTGTGTGGCAATTAATTTTTTAATAAATACCCAGGAATGCCTATAACGTTGTCATTTTTAAAGTTACACACATGAAACTTTGCCACATTGTAGGCGGTACCTTGGGACCTATGTGTGTGAAATTTCGGAAATGTAGGTGCTTGCCTTGTGTGGCAATTAATTTTAGAAAAATGGGTAGTGGTGGGGTAAATACAGTTACGCCTCCCACTTTTTTATTTTTGAAGATACAAACAGGAAACATGGGCACATTACAGGTACCACTTGGCTTGATATGTGTGTAAAATTTCAGACAGCTGGGTCCAGGCATGTGGTGGCAAGGTATTTTTGAAACAATGAGGAAAGAAACGCCTATAACTTTTTTATTTTAAAAGTTAGAAGTCTGAACATTGCTCACTTTGTAGATGGGTTAGGGGTAGATATGTGTCAGAAATTTCAGAATTATAGGTCCAGGCATTTGATGGCTATGGAATTTTTAAATTACATGTTTCAAAAAAATTTCTACAGAGGCCAGGTCTTCCCCTCCCGCTTCCCGCGAAGAAAAGGAAACACTCTCTCGTCTCGATCCCTTTGATCCTTGCTAGTAGTATCCATTACAGGGCTCGTGTTTCCTTTCCTACTTTCACTTTTCAAGCAGAACGGCTGAGCCTAGCTGAGTTTTGCAGCCATGCGTGCAAGGAAGGATCACTCTGGTCTCGATCCCTTTGATCCTTGGTAGTATCCATTACAGGGCTCGTGTCTGCTTGAGTACAAAGTGAAAGCAGACACGAGCCCTGTAATGGATACTACCAAGGATCAAAGGGATCGAGACCAGAGTGATCCTTCCTTGCACGCATGGCTGCAAAACTCAGCTAGGCTCAGCCGTTCTGCTTGAAAAGTGAAAGTAGGAAAGGAAACACGAGCCCTGTAATGGATACTACTAGCAAGGATCAAAGGGATCGAGACGAGAGAGTGTTTCCTTTTCTTCGCGGGAAGCGGGAGGGGAAGACCTGGCCTCTGTAGAGATTTTTTTGAAACATGTAATTTAAAAATTCCATAGCCATCAAATGCCTGGACCAATAATTCTGAAATTTCTGACACATATCTACCCCTAACCCATCTACAAAGTGAGCAATGTTCAGACTTCTAACTTTTAAAATAAAAAAGTTATAGGCGTTTCTTTCCTCATTGTTTCAAAAATACCTTGCCACCACATGCCTGGACCCAGCTGTCTGAAATTTTACACACATATCAAGCCAAGTGGTACCTGTAATGTGCCCATGTTTCCTGTTTGTATCTTCAAAAATAAAAAAGTGGGAGGCGTAACTGTATTTACCCCACCACTACCCATTTTTCTAAAATTAATTGCCACACAAGGCAAGCACCTACGTTTCCGAAATTTCACACACATAGGTCCCAAGGTACCGCCTACAATGTGGCAAAGTTTCATGTGTGTAACTTTAAAAATGACAACGTTATAGGCATTCCTGGGTATTTATTAAAAAATTAATTGCCACACAAGGCAAGCACCTACGTTTCCGAAATTTCACACACATGGGTCCCAAGGTACCACCTACAATGTGGCAAAGTTTCATGTGTGCAACTTTAAAAATGACAAAGTTATAGGTGTTTCTTTCCTCATTGTTTCAAAAATTAATTGCCACACAAGGAAAGCTCCAATGTTTCTGAAATTTCACACACATATCAAGGCAAGTGGTGCCTGTAATGTGCCCAAGTTTCCTGTTTGTATCTTCAAAAATAAAAAAATGGGAGGCGTAACTGTATTTACCCCACTACTACCCATTTTTCTAAAAATTAATTGCCACACAAGACAAGCACCTACGTTTCTGAAATTTCACACACATAGGTCCCAAGGTACCCCCTACAATGTGGCAAAGTTTCATGTGTGTAACTTTAAAAATGACAAAGTTATAGGCATTCCTGGGTATTTATTAAAAAATTAATTGCCACAAAATGCATGCACCAATCTTTCTGAAATTTCTCACAGATAACTACCCCTAACCAGTCTACAATGTGCCCAAGTTTCATCCTTCTATCTTTAAAAATGAAAAAGTTATAGGCGTTTTTGTAAAACAATACTTGGCTATGGGAAAAAGCATTCAAAATGGCGTCCGATCCGGATCGGACCTCATCGGATCGGATCGGATCGGAGGTTGTCCGGATCGGATCGGATCGGATCGGATTTTCCCAATTTTGGGTCAGATCGGATTCGGATCGTGGATCGGATCCGATCCGATGCACACCCCTACTTTTTACAGCAGGGGTGGACAACTGGTGGTCCTTCAGATATTTTGACATACATCTCCCAACCTCCCTATTGGCTATGCTGGCCAGGGCAAAACATCTGCCCCCCCACCCAAATTGCCCATACCTGACATAAGTGAAAAGGCATGGAAAGCCTGCAGGAGCAAGAAAGGGGAATAGACCGCTGAAGCACAGAAGGAGAGAAGGAGACAGAGGCCGGGGCCTCAGGTGTGGAAAGGAGAGTGCTGATTGCCCAAGAGTCCTGAAGAGGTATGGAAAGGAGGAGTGCACAGGCTCAGTCCTTAACTAAAGACCTGGGCGGAGAAAAGAGGAGGCGGCTTTCAAGGCCTGGGGAAAAGTGAGAGGTCAGCCAGTGTTGCCCTCTTTGAGGAACTTTGCAGGAGTAAGGCCCACACGCCATAATCTGCAGGCCTCACTTGGGAAAGGTGGGTTAATCTGCCCTTTCCAAGGCCTTTTCTGAAGACATCAAGCTAGGAGAGGGGGGATAAATCTGCCCCCTCCAAGCAGTAGCGCAGCTAGTTATGCGAACTTGGACATCCATAGAAAACCTGCATATTAGACCACTGAAGTTCCTAGTAATAAATTGACATGCATGTCTGTGTAACACATGCAGGCTTGTCTGCACAAACCTGTGCTTCTTAGTTCTTACACCGCCACGTCCCCCTTTTCGCTTTCACGCTCTGTTGCCCACGGGCTCCGTCCACCTTTCAGTTCTCAACCCAACGATCATTTATTGAGGCCGAACTCCTGTGGCGGTTTAAAAGATAGCAGTTCTAGCATGGGAACTGGGTACAGCTTCCCACGGCACCGAGAGGGAGGGAATGAATGACCCAGAAATCGCAGCAGGTGAAATGTGGGGCTATTGGTGAGAAGGGAGATGGTTGCAGAACAACCCTATTGGTGATACCAGCATCTACATGCAGATGAACACCACTAGAGGGCGCATTAAGACTAACATTTGGCAACATTGTAACTGATTGTGATGGTGCTGTCCATCTCTCCCTCTCTCCTCCACGGGTTCACCGTGCAGTGGAGGTCTACCATGTTGTAAGCCTCCTAGTCCCTTTCCACATTCCCAAAAGCTACTGAAAATCACAATAGGTGGCTTTATTCGTTGAGTTACTACCATCATCACAGCGGGGAAGGTCAGTTGTGACGAGGCTTCTCCCTGTCTATCCCTAGCGTAAATCATGTGTAGCATGACCCTTGGAAAGGAGATCCTGGCACCCACCTCAGTTTGGCCCAAACCTCACAGGGGGAGTCAGCTGGATTGAGCAGCAGAATGGAGTCAGTGTGGAGATTTACCAGGCACTCAGTACATCCTAGTTACGTTCTCAGGTCAGGTCAAACCTTTGTTTATGGACAAAGACCTTAGCAATATTTACATGCTAGAGTCAATTTTAATGTTCATTGAGATGGCACTGGCCATAGTTAATGCACCCCCCCCCCTCAGTTTTTTAAAAGGTCGTGGTGGGTGTCCCAACATACCTCATGAAAATCATGCTTGTTTGTACTTCAGAAACAGGTTTTTACCCCCAAACCCTCCCTAAGGCCAACGGGAGACAAAGAGAGTCAACTATTCAATTTGCTATAAGCTTCTTGAGATCTAGCGTGTGAATGTTCGAGGAGCTGGGTTTACCGTTGTGGAGACTTCAGCACCCATGGGTGGGCAACTACCAGGAGCCCACACCTTAATAGAGGGTTTGTTGACAAGAGCGGAGGGGGTCCCCAGACCTGCTCCTCCTCAACATTGCTATCTGCTTGGTCACCTGCCTCTCTGCTCTGGCCCAAACAACTGTAGATGTCACATCCTGCAGGCTCACTTGGCGATCAGGCAAGCGAGTGGGAACACTAATGGAAAGAAGTGGCAGCAGTAGGTAACAATGCTAGTGCAATGGAAGACTTGCCGAAGGAGAGGGGCCCATGAAGAAAGGTTTCTCCCAAGGGCTCTCCAAAACCTGGCACCAGCTCTGCCTATTCAGCTGTTTAAAGCAGTGGTCTTTTTCACTGGCGGGTCACAATCCAAAAGAGGGTTGCGGAATCAGTCCAGATGGGTCGCAGCAAAGCTGTTGTCGTGGCGGGCAATTGTGAAATTGGGTCCCATGTTAGAGTCTGGGAGTCTGGGGTGGGTCTCGGGTCTGGACCAGTTGAAGGCCACTGGTTTAAAGGTACTGGATTGGATGATGGCTTATTGACAAAAAGACTATTGCACTTGAGACAGTTGCTACACCACCTCTCAGCTAGCTTGTGGTTAGTGAGGGAGGCATTCTCTATTGTGTTAACATAGCCATGATGCTGATCATGCAAGTCCCATGGGTAGGAGAAGGCACAGGCGGTGTGCTTGAACTGCTCCTTATGGAGTAGCATGAGAGAGGCTCCAACTTCAAAAGCATTTTGGAAAAGACAATCTATATCAATATATATTTACGAAGTTCCGGTTGTATTCCTACATGGGCAGAAAGTCCACACGAGACACAGTGTGTATGTTTACATATAACCATATTGTATAGAACCATAACCTCTCTACACCAACAGAGTGTGTGTGTGTGACACACATGCCTAAAAGTGCATGCTTATCAACACTAATCTATTCCGTGATTTGACGTTTTGTAGTTTTGCAAGCATCCCTAATGAGCATAATACTTCCACGTTTGAGTGAATGACAAAGTGTCACAATAGGGTTGGTGATGTTTTAACCATCGTATTTTAAGACGGGATTATTTTACGGGCAAGAGCACTTTGAGTGAATGTTGACGGCATATATAAATGCTTATTGAACTATGAGTCCTCAAGGGAGAAGCTGGCGAGGTTAGGTTTTCTCTACACAAACACAAGGTAGTTCTTTGCCCACAGGAGTCTGAGGCTATAGGCCATTCTCCAAAGCCATGTAGACTCCTGTCCTGGGACCTACATATGAAGGGACTGAACCCAACGCAGATCTTTAGCTACACAGAAGGAGGGATCCATGAGCAGATGGGCAAAATGAGTAGAACTTCCTCCTGTGCTGTCCTATTCCAAGTTCGCTTGGCTTGATACAAAGATTTGCCCCTTAAGGAAATAAAAAAGTGATTAATCAATTGACAGGAAGAATAGTTCATTAAAAATTGACAAATAAAAGTGTGCTACTGACCATGAAGGTTTATACAGATCTTCTTGGTTCATCTGTGAAACTGTATTCTCCAAAAAGCAGCACTGCCTTTATTTTATTAGAACATCTCGTTTCAAAATCCAGGTACGGTCGAAGCGGTACTCACCAGTGTTCAGTGACAAACCAAACAGATCATAACCCCCTGCCACTAAAGCCAATCCTGTTTGCAAGGAACAGTTTCAACGTCTTCCCCACAAACAAGAATATTAACAGTTGCAGTACTTCTCCATATCACGACTTGTGGGTGGCTGGGCATGCTGGATTCGATCACGGCTCACTCACCAAGCAGATTAAAGAGAATTAGGCAATCTCTTTGCCATTCATTCCTAGTCATACAGGACTAGCAGGATCATCACAGGAGGTAGAGTTAACCATTCTGCCAAAACAGCCTTAAAACCCCCCCGCAACAGGAAATAACTAGTTAGGCTCTTCCTGACTCATTTCCGATCTTTGTGCTACCTCGCTGCTTGAGAGCATTGTCTGGAAACACCCTTAGGCTGCCACTTTTGTCATCTCCTGATGGGAGGACATGTTCTTCTGGCACCCAAAGAGACTAAGCACGCACGTTGCAGCACTCCCAGGGAAATTAGGCCGGTTCCAGGCTCAACCACTGCTTGATTGTTTCGGTAGTAGCTGCTGGAGAAACATGGCCTACTATTTAATGACAATCTACATGAGATGGCAACAAACTCTTTTCTGTATGTTCTTATTATAGGAACATACCAAGCATGAGATGACTTCCAAGATGATTTCAAACATGCTGCAAAAAGGGGCCGGGAAAGGGGGGAGCCCATGTGCACATCTTAAAGCCTAGATAATCTATAGAAGGAACTTAAAGCCGGGTTTACAACCCAAAGGCACTCCCCTCAAGCCTTAATTGTGGCCCTCCACAGCCTTCTCTCCACCCCCTCCCCCATTGATTTTCATACAGAATGCTCTTTCCCGGCTGCTGCAGACAGTGATGAAAGAGCAATATATATAAAGATCACTGGGATGTGTGTGCATGCACATATATATGCATGCAAACAGCCTGAGCCCCTGAACCAGGGCAAAAATGGCTGTACACAGGAGAGGTATTTCAACTTTCCAGAATGGGAGGGAAAAAATGGCACAAACGCCAGGAAACCAGCAAACAATTGGGGGAAAGGGGTCATAGACATCTGGGGAATACTGGAGGACTGGACTGGGGCCCCAGGCAAGACAGATTTGGCTCCGGGACCAGAGGTTCTATGCTGCTGTATTACAGCTTTCTACAAGCGTAAGAAACCTTCACTAACAAGAGCTGGTATTTTGGAGAAATTTGGAGGAAGCATCAAGTCAGACAAGGGAAGATGTCGAAAACACTCCAGAAGAAGTTTGTCGATCAAGAGTGCAGCCAAACAATGAGCACCCTCCACTCCTATACACCTGGAAATGAACGGATGGGATTTGCTTCCAAGTAAGTAAGGTGAGGGCTGAAGGTAAACAAATGCATCTCAAACCAGGTATCTTTAGATAATAGCCTTGACTAGGAAAAAAAGTTAGATTTTTTAAAAACATGGTTAGTGCAACTTTTATTTATGAGGTCCGCTTCAAGAATATAACAAATAAACAAAATGGGGGGGGGGGGGGAAACCAGTCATATTTAACAGCATTTGAATGGATTCTAAATGTGATCCCCAAAAATGGTATGGACAGAATTAGTTCTAAGGTTACCTGGTATAAATAGACACCAAGAATATTTCTGACATTAAAAGAACTGCATCCATTTTACATGGGGGGGGGGGGGGGGAGGAGAAGACCGCCAAAGCATTTCTCCCTTTTTCAAACTCGATTAAGTTTGAAAAACGGGCGCATGGAAAGGCACAACATTGCCTTGCAAGATGTTCGCTCTAGCAGCCAAACCATACGGGTCCTCAATAGGCACTTGAGAACTCCGCTGGAGACTCACTCTCGAGAAAAAGGGGCGTTAGCACTGACCTCCTATACACACACACACACACACACACACACACACGTTTCGTTTGTGACTCTTTACTTCAACACAATTTCGGCCGCTTTATACTATCAGTAGGATCCAAGCCGCAAAGCACACCCTGGCTTGCAGGTGAGAGGTGGAATGCTGCCCTCCACGGAGGGAGGGGGACCTTCTATGCAAACAGACAATGTCTATGCCAGGAAAATTGGTTCAATTGAGATTTCTGCCTGGCGTGCTATTTCTGTACACGCAGGGAGTCGTGTGTGTCGTTCCCCCGCCGCCCAGTAAAACAAACCTAAAACCCACACCTGCCCTTGAAAAATTAGTGGGGCTCACACAATGCAGAAGCAAGTTGTAAAGCTCTCTCTGGATTGTGCCCCTTCAAATTAGGCTCCTGCCACCTGGAGAGCATCGAAGGATGGGATATGGTACTGGAAGCCTACAGCTTCCATGAAAGAAGGTTAGAGATCCCGGATGTCCATTAAGGGGAGTAGCCAACGATGTAGTTCCGCTAATGCTGCGTTAGCAGAAACCAACCCTAGTCAAGTGGAAACTTCAGCTTGCAGGGGCCGCTAGAGGTGCGGCCAGCGAGATCTACTTTCCCTGGGAGGGTGTGGGAGCAGGGATTTGCCCACCATCGGAAGGGTGAAAGGCCTGGGCTCTCTGACGCTGTGTTTTGTGCCATTCTCTGTGTAGCTAGGACTCAAGGCTCTTGCTAGCCAAACCTCTGGGGCCGCCGCCACTTCCGTCACCTCCACCGGCGCATGTTTCCCTAGCAAGCGCTAGATTCTACTTCACTCGGGTTGGTTTCCATCAGCACGGTCTCACTTGCAGTAACAGAATTACAGCGTTTGGATTCTACCGTAAGGGTTTGAAGTTGAAACGCTGCACCATTGTTTGTATCGTCCACATAAGGAGAGGTTATTTTTAAAAAACTTTGCTTCATGTCTCTGAAACAAAAAGGAGAACGTTTGGCGTATTGTACGAACTTCAATAAAATAAAATGGATCCTAGGAAAGCAGCCTACGAGTTTTAACGAGATGTTTGGCCCTCTCTGGTCAAACGAAGCAGCCCCCCCCCCCAAAAAAAACAAAACTACAACAGACAGCTCTTCTGTATGATACCACCGGACAGTTTGTCCACACTTATTGCTACATAATTTTAACAGAGGCCTGACTTCTTAGATGGCTTTTTCTCACCACGTTGCATTTGCAAGCTCCCACTAACCATGATGGGAATCAGTCACAGGACAAGAAGGAGACATGAAACATTTTAAGGCTGTATCATTCGAATTGAACCAAAAAAATATTTTTTTAAAAAAAAAAGCATCCAACCAAACTCCGGTTTCGTTTTGGAAATCAACATCTAATATTCAACCGGGAATCCCAATTTCCGACTACGACCCCACCCCACCCCCGCGCCATTTTACGACCATCTTCCTGGAGGACTGCCATGTCCACAGATGCACTGTGGGTGGGAGGAAGGGCCCTTCTCTCCAGGCGACAGAAGGCCGAGGACGAGAAGGAAGGGCAAACCTCTTTCACAGTTAGCCATAAACAAAAGTGCAGGAAGTGTTCAAGTAGGACACAGAGTTTAGGCGGACAGGGCGGCATTTGGCTTGGTCATCTCTTTGAGGCTCTGCGGGGATCCCTCCCATTACTTATTGTGCTTTGAGGGGGACGAGCATTACGAGATGGCCCCGAAGGTGGGGCGGCGCCTCGTCCGCTGGCCCTCCCAGTACCTGCGTAGGAGGGGGCATGATTATAGGTCGACGACAATCCACTCAGCTCAGGTCCCGTTGGCAAACCGTTCCCTAAAAAGAGCAAATAATGAAGACAAAACAAAAACAAGACTGCATCAGACATCCTCCGGTCCTCCGCGCTGAAGACTGCTTATACTTTAAGCTGCCTGTTCTCAACTCGATGAGAGCTTGGAAGGCGTCTGTGGAGACCATGAGGTCTCAGAGGACAGCTTGCTTTTTCAGACGCAGGCGACTGTAACCAACACATGGAGGAAACAAGTTGTTACATGCTTCGGAGACTGAGCTGCAGCTTCTCCGAGCTCCACTTAAGCCCAGGTAAGAAAATGCATTTAGATGCTGCTGGCTGGCTTATCAACTGGCACAGGTACGCAAAGGAAAGGGAGAAGAGAAGACTGCAAGGGGCTTTCCTCACCAATCCTTGCTGCAATACCAGGTGGTGATGCAAGGTCATTTTATTCAGTGTTAACTTACACAACAGGCACACAACCAAATGAGGAGCAGACCTCCTTTAGCACCCGCTCCCAGGAGGAAAATTTCACCAGGGCCTTGCTCTCCCCTGGTTGCAAGGAGCTTCTTGCCACCGAAACGACAGACTTGTCAAAGGGTCGTGTGTTGACCTCAGGATGCCGCCACTTGATAAAATGGCTGGCCGTGACCATCACTTTGCAACCATGGGGGGCCCAAAAGAATCATCCTGAACAGAACAATGATGGCTAAGTCCCAAAACATGGTCTGAAGGCCTGGTCAGTTCTTGGAGGGGAGCCACCAGGAGCCACATGTAAATTGTGGTTACCCTGAGTTCCACAATGGAAGAAAGCTGGGATATAAATGTAATAAATAAAAAGGACCGTGCTGGTGAGGAACGGTGCAAGCAGAAGAACCAGAATAAACAGGAAGACAAGAGAATGGGAGGGTGGGAAAGCTGAGAGTGCAAAATGGATGGTGCCATGGATACCCACAGTTGTGGATGGTCTTATCAGCAAGCCGCAGAGGTTGCACGTGTATTTCATTAGCTCAATGTTTCACAGGATGCCACAATTAAATGAAAAGGAGAGAAGATGCAGGATTGCAGTTAGCCCGGGCAAGTTGAAATAGCTTCTTGATAGCCAGGTGAATGGGGGCAGCACAATGGCCATTATCCCAACCAGGAGTCCCCAACCTTTTTGGATCAGTGGGCACAGTTGGAATTTTGAGAGAGAGCGTTATATGTGCTCTACCAAATGGCTGCCAGGGTGGCCTTGGCTGGTCACAAAACACTCATTCCCCAGAGGCCGGTGAGACAAAAAAAAAAGTAACTTGCTCAAGAAGCGAAGTACAAGGTAGAGGTGGAGCCTGAGCTCCAAAACACAAAGCCACTCTTTTGAACCCAAATCAAAGTGGCAGCTCTCGGTTTTGCTGTAACCCAGCCTCCGTTTGGGACCGGGTGTGTGTGTGTGTGTTGAGTTTTTAATTTACATAAAAATCAGGCAGGGAGGGAGCATGATGGATTCCGAGAGAGATGCTCACAGGCAGCCCAAAGGCATTACATGGGAGACCCCAGTACTAGCCTGTATGCAGACAGGCCCATGTTATGGAGACAGCATCTGTAGCATTTCCCCTTCTAACCTGAAAAAATGACTTGCTCGTTCAGACTTATGAAAGCCAGGCTGCAGCAGGGCTGCATGGGGAATTCTCTCTCTTCCAGGAAAGACCACGTGATGCTAAGATTGGGAAGGCAGCCTCCTCCCTTTGGAACAACTACCTGGTCGAGAGCAAGCTGTGCAAGGGAAGCAGTTCCAGGCCATGCGTCCCTCACCCCAGGGTAGCAGCTTCATGGCTCAGTCACGTCCCGCCCGCTCTCTCCTCCCGCCCACGTGAGGCGCATCACCACAAAGGAGCAAGCCGAACAGGAAGGGAAGCAGGAGACCAGGCCGCAGCCTCGCCCCAGCACAGCCGCATGACCACCCCTCCCACTCCTTATATGCCCTCAACACACAAGCTGAGCAGGAAGGGGAGTTGCAAGGCCGGCTGTGCTAGGATGGAGAGGCAGAGAGTGGGGTGGGCAGTCACCCGCTTTTTACAGCTTCATAGTTTACCTTTCTCAGAACGGGCTTGCTTAACCCTCAGGCGCAGGGCTGCAGAATTCCAGGCCCGGGGGTCAAATCTAGCATTCCAGATGGAAATGCCCCCTTCCCCTGGCCTGCCCCCCAACCATCAATCATTTGGTGACTTCTCAGCTCGTCCAGTTTTTACCCCATTCTAGGGGGTTGAAATGCCTCTCCTAAAGCTTCATTACCGATAGTAAAAGCTTTTAAGTTAAAATACGTGCATGCTTTTTGTATTTTGGGTATGTCCCTTTGGCCTTTGACCCCACCTACCCGCCCGCCACCAAAAGCTTCTCTGAACTCGAATTTGGCCCTCGGGCTGAAAAGGTTCTGCACCCCATCCTATACCATTGCCAGAAGAGGTTGGTTTAAACTAACCACAGTTTGTCTTTGCATCCAATCAGCTTTAAACTGTGGTTTGTTGAAACAAAACCAAGACCAAGGCATGTTTTCTGATCTTTGCTTGTTTCAATAAACCATAGTTTAAACTAACCACCACAGTGGCCATTTCCAAAATATAGATCACACACACAGACACTTACCAGTTGGCCCAAATGTACAAGTACCCAAATTACTTGATGGAAGGGAATTATTACTCTGTTCACCCTGTGCCTTTAAAAGAAAAGTAAGAGAGAGATGCATTAAGACAACCAACCTGTTCTCTGGAAGAGAAAGGATGGCGCAAACTCAACAACAGACACTCACATTACCTTCAGAAGAATAACTCTTGTCCCGTTTCTTTAAATAGTCATTCCTCCCCACAAGGGCAAAAAAACCCACTGCTAAGTAAAGGCCACACCTAAGGTTTGAGGGGGCAACTTGTGGCCCTCCCGATGTTTCGGCTACAACTCCCATGAGCATTAGCCAGCATTGCCAGTGGTGAGAGGGATGGGAATTGTAGGACAAAACATCGGAACGGCCACAAGTTGCCCATACCAGGCCTAAGGCTAAACTTAGCTTGCAGCGGTGAGATCACAGACACCTTTATGAAGCAGCACATGACTCACATACCGCTTTATGGGGCTGCCCAAGATGATCCGAGTTGGGCTCACTGAAGTTGGGCACTTCCGAGTACACCATGCAGAACCTGTAATGAAAAACAAGCTCAGGTCAGAGTGAAGAATTTTACTACTACTCTCTCCCTCTCTCTCTTGAATCTCATCTTATTTCCAGGGACAACACGTTCCTTTCATTTCCGCTGGTAGCCAAGGAAGCATGCAGTCCCTTCCTGATCCCACGTTGCATGTTTGACCCTATTCCAGGATAGAGGCCTCGAGATACGCACAGCCCAATCCAAAGCGTGTTTACCCAGAAGCTATGTCCCACTGACTTCAATAAGGCAGGGCTGGACAATTATTTCCACTGAGGCACTTTAATTTCCAAAGATAACATGGTGAGATGTTTCACATTTGTCTTCCCAGTAACCCCTCATGAGGCTTAAGAAGTTGCTCTTTTATTTTTATTTGAATGAAAGCAGAAATACTGCGGATAGAGCAGAAGCCAATAGATTATGAATAACCAAAGGCCATATTTTAAGTCAGGTCACAAATACCACCTTGGTGGCCATCTTGTAATGTTGCATGTCCTTCTACAGCTGTGAAATGTTCACAAGGTCCCTCCACATTTTGGCCTGGTTCACACCTGCATGAACATTGCTTGATTACCATACACCTAATGACCAGCAGCTGAATTATGAACGCTTCTATTGAAAAACATTGCACTTAGTGTGAAGTGAAGAGATATAAATCTACGTGCAATGTTCTTTCGGTGATGGCCCATCCACATATGCTTTGACATTGCAGTAATCCAGTATACATGTCTGTGCAAATCAGCCCCTGAAGCAACACGTTCAAACTTGCTAGCATGTCCAGCTCTGTGTTTAAACTTTTATTACACATCTCAATAGGCAGCCTATTTGAAAGGAAGGCTAGAAAAGTAAAGCAAGTCTGGCCCATGGCATTAGAAAGCTTAATGGTCGAAGCTTTAGAGCGTCACCTGCAAATCTGTTCAGGCGAACGTTGAAAGCGAAAGTTTGCAATCAGAAGCTGTAGACCTTTCAGACACTGATTCCGATTAGAAAAATAAAAGTGAGTTGTGCTAATATTATTTTCAAGAATACATTATTTACTAAGGTGGAGCAGGATATAAACAACATAAATATGGGATAGCTACTTAGCTAGTTTCATCGACAGGTCCTATGTGTGTTTAGTCAGATGCAAGTCTCACCAAGTTCAATGGGACATTATTCTGGTTCAATGTACAGGACTGCAGGTTTACTGGGGTATATTTAATATTTAAATTATACATGTACCTCTGAATATCGTTCACTGAACTCAAGGGAGATTTGCATCTGTCTAAGCAAACTGGGCTGCACATGATGTAGTAATCTTAGCTTAGATCATCATCATCTTCATCCAAGAGACTCTGCTAGACGGAGGGGGAAATTTACCTTTACACCCCTAGAGAGGTTGGCTCCTCCACAGGCTGGAGCTCGCTACCAGAGTAGAATGTGGAAGCTCGCATTGCGGCTGCCTCTACCATACCTGGCCTGTGGATAAATAGAGGACTTCAGTTTTCTGTGTTGCAAGTCCTTCAAAGTGACAATGCGTTAACCTAATAAATGGGGACAGCTTACGTGGCTAATATTAAACATGGAATTCAAGACCAGATAGAACCCATTTTGAGATGCATGACCAATCAAGTCGTCTTTTCTAAGCAATCACAAGCATTCCCAAACATTTTTTTTTAATTGACTCAGAGGAAAACCAAATATCAGGAACAGGACTCTTTGGCAGAGTACCTTACCACAGGGATGGGCTGAAAGTAGATCGCCAGGTGTTTTGGACTTCAACTCCCAAAATTCCAGAGGGCTTTCTCTGTTGTGGCACCCCGGTTGTGGAATAGCCTCCCCCTTGAAGACCCAACTGGTGCCAATGCTGGCTTCATTTCGGCGCCAAGTTAAAACGTGGCTTTTTATCAAAACCTCTGAGTGCTAAAGTTTCACATCGTTTTAATTCTGTTTATCGCTTTCGAAATTTTCTACTGTTTTTGTTTAATACATTTTTAGATGTGTACATTATTTATTGTTCTACACTGTTTGATTTTATCTGTATGTCATCCTGAGATCCCAATGATACTGGGCAGGATACAAATAAACAAACAAACAAACGAATAAATATTGGCCATGCTGGCGGGGCTTCTGGGAGCTGAAGTCCAAAACATCTGGATATCTATCGTCTGCTAACCCTTGCTTTCCTGAACCCCATAAAGCACCAATGAAAAGTGCATACAGCTGGCCAAAGGCAACATTTCATACCTACTAGCCCAGCCTGCAAAGTATTGGACCCCGAGCAAGTCTACCATGTGCGTGCAAAATGAGATACTCACTCCCCAATTTTTTGGAGCTCGCCTCCCCTTCCAGTGTAAAGCGTAAGACATCCTTTCCACAGAGACGCATACCTAGCGAAAAGAGCACCAGCAGTTAGTTATTAGAAGCACTGAAAGAGACTGGGATGACGGTGTTCTGGTTTGACAGGAGAAAACTTAGGTTATTGTGGCCCAGCAAAAAGTTGAGCGCATCTTGATCGCGCTGCTTTCAATTGGGGAGTTAAATATTTGATTTATTGAAATCAACAGGGCTTTAAAGAGCTTTACTTGCGGATGGATCGTGCCTGATTTTGCCAGTAAATAAGACTTTCAGTAATTTTTTTTGCCTGCCAAGAATTAAAGCTTATTTTGCATTAAATACATGGAAGGGTTCTTTATGCTTCCATGTTGACCACAAAATGACTGGGCAAGTTTATTTTGTCAAGTAGCAAAAAGAAGAGTTAAAGCAATAACTGAATAATGCACAAGTAGATAATTTTTGGCTTCTTATTGTAATTTTTTTTCCAGAGCAGTCTGGGGGATTGCATCTGCACCATTTGTCCATTTCCAGCTCACTGCTCAGTTTGCCCCTTAAGTCTTTACTTATTAAACAAGGGACCGATACCAGAGCCTGAGAAAAATAGCCCTAGTATGTGCCCAAGACAGTGTTACCACTATGCCACTGATGCACAAGTGTTCCAAGTTTCATCGGTGTCCAAACAAGTCAAGCCATCAAAGTCTGCATCACCGCCATCAGCCACATAGATGACGCAAATGGAAAGTGACCTTAATGTGGCACTTTGTGCCAAGCTGTAACTTGAAGAGCTTACAAGTTATCCAAGGGTGAAATCCTGTTACGTACACATCTACAGTTAGGCTGCCTCTACAAGAGGCATTTAAAGCTCTTTCAAGGCGCATTAAAATTTTTACCTCTACAAGAACGGAGCGCAAATCGGGCGTAGAGGCGCGTTTTCTCTCCGATTATGTGCATTATTGAATGCGCGTTAAATAGCGAGTTTTATTTTGCTCCGGCCATTAAAGCGCATTTTGAGTATGTGAACAAGCGATTCTCTGCATTAACTACTTGTAAAGCACATTTGAAACAACCGGTAAAGTCACCAGTTGAGTGCTCAATTACCTCCTGCATACAAGCATTTACGATAAAGCGCTTCAGCGATTATGTGCATAATCGGCTAATCAGGCGTCAAACGGAATCCATCTAGAGGGGGTCATAGGGAGGCAATCCAAGACACTCTGAGATGGCTGTCTTTTACACTGAAACCAAGGATTATGTTCTGACCACACTCCGGACTTTTTCTTTGTGTTTGCCACATTTGTGTCGGAGACATTTTCCACAGTTGCTCTCAACTGTGTCCATCTCAATTCCGTGAGGTCTGTTTGGTTGAAGAAGGGACATGATTTGGCCAAGGTCACCCGATTAATTTCATAGGAACATAGGAATCTCCTTCATGCTGAGCCAGACCATTGGTCTACCTAGCCCAGACAGTGCCTGGCAGCAATGGCTCTTTATGGTTTCAGGCAGGAGTCCTTCATAGCCCTACCTCGAGAGGCCGGGGATTGAATCTGGGACCTTCTGCATGCAAAGCAGGAGCTCTACCACTGAGCTACAGCCACTAGCTAGTTCAACAGAGGTTTCAAGGCAGGTAAACCCAGTTGAGTCCCAACACTGGAACTACACCAGCCTTCCCCACTCTGGCACCCACCAGTTGTGTTGGACTACAACCCCCATCATGCCCCACCAGTAGGGCAAATGGTTGTGCTGGCCTGGGGATGATGGGAGTTGTAGTCCCAACACATCTGGAAGGCCCCAGGTTGGGGAAAGCTGCACTACGCCACACTAGCTGTATGAACTGCCTTGAATTTGCTGCTTGGCCTGAGCACTTTCACTGTACGGTCATATATTGGACTAATTAGACTCACGGTTCCAAAGGAAAAGCCACAATTAAAAGGGTATTTCAGCTTCTTTGGCAGGCTTCCAGGTAACTTAGGGAATTTGCCATAACCATGGCAATGGTTATCTCTTATGGGAACCATAGGAGATCTCAGTACAGGTTCAATTTGCAGCTCATTTGTGGATCCTATGACCTTGGGCATGTCATGTTTAGTTCCCCAGCTGTAAAATGGCTACAAAAGTGAGTTGACACACAGAGCAGTTTCAAGGAAATACCCCCACTGGTTGAGCAATGATGTACAGAAGCAGCACACCAGATATGCAAGAGAAAATTAAATGGGTACAAATGAGGAGAGGGGTTTTGCATAGGGAAAGCTCATGCCCCTCCCCCCTTATGTTGCCTTAAAAAAGAAAAGAAAACAGTGTTTATTTGCAAATGCACACTCAGCAAATAAAGAACATCTACCAAATGTCACTTGGAACAGAAAAAAATGCTCTTCTTCAGGAACAAAATGGACCCTAAGATTTGGAGGTGAGTTTTTCTGTCAAGGAAAGCATTGTTAAGTCAGTGCTTACCATTTCAAGATCATTAACAATTAAATAGCTAGCATTTTGCAGTACTTTGAGTGTTCAAAGCACATCACACCTATTATTCGCTGTAATCCTTACAAACACCCAATAAGGCAGATAATGGGGAAACTGAGGTTGAGATGATGGCTTGCTTCAAGTCACCCAGACAGTTCATGGGGGGCACAAGATTTGAATCAGAGACAAGATATTTATTCTGCTTTTCAACACACAAAAGACAGACATTTCCTCCCCCCTCCACACACACAAAAAAAAAAAAAAGCAGAAAGACAACTCAATCATTGAAAATAATTGATGGGCCAGTTAATGTGAGTGCAAACAAATGCAGTTCAGGGTGTTGCTTTTAATAACATTTAGAAAACAATCTAACCACGGCAATCCCTTTGATTGCCATGTGTTGCTCTGGACTGCATTTGCTACATGAAAATACAGGGCACTTGTAATAAAATAGGATGCTTTGCTAATTGCTAGTTCGGCTTCTCTTCATTCTAAAGCCAGCCAGCCTCTCAGCTGTGCTTGAAGGTTGCCCATCGACAGAAGCAGCAGAAATAGCCAACTGATGCAGGAAAAACATGTTTAAAAAATAAAACACATTACACTGGACCCTCAATCCTGTAATATATAATATTTCAAAACAGCATACTACAGGAGTGCTTGGGTTTTTACAGCTTGTGTAAGAAGGGCTCAGGTACTGCTCTAATTATCCAGAAGGAACATGGTCCTCTGTATTCAGCTCTTTAGATCCTGTTTGCGCTTGCAAAAGAGATTGGGGAAGCTGGGCCTTTTTAGTGCCATTAAGAAACCACACATTAGGCTGCCTCATACGTTAAAAACATTATGGGCAGTATCCAAAGCTGGCAGTTCACCCATTGCCAGTAGGTTGTGCAAGCAGGAACGACCATTAGCGCAACAGAAAGGTGGCGCTTCCTCAAACAAGCCCAGAAACTATCCCAAATTCACTGACTAGAACAGGTCAGCGGAGCTCCTTTCTGTGAGCACGGCTGACTTGTCCCACCGCGGAAATGCTCATTGCAATTAGATCACGGCTGCTCTAGCTGTCATTCCTGCTAGCCGAAGAGCAGCTTTAGATACTGCCCTGTGCGCATGCCTAAAAAAAGTGAAGCGTGACAGAATAGCGGTTTGCAACTGTGTGCGTCAAGCAGAGCACCATGTTCAGAGGGCCCCGTGCTCAAGACCAAGCTAGATGTAACAATAGCAGACAGCGCGAATAGATTTGATTGTCACCAAGTGCAAATTAAAACAGAGAGAGAGAGAGAGAGAGAGAGAAGAGACAGCATTTACAAAGCTTCTGCAGGCTGGGTTTTGAACCCTCCCCAACTCCCCCACCCACCACCCTGCAACAACAACAACAAAAATCAGTTTTGCTCAAGCTCTTTATCTCCTGGTGGGGATCCAAAATAACCTCTGCCAAAACAAACTGGAAAGAAAAGCGTGGCTGCGGGAAAGGATTCCCAATCCTTCCTCCTGCTCATATGGTACTTTAAGTCCTCTCTTCTTCATATGAATTCAACATGACCTAAGGGTGAGTCACACCACTGTAATGTCCAGTTTGGGCTGGGGAGGGGAGGGGGGAGAGACAGGACCAGCTTTGACCATCCAACAGCAGGCCCATGGTCTACCCCAGCCTTCTCCAACCTGGTGCCCGGCAGATGCTTTTGCCTGCAACTCCCAGCATTCCTCACCATTAGCCGTGCTGGTTGGGGCAGATGGGAGTCGAAGTCAGAAAACATCTAGAGGGCAACAGGTTGGGAAGACTGGCCTACACTGTGTTTAAAAAAAAGAAGAAAAAAAGTCCCAGAACAAAAACAAAACCAGAACATCCCAGGAAAGGGGGTGGGGGAGCTCATCACTTCCTTTAAGAAGAAAACCACCAGCTTTTAAAGAAGCAAGTCATCGACCACTGTTGTTGCTGAGTTAGGCTTCACTGCTGTGTGTGTGTGTGTGTGTGTGCAGGCATGATATAGCTAGCACGCACACACACGTGTGTCGGATGTGCGTTCGTATGTGAGATTTAGAGAGAATGGGAAAGAGGCGGTGAGAGGAGCTGAACCCTTCCTGTGCCTGAGATTTACCCCCTCCAGCGCCATTCTGCCAATGTAGTTCAGAGGAGCCCTCGGCAGGGTAGACAGGATAGCAAGGAGGGTTCGAAGATAGATCAGCCTCCCCACAACCTGGTGCCTTCCAGATGTGATGGACCGCAACTCCCACAATCCTCAGCCAGCATGCTGGCTGAAGGTTGAAGGAGTAGCGGTCTATCACACCTGGAGGGCCCCAGGTCGTGGGGAGGCTGAAATTGATCGCCAAAAAAGGAAGCCGAAATAGCCAAAAGTGCCACTTCTGTCTAAAACGATTAGAAGCCAGGAGGGGCCTCAGCTCAGCACTCAGGCACTTGTTCTGCATGCAGAAGATAAGAATGCAGGCAGCTGCTTTATCCTGAGTCAGACCATTCTTCCATCTAGCCCTGCCTTGTTGACACTGATTTGGCAGGGCTTGAACCTGAGATCTTCTGCATGCAAAGCATGTGCTCTATTACACTGAGCCTGGGTTCAATCCCCCAGTTCAGGGAGCTGGTGAGGGGGGGGGGGGGGAAGACGGGATGCTGTTGAGTTTCTACCAGTCTTTCTGCCCATCAGAAATACTGGTAGAAGGACAAGTCGCCTGACCCAATATAGAACCTCTTCCTAGGTATGCAACCAGGGCAGAGCCAGGTTTCAGAAAGACACACACAGGTCAGCTCCCACCACATCTAATTTAGGCCTGCGAGGTCTCGCAAATGAGGAGGAGTTCCTGCTTCCGCTGCCCTCCTCCCCCTCCCACGCTAAGAGACAGTCTGAGTCAGACGGAACAACCCTCCTCCCGGCGGAGGGAAGGAAGGAGTTAACAGGAACCCTCAGCCAGCCCACAAGTTGCTTCAGCAGCCAACAAAGAGGCCAGGCTGCACTCAGCCTTATGTCATCCTAACCCCACATGACATACCCTTTGGTCAAGCGAATGATGTCGCCTGGCTGGATGAGGCTGCCAAGTTCATCCCAGACGGAGATGGTGATGCTGCCCGTCTTGTCGGCCACTTTGCACGACCTCACCTCGTGCCCATCTTTGGTTTTGGTGACTCGCCCTGCAGGGAAATATTGGGAAAGAAAGAATAGGGAGAGGGAATGAGATAATTGTTTGCTTGAACATAAGGAAGGAAGAGCGAGGCTTTACACACGTTTCTCAGTGGCAGGAGGAAAGCGCCACTAGCAAAACTGGAGAGAAATATACATTTAGGTACAGGGGAGAATCCACCCTAGGATGCCTAAAAGGAAAGGGGTATTTAAGGGTAGGAGATAAAGAGAAGGCGGAGCACAGCAGGGAAAGGACTCCCAAGCCTTTCCCTGAAAAGTGTCCACGTGTCAGAAACTCAAACACACACACACACACACGTCGCTCTTGAGTCAAGGAGGCGGTGGAGGGCTGGGAGGGAGGGGGGTAAAGACAAGGCAGGGGCCCGGGAGAACTCAAGAGAGGGGAAAGAAACAAATGCGGCGGCTCCAAGGGGACCCCACTTACCGATCTCCAGCACAATAAAGACGACATTTAAATTTTTCAGTCCGGGCTTTATGTCTTTTATGAAGAGGTATGTTTCGTTTGCCATGCTCATGCTGCTTGCTCAGGAGGAAGACACGGGTACTGCTGGGGCAGACTGAGCAGGACAAAGCATCCCTTCACACAGAGGGACACTTGGTAAAGCGTTGAAGAGGGTGGGAGTTGAATTGAGATTGAACAACTCTTCGATAAAGTAATAATGTGTAAACTCTTGGAAGATTGGGGGGGGGGGTGGACCGCGTTTTTAAGCGACAGGGCGGCACACACACGGCGGTTCCCTGTCCCTATCACTCCACGTTGCTTTCTCCCCAGTTCTCCAACCCCGTCGAGGAGGAAAGCTAATCACAGATCTTTCTAAGGCTGGGTGGGCGAAGGGGGAAGAAAGCCTGGGCGCTGTGTTTAAAACAGGCACGGAGTTTGGCTGGTTTGGGCTGCTGCTGCCGCCCCTACTGGCGAAAGGGGAAAAGCACCTTCGCGTTACCTTCTCCCTACACTGGGCTCCTAAAAAAATGCAGAGCGTTCGCTCGCGTTCTGATTATTTTACAACGAGAACGGCGCTGCTGCTGCTGCTGCTTGCTTGCTTGCTTGCTTGCTTGCTTGCTTGCTTGCCTCCTCCTCCTCGCTAGCGCTACCCTAGCACCCTTAAAATAAAAAAAACACTAGGCGCACGACTTTTATATAGGCGCCCACGTATCTGCACCTTCTCCAACACGCTGCCCTCTGTCTGAAGCAAGCATGTGCTGCGCTGCCCTTTTATAGTCAGGCGGACTGATCCACTTGCTCCGCACGGGGTGGGAGGGTAAAAGAAATGACATCGGAAGGTGTGGCGAGAGGGGGGAGTGGGGAACGGTTGACGGGCGTGGCGGCTCGGGTTGGCTGCCGCCGCCGCCGCGCCTTCTCACTGCTGGTGCGCGCCAGCCAAAACTGGCGTTTGGCATGAAACGGGTGCAAGGCGGTCGAAATGGAACCGTCCATGGAACGCGGAGACACCGGAATGGAACTGAATGTGACAAGATTCCCCGTGAGAGAAGCCGATTGGTTGGCTGAGATTCTTTTGTGCTCTGACCTAGAATGTTTGCTCTCGCTCGCCGCCAGCCCCGTCCTTCTCTTTCCCCGGCCGGACGATCGGGGGCAGGTCCGAGCCTGTCTCGCCAGAGGACAATACTGCAAACTCATCATCATCTTTATGAGCCTCGCGGAAGCAGCGCCACAGAATGGCGGTCTGTGTCTTTGAACGTGCGAGTGATTCCCCACCCCCCAACGTGAGGAAGGTGCGGCTTCGATCACCCCCCCCTTTAAAACAAAAACGGGGGTACCTCTGGGAGAGGGGGAACCCCATCAAAAATGCACGGAGCAGGGATTAGCGATCGCGCTTAGAGTGTAAATATATTTGCTTCTCCGAGCTATACATGGATATGTTGGGAAGCGGAGCACGCAGGGAATCAAATCGTGTCCTGTAATCAAAGGAAAGGGGAATGACTGAGCGCTCGAGTTACTGGGGACCATAAAAAATCATTGTAACCTTAATCGATTTGTTGAGAGATTCTTGGCGGGTATAAATGCCGTTTTTCTGTTTTCTCACAAATCCTATCTAAACTACTGCTTTAAAACGGTTTAAAACAGTTTTGAGAAGTGTTGGGGCCCAGGACACACTCCATACACAGTTTTCAAAACGTTTTCAAAGTGTTTTATCCTGGGTGTGTGGATAGGCTATGAGAGCCAAACAGCACATTACGCGAGGTTGCCAGTCCTGTGCTTGCTTACTCAGATGTAAGTCGCTGAGGCTTACTCTCAAGTAGGTGTCCATAGGCTTGCAGTTTTAGATGAGTGGATTGCTGCTCGAGAGAAAAACACATACACAGAAATGCTTTGAACTTGATCATATATTAATCTCAGAGTACTTAGAACATATAATAATATATAACAGGAAGGCAAGGGTATTTCCAGACTAGGTATAGAAACATAGCCGTATAATAGTGAGTCAGATCCTTGGTCCATCCAGCCCAGCACTGTCCAGGCTGACTTGCAACAGCTCTCCAGGGATTCTTCGCAGGATTCTTGCCTAGTTCTGCCTGGAGAAGCCCAGAATTGAATCTGGAACCTTTTGTATGCAATGTAGGTGATCTACTACTGAGCTGTGGCCCCCAGAAGAACATAGGAAGCTTCCGTATACTGAGTCAGACCAAAGACCCATCTAGCCCAGTATCGTGGACACTGACTGGCAGCAGCAGCTCTCTCTGGTTTCAGGCACGAGTTGAAACATAACACCTGCATACAAAGAAAATGCTCTACCATTGAACTATGGCCCTCATGCAATCCTTCTGCCTCATTCATAGGATGTTATGGGAGGGCCAGACGACACTGGGTGTGTTTGGATGACACTTTAGGCAACAGAGGAGTTAATAATAAACTCACCATGCATAATGTTGTCCGTGCTCTCCAAACGACATGTTGCCCCTCCCCCCTGTCGCACAGCTAAAAGTCCCAGAGTCCTTCTGGGCTGCAGCGTCTCCTCCCTCAGTCCTCCGGCTGTTTCCCAGCATGCACTGCAATGCACTGCAAGTTCTGCCGGCTGTATCGGAGCAGCCGAGGTTTTTTGGCTGCTCCGGCCAGCGAACTCTATAACCAAACAGAATAGTACACATCGACACTTTAAACAATGGAATTCGGGATAAACAACATGCAAGCCCGTTGTTTTTCTCCTTTGTTTAAGTGCCCCAAATAGCATACTGTCAGTTGTGTGTGCATTGTGTGTTGCCCTCCACACAACACAATAAGCAACACAACTGAAGGTTGTTCCCCCCGTTGATTATCGTGTCATCCAAACTAAGCCACTGTCTTCTGCTTGTAACCTTCCTATGTTTTCCCACAGCTGCTCTTGCCTTTTATTGTTCCACCAAAAAAAAATTTAAAGAGGAAAAGCCTCAATAGTTCGCACATTCATGCCATTGCAAAAGAGGAGGGGGTTGCCCCCTTGTAATTCAAGCACTCGAGTAAACTGCAGAAGTCAGACTTGGCCATGGCCACATTTCTTAGTAAACAAAGTTGGGTTTACTGCAACGTGCTCAGTGTAAGGCAGCCTTTCAAAATGCAGCAGCTAAAATTCTGACCAGTTCTTGATAGTGATGGTTCTGTTTTGTTGCTTTTATCTGCTGCGTCCCTCTCTGTTTTCTTAATTTGTTTCTCAGTGTGATAAGAAATTTAAACTAATTATACTCTCAACTCAGCTGCTGATTTCTGCACAATTAATTTGCATGATTGGAAACTCCAGCACAGTCCTTTGCATGTCCCGTCAGGATTAAGCCCTATTGAGTTCAATGAGATTTACTCCCAGGCAAGGGTGTACAGAGTCGCATTCTCTCGGTGTTTGTCTGGGAGATCTGTTAGTGTGTGGCATCTCAACTTGTAGTCCTCTCAACACAATCAGTCCATGAGAGAACCCCCACTGCCTCCCACTCTGGACTTCTCATTTCTATTTATCTTCAGTTCCATTGCATCCCAGATCACTTTTCACGTTGCTCCGCCCACTCCATCTCTGTGCTTTTCATGTTCGCCATCCTTCCTCGTGGCCTCTTAGCCTCCTGCTAAGTCTTAATTTCCCAAGGGACCACATAGACCAGGGCAGCTCCATCATCTGGGCTGTCATAAGGCACCCTTTGCATCAGGAGATAATGGACTTCTGATTGAAGCTGCCGAGAGGACACAGCAAGACGTCTGGTGGCCAACGTATTTGGTAGCCCCTTGTGCTGTGGATAGGATTGCCTTGTTGCCAGTGTTCACGTTTTATGTGATTTTATGGGCAAGGGGAACCATCTTTGAAGGTCTGGGTGGCACTCTTTTATGACAACTGTTGGTACAATAGAAATATGTGTTCTGTATCTTGCGCTGCATAATATCAACACAGCTTCAGACATCCTGGTAGGCTCTTTAAAAACCTGCAAGAGCGTTTCACTATAGAAAAAGGGGATGACGGGTCAGACCCATCTGGGCTGTGGGTACTGCTAGGCAGAAGTAACAGAAAAACAGGATGTGGGGTAAGGGAGGTATAAAGGTACCACGGAAGAGCCAATAAACCACAACAGGTTTTTGATTGAAATGATTTGTCAGGCTAATGTCAAAGCTGTTCTTTCACTTCTAGAACTCTTATTCTTACTCTGATCTGGGCAGTCACACACACCCCATCTCCTGGTCTTCCCATCAGCCTGACGGGTCTTTTCTGCTGTCCAGGATGCAGTGGTTTAAGTGTGGTCTTTGTGCCCTGTGCCTACAGATCATGAATTCTCCTATATCCCTTTAAGAAAAACACACATTTGGAAAGGGTCAGCATCAGTTCAATGCCCGGCATCTCCAGTTAAAACCACCATAAGTGGTGAAGCTGGAAAAGACGTTGCAGGGCCTCTGACTGAATTGCACCGTATACTAACCCACACTCAGTAGTTGAGTGCAGGTCGGTGTTGAACCATGGGTTAGAATGTTGTCTGAACCCAGGGCATGTTCCACAGCCGGCTTGTTCACCATGCAATGTGGTTTATTTTTCTCAAGCAAGCCATCTTAAGAACCCATGGTTTGTTCCTGTTTTTCAGGGTGGTAACAAGCCCCACTGCAGAAAATGTCCTGGGTTCAGACAACATGTTAAACCGCTTCAACGAACAACCGACACTCATTCACCAAGTGTGAGTTAATGTGTTGTGTGATAAGCCCTCTGAGTAACAGCCATCTACATATGCATTTCTGTTATTCTTTAAGGATGTTTTCAAACCACTTCTCATTTGGTAATCCTTACACCAGCCCTGCATGGTAGGCCAATACTCTGATCCCTATGCAGCTGAGAGGGACCTGGGGCTCAGGGATAGTGACTTGCCTAAGGCCACCTAGCCAGCACTTTCCTGAAGTGAGATTTGAACTCTTAAGTCACTCCATGACAGCAGCCCCTTCTTGCTCTGGTTGCTTTGGAGGAATCTGGGCAGTAGCTGCAATAACCTTATGCAAGGCCTTGCCTTCCTGTGGGTCTCCTCCCACCTTCCAGTTCTGCTTTTATGCTGCTGCTGCTGCTTCCCAAATCTGCCTGCCTGCTTGTCCATTCCCAGCAATACAAGCAAGCTGAGACAGCTGAAAGCTTTTTCTTCGGAATCCACTATCATGCGATCCGATTTCTCAAAATTATAATGTATCCAGATCTCCATGTCTTTAGTTTATTCAGCTGCTACCCAGAGATAAACAGGACGGCAAGAGCCTATATTGATTGGAAACAAGACAATAATAATAATAATAATAATAATAATAATAATAATAATAAATTTCTTTCTTACCCGCCTCTCCCTCTGGATCGAGGCAGGGAACAACATTAAAAGCAAATGATATAAAATACATAAAACTGATTAAAAACAAATAAAAACTAATACGTTATTAAAATGCCAATAAAACTCCTAATCTTCGACTGGGTAGGCCTGCCGGAAGAGATCAGACTTTATAGCTCTCTTAAATTCTGGAAGACTGTTAAGTTGGTGGATCTATTCCGGCAGGCCATTCCACAGTCCGGGAGCGGGAGAAGAGGAGACCACATATATAAAGGCCACATTTGTTCTGTCTTTTTTTATGATTTCTAACAACTCCCAATTGTAAATACTTTGGATGGAATCCAGGAGAACACATATGCATTGGGGGGGAGGGGGCACCCCAGTGGATATGGACAGAAGCCTCTCCTGGAGCACATGGGGCATTTTTCTCTTTCATAGTCAACAACAGGAGAGCTCTGCCTGAACTTGCACAGCTGCTTTGCTGAGCTACATGTCAATAGGTGGCCGTAAATTCCCTGGAGACCAGTGGAACCTACTTCCATTAAGTGTAATTTAGACTGGAGGGTAAATCCATAGATCATGTTACCAAGGCTGACTCAGTGCCTATCTATTTATCCAGAGAGGGTATGACACCTCTTGTTGGCTGTTGTGGGAAGCAGGGTGCTGGACTAGATGGGCCTGTTTTGGTCTTATCCAGCAGCGCTCTTCTGAGGTTCTTCCCTTGCAAAGTTACCTTGGTTTTATTTCAGTGTGATTGTCCTCCAAAGACTGTCGTTTGAGAAGGGTGTTGAGAAATCTGTTTGAGTTCTCTCCCTCAACTGTCGTTCCTGAAAGGAGGGCATGACACCTCAACCAGTTTTAAATACAGAAGTAGACGCACCCGCAGACCTCCGTAACCATTTCTGAATTCAAGTTATGGTACAAGGGGCAGAACCTGTTTGATCGAGGGTTCAAAAACCTACAGCAGCCTTCCCCCACCTGGGGCTCTCCAGATGTTTTGGACTGCAGCTCCCATCATCCCTGACCATTTTGTCATGCTGGCTGATAGGAGTTGTAATCCAAAACATCTGGATGGTGCCGGATTGTGGAAGCCTGGCTTTACATGCATAGGAGTCAATCCACTTAGGCTTCCCAGCTGTAGTAATGAGAGTAGCAACACGCCCCTACCCTTCCCCTTAATCGTGTATTGTGATTATTTTATTTATTATATTGTTTATTATATTTTTAATCTGCCCAATAACTAACGCCCCCCCCCCCTCGGATGGATTACAAACAGTTAAAAAACTAAAATGTCATGTAAGAATTAAAAATATAAAATGCAATACAAATGTTTAAAAAATAAAATAGAATGAAAACAATAAACAGCGCAGGAATTGATAAAACAGCCATAATAACCTAGAACTAGGTCTCTAAAAGCCTGGGAGGAGGGAAAAGGTCTTTGCCTGGTGCCGAAAAAATACCAATGTAGATGCCAGGTGAATGTCTTTGGAGAATTTATTTGGCAAGTGGGATGCCACCACTGAGAAAGCCTTGTAGCCATCCTTTGGTGGGAGGCATCCAGAAAAGGGCCTCTGAAGATGACCTAAGGGTTCACTCTAAGGATACTATGTTCATGAAAACAATACTCAGGCTATATGTATCGAAAATAACTCAAGTCTTTCATGGTTAGGATATATTTGCAATGTGCCCACCTCAGTATTGAACAGTCCATGTTTAAATCCCTGGCTGGAATGAAGTCTTTTTATGGGGTGGGGGGGTGTTAATGCTTTTTTAAGAGCGCTTTGGTTATTGTGTGGTATAGAAATGTAATAAATAAATAAAATAATTTTGAAATTTTACCCACTGTTATCATTCTTACTCTGATTGTGCATGCTGGCTCTAGAAAGTATTGCGACATGGTATAATGATAATTTTGCCCCAAAAGCCAAAATCTTAAAACTTCAAATATTATTTATACAATGATATGATTCCATGAGTTCTCAGAATCTACTTCATATTCTTTATGTTATTGAAATGGAATTAGAACAAACCCGTCTTGGGGGGGAGGGGGGAGTCTATTTTTTTTTCTTAGAAAACACTTAAGATTTTTTTTAAAAATCCATTTTTAATTATGATGAAAATTTCTAATTTTATATAACATTACCTTCTAAAGCATAGTTCAGCTATGATGAGCTAAGTGTACTACCTCAACACTTAGGGTAGATAATCATTACTGGGCAGGATTCTATTATTGAACTTTAAGAGATTAACAGTGCAGTCCTTTACATATATAGATCAGGACTAAGTCCCACTGAGTTCAATGGGGACTGCAGACCTAAAAAAACAATTAAAGCATCCTTTATCAGAAGAGGCAAACAATTTCTTATTTGTGACATTTCCAAACAGGAGGAATTAAGATTTTACTTTTACCTGTCTGAAGTTTGACCTTGAGGCCCTTTGGAGATCTCTTTCAGGTTTTTCCTTGTCAGGGCAATTATTTTGCTGAGAGGAAACCAGCTGCCTTTATAATACACATTAGAATAAACTGTGATGCTAATATATATTAACATAAAAGATTGCAAATCCTTCATCTTCCTTTCAAATTTGCAGCCTATTTCTATACTCTAGACAATTTTATACCCCCTAGAATATTGTGTTCTTGGCACAGAGTGGTTCTGTATTTTTGAACCATTTTGAAAGTTTGTTTGTTAAAGTGTCTCAAAGTAAAAACAGAAGAAACTTCTGAAATTCCTGTGAGGTCAGGAAAACAACAGTAAAGCTTCAAAGAATACAAGGACTTGTCTGCACTGAGGTGGTCACTCTGTGCCTGGACTATGCCACTTCAGGGGGGCAGTTGAGGGTTCACAAGATGGAACACATGCACTCCATTCCTCCACACAGAAAAACTAGGCCAGGCTTGTAAAAGGAATCAAAAGCTCATCCAGCTACTCCATGAGTTATGTAAGTTGGGCTTCCTAGGTCTGGTCCCAAAAGGGTTAGCTCTGTCTGAGACTCCTGATTATGCACAGGGAGACATAACACATGACACTCCTAGCACTTCACAATACCTGTATGAGTAGTGATGACTTCGAAGCCAAGTCCTCAGTGGGCACGTGGGGAGTAAAGGTCTAGAGATGTCAATCACAATGGGTTAAAGCACAGAGTCCTGGGAAGAAACCTAAAGGCCTTTGTCAGCCATACCAGGTCATCATGTCAAGGGCTTCCAGAGGAGACAAGCTTCTGAATGACCTGGGTTACAAGCTGGGCCAAACCCTGGGGGAAGGCAGCTATTCCAAGGTGCGAGTGGCCACCTCTGCCAAGTACAAGGGACCACTAGCTATCAAAATGGTGGACCGACGTCGAGCCCCCCGGGATTTTGTAGAGAAATTTCTGCCGCGGGAGCTCTCCATCTTGCGAGGGATTCGGCATCCGCACATTGTAAGAGTGTATGAGTTCATTGAAGTCTGCAATGGGACGCTCTACATTGTGATGGAAGCAGCCTCTACAGACCTGCTACAGATGGTCCAGCAAGTGGGAAAACTACCCTGTGCTCCTGAAGCCCGGGACATCTTTGCCCAGGTTGTGGGTGCTGTGCGCTACCTTCACGACAGGCACTTGGTGCACCGGGACCTCAAGTGTGAGAATGTGTTGCTCACGTCAGATGGTCGCCGAGCAAAACTGACTGACTTTGGCTTTGGCAGGGAATCACGTGGATATCCAGAACTGAGTACCACCTACTGTGGGTCAGCTGCCTATGCCTCCCCAGAGGTGCTGATGGGTATCCCCTACGATCCCAAAAAGTATGATATATGGAGCTTGGGTGTCATGCTCTATGTGATGACCACCGGCTGCATGCCTTTCGATGACACCCACATCCACAGCATGCCCTGCCGTCAGAAGAAAGGGGTCATGTTCCCTGAAGACCTGCCCTCTTTATCTGAGCCCTGTAAAGCTCTTATCACCCAGCTGCTCCAGTACAATCCAGAATTCCGACCCTGTGTGGGACTGGTATCCAAAAATAGCTGGTTGAAGAAGGAAACGTAATTGGACTGGCCTTCCCTATGTTGGTGTCGCTACCAGATGCTGCTGTTTCAGGAGGGGTGGGGGGGCGGAATTGTGTTAAGAGAACAATGGAAACGTAGAGTTGCTGAAAAGAGATTTCTGGGACGTTGACCATGGGAAGTAAGTGGGCAAATCGCTTTGGGGGGGAATTCCGATGTGAGTTCCGCTGCAGTTAAGGGACTTGCTTCCAAACAAATGTATTTAGGTTTGGGGTGCCAATGAGATCTTTTAAACCCTCTTTCATGTGTCAGCTGTCATTATGTTTTTAGCTATATTTCTCATTTGCTTCAAGGAAAAGGTCTGCTTCTATGGACAGCTCAAATTTGTGCGGGGTAGGTGTGTGTGTGTGTTTGGTGGAAAGGACTTTTGCTAATGCAAGCAGAATATCCTACATCAAGGAACAATGTGGCCCCAAAAAAACCCTGCAACATTTTGAGGAATCTCTTGTGCAGTCTTGGCTTATGCAAGAGGTTGGCCATACCGGAAGCAGCACAAGGAATCAAACTTGCATGCTGCTTCTGCTCTGGTATTCCTTCATTTGTTTAACCCTTGGTAGCTGCCTAGTGTGCCCCTTTGGGCAGGCTTTGCTCATGGAAGCAAAATGCTTAAAAGGGCAACCTTCTGGTTTGATCCTATTTAAAATACAACATTAGAGCAAAACAAAACCTTTCTATGCCTGCTAGAATCTTAGGACTCAAACCTCCTTAGATCAAACTGGCTTATTTGGAATATGTACATTGTGTAAGAAAAAGCAGTGAGTCACATAAATTTCCTTCCCCTTCCCAGCATACAGTTTAGCATGAGACAAAAGTTAATCCAAACCGGCCTTAGGTAAGGTCTATGATCTGGGCTCTTCATTTCTACATTGAGAAGCATGTGAGTGACCGGAGTAGAATTCAATCAGCCTTCCAAAGCTAGCTAAGCAGGACTGAGGCTGCCTCTACAAGAGGCATTTAAAGCTCTTTCAAGGCGCATTAAAAAATTTACCTCTACAAGAACGGAGCGCAAATCGGGCGTAGAGGCACGTTTTCTCTACGATTATGCACATTATCAAATGCATGTTAAATAGCAAGTTTTATTTTGCTCCAGCCATTAAAGCACATTTTGACTATGTGAATAAGCGATTCTCCGCATTAACTACTTGTAAAGCGCATTTGAAACAACCGGTAAGGTCACCTGTTGAGTGCTCAATTACCTCCTGCATACAAGCATTTACGATAAAGCGCTTCTGAGAAGATGCGCATAATCGGAGGAACAGGCGTCAAACGGAATCCATCTAGAGGGGGTCTGAGCTTCCCCCAACCCTACAGTCTTGCAAAGATTTACCTTTCCGCATTTCATTTCATTTCATTCACACTGGTCAAAGCAAAGTTTGTATGTGTGTTTTATGTGCAAAAGAGAAAAGAGACAAGGAGAGATTATTTTCCTGCAATATATATTTTCCTGCAATATATATATATATATATATATATATATATATATATATATATATTGTTCAAAGGTGCATAATGGTTTTAACATATAACCGTAACAACAACAGTACAAAAATAGTTGCAATTTGTCTCGTATGGTTTGTCAGACACAGGAAACTATGAGATGAGATATATAATTTTATAATAAGGATCACCACTTTCTATTGCTACCTGTGTAATGTTCTTTCTTCAATTTCCATTCTTCTTGGATATTATTTCTTTCCAGAAATATGACTGAGTATTTAGTGGGTAATGGTCTGTGGAGACTGTATTAACAAAAGTTATAACGGGAAGACATGTTTCGACGAAACTGTCCTTTTTAATTGTTCCTCTGATTAATCTATTATACTCTGTTAACTTTTCATTTGAAGCTACTATCCACATTTTGGGAAACCATCCATCCACTCACTGTATATCCTTGGCTTGTTTTCCAATAGTGAGCTATTTTCATTGTCACTGGCACTAAAAGCAAGAAAATTAGGTCCTTATTGTTACAAAGCACCCCCAAATTCTGCTGTTCTGGGAAGACAGGGCCTGTGTCTGGAAGGGGGCTAGGATTTGTTGGTCTTGGAAAAGAGCAAAAAAGCAGGTTCCATAGGATACTGAGGCCTTGCACAACCCAAGTGGAGCTGCAGACTTCTTGCATAAAAGTTTCTGGACAGCCATTGTGCTCTGATTGCCTGTTTTCCTCCATGTTAACACTTGCAAATTTCAGATCTTGCCTCAGGACAGCAACCACAGCAGCCCCCACCATGACATATTTTACACTGATTTCTAACTTCCTTGTTTAAGCCAAAAAGAAGGAAAAATAAAGATTTCTTTTAAACTGTGAGACCATGTAAACCCAATATTGTGTAAGCAGGCATGCCTATGTGACTCTTTTTGTCACCTTTGTTTAAGACAATCACCAACATCCCCCTGGCTATCTTGCTCACCTGGACCTATAATAGCCAGAGAAATGCAAAAATGCTACCCATCAACTCCCACCATTCCTCACATCTGGAAGGAAATAGGAGCCCATTGCCTTCTTCCTTCCCTTAAGGTCTGCAACCTAAAATAAATCAAGTTTTCAACATCCATGAGCAATCTTAGAAGAAACATTTGTTTAGTTTTATCTTGATTACTAAATCCTGAGAGACCAGGGATAAAAACAGCAACCCAAAATCATAGATCACGCAGGGAGGGAGAGAAGGAAAGAGGACTTCTATCCTTTCTGCTCAGAAGAGCAACTCCCCCTTTCCTCCTGTCGCCCCTTCTTTTCCAGAGAAAGAGCTCAATAGAGCTTCCCATCGCTTGACAAGTCAACAGACAAGGAGAGATAAATCTTTGCATTATCTTCTGTTTTCCTTCCAAGTGCCCCATTGTCAAATTATTCTGTTTTCCTCCCTGTTTCCTAATATTCCACCACATTCCAAATTCCAAAACCCCTTGGCTTTGGAGCCCCCTGATGCTCTTCTATGGCTCTCCATCCACTTTCTTCCAAAAACCTTGCCTTTGCTCTAACTCTCTCCTCCAAACTCGCAATTCACCTAGAGAGTCTGTTTCTTCCCCATTCAAATTCTCCCAAACTGAAAGTTCTTCTCTCTCCACCCTCTTCTTACATGATCAGCTACACACACACACACACACACACACACACACACACACACACACACCTTTCTAGGAGTTAAAACTTCTCTTTGAACTGTTGCACTTCCATCAAACTTCTTTTAAACACAAACACACACACACACACTTTTCTATACATCCCAATGTGCCTAGCTTCGCTGTTGACTTTAAATGCTTGATTATCTTTAACCTTCTCAGTGTTAATGTATGATTCTAATTCTCCAGGTGTATTTAATTCCCTTGAAAGTGTGGTTTTTAATCCAATTTAAATTATTCTTTAATAAAACAAAGATTTGATTTCAAAGTCCTTGGTGTTGTCTCCAACTCTCAGCTATTGTTGGTATCAAGTTTTCCAAAATATCCCTTTAGTTTACATATATGTGTTTGGTTTACAGGTATGTGATATGCACATCCATGTAAAATATAGCATACTTCATAATATTATGCAATAACTTTCTTTGTGTCATCAAAAATAGATAAAAGGGCCAGCATTTGTGTGTTGTGTTGTTGGATTATCTGTGGCATATAGTGGAAGATGGAATTACTTGAACATACTCTTATGTCCACCACATATAGAATAAAGTCTCTCTTATTTGGCATCCCCTCCAACAGTGTGGCGGAAGATGTGATGCAATTTCACTGGCGCTAAATGGTTCCTGTGTATGAGTTTTAAGTGGGTTTCCTAATTGTAACGAAATAGATTTGAGAGGCTTCTTTCTCCAAATTGTGTTCCCCTGTGTTTCTGTAATCTGAGCCCCAATATCCCCTTCCCATTCCATTTCCTGAATTTTACACACTAATTTGTAAAGGATAATGTCTAATTCACTGCTGAAGGAAGTTGTTTTCAAATTTGTCAAGATGATGAGCGCCATTTGAATAACAATATGATTCTTCCTCCAAATCCCACAGCAAGTCTACCCTTTTTCCATTGCCAGGAGACTTCCACTCCTCCCACCCATTATGTGGAGACAGTACTGGTACTGGGTTGTGATTACCACAACCATTGTTACTGCAGCCATCAGCAAAAAGGGCTCCCAGAGTAGTTTACACTTCCTCTTTAGTACCTAAACCTAACTTCTTCCTATTGGAATGGGACTGCAGAATAAGGCTCATGGGTAGTTTTCATGTGTGTTGATGAGATCCATTTCAGAAGCAGCTCTTTGGCAATGAGTCATCCAGTGGTGGCAGTCTGCCCATTATTATGACAAATGACATTAAACCTGCTCTTGGTGAGACAAGCTACAAATTTATATTTGTACATTATTATTGTTCAACCACTTTGGGTGCTTCCTGCAGAAAGGTAATCTATGCATTCAAAAATACATAAATCAATACATCTAAGGCTGCAATCCTATGCACATTTACTTGGCAGTAATCCCCATTGAACACAGAGGGTCATACTTTCACGTAAATATGCATACAATTGTGCTGCATGCAATAATAATAATAATAATTATTATTATTATTTATTTATTACCCGCCTCTCCCTCTGGATTGAGTTGGGGAACAACATTAAATACAAAATACCACAAAATGCATAAAACTGATTAAAAACATATAAAACTGATTCAATATTAACATAACAATCGGACATCTTAAAATTCATCTGGGTAGACCTGCTGGAAGAGATCAGTCTTTATGGCTTTCTTAAACTCGGAAAGACTATTAAGTTGACAAATCTCTCCCAGCAGGCCATTCCACAGTCTGGGGGCGACAGAAAAGAAGGTCCTCTGGGTCACATTTGTCAGCCTAGTTTTGGCTGTCTAGAGTAAATTCTTCCCAGAGGACCTGAGTGTGTGGGGAGGATTGTACGGGGGAAGGCAATCCCGCAGGTAACCTGGACCCAAACCATGTAGGGCTTTAAAGGTAAGAACCAACACTATACTTCACCCAGAAATTAACTGGCAGCCAGTGAAGTGATTTTAAAGCTGGTGTAATATGGTCACCCCTAGGTGTACTGGTGACCAATCTGGCTGCCATATTTTGAACCAGTTGCAGTTTCCGAACTAGGTACAAAAGTAGCCCTATGTACAGTGCATTGCAGAAGTCGAGCCTCAAAGTTACCAGCGTGTACGCTACTATTTTTAGGTCTTCGAACTCTAGGAAAGGGTGCAGCTGGCATATCAGCCAAAGTTGATAGTAGGCACTCCTGGCTGTCACATCTATCTGGACTGTCATTTGGGGTGATGGATCCAGGAGCACCCCCAAGCTGCGAATACAGTCTTTCGGGGGAGCGTAACCCCATCCAGAACTGGTTGACACACCTCCAAACCCAGGTTAGGGCCTTTGATAGTAAGCACCTCCATCTTTTCTCTCTCTCCTTTATTGTGAATATCAAAGAAACAGAACAATAAAAACAAATCGTGAATAACAAGAGAAAAAACACATGACATATACAGCAATGACATCATTTTTTATCCATTTTTTTTAAAAAAAGAATTATACATAAATTTCCAAAAAAAATCAGACCGTATAGCCATATATTTATCCATTCGCAAGTTGAGCCTGTATTTCACCCGTTCAAATGTTGATAAGGTTATTGAGTCCACAATCCATTGCATTATGGGAGGTGAGCATTTATCCTTCCAATATGATAGTATAAGTCTTTTAGCTGTCATGAGGGCTCTGAAAATCCATTTGCACTGACCCTGTGTTTGTTTCCAAGAAACCGGCAGGTAGTTTAGAAAGACATGCACGTTCTTCCATATTAAAGATTGATTGATTCAGGACAACATTTATCTTTATTTTAACCTCCTCGCAAAAGGAGAAGACTACTGAGCATTGCCAAAACATATGAATTAAAGAAGCATTAGGTGCGTTACACCGCCAACAATTATGTAAGTTAGATAGACCCTTGTTGAAAAGGCGTTGTGGGGTCCAGTAGACCCAGAACAGGTTTTTTTTTTGCTGAATAAGACGTAGCCTAAGATCCATAGAAACTTCAGATACAGTCTCTAAGGTAACAGTCCATTGATTGGGCAAAATAGGACACTCCAATTCTCAATTCGAATCCTGTCTTAAACTATGAGTATCGTATTTATTTACTACTACTAAATATATATATATATATATATATATATATATATATATATATGGGTTGTCTGGTTTCAGTTTCACTGTACAAGCATTGTCTACAAGTTTATTAAATTTGAATTGCTGTTATCTCTTCCCAGAGAATCCTAGTTTCATAAGGATTCTTTGGGAGAAGCCATGGCAGTTAGTGTTATAACCCATATTAATGTCTAATGAAGAGCATCCTTCTTTACACAGGAGTCACAAGCACAAAGCAAGAACTGAAAGAGTATAACTCCAGCAGTTGAGCCAGCCTGCATGTCTAGTCACAAGTACCACAACACGTAGTGATGGCCACTAATTTATGTGGTTTTAAAAGGGAGTGAGACAAATTCCTGGAGGAAAAGGCTACCAGTCCTGATGGCTATATGCCACCTCCAGTACCCGAGGCAGGATGACTATGTACACCAGTTGCTGGGGAACATGGGTGGGAGGATGCTGTTGCACTCATATCCTGCTTGTGGGTTTCCTGTGGGCAGCTGGCTGGCCACTGTGTGAACAGAATGCTGGACTAGATGGACCCTTGGTCTGAACCAGCAGGGCTCTTCTTATGATCTTAAGTATAACTCACATACATGCACCGTAATATTAAGACATTAAGTCCAGGATGGCCCACTTATGAATTGCCCCCAAAGAGGAAAAGAAACAAATTTGCATGTGCTAATTTGTAAGTATCGATATAAGTTTAGGAATCGTAATTATAATTTAAATAGAAATATAGTCTCAGAGCCGATCTACACTGTAGCTTTGTAACATTTCATAAGGGTTACGAAAACTCTTTGGGCCACATGACACACTCCCTTGAACGATGTATACCCGAGGTTTTTTAAAACTCACTTCAGCTATATACACTGGTTTTTACTTTTAATAAATCGTTTTAAGTAAAATAATGCGTCCTTCCTTACCGTTTGTGATTCGTGGGGGCAGTGCTTAGTTTACCGGCGCCCAAATGCTTAGCTGTTGATTGGTGGGGAAGAAAGAGGGGCTAAGGAGGAAGTGGGCGAGTGAACTACAGCACCCACAATGCTTAGCCCTATACTCATTGTAAAAACAAAACAGAAAGAGATGGACAGAAGAGTTTGTGAGACCGCACACACCGCTTTGAAGACTGAAGAATTTTTCTCCTGTAACATGAGTACTCCTTAATGTGGCCTAAGACGTTTTAGAACACACCTATTTGGAACGTTTTAAAATACTATTTAAAACGTTCCAAGGTACAGTGTAGATAGGCTCTTAGTCTGCTGTCCAGCTGCTGTTGATGGGTAACATAAGGCCCTTTTAAGCTCTTCCTTCTGATGGGTCTTTCTCTTTAAAGCAGGCTTGGACTGGACAGTCCTTCAAATAGAGGACCATCTTCAAAATAGGGGACTGTTCTCTGACAGCTCTTCAAACAGAGAACTGTCCAGTGTAAAAGTAGACATATGGCCACCCTAATTGTCTATAGTACACAAAGTGGCAGTGGCTCTCTAGAGTTTGAGGCAGGGGTCTTCCAGCTCTACCTGGAAATGCCAAGGACTGAACCTGGGACCTTTTGCATGCAAAGGATGTGCTCTACCTTGAGGCCCAGCATTAGGCAAAAGGCAGGATACAATTAAAGAGGAGGAGGATGCCACTGAGTTATGGCCCTTCCGCCAAAGAAATGCATATATGAATAATATGAATTGTCATAATTTTTGCACTTCCCCACATCAAGCAGAATAGCAGTGGAGCGGGGGACAGTGGTGGGATATTCAATGCCCCCTTGGCACCCCCCCCATACCTCACTCTGAGGGGCACTTCCTCAGAGAGAGGCATTGTGGATGAGAAAGGGCCACCCCTGAGTGAGGCATTTGGGCCTGGCAAGCTCTCTGGAAAGTCGTGCCAGCCACTTTCCGTGGCAGCATTGCCTCAGCAGGAAACTGGTTAGTGTAGCTCCTGAGAAAGCTCAGCCACCCAATCCCTCACTCTGAAGGCTCCTCAGAGCAAAGCATTGCGCAGGCGGCTGCTTCAGAGAGCTGCACTGGCTGCTTTCCCTGTGAGGCATTTCTTGCAGCAGGAGAACAGCCAGCAGGGTTCTCAAGACTACCTTGCCCATTGTGGTGCCTTGATCTCCCAGTGAAATGGCAGCAGGCAGTGGCAGCGGGTGGGGAGCCCTCCTGGCACTAGGGGGTGCACAGTCTGCTTGAGGTTGGGGATATACCCATCCTCATGGGAGAGCTGGTCCTGGTAGAGATGCTTCCAGACACATAGCTCCTTGTACTATCAATTAAAGGCATTGTGCAGCTGTTCCATCTTTTCCTCTGTAACAGATCCCCACACCCCCTCCCTGAAAAGATGGAAGAAGGGTAGGAAAACACGGGAGGATCACAAATGGATTACAACATGATCTGGACTCTCTGCAAAAATCTGTGAATAAGGCCGGGTGATTGCAGAATAAAAGCTTCATCTGGAAGCACCCTAGGGCGTCTTCCCTGAAACCGTGGGGTGAGGGACAAGCTGCTTGGACAACTCTTCAAGCTGCTTGGACAACTCCCCTGAGACTGCTTTGTGTCCCAGCCTCACCATCATCCACTTTCTTATTAATAATTCCAAGCTGGTTTTGAGGCATTATTTTCTTTAGTGAAGACACAAAAAGAGGCGGTGTCAGGGTGGGATTTTGCAGTCAGTACATATTTTCAGGGAACCCTGACACTTCTTTTCACTCTAAAATTCCAGCTTTGCAGATTGACCTTCATGGTGGCCCTGAATTCCATTAAATCTCTCTATATGCAAAGCTCTGAGCTAGGTCAAAAGTCCTGCAGGGCAGACAGCTTTGCAACCGTGATTTTGCTTATCCAAGTGTAGTTTCTTATTTAGAGGGACAGAAAGAACGCTTTGCACTTTATTGCAACACATCCTGCTTTAAAACCAGGTGTCTTGGCTTTAACCCAGGATTCCTAAATGAACAGCTGGCAAAAGGAGGGTGTCATCCATAATAGGTGTTGGTCATTGTTACAAAGCTATTTAGGGTGCCATCATCAAACCATTTGCCCCAAAGGAATCCCATAGGCTTCAGTCGGGCTGTTCTTTAATGAATACTTTGAGGATTGTGGCTTTCATAATACATAATAAGTATGGATGAACGAACAATAAATGACACTCCAAAATAGGACATAGCTCCAAATAAAAGTGTGCACAGCATTAAAGACACCAGCAGCTAAATCCAAAAGAAAAAGAAATCACTTTGGCTGCAACTTCCCTGGTACTATGTAGTTGTGGGGGAAATCTGTGACTTGATTTAATTGTACTAGCATTTCCCCGCCGCTCTGCAACTGGCAACTAATAGAACGGAAGGCTAGGAAATATTAATGTGTCAGTGCCTCGTCACATGATTCTTTCAACTATATAGTATTGGGCCAATATGGGAGTAAGGGCAAACCAGTTGGTGGTGCCACATGTCTCCCCATAAAGGCCTACATTCAACATCCCAGCCACTACATCATCCTGAATTTCACCCAACACGATCTGCTCAAACATGTAATGTACTTTACTGGTTCATCAGTGCCTTCAGGATTTTAATTCTTGTGGATGGGTGGAAAGGATATGGCAACATACCAACTGAAATGACAGTGCTTTCGCCTGCCCCAATTATGGTACCTCTGGAATGGTCAGTCTGAATGATGCTTTATTTATTAAAACATTTGTATCCTGCCTTATATCACTGGGATCTCAGGATGGCGTACAGATAAAATCAGAACAATGTAAACATAATATGCACAGCAAAAAAATAAAAAAAGAATTAAATTGTTAACAAATTAAAACCGGTAGACAATTTTAAAGGCAATAAAACAATTGAAAACAATTAAAACTGTGGCTCAATTTGGACGACACAATAAACAACTGGTGTGGGGAAAACAATCATCAGTTGTTTTGACTATTGTGTCATCCGAATGCTGCCATAGTCAACTCAGCGCTGATCCTAATCCACACCACAGTTGATTATTTATTACCATGTTGTGTGGGGAGTACCCCCTAGTTGAACAACTGTAAAGTTGATTATTACCCCACCATTGACTATCGTGTCGTCCGAATTGAGCCTGTGTGTAACCACAGAAAATTTAGCCCTCAAAGGCCTCCAAGGGAAGGGTATTCCACAACCAGGGTGCCACAACAGAGAAAGCCCTCTCCCATGTCCCACCATAATGTATGTCTCATGTTGGCGGGAGGCAGAGGAGGGCTCCTCCAACAGATCTCAAATCTCAGGCAGGAATATATAGGGAGAGGCGCTCCCTCAAGTACCACGGTCCCAAGCCATTTAGGGCTTTAAAGGTCATTGGCAACACCTTGAATTCCAACCAGAAGCGTATAAGCAGCCAATGCAATTTTTCTAAAGACTGGTGTTATATGGTCTTTATAGGATGTTCTGGTGAGCAGTATAGCTGCTGTATTTTGCACTAGCTGCAACTTCCATACTTGATCTTCTATGGTGTGGCATGTGGTGGCTTCTTAGCTCCAGGGATTTCTCATTGATGCAGATAGATCCACTTCAATCTGCTTTAGGCCTGATTATGGGGCAGAGACTGCTTTGGTTGCCTTGGTGAATTATCTATGCCAGGAACTGGACAGGTGGACTGTCCCCCTCTTGGTTTACTGGAATTCTCAGGGGCTTTCAATACCATCAACCTTGGTATCCTTCTGGGTATCTGTCTGAGATGGGAGGTACAGTTATATGGTAGCTCCAGTCCTTTTTGAAGTGGCAATCTCAGATGGTGGCACTGGGGAATTCCTGTTTGATGCCATCATTGTTGACCTGTGGTGTTCCTCAGAGTTCCATCCCCCATTGCTATTTCATGTATACATGAAATCGCTAGAAGAGATTGTCCGGAGTTTGGGGGTTTGGTGCCACCAGTATGCTTATGACACTCAACTCTATCTCTTCTTTCCAAAGAAGCTAAATCCAAGAAAGCTGTTCGAGATCTAAATTTGTGTCTATTGTCGGTAATGGATTGTATGAGGGCAAACAAATTGAATCTTAGTCCAGACAAGACAGAGGTGCTCCTAGATCAAGAAAAGACAGATCAGGGAATAGGGATTCAACTTGAAGTAAGGCTCACAGTTTGGGTGTAACCCTGGACTCTGCCTTGTACTCAGATGCCTAGGTTTTGGCAGTGGCCAGGAGTACGTTTGACAGCTGAAGCTACTGAATTAACTGCACCCATTCCCTAGAGATATCTGATCTGGCCATAGTTATGCATACCTTTGTTACATCCCATTTGGACTACTGTAATGCACTCTACATGAGACTGCCTTTGAAAACTGTTCAGGAACTTCAGCTGGTCCAGAATGCTGCAGCTAGACCATTGACTGGAGCATGCAACTTCCTTGTTGCAACCGCTTCACTGGCTAGTGGTCTGTTTCCAGGCACAATTCAAAGTGCTGTTATGACCTATAAAGCTCTATACAGATTGGGACCAGGCTACCTCACAAACCAATTTCTTCCATATAGTCCATATTGCCTCAGTATTTGTTTATTCATTCATTCATAATACAATAAAATGGGAACTGCTGCATGCCACTCCTTTTTATACTACTGCTCCAAAAAATGTAGAAATCTTGAAGTCATATGGGAGGGACAAAGTGGAGCCAGAAAAGAGCTAAGTTGTCAGTTTCTCTGATGTGACACCGGCTCCCTATGTTATCTTAGCAGAGGTGAACAGGCGGGAACCACAGTGCAGCAACTCTCACACCATGGATGTTACATGGGGACAAACCTTTGGAATATATAAGCAGGGTTGTCAGCCATTTTGAATTTATCAGGCAATTCCAAAAAAACAGCACAAAATCCTCACATCAAAAACTAGCCCTTTTGCTTCTCACTACAATAAACCTGTTACTCATGCCAAAGTCAATCACAGTGCCTTTTGTATTTAGGCTGAATTCCTTAATTAGATACCAACAAAAGTTGACTAACTCTGGAAATGTAGAAGCCAATGTTTTCCTCATAGACTGTACAACTCTGGCTCATGTCATAGCCAACATCCAGTTAACCTGTTTCTTAATCTTCCATGACTACCTGGGCACCACTCCAGAAGGTCGAAGAGTTACAGGAAAATGTTCCCACGTTAGACATATTTGATCTCAACTGACTGGGTTTGGTCAAGTTCCAGATTGAAGGGATGCCTCAGCTGTTGGGTCCAAAACACTAACATGTTTGGTGAGTCTGAGGTGGAGGGATGGCTCTTCTAGGCTTCTTTCCCACTATCTCCTTATGTGCAGTGTGAGGGATCAGCAGGGTTCACCGCCTCTTATCAAACACCTCACGAGTCACTCTTGGGATCACTGGTTTTCCCTGCATACACCAAGGCTCCCATGACTAGGGTGACCAACTCTCTGGTTTTGCCCAGAAATCTCCAGATTTTCACACCCTCGGGGGGGGGGGGGGGGAGAGGGTTGAAATTACCAAAATAAAGGGCGGCTGATCTGCACAGTTTCCGTACACCCAGAAAACACACACCCGGCACACACCCCACCCGCACCCACTGAGGCTGAAAGGGTCTCTCTTAATGCTTGCCCTGGCCTGGCCTGGAGCTGCGGCTGCAGTGGCAGCAGCGTCAGGTTGGCCTAGCCTGTCCTGTACCGTCCTGGAGCTGCGGTGGCGGTGGCGGCGCTTCTGTGGTGGCAGAGACAGCCTGGCCATTGTTGAGAGAGCAAGATTGCCCACGAGCACAGACGACTGAGGAGGCAAGCCCAGACGGAGAGAAAGAAAGGCAAGAAAGGGGATTGACAGAGGAAAGGACTTGGGAAAGACAGGGAAAGTTGTATCTGCCAGGGAGGGGAGGGCACTGGAAGGGGGCCAGATGTTGGAGAGGACTCTTGCTGGCTACATTGCTCCCTTGGGGAAAAAAGAGGCTTTCCAACCTCTGGTCATTAACCCTCGCATGGCAGGATGGCCTGAGTGGCCTAGTGGCTCAACAGTTGGGCATTGGAGAAGGGGGAAATGTGTGCAAGATTGTACAGTAGAAGCTAAACAACCTGGGGAATTGTCTGAGCAGGAGTGGGAAATGCTGGGTTTAGTGCAGGACTTTCTTCAGTTAACACCTTGTACAAGGACTGTTTTCCAGGGAGAGGAAGATCCGTGCCTTGAATGTTAGAGATTGTTTTGTGAAGAGCTAATCCCTTTTGTGTTGTAGTTTTAAGGACTGCCAGTGAATGTAACTAGGACAGTCCTATCAATAAAACCTATCTTAACACTCACCAACTGTGGCCAGTCGGATGGAGACAACGGATCAAGGGGGGGTTGATGTTCCCCTTCCGGAAGACCCGCTAACATGCAGTAAGACTTGAAGCAATGGAAGGGTGCAGCTTTACAACAGGTTCACTAAAGGCCATCTCTTCCCAGAGATGGGCCTTAGTTCCTTTCCCCAAATGTCCACTAAGGATGTGTCTCTGCTGTTCATTTTACCTCATATCGTTTTTTTGGCCAGGCTTCTATGCCCATAATAGCTGCATGACAAGGGCTGGCCCTACCACGAGACAGAGTGAGGCAGTCGCCTCAGGCAGCAGATTTTAGGTGAAATAAAGGGACAGCCAATTGTTAGTTATTTACATTGTTGTTATTGTATTACTACAGCCAGGAATGGGGAGAGGTGGTTAGGAGACATTCTGCCTCATGTACCAAAATAACCTGGCTGGCTTTGGATACTACGAACCTTAGGTGAATGAGTGGTTGGGTAGGGTGGGGTCACCATTTGCTGCTGCTGTTTTGACACAGCAGGAAGCAAAAGAAGGAAATGCACAATACCACATGCCTCAGTAGGAGGATATGAAAGAGGTTCAACACCCCTGCTTTAAAGTTTCTTTTCACAAGGCCACCAATAAGTATATACTGGATCATGGATCGATTTTGTGTTGTATATATTTTGTCTACCTGCGTTGAACAGATGGCAGCTGGTTGAGTAGGGTTACCCCATTTTATTTTTCTGGCCAGGTTTCTATGCCCATAATAGCTTCATGACAGGCAGAAATCCAGCAGTTGAAGATTTCCTCAGCACTCTGTCTTTAGGCTGGGTAAAAGAAACACCTGTTGAACTTGAGCCTATCATTCCACTCTTTAAAGGCACAGTAACCCTGCCACTGCCAGAAAAAAACAAGTGGCAAGTGTACTAAAGAAATGCATTCTGGATGTTTTTCAGCCCACCTCTTCATAAAAAGTCGACGTACATTCAGCCTATTTTTGGCCAGGTGAAAACATGGGGGAAATTATAGAATTGGCTAAACCCAAATGTGGCCTTCTCAAGGTTAATCTCTTCAGATACTCATCTAAATAGGCAGCCTGATAATTTCCAGGACTGGTAATTAAACCAGCTCCAGCATAGTGAGGACTGTTCGCTTTGATAAAAGGAAGGCAAGTAGAACGACAGAGAACGACTTAACAGGCTTACCTTCTTGTGTGTTATATAAACAGGGGTTGCCATGGCAGCAAGCACATTTAGAAGACCTACACCTAAGTGCTTATTAGGCTGGGGCGAGCCATTTCCCATTTGAGTCAGATTGCACAATTATAGGCAGGAATTGCGAAGCCATCGTTGTAGAAAAAAAATATTTTAGCAAGACATTGTGACAATTATACAGCGCGGGACAAAGAGCTAAAAGAGCACATTAGGACTAGCTTACATATTTCCTTGTTATGTTTCAATCAAGGTCTCTACTTATAAAAGCAGTGGAGGGCATGTGGATTTACCCGGAATATTGAAATCTAAATATTGTTTAATTTCATGTCAACAAAAGGTTGTTCTTCACTTCTTTTTATTCCTACCCTACATTTATTCCAGCCCTATATCCGAGCTATTATTTTACTAGTTTTCAGCCATGTATTCACCAGAAACTCCAAGAGAGAAAAAAATACTTCGTAGACACAATGTGCAGGAATACAACAAGGCAAAGCAGTACAGGAGATTGCACTGCAAACAATATGTAATATTGCAAGTTATCTGAAGGGTTTTTTTTAGAAAGGACCATCCTTTATAAAGGAGAAGCTTTAGCCCTAAATCAGTGCAATGTGATGACATGCCAATTCTCATTTAAAATCTTATATATTTGCCAAGATTGCCCATGAACAAAATAGGCATGAAGGACTTCATGCCTATTCTCATGTTCTAAGAGCCCTAATGAATCAGACCAACTTCCACCAAGTCCTGGATCCCACAGTAGCTAGACCAATGCTTCTGGGAAGTCCCCAAGCAGGGCATGAAAGCTATATCCCTCACCTGCTCCTATTTCCCAGCAACTGGTAGTGGTGTCATACTGCCTCTGAACCTGGAATCTTCCACAGACTGATAGCCATTGATAGACACATGTTTCATTTGCCGCCCTAACCCCTTTTAAAGTCATCTGAACCATAGGCGTGCAGAAGGGGTGTGCTGGGTGTGGCCAGGCACCTCCTAATGTCTCAAGTAATAAGCACCAAATTGAGGGGGCCATTGAGTAGGACTCCAGAGGGAGACCCAGATACAGCGGGAACGGTCCTCCGGCTTCCCTCTGGCTGCTTCGCTGCCGCTGCCGCTGCCCCAACAGCCTGCCATTGTTCCCAGCAGCAGGAGTGAAAGGGAATCACTCTGCTGGGAGCTTCTCTGCTGGGAGCCATACCTCAAAGAGGTCAAGAGAAGGGCCCCTGAAGGCTAACATCACCTCGTCAGTGCCTCCTTCAGCCAGTGTTACCACAAAGCTCCACCAATGCCCCACCTGCAATGGCCCTCCCCTATCAGGCAAGCCAAACACAGATAGGGCATCAGTGTCTACAGTGCTTAATAAATAAATGAATAAAAATTATGTCCTTTATGAATGAGTATTCAATAAATGTTCGCATTTAAAATACATAAATAAATAAAATTCCATGGGTGCACACCCTAATGTAATGCCCTGTGCACGCCTTTGATCTGAACTAGTGGCCATCACTGCGTCATCTGGCAATGAATTCCATACGTTCAAAATCTGCCCATTGGTTTGATGGGATCTCTGCAAGTGGGACCTACAACAACATGTTACAGTATATCAACACCTCCTACCGGGAGTGCTCCTGTTCAGGGTACCTGCCAAGCATGCAGCCCTACTCTCCTCTAAGATACTATAAGCCACCTATGTTGGCTGACTAGATGCAGTGAGTTGTGGTTCAACACATCTGGAGACAGCCAGGAAGGCTGCTATGAACTGTTACAGCAGGGGTGTTGAACCTCTTGTAGCCCAGGGGCCAAATTCCATTTTGAAGAAGCTCTTGGGAACTGCATTCTAGTATTGGGCAGGGCCGAAGGCCAAAGAGTGTGGAGCCAAAGGCAAAAGTGCCATTGGTTCAGAACCAAAATAATAATACTAGAACATTTTAGCTTAAAAGCTTAGACTACCAGTCACTAAGCCTTAAGAGAGGCATTTCAACCCTTTAGAATGGGGGGGGGGGGTGTAAAAAAGCCAAGAAACCTCCAAACAGCCAGTGGTCAGAGGAAAGAAAGTAAGGAGCCCAGGGGAAAGGAGGCATGGCTTTCTGGGGAACCCCTGAGGGCTGGATTTGGACAGTAACCTAATGCTGACACCTTTTGATTGGCAGGGTTGCTGACATCATCTGTCACCCCACCTCTCAGAATTAGCTTAGCTGCAATCTTCACAGTAGCTGGGCAGGGAATGAATTTTCCCAGCAACAATATGTTGTTCCCTGTTGTAATGCACAGTATTCTGGGGGTGGTTTGGTCTTGAATGGGCAATTAAAGCCCATTACAGTAAAGAAGGCATGGACAGTTCCCAGGTCAAAGCAGAGAGTATCTGTTTTGCAAATTCTTTTTGCCTACAGTGAAAAAAGACGCCCCCCTTCAGCAGCTTGTGAGTGTTCATTGGCATGTTTTGCATAAGGGTCTTGAAAGTGATAAATGTGCAAGGGAGTGATCAGCAAGAAGTGGAGCACCAGCATTTTCTGATGGGCAGTTGCATTTCCCTGCCCTCCAAATAAACATTCAGAGTGAAGGCAATGTGACTCAGGAAGCATTGCCCTCACTTTGAATTAGCTTTGTTTGCCCCCAATTACATCATCACACAGCTTAATTCATTTGACTAGATGGCATGATCATGTCATCACGATACGACCACCGAATGGCTGGGATCACTCCGTGAAGAAGACAAAGTACTTTAATCAAAATATGCCCAAGCAGCAGCACATAGAAAAATGACTGTAAACCATGGCTGTGAACTGCACTGAAATTTGCTCTGAACAGTGCTGAGAAAAAAGGATTTTTCAGGGACCATTTTGGCCCCCCAAAATGTTTACAGGCTAATATTGGGCACAGCATTATATTTCCTTTCAATTCTGAGTGGCTCACTATGGCAAAGTTTAAGAACTGTTGTTACAAAGTTTTTTTTTTTTGTAGGGAGGAAAAACCCCAAATAAGGGAGAAAACAAGAACCCATGGAATGATCCATTGTGTTGCAATTCTACATTAATTTCATTTAATTACTTTACTCAAATAAAGCCATGGATGTTGGCAAATGTTACCCAAGCAACCATGTAAGCAATAAGCAAGATTTTTTTTCCCCATAGAGATGTCATTTTCTATTGTGTAATCTCAGTTTTGATTCTTTTTTAAAAAATATGTTTACAGGGTGAGGCAGAAATGTTTAGAAGTGGTGCAATGTTTTAATTACATGGAAGATGAATGTCTTTTCTTTAAGTAGCAAACTCTCTGTGAGGACAACGTGATGTCGGTTAAGCAGAGACAAGCATGTTGTTTTGACTATTTCAGCCAGGTAACACAGCAACCCTTCACCATAGTGATCTGTTATTTTATCATATTCAGTAGTCTTCCCTCACTGGTAGATTGTGTTTGATAAAATTAAAATGAGTTTCTTAGTATGGTCCTGACGGTACAGCATGACCAAGAATGGCCCAGGTTCTGCTGCCTGAGGTAAAGGACAAGATGGCGCCCCCACCCCAATTCCACATACCGAAGACTGGCAATTGACTCTTACTGGCAACCCAGAGCGTAGCACACCTGAGCACAACAAGCTAGCAACAACTGCTACTGTTCTCTGCTCCTCAACACCTGCTGCTGGAGGGGGTTGCCTCATTCTACCTAATGGTAGGGACAGTTCTGTGGTCTGTTCAAAGAAGAAATGTCGGTACTACAGTGCCAAGCTGATTCTTTCAAAAATAATGTGGTTTAACACATCTCTCTTTGCTCTGTGCTGGCGTTCATCAGAGGCAGCATGCCTCTCTTTATACCAGTTGCTGGGAGAACATGAGTGGGAGGGTGCAGTTGTGCATAGGTCCTGTTTGTGGACTTCCTGGAGGCATCTGGCTGGCCAGTGTGAAAACAGAATGCTGGACTAGATAGGCCTTTGCTCTGATCCGGTATGGTTCCTCTTATGTTCTTAGCAGTGGGGGCTGATAGTTCCAATTTTGGTGGGGCTGTGAATCCATTCCGGGTTTCAGTCAGAAACAGCCAGAACTCTAAAGGAGCTATCCAAGATGGTGGACCATACCCCCAAAGTAGGTTCAGCACCTTGGTTAAAATGGTGCGAGATTCTAGACCTATAAAAGGGAAATACTTCTTCACACAACACGTCATTAAACTATGGGATTTGCTACCAGAAGATCTTGTTATGGCCAAAAGCTTGGATGGTTTGAAAAGAGGATTCAACAGATTTGTGGAGGATAAGGCTATCCATCGCCACTAGACCTAATGGCAGTATCAGTATGCTTTTGTATGGCACTTGCTGGAAAACATGAGCAGGAGGATGCTATTGCACTCATGTCCTACTTGTGGGCTTCCCACGAAGGCACCTAGGTGGTCATTTTGGGAATAGAATGCTAGACTAGATAAACCTTTGGTCTGATTTAGGGTGGCTCTTCTTATGCTCTTTATGGAAGCACTTAGGCAGTCAGCTGAGCGGAAGAGCAATATTCGGGTGATCACTGTGCAGTCCACTCTAGGGAAAACACTGTGGATACGCCCGTAGTTTTGAAGCTGCGATACACCTGCACGTTTCGACTGGTGGTTTTCACATGGCTCAGCAGCTCTTTTCAGTATGATAGCCATAGCCATGGGCTTTAGAGAGGAAAGAAGTTCAGTCTGCCAGAGAACTGAAAAATATACTCTTTTTAAGACACTGTTTTTATCTGGCATGAATCTTGGTTAAATTGGCAGCACCACAGACTCAGACTCAACATCAGAAAAGATCTTTTTTAACTGTCAAACTGGTTTGACTTTATCACAGGATCAGAGAGTCACATGTAGAATGACAGGACTCGTGTGTGGTGGTGTGGCGAAGGTGGCAGGAAGCCAGAGATCAGCTATCCTCAAACACAGGAAACATTATAAAAAAAGTGGTGGCTGTCCACAGTGTATGCACTCATTTCTTTTGTCTCACCCTCAACTCTGTTCAAAAACAGGTTTGGCATATTTTTGAAGGATTATGAAGCCTAAAAGCACCTTGTTGGACCAGAGACAATAGGCTTGGTTCAGACAGTATTCCAAATTGTGGTTTGGCATGCCCCTAAACCTTCTGCTTTGTGATGAGAAAGACAAACGAGTATTTGCCCAAACTGCATTTGGTATGACAGCTCTTTTAGGCATTAGTTACTTTCCAAAAAATGCCAGCATACTTACATTGGAGTAAATCCCACTGAGCTCAATGGGGCATATTTCTGAGTAAACAAGAATAGGACCGTGCTGTACAATTCTTTAGTCAAAGAGCGGAAACTTGGTTTGTGGGGACTTCTGCCTATTTGAACCTGACAAATCGCTTGGCTTGTGTTGGGACATTTATGAGTACAAGATAAATAACTGAACAGCCGTTTAAATCAACTTTAGAAAACAGCCAAGATATTACAAGGAAGACCAAAACCAAGACACTGTCCTCCTCCTATCAGACAGATAGGATATGCTTGATGGCATTCCTTTCTTGAAATCACTGCTTTCTGCAACACTCAAATTCTGTTTGCTAAACTAAACTAGCATAGATGAATTGATAAATGACATATTCTGTCAAGGCTAATCACAATGGCCAAACAAACACACACACACTCCAATAATTCCTAATTTCACTCTCAAACAATGATTGAGAATTTCATTAGACTGGACCTATTTGGATATTCACTCCACATGACAAAGGGCTTTTCTACATGGAGCTTTTAACCTGCACCTTTACCGAGGCTTCTGCTTCCGGATTCTTTATGTAATTAAGATTAGCTCCTTTACATATTACCCCGCCCCCGAAGGTTCTCTTTCTCTGCCTTTCTATACATTTCATTATACAGCCACTAGGTAGCGCTGTAGTAGAGTGGAATTGCGTAATTACACGACATTTCTATGGCACTATGGAGGCCATTCAGAAATAAATTGGGGGGGGGGGGGAATGTGATAATGGTCACAAAGCATGGGAGAGGCCCTGGAGGAGGATGACATCATGTAAAGGACCTGCAAACTCCCGTAAGCGAGCAATCACAAGGTACAATAAAAGGTTCTAAGAGAGATAGTGGAGCTAAGTTAATGGCATCACTCCATTGCCCACCATCCAAGTTTTGTGGGGAAGGATGAGGACATGTCTCTAAAGGGGAGTCTGCTGATTTGGAACCCTGATTGTGGAGGTTCCAAACGTGGAGGTTCCATGTGGATAGGAGGTTCCCCTCTATAGACATTTCTGCCCCACACATGGATAGGGGAGCATGACAGCGCTAACACTCTCCACATGATTCATAAGCTTGTGAGTGAACATGGGAATACAGCACACATGATTCAATGTAACAGGGCAAACTTTGTCTGACTGCTGAACTAGGGCCAGGTGGTTGATATTAATCCAGTAACTAAGAAGGCTACTTTTGACCGAAACATACATTTGTGGTTAATCCTAACAAGGATAAGTACCAATATACTCAAACAAAACAAAAAAGGCAGAGGGTGTGGCCATCGGAAAGGGGACCCTGAGGTCCATGCGCCCTTTCGGATGATCGCTGGATTGCGGAAAAAACAAACCTAATAAAATAAGTCACTAAGAAACAGAAATAACACTAGATAGGAAAAGATAGAATAAAAACATCTCACTAACGAAATTGGTCAGATCTGACCAGGAGAAGCTCCCTTACAAGGCTGCCATAATAGCAGACTAAAGAGAACTGAGGAAATAGGCGGGAACCCCCTGGGATATGTGCAACAGACACTGGGGGGAGGATTCCTGCCGAAACACCTCAGCTATAAAAGTTTCCAGAATCGAAGCTCTTTGCCAGTGCAGGCACACATCACATATGTGTGATGCTTAGAGACCATGATGATGATGAAGATGAAGAATCTAGTGACTCTGGCCCCCTCCACAAGGATGCGCTTTTGCGCCCGGTTCCGCGATTATGCGCATTATCGCGGAGGCGCTTTTACTCCTAATCCCTCTGCACCGGAGGCGGCGAGAGGCGGCGAAGCGCATTAATTCATGTCCAAAAAGCGCTTTACAAGCAGTTAATGCGCGTAATCGCTTGTTCACACCACGAAAATGCGCTTTAACGGCCGGAGCAAAATAAAAGTCGCTATTTAACGCGCGTTCGAAAATGCGCATTATCGGGGAGATAACGCGCCTGTACGCCCGTTTTGCGCTCCGTGCTTGTGGAGGTAAATTTTTTAATGAGCTTTCAAGGCTCATTAAACGTCTCGTGTGGAGGAGGCCTCTGAAACCTGTCTTTGACCTAAGCATGCGTTTGAGATTATTGGTACCTATCCTTGTTAGAATTATACTGAAAGGAAAACAAAACACTATTATATTCCCATGGCTTGAATAAGAGCAAACGTTTTTTTATCATTATTATTACACTATATATGTTAATGAGCTCACTACTGCAATGATGTCTGTGTTAAAACTCAGCAACAATTTGTGAATGGCAACCATTAAGGCAACCATCACTGTCTGTATTTTTTTTTTACTTTGCATTTCAGTTCCCTTTGACAAAATAAAATACTAGAAACCAGGGTCATCCCATGAAGCTGATTGGTGGGAGATTCAGGACAAATAAAAGGAAGGACTTCTTCACACAGCGCACAGCTGAATTACGGAATTCACTACCACAAGATGTAGTGATGGCCACCAGTTTGGATGGCTTTAAAAGGGGGTGGGATAAATTCCTGAAGGAGAAGGCTATCAATGGCTATTAGCCCTGATGGTTATGGGCTACCTCCAGTATGCACCAGTTGCTGGGGAACATGGGTGGGAGGGTGCTGTTGCACCAGGTCCTGCTTTGTTGGCCCCTGGTCGACAGCTGGCTGGCCACTGTGTGAACGGAGTGCTAGACTACATGGACCCTCGGTCTGATCCAGCAGGGCTCTTCGTATGTACTAATGTTACATTTCCCACTCACCCCCTCACCAGTGTGTGTGTGTGTGTGTGTGTGTGTGTGTGTATCTGCCAGTGAGGTTAGCACTTCATGCACCTGATGAAGTGGGCTGTAGTCCACGACAGCTCACTCAAGAATAAAATGGTTTGTCTTTAAGGTGCCACAAGAAGAGTCTTTGTTGTTTCTGCTGCAACACGGCTACCCCTCTGCAAACACAGCTACCCCTCTGTAAATTACCCTTACTTTGCTTACCTGTGAACTGTGCACATTTTCTAAGCTCCGCTGATAACTGGCAATCCCTTGAAAAACATTTTTACTAGAAATCTAGGAACGCTGAGACTTCGATCCTATCCACACTTACTGGGGAATGAATCCCACTGAATCTAGTGTGACATACATCTGAGTAATCGTTCCTGGGTTGTAAGGAAGGCAAACTGGGCAATCCTATGCATGAGTAATCTCCATTGAACACAATAGGATTAACTTCTAAATAAACATGCATTGGATTGTGCAGCACGAGAAACTGCAACACCATATTACAAACAAACAAACAAACAAACATCCCCTGTTCAGCTTCTGCTTCCTGATGGTATGTGCGGAAGAAGAGAGGAGCACTGCCACCTGCAGTTGTAATTTAGACTGCACTTGGCTTGTATGCCTCTTAGAGCTCCATCACACCAGTGATAGAGGTCCCCTCTACAAGGATTCGCTTTTGCGCCTGGTTAGGCGATTATGCGCATAATCGCTGAAGCGCATTTATGCCTAATACCTCTGCACGAGAGGCGGCGAGAGGCGGCGAAGCGCATTAAGGGATGACCAAAATGCGCTTTACAAGTAGTTAATGCGCATAAGTGCTTGTTCACATAGGCAAAATGCGCTTTAACGGCCGGAGCAAAATAAAACTCGCTGTTTAACGCGCATTCGATAATGCGCATAATCGGAGAGATAACGCGCCTCTACGCCCGATTTGCGCTCCGTTCTTGTAGAGGTAAATTTTTTTAAGCACCTTGAAAGAGCATTAAACCTCTCTTGTAGAGGCAGCCTTAGTGCACTCTCGCCCTGCCTGGTGTGCGGATTTGCAGCACGGTACTCACATGACACCGTGCCTGTCCTGCTGACATCCCGCCTCTTCCCCAGCCTTTCCTAGAACGCTAAAAGTCTGGATTTTTTTTCCTAGGCATATTTAATGCACCCTAAGTTTTAAAGGAACTGGGGGCTTGAATGGATTGCAACGGGTCCTGGCAGGGAAAAACAATCTCTCCCAGCAGCAGGCTCCAAGCCTCAATATAAAACCCAAGCCTTGCATCCCAAGCTCAAAAGCGTTTTTTTAAATCATACAATGCCCAAATCTCTGCAGAGACAGGATTGTACTCCCTCGATGCCTCCAAAGAGCCAGACTAAAGGGTCGTTCCATTTTTGCCAGGCAGAAAGGCAGTATGGTTGAAGTACTCATCTGACAGGATTTGACTGGAGGGAGAAAGAGAAGGGGAGGGAAAAGAGTTCTAAAAACAGTACAATAACCCCAGAAAGAGTCAATTGTAGTCTAACATACGACCACATAATGAATCACCTGCAAGGAAGCATAAGGAGACACTGGCACATTGTTCAACATATCCCAGGGTGCCATGAAAAACCTATGGTCTCCTTTAAAAGAACCAGGACTACAAGAGAACTTTTAATCAGGAGTGAATATAAAGAACACAGTAGGAACCAACCCAACGTTTTACCAGGTGCCTCCATGCCTAAGGGACACCACCCTTGTGGACACTGCTGTTACTGTAAATATACCCACAAAGTCAAAGAATTTGAAAATCCAACTGATCAACAAAAATATTTCCTAAAGAACTTCACCACTTGCAACAGCACTTTCGTAATCTATGTCATCCAGTGCAAATGCCCTAAGATCTATATAGGCAAAACTATCAGACCTCTGAAAAAAAGAATAGGAGAGCACCTCAGTAACTTAAAGAACAACAGATCAGGTGCTCCTTTAGTAGATCATTTTTCAGCACAAAATCACTCTATTACAGATTTAAAGTTTTGGGCACTTGAGAAATTAGTAAAACATGACAACTGGCTATTAAGAAAAGAAATAGAATGAATCCTAAAGTTAAAAATTCTAAATCCAAGTGGCTTAAACTTAGATCTGGAATTTCTGCCACTCCTGTGACTTAGGTCCCCTCTACAAGATTTCGGTTTGACTCCCGGTTGGCCGATTATGCGCATCTTCTCCCAATCGCTTTTACGCCTAATCCCTATACACGGGAGGCGGTGAAGCGCATTACCGGTTGTATGATATGAACTTTAAAGTTGTTTACATGTGGAGCATCGCTTGTTTACATGGTCATAAGGCACTTTAACTCCTGCAGTAAATTAAAACTCGCTATTTAACATGCATTCAACAATGCGCATAATCGGACAGAAAAAGCACCTCAACCCACGATTTGTGCTCCGTTCATGTGGAGGTAAAATCGGTAATGCGCTTTGAAAGAGCTTTAAATCGCTCTTGTAGAGGCACCCCTAGCAACTACCAGCAGTGACTCCCACATAACAAGGATTACGATAGCAATAACGAGGTATTTGAAGACCTTACACTTATCCTTTCCACATGGAAACACCTGCCAAAGCTCGAACACATGTCAAAAAATGATGTAACAATGAGAAAAAAGATGTAACAATGAGAAAAGAAATATGAGCATAAAAAGAGGACACTGGAGTATTTATATTTCCTCAGTCGCCAGTGAACACCACGAGAGACTATCATTCTGTTAAGAGTTTTCTGCAGACTTATCTTATCAAGTAAGAATTCTATGTATTAAAATTTTGATAATAGTGCTTTTATATTCAGAGATGTTTATATGAATTAAAAAAATTATGATGTATAATATGGATAGGCCCAAGGGCCTTTAAAATGTACTATTTAAACAATTTTTAAAACTTAAATATAGGCATGGGCCTTTAGAGGCAATATTCCCAATGAATCCCTATACAGTTATATTGATGCTATGTGTTATCCCTATACAGTTATATTAATATAATGTATATTTGATGTTACTGCCCCCTGAAGAAGGCCATTTAAAAATACTACATAGGCCGAAATGCATTGGGTGTAAATTAATAAAGTATCTCAGCATTCCGAGAACCCTTTCTCTCTTCTTTTCTGACCTGACAGGAAGGGGCCAGGGGATGGAGGTAGGAATTAACTCTACTTGTGGATAACCTTTAATGCTACCTTCAATTAGGGTGACCAGATTTTGAGACCCAAAATCCCGGTCCCCCCCGCCCCCCCACCTAAAACAAACCCCCCACGTGCCCGCCCGCCCCCCTCGCGCAGCCCGTTCGCCCCCCCGCCCGCGCGCCCGCACCCCCCGCGCGGCCCGCCCGCCCCCCCGCCCGCGCTGCGCCGCCCGCGCGCCCGCGAGGCCCACCCGCTCCCCCCGCCCACGCTGCGCCGCCCGCGCGCCCACCCGCGCCGCCCACACGCCACGCTCGCCCCACGCTGCTCGCGCCGCCCGCCCGCCTCACGCTCCTTACCTGCTGGGGTGTCCCGTCCGCTTCCCTCCGGTGCTCGGAATCTACTGAGAAACAGGCTTCACGGCCTGTCTCTCAGTATCGCGCCGGGTGATGATGTCATCACCCGGCGCGCTACTGAGGGACAGGCCGTGAAGCCTGTTTCTCAGTAGATTCGAGCACTGGAGGGAAGCGGACGCGGCCTGCACAGGTAAGGAGCGTGAGGCGCGAGGCGCGGGGCACTTACCTGCTGGGGCGGGCACTTCCCGGGCTCCTCCGCCGCCACCGCCGCCGGGTCTACCGCTGCTCCTCGCTTGCTGCACCGCCGCGTGACCCCCCGCCACCCCGGTTTGCCCCCCCCCGCCCCCCGGTTGGGCCGGTTTGCCCCTGGATTCCCGGTTAGGACCGGGAAATCCCGAGCCATCTGGTCAGCCTACTTCAATATTTTAATTGATTTATCCAGCCAATCCTTTTAATATATATAGGCTGACCATATGAAAAGGAGGACAGGGCTCCTGTAACTTTAACAGTTGTAAAGAAAAGGGAATTTCAGCCAGTGTCATTTGTATGCAATTAGTTCCTGGTGAAATTCCCTCTTCATCACAACAGTTAAAGGTGCAGGCACTATACTAGAGTGACCATATACAAAAGAAGGCGGGGCCCCTGCAACTTTAACTGTTGTGATGAAGAGGAAATTTCACCAGGAACTAATTGCATACAAATGACACTGGCTGAAATTCCCTTTGCTCTACAACTGTTAAAGTTACAGGAGCCCTGTCCTCCTTTTCATATGGTCAGCCTAAATATATATGTACTGTGCACTCTGACTTTATCGGTGTACTTGTGCCTTTAACATTGACTTGATCTGCACATATTAGAAAATGATTATTAAGCTTTTCTCCAGGCCCACAAAAAACTTTGGCTGCTGGTTGCTGTAGGTCAAGGCACATGAGCAGGCCAGGGCACTTTGTTTTGGTCATTTGGCAACTGTTGGCCTACAAAATTAATTTTGTCCTTGATCAGTCCTTCCAGGTAGCAATCCTTTGTTTTGTGAAATAGCATCAGTCATATTTTTTTTCTTCTCTTCCTTCCCACCCTCTTGTTCCTGCTAAATTGACTTTCTCCTTTATAGTTATCTCCTCATATCCATGTTCATTGAGAAAATAACTGTCTTCGGGGTGGGGGGGACGACACACACATACAACACCTTTGATTTTGTGAATATGCTGTATTTGTGTGTGTGTGTGTATATATATATATACACACACACATTGATAAGTGAACCAACATCCTTTGCCATTTATCTCTAACTTTTTTCCTTTCCTTTTTTTTTTTTTTTTACTAAACTGTTCTTTCTTAATCTGGATTGTACAGTTCATCATCAAATATAGTAGGACAGTATTTTTCTCCTCTGCCTCTCTCCAACCTATTACAAAAAGGAATAAGGCTGTGAATCACATTTATTCTGTCCTTATCTATTTGATTTAACAATCACTCAAATATTTGTCTTCTTATATAACTTTAATGGAAAAAAATCCCATGTCTGTATTTGCTTTCCTGTTCAGTTATAAAAGAGAGAACTGGCTTTTCCTACCCACAGCTTCAGTTGAAAAACAAATGCATTGTACCTCTGAGTTCTGGTTTTTCCCGGTTGTTCATTTACTAAAAGGCTGTCTTTAATGATAATAAAGCGCACAGGTAGTTCAAGGTTAAGTGCCTGTTTAGTTTCCTTAATTGAAAAGGTGCGTTTTACAGTAGCACAAAAACTGATTAAGGGAGATAGTGCTAGGTTACATCCCTATGGCTGTAAGACTTTCCTCTGACATGGACAACACAGATCAGATAGAAAAATAATAATAGTAATAATGATGACGCTGGCAGATGACAACCTCCTCACCAAAAATGGTGTTAAAATTCAGGGAACCTTAGTCCTTGTGCAATCCTAATACAATTTGATTAACATTTCCTGTTTACATTTATTTATTTATTTGTTTATTTGTTTATTTCTTTGTTTAAAATATGTTACAGACTAACTATGTTAGTCTGTAAGAGCACAAGCAGCAAAGAGGCTTGTGGCACATTAAAGATCAGCAGGTTTTGTTTTGGGGGGTTGGGGTAGCATAAGCTTTGGTGGACTCTAGTCCATGAAACCTTATGGTACATGCATCTTTAAAGTACCAGAGGACTCTGTTAATTCTGAAGGTTGCCATGGAAAGTAATGGAAGTCTTTTCCATCATAGACACCAACAGGCTTTCCATTCTCCTGTCATTCCGTTCGTTTAAAGCAAGGTAATATGGCACCTCAAGTTATGGAAGCCATTTCATTTCCAGACTCTTCTCACATTCAGTATTAGCATGAAAAATGTATGAAGTCCAGTGTGCGTAGTCAAAGGGTGGGACCCTTGGCCTGATCCAGCATGGCTCTTCTTATGTACTTAAAGTGAAACACCCTGCTGCCTCCCAGAGTTATCTGTGTGCCCCCAGAGAACTCAGTGGGAAGGGGTCTCCCACTCTGTGCCAGGTATTCAGCATCACTTCTCATGTTGTACACATTTTTGAAAATCAGGAGCAGCACGATTCTCCCACCAGCTCTCTTTCACTTCGTGGTAGGGGAATATCAATAAATGTACATGATAAATGTATTTTCCCCATCCATGGTGCTGGGAGCTGGTTTGGGCTTTTGCTAGAGAAGTCTACATAAAGAACCAGTTTGGCAAGGACTTCCAAAATAAATAAATGCACCCTGGGCAATTACAGCTCTGCACATGCCTCCTACTTCCTGAGAAGATATTGTCTTTACAGCCTGATCTCTCCACCCCAGACATTGTGCAACATCAGTAAAGCGCATAAAGTTCCTTAGAGAGGCCTTTTTTTCTGATTCATGCAGCAAGAGCTGTTCGCAATGCCCCAAGACTATAAACAGAAGGTACACCTTGGCTGAAGTTCCTAATAGCAACCTATCAATCTTATTTTTAATATGTATTTCCTCAAAGGTTTATAGAAGTATAAATTAGATTCCTGCTCACCCCCACATCCCACCCCCACTGCATCTTGCATTATAATGTAATCAGAATCAATGCTTAGCAAATCCTCTTCTTCAGAACTCCTATTCAGCATACCTACTCTTCAATTTTCATTATCTTTGCCTGTCTCGTTATTATAAACCCTAGCATTGGGGGAAAAAGTACTTACTTTTAACAATTTTACACATGCATGCAAACACACACACACACACACTTATACTCTCTCTGTTTTAATATGAAAACATACTTCAAGCTCCAGCCCGTCTCCAGTTAAATATTTTTCATTCCCATTGTGTTCTTGTAAATAGTGTTATTATGTAGAAATGATTGATTTTATTTAATGCCCTCTTCAAATAGTCTACAGAGATGTCTGAGATAGCAGAGTGTCATTCCTGAACTTTAATTATAATTTTAATCAGCTCTGATCTTCCGTTTGTTTGTCCTGTGCGCTAATTATTTTTTGCCGTCCTGAAGCATTGGGAACAGTGGCTTAGTATTAATAACACTTATTGTTAAGTAGATTTGCACATTGCTGCCTCTATCTTGCCTAAATGAGAGAGGTAGGAAACACATCTTTCTGGATTTTCAAAGGCCCCTGCAGAAAAGCAAACTATTCTCTAAAGCCCAGCCTCCTGCCATAATCTCCATGCACATATTCACAACTTTCCATATTATTCATTCAGTTTTGCACTCATATTCAAAAAGAGTTCTGGGAATCTGGCTCTGGAAGCTGCCTGAATGGGAAACCACTCTGGAAGCATGCAGAATCAGCTCTGAATTCTTTGAAAATAAGGTGGCATATAAGTGAGGTAGATTAGAGAGATGGATGCTAAACAGATGAGAGGGGGGGCTAAAATATAGACACTTGTCCACAAGTCCAGGAACACAGTTAATATCCCAACTTTTTAGGTTTGGCAGATTTGCTGCATGTCCTGATGGTCACTGAGGTTGCGTACAACAGAGAACAAAATCTCTGGAGCCCAAGGAGAGAACTCATTCTTATGATACCGCGACCCTAAGGCAGCCACTGATCCAGGATCAGTAAACTTAGTAACTGTACAAGCAGAATAGAAGGATGAGCCTCTCTACAAACTAAGAGCCTATCTACAGTACAGCTCTAAAACGGTCTAAAACGATTTATAACAGTTTTGAGAACTGTTGGGGCCCAGGACACACTCCATATACAGTTTTCAAAATGTTTTCAAAGTGTTTTATCCTGTGTAAACATAGGCTCACTATGTGTGTTTGCTCTGTTTTCCTAGTCACTAAGGGCTTTTAACCTGCCAGTTACCGAGGCTTCTGCTTCCAGATTCTTTGTGTGATTAAGATCCGCTCCTTTACATGTGCTTTTCCCCTTGGAGGCATGGGATGGGTGGGTCTTTCTCTGCCATTCTATATGTTCTATTACACAACCACTAGGTGGCACTGGAGGAGGATGACATGTAAAGCACCCACAAAGTACTGTGAGTGAGAAATCATGAATCATGCCTCAAATAGAAAGTCTCCATCTGTAGCTGCTCCCGGTCCTAGTGGTGGCCAATGTTTTGGGCAAAGTGTGCTACAAGTCAAGTACAAGACACTAATCTGCATTATAGTACATATGCTGCCTCCTGTGCTTTGGGGTTATTATTATTATTAATAATAATAATAATAATTGTATTTATATACCACCCCATAGCCGAAGCTCTCTGGGCAGTTTACAAAAATTAAAAACATTGAATATTTAAAAAACCGATATACAAAATTTAAAAAGTATAAAAAGCATAAAAACAGATTATAAATACAATATCTATTTAAAACAACAATTCTGGGTCAAACAACAACAAAACCCTAAACATACGCTGTTAAATGCCTGGGAGAAAAGTCTTGACCTGGAGCTGAAAAGATGGGAGAGCAGCACCAGTAGGATTGCAAGCCTGATCCTGCAGCACCCTATTCCGGCAGCCAGCCGCATGGGCCAACCCTATGCCACCAATTCCAGAAGTCTGTGCTATTTGTGTCATCTAAGTCACAAGTCTGCCAGCCTAGTCCCAAAGAAGTCTAAGATGTGAAATTGACTCGGTGAGGGGAGATCATTGGCAGCTTCAGCTTTTAGTCAATTTCAGTTGGAAGGAAAACTGCACTTTTTCTTTCCAAAGGGATAACAGAGAGAATATGTGGACACACACACACACACACTTCTTTCTCTAATCATCATCATCACCATCATCATCATCATCATCATCATCATCATCATCATCATCATTCTCATCATCATCAATAACCATTTTGAATGGTTCCAAAAAGCTTTGTGCAGGGGGTTGAGATGGGGATATTACTTGTCATAGAAACTATCCAATAGGTGTCCATGAGAGGCACGCCAAACATATACGCATCAGTTGCAGCAGGGATGATCATGTTTCTGGAGGCTTGTTTCAGCTGTCCTAGTGAGCAGCTTGGAACGCTCTGAAAAGGCTTTTTTAAAAATCAAGTTTAACGAGAGACCAATCTTCCAAGGAGTTGTCTGTACGTTCTGGAAGCCCCGGGGTGGCTCCGAATCCGCAATGTTTCGGTTATATGATGCAGCCGCCAATTTGGAGCCAACCTGGGGCAAAGAGCCAAAGATCTGCAGCAGAAAAGTTGGGGACTTACCCTGACTTTTCTTGCCTGCGCGAGGTCAGCACAGCCCTTCTGCTGCCTGCCCTTGCTCTGGTGCTGCGCTGGGGGCGTTCCCAGGTGGAAGGCGATGCCCCATTGGTCACCGGAAGCCACGGGAGGGGGAGGGGCAGGCCCGGCAAGCCTAATGGCTGTCGGAAAGCCCGCTCTGCCTCCCCCAGTGGGGATTATTTACTGCCACCCTGAACCAGCAACACCGTGGGGTTTATCGGTGGAGCAGTGCCGTGAAGACAGCCCCAAAGTCTCTCTAAAACATAAATAAATAGCATCAAGTTCAAGAACCATTTTGCATTCTTCCAAGTAGGAAAACCCAAAGTGATGGGGCACTCTTAGAGCTTGAATGTGACAGAGGAGGGACTGGTTTGGTGGCTCTGCTACCAGGGCCAGATCTACACCAAGCAGGATATGACACTTTGAAAATGGGTTGAAAACGTGTATGCAATATGTCCTGGGCCCCAACAGTTGTCTCTATTGTTATAAACCATTTTAAAGCAGTAGTGTAGATCAGGCCCAAGAAACAGCCTGACAAAGGGGAAACCTGTCTCCTTTTACCACATTTGCCTGCCAAAACTACTTTTGAGCAGAGCTGTCTTCCAGGATGCTGAATAAAATTACCTAGATTTCTGCTTAGTACGCTCCTGACCTTAACTGTTACTCTCTTAAAGGATAAATAAGCTTTACATGGGAAGTGTAAGGAGAGGTGGGGGAGGAGAGATAAACAGACAGGGAAATGGTGTTTCCCCTTCTACCACTGATGGATGGTAGTACACATTAATGGTGCTAGACAAATAAGAAAAATAGCAAAAGCCCACTCACCCCTCCTATAGGCACAGAATATGCCGGGTTTTCACAAATAATGGTACAGTGACATCTAGTGGCTTTATAATGAATCATATAGAACTTTTCGGGGGGGGGGGGAGAGGGAATAAAATAACCCCATGGAAAGGAGCCGATCATAATCCTCAAAAGAATCCAGATGCAGAAGCCCCAGCAAGTTGCAGAATTTTAGCCTGGTGTAGAAATACTCTGGGAAACAGAGGCAATGCACATAATGAAGAATATTTCCCAAATGTTCCGTTACTGACAACAAAGCTGGGCATGTTTCATTTCTTTTCATGCTCTAACACAATTAGCTGAGTTTGGTCCTATATGATGAGCTTGATCAAGACAAATCCTTTTCATGCACAGGACATGTGACTGCTGGGATCTGTCACCTAGAATTGTGATTTCAACAAATCCAACTTTTGTTTTTTTTAAAAAAAAAAAAGAGGCACAGGTTTCTGTCCCCAAGTTTGCTGACAGTCTAGCAGCCATGTCCCATATAGCCTTTAATGAGTTAATTGGGGAGGGATTATTGGTACCACATGTTAAGCACATGGTGGAAGATCATTACCAGTGCAGATGTAGACAGTAGAGGATAACAAATGATGGGTTCAAAGTAGAAAATCACTTTCCTCATTAAAATGAGTGTACGTCTTGTTGGAATGTTTGGTTTGAATTTCAGATACGCAGTTAAACAAAGTCTGCTGTGAGATGCCTAAACGCTTCACAGCTTAAGTAACCATAAAGGCCTAACACTGGAACCGCTGAAGATAACATGGAAATCCTTCTCATTCTCCAGCTCCAAAGTTTTTGTCAAATCTGGCTCTCTTAAAAATACAACTGGAAATTCTGCGGGAGGCCTGGACAGAAGCTGAATTAGACCTAAGTGGCATTATTAGGAACATTGCAATAAACTATTATTCCTTCCCACTGGGAAAGCACCTACAGCTGTCCACTTGTGGCACCTTATTGTTGGGCACAGTTAGGGAATGAAACGTCTTGCCTCAGTGCTACGAGGCGGAGGTGTCCTGGGTGCTCTTCAGGTCCTTCATTTTCACACAAGCAGGCTCCTCCCCCAGCTGCAGAATGTCCAGTCTGTCTTAAGAGACTAATGGGGCTGTCTCTGGATCACTCTTTTCCCTCTGCCTCTGACCACGAAAGCTTATGTCAGAATAAATTGTTTAGTCTTTAAGGTGCCACAAGACTCTTCATTGTTTTCTGTGTCTTGTCTGCCAACAGCAAAGGTGGAGAATAAAGAGTTCCAAAGGAGAGACTGGCTGTGTCCAGGCAACATAATAGTCAATGGTGGAGTAATAATCAACTCGACAGTAATTTACCTAGGGCATACTTTCTACATGACATGATTATAATCAACCGTGGTGTGGATTAGGATCAGAGCTGAGTTGCCTATTAGTTCACGCTGAGTTGACTCACTCATCCCTTGCCCTCTCTCCGCCCTCAGTCCTCCCGCTAGTATCCCCTCAGCCAATGCTACCAAAAAGCTATCCTATCAGCTGGACTAGAGCGGCAGCCACTGCTTTGACCGCTCTTGCCTTGCAACTCTGTGACTGAAAAACTAACCAACGTGGCTGAGGAAACAACCAACAGTGCCCTCCACGTGTCACGATAAACAACGATGGTTCAAATAGGCAACTCTGCACAGCGCAGGTTATTTGTGTTGGTTATTTTGGCCAAATAACCAACTGTTAGTTTAAAAAAACTCCCGCCACACAACACGATAAGCCATCAACTATTTATACCACTATTGGTTATAGTGTTGTCTGAACCCAGTCACTATCAAGGCTAAAGCTAGAGAACAAAAATTCCAACAAGTAGTTTAAAGCTAGAAAGGAAGGATTTCAACAAGAAATTATTATTATTGTTATTGTTGTTGTTGTTGTTATCTTTATTTATAGCCCACCTTTTGCCCAATGCTGGGCCTCAAGGTGGCATTACAACATTAAAACATATACAGTCAAAAGCTATAAATAAGAGATTTACAAAAGTTAAAAATAAATTAAATAAGTTTCAATATTAAAATATTTCAACATTGACCCAGAACTGTTGTTTTTAAAGGATATTGTAATTATAACTTGTTTTTAATTTTGTTATGGTTTTAAATTTTGTATATCAGTGTTTTTTTAATGTTCAATGTTTTTAATTTTTGTAAACTGCCCAGAGAGCTTCGGCTATGGGGCGGTATATAAATGGAATAAATAATAATAATAATAATAATAATAATAATAATAATACATTTAAAATACATATTAAAATTAAAAATTAAAAAATACGGGGTCCACGTTATTCTCCAAAGGCCTGCGGAATAAGGAAGTTTTTGTGTACCTCCGGAAACACATCAAGAAAGCTACCATAATTATGTTATGGAACACTTCTCTAGTCCCAAATCAGAGGTTCACTGCACTGTCCTCAGGACTGGCTGGTTATGCTGTATCCAAGTGTTTTTTGCTTGATTCCTTGGTCTTAAGTTGTCTGCTGCTGTTCAAGTTTTACTCTCTTTCTCGATGACTAGAACAGATTCTGGCAGGCCAGATGCTAAAGTGATCCATGCAGTCTTTTCTATGTAAATATGGCCAAAGGCTGCCACAGTCTTCACCTTTGTGAAGGGGCCAGGAAGGCCAATTCACAACAGTTGAAAGAGTAACAGGTAGAGGTTTTTGTCACAACTAAGACCTCAACCTGCTTCTTAGCTCCTTCTTTGCCTTTTCAACTATCTTTAGGCATTTAGTGCAGGACAAGACACACTCCTGAGTCGCACGTAACTACACCCAGAGTATATGGGCAATATATGGTACTTCTGTGACCCTCAGTCTGACTTTGTCCCTATCTAATTTGATATTCCTTTCTCTATATCTTTTCAGAAATGCTATACTATTAGTTTATGATCATGGTCCTGCTGTGCATGCTGTAGGTCATCACCTTTTCCTGCTATCAGCACATCACCACCTATTGCCCGAATTCCTTCCAGGCCCTCCAGGGCTTGGGTCAACCAGTTTTGAAATACCTCAGAGGCAGGACTGATGCACATGGGCATTCTAAGCCAGTGATATCTCCCCAAAGGTGTGGTGAATGTTGTGAAATAGCTGGATTCTTCATCTAGGGCCCTGCCTTCACAGCGGCGAGTTGGCCCTGCATTCCTCCTAAACTCCACGGTTTCATTACTGTGGGGTAGTGGCAGATAATCCCCACAACAGGGCACAGTATGGGGTTTCAGCAGTCATCCGGGTACTGAAGACGCCACCCCCTTCCTGGCTTCCGGCAACTAATCACCTGTCGGCATCCAGGTCAATATGCCAAGATCCATTTTTGACATCACAGACAGAGAATAGTCTTGCTTCTGATAGATCTGGCAATATATCTTCAATCCTGGGCAATGGAAAATGACTCCTTGCTAGTGCTTTATTTAAGGACTTTGGATCTATGCATATTCTGAGTTTCCCTGATGGGTTTTGGATCTCCACCAGACTGCTTACCCAGTCTTTATTTTTCTCTACTGGTTGAATAATTCCCCGCCACTGTACATGTCGCGGCTCTTCTTTCAGAGGCTGTACTAAAGCTACCGGTAGTTTCCTCTTGGGTAACGTAACTGACTTCACACTTGTATCAATCTGTAGTTATAAACTCCATCTAGCTGTCCATCTCCATTGGAGGAAAGCTCACTGGGGGCTTATGATTAATTAACTTCATTATATATGTTTTATTTACAGATAACACAAGCAGGGCACAGTGGGACCGAAGAGACTCCTGTAGCAGACAGCACAGCTGCTGATCCTGCAGCAGATTCCCAAACAACTACTGTTTCAGCCCCCAAGGTTCAGATTTAACCAGCTTCAGCTAAAAAACAAAAAACCTCCCCCTTTTTCTCTTTCTCTCTCTTTCTCTCTCACACACAGAACTGAAATGGCAAAACTGTCTCCATTGTGCTGGCTCACCCCCTCCTCTTCTTCATCAGATGAATCCTCCTCCAGGTAGGGCATGACAGGGGCTCAGTTCCAAAACACAAAACCACTCCTTTGAACCCAAATACAGATGTTGTTGGAAGACAGTCTTTTACTTTGCAGCAAGCCAGCCTCCCTATAGAGAGGTGCCTGCAGGCACACAGGTACCCATGGCCAATAGATCATCAGACAAACGTTTTATCACTACTGCCCACTTACGGATGTTTGCGCATCCTTTAGATGACGTCATCCAACTCCTGTGCACCTCCCGCTCATTTTTCCATTGCAAACTAGACCCCTTTTAATCCCAACTTTTTTAAAAAAAAAATGGAATGTGCCACGATTTCCTGCTGTGTGCAGACAAAGTGGCGTGATAAAACAGCCCCTGAATGGGCCATGTGTTCTTTGTTTACTTTCTCTTTCCTCTCTGGGAAGAAAAAGGAAGTAATGTGGGACAGGAGCGGGGGCAGAGAAGTGACGGTAGGGAAACACGATATTCCCCTGTGTGACGACATTCTTCGACTCCATAAACATAGCATCAAAAGATAATTTCAACAGTTTTATACAAGCATATCCATAGCTTAGAGCAAATGCTGCAAATAACACAGAAATGTTAATTATTTGCAAATAACCTTGGTAAAGATTGTAACAGCCCTCTCTCTGTAAGTCAAATGTTTCTACGAAGTCCATAATGAAGTATGATAAAAATGCTCTTTCCAGGAGACTGGATAAATGCTCATATCACCGTCAGCACCTTGGGGTAATTCAAACTTGTCAGCACCTTTGAAATGCCATCCATTCGTTGAAAGCAGAGTTTTTAAAATGTCTAAATGGCGATTCATACACTTCTGTTCAAAGTGGTATTCTTCACTGCTTTAAGTCAGCCACCTCCCACCTACTCGACCTTCCGGAGAACTATAAAGGAATCTAATTTTAGCTCTCTCCTTACAGTGCTTTTCAGGAAAAATGCCAGCCTACAGTGAGTAAGTTAATATTATGAAATAAAAGCAGAGCTAGACTTGTCACACTTCAGCTGCCAACAAATACACCAAATGATGCAGTTGTGGCTGTTATCTCTTGTGTCGGGTACATATTTCCAGAAACATTTTCTAACAGTCCAAAAGCAAGCAAACAAAGGATATTAACATATCTATTGACTTCATACGAGAACGCCCAAGGCCATTTTCCACATAGGTATCACTTAAGTAAGCTGTATTTCACGGTTTCTGTTGCTTTCAGAAAGTGTGACTCTGTGGATAATAATATCTTACTGTATTCACTCTGATGCTACCCGCAACAAAGAGTAACCACAACAAACAGCCCAAAAATACACTGCATTTTCACATGGTAGTGTTGAAATAAAATGTCTTCCAACAATGCGCTGTACATAGGGCTACCTTTGTGCCTAGTCCGGAAACTTCAGGTAGTTCAAAATACGGCAGCCAGGTTGGGTCACCGGTACACCTAGGGGTGACCATATCACACCAGCTTTAAAATCACTCCACTGGCTGACAGTTAGTTTCTGGGCGAAGTATAAAGTGTTGGTTATTACCTTTAAAGCCCTACATGGTTTGGGTCCAAGTTACCTGCCTTCTCCTGTATAATCCGCCCTGCACATTCAGGTCCTCTGGGAAAAATTTACTCCAGTCAGCAACAACTAGGCTGACAACTGTTACCCAGAGGACCTTCTCTTCTGCCGCTCCCAGACTGTGGAATGGCCTGCCGGGAGAGTTTAGTCAACTTAACAGTCTCCCGTAATTTAAGAAAGCCATAAAGACTGATCTCTTCCAGCAGGCCTACCCTGTTGAATTTTAAGAGGTGTTTAATAATGTATTTGTTTTATATGCTTTTAATTAGTTATATATATATTATGGTGTTTTGTATTTGTTGTTGTACCGCGCCTAGATCCAGAGGGAGAGGTGGGTAAGAAATAAATAAATATATCATTATTGTTATTATTATTATATTATTATTATATTTCTTTCTCGCTCGTGGCAGTTTTTCTAGACAGACATGACGGGCTTTGCCAAGTCATGCTGTCTTTTCTTGATCCAGGAATTTCCTGATGATTGAGCATGTTTTTAATTATGACTGCTTTCTGGATGTTGGTGCGGATGTATTCTGGTAGGCCCAGTTTCTGTAGGTTTTCTGTATATTTTTTTGATGTGATGCCGGTGACTGATGTGACTAATGGAATAATTGTGACCTTTTCCTGATGCCATAGTTCTTTGAATTCCATGGCCAGCGGTGTATATTTTTCTCTCTTTTCTTCTTCCTTTTCAACAACATTTTTGTCATTCGGTATTGCTATGTCGAAGAGGTATGTGTATTTTTCTTTTTTGTTCTATGGACGTTATGTCTGGTCGATTGCAAGGTATTGTCTTGTCCATATGAATTGTTCCTTCCCAATATATTTTATGATCTGCATTTTCCAAGATTGTTTCAGATGACTATGTATAGTTTGGTGTAGGTTGTTTGATAAGGTTGAATTTGATGGCCAGTTGTTGGTGAATTATTTTTGCAGCTGTATTGTGTCTGTCCGTATAGTCCATTCCTGCCGGAATTTTCATATGGTCTATCGCTTCTTGGAACTGATGGCATTTCCTGCATAGGTCTGTTGTTACACTGTTATCTTTTATGATGTATTTTTGGTAGTTCTTGGTTGCTATAACGTGATCCTGTATAGCTATTAAGAATCCTTCAATTTCTGGAAATAGCTCACCCTTCCTGAGCCATTTGTATGATTACTCTTTGTTTATTCGTGGGTTCTGTATTATGTTGTAGTGCTTCCCATGGAGTGCTTTTTGTGCCCATTTTTCTTTTTTCTCTGCGAGTGTGAGTGGTCGTGTTTGGTCTTCGCTTTGTAGTGCTAGGTTGAGTGGGGTGTAGTTTTTATCTGCTTTTACTATGGCTTTATGAATGGGGGTGTTTTTGGTGTGAAAGAATTCTCTGAGTGATTTTATCTGTTTAGCATGAATTCTGTTAATGCCCAGCAGACCTCTTCCTCCTTCTTTCCTGCTGATTGTTATTCTTTCAATGTATGAGTTGGGATGGAGCATGCGGTGTTTTGCGAGTTCGGTGAGATTGAATCTCTTTATTTCTTCAAGTTCAGTGTATGACCAGTGTATGATTCCGAATGAGTATGTGAGGATGGGTATTGCGTAGGTGTTGATGGCTTTGAAAATGTTTTTCGAGTTGAGTGTAGATTACAACTGCCCTAATCCAGCAATCCTGCTCATTGTTGCTCTTGAACATGCAACTGGCCTTTATATGAAGTCATGCTTCAACAGAATGGAAAATTAATGACAGTTTGCCACAACATTGCCTAGCAGTTATTGCAACATAACAACCTTGTCTAGAAATAGGCTTCAATAACTGCATGCAATATTTTGCTCTGTGAAGTTCCCAGTGCTAGATTATGACCATGTTTTACAATGCATAACACCACACTGTCTGTGCAGATCAGATCTGCATTCACACATCACAGCGCACATCCACTGTGTCCAATTCCCATCACCAGTAGATAGAAAGCGGGAAAATGCACCTTGTCCTCTCTTGTAATGCAGATGCACTATCTTCTGGGGCTGGAGCACACAGATACCATGTCTATGTTGCTAGACATGAGGTATTTCAGCCTGAGGGCTAGATTCCATCTCAGAGAGGCTTGGGGGCACATTCCAGTGGTGGGCGGAGCCAAAGGCAGAGGGCTCGTGGCCAAAGATCCCTGCATATTGTTGCCTAAAGCTCTGACTGCCAGTAACTAAGGCATTTCAACCTTTTGGAATGGGGGGGGGGGGCCTTCACGAAAGCCAGGAGACCATGAAATGATTGGCAGTTGGGGGGAAGGGGGTGGGGGGAAGGGAAGGGGGTGGCCTTCTGGAGAACCCCAGAGGGCCAGATTGGGACCGAAGGACGGCCGGATTTGGCCCCAAGCCTGAGGTTCCCCACCCCTGTACTAGACATACACAGCACCCAGTTGCTTTAGTCTGTTTGAACCAGGACTTTATTTAAAGCATTATGTTATACTCTTACTATATGGGTGAACATGCTAATATTGTTAGAACTGGGCATGCATTAAAACTTACTTTTTAATGTAATCCTGGCAAGCTTTGAAATACTTCCAAGTTTTATGGAGAGCCTGGAAGCAGCAGAAACCCAGGATCCCCCAAATTCTAAATCTCTTTTAATTGTATCAGGTGTACAAAATCTACATTCAGTTTGCTTAGCACTGTCACAAATAAAATCATTGTGATGTCACCCAAAGTGCATTGGTACCCATCCATCAACATTGACCCATTGCTCAATAACGTCTGAGTTTGTACTAATAAAACGATTTGGACTCATTTTGCCTGCTCTATTTGGAAAAGGCTCCTTTTTCAACGGACAGAGCATAATTGAAAAGGCCTGCTTGCGAAAGGGAAAGGAGGCACACCAGTCTACAGGTTTAACTGGCATAGGCAGGTGGAAAAAGTTCTGATTTTTAGAATGAACAGAAGAAAACAAAGGTATCTTAACCAATAAGGAAATTGGTTTATAATTCTTCCCCACAGAAAGAAAAATCACCCTCTCCCTTCGCAAAAAAAGGGGGGGCAGGGAAGGAAGGCAGGGATTGTATCCAAGTTGTTATGTTGCAGTAATCACTAGGCCACATTGTGGCAAACTGGACTGTCTCTAATTTTCCACCCTGTCCAAGCTTTATTATTTATTTATTTATTTGTAACATTTCTTAGCCGCCTTTCAAGGCAGAAGCTCTCCCAAGGCGGCTTACAACCATATATAAAAACAACCATATATAAAAACAACCATATATAAAAACAGTATACACCCTAAAAGCAATAAAAAATAAAAGTAAAACATTAATTAAAACAATAAAAACTAACTTTAAAAACTAGTAATAAAACAGCAAGTAATAAAACAGCCAGGGCAACAGCAGCAAAACAGCATTCCATTATGAAAAGGCCACAGTCAAATAAAACATTTTTAAGGCCTTCTTAAAAGCTTGCAAGGATAGTGCATGGCGGATCGTCGGTGGGAGTTTGTTTCACAGGTATGGGGCCACTGCTGAGAAGGCCCTCTCCCGTGTGGAGACCTACTTAATTTCTCTCACTGGTGGGCAGGTGAAAAGGGCCTCTTTTTTTATCTTAAAGTGCGGGCAGGCTGATATGGGTGAAGGTGGTACTTCAAGTGACTTGGTCCCAAACTCTTTAAAGCTTTAAAGGTCAGAACCAGCACTTTGAACTGAGCTCGGAAACACATAGGTAGCCAGTGCAGCTGGCGCAGTATAGGCATCATGTGGTCAAATCGCCTCACCCCCACCAATACTTGGGCAGACGCTTTCTGCACCAGCTGAAGTTTCCGGACTGTCTTCAAAGGCAACCCCACACATCACATGGGCCACTGAGGCAGGGTCTGTCCTCTCCAGATAGGGCCGCAGCTGACATCCCAGCCTAAGCTGGTAGAATGCACTCCTGGACACCACAGCCACCTGGGCTTCCCCAATTAGCTCAGAGTCCAGGAGGACTCCCAGACTGCGTACTTGGTCTTTTAGGGGGAGTGCATGGCTTCTTACAAGGGCCAGTTGCAAGTTGATAACTAAGCTAAAACCATCTTGTTTTCCCTGGGCTTTTCACTGAGCTTTTTATATTATCTTTTAACTGACATTTCACTTTTAGGCACTTTTTGAATCATCGGTTTTCTATTTTGCTTCCGTCTTAATTCCTGTTTTAATATTTGCATTGTTTTGTTATTATATATTATTTTATCAGTTGACTGTAAGTTGACTTACAGATTCTACAAATAGAAAAGGCAGAGTAAAATCCTCTAAATGAACAAATAATAATAAAAAAGTGTTTCTACACTACAAACTGATATCAGTTTTGGATCACTTTAATTGTCCTTGCGAGCTGCCAAGAATCCTCTCTATTAGAGATGACTAGTCCATATTCCTCCTCCTTGTATTTCAATTCTCAGGGTTCCTAAGAAAAGTTGAACCCCATCTGTCATGTGATGGAGATGCCCTCTCCGTTACACAAATTCCTACGAAGATGTTGAAATCCCAATTTCCCTATTTGGTTTTGTAAGCTCTTCTCGACACAAACAAACTCTATGCTTAGATGTTAAGATAAAACAGGTTTTCCACTTACATTTTCCAAAATAACTAGATCACTTTAGCTTGTTTGTTTTTTAAAATTCTTTCCGATGACCTAGGCTGAATGGTATTGCAGATTACTTGTGATCTTTTACTTGACCTTGAATAGAATGAAAGGAAGGAATGTTTCAGTTATTTACAGACTGCAGCCTTGGCAATCAACCAGCATCTACTGTAGGTTTTGCATAAAAGCAGACCAGGCTGATGGGTAAAGCTATGATATATTCTCTTTTCCAAATATTTGCATTTGTTAACACCAGCCTTACTCTTTAGCGCAGATGAGCTTCCTGTATTGTTCACCTCCTACGACATCTCAGCCTTGGTCCTTCTTTATGAAACTGTGCATGGAAATATTAGGCATGCATCCACATCATCGTCAAGGAATGGCCATAAAAAGGGATGGCAGACTGATGTAAGATCCATAAGTGGCCGACAAGTAATGAGGCCGGGACAGATGTGCGAGATGCAGCGGCATTCTCATCCTCCAGTAGCTGGGGTAGCAGAATCAGATTTCTACAGATCAATTCTGGGGCAATGAGATGCAAGCTGCCCTCACTCACCCCAGTCCCTAGACCAGCTTTCACCAACCTGATGCCTTCCAGATGTTTTGGACTTCAGTTCCCATCTGCCCCAGCAGGCATGGCCAGTGGTCAGGGATGCTGAGAGTTGTAGTCATAGAATCATAGAATCATAGGACAATAGAGTTGGAAGGGGACTATAAGGCCCTCAAGTCAGGTGGGGAAGGTTGCCCTAGACACACACATACACAGCTTTTGCTTCCCCCTTCTTTGGGCTCTGCTAAAGAGGGTGGAAATCTTTCCGCAATTGATGCCTACTGGATTGCAGCTTCTTAAGACACCGGTGGATAACCTTCAGTCCATGGGCCTAATCCAGCCTGCAGGGGTTGGTCCCCCAGGCACAGTTTGCTCCCTTCCCTTTTGAACAGCAGCAGGGGTTGCATGGCAGAGGGCAGGGGAGGGCTCCTATTTACGATGCCGAGCCCTGGGGCATGCCAGTTTATGACTCTAAAACCATTTTTTAATGTCCTAGGAAAAGAAAGAGAAAGAACCTGGGCTGTGGGAGCTGAGCGTAACTTTTTGTGGTTGGCATCTTTTAAAAAGAACTATGACTAATCATAAAAAACTTATTCTCTTTCCTGCCATTTGCCCAAAGAATGCAATTTTACATCTTATGGGGAAATCCAAAACTGTGTAACCTGACCCAGTCATTGGTGCCGGAAAAAGTTTTTGCCTCCCTCATTTCTATATCAGAATACAAACTTTGGGGGCACAGAATAATGGGATTGGTTGCTTGCTTTTTCAATTAAAAAGATAAGTGACCTTGAAGTTGACTTTATTGTGTTCATTTTACTTTGGCTTGTTGGCCTATTCCGGCTTTCCCCCACCTGGCCTATTCCAGCCTTCCAGATGTTGACCTCAACTTTCATCAGCCCCAGCCAGCATGGCCAATAGTGAGGAATGCTGAGAGTTGTAGTCCAAAACACCTGAAGGGAACGACTAGCCTCATCAGTGGTATACTTCTCTGTGGCGAGAGATACTGGGTTCGTTTCCCCGGGTACAGCTTTGCACCAGCAGGAAGAGAAGCCACATCCTTAGACATGTAGGGGAAGTCCATTGCTTAGTGGTAGAGGACATGCTTGGCGTGCAAAATGTCCCAGTTACCCAATGCTTGGTGTCTCCAAGTGGGAGTAGAACAGACAGCTGTCTAGGACTCTGGAAAGCCACTGCCAGTTAGTGGAGATTATAAACTAGATCAACCAATGCAGGCTGCATCTCCACTTGTGCTCCATTGTGCAATAACTGAAGGGACAAGAAGGGACAAACTATTTCTGTCCCCTTTGTCCCGTGCTCCTGAGCTTGTCCTTCTGTATTGGCACTCCACCCATGCAACAAACCACAGGGCTGCTATGTCCAGCTCACAAACAGATCTGCTGGCAAGGGAGGTGCTCCAGAAACTAGCGAACATCACAGGAACTTTAGGGGCACCTTGAATGAGGTCCTAATTTCCCCACCAGTGGAATCCTAATTAGGCCACCACTTGAGAAAAGGTACAGACACTGCCAGCTTTTCCCAGGATGGCTATATATTACTTCCAGTATTGGAAGCAGTACTGCCTCTGTGCAGGTGCTGGGATCATGAGTGGGAGGCATTCAAGTCCTGCTTGTGGGCTTCCCAGAGGCATCTGGGTTGGCCACTGGGTGAACAGAACGCTGGACTAGCATTCCAAGGACAAAGTGTAGGAGGAGGAAACAGCCGATACAGATCACATTCTTATAGGCAAATGATAATTTCAGCAGAAACAACAATGGACAGTGAAATAGATTGGTGTTTGGGGGACAATATCTCCAAATGCAGCCTAAACATAATGGAGCCTGGCTAGTCAAAAGTAAGCTAAAGAGGAGGGGGGGGAATAGTGAGTCTAGAGGCTGGGAAGGAGGGGAAAACATCAAGGCAAACTAGGATTGGAGTATGCTGCTGGGCAGACAGAGTGTGTTAAATTCAGTGGAGGCTGGTAGCCAAACTGGGTTCAGCACCTTGGACAAGTTCTCTAGAGTTCTGGCTGGTTCTGACTGAAACCCAGAGTCCCACCGAAATTGGAGCCACCAGCTTCCACTGGTTAAATACCAGGAATTTCACAGTGGGACCTGCAACAAAATGTTGCAGTGTGGAATCCTCTACCATGTCCTCTTCAAGGATACTCCAGTCCATCCACCTTCTCCCCTGGTTCACAGCTTCCCCCTCTGCCCAACATGCATTCAACATTCCATGACTGCTGAGCATGCTCACTCTTCATTGGGCTGGGTTTTGGGGGGAGGGGCTCCCCCATTAGAGTTTGTTTCCCTAAAGGTTCCCCCAAGGTTCCCCCTAAAGGTTCCCCCAAGCCCGCTGTTACCTCTTTGTGTGTGGATGGTGCTTTTTGGCTGCATAAGGATCCACACAAAAAGAATAACTTCGCTACTAGGCCAAGGGTCCCCAACATTTTTGGATCTGTGGGCACATTTAGGAATTCAAGAAACTGCAGTGGGTACCACCACAAAATAGCCCCTATGGAGGATGTGCTAGTCACATAACAGCTGCCGTGGGGGCCTGGCTAGTCAAAAGTGAGCTAAGAGGAGTGGGGAATAGCGAGGTTGGGGTTTGGGTGGGTGGAAAGGAGATGGAAATAGCAAGGCAAAAGAGTTGAGGGGAAAGAAAGAGGGAGACCAGAGGTGGAGGGGAGAAATAGCAATGTAAAGGGGTGGGAAACAGGGAAGCTACAGGCCGGGAAGGAGGGGGAAACAGCAAAGCAAAGGGATAGAGAAAGAGCAAGGCTAGAGACTAGGAGGGCGGAGTACTTGAAAGGTTGTCATGCAGAGGAGGGCCAGGATCTCTTCTCAACCATCCCAGAGTGCAGAACATGGAATACTGGGCTCAAGTTACTTAGGCTGACCACATGAAAAGGACAAGGCTCATGTAACTTTAACAGTTGTAGAGAAAAGGGAATTTCAGCCAGTGTCATTTGTATGCAATTAGTTCCTGGTGAAATTCCCTCTTCATCACAACAGTTAAAGGTGCAGGCACTATACTAGAGTGACCATATACAAAAGAAGGCAGGGCCCCTGCGACTTTAACGGTTGTGATGAAGAGGGAATTTCACCAGGAACTAATTGCATACAAATGACACTGGCTGAAATTCCCTTTTCTCTACAACTGTTAAAGTTACATGAGCCCTGTCCTCCTTTTCAGATGGTCAGCCTACTCAAGTTATAGGAAGCCAGATTCTGGCTGGATATCAGGAAAAACTTCCTGACTATTAGAGCAGTACGACAATGAAACCAATGACCCAGGGAGGTCGTGGGCTCTCCCACACTAGAGGCTTTCAAGAGGCAGCTGGACAACCATTTGTCAGGGATGCTTTAGGGTAGATTCCTGCATTGAACAGGGGGTTGGACTTGATGGCCTTATAGGCCCCTTCCAACTCTACGGTTCTATGACATAAAGAGATGGGGAGAATACTGAGGCTAGAAGCTGGGTCAGAGGGAGAAATGGCAAAGGGGGAGAAAGAGCAAGTATATAGAAAGGGAAAGAAAACTACTCTAACATTTGTCTATGCTTTTATTTTTAAAATTATTTTTGAAGGGGGCAGGGAGTGGAAAACGTGCCATTGGAAGTGCCCGTGGGCACTGTATCCCCCCCCCCCCATGTGGACTACCAGGAATGCAGGGTGGATTTTCACAGTAAATGCAAATGGGGGTGGGGGTGGAGAGTGAGCATGGGAATTATTTAGAAGTGTTAACCAAAAATGGCAAACTGAACAGCAGATAATAAATAAATGAGATCCTATCTGAGGGGACCCCCCCCCATTTTATTTCCTTTCATAGAGCTGAGGTCACCGAAACCTCCGGCACGCTGCCTGGCGCGATCTTATCAAAGTTCCATTTTGATTCGCTTCTTTTCTAATGCTTAAGAAAAGAGTTCCTGGTGATAATACAGAAGGGATAAAATCCGGCTTCTGCTGGCCTCCTTCTGAGTTGTTTCCAACAGTCAATAGGGAGCTGCCACATCCACTTGACACCCTTATTTATTTAACATGTCAGCCATTCTTCACACACTTCAGCCGAAAACAGTGTGTCATGGAGGGGCCGAGGGAAGTGTTCACGTCCAGCGAGCGCACTGGGGACCTCAAGAAGCTGCGTAGGAAACACAAAAGCAACGGCTAATTAAGTCGACTGTTAAAACAATTTGTTCCTTGCTGAGGCGATGTCAGCTGAGGATATTTGCCAAAGATACTCCTCGGCTGGGAGCACACTGCCATCTTCATCCCGCAAGTGTATTTGTTTTCTTCTCTCTTCGCCCTACGAACGGAATTTATTTTTCAAATTGTTATTCAAAAGCCTTACTCTCAAAGCCAATGCAAGCAGGAGAATCCCCTGACTGGTAGAAATTGACATTTATTATGTTTCTCAAAGGAACAGCAACAGATGTTGGGATGTTTCATGAACACCTGCCCCAAACGGACGGAAGTAGTACTGCTAAAGAGTTACTTCAGGCACACCTGAAGGCTTAGATAATGTTCAGTGTGTGATTTTGGACTCCCCCCCCTCCTTTGAGTGGCAGGCCGATCCGCCATACTGCAAACAACTCTTGAAAGCCCCTGTAAAAACAGTTTGCTATGTGCCATGGGGGGGGGGGGTGTTACTGTTCGAAAAACAGAAAGCCCTCCCCTCCAAACCAGGAGTCTCTATCCATTTGGGGCCCCATGGGCACATTTGGAATTTTGAAAGAGTGTCCTGGGTGCCAGCCAAAAATGGCTTCTGTCAGATAAAGGGGTTAAAAAATGTTGTGAGCATCCCCTTTTCTGTATGTGTGAGTGTGTGAGAGAGTGTGCGCATGCATGCACACATGTGAATACACTCTCTTCTTCTTCTCTAGCTGCTTCCCCCACCTCCCACCTCTCTCTCCCTCTCCCTCAGCTTTCACTTAACAACTTCTCCATTTCCCACAGCGGGAGCCTCTGAAAACCACAATGACACCTTGCAAGACCTCCCACAGGGCAAAAGCTTCAAGATCTTATGACTGGCATGAAATTTCAGGAGATCTCCCAGCTGCTGCTTCTCTATCCAAAATGATGGGGAGAGGGAGCAGAAGGGAACCAGAGATCTCACCATAGAAAGGCTCCCTGGCCGCCATGACACTCATAGCACCGTACGAAGGATCACAGTGCCTTGAGCACATGCAACCCATTGCTTGAGTGTCTGGATCCCCACCGGTGTTTCTTCTCCCCCTCTGGCCAATACTTCCTAATAATTAAATATGAGGGCTCACCTCAAAGGTCCACTAAATTACAATTTATTCAACCCCCATACATTTCACTTAAAACCTCCAGTGGCTGAACCGAGAAATCTGGTCTGTTGCTTTGTTTTATGACGCCCCTGACGAAGATTGCAATAAAAATATATTGTGCTGAATATATTATAATGTAGCGTGCCTTAGAGGTTCTCTCTACTCATCCCTGCTCTGATGCCTTCCCTCCTTTTCTCTCACCACAGTTCTGCCTTGGTATGAACAATTCAACAGCAATCGCTAACCATTTAAAAAACGGGCTTAAAAGCTGCCTTTTGTTGTTCATTCTTGAGGAAAGAATTATACTGAATTAACATTGTATTAAGAACGTATTACCTTGTTTTACAAACTAGGTGCAACCTATCAAAGCAGCTAGTACCCCTGTAAACCAGGGATACCCAACCTTTTTGGATCCGTGGGCACATTTGGGTGTTTAAGAAACTGCTGTGGGCACCAGCACAAAATGACTCCCGTAGAGGATGTGGCGAGTCACATCATGGCTGCCGTGGGGGCCTGGCTACTCAGCAGTGAACTAAAGAGGGCCAGGGGAGAGAGGGAGGCTAGAGACTGGGAGGGAGGGGAAAATAGTAGGGGAAAGGGGAGAGAGAGAGAGGCAAGGCTAGAGGCTACGAGGGGGGGAACAAGACTGGGGAATAGTGAGGCTAGAGGCTGGGAGGGAGAGGCAAAGGGGTAGAGAGGAGAGAAAGAGCAAGGCTAGACGCTAGAAAGGGGGAGAAAGAAGACTAGGTCCCCTCTACAAGATTTCGGTTTGACGCCCGGTTGCCCGATTATGCGCATAAACGGAGAAGCGCATTTACTCTTAATACCTATTCACGAGAGGCGGTGAAGCGCATTACGGGCTGTATGAAACGCGCTTTAAAGTTGTTTACATGCGGAGAATCTCATGTTTACATGGCCATGAGGCGCTTTAACTCCCACGGCAAATAAAAACTCGCTATTTAACGTGCATTCGATAATGCGCATAAGCGAAGATAAAAAGCGCCTCAACTCCCGATTTGCGCTCTGCTCTTGTAGAGGTAAAATTTGTAATGCGCCTTGAAAGAGCTTTAAATCACTCTTGTAGAGGCACCCTTAGTCTAACATTTTCCAAGGATTTTATTTTAAAATAATTATTTTGAAGAGGGCAGGGAGTGGAGAGCTTCTTGGGTGCCACTGGAGGTACACGTGGGCACCATGACACCTGTGGGCACCACCTTGGGAACCGCTGCTGTAAACCAAAGCGAAAGCTGAAATTTGATTTGGGAATTAAAAGGAGTCTATCTCACAAATGAAGGGGAGGGAGGCCATCCCAGGGCAGTTGAGAGCAGTAACAACCAAGACTATTACTTTGTGTTCTTTTTAAATATATATATATATATATATATATATATATATATATAATTTCAAAACTGATAACTACAATTATACCATTCTTTTCCATTCTTTATACACCAAGTGCACCCCTCACCAGGACCAATTCCTCTTCCTTACATTTTCCGAAATTGTGATACTTCTTGCACAGGTTTGTGTCCTTTCCCTCTCAACAATACATGCTCTAAAAATAATTTCTATATATCTTCAAATTCATTTCTATTACGTATTCCCTTTTCTACTTTAATATTACATGTTAATTTATCATTAATAGCAATATCCCAAATTACTTTGTGTTCTGAGAACAACTGGAACCTGCAGCAACATGTCACAACATGGAGTACTCTGGTTCTGTATTCCAGCCAGCCACATCCTCTTACAATTTACTTCAATTCATTGCCCGCTTTCCTATTTTCCATAGATTTCCCCCCCCTTCCTAACAAACACTTAGTATTGCATGCCCACTAAGCACACACAGACCTCATTGGGCTATTTGGTGGTGTGTGTTTTCTCCTTAAGCATTTTTGGTATTCCTGCACAATTTAAGACTCATCAGAGGATGCTGATCCATCCCTCTTGTTTCTCAGTGGCCGTTTTGGCTGCAACCTGGGCAGCACTCACCAGTTAGGTTATGAGTTGTTACCAGTATGTGATATAGTGGCTGGGTTATTTACTTATTTCAAAAATTTGCATGCTGAATTTTTCTCAAAGCCCCCAAGGTGGTGTACTGCAAAATATCAAAGTAAAATTTTAAAAACCCAATAACACTAAGAAGACAATCTCAGTTCAGCATTCAGTTCACCAATAATTACTCACAAGTTGTTGGTTTTTTAAAAAAAAACACAATTCTGCTTCTTCTGTATCTCCGGAATATCAGTGCTGCCTGAATCTCCTTTGGGTCTGGCAACTGAAGCAAAGGGAAATTTTGGACATGAGGCAGCTCACACTGACCAAAAAGGTTCAGCTGGTAAGAGTTCCTAGAAAAATACTCCCCTTACATGTTGGAGGCATTGCTGCAATCCAGCATTATTAAAGAAAAGATTCTCTTCTCAGATGTCAAGTCACACCATGGATAGAGAGAGCAGGTACTAGAATGGTCGTTGGGAGCAGAAGTGGATTCAATGAGTTGTATCCCACGTTAGTCCTACTTAGAGTAGACCCATTCAAATGAATGGGACTTAAGTTAGACTAACATTGGATACAATTCAAGGGTACTAACAGACAAGGGTTTTATTGGGCAATCGCCTTATCTCATTCGTGGAATTTTAGTGATAGATTCAGATGATGTTGTCTTCCATTTGTAACCCTCCCAATTTTTCCACTACTGCTTCTTCCATCTGTTTTCTAATCACACACACACACACACACACACACACACACTGGTTAAGGAGGAAAAGATGGAAGAGCTGTCTGCTGTCTTTCGACTGTTAGTGCTAGGAACCATCCATCTGGGAGGTTATTAAATAGATAAATTTGTACTGGAACAAACTTTCCTATGTGCTCTTTTTAATTATTTACCTGCTTCATGGAAATTAAGAAATGGTCAGTATAAATGGATCCTCCGTCTCCTTTTGATAGCTAAAAGATTGATATTACAACATTGGACGGATTCACTTCCTATAATGCAATGGACTGAATACTTTACAACCTTTCAACATCTGAATGGGTGACACAGAGATTCCACCTTCAGACTGATACTGATTCAGATATCTGATCCACTTTTGTTGAATCCTGTTTAATTGCTAGAAAGTTGTATTTTCAAATATATACATTTCATATGTATTAATTGCGATGGATATGTACAAATTCATGTATCTATATTTAAAAGAAAAACCTCGAAAAGAAAAAAGGAAGGAAAACAAAAGAGCTGGTTGAATTTCAAAGCCTAAAGATGTAGGATTGCTAATTTTGCCTGACAGGAACTCTGTGTCTTATATATGACAGAAATTCAACAAGTGGAACAACCATTGCAACTTTCTTCCCCCTGGCAGGAAAAAAAACTACATGTTGAGCTTTTCTACATAAAGCTGTTAATCAGCTGTATCTACTTTTGGTTTTGTCACAGAATTAAGAACAGTATGAGGAGTGTTTTCTTTTCTGCTACGTAACCTCTAGATGACACTGTAGTACAGCAGAATAGTGCAAATACACAAGAGGAAATCGTGTTACTTTCGTGTTCACATTTTCCCTGCTCTCAAAAAACATTGCCAAATATGCTGGTTAGACAGAAGTGAAACTGGAGGGTCACGATGTTGTCCAAAAAAATTGTAAACAACCATGAATAGGGAATGATGAGAGTACAATTAATGCCTCCTGTACAATAAATCCCTTCCTTAATTTCTTCCTATTATGCAATTGTTACATTTACTTATTTTTTAAAAGATTTATATACCATTAAAGATTCAGAACCTTTTGTAAAGGCAAAGATACCAGCCAGCATCCCAACTGTAGAACTCCTTCCATAGGAAGATAAGACTGGTTTCTTCATGTTCAGTTTTAGGTAGGCCCTTAAAATGTTTTCGTTCTACCTCACATTTGAATGATTTTAAATTTAATTCAGCATCCTGTTTTTAAAAATGTTTTGTTTTTCCTCCCTGTTTAATTTGTTTAGCACGTTAAGTTACTGTAATATTGTTTTAATGTGTGTGTCGTCTTGAATTTCTTTTTGGGGTCAAAAGGCAAGTATTAAATAATTTTATAAATAAATAAAATGAACAAGATAGAAAAGAGTAGACCAAATTAGGGCTGTCCCAGGCAAGCATTGTCTCTCCCCCATTTGTTCAGCATTTTTACTTTTCCTGTAGCCCATTTGTAGCCTATTTTATGCCACCGAAACACAGTCTGCTGGCATGCTTTATCCTTGTCATTTAAGATGAGAAATGTACACATATGTATCTGATCATAATTACTCACACCGTTGGTTGAACGGGAAATGATGTTGTAAATTTTCCTCATGAATTAAAAAAGCAAAGAAAAAAAAATCCCACTATATTGGCCATGCAGGTCACTGTTGCCAACTTCACAAGGGAAGATGATGAATTGTTTGTAGTATTTCTTTCAGCTGTTGTGCTCCTAACCACCTTGCGACCAATGCCCCCCCCCCACCCAGTATGCAACCCAGACACCAAGCCTCCTCAATTTCCTGTTTCACCTGCCCCTAAATCTCTCCTGGGTGCAAACAGGTTTTCTTGCTTCTCACTGGCTGCCTCTACAAGAGAGGTTTAAAGCTCTTTCAAGGCACTTAAAAAATTTTACCTCTACAAGAACGGAGCGCAAATCGGGCGTAGAGGCGCGTTATCTCTCCGATTATGCGCATTATCGAATGCACGTTAAATCGCGAGTTTTTTTTTGCTCCGGCCGTTAAAGCGCATTTTGACTATGTGAACAAGCGCTTATGTGCATTAACTACTTGTAAAGTGCATTTTGGTCATCCGTTAATGCGCTTCGCCGCCTGTCGCTGCCTCTCGTGCAGAGGCATTAGGTGTAAATGCGCTTCAGCGATTATGCGCATAATCACCTAACCAGGCGCAAAAGCGAATCCTTGTAGAGGGGACCACTGTCAACATTAACAAGTCATTTTAAATTTAGCTACATATGTTGATGTACAGAAATAAGCAATGGCCATATTTCCCCATCTCTCTCTTCATATATCTACAGATGGGTGATGAAAATTCAGATATATCAAAGAGAATAAGCGATCTTAACTCTGCAGCCCAGGCAAGAATAAAACAGGAGCCATCTATTCTTAGAACAGCCTAGAATTATGGATTTCTTTATGTGTCCAAAAGGATGCAAATCTGCCCCCCCCCCCAAAATCACAGCTCACTATCCTATCACTTTTTCTTGTATTATTATTAGCTACTGCATTTCATTCCATAAAACAATGAGTGTGTGTTGAAATACATATCTTTCAACACTGGAGGGCAGTAAAGGAAAGAGTAAAGGAAAGGCATCTTTAAAAAGCACTTCTGTTTTTAAATGAAATCATTTTAAAAAATGCTGGTTAAAATGCCTGGTCATCACTACAAACTCAGCTGATGTTCCTGAATTTTAGGAATAAGAATAATACATGACAGAACTCGACCAGGAAGATAGTGCAAATACGAAAAACTAGGATGCCTCAGGCAATACCATGTTACAACTTCCACCCATCCCAAACTGCATATTTCAACCAGTGAATGTTTGCCACAGTACATTATCTTTGCAGTCTGTGAATTGCAGCCTTAAAATCTGATTGTGGACGTTTGGGAGTAGTTCATTCTTCAAAGCACACCCTGAAGCCTTTGGCTTCATCCCTTAAATCTGCATCTCCAAATTAAGTACAATAGGAATGCATTTGCTCATGTTTACCCTGGGTCAGTCTTTCCTGAGCTGCTTCAGGGCTGCCTTGACAGCACAGGATTTTCTAGATCCATTTCAAACCGGCTTCAGGGCAGGATACGGAGTTGAGACTGCTATGGTCGCCTTAGTGGATGATCTACGCTTGAGTATTGACAGGGGGAGTGTGTCCCTGCTGGTACTCCTGGACCTCTCAGCGGCTTTCGATACCATTGAACATGGTATCCTTCTGGAACACCTGAGGGGATTGGGACTCGGGGGCACTGTGCTTCAGTGGCTCTGGTCCTACTTCTCAGGCAGGTTCCAGATGATGATGCTTGGGGATAGTTGCTCCTCAAAGAAGGAGCTGTTGTGTAGCGTACCTCAAGGTGCCATCCTTTCCCCAATGCTGTTTAACATTTATATGAAACCGTTGGGAGAGATCATCCTTAGGCATGGGGCAGGGTGCTATTAGTATGCTGATGACTCCCAAATATATTTCTCTATGCCTTTGATAACAGCGTCAGCTAAGGATAGTGTGTCTCCTCTGAATGAATGCCTGGAGGCGGTAATGGGCTGGATGAGGGAAAACAAACTGAAGCTGAATCCAGACAAGACAGAGGTGCTTACTGTCAAGGGCCACAACCTGGGTTTGGAGGTGTGTCAACCAGTTCTGGATGGAGTTACACTCCCTCTGAAAGGCTGTGTCCGCAGCTTGGGGGTGTTCCTGGATCCATTGCTCCAAATGACAGCTCAGATAGATGCGATGGCCAGGAGTGTCTATTATCAGCTTCGGCAGATATGCCAGCTGTGCCCCTTCCTAGAGTTGGAAGACCTAAAGACGGTAGTGCACGCGCTGGTAACTTCAAGGTTTAACTTCTGCAATGCGCTGTACATAGGGCTACCTCTGTGCCTAGTCCGGAAACTTCAACTAGTTCAAAATATTTCATCTAGGCTGGTCACCGGTACATCTAGGGGTGACCATATCACACCAGTTTTAAAATCACTCCACTGGCTGCCAATTAGTTTCCGGACGAAGTACAAAATGGTGGTTATAACCTTTAAAGCCCTACATGGTTTGGGTCCAGGTTACCTGCAGGATCGCCTTCTCCCATATAATCCGCCCCGCACTCTCAGGTCCTCTGGGAAGAATTTACTACATTCGGCCAAGACTAGGTTGACAAATGTTACCCAGAGGACCTTCTCTTTTGCCACTCCCAGACTGTGGAACGACCTGCCGGGAGAGATCCGCCAACTTACCAGTCTTCTAGAATTTAAGAGAGTTATAAAGACTGATCTCTTCCGGCAGGCCTATCCAGCCAAATATTAAGACTTGGTTGATTTTAATGATGTATTAATTTTACATGCTTTTAATTAGTTTTATGTATTTTATATTGTCTGTATGGTGTTGTTCCCCGCCTCGATCCAGAGGGGAGAGGTGGGTAAGAAATAAATAAATATATTATTATTATTATTATTATTATTATTATTGCCGCTTTTGCGAAACCCCTGTGCTTTCACTGCTGTAGGGTGGCATTGGCTAATCCCCACACAGAAGGCAGCGTGGGCTTTCCAGAAGTCATTCACCTTGACGGCCAGCCCCCTTCCCTGGCTTCCGGCAACCAATCAGGGGTCACCATCCGCCCAGGAACACCTCCGTGTCGGAGAGAGGTTAGATGGCAGAAGGGCTGTGTTCGCCTCGCTCCAATGTAAAAAGTTGGGGTAAGTCCACAATTTTTTAAATGCAAAACTCTGGGAATGCCCCGCAGTGGCTGTGAGGCAGCTGGTGAGTCATATAACCAACACAGTGTCACTGCACAGCCACTGTGGGTTTTTTAAAAAATGTATAGACAGCACATTCTTCCCTTTCTGTATTTTTTGTTACCCTCATATTCAGCAGTATAGAAATGAAATAATAAATAAATATTCCCCTTTCCTGTATGTATCCCATGCTTTTGCCATTTAGATTGTAAGCTCCGCGGCTGCAGAAACCTATCCTTTTGTTTGATACAAACTATGAAGTTCTGTATATGGAGCTGTGATGGATCTTTATCATAATCATCACCATTGTGGTATTGCTCCTCAATAGTTTCCATTTTATTTTCAGTTTACTTCCACCAGCAATTAGTTACATAAAGCCTTCGCACTCCACCCCACATTTCTTTGTGTGACTCCTTCCAGTGATTTCCAGCAAATTCCATCTGTAATGTATTGAAAGCATTTCTGTCCTGCCCTTCTGTCGATAATGCCAAATCCTACTCTGAAGCTCAGGTCTGTTGGATGATACACATCCAAGGAAGGACCAGGTTGTTGCTTTTCTAGCAACCTCGTGTAACACCTACAAAGCTAAATTTGCTAACAAGTAAGACGTATTCCATGTTCAAGAAATTATTCAGATACAACAGTTCTAACCTTTGTTTTTCTTTTTCTTTTTTGATATAGTTCTGTTTGCTCTGCTGTACTTCAGAGACCAATTAGTAAACTGACATTGGCTCTCCTGTCTAAAAGCTCAATGAAAAGGAAGCCACAACAAAACACAGTATCCAGCAATGTTTGGTTCATTTGAATGGCGAGTCTAAAGCTCACTGTAGAATTTCCTGCTATTAGCTCCATCCACAGGGGTGATCTTATTACTAAGTGGAGCCTTACCGACTTCTGCTCTAAAAGCAGCATGACTCTAAGCTTCTTCCCTGGAGTATGGTTGTGACAATGAGCCATTGTAGACAATTTAAACATCCTGCTCAGCCACACAACAAGAGCCTCCAAATTATATTTCATCATATATATACATATATATATATATATATATATATATATCCTCAGCCTACTTTTGGGTCAAAGTGCTTAAAGGACAGTGAGCTTCAAATTACATGATTTTTTTAGCAATGCCCAAATTAAAGGCAATTTTCTTCCATCTGTGCTTCCAAGCAATGTTACACACATATACAGAGGTACAGCGGAGACACTGGCCCCCTCTACAAGAATTCAGCTTGACGCCCAGTTGCCCGATTATGCACATCTTCTCACCATCGCTTTTACGCCTAATTCCTATAAACGACAGGCGGTGAAGCGAATAACCGGCAGTATGAAACACGCTTTAATGTGGTTGAAATGCAGAGAATGGCTTGTTTACATGGTCATAAGGCACATTAACTGCCGCGGAAAATTAAAACTCACTATTTAACATGCATTTGATAATGCGCATAATTGGACAGAAAAAGCTCCTCGACCCTCGATTTGTGCTCCGCTCTTGTAGAGGTAAAATTTTTAATACACCTTGAAAGAGCTTTAAATAGCTCTTGTAGAGGCATCCACACAAGGACCTCAAAACACATTTGTATAATTGGGATGCTGATATTCTATTCATGAAAAAAAGCAGGAAATGAGGCTAAGTCAACTAGGAATTCATATCACCAGCAGCTTTCCTCAAACTAAGGTAGGGTGGCCATTTACACATCGCCAAAAGAGGGAACGCATCACCCAAGAAGAGGGGAAAAAGAGGACACTGATTTACATCACATTTACATAAGCTAATTTATATGTATGGATGCGCATGTTGAAATAATATCTGTAATTTAAATAGAAAAACTAGACATCTCACCAGAGGGGGAAGACTGGACTGTGTGACCGCTCAATCTCCTGCCCAGCTGCTCACTGTTGATGGACAAATTCAAGGCCCCTTGAAGTAGGACTGTGCACAGCCGCCCCCCGACTCGCCTTGGAGGCCTTGATTAGACTCAGGGCGCTTTGGGGATGCTCAGCTCGGCACCAAAGCCAAAGCGAGATTCAGCCCCCGCCCCCAGCAGCTCAGCCTTGCAGGTTACTGGGTGCCGGCCGTGTGGCTGACCGAGAGTACTGGAGACGACTGAGATTCTAGGAGATGACCGACTCCCCATTTCCCACTCACAGCCCCCATGGTGGAGCATGTTCTATCTCCTGCCCACTCCCGTTGCAAAGCAGGTTGGTTTGTTTACTATTGAGAAAGAGAAAAATAGGCCATAGACTTATTTGATTATTTATAAAGTACTAAGTGAATGATCCAGCTCCCTTGCCCCCACCAAAAAAAACCCCAAAAACCCATAGGTACCACTGATTTCAATGGAAAAAACTGACACACGTAACTCTATCATTGAAAGCAATCTAAATGCTTAACTCTGCATGAATTGTGCCCAGCAGAGATGATTTAGCAACTGGTATCAGAGGACTGAGAATAAACTAATTAGACATCTTGGCAATTAAGTGGTTGAAGCAGGAATGCTGCCACAGCGCTGAAAGATTCCGTGCTTAATTCCTGGGCTAAATCAGCAACAAATGTTTCATTTGTGAAGCCCCACTAAATTGGGGCAAAACATTTATACCGTGACTTGGACAATGGGTGGAAGCAAAACAGATGTATTCATTGGTACATTTTTATGCTAACGAAGTTAGGAACAGATGATAAGGAAACAACAGTTTCCTATTTCTGGGCTGTCAAAGCCTAGCAGAGAAAGATGAGCTCACAACAACTCTTTCCTCCTCCGCTGCCTACTGCTGTCCTCAAAAGAAAAAAAATCTCCCATTCATTCTTTAGGCCAGTGGTCTCCAATTCAGAGGGTGCGTTTTCCCCTGCGTGCGAAACATAAATTAGAAAATGGGCTAAGAATAAGAGCTGCAGAACCGCATTCAAGAAAGAAAGCAGCAATTAAATGATTGTGTTTACAGGGGGTTAATCCGTTGAGCAGTTGGGTAGGGAGATTTTTTTTCCTTTTGTTACTTTGGCAAATGCATACTCTCCTATCATACTCTTTTAATATGAACAATGTGGTAAAGAGGGCATTTGCAGGACAGAATACTTAACCCCTTCCGGGCTTGCCAGTTTCCCTCTCCAAACATCCCTAGTTGTTTTTCCTTTAGCCAGAGGTAATCTACACTACAGCGCATTATGTTTGTGAAGCACCTTTCCACATTTTTCCCCCTCCCCAAAACGCAATTGCTGCTCTGGAGACACACAAGTATTGAATACAGTGCGATATCAACTGTGTTTAGAATACAATCAAGTGCCACACACTTGCGTAATGTTGTAATTGCAGGAGAAAAAGAGTTTGAATGGTCACGTGTATTTTAATTTTTGTGTTTATAGCATGAGCACATGCCACAATTCACTCTATAGTGCTACAATTCCAGAAGAAATGGCGGGGGGGGGGGGGAGAATATGCTGCCATTTCAGGTTCCTTTTTTAAAAAAACCCTCTGCTAACCGCATGCACACCTTTGCAGCTGTGCAGAAATGGAGTTTTAAAAATATTGCGTGGGGTTATTTCAGTGCTGTGCAGCTCTGTAAGTGTGCAATGAAAAATAGCCAGGGAAAAATCATGGATTTCCTGCCTGCAATCCCATGAAAACCATTGCAACAAAAAAGCAGGGAATGAAACAAGGGGTGCCTCTACAAGAGCGACTTAAAGCTCTTTCAAAGCGCATTACCGAGTTTACCTCCACATGAACGGAGTGCAAATTTGGGGTTGAGGCGCTTTTTCTGTCCGATTATGCGCATTATCGAATGCTCGTTAAATAGCGAGCTTTAATTTACCGCAGGAGTTAAAGCGCCTTATGACCATGTAAACAAGCGATTCTCCACATGGAACAACTTTAAAGCGCGTTTCATACAACCGGTAATGCGCTTCACCACCTCCCTTGTACAGGGATTAGGCGTAAAAGCGACTGAGCGAAGATGCGCATAATCAGCCAACCAGGTGTCAAACCGAAATCTTGTAGAGGGGACCAAGGACAAGAGAAATGGTAGAATTTACACTTCCTTTCTCTTGTCCTTGTTTTATTCCCTGCTTCCCTGTGGAGGGAAAGTGGTGTGTAGGTGGTGGCGGGGGTGGGGGGGAGAGAAAGTTGCAAAATAGTTGCAAACTCTACCCCCACTGGTAAGAGTTATAATACTGCTAGATTAGAACGCATCTGTCTTTGTAGTGCACAGAAACCAGAAGCACGGGGAAAACCCTGCCACGAAAGTAGTTTGGGGGAGAAAGCAGATGATTGAGGAAGAAACAGTGACAGGACAATGGGTTAGGGAATGTGGGGCTTGTGCCCTGCAAATGAGTCAGAGGTTGTAGTACCATGATAAAATGCTAGTGTAGATTGGCACCCAGGCTTCCTTCCAGGGGGGATGTATTTGTAGGGCTGTCTTCGCAGGACTAATGGACTAATTAAGCATTCCTCCTCTCCCTGCCAGTTCTCTATAGGTGCCCATGCCCTTCATTAACTTTATGAGTAAACTGCAAGAGTAGGGACAACGTGTTTCCTTCACAATGTGTGGTTCCAGCTTCAATATCACAAAAAGTGCGAGGATCAAACTACAGCCCAGCACATTGTTGGAAGGGACAATTCTCTCAGTAATTGTGTCAATTCATCTTTAGCTTTCGTAAATGCTGTAGTAAAAGGCAAGATGACATCTTCCCCATGGTTACTAAACTGAAGTTCCATGTTCAAAGGCTAAGATCAATGCAAGGTTGCCCCTGTCCCTCCCATAGCATTCTGGTGACATCAGCTAAAGCAAGGAGCCTTTAAACCCCAAAATTATAAGGAAATACACTTTCAGAAGGGGGAAATTTGTATCATACAGGTGTGTGCATGCATCTGGGTAGCCTTTTGCTTTTTGGTGCAATTCTACACAAATCCCTTCCTGCTGCTTTGCCATCCGTGGGGCTCCAGCTGTTCGTTTATCCTCACAATTGTAATTCTGGAAAACCCACAGTTATGCCGGTGCTGCTGCTAGAAAGCAGCTTTGAGATGGAGAATTTGCAGCAGAAAAATGGCAGGCTGAGAAAGGGTCAAGCACCCCCCCCCCTCCTCCATCACTTGTCTACCAAAAATCATCCTTCCCAAGCTGGTTTCTTTACTAAAAGCAGCAGACTAAAAAGGCAAGATGAGTCAAATTGATGTCATGCGCTCATGGGTGAAGATGTTCCATTCTATCTTGATGCATAACTGAAGGGCAACAATGATATATGAAGTATCTGCTGAGCTCCATCACACCAGTGTTTTATCACACTCTAGTTGTGGCTGTTTTGCTGTGCGCTACTCACATGACGTCATACCTGTCCTGCACTCACCCCACCTCTTCCCCTCCATTTTTCGTGATTTCCTAGAACAGGGGAAATCTGGTTTATTTCCTCCATGCAGGATTAAAGCGCCCTTCCACCCCCGTGTATTGCCGTCCTCACGTTATGTCCTTTGTTGGGGGCATGTGCTTTGAACATGTGCTTGCTGATGAAAAAGGAGGGAGGCACACTCCTCCAGCACACTGCGTCTAACAAATGGACTTGTGCTGAGCCAGTTGAACAGGCTTTTGCTGTTCCAACCCCATCCTCCTTGCCTGCAGAGATGGTGCCCAGCTGCTTAAATGTTGAATCGGTAAAATGCTAGACAACAAAGCCAGCGCAGCAGTGGGGAGGCTCCCACATCCATCACCCAATGAGAACAAATGAACTGGAGGGAGAAGGAGAAGGGCAGGGTGGGGGAGAAGGGGCAGGGCGGGGCGGGGCGGGGCGGGGCAGGTGCAATAATGGGAGAGCAAACCAGTGAAAAGAGAGTCTCCCAGTATAGCGACGATCGTGAAATGGGCCAGTGTTTGCCGCACTAATGAAACAGAGGTCAAAATCAGGTGCATACCAGGAAAAAAAAAGTAGGTGTGATGAAGCTCACTACTCAGACTCCAGGCTTTAGACAAGCAGCTGCAGATAATGGGAGAAATGCAGGGCTGATTCACACAACAACACATACGCAGCTAACAGCATCACCGGTCCATTGGGGAAGGGAAATATTTCTGTATTTCTCAAGGGGAACCAAGTAAGGCTAAGGAAAGGGGGAATCCTGACCTACAAAATGAAAACAAGGGAACTCCCTCAATACTATTCAGATCTTCTCAGTACATTAGTTCTTCAAGCCGAAAAGTGCACCTCAAAGCTCATCTGAAGTTTCCGTGGTTATGATTCATGGGATTAATAAGCTGCCCACAGAAGTAAATGGTGGCCTACGGGTTAGAGCTCTAGATTTTCTGCTGGGCTAAAATAATCGGCTTCATGGCACACGGCTTCTGACTAGACCTGATTTCCTCACTTGACATTTTGGAAGCGACCCCTTTCTTCTCTCTTGCTCTTTTTCCTCTGCTTTGGTTTTAATTATCGGCTTTGGTAAACTTAGCTTCCTCCTTCCACGTCTTCACTCTCTCCTTACCGACCCCTCCTCCTCACTTCCCATCATTCAGTCAAGCCAGGAAGCTGGATGGCTGCCTCTACAGAAAGACATTTATGACTAAACCACTTCAATAGAAAACTCTAGGACTGAATGGGATGGAAAGACTCTGCGGGTCTGGCCCTGCGTAGCGATGGAGGTTGAACAGGACACACTCGAAAATCTTCTCCATTCTCTTCCTACGCAGATAGCAATAAAGCTCTTCTTCTGCTTCCTTAGAGATTACCCATTGTCGGGATGATGGGTCACAAGCAGCCAAGAGAGGTGGCAGCGTGGAAGCAGGAGGTCCAATTCCCTGGGCTTGAGGGAAATTGGGAATGGGTCAGGTCAGCATTCTGAGAGACATGGCGAAGACCAGTCCTGACCTGGAAGGTTAGAGCTCTACCAGGGCAAGGAAAACCAATGAGCTACCTGGGTAGGAGGAGTGACCTGAATCCCAAAAAGATGTCGTAGCCTTCAAAGGTTTTTGAATTGAAGCCCCAAATGTATGTACTGATTTATTTAATTCCTTCCCAAGAATGTTAGGGACTCCAATTTACCTAATCCCCTCTTTCTATCATCTCACCCCAGCAAGCCCTTCCTACTGCAAACCTGATCAGTCAGCGCATGTCTGCGGCCTAGTTTTAGCTTCCAGAGCCAGCCTCCATGAGAATGCAGCTAATACCCCACAATACAAGTTCTCACAAGTTTTAAATGGTTTACTAATCTGTATATATGTATATGCAATTGGTCTACCATCTTTTGCTTTTCCCGGAAAATAATACATGTATATTTTAATTGGTACTTATAGTTAATAAATACATATTTCTCCATTAGTTTGAAGAAGCTTGCGCGTGTGTGGATTGTTTTGGGGTCTCCTCTTTGCCAAAGACACATTATTGCTAATGTCAAAAAAGTAACAAACATATATTTTGTAGTATATGCTCAAATTTGTATCTAACAGGAGCACATTTGGTAACACAGCATTCTATTTTGCAGCTAACCAGGGCCGAGGATGTTGTTAATGGGTGTCAGCCACATGTAAAACTGTACATCTATGCATACACATGTATCATGTCTTACACATCTCCCAGCATAGTCCATTCCAGCAGTTGCTCTCTGGTGACTCCAAAGGTGGACTCATCCGAACTGCTACCTAAGACCCTTTAAGTCTTAACTTTAAGCCTTAAATTATAGGTGAAGGCACCAGGGATTCCCCCATCGATCAGATTTCTTGTGAAAGATAGTAGAAGATAAAACTCCACTTCAGAATCTTTTGAGACCTTTTTTTTAAAAAAAAAAAAAGAAAAAAAAAGAAAGAAAGAAAAGATCTACTAGTCCATGTAGGAAAGTTATTCCTAGGTATTCCCTAGTTTTGAACCTGTGCCAATGGTGGATGAAATGAAGGAAGTAGATATAACAGCCTTGGCAACCCAAATGAGGAGTGACCCGTGACACCTCTAACACATCACAATACCCAGGCAGGCTGTATAATGCTCCTGTCTTAAGCATTCAGTGGGAACATGGGAAGGGGTGAAGATTAACATCTACCACACACAATGGGTTAAAGCCTTCATTCCTAGTTTTTAAACCTAAGGCCCAGTCAAACCCAACAAAGCTCCCCAAGGCATCCTGCACCATGTCGAAGAGTTCTGGAGGGGACCGATGGCTAAGTGAGCTTGGATACAAGCTGGGCCAAACCCTGGGTGAAGGGAGCTATTCCAAGGTGAGGGTAGCCACCTCCGCCAAGTACAAAGGGCCACTAGCCATCAAGGTGGTAGACCGACGCCGGGCACCCCCTGACTTTGTACACAAGTTCCTCCCACGAGAGCTCTCCATCTTACGGGCAATTCGCCATCCAAACATTGTACGCGTCTTTGAGTTCATTGAAGTTTGCAATGGAAAACTGTACATCGTGATGGAAGCTGCTTCCACCGACCTGCTCCAACTGGTGCAACAGCTAGGAAAGCTCCCCTGCATCCCAGACGCCCGGGACATCTTTGCCCAGGTGGTGGCTGCCGTGCGCTATCTACATGACCGGAATCTGGTGCACCGGGACCTCAAGTGTGAGAATGTGTTGCTCACCGCGGATGGCCGACGAGCAAAACTGACAGATTTTGGCTTTGGCAGGGAGTCCCGTGGCTACCCGGACCTGAGCACCACTTACTGTGGATCGGCTGCCTATGCTTCCCCCGAGGTGCTGCTGGGCATTCCCTATGACCCCAAGAAGTATGATGTGTGGAGCTTGGGCGTAGTGCTTTACGTGATGGTTACTGGCTGTATGCCCTTCGATGACACCCACATCCACAGTATGCCCCGCCGGCAAAAGAAGGGGGTCTTCTATCCAGAGGGCCTCCCCCCGTTACCTGACCCTTGCAAATCCCTTATTGCCCAGCTGCTTCAGTTCAGTCCCGCCTCTCGCCCTGGAGTGGGACAGCTGGCCAAAAACAGCTGGCTGAAAGGGGGAATCTTAAACAAAGACACCTCTTCCAGATAGCTCAGCTCCAGGATCCAGTCAGCACAGCCAGAGCTTCGACCTGATGCTGTGGTAGCGGAAAGAGCAGAGGCCAAAGCAATATTGACAAAGGTGGAGCTACGAGGCAGTCTGGGGTCCCGAGGAAGGGTGGCAGCATTCGGAGGACAGGTGCTGTGGAAGAAAGACTTTGAAGCAACACTATGAAGCTGAAGGAGACTGGATTCAAAGACTTTCGTGATGGAGGAGTGGGGCGATTAGACAGGGAATGGAACGCACAGTACCCGAAATCACGCACAAGTGGACAGCAGTGCAAACCTGAGGCAGAAGAGCTGTAAAACCGACAAAAGGACTCAGGCATCATCGCAGACCCTAACGTTGCCAACATACAGGTGAGGCAGTGAGCTGCAAAGTGTTGTCTGAACTCTAATGCACAAATAAACCCAGAAGCTCCCCTCTGGCAACCTCTCTGTGCATTTACTCCTTTTTAAACTGATTTCCTTGCCTACTAGACAGAGTTGAAAACACTTCTCAAGCCTAGACTCATAATGACGTATATCCCCGAGTCCCTTTATCCTCAAAGGAGACGGCGAAGTCCTGATTCGGCAACTACGTGATGGAAGGGCTACACAGCAGGGGTGCTGAAGGTCTTTCAGCCCGAGGGCCAAATTCCATTTCATAGAAGCTTTCGAGGGCCACATTCCAGTGGTGGGGGAGGACCATGGCAAAGGGGGCAGAACCAAAGGCAAAAGTGGAGCAGGAAAAATACCAGCATATTTAGGTTAAAGCACCTGGCGAGCCCAGAATACGCAGCAAAATCCTTAAATTTGCTCCCCACGTGCACCATACAACATCCAGAGTGCCACAGCACATACAAGGCAGGCATCCATGGGGGAGAATGGGAAATGTTCCCGCATCACAACCACCCCAAACACAAAAGCCTGGAGACACAGCAACTTGGGCTTACCCACCCACCGACCCCCAACAAACAAACAAACAGGCACAGAGAACAAATACACCACACCTCCCAACACACAAAAATAAAGGGTTGGAGACCAAGCACAACACCCTCACCTCCCAAAATGCTGGTAGGACAGTAAGCAAAGAGGCAGGAAATGCTCTTCCTTTGCCTGTGTTTCTCTCTGAAGAAGATCCCAGATCACTTGGTCCCATCCCCACACTGCTGGTTGGCATTCAAGGGGAATACTTACCTTTCCCTCCCATCATCACAGCCAGTCAGCCACCACTCATAGGCTGGTTTTGCACAACACATTAGGCAATGGAGGGGGAAATAGCGTACTGACCGTGCGTTAGGTAGGCAGCACTCCCCACACGACACGTTGCTCTGCTGTCCATTGAGCGGCTGAAAGTTCCAGCATCCAACTTGGTTACAGCATCTCCTCCCTCCCTCAGTCCTCCAGCCGTATCCCAGCATGCACCGCACATTCTGCTGGCTGTATCAGAGCAGTCGGGGGGGGGGGGGGTTTCGGCTGCTCCAGCCGGCAGAACTCTATGGCCAAACGGAATAGTCCACAGAGAGAGGGGGTTGGTTTCGGACAACACTTTAAACAACGGGCTTCGGGCTAAACAACGTGCAAGCCCATTGTTTCTCTCCTTTGCTTATTTGGGCAGGATAGCGTACCATCAGTTGTGTTTGCATGGTGTGTAACCCTCCACACAACACAATAAGCAACACAACTGATGGTTGCTTCCCCCACTCCATTGCCTAATGTGTCTTCCGAAACCAGCCATACTCACTCCTCCTACCAGGCATAGAATGGGAGTAAAGACATCAATTTGTAACCTATTACTTTGGCCAAAGCAGAGAGCAAGGGGGTGTATCAAAACAGCAAGTTGAGGTACAGAAATTTAAAATTAGAACGAAACTAGCTCCATAGATTTAAATATAGAGCAACCAGGAAGTTAGCAGACATGCCTAGTATACATAGAAATCACCATGAGGGCACAATGAGAGGCCTCGAGGGCACCCCTGAGCCTTTGAAATAGGCTGACCAGATAAAATCCAGGTCAGGGCTCATGTAACTTTAACTAGGCTGACCATATGAAAAGGAGGACAGGGCTCATGTAGCTTTAACAGTTGTAGAGAAAAGGGAATTTCAGCCAGTGTCATTTGTATGCAATTAGTTCCTGGTGAAATTCCCTCTTCATCACAACAGTTAAAGGTGCAGGCACTATACTAGAGTGACCATATACAAAAGAAGGCAGGGCCCCTGCAACTTTAACAGTTGTGATGAAGAGGGAATTTCACCAGGAACTAATTGCATACAAATGACACTGGCTGAAATTCCCTTTTCCCTACAACTGTTAAAGTTACATGAGCCCTGACCTGGATTTTATCTGGTCACCCTACTTTGGAAGCCCTGTTGGGGACCCCCTGTTCTAATCTGACCCGTCTGTCTCCAGGCCTTTCTATACTGGCAAAATTTTAAAAAGATTTTAAAAAAACAATCCTGGTTACTATCCATTGGCTACCATTAGTAATCCATCGTCTCTGGCTACTAATTTGCTTCAGGCTCAGATCAAAGTGCTGGTTTTGAATTTTGAAGCCCTCAACAGCCAAGGACTACCAGAATTCTTTAAGAGCCACTTTTTCCAATGCATATCTGTCTGAGCATGGAGGTTAACTACTGCATCGGAAGTACAATGGGGCTAAACCTACATTAGTGTTTTTATAGGGATAGAAGTGCCCTGATAACTGAAGGGCACATTAGGCATTCTGTATAGAGTAGGCTGACCATATGAAAAGGAGGACAGGGCTCATGTCACTTTAACAGTTGCAGAGAAAAGGGAATTTCAGCCAGTGTCATTTGTATGCAATTAGTTCCTGGTGAAATTCCCTCTTCATCACAACAGTTAAAGGTGCATGCACTATACTAGAGTGACCATATACAAAAGAAGGCAGGGCCCCTGCACCTTTAACAGTCGTGATGAAGAGGGAATTTCACCAGGAACTAATTGCATACAAATGACACTGGCTGAAATTCCCTTTTCTCAACTGTTAAAGTTACATGAGCCCTGACCTGGATTTTATCTGGTCAGCCTAATTCTGTATATCACTTTTCTAGTGTTAGTTCTCTTTTTTTTAATTCCATATTATCCAAAATACAGCAACAGATGTCATTTTGTGTGCTACGAGGTATAAATGTGCAAGAAGGATCTAGGGCCTCTCCACACTAGGCTTTTTATCCCGCAACTGGGGCTTCTGCTTCTAGATTTTCTTTAAACCAGACTTGGAGTGCACAGCCCTTCAAATAGGGGACACCTACAAAGAGAGGACTGCCCTCTGTAAAGTAGGACACCTGGCCACCCTTGCACCCTGACATTTTGGTTTCTTCTGATCCACAACCTGTCTGAGTACTGAAGCAACCACTCTAATTTAGTATCTAATTCTAATTGTTTCTGGTAGATTAGAGCCATGAAGTAGATTTGTGTGAACCAGTTTCCCTCCACCCACTTCCACTACGTGTGTGTGTGTGTGTGTGTGTGTGTGTGTGTGTGTTATCAGTGCTGGCCTCTCACATACATCCACACACCTACACATCCTGCCATTCCATCCCCACATCAACCAAACATAGAAGATGGAGACTTTCCCCTCATCCTACAAGAACCCTCCTTACAAGAACCCTACCATGACAATTGTGACTAGACATCCAATCAAAAGAGTTGTTTCTGGAAGGTTACAGGCCCTCAAGGCTGATTGGACTGCAAGCAAGGGGAAAGGCGATGATTCAGCTTCCATTATCCCCCACTGGAGATGGGGGGCAGCAGCAGGCAGAGGATGCTTCAGGCAACCCAGCTGGTAATTTTGACGCTCTTTTTTCTTACTCTCAGGCTTGTTTCGGATGACACTTTAGGCAAGGGAGGGGGGATAACGTACTCACAGTACACTAAGCAGGGGGTGCTTCCCACACGACATGTTGCTACTCCATCCGTTGAGTGGCTGAAGGTCCCGGCGTCCATCTGGGCTGCAGCGCCTCCTCCCTCCCACCTCCCTCAGTCCTCCAGCCATATCCCAGCATGCACCACAAGTTCTGCCAGCTGTATCGGAGCAGCCGGGGGTTTTCGACTGCTCCGGCCAGCAGAACTCTATGCCCAAACGGAATAGTGCACGGAGAGAGGGGGTTTGGTTTCGGATGACACTTTAAACAATGGGCTTCGGTATAAACAACATGCAAGCCCGTTGATTCTCTCCGTTGTTTACGTGCCCCAAATAGCATACTGTCAGTTGTGTGTTGCCCTCCACACGACTCAACAAGCAACACAACTGACGGTTGCCTCCTCCCCCCTCCGTTGATTATCGTGTCGTCCGAAACCAGCCTCAGTTTCAGCCAAGGATTAGTGAACAGGCCCATAAACGGAGTGGGGTGGGGGGCAGACTGAGAAACGAACACACATCTAGCTCCATTGATATTTTTACCTCCCGTTTTTAACTTTGCGAGCCGCTTGGAGGGCCCACGGGTGGGAAAGTGGCCTATAAATATCAAGAGCATGCTCTCCTCTCCGAGGCACGTCAGACCTCAACGTTGGCACGTTTTAGGATTTTATTAAAAACGTGCCTGTTTGCTTCGCTTTTCCTCACAGCCAGGAGCTGCATTTGTATCAAGCTCATCATGATACCACTGTATCTGGCCTTGCTTCGTTTTTGTTTTGTTTCCTTTTGTAAACCACTTTGGGATTTGTTTCAAAGCAGAAGCAGTATATAAATATTGTTAATAAATAAATGTAAATAAATATCCCCCCTCCTCATTCCTGTGCAAAGAGACAGCCCAGATTAATAGGTTTGTGTTCCCCAAGAGAGGGGCTGAAAGCTGCCTAAGCACATGGTTTACTACCTAATATTTGTAAAGCTACATCCGTTTCCTTATTTCCAGAGGGAAGTCCTATCAATCTATTGCCGCAAAAACAACTTGTGGCGCTGTAGAGACGAACAATTTTATCCTGGCAGAAGCTTTCATTGGCCCCCTCTACAAGAATTCGGCTTGACCGATTATGCGCATCTTCTCACGATCGCTTTTACACATAATTCTGATAAACGACAGGCGGTGAAGTGCATTACCGGCTGTGTGAAACACGCTTTAAACTTGTTGAGATGCGGAGAATCGCTTGTTTACATCTTCATAATGCGCTTTAAAGGCCGCGGTAAATTAAAACTCGCTATTTAATGCGAATGCGAAGATGTGCATAATTGGAGAGAAAACGCGCCTCAAGCCCTGATTTGCGCTCCGTTCACGTAGAGCTAAAAATTTTAATGCGCCTTGAAAGAGCTTTAAATCGCTCTTGTAGAGGCACCCCTGGACTATAAGAAAGTTTATGAAGTGTGACTTAATTCCAGATCATAGTGTGACTTAAATCTCTAGGCAGAAAAGGAGACACATCTGCCGGTGTGTGGGGTGGGTGGGTTGTAGTATTTAAGCAGGCAGCCTTCCCCACCCCCAGAAGCTCAAGCAATCACAGTCAGGCCCACAGAACCCCAAATCCCCACTCTGAAGCAAGATGAACTGGGCAGAAAATAGCAACCTAGAGAAGTTCTGCTAGATTCAAAACCAAGAAACCATCCCACATCTTTGATTTTCCCAATGTGGCAGGGCTCCTGCCCATTCCCTCTTTATCCCTGTTGTCCACCCCTTCCCTCAACCTGCTGAAATTGATCAGGGTTCTAGGTAAGGTACACAGTAAGTGGTGGACTTGAGTAACAGGGAAGGAATGGGCTGCCTTATCTCATGCCTCATCAGGAGATTTAAGGGCATGTGACGGTACTTGGATTTCAAATCTGGCACATAATCTGTGTATATATATATATATATATATATACACACACACTAGCTGGGTGGAGTCAGGGTGGTGCCCACTGAATTAGTGGGTGTTGGAAGCCAAGAGTGAGTGTGAAGGCGGAGTCAGGTGGTGGAGACAATTGGATTTTGCTTGTTTCAGACAGCCCAGATGTTATTGACAGGTATGGCGTGGAGCCAAGCAGGATTTTTATAAAGTTGTACATATTTTTTTAAAAAGAGAAAGGATTAGCTTTGCACCCTGGGCTTTTTTCCTGGTTGATCGCCCACCTTAGAAGCACAACCCAGTTTTCACGATTGCATCTGGGGAAATAAGCCATCCAGCAAAAGCCCCATCGGTTCTGGGTGGCAGGTTATCCATGGCAATAAGCCACCCTGTCTGTGTTCGCATGACACAACAAGCGGTGCTGCCAAGGGTAATTAATCATGCTATTCCCCTGGCATGCTTAGGATGGTGAACAAGCCACCATGGCTTATTAACCAACCTGCAATCGTGCAAGCTGGGCCATTGCCTTTTGGGTCAGTATGACATGACTGAATACCTCAGGGCATTGTCGGATGACTTGGGCCCAAAGCGTTAGGGTTGGGAATCTCTTACTCATTAACACCATCTCTGTTTAGGAGCCCTGATGATGGCATTGTATATGGCATGTGGACAAAACTTTCCATTGTTTGGACTTGTTTGAGTATTTAGGCCTATGGAAGTGGGGAAGACGGAGCAAGTTTCTGGGGGGTACTCCCAACTACAAGGAACTCAGAAGGGATATGAACCTGACAAGGTCATGCAACATTAAAAAAAAAAATCTGAAAATAACCTGCAATTATAGCATTGTCTCTAATCACTGTTGAAAAATATGCATATGCAGTAATCCAATCTAGTTAGGCAATCATGCAATCAGGAGAAATCAGGGACTTTGTAATGAAGAGAACTGCAAAGGCGGAAGACAATCAAAACAAATTTGGCTTGAATGCATTTGCAGAGTAGCTTTCCAGAGGATCTCTCTGGCATGTTTTGGAGATGTGTGCGAAGTACACAATGCTGGCACCTGAAAAAAAAAAAAAAGGAAGTACTTTCCTCTATATTGACAGCATCTGTCTTGCTGTACAGCTAAAACATTTCATATTGCACATACTGTTGATGTCATTTAGAAGTGTGGATAGCCAGCAGAATTTAGCGATTATTAAAGTTGCCAATGTGTCGAGGTCGATGTGTATTAGATGCACACCATCATTCACATAAGGTCACTTAGAGGAGCCCCCAAAAACACTTTGACTTGCAATAATAATAATAATAATAATAATAATAATTGTGGTGATAAAGCAGACACAAGCAATAAAGGACACTCAGGTGACCCCCCCCCCAAAAAAAAACCATTTTGACCTGCAATGGCTTTTGTTTATTTATTAAATAATAATAAGAAGAAATGTGATGATAAATGATAATGATTGTGGTGGTAAAGCAGATATATACCAAATCCAAAAAGTCCCCCCCAGATTTTGCACATTCCATTGACATATCATTTGTCTCTGCATAAAAAAAGAAAGAAAAAAGAAATGCTAATAAACGAAAAGTTCAAAAAGCTGGGGCGATTCATCTGCTTTCAGCAACGAATTGGCCGAAGTGGTTGCATCTGCTGAGAATAGCAGGAAAGATGGGACATGTGGCTAATGTTTCAAGAGTCTGTTCCCCCTGGAGAAGCTTGGGAAAGCAGCTGGGGTTAAAAGGACAAGGAGACACATGAGGCTTGATACCCCACAGCACTCTCCTTTAAGCAGATGGTAATCTCTAGAGGTCACTTGCTAATGGTATGAGAGTGCTGGAGTGGGTTCGGAAAGCAGGAAGAAAACCAAACAAACAAAACCTCTTATTCCCTACAAACCTTCAGATTTTGAAACGTGTATTAATGCTCTCGTTTAAAATGGAGGCGAGATCGGTTCTCCTGGTTCTCAGTTATCACATGCTGGCAAGCTCTTCACCACTCCCTTCCTTTCACCTCTTTCGCACACCTAAGGCACAACCCTTTCAGTTAGTCATGCTTAGGCCCCGCTCCTCCAAAGAATCAAGTCATGACTTCTTTTTTTAAAAGAGATGCACAGAGGGTTGGATGCACCAAATGGCTACCATCCAATATGTGCTTAATAAACCTACCCAAAGCATTATTTCCTTGTTTGGTTACTTCAAGTATTTTAGGCTGCTTTTTGCGGTGATGCCCTCCCAAAGCAACACACAAAAAGAAGCGAGACGTAAGGTGCAATTTCTAGGTGATCACATCATCACAGATGTCCAGAATTATTTAGTGAAGCTGCTCTGCTGACATAAGATATGATATCAATCAATGGCAGCCTCAAAGAGGAAGGTGTTCAAGGCTTAAATGCTAGATTAGAAAGGGGCAAGGCAATTTTTTATTGCAAGGATGGGCAAGCATTTTGCCTCTGAGGGCCACTTGTGGCATTGGGTAGCAACTGCCCACCCCCTAACACATACTCTGTCATACACATGTATTCAGTCTCTCAGGCACACACACAAAAATGCCCCTCTCCTGCCCCAGTGATCTTCATCTATATCACTGGGGGAAAAGGAGCAGTTTTAACCTCCCACCCACCATGGAGATCCTTATCAAGATAATTGTTTCCCCGCTGTTAATACGTAGGGTGACCATATGAAAAGGAGGACAGGGCTCATGTTAACTTTAACAGTTGTAGAGAAAAGGGAATTTCAGCTGGCATGCAATTAGTACCTGGTGAAATTCCCTCTTCATCACAACAGTTAAAGTTGCAGGCACTATGCTAGAGTGACCATATACAAAAGAAGGCAGGGCCCCTGCAACTTTGTGATGAAGAGGGAATTTCACCAGGAACTAATTGCATACAAATGACACTGGCTGAAATTCCCTTTTCTCTACAACTGTTAAAGTTACATGAGCCCTGACCTCCTTTTCATATGGTCAGCCTATTAATAGGAAACACAGGTGAGGACAGAATAGAGGGCATTTATTTATTTATTTATTTATTTACAATATTTATATACCGCTCCCCATTCAGAATTTCAGAGCAGTGGACAAAATAAAATAGAATAAAAACATATTAAAAGTATATTTCTAAAAGAAACAAAGTGCAAAAGAAACGAGAGGAATACAAAGTTGATACCAGACTGACCTCCAGAGGCAGGGAATTCCATAGGAGAGGGGCCACCGCACTGAAGGCTCTTCCCCTGGTGGACTCCAATCAGATGATAGGTCTATGTGGAACCAACAGGAGTATGCTCTCAGATGACCTCAGTGACCGGGAAGGTTGATAGGGGAGAAGGCTCTCTCTAAGGTATCCTGGGGTGCCTCTACAAGAGCGATTTAAAGCTCTGTCAAGGCGCATTACCAAATTTACCTCTACAAGAGCAGAGCACAAATGAGGAGTCCAGGCACTTTTTATGTCCGATTATTTGCATTTTCGAATGTGTGTTAAATAGCAACTTTTAATTTACCATGGGAGTAAGAGCGTCTTATGTCCATGTAAACAATTTTGTGAGGAAGCGCATTAACTTTCAGATGGTCGTGATGTCATGCATAGAACTGCCCCTTCACTGGGAAAACCTCCCACTTTTTCATTTAGTTTTATTTCCTGTCTCCTCCAGGCAACTTCCTCCTTGTTCTCCGTCTCTCCAGATGGAAGCTCCAGGAAGAGGGGTCCCAATGTGAACTAAAAATAAAGTTTATTTTAACTCCCCTGAGAGAACATTTCATTCATGGAGACACTGGGCCAGATGGACATGGTTTCATGAGAAGTAAAGGGGGTAGGAAGGATGTGTGCATGTGCGCATCATTAGCGATCATATCGTCCCCTCGTTTTACAATTGTTGAGCTTGCTGGGAAGAGGAGGAGGAAGGAACGAAGCAGCATCCCCCTGTCTGTTTTGGCGTACGTGTGTGTGAGGCACATTCCCATTTACTCCTGAGCAGGTAACTTCAAATGTCAATCGGGCAAAGGGGGGGGGGGGACACAAGTAGCCAAACGTGTTAATCAGGTCATTCCCAGCAGGTAACCTAGGAAACCAAAGGCGGGAGATTCTGGTGGGCGGGGAGAATAAAGGATGAAACAAAGCGCATTACTTTCAGCAACATGTCAACAACTTTAAAGCACCTTTTGTACAGCCCGTAATGCACTTCAACGCCTCCCGCGTATAGGGATTAGGCGTAAAAGCGATTGTCGGTAGATGCACATAATCGGACAACCGGGCGTCAAACCGAAATCTTGTAGAGGGGACCATGGTCCCAAGTTGTTTAGGGCTTTGTATATTAGTATAAGAACCTTAAACCTGGCCTGGTAGCGAATAGGCAACCAATGAGGCTTTTAACCCACATCTTTATCAAGGCTTCTACTTCTGGATTCTTTGTGGAAAGAAGAACAGCTCCTTTACACATTTTTTTTCCAGGGCTTTTCTCCTCTTCCTTTCTATATGTTCCATTACACAACCACTAGGTTGTGCTGGGGTACAGCAGAATTGCACAATTACATTAGGTTTCTATAATGCCATTCCAAAAAAATACCAGACTTTCCTCATTAGGAAAAAAAAAATCCCGTGATAATGGTTGCAAAGCATGGGAGAGGCCCTGGCGGAGGAGGATTTTATGTAAAGGTCCTGCAAACCCCCATGTGTGAGGAATCATGAGCGTACAATAAAAGCCTTGTGTAGAAAGGCTCCATGTCTCTTCCTCCTCCCACCAACCCCAATCAAGGTCATGGTTTCTTTGCTAATTGCAGCAGAGAAATAGCGTACTTGGTGCAGAACTCTGGGAGGAGGGAGAAGCTCTAAACTTTCTCCCCACACCAGTGATCCTCAAAATCGGTGTTTCCCTGCTACAATTAACAGGAAAATCGTGCTTTTCATCAGTATCTCTGGGGAGAGGGCAAAGTCTCTCTTCCTCCACCCCAGTGATCCTCATCAGAACCATTATTTTCCTGCTGGTAATAGCATTCAAGCATACGCAGAGCGCCTCTTTTTGCCACTGGTTAACCACAAATCCATCTCCTCAGATAGGCAGTTAGAGGAAAGAGCTTCCGAGGTGGTATCTCTGGCCATGCATTCCTTAAAAACCCCGCAGCATCGCAGCTATGGGCTGGGACAGTCAATCCCCATGGCAGGAGGGAACGTGGGTTTTCCGGCGGCCATTGGGCTCATGGAGCGTGCCTCCTGCCATTCACCCTGCCTTCCTGTGCTCCAGGCAACCCACTGTGGGCCTCTATCCACCCCGGATTGCCCGCAACATCAAGGTGAAGCAAGGTCACCACCGACAGATGGCGGAAATACGGTGCTTACCACGGAGGAAGGGGAAAAGTCGTACAGCCACGACTTATTAAGGTGCAGTTTTGGGGGAAAGCCCCATAGTGGCTGCGAGTTGGCTGCTGTGTCATATAGCAAGGACAGTGCCACTGTGCAGCCACCTCGGGGTAAACAGGGCATATAGACAGTCCCCAAGGCAGGGTGTGCAACTTCGAGGCAGGGTTTTGACTGCATCAATCACTCTCAATCAAGAAATAAAGCACTGGCCAATGGGAGACAGAAGACACACATTTAGTACCAAAGAAAAGGGCGGGGGAATCATAAGGGGTGGGGCAAAGCAGCCCAATGAGAAAAGAGCATGCTCAGCGGGCATAGAATGCTGAGAGCCAGGCAGGGGTGGGAATGGAATGGAGTATGCTGAACGGGAGCACTGTGTGCTGCAACATTTCATTGCATGTCCTATTTATTGTAGTTAGAAACTCAGTTAAAATAGGCAAAGATTCTTGTTGTGTTTAACTGGCAAATTCAAAGAGGTAAGAAAAAAATGCCCAAACTAGTAGTCTCATAAGTTAGCCTCTGGTCTATTCCCAGCCCCCGCTTCCATCATTAGTAGGCTGACAATAGAGAAATAATAAATTAATGTATTTGCGAAAATGGCCAAGACATGTTCACACATCAGGCTTAAATTTGCCCACAGCCATCACTCGAACACCTTATGTTTAGTATTTTTTTATTATTATTCTTGCTCATGCAGAAGGGAAGGTGGAAGGGAAGGCACAATAGTAATGCCTTCCGGCCTGTTGCATAGCCTAGAAAGGAGGCCCTAGCTTCACATGATAGAGCCGATCAAAGCGTTGAGCTGCTTGAAGCCGGAATTGTGATAATGCCTCGGGGTCTGCAGCCAGTTGTCAGATCTGCCAGAAGGAATAACCCTGATGAAATACAGCGGGTCTTACATCTAAGCAAAAATGCTTAAGACCAGGCTGCCACAAGCATAACTCCATCATGTTAGAACTAACACCATATATGTGCCTCAGTTTCCCGTCTGCAAAAATGCAAGGTGTTTCCAAGCCTCCCCCCACCCCCACCCTGGGATGTGGGTAGAATTATTCAATGCAATAGGTTCAGAAAAAGAAAACGCTTGTTTATAGAAAGCTCTCTGTTTGCTGTGGAAGTCATGCTGACAAACAGCCGGAGGCATTCATTTCATCCTGAGAACTTCTTGCTTCTGTGTCCTCCCTGTGGTATGCCTGCATTCCCTGTTGCTGCTGTTTAGACATGGCAATTATTTTTTAGCTTTTCTCATAGGTCTCCTACACCAGCTCGATAGGCAGCAGACCTTGCTAGAGTAATCCTAAAATACTGTCAGATAGGTAGCTGATGGGAATCTTGGAGACCCAAAGGCAATGTGCTGGGGCATCATTGCCCTGGACGTATGCTCAGATTACTCACTGTCACCTCTGATCAAACAGGTTCGGCAGGTTTTTGAAGTGGCACAAAACCTGCACAACCTGTTTGACCAGAGGTGTCAGTGAGGTGAGTTACAAACAACAATGCCTGTTTCATACTGACTAAAAACAAGACAAATCTATGGTACGTCTTCAGCCTCAGTCATCACCAAGGTTCAGCTGTGGTATAACGTTTCCTGCCATTCATTACATAGGTTACAATATTGTAGAACAGCAGGGTTAAAGGCAGGAAGTACTAAGAGCAGCAGTTACTGGGTGCTAGGTAACAGGACAAAAGGTGGCTAATGCTGAAAGCTGTAATTATGAAAAGGTTAATGAATTCAAGCGCAATGAGGTATAGAGTTGCTTATTTGTTTAAATCAACTGCGTAGAATTATCGCTGCCAAAGGAGGCAGGGTACCCAGAAACTCCTGCTAACTGGAACTTGACAATAGAAGCTGACTGTTCACTGTTGTTCTATCTTTCCAGTCAAGACACTTTCAAACTAGCCTAAGAAAGAGTTAAACTTGGAATTCTAATGTACAAGAATATGGATGTATCTGATTACTGAACAGCGGTTTTCCCACAATTCATGTGTATTCTTTTCAGCAGCTAGGAGACTTAAGGAAAGAAATCCAATGCTTATCAGTCGTGATTGAAAACCTGGTAACCAAGATGTACGATGCTAGAGAGCATTTCATTATTTTTCAGTGTTTATCTTTTTTTTAAAGCATCTTTTCATTTGTAGAATTAGAAAGGTTGCAGCCAGCAATGAAAACACAGCTGAATTAGTAATAGTGAATGTTTGGGTTCCAACATAAAGCAGAGGTAGCCACCTGGATTAATGGACACACCATAGAAAAATAGGCCTTTTCGGCTTTTCAACCGTGTCTAGCTAACATCTACAACACTGGCTTGATAGTTCAGCATGGCTTTGTAGTTGAAAGATCGCTCATATATGTATTTATTTACATTTATCTCCTACGTTTTCTCCAAAGAGATCAAGGCATCTTAAATGCCCCCCTCCAGTTTATCCACATAACATAGGGTGACCAGATAAAATCCAGGTCAGGGCTCATGTAACTTTAACAGTTGTAGAGAAAAGGGAATTTCAGCCAGTGTCATTTGTATGCAATTAGTTCCTGGTGAAATTCCCTCTTCATCACAACAGTTAAAGTTGCAGGGGCCCTGCCTTCTTTTGTATATGGTCACTCTAGTATAGTGCCTGCAACTTTAACTGTTGTGATGAAGAGGGAATTTCACCAGGAACTAATTGCATACAAATGACACTGGCTGAAATTCCCTTTTCTCTACAACTGTTAAAGTTACATGAGCCCTGACCTGGATTTTATCTGGTCACCCTAACATAACAACCCTATGAGGTACGTTGTTATGTGTGAGAGAGTGACTGTCCCAAGATCCCCCAGTTGATGTCATGGTTATGTGGGGATTTGAACCTGAGTCTCCCCACTCATCTGATTTTCTAACCCTTAACTGTGCCCACCCTTGCTGCCACTGAATCCTTCGTCAGCCAATTTACCATTTACTACATCTGCCGCAACGCCATCAGGCCTTGTTGCCTTTGCCTTGCAGACTTCCATCTGAGAAGACGCTCTAGGAGAGGGCCAAATCTGTATTTAGCAGCATTTTTTTAAATTTTTACTCTAGAGTAGGTGCAAGGAGCCCAATCCAGATCTTAAAAGCCCCCCCCCCTCATGCTGGGGTCTTGATCCAGATCAGAGGTGCTGCGCCTACTCTAGAATGTAGCTGCTAGATGTGGATTTAAAGTAATGCCTATTCTGGCCCTGTGCCTCCTGTCCTCTGAGAGAGTTTGGCCCTTGGAGCTAAAAAGGTTATTGACTCCCTGCTCTAACCACTATACCACACTGGCTCTCAAAGGGCCTTACTATGGATAGGATTACAGGCACCATGAAACAATGTTATGTAGGCTGACCATATGAAAAGGAGGACAGGGCTCCTGTAACTTTAACAGTTGTAGAGAAAAGGGAATTTCAGCCAGTGTCACATTTGTATGCAATTAGTTCCTGGTGATATTCCCTCTTCATCACAACAGTTAAAGTTGCAGGCACTATACTAGAGTGACTATATATAAAAGAAGGCAGGGCCCCTGCAACTTTAACTGTTGTGATGAAGAGGGAATTTCACCAGGAACTAATTGCATACAAATGACACTGGCTGAAATTCCCTTTTCTCTACAACTGTTAAAGTTACAGGAGCCCTGTCCTCCTTTTCATATGGTCAGCCTAATGTTATGGGGAATTTAGGAGGGGATAAACTTGATAGTGACCTGGTTTGCACAACACAACAACCCGCCATAGTTTAATTTATCCGTGGGGGCTGTCACATTGGGCCTGGCACCCATAGGGTGCCATTTTTGCATGGCACCTCAGGTGTCTGGTTTGCTATGGCTTGTCAGGTCATGTGAACCCAGGCAGCAGGGGTTATCTAACCCTCAGATAACCCTAAGACAAGACATGGGTTATTTGTTTAACCCTCAAATACTCCTTGCTGCCTGGATTCGCACAACACAGCAAGCCAGGCACCTGCAAGTGCCCAGCACGACACAATAGCCCCTGCAGGTAAATTAAGTCATGCTGTGCTGTTGTGTCATGCGAACCAGGTCAGTGTGTCGTAATGCAACTCAAAAGCTGTAGGGGAACTCGACATGATTTCCAGTAATCAAGAGATATAGAGCCCCTCTTTATCCCCTCCCCAATTAGCAGAATAAACCTACTATACCCTTCACAGAAGAAGCGGGATTTACTACCAAGTGAACATGCATAGGAATGGGCTGTAAAAAATGCAATAAAAGCAAATATATACATGCTATGCGTAATTTGCATAAGTAGGGTGACCATATTTTGGAAACCAAAAAGGAGGACAACATGGCTGCCCTAAGGGAGCATACCCGCCAAAATGTCCAGCCTCCAAGGGGGGGGGGGTGTCCACCTGAACATGGCCTTGGTCACATGTCTGATTTCACAGCACACAATTAAGACAAACTGTTCTACATAACATCTTAATGTTAAAATTACTGAAATAAAGAACAAGTGAGATATTCAATGTATCTGAAATTACCTTCACTCGCTCCTATTTTTGTAGCTTTTGCTGTACTTTGAAGCTTTTGCTATACTCTGTGTGGTACAGTCTCCCCTTCCCTCAAATATCTTTTCTGACTGCAAATCCTTCACTGGATGACCATAGTCTCACCTTTCCTAACATTTAGCACTCTTTCCCCATCACCTTTCTCATATCCATACTCACAGATTCAGCATAATGATACCACTGAACAAATGAAGCAGTTGACAAGTGCAGAAAAATCTAGTACAACAAACAAGCATTCAGAAAGAGTATAAAATATTTTTACCCTGCAAACATTAGCCACGGAGGAAAAGGGACTAAAACTCTTGTTGCAGTCACTAGTACCTCTTAGCCTATTTCAACTTCTGCTTTAGCAATGAGAAACTAATCTAAAAAATTATCATACCTCTGGTTCATTAGCCATGTACACAAGACCATGGTCAGTTGCAATACAAAGAAAGGCCAAAACGGATGCCCATTGTCACAATGCTAGACAAGGATCTTTCTCTCCTTTTATCCAAATACCTCCTGAATTTACACTGCCTCAGTGTGCAGAGAACAGAAATCCCAATCAGAGAGTGTAATACTTTACCCAAAGAAAACTGAGTAGCAGATAACTCAGAAACTATCAGTTCCCTATGTCCTATCATACAATGCTATCATATGACAACTCAGAAATAAGTCCCATTGATTTCAATAAACCATACTCCCAGATAAATATGGGATTGCAGCTTCTTCACATTTGTTCACCTTAATATAGCAAGTGCAAGCCCCTCCTGTCAAGGAAAACTGTGCACTCACCAGAACCTGGCCTCGTGGATCATGCAACCAGCAGATGCTCTCAGAAAGATGCTTTCAGATCCAGACACACTCAAACAGGACAAGACAAGCCACACTATGCACTCATATATTATCTTGCTGGGACAGAACAATTCTGGGACAAGGCAACACTTTGCAATCAGCCAGACGTAACAGTCATGAACAAAAATGAAAAACACACTACTTCATTGACATAGCACTACCTAATGACAAAAACGTTGCATTAAAGGAAGAGGAAAACAGAAAACTATACACCACTGGCTATGTAAGTTAAAGAACTATTGTAACAGGAAAAAGTTACAATTATTCCATTAGTTAGAGTGATCATATGGAAAGGAGGACAGGGCTCCTGTATCTTTAACAGCTATATTGAAAAGGGAATTTCAGCAAGTGTCATTTGTATGCATGCAGCAACTGGTGATAGTCCCTCTTCATTACACAGTTAAAGTTGCAGGAGCCCAGCCTAGCATGACCAGATACAAAAAAGGGCAGACATACACACACCAGGTAAGATCAGCAGCAGCAGCAGCATCTACACACACCTCATGCTCACCAAAGGCAATAAAAATTAAAATCTACATACTCCTGTACACTCACCCAAAGTGGAGAAAAACTCCACACCCTCCTGAAAGCAATTAAAACAACAACCTCCCCACACACACTTAACTGGAGGGGGGATAAAAATCAACTCCCACACTCACCAAAGGCAAAATAATAATGATAATAATAATAAGCCACCCACACAATGCAAAATAACACAAAAACAGGCACACCCATTGCAATAAAATAATATTAAAAATACAACACTCATCCACATATTCCCCCAAGGAAAAATAAAAATCCAGACAAACCTAACAATGGTTTTAAAACACACACACATGCACCACCCCAATTAATCAAAATATATGGAAAATGGTAAAGAAAAGTTCACTAAACAGTAGCAGCACCCAACAATAAATAAAATCACAACCAGGCAGACCCAGTCCCGCGCACCAGGCCGGACTAAGATGCCCACATGCCAAACTGGGCCAGGCTGCGCTGTGGGCTTGAAGTCCTGAGTGCCACACTCCAGGCCAGGCCAGGCCACCCCACACCTGGCCAGGCTGCGCTGGGCCAGCTGCAATGCTCAAAGTGATGCCCCGGTGTGCCAGGAATGCCCCAGGACACTGGGTGAGGATGCCCCCCATGCTGTGCCACTCCATGTGCCATGCTGCACCACTCCATGTGCTGTGCCGTGCCAACTTGCGCGCCAGGCCAGGCCACACCGCCCTGCTTGCACCATGCCCACCCCACGCAAGCCCGCCATGCTGCCCGCCCGCCCTGCGCCCCCTGCAAACATGTGCCCCACTATGAGCCCCACAGCCATCCCACCCGCCACCCCAACCCCCGCCCTCGCCAACCCCCGCCAATGCTATGCTACCTACTTACCTGTTCACCCTAGGACCGCGCTGCTGCTGCCTCTGCCTCTGCCTTCTGGATCTGTTTGGGAGCATGGGGAGATCGCCCCGCCTCTCAAACAAGTCTCGCGAGACCAGGAGAGAGCAGATAAGCAAGCTGATCCGTGCCCCACACGCTCCTTTTCTGGGGTGAACAGGTCTCTTAATGCTGGAATTAAGAGGCCATTTCATCCTGGGAAATGTGGGGGGAAATGCAGGCTGCGCATTCTACAGGGCACCAGAAAGTGTGAAGATTGCTTACCACCATTAGAGTGGCTGGAAGGATCCCAGCAACAACGCTAATGGCGGTAGGCGATCTCCACCCTTTCCGGAGCCCTGGAGAACACGCGGCCTGCTCTGCCCCCACCCCGCCCCTTTCCCATGATGAAAGGGCCTCTTAATTCAAGCATTAGGAGACCTTTTCATCCCAGGAAAGGGGTGGGGCAGAGCCAGACGCACACTCTTCGGGGCTTTCCAGAGCTTTGGAGAACATGTGGCTTCCTCCCCGACCCCGCCGCACCCATTTCCGGACTATTTAAACAAAAAATTTTAATCTGTCCGGATGGCACAAAGCCAAGGAAAAGGAGGACATGTCCGGACAAAACAGGATGGATGGTCAGCCTAGCATAATGTATGCAGATTGCAGAATTCCGCTTGTTTTCACACAGGATTTGATTTACCATGTGTATTTTGGATTACATGGCTTTTGTTACTGCCAGTGTTTTAGTACATTTTCAGGGCAAAGTGATTGGTAGATGAGGCTGGTGTTGGCTGCAAATGTCAATACGTAAAATCTTGCCATAAAATGTCATCCTAGGAGGTTGCAGGAAAATTCAGCGCCAACAAAAGGCTGTAGACAACCATAAATAATGGGAATGGGGTTTTGAGCAGTGTTATGAACACACAATCTGCAGCACTGACTCAAAATCCACAACAACAACAACAGTCAAAACTCACTGAAAAGTTCAGATTTGGCTCCTAGCCAAACTTTATACATTCCTGATGCCTGCTATTTCCATCTAGCAAAAATAGCTTAGCAATGCAGACAGCTCAAAACAGCTATGACAGCATCATCTTTAATTAGTTCAATTTCCCCCCAAATTATTATCTAGATTATGTGAGGGGTGGGACGGGAGGACAAGGATCACTGGCTTTTAGGGCTATATGTGGTATTTCCCCCAACCCCAAAGAAATGCAGGTACTCAGGCAGCACAATCCTAAGCATATTTACTCAGAATTACGTTCCACTGCATTCTGTAGTGCTTACTTCCAAGTAAAGGTGCATAGCATTGCAGCCTTAAACCACATACCTGAAAATTAAAATAACATATTCTTTCAAATCCTTGACCCCCAAAACCTATAATTTGATACCAAACACAGGATAGTTACTTCTGTCGGTTGATGAAAGCTAGTGAATTAAAGAAAATTGTCCGCCATTTTGAAAATAGCACCTAAAAACGTTTTGCACAATAATCAGATTGTCTACCCACATTATTATGTTAATCCAATACCTAAAGATCACATATCAGCAGAGGAAATCTCTAGACCTCAAAATTTTTACAGGGGTATATTGTGGGGACAGGATTATTAGGAACACAGGATGGTTCCCCATTGCCTTTGTAGGAGTCAAGAAGTACGTTACATTGGTGAGGGTCGAAAAAAGAAGTCCGGGTAAACAAGGAGCTGAGGATTACTGGAAGGTTGCAAGAGCAGAGAACCAGCACATTCTGTCAAAAGAGAGTTCAGCAACTTTCCCAGCACACTGAATTGTGGGAACTCTTGCTTTACCAGGGAAGAAGCATTCTATTTTTAACATTTTTATTATACAGTTTGTCACAAGCTGTCTCAGGAGATTATCAACAATCAGTTTCAAACAAAAATTCAACTCCAAACATTTCTCCACTTGTGATGTAGAACATCTGGAGCGAAGGAGCAAGCTTGCTTCCAAGAGATGTCGAGGAATGGGGGTGACTGTTCATTTCTTGGTTCTGCCTTTCACATTTGCTTTGTATACGTAAAGCTGAGCGACTAGAAAACCTGTTGAAGTACGCCTTAAATTGACTAAAATTGCTTTCCTTAGGGAGGCCAACCCTCTGCCACCGGGTAGAGTTCTGGTCCATTCTATATGTTGCTGAATCTCAACCACTTGCACATCATTTTCCCAAAGACAGGATATAAAATGTTTGGGCTGGAAAGAGGCCAGCATGAACCAGCATGCCAGAATGTTCACATAAACATGAAATCTGTAAAACTCTAGAAAGAAGCACATGTACTGTTCCACTGTGCCCTACGGCAGTTATTCGCTACATACTGCTACAGTCTCTCTTCCTCACAAAAAAAAACTGGCTTTAGTGAAGTGCAAAAAGGTACAGAAAGATATCTCCAAATAGATATGTATGTATGTATGTATGTATGTGTGTGTGTGTATGTATGTATTCATTCTAAAGCACCCAGTAGCCTGAGTTCTCTGGCCAGGTTACAATATATTCAAAGCATAACATATGAACAGTGAATAAAACAATGAATAAAAACGGCACATATTAAAACCAAGGTTGAATCATCAGTAAAGAGTAAAACCGCTCCAGTGCGTGAAACCAAAGTAAAACCAGCAGCAATGAAGGGCTCCATCACGCCTACTTTTCCCCCCTGGTTTGTGTCTGCAATTTCCCTCCATTTCCTGAGCGAGTCCTGTGCTGGGCACTTTCACATTTGTGCGTTGTTGCGCTATTTCAGCTCATGTATCTTTTCACCTGTATCGCTATGCCAGCGAAATCTCTCGCCTCTACATTCTCCTTCCTCTGCAGTTAATTTTTCACATATATATATATATACACATATATATATATACACACACATACACACACACACACACACACACTGCCATACTATTGTATTTGTGCAGTGTGTGGGGAAGCCGACATTGTTCTGGTCAGGAAACCTAGACATGCTTATGCAGAAGTAAGAACTAGAGAGTTGAATGGGACTGAGGCCCTGGCAGCAGCGGCCTCGCTTGCCTTCTCCGTGGGGTGTTCGGGCGCCCTCTCTTCCTCCCCCTTCACGGTTGAGCAGTTGAGTGGAGAACTGCCCCCCCTCCTCTTTTTGTCAGCGAGACTGCCCTTCGGGATGGTCCGATATCGCGCAAGGACAGCAATACACAGGAGCGAGGAGCAGCTTTATTGCGCATGGAGGGGGGGGGGGAAACCAGACTTTCCCCTCTCCAAAATAAGATGGAAAATGGAAGGGAAGAGGTGAGATGAGCGCAGGACAGGGACGACGTCATGTGACTACCACACTGCAAAAATGCATACCAGGCATGGCGGGAGTGCAATAAATCACTGGTGTGATGGAGCTCAAAAATGCAATGATGTGAAAAGCACTAAAAACAGTTATTAAAATGCCTGAGAGAATAAAAAGGTCTTCACATGGCACCGAAAAGATACAATGTAGGCGCAAGGCGAGCCTCTCTGGGAAGGGCATTCCTCAGATGGGGGGGCTGCTACTGAAAAGGCCATCTCTCTTGGAAACACCTGGCAGGGTACATGGAGGAGGGCCTAATGATGACCCAAGGGTCTGGATAGGTCAGTATGGCAGGAAACACTCCTTCAGATAACCTGAAGAAAATAATTCTCTAATATGCTGCAGTTTTTATCCACCTTCACTGCTGCCTCTACTGCTCTTCGTCCCTATACTGTATAATTGTTTTATTCCACATTTCAGTAATTCTTTGGGGGATGGCAACTGTTTGTGGCGTAGGGGCACCAACCTATTCTATTGTGCCGGACTAACATCCAGGGTCTTGCCTTGCATTCTTGGCACAAAACAGCAGATTGTGGTACGCCTACCTGGAACCTCAAGCCCAACGAATGGCGGCGACCCCAACTGGAAGAGTGTCGTAGGAACCTTGCAAGCCGCCTGCCCCGAACTTGGCTGGAGAGACAAGGCACTGGAAAGCCAGAGACTCCATCAACAGTAATGGCAGCCGGGCAAGGGGCTGGTGTCATTTGTCTCCCTGTTCTGGTGTTTTTCTCCTCCTGTTACATTTGAGGAGAGCAGCTGACTCCGGGAGAGATCTGCTTAGCACGTGATGATATCCCAGCTATATCCAGGGAATGCCAAAACCTTAACATGCTTCCTGACAGAACGGCAGCAACATTGGCACCTGTGGCAAACAAATCAGCTAGGCCAGTTTAGAGACTCTGCAGTACAACTGAAGCTGCAGTTGTAAAGAAGACCTGCGGCGCTTCTGCACATTGGGGACTTTCTCCACGCTCCACCTCTGAGCCTAGTCCATTTTACCTCATACCTGCATCTGATGTGTAACAACATCCGCCTTACTGCCGGGGAGAATTATACAAATCAAGCGTGTTTCTCCGGAGCGAGAGAGTGCAGTTTGGTCATTGCTATGGGCCCGGGTTTTTCAAGGCGTCACAGTACTGCTGAGGACTTGACACTTGTTTATTGGTTGTTACAGTGCTCCTGCTTAGGGAAGAAAAATTCTCTCATGTCTCTTCCTCAGCCAAAGTAGCAGCAGTACGATACTTGCCACAACACCGAGGCAGTGTAGCATTCTCCTTCATGAGTAGCAACACAACAACGCACATGGATACTGGAAGATCTGCATTAAATCTGAGGATTTTGCACGCCTCATCACCAGCAGTTGGAATGTCGATAAGGTCAGTAATCTGGATCTTAATGTGCATAGTAGAAGGCCAGCGCTTAGAAATGGAAAATTAAAAACAGAGCAAAATGACATGTGCTTAATGAGATTCAGATGGGAGAAGAACAAGGCAACACTTGAAGAATCTTTAGCAGTGTATAAACATCTAAACGGACTGCCCTGGATTTCATAATCAATACAGAACCAGATACGGGGCAGAGATGAGCGGCTGCAGGGAGAGAGAAGAAGAGCAATCACTTTTCCTGTAAAGCAGAAATATGTTTAAGTCTCATCTCCCTCTCTGAAGCCATCTTTTCCTTCTTCAAAATCTCACGACACCCATTGGATGGTGGAACGCACTACCGCAGAGCCACACATCGAAAGAGAGAGCAAGGGCACCTTCCGGGGTGCTGCAGCTGACCTGCAAGATTTGCCTCTGATCGCTTCCAGAAACATCCTCACTGGGACATCGGCTTTTCTCTATGGAGTCACAGAAGCTAGTTGAGGTCAACGAGCAAAGAGCAGGGGAGCTCACGTCTCTCTTGGCACGTTAACTGGGAAGGAGGGGAAGAGAGTGGGCTCCAACATTCCCCAGTGATCCATCCTCTTTCCCAGCCCTTCGCATTCCACACCCTCACAAGCTAAACCGATGAGAGACCGGAGAGATCAAGCGTGCAAACTCCGTGGATTATCGGCTTGCCCAACGAATTCCGTACAGGAAAGCATCGACTCAAGACACAGCACAATGCCACTCAAGCGGCAACATAAATTACGCGGGCCGGTCCCCGGGGGGCGGTTAGTCGCTCCCGATAATGGCAGCAGCAGGATAGTTGAGAACATAAGCAAGGGGGATATAGAACTGGAAGGAAGGCTGCTTTCCCATCCCCCACCCCTGTAGTCGGTTTCTTTCTTCATGGAGAAAATCATGCTCACAAGAAGGTTGAATGGGAGATAAGGCCGTTCTCATCACTCATCTCATAAAAATTATTTCACCTAGAAATGCTCTGTGAAAGCTTCCCTCGCCATACCTTAAGTCACTGAGGAATAACCATATAAACACAGAAGGTTAATACTACTATTCTACAGAAGGTTCTGTGTATATATAATCAGCCACCCGCTTCATTAAACAAAACAGATGTATCAAGAACTGTGGCACCATACACCTCTTTGCCAGTAGTGTGTCTTGTGTATTAAGCGATGCTTTTATCCTTCATGTGGAAAAATCCATCTAAAGCTTATAATGTCATCTGCTGGGTGTGAAGTACATGGGATGTCCTCCTCCAGGATACTATAACTTGTAAAGAGCTCCAGCGTGCTTATTCGTTCTCTGCCTACCCACCCCCTCTGGTTTCCCATTTTTCTTTTCCAACTCATTCTCAGTATTCTGTGATTCCTAGATGCCACTGGGCATGCTCAGTCCTCATTGGGCTATTTCTTGGGACTTTTTTTTAATGCTTTGTACAATGGATACCACCCATTTCATTTCTCAGTGGCCTCATGTTAGCTTCAATCTTGTCTGCACTCAACTACCCGAGTTTGCTATTAGAGAACATGTTTTCTGGATTTTTATATATATATATAAGACAGCCCTGCTGCATCAGACCAAATGTCTATTTAGTCCAGCATCCTTCATCTTTCACAGTGGTCAAGCAGATGCCAATGGGAAGCCACTTATGTTCCCCAGCAATACAGAGACATACTGCCTCTGATCCTGGAGGGAGCAGTTAGCAGTCAGGACTACTAGTTATTGATAACCTTCTCTCCCATGAATTTTTCCAGTCCCTTTTTGACGCCATCTAAGTTGGTGGCCGTCACATCCTATGGTAGTGGATTCTATAGTTTAGCTATGCCCCAGGTCAACAAGTTCTTCCTTTTGTCTGTCCTGAATCTCTTATCACTCTGTTTCATTGGACAACCACTGGTTCTAGAATTATGAGGGAGAAAAAACTTTTTTATCCACTTTCCCCCAATGATGTTCAGTTCTCATTGGGCTGGTTGGGTTCCCCCCCCCCTCAATTTTTGTTTTGATAAATTCTGATTTTTTTTGGTACTTTTGTAAACGCTGAGGTTCCTGCAAATCAGCCAATAGCTTCCTTTCTTGAGAGTGGGTACTGCCGTTTTTGCTACTTAAGGATCACTACTTCCCCTTAGACATTTTGCTCAAATCATAACATTTCCCCCTAAATATCAGTGATTGTTTACTTTCCCCAGAAGTATGAGTGACAACTATCCATTTATATGGGATAAAAGGGTGCACTTAAGGACACTACTAGGGTGGGGGTGAAGCCTGCTCCCTGCTGACTCCAGCCATTGAGAGACTAGGGATGTGCACAGACCCAAAAAATCGGATCGGAATCAGAAATTCACATTAAAAAAAAAATTGGACCGGAAAAATCGGAGGTCCACTGTATCGGATCTGATCTGATACGATATTAAAATCGGACGTCCGATTTTTTAATCGGACGCCATTTTGAGTGATTTTACACATAGACTAGTATTGCTTTATAAAAATGCCTATAACTTTTTTATTTTTAAAGATAGATGGATGAAACTTGGCCCCATTGCAGGTGGGTTTAAGGTAACTATGTGTGCAAAATTTCAGAAAGATAGCTCCAGGCATTTTGTGGCCATGATTTTTTTTAGTAGCAAACCAGGAATGCCTATAACTTTTTTATGTTTAAAGATCCACACATGAAACTTTGGCACATTGCAGATGGTATGTTGGGACTCGTGTGTGAAATTTCAGAACCATAGGTGCTTGTCTTGTGTGGCATTAATTTTTTTTAAATGGGTAGCAATGGGGTGAAGACAGTTATGGCTTCAACTTCTTTATTTTTAAAGATCCAAACATGAAACTTGTCCACATTAAAGGTACCACTTTGGTTGATATGTGTGAGCAATTTCAGAACAATAGCTTCAAGCATGTAGTGGCAAGTTATTTTGGGAGAAATGAGGAAAGAAACCCATTTAACTTTTTTATTTTTAAAGATAGAAGCATGAAACTTGCCCACATAGCAGGTGGGTGTCAAGCACTTATCTGTGAGAAATTTCAGAAAGATAACTCCAGGCATTTTGTGGTTACGATTTTTTTACTTTAAAACTTCCAACAGTTGAAAAACAGAGACTTTGACAGCTAACAGAGGGGGAGGAGGGGGGGTGCAGTTTGACAGCTGTCAAAGTCTGTTTTTCAACTTTTGGAAGTTTTAAAGTAAAAAAAATCATAGCCACAAAATGCCTGGAGCTATTTTTCTGAAATTTCTCACAGATAAGTACCTCAAACCCATCTTCCATGTGGGCAAGTTTCATGCTTCTATCTTTAAAAATAAAAAAGTTAAATAGGTTTCTCTCCTCATTTCTCCCAAAATAACTTGCCACTACATGCTTGAAGTTATTGTTCTGAAATTGCTCACACATATCAACCAAAGTGGTACCTTTAATGTGGACAAGTTTCATGTTTGGATCTTTAAAAATAAAAAAGTTGAAGCCATGACTGTCTTTATCCCACTGCTACTCATTTTAAAAAAATTAATTGCCACACAAGGCAAGCACCTATGGTTCTGAAATTTCACACACAAGTCCCAACATGCCATCTGCAAAGTTTCATGTGTGGATCTTTAAACATAAAAAAAGTTATAGGAATTCCTGGTTTGTTACTAAAAAATTCATAGCCACAAAATGCCTGGAACTATCTTTCTGAAATTTCGCACACATAACTACCTCAAACTCATCTGCAATGGGGCCAGGTTTCATCCTTCTAACTTTAAAAATAAAAAAGTTATAGGCGTTTTTGTAAAAATAATAATTCTAGTCTATGTGTAAAATCACTCAAAATGGCGTCCGATTTTCCAATTAAAATCGGAGACCAAAAAATTGGATCGGAAAAAATCGGTTTTCCAAATCATTATATCGGATCCGATATAATGCACATCCCTATGAGAGACCAATGTGTGCTATCTCCATGGCCCTGACACTTCATCTGTACAACCTTATCCTGAGTTCTGTTTCATGCTCACACAAGTGTGCTGGAAGGTGGGGAACTGTCAGATAACAAAGCTACTATGTACCACGAACTCTGTGTAAATTGGAGTTTTCAGCATTCAGTCAGAATCAAGTAGTGTAAGTAAATATCAAGTGTCAAAATTCATTATCTGCAAAGCCTTCTGAAACCATTTCATCCAAGATCAGATGGGATGGAATTTGAATTGCAGATGTAAAAGCGGTGGATTTTTATTTAAGAAACCCATCTGAAAAGTAATAAATTTCTATTAATGCATCTGCTGCAGTTATTTTTTCTACTCTGCAGTATTAAAAAAAAAAACTCTTCATACCCATGTCTGATAAATAACCCAAGCCTAAAAACAAGTAGTAATTGCTTCAAAGCTTCTCTTTATTTATACTTGGGCTTTTTAGCATTGCACATCGTGTGCAGTAACCTCTCCTTGAAGGCAAGTTCTTGCATCAAACTGAGAATACAATAGTTCTAAAACCATCCTTACATCAACAAAATCAAACAGACACATCCATCAATCTCTTTTAGCTAACTTCTGCCTAAACACTTGAAAACGACACTCCATAAATCAATGCTTTTGGCTAATTCTTCTGGTTTATACAAGGCTTTAAGTTGCAATCTGTATGCAGGAAGTTTAGAATACAGTTCTTGATTGTAAAGTGTTTCTGTACACACATTACATATCAGGCACACAAACTTATATAAAACTGGTTGAAATACAAAAATAGGGTTATCACAAGAGTACCAAACAGCACGGAATTAGGACAATTATTTATCGTTAATATCAAATTTATGTACATCATCCCCCCAAATGGATTCCCCCCCCCAAAGTGGTAACTGTAGTGTACATACAAAATAAAACCTTCAAATAAAACCCTTCAAAATTAACATAGTACTAGCCTAACTTCAGTCCTTATAACAACAATTATGCAGGATACCCCAAACATCTTTATTATCCACAGACGTTATTATAAATACTTTTCACAAGTTGTATGAATGTTTTATTGCACATTGTACAGCACATATACCAATGTGTGAGACAAAAAGATTCTATCCCTTCATTTGACAAACAGTTTAAAATACTTTGCCCTCTGTTCCCCCCATGCAAACAATTGCATGTTATGAAATTTTAACCATTTAAGGGTAATTTTAAAAGTGAACATATAGGGTGGGGGAACCCCACACAGAACAGAAAACATGCATTGGGCTGTATGGCTATTGTGACTGCTTAATATACTTATTGCCTCCTTAATTGACTCACTAGCTTCCTACTCCTGTAAAGTCATTAAAAGCTGACAATTTAAAAGTCTGATGCAGCTTTTTTCACTGCAAATAAAAAAAAAGTCTATGCAGCTGCTGCATATGCAGTCATACATTCCTTCTGCTTTGCAGAATTTAGGGTTTCCTGCCCTATATTCCATTAAAGATCAAATTACATAGTAGTTGATGCTGTTTGCAATTAACAAGGTAACTGCTTCAGTCCCAGAATTTCGCCAGACTCTCCAATCTTGGTTTACGATTAACCCTTTGGACTGAGCTTTGCCACAGAATAAGAGCAGGAAGAAACAGGCTCAACGGACATCATCCAACCTTTCTGGCAGTCTATATAGCCTGAAGTGCAGGATTCTAATCAAACAAACATGAAGAATGGGTCAGAAAAGCATTTGGGTTTACAACTATGCAGCTCTAAAAAGTGAGGAATAAACAAAGAAATTAAAATTAGTGTGACAAAAAATTTGCCTGTTTCTAATATGCTGTCAGCAGACAAAGCGGTATATATATCAACCAAAAGTTATTCTACAAAAACCAAAATTGTGTGTGTTCATAAGTTAGTTGCATCTTTTTGAAAGGAAGTCCCAAATTATTGGTCACTGGCAGAATGCCCCCCCCCCAAATCCCCGATAGATAAAATTGCACCATTACAAAAAAATGTGTCCATGTAAAGTAAGAGCGACTGTGTATATATAATTAAGGTACAGCAACTTCAAGAAGTCTGTTGTTTTTTCGCTTGCAAGTGGGAATATTGCCGTTTTTCTGGTTGCCACGCACAAACTTCACACACACTTTGTCTTGTCTGAACTGAACGAGGAACCTAGGAGATGCAAAAACACAGGTTTTAATTACAGATTACAGCCATCACGTTTAGCTGCAATCATGGTGGGAACGCTAGCAGCATTAACACTTCACATATCCTCTTTAAATTAGTAATAAAATAGACTTAAGAAATCAACTGTATTATTTCACTGTTTTCCATTTGTATGCTTCCATGTTTTTTTAGTTATCTTCCATAGTTTGAAGTGTATGGAGCATGTCCAAAATTTGCTTGTACCAGGGCTGACCCTACTAACAGGCAGGCTGAAGGTTTTAGAGACTATTAAAGAGCTGCAAATCCAAAGTTATTTAGTTTTGAAAAAATTAAAGAATTACTACTGGTGGCGGAAGGGGGCGAGGAGTGTTCAGGTTGTTTAACTCAGGCATCAACACATTTGGGGTTGATTATGTCTTATGTAGTACAAACGTTGCTCTTAATACCAAATACCAAGTTTTTCGTTGTTCTTTTTTTAATGAAAAGGCCAAAATGCAACTATTAGAGTTGTTACCCCATTAAAGACATCTTAGTCGATTAGGCAACTGAATTTTCATCACATACATCTAATAATATTTATGCAAACAGGTCTACAATCATTTTCGAGAAAAAACATCTCTCCTGTGTGTTTTAGATGGTGGATGCGCAAGTCACCACATGCCCCATTTTATGTGCATCACTGCCTCCCACCTCAGAGTGAGGGGGCAATACCTATTCTAAGATGGTGCCTGCTCTCCGCAGTTTTGATAAGTATTTACATTAAAATGAATTAACGTTTTTTAAAAAAAGAGCTGCCTGATCAGGGTTACCTTTTTAGTCAATACTGTGTATTTCCCTGCCCCTGAAGTTAGCCCCACTGATCAGGCATAGAAAAGAGAATTGAGAGGATTTGGCCGTAGAAGCTGTAGATCTGGCAACAAGCTAGAGAGCTGGGCTGTAAAAGCTGTCGTTCTAGGAACAAGTGTAGAAACCTAGGCAGTTGAGGTGCAGAGGGTCCACACCAGCATTGGAACCTAACTTCATTATTACAGGAACAGTCATAAACCTTCCTTTTCTGCTGACTCTTTTTACCCTTTCTTCAGCATCCCTTTGACCACATCAAGAAAATCATGCTGCCAAATGTGTGCGCACACATGCACACGGCAGAAGATAGGGCCTTTTCTGATGAGCAAAACAGATCCAAGTGCCCCGGGATCCATCACTACATTGCACTTGCATTAGTTATATCAGCAAAATAACTAATCTAGAAAGGCAAAATGTTCCTATCCAAGTCTTAATAGCCAAATGTAATAGCAAAGAAGAATGTTACCCAAAACGTCAGCTAAGACTTGAGGCATGTTCACACAATTGAGCACTTGCAGCCATAGGAAGAGCAACTAGCCTCTGGCAAGTCACCCAAGCTCTGTGGATCTGCTTCCATAAATGGGATTCAGAATGTGAAAAGGGCTATGGTGCATTAGACCAAAGGCCTATTTAGTTCAGGATTCTATCTGCCACAGCGTCCGCCTAGATGCCTCATGGAAGCTCATATGCAGGACCTGTGTCCCAGCAACGGGTATCAAGATGCATACTGCCTCTGATACTGGAGATAACATATAGCCATCATGATTTGTAGCCACTGATAGCCTTCTCCTCCATGAATTTGTCTAAGCCCCTTTTAATGCCATTGGTCACCCACCAGTTCTTGTTACAATGAACTCCAGTTTGCACGGTGTGAAGGAGTACTTTATGTTGTCTGTTCTGAATGTTCTGACAATCAGTTTCATTTGATGCCCACAAGTTCTACTGTTACATAAGGAGCAAAAACAAATAAACAACCCAACCCATCTCTATTTGCTTTTGGCATCTCATTTGCTATAGTATGCCAAAAACTGAATTGCTTGTGCGTGGTGGCAGCCACGCATGACTGACATTAGAGTAATCCTTCGCACATGCACAACTCTGTGCATATGGGGACCATCATCTAGGGAAGGGAGAAAAGTGACGAAAACCCTGGTGGACACACTTATTGTGTTGTCCTACAGCACTTAGCATGCTCTTACAAAAACAACAATAAAAAGCAGGCATTGGAATAAATACAGATGTCAAACTCGGACTTTACTTTCATGATTGGCTCAATGTGGTTGCAGGAATTCTACCACTTGTTGAAACAATCAAAAAATGAATTTCAGCTCTTTTTGAGCCCCCAGCACATTTCATGCAAAGATTTCTTTTCCATTTGATGCACAGAAATGTAAACAAAATCCCTCAATTCTCAATAGTCTATTTTTAATGATCAGCTACTTTAAGACTTTTAATCCTCTCTTCCAAGTGTGCTTTTTTTTTTTTTTATCAAATAGCTGAAACATTATCCTCAGTGACGCCATGGTAAGTGGAACTAAATTTTAGCTTCTTGGAGTAAAAATTCCACCAATCCTGTCTGGTACGTCTCATGGAAGAAAGATATGAAGGGGCTAGTCCATCCTCCTTCTGCATTATTTAGGGCAGCCTCCCCCAACCTTGTGCCCTCCTGATGGGAATTGGACCTCAACTCCCATCAGCTCCAGCCAGCATAGTCAGTGGTCAGGAATGGTGGATGATGTAGTCTAAAACATCTGGAGGGAACCAGGTTGGTGTAGGCTGAAATGGAAGAAAGCAATGCTTTAATTGCTCACTTCCTGTTAACTGTTCTGACAGATCTGTATTTTCATTCATGAATCAATTGCTAGTTAATGTATTATGTGATTGGACAATTTAATCTCCTAAAGACAACTGCTAACAATTCTCACCAATGTTGTGTCGGGTCAAGGCCAGTAGAGTCTAGTAGCCCACATTTCCCACAAATTGTTTACTTTTCCTACTGGGTATATCCTATTCCAGTCCTATGCATGAATTACTCCATCTGACACAAACTCCAATCCAGGGTAACCCCCTTCCTCTGAACCTCAATGGATTCTCTATCAGTGTTTTTGCTTGTGTCTAGTCACATGTCTATCCACCCCCAAACAGAACTTCATAAACTATCCCAGACTAAGATTAGCTAGGAAATTTGTGCAAATGAGATGGGAAATTTACACAAATTTCACATCCGATTGCTGCTCGGTTTGTGCAGTTTCCCCACACATGCAGAATGGGCAGTGACTGCGAATAGGAATCAGGCACAAGACAAGAGGCGATCCAATGTTCGGAGGATCCTGGCAATCTTGAACATCGCTTGTTCCCCCGTCCCTAGATGTGATCCAGCCAAAATTAATAACTTTTTAAACCCCTCTTATTGCAATGGGCAAGTTAAGCATGTGCCCAACTTTCTCCCCACTTGAATCAATGGATCTTAGGAGGCTTAACTTTGGATGGATGGTGTCCTAGATTTGGAACTGCATACTAGTCTACGGTAGTTGCATTTGGGTAATGTTCTTTAGGGTGCACAGATCGATTACAATTTCGGGGTTTTATCAGTCATGGAGAAAAAGTTATACTTGCTTAAAAAAAAATAGCATCCAAAAATTCAGAAGTCTGGGAAACACCTTGCCTACTAGATAAAACCACAACACAGCTAGGCAACAGTATCTACATATTTGACTTATAATAATTTAGAATTTATCAGAATTTTTTCACAGCGATTACTTGGATTACGTCAAATTCATTTCCTACCCAGACCACTTTTAGTTTCATAACTGCTTCTTGAAGTCAGTTCCCATCTTTCCTTGGCTCTATGGTCCTTGATGCTGTCCATTTCCTTATGGGTTTGCAGAATTCCCAGTTGCTTGCAAATCATTCATGTGAGCATTTCTGATTATTCCCCCACACCACCCCAATCGTTTTGTATACGAGCCTCGGAAAGAATCAAGATACTAGCACAGCACCGTTTAGCTCTGACAGGCCCCACTGGCAAAGAAGTGGGAAAACACACCACCTTTTAGAAGAGGCAGCCTCTCTTTTCAGCATTGAAAACCTTGAGTGAGGCTTCCAGCGCACATTTTAACACACTTCGGAAGGAGATCTGCCTTAAACCAGAAGCCACAAATCAAATTAACTGCAGAGCTCTTGGGAAGAAGGAGCTTGCACTTTTCAGAGCGTCTAGAGTATATCTCTCCAGCTATTCAATTGGGATAGGCTGACCATATGGAAAGGAGGACAGGGCTCCTGTATCTTTAACAGTTGTAGAGAAAAGGGAATTTCAGCCAGTGTCATTCGTATGCAATTAGTTCCTGGTGAAATTCCCTCTTCCTCACAACAGTTAAAGTTGCAGGGGCCCTGCCTTCTTTTGTGTATGGTCCCTCTAGTATAGTGCCTGCAACTTTAACTGTTGTGATGAAGAGGGAATTTCACCAGGAACTAATTGCATACAAATGACTCTGACTGAAATTCTCTTTTCTCTACAACTGTTAAAGTTACAGGAGCCCTGTCCTCCTTTTCATATGGTCAGCCTAAATTGGGAGTCCCTGTCGAGTGATTAGCCCAGAGCTCTCAACAACAGTGGGCCCTTCCTTTCCCCAACAAAGCACTCATCGAGCGCATAGAGAGTGTTCCTGGCAAAAACAAACAAACAAAAACCTGACCAATCCTTGAGAGCAAAATGTTTCAACACCATACTCAGCATTGTTGTTTGTGATGCACGGTTTCATAATCACCCCCCACCCAAGTTAAATCAGTTTAAAAACTGCGGCTATTCAGCTGTGGGACTAAACCAATCCTCTTTCCAAATACCAACTATAAAGTGAGCTACCTAAAGCTGTAGTAGGCAACGTTTATCCATGTTTCATCATGCTCCATCTTCTAAATTACTCAGAGAAGATTATCGTTACAACAATGATAAACGTAACAGTGGGAACTGTCGTTTGCCATTGGAGAGAAGCCTAAAGCCCTACCAACACTGAATGCCTTTGATAGCAACCACCACTATCAGCTCTTTCTAGGAAAGCAAGATGTTGCCTTATATCGAGTCAGACCATTGGTCCATCTAGCTCAGTATTTTCTACACTGACTGGCAGTGGCTCTCCTTCCCAAGCCTTAACTTGGGAAGGAGATGGCAAGGATTAGACATGAGACCTTCAGCATGCAAAGCATGTACTCTACTACTGAGCTACAGCGCTTCTCTCAACTCCAGTTTCACCACCAACTTCTGTGCAGCTTGACTAAAAGGTATAATTGCTATGCCTTGACTAGAAGTTCTATATGCCATGCCCCGAGTTTCTTTTAGATCCCTCTGCCACAAACAGAGATCTGGTGGTACGTAAGGGCAGACTCAAATGCACACCTGCCATGGTCGGACCAAAGGCAGAGTGAACAAGCTCACCTGTCACTCCGATAGCTCACACACCCCTCCCAGCCATAACCCTTTCCCCTTTGTGCAACAGCCTTTTCCCTAAAGCTAAAGTACTCTAGGCTGAAGATCATCATAATCTAGTATTGTTTGCATCAATAAGAAACAAGCCTACAAGGTAAAAACCACATAAGCATCACTGAAGTTGCTTCACTCAAGATCAAATTTCCTAAATGAAAGAAAAGTGCTTATATGTCTATTTTGCCACATTTACATGTACAAGGGAGGCACCACTTGACGGTGGATTCCCAAGACTGTTAAATAGAGTCACGTACACTTGTCACATGTGACAGCATATATATGGGGTACATGGCATTTTCTACATGCAAATGCTGTCTGTGTAAAATAAAATCAAAGAAGAAATCAAAGACCCAAAATATATCCAAGCACACCCAACTTTCATTTTGAAATGGATGTCCAATGCATGTATGTTCAAATGCATTTGAAATGTATGTTCCATGCCTTTGGATATGGTTTAGTAAATGAAATGCCCCTTTTTTTTACTACATAAAAAACCAGAATCTCCCGCCAAACACCACTAGCACTGGCATTTTACCTAATGCCAAAAATAAGTTATCACAAAAATCCATAAGTCTCCGTTTCATCCAGACCCTCCTGCAAGCAAGTAATTCTATAGAAATAAATTAGTGAGAATGTAATAGAATGTGTAAGAGTCTATTTTACAAGAACGCACACTAAGATTACTATGAGAATCTGATTTTATCATCTTTTATTCAAGAAAATAGCTCATGCAGTGGAATCAATGACATTCCACACATTACTAATACCAGTAGAATTGTCAAGATGGAGCTGGATTTATAGGAAAATGAATCTCTAAAGACTCTGTTTGAAATCATAGATGTGCAGCCATGTTCAGATAATAAAGGAAGATGTAATACTCTAAATCATATTGCAATGCAACCAGGTGGGCAACTGACCCACAGGAGGCTTTGGATATAGTTAGGGGCTGGTGCCAGATAATGGAATAAAAAAATACGGGAAGTTCGTCTGGGCCAAGAGGAGCCCCAATAATGGCTGCTAGATTTGCAATGTCACTCAGGCTAGGTGGGAAAATAGTAGAGCAGGGCCTTCTCTGTGTTGGCACCCACACTCTTACCTCCTTACACTTGTTCCACTGACAATGGAAAACTTTTGTTTTAATGTGCTTTCCCAGGTACTTTATGGTGGTTTCTTTCTCAATAGCTGTTGCATTTTGCACTTTGCTTTATTTATTTTTCCTGTTGGATGTTATTGGTACCTGTTTTAACCCTTTGATTTTGAACTATTTTCAATACTTTTATGGGAAACTATTTAAAAGAGACAAGGCCAAAACATACTCATCTGATATTTCAATGTCGAGCTTCTGCTTTGTTTGGCTAAGTGTGGTGCGGTAGAGCTTGGTGGCCATTTCAATAAGGTGATCACTGCTGAACAGGAAATCGCCCTTCCCAGCTGCTCCAGATCCCTGGTACAGAAAAAGAAACTAGTACTTGAATCAAAGGAAGCAAGGTGCAGACACACACATGTTTGTATGTACGTATATATGTGGACAAATATCAGAATCCTTCCCGTTTATTCTGTAGAGCAGGGGTAGGCGACTTGCGGCCCTCCAGAAGTTTTGGCTTACAATTGCCATCAGCCTTTGCCAGCATAGCCAATGGTGAGGGATCATGGGAGTTGCAGGCCAAAACATTTGGAGGCCACCAGTTGCCTATCCCTGCTACAGAGGTTGCAATGAAGATATCTGCAACACTGATTTGAATAATAAACATTTCTATCATACAAGCTTGGTTTGAATAACAAACATTTATTTCTATCACACAAGCTTTTTACGCCTTACCTCTTTGAGATGTACAGCAAAGAAGCCATCATTCTGGGAGCTCATGGATACTTTAGTGACATCCCCCAGAGGAACCTCGGACTTGATATGGCCCGACTTTTGATCGGCAAGGAGGACGTTATTCTTCGTGAGCAAGAATATCCTAGCAGTGCACTGAGGGAGGGAGGGAGAAGGAAAGACATTATTCCTGGAAGCATCCCTTCAGCGTTAACATGTCTTCAGGTTCAGGCTTGCACAGACATTTTCAGCCTAGGTGAATAAAGGGGCAGTCGATGCGGTTCAATGAATAAAGGGTAGCAGCTGGATCTCTCAGACTGGATTCTGTAGATGCAGAATGGAAACAAACTGCCTCCCGTTGCACACCTGGCCCCTTCCCACTGATTCCAGTGTGCGAGCGGGACCCACCGCTTGCACAAGGGGGATTTAACACTTCCTGCAGGAAGCCCTGAAACAAGCAGAAACACTTGTTTCTGGATCAGGACAGAGCTCCCTTCCGCGAGCTCCGTTAACCAACCCCGTTCCAGAAACGAGTGTTTCTGCTCATTTCCGATCACTGCCGGAAGCACTAAACATCTGTTTTGCTAGGGGCGGGTCTCACTTGGCATGGGTGCAGCACTCCATTGGATACTGCCTTGCAAGTCTGATGGATGCTCACGTGCGTAAATATTGCATCACCCGCAGGAACAGCTATTCTAAACACAACAATAAGGCTAGCTATAATTAATTACACATAACATAGAAACATAGGGCTGTTAAATGCAACTATTCTTGATATTCTTTCATACAGAGATGTCCAGTAAAAAAGTTTATGCAACGCAAAGAAAAAGAGCCAGATTAATGGGGAAAGTTTCACAACGTGTTTTAGTTCAAGGGAATCTTTCCTCCGTCATGCATAAAATGTCCTTTACCTTTCCATTTGCTCTATTGATTTTATTTACTACTTCGGCAATAATAATTTTTTCCTCCACAGCATCTTTCAGTTTCTTGTACTTGGGGTTCTTCGTGATTTCGAGGTAAGCACCTTGGAAAGGCTGTCCAACACTTCAGGGAGACAAAGGAAATAAAAGGACGAAAGAAGTTCATTAGGGAGAAAAATAAAGGCGTCTCTGACATACCGCTTATCAGGCTTGTAAACAGACAGTTCCATAATAATAATAATAATAATAATAATAATAATAATAATACCCGCCTCTCCCAACGGTTCCATGATTGATTGCCTGGGGCATGTAAGCATTAGAAACGTTGGAGAAGTATTCTTGGCTCTCCTGAGCCAGGAGAGCCAAGAAAAGAACTTCAGAGGCTCGCTCAAGACCCTGGAGGAGGAGGTCAGCCACCTGATATTCCCCATCCAATTTTTGGCCCACAGCTTCCCCATATTAGTTATACAGAGGTGGGTAGAAAGAGTTCCTACTTCCTCTAAGATGGGGGAAGTATTTTTTTCTGAGCCCTCAGATTGATTCAGAAAAATTATCCGAGTTCTCCCCATTCATTCGTGGGTAATTTCCAAGTTAATCCGAGAGGAGCTTTGGAAAGCTCAAGCATCTTTAGTAAGAATTGCCTTCATATGATCAAGCAGGGAAGATTTTTTTATATTGGCAGAAGGTATGTTCTCTACTCCACCCCTTTTTTCAGAAGGTGGATATACCAGAAGCGATTTACTTAGGTATGTGTGGGTAGTGGAGATAGTATAACTTTTTTTAAAAAAAAAATCTTTGCAGGCTAGTAACCTTTGTTAGATTAGTCTGAAAGAAAAAAATAACAGGCCAATTCTTGAACTATAAATGCAATAACAGCTTCCCCGCTGACAGCTATGGGAAGGGAAAATTACGTTCTACTTTGCACTGCCTTAGCAGGCAGCCCAGTTCCTGTGGCTCAGCGTGATGAACATGTGGCATACAATCCAAGGGGCCTCACCACCACCACCACCACCACATTTCAGTGAACTTTGAGTTACCATCACCACCACCACCACCACCACCACGTAAGTCTAAAGTGGAAAGAGACTAAATTTCTAACAACTCAAAGTTTCACAACTCTTTTTTTTTTTTGCCATTTTTATGGCATTAGAGACATTTGCCTGTCTACAAAGGGAGTAGAAGAAAGAATGTAGACAGTGTTACAGCACCTTAAGCAATTTGAACTGTGTATTCCCCCTGTCTGGAACAAGTCGTGCTGGTGTAAGGTTCATCTGAACCTATGGAGACAGGCTTCTACCTGCCTGAGAAACTGATAAGATAAAACCCGCAGTCTCTGTAACCAAAGTTAGGTACTTTAATACTAAAACGGAAGAGACCTGAGAACAGAGAGCGAGATGGGGGAAAGGGGGGTTTATCTGAATAAGAAGCTTGCTTTTTTTAAAAAAAACCTATTAGAAGGAATTGTGAGTTTGGGTGCTTTACAGATATTCATCATGCTACACAATTGGTTTCTATAGGCACCCTATCATGTCGCCATATTGTCCGTTTTACCTCAAAAGAGATGTTGCTCTACTTTCCATGGGACAACCTAGCTGTAGCCCTACCTTCTAGTAATTGGAATGCACCTGAAAATGTTCCAAAAGCAAACGCGAAGAAGGGGAAAAAAGAGCTTACTGTCACCTTTTCCTTCTTCCTCACTACTGTTAAAGGTGGGCAGGTGAGCAAATGGGGAGCAGTGCTGAGCGGGGCTCTCTATAGGTGGATATGGCAACTGTTGGGATTTTTTGTTAGTAGTATTAGTATTATTTCTATAACGGTTTGCAGCAATTCATATAGTAATAAAATACAGCATAGAATACTGCATAAAAAAATTAAACATACAAAATTTAAAACAATTTAGACAGCTAATCCCCTTCTCTGTGGAACTCCCTGCCCCTGGAGGTCAGGCAGGCGCCACACTAGGCTGCTTCCGGCACCTCCTGAAAACAACTCTATTTCGAGAAGCCTTCCTCACTCAACTGATTAGCTGCTGTTTTTCTGGTTCCTTTGTTTTTAAATTGAACAAATTTGTTTGTTTTTTAATCTTTCTTTTATTGTTTATACCTATATTCACCGCTCTGGAATCTGTGTTCAATAATTGAGGGGTATATAAATATTGTAAATATATATTAGAGCTCAGTGGTGGGGGCCACTAGCTGCTAGACCAAACCCAACCCTTTCTCCTCAGGCCTATTCCAAGTCCCAGTGACCTCCAAATTCCAGCGGAATTAGTTCATTCCACACTGGTTTAGATTTAGTTCTTGATCCAACTCCAGTCGGTGAATTTTCTACTGAAATCGAAGCAAGTTCTAGCTCAAATGGATCACACAAAAGTTTATTACCATGTGAAGCAAAGTCAGAAGCTTCTGCACAGCCCCACCCCAAATTAGCATTGTTTCCCTGTTTCATTTCAATAACACTCAAGCACATTCCGCAACTAGGAAGGAGGCAGGAAAGAGGGGGGAAACGTTGTTCTTTCAATGCTGCTTTTGACCACCTATGTTTTGCTTTTTTAAAAAATATATATATTGAGGGTTTTCCTCTTGTTCATTCAATCATGTCTGCTGAAGGGGGAGATGTGCCTTCTACGCAAGTAAAAAAAAGGGATGTGTACGATAGTGTGCATAAAGGAGATACATCTGCCAAGTCACATTACCGTTTCCCCCAGAGTTTCCTGCCCTCTCGTTTAATAATTTTTATTGTTTTAAAACTCAATTAACTTTTTAAATTGTTCTGAACGTGGGACGTCAAGCCTCAGCTGAAAGAAGCAGTCAACGCAAAAACTAAGAGCAGACCTGCTGGGCCACCGTCACTTCAGACCAAATTGATGTATGACCCAATTCATACAGCCACTGCAACTTAAAAAAAGCTACAGCCAGTTTAAGCCATGGCACGTGCCGGGCGCTATTTGCCTAATCACCTGCCTGGGCGCAGCTTGCGTCATCCAAACCCAGAGGTCAAGGCTTGTTTGAGAGGGACACATAATCCATGGCCTGTTGATAGGTTATTTGAGGGCTGTTTCCCCGTCAAACAAGCCATGCCACCCAGGCTCAGGTGACACGAGAAGCTGCGCCTGGGCAGACAAATGGTGCCTGACAGGTTCTGTGGCTTGTTTAAGCTGTGGTGATTGTGTGAACCAGGTCACCATATGAAGTTCAGATTATAGGCCCCAATGTAGTTTCCTTTCAGAAACTAGTTTTTTTGTTTGTTTTTTTAATCCCTTCCCTAAAATAATGTTTGTGTGAACTGCTGGCTGACACTAAGCAAGGCTGTGCAAATGTAAGTAATATCCATTTTTAACCTACATAGTACCTACATTTAACAGTCTTGTATGTGGGCTTTTCAGCATGCTTAACCAAGCTAAATTTCAATTTTCCAGATATAAAAGCATGCAAGAAATATTTTATTAAGCCAATAATCCGTGTAATATAAATTCTCGAGGCAGGGCATTGAGGATATGCAAACTGGTGGAGATCTAGAACTGGCACCATCTGCTAGTGAAGATAAGTCGGCGTTTCTAGTGAATTTCTCCCCAATCTTAAAAAATAAAGGGGTATTTTATCTTGCAGAGTCAGAAAAGGCACCCGAATGGCTCATTACCTGGCAGGATATAAAGCTTTCTTGTCCTTGAAAAGTTCGCTAGCTTCCAGTTTTTCTTCATAAACAAGCTTCTTTTGGTCTGTAAACTGGTCTCTGTACTTTTTACACTACAAAAATGTATTACAGATGAATCACAACACCATTCTTTGAAATTGGCATTAGAAGAGCTGTCACTGCTTGCTACCCCCTTAAGTGGGCAAGATGCACATTCTAATGCATTCATTTCTGGACTGAAACAGTCACATCCCACATGCAATTATAAACAAATAAATCAGCAGCAGCAGAAACATCTCATTTTCTACCGACTGTATATGTTTCCCTGTGAAAAACATGTTTATCCCAAAACAGTATGTGTATCGTGATGCAAATATCCTTCTTCTACATGACTGCCTTCTGCTACTCTGCTTAAAGCTCATTGGGTATACAGATATCCTGACAATTACCTTTATGGATTTTTTAAACTGCCTCATTTGTTATCTCAAAACGATGGTTTAAGGAAATTCCAGTGCCTGGGGAAAGTATACTTTAACTGGAAAGCATGAGAATTACCCAGAGAGTTGATTAAAGCTTCACTGGTTACCTTTCTCATTTTCATTCAACCACTTTCAATAATGAAACTGAACAGGATGTAAATTTATTAGAGATAGAAATTCTAAGTTCAACCTATTTGCCTGTGGAATACCAGAAAATGGCTCAGTTCAGAAAACACGTTAGTCAACACAGTGTGAAAACGCCACGCAACGGTTGAGTTTTTAGGAGATACTCCCCCACACAACATGTCCTAACTCCACCGTTGTGTGACTGTGGGCTACCGTGGAGTTGAGTAAAACCCATTGCGATATCTGATTGACAGTCCCTCCGCTCTCTCTCCTCTCCAAGTCCTCCCAATGGTATCCAGGCAGCTCTCCTAGAGCAGCACTCGCTCCTTTCACTGATTTTGCCAAGGAACTCTGTAGCCAGTGGGAAAAGTCAACACAACGCAACGGAAAACTCCACAGAGTCCGCCATGCACATAACGTTTGTGCAGGAACTCTCCTCTGCACAGTGTGGATATTCTGCATGGAGTGTTTTCCCAAAAAACTCCACTATTGCGTGGAGTTTTCCGCCAGACATCTCTCAACGGTGGTGTAAAAACTCCACCATGGAGTCCTAAAACCACCATTGAGAAACATGTTGTCTGAACTGAGCCAATGCGTGCACACCTCCCAGGTTGGACTTTGAGTAAACAGAATTTAATGGCTACCTTGACTCACAAGTATACAGGGATTGTAAGATAGATAAAGGTACTACCTTTTCACAGAGGAGAATAATGTTAACATTGCTCCCAACGGAAAGAACCTAAGAGCATTTCAAATTCAGATTAAGGCAGTTTAAAACAATATATTCTTCACTGGAATACAGATTTTTTGCTAAAACAACAACAATAATAAAAATTATGTAATAATAAATATTATTTATTATTGAATAAATAATAGAGAAAACTAGCACCACAGGATGCTTTGTTACCCAGTTTCTTTATTATTGACATTTATTGCATTTTATTTGTTGAGATGTTCTGCTGCTTTAAGCTTTTATTTTTCTCTGTTTATTTTACAATGGTACTTTTTGTTGGTTTTGGATCTAAGTTTTTTTTTATTCTGTAAGCTGCTTTGAAGGCTTGAGATTGGAAAAACAGCCTATAAATAAAAATATCAAGAAATAAAAATAAAGTAAGATTAACTCTTGTATGATCATTGTTACCCTCCACAAGTGGAATATCCTCTTCAGTTCCTTATGAGTTGAATCCAAGAAAAGATAAGGCCGTGCTGGCCAGTTTTTATCTACTGGTGATAAAGAAGGCATCTTATTTTTCATTTCCAAAAAATACTTTTGTACCTATGTTAAGAAAAATTGAGAAAAGAATTTTAGTTTACATTTAACACTGAATTGTTCAAGTAGGCCTCATGTGACCACATTTCCTATTCACAACATCCAGCTGCAATTAATTTAAAAGCTAGGAGATACTTCTGGCAATAAGTGATTGAGAAATCATATGGGATTTTACTGAATCAAAGGAAGTGTTTGCACCCATTAGGCCAGTTTGCAAGATCACGTAGTGGTTAATAAGACATGACGACTTGTTAACCACCCTGCGCATGTCAATCGCATGCTGGCTTGATTTACATAACCACCCTTGCTGGGTGCAGTTTGTCATAACGTATGAACAAACCATCCCAGAAGCCTACAACAGCCCATGGGCTCTGGGTGGTTTGTTAACCATCCCAATTATCCATCCTTGTCAGTTTCTGATGACATGACAAACCATGCCCAGCAAGGATAGTTATGTAAACTGGGCACATGCAGGATGGTTAACAAACCACCATAGCTTATTAACTAGCCCATGATTGTGTAAATCATGGTACATCTAGGGGTGACCACATTACGCCAGCTTTAAAATCGCTCCACTGGCTGCCAATTAGTTTCCGGGCGAAGTATAAAGTGTTGGTTATTACCTTTAAAGCCCTACATGGTTTGGGTCCAGGTTACCTACGGGATCGCCTTCTTCCATACAATCCGCCCCGCACGCTCAGGTCCTCTGGGAAGAACTTACTGCAGTCGGCCAAGACTAGGCTGACAACCGTTACCCAGAGGACCTTCTCTTCTGCCGCTCCCAGACTGTGGAATGACCTGCCGGAGGAGACTCATCAACTTAACAGTCTTTTAGAATTTAAGAAAGCCATAAAGACTGTTCTCTTCCGGCAGGCATATCCAGTGGAATTTTAGAATGTTTTAAGGATGTTTTTAGGATGTTTTAGGATTTTTATGCAGTTTTAATAATATGTGTCATGTTTTAATCAGTTTTGTGTATTTTATCATGTTGTTGTTCCCCGCCTCGATCCAGACGGAGAGGCGGGTAAGAAATAAATTGTTATTATTATTATTATTATTATTATTATTATTATTATTAAACAAGGTCAATGACAAGCTAGGAAGTCAGTAATAAGCCAGGCTTAATAAAGCACAATCTGAATGAGCTACATGCTTTAGTGTGTAGCCTGTTCACTCTTGCTCCACTCTTCCTTTTGTGTGAGTGGGTAAACAAACCAGGAAGGGGATAGCTTCATGTGACATTAAAATTTGGGATTATGGTTGAGTGTACTTAAACAAATTAGGATTCATAAACTAACAATAAACACTGGTTTAAAGCTGGTTTACGATCCTAGCTTGTTTAGGTGCACTAAACCAAGTTTGGATGCCACGCAAGCTATCCCCTTCATGTGAAGGGGGAGAGTACCAGTTCACAAGTCATTCATATTGTCATTTATAAAGCCAGGATTCCTGGGTTATTGCTACATGGGAATGCAAACACTGACCAGGTTCACAATAACAGCCCATGGTTTAATTAACCCATGGATTGTTGTCTTACCCAGTTAACCCATAATTTGGCTGCCAGATAATTGAGCAAATCACTGGTTGTTTGGTCAATCCCTGAGTTAGTAGGTTCCCTCCCCCTTCACCCACTCCCTCCCTATATCCCAAATGCATTTATGGCATTGCAGTACTGGCATGTAAAGCGGCTGGGTTTGTTTTTTTTAACGCTCTTGCCTGCCACTTCTGTAGCTTTGCGAAACCACCCACGAACAACCTACAGTTCTGGGTTCACACATAATGACAACTCATGGTTTCAACAACCTAGAATTCACAACGCAACAATAAACCATGGGTTGTTCCCGGTTCACACATAACAACAACTCACAATTAAACAGCCCATAATATGGGTTGTTATGTGCAAAGCAGGTCGCTGTGTTACACAAATACCCATAGAGCTCAAAAGAGTTGTCTTTATTTATAGCCTAGAAGAAAGGACTCTTTTTTGGCACTAACAAGGCCTTCTTTTCTGCTTTCCATTTTTCTGAGAAATTATACATAGTCAAATCTTAGACAATGCACAGGGCTTCAGTTACAAGGCTTCAATGGCCTTGATTCCATTATAGAGTGACGGAGGCAGCTTCAAGCTAGGTAGAGCAGCCAAACCTGAAAATCACAATCGCTGTTGTTCAATTCCAGATACATACGAAACAGCATCACATGTACTGTTTATCTGTAGCATAGATAATTCATTCAAATAATTGGGGAGAAGCAGTGTTAGCCTCTATTGGCAGTATCCAACGCTACTCTTGGGGAATGACAGCTAGTGCAATGGAAAGCCAGTGGTTGATAGCAAAACGGGACATTAGCACTTCCAGAGCAGGACATGTCTGCAAAACGCCCTTCTGCAAGCTCCACTTACTTGTCCTGTTCTTGAAATGCTAGTCTGAGTTAGTTTCCGGGGTTGCGCTATGAAACGCTTAGCTTCCTGTTACCTGCGGGATCGCCTTCTCCCGTACAATCCGCCCCGCACGCTCAGGTCCTCTGGGAAGAACTTACTGCGGTCAGCCAAGACTAGGCTGACAACTGTTACCCAGAGGACCTTCTCTTCTGCCGCTCCCAGACTGTGGAATGACCTGCCGGAGGAGACTCGTCAACTTAACAGTCTTTTAGAATTTAAGAAAGCTATAAAGACTGTTCTCTTCCGGCAGGCATATCCAGTGTAATTTTTAGAATGTTTTTAGGATGTTTTAGGATGTTTTAATGCAGTTTTAATAATATTTGTCATGTTTTAATTAGTTTTATGTATTTTATCATGTTGTTGTTCCCCGCCTCGATCTAGACGGAGAGGCGGGTAAGAAATAAATCGTTATTATTATTATTATTATTATTATTATTATTATTATTATTATATTGGCACTGGCAGACTGCCAGCGTTGGATACTGCCCTATGTGCTATAAAAATAATTGAATCCTTCAATCAGCCCATTTTATGTAAACTGCAAAATCAAATCTATCTCCATGGATTTTTTATTATTATTATTCCTTTCTATGAATGGGCACAGGTGAATGTATAAGACTGAAAATACGTACAATTTTCTGAAGTATAAATTCATAAATTTTCTTTCCAGCGTTGGCTCGGAAGAATTTCCTGTACTCTCTACGGACCTGACAAATTAAAATCACAGAGTAAACATTTGGCTTTCATTTCATTTCATTTTCCCACAAGTATAAATGATGCACTGAAGTGAAGGCAGACAAATTCTAGTGGTGTTCCGTAAAAATAATTGCACAATGCAGGTTCGTTCTAGATATAGAAAATTAGGGTAAACACAGGCAAAGTAGAAAAGCTTCTTAATTACAGAAGTGAGTTTCAACATTCTCATTTTAATCTCTTACTTCTTGTAAATTTGGCTCTCGGCTGTATAGCTTCAGACTGCAGACAGAGGCTCACTTGAATATTCCTCTATACAGAAAAAGCAATGAAAATCCTTGCTCATATGCTAATTCTCTATGTGCAGACAATTAATTTATACAGAGGAGCATTCAATCAGGTGTGCATTAACCTCCACTAAGGTGGTACAACCCAGACACCAGTTTACCACTTTATTTATTTATTTATTTATTTATTACATTTGTATACCGCCCCATAGCCGAAGCTCTCTGGGCGGTTTACATAGGATTAAAAACAATTAAAAACAATATACAAAAATTAAAACAGCAAAAACATACAACATACACACAATCTGTACATTTAAAAACCACTTCAACACTTCAAAAAAAACAAAAACAAAAAAAAAAAAAAAAAACAAAAAAAAAAAAAAAAACCTACAAAAACAAAACAAAACAGACCCAGGCTCCTCAGATATTGCCAAATGCCTGAGAGAAGAGGAAAGTCTTGACCTGGCGCCGAAAAGATAACAATGTTGGCGCCAGGCGGGCCTCGACAGGGAGATCGTTCCACAATTGGGGAGCCACCACAGAGAAGGCCCTCTCTCTTGTTGCCGACCTCCGAGCTTCCCTCGGAGGAGGCACTCGGAGGAGGGCCTTAGATGTTGAACGTAGTGTTCGGGTAGGTTCATGTCGGGAAAGGCGTTCCATCAGGTATTGTGGTCCCAAGCCGTGTAAGGCTTTATAGGTTAAAACCAGCACCTTGAACCGGGCTCGGAAACATACAGGCAGCCAATGCAAGCGGGCCAGAGTAGGTCTTATATGTTCGAACCTACTGGTTCCAGTTATCAATCTGGCCGCTGCATTTTGCACAAGCTGCAGCTTCCGAACCACCTTCAAAGGCAGCCCCACGTAGAGTGCATTGCAGTAATCTAACTTGGAGGTTACCAGAGCATGGACAACTGAAGCCAGGTTATCCCTGTCCAGATAGGGACGTAGCTGGGCCACCAACCGAAGTTGGTAGAAGGCACTCCGTGCCACTGAGGCCACCTGCGCCTCAAGTGACAGAGATGGTTCTAGGAGAACCCCCAAGCTACGAACCCGCTCCTTCAAGGGGAGTGCAACCCCATCCAGAACAGGTTGAACACCCTCCATCCGGTCAGCGGAACCACCCACCAACAGCGTCTCAGTCTTGTCTGGATTGAGTTTCAGTTTATTAGCCCTCATCCAGTCCATTGTCGCAGCCAGGCACTGGTTCAGCACATCCACAGCCTCGCCTGATGAAGATGAAAAGGAGAAATAGAGCTGCGTGTCATCAGCATACTGATGACAACGCACTCCAAAACTCCGGATGACTGCACTCAACGGTTTCATGTAGATATTGAACAGCATGGGGGACAAAACTGACCCCTGCGGAACCCCATACTGGAGAATCCACGGGGCCGAGCAATGTTCCCCAAGCACCACCTTCTGGAGCCGACCCACCAAGTAGGAGCGGAACCACTGCAATGCAGTGCCTCCCACTCCCAACTCAGCCAGTCGTGCCAGAAGGATACCATGGTCGATGGTATCGAAAGCCGCTGAGAGATCAAGGAGAATCAACAGAGTCACACTCCCCCTGTCTTTCTCCCGACATAGGTCATCATACAGGGCGACCAAGGCTGTTTCCGTACCAAAACCAGGCCTGAAACCCGACTGAAATGGATCCAGATAATCAGTCTCATCCAAGAGTGCCTGGAGCTGGCTCGCAACCACCCGCTCCAGGACCTTGCCCAGGAATGGAACATTTGCTACTGGCCTGTAGTTATTCAGATTTTCAGGGTCCAGGGAAGATTTCTTTAGGAGTGGTCTCACTGCCGCCTCTTTCAGGAGGCCTGGGACCACTCCCTCTTGCAAAGAGGCATTAATCACTTCCCTGGCCCAGCCAGTTGTTCCATCCCTGCTAGCTTTTATTAGCCAAGAGGGGCAAGGATCCAATATGGAAGTGGTTGCACGAACCTGTCCAAGCACCTTGTCAACATCCTCGAGCTGCACCAACTGAAACTCATCCAAGAAAACAGGACAAGCCTGTGCTCTGGATACCTCACTAGATTCATCTGCTATAACACTGGAGTCTAAGTCCTGACGGATGCCAGAGATTTTATTCTGGAAGTGCCCAGCAAATGTATTACAGCGGGCCTCAGATGGTTCTACCATGTCCTTGGGGCCAGCATGTAAAAGCCCCCGGACAACTCTGAAAAGCTCCGCTGGGTGGCAGGTTGATGATTGAATAGTGGCAGCAAAGTATTGTTTTTTTGCTGCCCTCACTGCCCCTGAATACAGCTTACCATAAGCACTTACCAGTGTTTGATTGCATCCATCAGGAGTTCGTCTCCATCTGCCCTCAAGCCGTCTCCTGTTTTGTTTCATCACTCTCAGCTCTGGGGTATACCACGGAGCCGTTCGAGCTCTACACAGGAGAGGGCGCTCAGGAGCAATCGTGTCAACTGCCCGGGTCATTTCTGCATTCCACAGATCAACCAGGGTTTCGACAGGAGAGCCAGCCCTATCAGCCGGAAAACTCCCCAGAGCCCTCTGGAAACCATCTGGATCCATTAGCCTCCGGGGGCGGACCATCTTAATGGGTCCCCCACCCTTGCAGAGGGGAAAAGCCGCTGTAAGTCTAAACCTCAGCAGGTGGTGATCTGACCATGACAGAGGGGTTGATGTAAAGTTCCCCACTTTCAGATCCCCATCTCCATGTCCAGTTGAAAAAACCAGGTCTAGAGTATGCCCTGCTACATGTGTTGGGCCGATGGTATGTTGGGACAGTCCCATGGTTGTCATGGAAACCATGAAATCCTGAGCTGCCCCAGATAAAGTGCCCTCGGCATGAATGTTGACATCCCCCAGAACCAAGAGTCTGGGGGACCTCAACAGTACACCAGAGACCACCTCTGTCAGCTCAGCTAGGGAGTCTGTTGAGCAGCGGGGTGGGCGGTACACCAACAGAATCCCTAATCTGTCCCGTTGGCCCAACACAAGGTGCAAACACTCCAGACCAGTAGTCGCATGGACAGGGAGCCTGCAGAGGGGGATGGAATTCCTATAGACCACAGCAACCCCCCCTCCCCGGCCCTCAAGTCTACCCTGATGCTGAACCAAGTACCCCGGTGGGCATAACTGGGAGAGACTAACTCCTCCCTGCTCTCCCACCCAGGTCTCGGTTATACATACCAGATCGGCTGCCTCATCCACAATTAAATCGTGGATGAGGGAGATCTTATTATGCACTGATCTGGCATTTAAAAGCAGCACCCGGAGGCCTGAGGGCTGGCTGATAAGGCAACCAACAAGCCTGTGGGTGTGAGGGGGACCGGAACAAGGCACAGCCATTAACTGTCTGGGCCTTGTTTCCCTAACCTGGCAAGTCCTCCTCACAACGCCATATCTCCCTCTACCCGTCACTACCCTGATTGTGCTCCCCTCAGATCCCCTCACCTGGCCCTGTATCCTCCCTCCCAGGCACATAGCTCAAGCCTGGGGAAAGAGGAAAAAACAAAAACAAAAAAACAAAAAACAACCAAAGACAAAAACAGAAAGCCGGCAGGCAGGCACACTCCTCCTCCTCTCCTCCTCCTCCTCCTCTGGCGGCAAGCCTCCCTCTCCTGCAGGTTGATGGCTTTCCCAGGCCCCCTCAGCCAGCAGCTTAAATATCCCTCCCAGGAAGGGAGGGGGACTGATGTAATTGTCCACAGCAGCTGGCTCAGTACCTGGGAGCCTGGTCCTGCAAGGAGTGGCAGTCTGCCAGGCTGAAATCCTCTAGAGGCTGGTGGTGGTGGTGGCAGCAGCGAGGCCAGGAGGCAGGCAGGCAGGCAGGCAGGCAGGCACACTCCTCTCCTCCTCCTCCTCTGGCAGCAGGCCTCCCTCTTCATTCAGCAAGAATGAAACCTCATTATCCTTAACGCTGCCTGACATTTTCAGATTTATAACACAGTGGAGACCTTTTCATGCAATTTCCCCCCACAGTACTTGATCCTGAGTTACTTAGTTAATTCCTTTTTTAAAATCATTTACATTCTAGATAATATACAGGTTTGAATTCTATATTCAGATATTTAGGAAAGGGAAGCTCTTAGAAACAGTGTAAGTGTAGTAGCTATAACATTCACTTAGATCAGGCTGATCCATATCAAACAGTGACTAGATGTGGTCTTCAAATATCTGGATAATGTATGGAAGTAAGGGTCTAAAGCATCTCTCTATATTTTCGCCATGCCACAAATCTATATATCCAATGACAATACCCTGGAATTGCACCATCAGCAGATTGGCTCCTCTCCTCTCCATGTTGCTTACCCATAAACTGCCTCCTGCCACACTGATAGGTTGGACTTTTCTAGAAAGCAATTACTGTTAGAATTCAAAAGGAGTCCCCAATCACCCATCATAAGGCTTTTTCCACTTCAGTGAACAGTATTCCAGGATGCCCCCTCATCACTTCTAACCTCCCTAAACCATTTATTTTGACACTACCGATCTGCCATTTATTTTGACGCTATCAGCTCCTAGCCCTAACCGCCGACCCACCCCCATCTCCCCCAGTATGTTTTCCCCTGGTTGGGCTTTGGTGTTGAAAGAAAGTCTGGCTGGGGGAAAAGCTCTTGGTGCAAGATTCAGCCCCCTCCCCGACTTTAGACAGATTTGGGGCAGACATAGGTGTCTCCATCCTGTGTGACTTAGGACTCAACCTCAAGTAACAAATTTGAAATCTAATAGTGTAAATGTGCATTATAGCACAAATGCCTGGAGGAAACAACCTCAAATTGCTATCGAGTTAAGATGTCTAACTTCCATCCTACTTTAGTCCAAAATAGGTTTATTTATTTATTTATTTATTTATTTATTTATTTAAAACATATCTTAACCGCCTTTCAGGACAAAATCCCTCACAAGGCAGATTACAACCATAAAATACATTTTTAAAAAAAAATTAAGGGGGACAGTCACACTTGGGTGCATTAAATAAATCAAAGTTAGAGGGAGCAATAACTGCCTTAAGTTTAAAGCATCTTCACATATATATCTGACTGAAACATGGTGCCATTTAACACTTGCTGGTGGCCCCTGGGAGGCTCACAGCCAGGCGGTGCCCACCCAAAAGTGCCGTTTCTGTGAAATGTCACTTCCATTTCAGAGCGTGTATGTGCAACTACTGTGATTTGTGTGATTGAGTCATATTCAGAAGTTCATCTGCAAGCTCAGAAATTGCAATGGCTACATATATAGCCCCTGACATGGAAGAATCCGTTCACAGGAATTATGAGAGGGCAAACTCCAACCCACAGGCCCAATCTGGGCTATGGAGAGATTGCCCAATGGGCCCATGGAGGTTTGGGCTCCCTCTGTGGGCTTTGCCTCCTCCCTCTCAAAACCCCGCCCCCTGGCCTGGAGGCTACCAGAGACTTTGGGAAGAAGTGGAGAGAGGAATCCCCCTGCTATCTCTGACATCTGACTAGAAATAAGGAGATTCCCCTGCACACTGCCCCCTTTTAATGGGCAGACAAGTGGCACAAAAGAAAATCCACCTATTATTTCTGATCTGCGATTGGAGATAACAAAGGGGGTTCTTTCATGGAGCAGTTGCTATGCACTCATCCGGTGCTTGCAGGAGTTCTTGCAAGCACCGGATGAGTGCATAGCAACTGCTCCATGAAGGAATCTCCTTTGTTATCTCCCCTAGATAAGTATGCTTCACTCCTGCTTCTTGCTTCCCACCCAGGAGTGAAGATGCGAGTGCCTTCCCCTCCACAGGAGCACAACCCACTTGTGAGCTTGCTGCCACCCCACCATACTCCTGAGGTTCTTGCCTAGAGGCAATATCCAGCAAGGATCCACCTTCACCAGAACACAGTGAAGGAAAATTGATAGTACTCTGTATTTAGAAATTGTGGACAATTATGCACCAACAAAAGCAAAGAAAGCTACAGTCACAATTAGTTCCTATTGCAAAAGTAGGATGTTAAGAAGAGAAATGTATAATAGCTTTCACATGAATTGTTGCCAATACGGGCCAACCATGGTGGCATCTCTTTAATAAAAATTATATACTATTTCTCTGATGATCCACACTCCTGATAAGATTAGCAGTGCCTTCAAATAGCTGCATTTATAACAAAGCTTACATTTTAAAATGCCTTGACACGACACACAATTGCTTTTGTTTCGTTTCTAGCAGTTGACGAGGGGAAAAATAATTTCCTTAAAGATCATGCTTGCTGAAGCAATCCCAGAGCACCAGAAGTTTATTATGCGTTAGTAGAGGCCACGCTTTATTGAGTGCATTATTGACAAAAGGGAGTTGTTTGAGAGAGTACCTTTAGTCCAAGCCAGTAAGCCCAAATGACTGCAACAGCATGCTTGCGCCTAGCCTCCTCCTTCAAGCGTTTCAACTCCCTTCGAGCCTAAAATGTTTAGATAGTGAATCATAGAGACAGCCCGATGCAGATAGCACAATGATCAGAAAGAGGATGCTCCCGTTGAGAGAGTAACTGATTGATACAGGAAGATGGAAGAACAGTATGCAACCTTCAGAGCCCCAGCACGTCAGGGTGGAGATAGCGTGAGAAGTGAAGCTGGCCCTCAACATCGCTTCACCGGTGCATAGAGAAGGGTTATGAGCTGCAGACGTTCCTGCGTGCTAGCACTCTCCTAGGGCATATGTTAAGTTTGGCAAAGGCTGGATGGTTCTTAATTTTGATGGAAAGCATTCTGCGTAGCTGCAGCCCCAAGGGACGCTGATTCAGACCAAATATTAGCAACCAGCCCAGTTATCCTGTTCAGCAATGCCAGGTACCTGAAGTACAAAGAGACTAAACCAAGCAATGAATGTTAAGTACTTGGGATCGCAGCGTAGGGCACTTCTTCCATCCCTCTTTGATTTTCTACTATACTTTGCACTTTGATGTCAATGCACTTTCTTCCAAAATCTTGTAAATGAGCTTTTTCTTTGTTGTCACAGAAAGGCATACATGGGTATCACATCACAGAAACATGATTTCAGTACGTGTAAAACAGAAGGGAATTGAGTGGGGGGGGGGGGGCTTAAAAAAAAAGAACTGAAGAAAGAAAAGCAAACGTATGCATTCTGTGTTGGCATGAGTTTCTGTTAATTCCTTTTTACTATTCTAGTATTAGTAGAGGACAGACATCTGCTGTGTTTGAATTGTTGGATGCAGCATAACAGCAGTAGCAGCTATAGCTATGAACCTGCAGCACTGGTACCTTGGTTGATCTTACAGGAGATTTATTTTGCTATTTTAAAAACCCTAGTAACTCAGTCTGGCCTGTTATTTAAGCTTATGTTTAAATAAAAGGCCACACAAGAAAGCACACTTAGGCTGCAATTCTATACCCCCTTACCTGGGAGTAAGCCCAGTGAACTCAATAGGACCTCTTTCCGAGTAGACAATTATAGGATTTGCGCTTGCACATTTATAGCATGGGACAGCCTTCGCCCACCTGGCGCCTCCCAAATGTGCTGGACTATACACCCATCATCCCCACCTAGCACACTCACCGGACATACCGGCTGGGGATGATGGGATCTGTAGTCCAACGCGTCTGGGGAAGCCTGGCTATAGAATAAACTCATACTTGGAGGGATTGTAGTGTAACCATTTCAGTGAGTTTTGACCAGAAAGAAGTGGAGCACCTCCCACCTCCATCTTCATTCTGAAAGTGTCACAAACAGCAACAGTTTCTTCTAAAGACTTGCAGTCAGTTTCCTCTCAATGAGATTACCATTTTTTTAAACACCCAGATTATCATACCCGGGGGGGGGGGGGGGGGGACTGGTGAATGGTTCATGAATAGGTTCAGTTTATGACCCCTCATTTCGTACCTGACAAAGGTTTGCTTTTGTTTTTAAAAGCACAAATAAAAACAGCCCTGCTGATTACCATGATGGTGGGGCAGCCTTCCGCTGTTTGATCACCAAATAACACAGACGTCTTTGAATGATCTCTCAGTAAGAGGTTGGTCATGTTAACCACCCTTTAGTTCAGATACCTAAACCTCAAACACGCCAGTCAAACCCATCGTGCAGAAGAATTTCCAATTATTACTTAAGGAAAATTATCTAGACTTCATCCTGTGCAAGTTTATATCAGCACTACATCGACCATCGCCACAGCTCACAAAGCTACTACCCAGATCTCTCACTGTCCTCAAACCACTTATTTTTTGTACATCACCGCTGAAGCCCAGAGTTAAGTTGAATTGTTTCACAATTTTATTATATACATAAATGAACACTAGCTGCATGGATCAATACAAGAAGCAGTAATTTTGGAAGCCATCCTCTAGTACAGTTGTTGCTGTAACCTTCTCTCCATTTTTCCTGTTAATTTTAGATATAATGAATGTTATCATATCTGTAACATTCTGTTAAAAACCCTCAATAAAATATTGTTTAAAAAAACATTCTCTGCAGCCTGCCCCAACCTGGTGCCCTTCAGATGTTTTAGACTTCAACTCCCATCAGCCCCAGGCAGCATGGCCAATGGTCAGAAATGGTGGGAGTTGTCACTCGGAACATCTGGGGGGCACCAGCTTGGGGAAGGCAATACTAGTACATCTCAAAGAAGCCTTTACATAGTCCTCTTCTGCAGTTTGGGGATCAGCAACAGGCCCATTGTCAGGGGCTTGACATCATTGCGCATTTACTGACTACCGGGGCTCCTGAAGCCAACTGCTAACCCTGGGTTTGACAACATACAAAGTTCTCTTACAATGAATAGCCCATGAGGTCCTTCTGTCCCAGAACCATCTACTCTAACTCGCAGCTGCTTTCCAAGTTCTTGGGCAGGGCTCTTTCCTTTCCCTAATACCAGATAGCCTTTAACTGGAGATGACTGGGATCTTCTAGCCGCTCTACCACGGAGCAAGCCCCTCCACCCCGAAACACAAATCACTGAGGTTTTAATGTAGGCTAGAACAGCAAGCAGGTGTGTTAGTGAGCAGACGCTTGAGAAAGGGCTGCTGCTGCCCTTTTGGCTACTGCAGGTCACCATTCGACCTTGGGCGTCACTGCGGAGCCTATCCAGACATGGCAATTGAGCAGAATGCTGAACAGGTGAATGCCAGTGAGTCAGCACCTACAGCAGTGCGTATAGGTGGGGAGGAGCAGCAGCTATTGCAGATTTAACAGTGTGTGTGTGTGTGTGTGTGTGTAGTGGGGCTAACTGTGGGGAGGTCACTTGCCTTCCCTCCACCCCACCCACCATGCCAAAGCAGAGCCAGCCCAGATTTGTCAAGGACCTTTTAGGGCAACTTCATTTCTAAGAACAGCTGACACTGGAATTCCTGGAATTTTTTCAGGGCCATAGTTTAGACTTGCATGTTAATCACTTCCTCTCGAAAAATCTGAACGTACTGATATACCGGACTTCTGATGCTGACACCCTTCTTTAAAGTTAACTCATCATTAATGGGGGGGGGGGGGGAAGTGACATGCATTTCTGAGAGATAAACTTTGTAGAACTACAACCCTATGCTACAGAAACAACTCTAACCCATGGGTTAACTACAGATACCTCCAAACAGACAATAACTGGCAACAGTTTGCCATAGATTACTGGTCTACGGCAGCTAGGTATGCCATAGGCATCAAATTCAACTGGTTGGTGGGCCAAACTCTTCACACAGTAAATGGCCAGCGTCTGCGGTCATATCCATAATTTTAACACCGAAAAACCTAGCAAGCTTTAATGGTGGTGGTGGTGAGATGCTTAGCGCTTAGACCAAGGCTTAGCTTCTGAAGGTGCCCCTGGCCTCAATTGCTAGGTCCTTCCTCCAGATCTAAGCACCAGCTTGCAACTTCCCACCATCTAAGCTCCCATCCCATGTGTCAATACTCAACTTCCAATGGTGGCTTGACTTCTCATCCAGAAAAAAAAGGGGGGGCGGGGACGGGGGAAGAGCTGTCTGCTATTCTGAGAGCCTGAACACTTTCCTGCAGACTTACCCCTTTCCCCCAATTCTATAGCTTGGCTTGAAATCTTATTAAATTTCCCATTACAAATACTCCATGTTCCTTGACATCTGAGTTGCTAATTTAACTGAAATTTATGGAGAGCCTATTGGTGTGGCATGCAATAGCAACCACCCAAAGGCTTGCCCCTTTGAGTTATTATGGCATTGCTTCCTAGCCCCCCAAAAATGGCTCCACAACTCACGCAGTAAGATAGGGTCTCTAAAGGGCCTGCAAAGGCCCCCAAGTGTCATGCCTGCCAGCACAAAGTTATACTGTCTGTGTTTTTTAAATCTAGCAAATTGTGCCATAGTACCATGCCAGAATGAACAAAACAAGACTTTGTAATAACATGTGAAGTATTAAGACAGCCTTCCCCAATCTAACGCACTCCAGATGAATTGGACTGCAAGTCCCATCATTCACCATGCTGGGCACCAGGCATTTGGAGGGCACCAGGTTGGGGAAGGTTGTATTAAGGCATGGTCAGAGTGTAAGTGCACTGTTGTGAATTTAATTAATCAAATTGGTCTCCCCCCACCCCTGCAAGCAGCCTTAGCATGAGAACCTTGAAAATATTACTGCAAGTACATGCTAATAAAGATTTTTTGCTTTGAGACATGCACATTTAGTGAAATGCATTAGAGAGTGTTGAGTCCACTCATTTTTAATCTAGATTCTTAATGGTTTGTTAAGAAGCAATTAGTATTATTCAACTGGGTATGTCTGGAACTTCTTAGTATGGAAATTATTCAGGTTAAGTGTGGCAAAGATGAAAATGGATGGTTATCAGCAGTCACATGCTCAGGTTTAGTAAGCCAGTAAAAAATGCTTAATTCTTGCTTTTTACTAATGAAGTTGGATAAGGAAGGGGGGGCACATGACACTTGCAGGCAGTACCTTAAATCCAAGCCAGTAAGCCCAAATAACAGCAATAGCAAGTTTATTCCTAGCCTCCTCCTTCAGCCGCCTCAGTTCCCTTCGCGCCTGTGGTGCATTTGAAAATGAATTGCAGAAAAAATTGAGAGAGAAAAAGGTTGCTTCAATTTCCCAGTGAAGAAAGAAAGAAAGAAAGAAAGAAAGAAAGAAAGAAAGAAACCAAGTCATTTGATACAGGATAAATGAAAGTGTGTGCTGGCTAGACTGAAACTTGTTAAAAAGTACAGATCCCCAAAAAAGGAGAAATGCAAGTGAAGTAAAGAAAGCAGCTGAAAACATTTCGTCGGCCTCTCTAGACAACCTTTGCACCATGCAATGGCGATGGAACCAATAGAAAACGACTCGCATTTTCTCACCTGAGCACCGTGCCAATAGGCCGCAATCGTTGTGACCGCTTCCTGACAGCACTTCTGGTGTTTCAGTTCGCGAAGCAGCTTTCGGGCCTATAATGAGGACACCCACACCCACACACCATGTCAAAGAAGAGTTAACACTTGACAAAATATACAGCTGAATAAAGGATATGGAGCAATTGGCTGCCCACCTACCTACATTACTCCTCCAAAGAGAAACAAATATTTTAGCACTTTCGTTGCAAAATGAATTGTGTGTGTTGGGGGGAGCATTTATTTCCTATAAGCAGTTATTTATACATGGATGCAACTGGTTCTTAAATGATCTTTCCCAGACTCATTAAATTTTGCCGTTGACTTGGGATTTTAAGCCACAATCTACTCATGTTCTTAAAATAATCAGTAGATGCATGCGAATACAGTTTTTAGAGGAAGCTTAAGTTAAACAAAAATGGAAGGGAATTTTTTTAAGCACAATGATCCAGTAAGCCACATTTCACATAACTGGTTTTGCATTTTAGATTCTTTTGGCACAGGCAACAACGTAAAGTGGTGGTGCTGTCTTAGGTAGTGGGGCTGTTCTCATTATTTTAAGAGCATTAAACCTGAAACGACATGGCCCAGTTGCATTTCCAAACCCCAGTCACTGCTTCACTATTGCAAAGCAGAACGCAATCGGTCAATTGATTCATTAAATCCTACTTTTGAAAATAAAATAAACATTTTATAAATACCTAATAAAAAAATCATTTTCCACTGGTAGGGTGTGATCCACACGTAAGAAGAGATGGACAAAAGGATGCTTAACTCTTTTTCCACTGCCTGCTTTTCCTCCACCTGTGAATTCAGCTATATGGTTACAAGTAAAACATGAAACCTGGAATGGGGGGCTGGGAGAGGGAGCTGAAAGGGAAAATGCTGGGCAGTGGAAGGATTTAGCATCCCTATTCCTCTCTGGCTCTTCTCCTGGGCAAGTCACCCCCTTCTAACTCTACTTGGCCATGGAGAACCAACAGCTCGGGTTTGGAAAGTCAGCACAGCCGCATACAATATAGTTCTGACCTAAGAGACTGCATTTACTTTTTAACATGTCAGCATGACCTAAGAAGAAAACCAAGGAAGGAGGTAATATTACAAGAAAAGGCAACGCCTTCAGCACTATGTTCTATGGAAAGTAATAGCACCATTGTTCTTTATTCCCAGAAAACTTCTTTGAGTTTGTGTTAAGGTGCAGTTCATTAGCATTCCTGAACGTGGCGGTGGAATTGATACCTCCACCCCGAGCAATAAGTTGATAGAGAAGGCTTTGGATTCCCAGCTTTGACTACCTGGATGCCTCCTCAGTTTGCACTGAGATCACACTGGGAAAGGGAATCAAGGCAAATACAAATTATACACCAAACTCACCTTCCATCCTCTGATATAAGACTGTACTACGATGGCAGAACTCTTGATCTGCTGGTATTTCTTTTGTTGCTACAATGAAAATTTAAAAAGAAGTGTTTGTACAAGAGACAGAATCAGGGATTTTCCAAAATTGGAATACTAATCAAATCAACATACTTTCTTGCATGTTGTAGATTTTTTTAAAAAAAACCTGCAACAGGAACTTAAGACATAAATGTGATTCAAAAGTAAAATTCATTTATTTATCTCCAAACTGATGAAGTTGGGGCGGGGCGGGGGTACGCAGAAAATGATGTAATACGCCTCATATTTATAATGGTTCGATTATTATGCATGTTATGTAGGACTGTCATCAAGGACTTATACAGAACGAATGCCCTAATTTTTAATGGGGACTGGCTCATGGAAATGCGTAACAGTAGTGCTCCCAAGGGCCCTGCACCTAACTTTGATTAGTCATTGGCTGAATTCGGACAACACAATAGTCAATGGTGGGGTAATAAACAACTTTACAGTTGTTCATCTAGGGGGTACTCCCCACACAACATGGTAATAAATAATCAACCGTGGTGTGGATTAGGATCAGCGCTGAGTTGACTATAGTAGCATTCGGACGACATGATAGTCAATACAACTGACGATTGTTCCCCACCCCACCCTAGTTGCTTAATGTGTCGTCCGAATTCAGCCATCATGTCTAAATAACTAAATCATTGGTGAATAGGTGGTCACAAGCCAACACAGGAAACCATGGTTTGAAGTGGGTTGGCAAGACTTGCTTTGTATTAACAATGTTTGTGCTATAGCTGCAATGAGCAAGCCATAGTTAAGTCACTTTCCCCCCCCCCCCCTGGCCTTTCTGCTCCCCATATATGACTGCTGCTCAGCAAGAAGGCATGGCTTTACAGCACATTTGGAATTTTTCATAGCCAAGGTTAAGGCAACAGCCATTTTAAACATTACACTGCATTGGACCCAAGGGCTATAATGCTGGTTCTACAGCATTTTCAGCTTAATTCAAAGTTCTTTTTTTTAACCAATAAAAAGCATGCAGAGGCACTTCACAACTGAGTGCTTTACAGTTATGAAATTCCCTCTGCTATGGGAGATTTACTGAAGTCCAGACTGAGCACTTTCCAAGAATACTCAACATAAAATTGGTGCACAGATTATGGTTTACAGCAAATTTCTTTTATTTCACTGAATATTTTCTTTAAATAATAGAAGTTGCCATTAAAAAAAAAAGTACTGGTCACTGCACTGAATCCTTGAGAAAGGTCAGGATACGAACCTAAGCAAACAAAGTCATGACTTACTGCATATCGTCTGTACCAGGCAGCAATCACAATCTGACCCTTTTTCATGGTAAGGAAACGGGTGCGGCATTTCCAGCCTCTGTAGATCTTCTGGATTAATGTGGCCAAATCCTCAAGGCGCTGCTTCCTCAGGTCTTCTAATTTGAAGAGCTGTGTAGATTTGAGGGGAGAAGAGAAGGATGAACAACATTTTTTTTAAAAAAAACAATATTTAACACATAGGGCCTTGCTTGCCAAAGAAAGCTAGTGTGATTTAGCAGCTGATGTATTGGGCTTGAATGAGGGGTATTCAGGTTCAAATCCTTTGACACAGCTATGAAACTCACCAGGTAGCTTTGGGAAAAGTCACTCTCTCAACCTGCACTACTTTAGGCCTGGTTTACACGTATAGTAGAATGAGGTGGTAGAGTGGACTGTGCCATTTCTGACTGCAGGTGGAAGGATCACATTTTTTAAAGTCCCCTCCCTTATAATAGAAATCTAGTACCGCAGGGGACATGCTGGGCAGCAACCTCCCTGTCCGATATGCTACTTGTTTTCTTTTTTGTGAGGGTTGCAAGGAGTTTTTTTAAAAAATGGGAAAGCATTTAAGAATAGCGCTCCCCACCGGCTCTCCAAACTGGTATAGTCCATTCCTATTACTTCATTTTGCTGCACGTTTAGATCAGGTCTAAACGTTGCCACAATGCCAAAATACAGCTCTGCAGGAAGGATAAAATAATTTTAACAAATTTTAATAAGTTTTGCTGTTGTCGTTGTTCTTTGCGTTATAGGTCCATGCATGACTGGCTAAAGAAATAGGTGCTAATTAATGTCATTAGATGGTATGTCACCATGACAACCAGTGCTGCTGCTGCTTCTTTCCCAAGCCTACTAAGCTTTAGCCTTCATTGCTTGACAGCTTGAATTTATCCTTCGGTCAAAATAAATCTCTGGTGAGAGAGGACATTTTGTTATTCAAGTTGGATTGTCTTAATTGAGAAACATTGGTTCACATACTGTTCTTGGATTGCGGATGAATATTTTTGATCTACCCAAGGAATATTCTTCTTCAGGGACTTCCAGTTCATTGAACAGTACCTCTACACCAGCTCTAAAAAATAGAAAGTAGCAAGCTGTTACCCTACCATAAAAGCACGTGCTGAATTCACCATAACCACATTAGTAAACATATTATTACAATAGACACCGTTCTAAAACACACACACACACATACGCAAGACTAAATAATTGCTATCTATTCTGTTTACAAAACCTTGTACTCCAAATTTGAAAATGATATGGAAACTAACAGATGCCTGCTCTGATAAACTGGTTAAGGTTTATACAGTTCCAACCAAACTGTGAAATTGTCACAACAACGAAGGAACATCCTATGTTTTACTTAGGAATGGCTTGAGGAATTTGATATTTTTGAATTCTTATATGAAATGTCCTGATCTGTATCTTTCAGATAAATGAACAGAGCAGAACTTAAGCTATCCAACAGATTTTGCAGTTCTCAGCAATTTAAACGTATCAAAATAGGTACTTGAAAAATAGGGTTATTTTTTTCTAATTTGCAGGTTGATGCAGAAATAGAATGCAATTCTGGATAAAAACATGCAAGGGTAACAGATTCCAGAAACTGACAGATTCATCCACCCCTGATTTTAATACATTTTTACAGCGCCTCATCAAGGCCTGTACAGTCACAGGACAAAACAAATTTGCAATTTTAAAGTGGGAAGGTTTGTGAACATACTTTCCAACAATTCAGTTAGAAAGACCCCAAGGGCTTTAAAAATAAATAAGTAATGAACCAATTTTAATTAATTTTAATTATATGGATTTTAATGTTGTACGCTGCCCTGAAAAGTGGCTTAGAAATATTTTAAATAAATAAAATAATGGTTGTCCAATTTTTGTACATAGATTTTACAGAGTTTCAGATTTCCAGGAAAAACCATTTGCACAACGTAACTGTGTTGAGTTCACCAAATGTTCACTTGACTGCTTTGAACATGGCTAAACGTATTTCTTGCCTAGCCTAGATTATGCTATATTCATATGCAAATGACTCATCTGAATAATTAAGTGAAGATAGTTTTGCATACCCCCTCCAATTCAATTAAGAATCTCTGTGGAAGCATGCAGAATTATTGTTTCTCCTCTGGAATAATGATACCATGATCTGTGAATTTTCAAGATAGTTTTGCAATCCAGGAAGGGCAAAAAAGCAGGGGTGATAATAGTCACTGAGCTGGTTTGCACATCACAATAAGCCATGCTGAAAACAAGCCATGGTGGGCTGATTAATTGCTCACTAAACCACAGTGTTGCTGACAGACAATCAGGCGCTTGCCAGCTTGTAATGGCTTGTTTCCCCCTTCATCCTCCCTGCACCCCCGCCCCGCTCCCAGCACATATCCCAGGGACATTTGCAGCACAACTGCTCTATATTCCTGCTATAATGAGATTCTTCCCTCCTCCTTTCTGGTCTTGTGAAGGACCTGCATTGACATATTGACATCTTCAGAATGGAGTGGGGGCTTACCTTACATTTTAGGAGAGGTGGCTGTTTTATCTACTTTCTTTCTTTAACACTGGAAAAAAAAAACCTCCTTGGCTGCTCCTCACAGCCCGTTCCTCTTCCTAATTGCATAATTGCACTCCGCTTTGGTGCATCCATTGACAGTGAAATCCGAAAGCTGTCAATGGAAGGTCCAAAGTGGAGTTGATAATTGACAAGGAAATTGACAAGGGGAATGCACTACTGTGGAGCTCAGATAGCAGACTGGTGAATCTGTGCACTTGAGAAAGACTGGGGGTGTGGGCAGGAGGGGATTACAAATATGTTTGTGCATTTTTGATGCAGGGGTGGGTGGGAAAGGTGGAGAACTCCATCAAGACATTCTCATACGTCATTTCTGTATCAGTGAAGGGGAGGACCTCACTGATGAGAGAGGAGGGAGGCTGGAGACTGCAAGGAGTGGTTGGGCTTTTCACTGCTCTTGCCAGGCAAATTTGTAGCTACTTGGGACAAGCCATTGTGCCAGGTTTGGACATCACAACAAGCCCCTCCGAGAACAAGCCATCCTCAACAACCTAGCAACAAGTCATGGGTTCACAGGGGGGCTCGCACATGGTTAACTAGCTGTGTTGAATCATCCACCCAGGGTTCAGACATCACAGTAAGCCACACTGACACAAAAAGGCTAACAATCTATCGTACCCTATCATGTAGTGTGAGCCCAGTCTCTGAGTAGATCAGTTGTTTGAACTGACTCTCACTTGGCCAATGCAAGTGTAATACTGCCAGTTGCTTAACTGTGGTAAAGCTTCCCCATTAGGATGTGTATATCTTCCCTTTAACTGCTGAAAAATGTATCACTCTCTGCTGGATTTTATTATGGTTGAAACTCAATTACATCAGCAGTAATATTAATCATGGTTAGAGTGAGCCAGTATTCACACTTAAACCTAGTACTTGAAACTATGGTTTGAAACTGGAAAGAGCATGGAACCCCACAGGTCAGTCCCAATTGCTTAACCATTGCCTGCAACAATTAGTCAGGATGGAAACACTGCTAACAAATCTTACCTGGCAGGGCCTCTCCAGTGTGGCCATGTCTGTTTACAAAGCATTTTATATCTTTCTAGACAAGGCTCATAAGGTTGCCTGAAAGCATATCCTGCTCTTCTGACACGGACATTTTCCAGTAGACCCAAATAACGAACCTGATGACAAACTAGAGCCTCATTGAAGATGTGTGGTGCCTTTTTGTCATTGGGCTTAATGCACCTGCAAATAAAAGAACTTTTGTTTAAAACATGTTACAGTAATTTCTGTTATACAACACGAAACTATTTCCCCACACATACACACACACAAGTTTTTCAACAATTATTTTATAAATCCAGGAAAATAAAAAGCAGTATGGCTTGGATCCAGATTTTGCTTCCACTGGTGATGGAAACATCCCATAGGTGGGGAGAAGGTGACTTTTGCTGATTCCTCCTTACACCCTCCAAAATTCTGAACTGGAATGTTGGGAACAGCAGGGAGCAGGGGTGGAGTGCAGAGGGAAACTTGCCATCTCCCCCACATTTCTCCCACTTCCACCAGTGGGATCGTTGGTTGGGCCAGACGCCTTTTAAGGAAATGCTTGGGGATTTGTCCGGATCCAGCATAATAGTTAAAAATACAATTTACAATGAACAGTTAACCTAAGAACGGTTAGCCTAAAAACAAACCATGGGTTAACTGTAGATTGCTTAATCCATGATTAATTTATAGTGTCCGAGTTTTAATGTCATGTAGTAACTCCTGATCAGCTGGATCAGGTGTTAAATTCTTAAAATGATGTTCAAACATGGGTTATAATCCAAAGACCTGTTTGAACAATAACATCTTTGCATGTCAGCGGAAGGACAGCAGAGATGGATAGTAAATTATGGATTTCACTACCACAAGAGGAAGTGATGGCCACCAATTTGGATGGCTTTAAAAGCGGGTTGGATAAATTCCTTGAGGAGAAGGCTATCAATGGCTACTAGCCCTGATGGTTATGTGCTACCTCCAGTATCCCAGGCAGTAAACCTCTGTGCATCAGTTGCTGGAGAACATGGGCGGGAGGGTGCTGTTGCACTATGTCCTGCTTTGTTGGTCCCTGGTCAGCAGCTGGTTGGCCACTGTGTGAATAGAGTGTTGGACTAGATGGACCCTCGGTCTGATACAGCAGGGCTCTTCTTATGTTCTTATAAGATGGAGCCAATCTAATCTACCTGGGAGCAGCCACTGAGAAGGTCCTCTCTCACATTACCACCAAAAGTACTTGCTGAAGGTGGCAGTACCAAGAGAAGGGCTTCCCTGAAGATCTTAAAACCCAGGCAGGCTCATATGGGAGAAACAATCTCTCAGGAGCCCAGTCCCAAGCCATATAGGAGTTTAAAGATCACAACCAGAGCTTTGAATTGTGCACAGAAAAAGACCGGCAACCAGTGAAGCTGCTATAACAAGGGAGTCATGTGCTCCCTATAACTAGTCCCGGTCAATAGCCAGGCTACAGCATTCTGAATTAGCTGAAGTTTCCAACTGTTTTCAAAGGCACCCACATAAAGTGTGTTACAGTAGACCAAATGGGATGTAACTAAGGCATGTGTGACCATGGTAAGATCAGACATCTCTAGGAATGGGTGCAACTGGGACACTAGCCACAGCTGTGCAAATACACTTCTGGCCACCAGCAAGATTGGACATTCAGCTTCAGGGCCAAGGACAGGAGTACACCCAATCTAGGAGTACACCCAATCTGTGAGATTTGGTACTTCACAAGGGTGTAACTCCATCCAGCACAGTTGAATCCCTATTCCCATCTTTCGAATAACCAGGATTAATAGGAAAAGTTCAGCACTTGAGGAGTACATGGGCATTATTTTAATGCACATCTACAGTATACACAATTTCATATTTAAGCCTTGAAACAAACCTAAACACCGCTGCCATATACACTATTGAGATACAGATTTGTATCAAAGCATCAGACATTACTAGAATTGGCTCGAATCAGTATTAGCTACCATAGGGAAGATATAATTGGCCAAGTGCCATAGTATTATTAGCTAAGAAGTTAACTATTGTGTGAACAGTTTCATAATGTAAGAGTACGTATTCCACATGATGGCCAGGAAGCAGTACTGATGATAGCTGTGCAGCATAAAAGATTTGATTATTTCTAGAGTTATTCAATAGTGATATTAACTCTATACCTACAAGAGCAGTTAGCACCACCACTTTTGGAAACAGATAAATAAACCAGAAAAAAAAATACAGATTTTATCCTATGGCTGAGATTCTAGGATGAATGAGTGCTTTGAATTTCCATCTTGGAGGTCCTTTTCGGAACCAAAACGTGGGGTTATAACTGTTCAAATAAATAAATAAATAAATAAATAAATAAATCATACATACATACATACATACATACTGGTACCCAAAGGGTTTTGTGTGGCTTGAAGTCTCCCAGTATAATGAAATTCAGTCAGCCCAAATAAAAGGCAGTCTCTCTCTTATTCTATAATTTCTAAGAGCCAATGATCAAGGAAAAAGGATCCCACCACTCTCTGATAGCTTCCCTTGAATCTGTCAATTGCCAAAGATGACCATTTTTCAAAAGCATCACTTAATTCCTTGAACTTTACCTGATGTAATTGGGATTTTTTGTTTGCAAGTTCTTCATCAAGGTTGCTACAGAAGCCTTGAATTGTGAACCTGCTGTCGGAGGCCTCTTTAAATTAATCTTGGCAGGGTTTCCTTCTGGGAACAGTGCTTTAATGAGGGAGTGGTTGGCCTTCCACATGGCTTGGGACAGATCACGGTAAAGCAGGTCATTATTTTTGTCAACAAACCCTTCTACCTGGTACATCACCTACAATGACAGATGAAGATTCACAATAAGCAAGGGCTAATCAAAGCAAGAAGAAGAAGAAGAAGGAAAAAAAAAAGAGAAGTCCACCAAACAAATTGCTAACAGTTTCAAAACACCCTTTTTGCATGCTCATCATAAAGTAAACTATTTTCACATATCACAAGTTGCCCTTGCCTTGAGCCTCTTTTGATCCCAGTACTTTGCAGCATAAATAAAAATGGAAGGGACATACAATCTTGCTTGTCTTTTCAGCTCTGAAACTTCAGTGAAACTCATGGAAGAAAACTGTGGATGCACACGATTATCTCCCTATGTACATATCTTCCCGGGATATTGGCTTATCTCCCTGTGTACATATCTTCCAGGGATCTTGGCTTATCTCCCTGTGTACATATCTCCCCGGGATCTTGGCTTATCTCCCTGTGTACATATCTCCCCGGGATCTTGGCTTATCTCCCTGTGTACATATCTTCCCGGGATCTTGGCTTATACGTCTCTTCTTGGAATGTTAAAACCAGTCATGTTTTCAGTTGTCCAAAGCTGGAGGAATGTTAGTATTGTGTACAAACCACACAGAGTAGTGCAACATTACCTTGCCTGCATAATGCTGAATTCTGAAGCAACAGTGTGGCAGGGAAGTATCATTCAAGAAACGTGAACATTTGCTCATCCTGCTTTCAAAGTGCTGATGAGTAGCACAGACCTGGTTCAATTTTTCTAAGAAAGTGTCATCAGTAACAGCCCCTGGCCTTAGGCATTCTTCATCTAGCATAGCTAGAATTCCATTCTGATTCTATCACATGACAAAAAATGGTTAATTTCATTATTTAGGCATAAATAGCATATATGTTGCCTACGATTCATAGTAAAAGCATTGAAAAATATTTTAACAAGCCAAATCTCCAATCTTAAAATAGGCTAGCTTGTACTTCTGTCTTTCATAGTCTGTACTTTCTGATAAGACACTTATTTAGTTCAAGTTAATACAATATGCTGACCAGAATTAACACTTCTAAACAAGATTTACCTGTCAGTGATGTAAAAAAATGTTTAACCATAGAAGACTTCATATTAAACTGAATTGATTAGGGTATTTCTATTTTTTTAAGCTTCCCAATCATGACTTTCTAGGAACTCATTCCTCAGCCATGATCTCTATAACAATGTTCAAGATGCCTGTGAGGGAGTCTTCCCACCTCATCCCCCTGAACACTGACACAGGCCAGAGGAACACCATCAGAAAGATGGGACATTTTCCCTGTATATTACAATCCCAAGCAGCTCTGAGAACATGTACGCGAAGGAAATGTGTGGGCAAGTCTCCTTCTCAGGCAACTGTCGCCTGGCAGGGAGGGAAGAAACCACATCTCTGCCCCAGCCCACATGGTTATTTCATGCACAGGCTTTCAGTGCTTCATTTGAACAGCAACACAGAGAAGTGATTCACACATTAAGGCCAAAATACGTGACTAACTTCCAATGCTTCTGTAATAAGGGAGGGGGTGAAATAGATGGGAGTGTTCATTGCTGAGAATTACAATAGGGAGAGCATCTACTGGCAAAGCACTGACAACATCTGAAACACCCCATCGCTCATTCATTGTTAGGGAGACTTATTTGTTTAGGTGAAATATTCTTCTTGCTGTTGGCAGAGGCTCCACTCTACTACAGGGTAGCATGGAAGATGAAACCCCTATGTGTTCAGGGAATGAGAGGGGGGCAGGATCATGCCTGCTTGCCACCCCCCACACCCCAGCAGCAACACATTCACCTGTTGTATACCCATGCACATCCCATTCCTGTCAGTTTTAAATTCTAGTGGCTTCTCAAAGAGACAACACAATTTCCAAAAGCTGAACATAACATTCTAAATGTTCCCAGCCTCCCCACAACTTATCATGTGCCAGACCAGTTGTTCATCCCCTCAAGCCTTCATTATTATTTCAATTTCCAATCTAAACTTCAGCTTTGAGTCAAAATGAGCCAATGGGGTGTTCGGACAATCGCATCAGTAAAGAATCCATTGTAGCTCTTCCCCTTGCATGTGCCTGTCATTTTTATAATTCCTTGTGATGCAGTGTGGACTGGTGTGTTGTCCGGACCCAGCATACAGCGAGGTGACTTTGTACCCACCCTACAACCCCTACTGCAAGTTGAGGGTTGTAGGTTGGGTATGAAGCCACCCCCGCTATACGCTGTGTTCAGAAGACATGCCAATCCGTGTTGTAGCACAGGAAATTATGCAAATTTATTCATTTATTCATTACATTTCTATCCCTCCAAGAATATATTTATGTATTATGTTTTCCTCCAAGGAATCCAAGATGGTGTACATAATCCTCCTTCTCTCCATTTTATCCTCATGACAACAACCCTGTAAGGTAGGTTGGGCTGAGAGTCTGTGAGTGACCCAAAGTCACCCAGTGAGCTTCCATGTTCAAGTGGGGACTAGAACCTGGATCTCCCAACTCCCAGTCCAACACTCTAGCCACTACGCCACACTACACACAGCACATGCAGGGGCAGAAGCCACAATGGCTTCTTTTACTGATGTGATCATCTGAACCCAGTCAGTGAGTAGAGGAAAAGGGCTGGCATCTTGCTAATGCCGCCTTCCCCAACCTGGTGACTTCCAGATGTGTTGGACTACAATGCCCACAATCTCCAGCCATCATGGCCAATGGGATTCATAGTCCAACACATCTGGAGGACGGCAGGTTCAGGAAGGCGCCTCTACTCTTGCAGTCTGAAGCATCATTGCAGGTTTTCCACTGTTGCCACGAAACTAACTGGAGATAAGAAAGTGTGGCTAGACCGCTGTCTGCAAGAAGAGTAATCAGGTTTTCCATTTTCCAGCCAAATTAAGTGTTATTTATCGGGGAACTGAACTGCTTAGATACCTTTTTTTAAAACCTATATTATCAAACCTTCAATAATTATCTTATTTGTCATTCAACACTGCAACATTTTACTCTATCGAATGTTGCTGGAGCAGGGAAAGCCATTTTTATAAGGGGAAAAAAACCATATTACATACAGTCACAATAATTCTTTACACCTGAAAGCAAAATACCACAATACCTTCTTCAGAACTGTATAAAGCAGCACACTTAAGAACTGCTTCAAGATCAGCAGAATAAAAAAAAATCCAGAAAGGGTAATACATTTTACATGTCTGTAATAACTTACATTTTCCATTAGGTCACAAATTATAGCATTGTTGAAGTATTCAATGTGGGTCCATTCAATACCCTATAAAATAAAATACGAAACTGAGGAGAGAAATAATTGCCAAAATACTATCCGTAAGCATACTCTGAAACTAAGATCCATTGTGTTCAATGGGACATACTTCCAACTGTACATATGACTGGGGCCTTCAATTCCTATTAAATAAAATGCTTTTGCATCCATCTGAAAAACTAATTGCGTAGTTGTTATTCCCTTCATTTTTTAAATAAATGATTTAGGAGATATTAGGCTTTCCAGGTGGAATGCACACCTTTTGTACTACACCTGTCAAGAGAGGCAGCAAGATTGGTCTCCATGTAGCAAGATACCTACAGCTGGCAACTCATCAACCATACATCCATGGAGGGATTACTAAGAATCTCTTCCCTACAGCTAACTTTCTCTGTTAACAATCTTTACTGGGCATAGGGAGAAATCTAGTAATCTCTCTCCATGTGTGACCTCTTCACAGACATACTGCTGAAATAAAGTTTGTCTCTCTCAATCTGAGCACATTTTAGTAAGCTAAGCACTTTCTTTTATTCCTGTCCTAATACTCCAGTTTCTCCCAACCCCAATTAAGTCATCCTTATAGTTTAAGACTGTACAGGTTCATGTGTTCAGGTCACTTTTCACTTCACAAGCATTAGGTTGTCCAGGGTTTGTTCTCAGTTTAAGGGTTACACAGAATGAAGAGCTAGTGGGAAGCAACATATACGGGATCCACAGTCAGAATCATAGGAAGGTTTTATTTCTAGATTTTATTTCCAGTTTTTACTTCCTTTCTGAAATATATAAAAGTTGGTGAAGTGATTAAAATGTTTTGATATGGTTTGGGCATGGCTGTTGTTCAAAAGAAGAGAAAGGGTGTTTGCTTGTTTTTACACCCTCTCTCTCTCTCTCTCCATCACAATTATCTGGGTCCTTTAGCATTTTGTCAAAAATGCACAAACGATGAACCACAGTGGAGTAAAACTAACATCCTTGAATGCCAGCCAGATTTGCTTTCCATTCCATTCCCCAATCTGTGTCAATTTCCCATGCACTTAATTGAAACAGAGCCAAGTCCTTTTAGTGCAAAGCCTTGGGTCAATAAACGCTTTGAGCATCTTCAAGTGTTTCTAAGGAAATGAGAGTTTCACTTCAAGAACCCCGGAGATTTTTCAGTCTTTAATCTTTTTTTTTTTCAGGAGGAGCGATGTTAAATTGAAGTGACACCATCAAAGTCGGACAGCGTGTCATAAATCAAGTCTTAAGCAATACATCAGGGGTGCCCAACGTCTTTCAGCCCGAGAGCTGAATTCAATTTTGGAGAAGCTCTCAGGGGCCGCATTTCAGCGATGCACAGACCAAAAGGCAAAAATCGTTGGTTGCCAAAATACCAAAAAAAATCTTTGCATAAAGCTCTTACTGTCAAGTAACTGAGCGTTAGGAGATGTAATTCCAGCTTTTTAGAATGGGGAAAAACTGCACAAAAGCCTGCCACTCTGCAAACACGTGCACCTGAAGGCTATTCTTTGAAAACGGTCCGGAAACTTCAGCTGGTACAAAACAGGGCAGCCAGATTGTTAACGGGGACTGACCAACGAGACCATATTACGCCAGTCCTTTTCCACCTTCACTGGCTGCCGATCCAGGTCCGGGCCCAATTCAAAGTGCTGGTACTAACATTTAAAGCCCTAAACGGCTTGGGGCCAGGTTATCTAAAGGAACGCCTCCTCCCATATGTACCTGCCCGGACCCTAAGATCATCTACAGGGGTCCTTCTCCGTGAGCCCCTGCCAAAGGAAGTGAGGCAAGTGGCCACTAGGAGGAGGGCCTTCTCTGCTGTGGCACCCCGGCTGTGGAATGAGCTCCCCAGAGATGTTCGCCTGCTGCCTACTTTGTACTCTTTTTGTCGCCAGGTGAAGACCTTTTTATTCTCCCAGGATTTTAACAGTTAAATTAACTCAATTTTAATCCTTGCTGTTTTAAATTTGTATTTTAATCTGTATTAATTCCTGCTGCTTGGTTTTATTCTGGTTGTGTTTTTATATTGTATGTTATTTTGTGTTTTTAGATTGTGGCTTGTTTTATTTTTTTAAAATGATTTCATGGTTTTAATTTTTGTGAACCGCCCAGAGAGCTTCGGCTATGGGGCGGTATAAAAATGCAATAAATAAATAAATAAACTGAAGTACAGTTTTCTCCCTCACTTTAATCTGTGCCCCTTTCAACAGTCTATTTAGGTTCAGGGTTACAAACACTCATGTTCCATTAACAGCACATCAGTGTGATAGCTCAGTTTTGTGCCTGACAAAATCTTCACAACTGGCAAAGAAAAACATGCTAAAAGCTATTAAGACAAACAGCAACAAGGACACACAGTGCATAGCAGGAATGGATTGTGGGTGTATAGAGCCATCAGAGGCAGATAAGTTACACAGAAAAGGAATGGGTATTACCTCTCGTATGTATTCCTCTTGCTCTTCCTTCAAGGTAAGCTCAATGAATATCTGCTGCAGTTTCTCATTGCAATAATTAATAATGAACTGTTCAAAGCTGTTATCCTACAAAACAAAAACAGGTCAAAGTGTTGATGGTCACAGATGGAAGGTTTAGAGCAGATCCATCCAGAGACATAGAGCATGCAAGCAGACTGTTCAAGTATTTACTGCCTTGATTTAGAATATATGCGCATATTCCGTACATGCCAGCAATGATCAATATAATCGACTCTTCACATTTGGTGCTTGGTTAGAAGGAAACACTGCAGGCATCAGACTTGGTTCTTTTTGCCCATCTCAAGGAAACCAAAATTTCGCTTAAGACCTGCCCAGCAAGAGGAACTCACTGGGCTCAAACAAAACCCACAGATTGGTACATAGTGTGTGCACCCATGGCCATAGCCTTGTGCAAGTATACTGAGGCTAAAATTGAAGGGGGAAAGGGCACACATGCAAGCCCCATTCCAACATCCCCAGGCATGCGGGCGCTTCTAAAGACCTTCCCATATTGAGCAGGAAAATCTGCTTGCACTCAGCTGAATGCAGTTAGAAACCTCTGCACAATTTCCCCCAAAGCAAATACCAGCTTCAGAAGAAGGATTTTCTTCGGGGCCAGATGAAAGGGTTAAATTTCCTCTCCACGGCTGCTACAATCCCAATATTTGTCACCCAAACACACATCAAGCTGAAGTTATTTGCATTTTTTTTAAACCTGCGTGTTAGATTCAAGGATCCAATTAGCATCTGCTTTGGTTGGTCGAAGGGCCAAAACAGACATCACTTTAAATCCTTATCTAGCAGTTACGTCTTTTTTTCCATTTTTACTTTTTTTCGTGCAAGTATCATATTCTTTTCTCCTTATATGTTACAATTCATATTCGTCCTTGCTGAATTTCAGCTTATCAATGCTAGGCCTACTAAAGCTCAGCAGTATCATTTTGTATTAGTTATCATATCATGTATTTCCGTTTTTTCTAAAGACACACTACTCAACAAATCAAGAAGAGATTATATGATTTGTAAATAATATGGGATTTTTGCGCTGTTGCCCTTCAAGTCAAATGGGAAAAAAAATCTAGCCTAAGTATTTGGGATGGGACAGTCAGATAACTCTAAAAACATAAACAGATCAGCCTAAATATGGGGAGCTACACTGTATTTAAAGAAGAATGAGGAAGAGTTCATATGACAGAAACTAGATAAAGCTAAATATTCCTAGCATAATGGCCTTGGGGAGAAGCAAATTAACCTGACATTTCTCCTTGATGAGAACTGCGTTACATTTTGGTTTCAAGCTAGGTATATCCCTACTACAAAAAAAATAAAATAATACTCTTCAAAAGGCATTGGAATAAATCTCCACGTGAGTAACTACATTAATTCTTTTTTTTTTGAATATTTTATTTTTATTTTTCAGACACAAACAAAACACAGACCCTACAACATACAACATTAAAATGGACTTCTGAATTTCTCCAACAAACAAAAACTTCTACATAGTGAGTTTCCCAACTTCCATCCATTATTTTTCTTCCAATCTAATCACTGAATCCGCTTGCAAACACATCCTTCCCTACATTAATTCTTCATCATTCTGAGATTAAGACTACATAGACCCAGTTCAGATGACACACTAAGCCACAGTGGTTAAGCATTTTGAGCTAAACGTTATCGCTTAGTGTGTCATGTGAATCATGACTTAGTCTGTCATGTGAACCATTCCTAACCCTGGTGGCTACATAACCATGGTTTAAACACAGTCACTAACCATTTGCTGCAAAAGGTTTAGTGGCCTAACCATGGTTTAGCGTGTTATTTGAACAAACCCAAAATTACATTAAAACATCTGAAAAAAATGTTGGCATTGCTTATCCAGTTTCTTCTCTTATTGTATTTCTACTATAAGGCGGGGGCGGGGGGGGAGGGGAGAGCTAAGGCAATTTCAGTTTTAGCCTCCTATAATCTACATCATGAAATATTTAGCTCCTTATATTTATAAATTAAAGCATTTATTTGCTGCCTGTCAGAATCCCTCAAGGCAGCTTACAACACAACTTTTAAAAAGTCAATTAAAACATATTAATTATTTAATCCATGCTGGGAATAGCTAAACCATGCTGACCTTTTAACAACAGTCAGTTTTCCTTCCACTGCATTCAATGGGCTGTTTCATACACATTCAGTTCTGGAAATATTACCATACACAGAGTGGGGCAGCAGGCCTCTATTCTGCCTCCATCCCAGGTATGCAGTGATATGTGAAGCAGGCTGTACATGAGATACATATCCCCATAGAAAAAGGATACGTGATGACTACAGGTACATAGAAAGGATCTGCTGGGTCACTCTATTTGTCCATCTCGCAAAATATTGTCTCTCCAAGGTCTCGGCTGGAATTCTGCCCCATCACCTGCTCCCAGATCCTTTTAGGTGGAATTAAACCTGGAACATTCCGCGTGCAAAGCATGCGCTCTTTCACTGGAGATATGGTCCTTCCCTACAGGTATATCTGGCACCACAATTTAAGTTGCATATGTCCAATTATGTATATTCTATTTTGGGGAGTAGGTATTTGTAACTGGCTCTCAAAGCCAAATCAAGAAAATGCAGCAAGGTCTAGGGTGCAACTGTGACATTCACGTTTAATAAAGTATCAACTTATACTTTTCCTAGTCTGATCATGGCACAGCCTAACATTACCCAAGTATCTTGGGCAGTTTTTTTTTAATCTGCTACTGGAAGCCTCTTTCATTGGGGATAAGAAGTTAAAGGAAATTGGAGGACAGATTTTGGAATGGTACTAGCCCTACCTCTTCTCTGGAGTGGGACGCAATGCTGCTTCCTCACATCTGTTCTTTTGAATTATTTACCTGAATTAATTAATGGCCAGTGTAAATGGATTCTCTCTGCCCTTTTGACAGCTAAAATACGGATATTACAACATTGGAAGGATGAGCATTCACCTCCTATAACGCAATGGATTGAAGACTTTACAAGGCTTCCTATATTTGAATGGGTGGCATATAGATTCCACCTTCAAATGGATACTTATTTGGATAATCTTTTGGATATGTATATTTGCTAGTAAGTTGTATTTTCATATATGTGGATATAGACAAATTTATGTGTATTTTTTTAAAAAACAAAAAAAACCACTACAGGGCTTTCAGGGAAGGACCAGTATTAACCATTTGCATTAAAGGCAATATGTATCAATAGTCACTCCTCAGAAATTCAATACGGTGAAGACCCCAGAATTTACAGAATTTTCTCCAAATGTTCTCACGTGTGGTGGCTGCCTTCCCACCCCACCCCATAATATTGCTAGATACGGGACATTTTGCAGAGGATGCAAAATGGAGCCAGGCTGTTAACACACTTGCAGTGGCAGCAAAAACAAAAACAAAAACAGCACCTTAGGAAAAAAGAAGCTGTGCTATATAACTTCTGCCAATGATGAGCCCTACCTATGAGAAACTGTTGGACAATTTCTCCTCCCTCTGGAGAAATTCAGTGAAATTGACTGTCCTCAAATAGGGTAGAGAATTTCAAGAGGCCATTCAGCACAGCTCCACCCAATTCTCTCTCTCTCTCTCTTTTCTTTTTTCCACCATTGAGGGTCTTGCACCAACTGCCAACAGTAGAAGCACAGAAACAAGGATTCAAGCTTTACCCTAGCATGTAACCTAATATGCCCCAACTCTTAAGACATACCCGGGCAAGAGTACTTCTTTTCTCACTGCTATTCCAGCTTCACTTCCTACGAGGCAATGCCAGCAACACATTTGCCACTTGGGATTTATTATCAGAAAAGGAAATAAAATTACAATAAAATGTGGAGAAAAGACGGAACAGTATCAAGATCTGCTTTAGAGCTTAACTGAAATAAGCCATTTTACCCAAATATCAGTTTAAAATTTCCATTACAAATGTTACACCTGGCTATTCCAGTACAGAACTGCTCATCACCAGACTTTAGAAGGCCTTTTGCCCTTCCTGCTCTCCTGTGTCATTCCTTCATCGCTGCTATGCTATACCCTTCTCTTCTCCCTCTTGATGTGTGTGACATACTTTATGAATGGTCTTTGCAATGTTTTATTTTTTTTATCTAGGACAAAGTAAGCAATTGGCTTTGCTATAACTAAAACCCAAGCAACACTGAAGAATTAGCTCCTAAGGGGCTCTTATGAACAACTCCTGGAAATAATAAGGAACGATTGCAGTTATATGTATGTGTGTGTAAGTAGACAGATAAATTAATAAATACGCATGCTATCAGCTCAATACATTCACTTATGAGTTATTAAAGGGATCACACAAAATATCTGTATACAGCTTATGACAGAAAAACACCTTAGCTTTCATAGGTTTCTCTCTACTTTAAGCTGTATTTCATTATCGTGTTCATCCACTATATCATAATTCCACAGCATCTATTGCCAGTTACAGATGTGCAAACTAACTCAACTGTTTACACAACCAAAATTAAATGCTTTTAGCACTATCCTCTTCCAACAAACTGCATTTGACTAGGACTATGATACCTTGGTGGTAGTGGGGGGCACGCTACAGGATAATAATGGTTGGTTGCTTTCACAGGATCCAGAGGGGTGCTGAATAGCTGGAAATACCGTATGAGACATAGAACTGTATGCAAAGAACCTTCTATGAATAAATAAGGGGAAAGGGGAGGGCGAGAAAAAACACCAAGATGTCTTTTCTCATTAACTTCTTTTTCTTAGTTGTGAATAATTGTGACTATATAGCTATGGAACATTGTACTTATCCTGGTTCTAGTAAGAGATACATCTGCCACCTAAGGCTAGCCAAGCGATGACCAGGGATTGATTCTTCTCAGTAGTAGATACCCATCTTTAAAATGTGTTCCCTACTCTGCATGCTTGGCCCCTACCCTGCTGAGTTCTACACATCAGGGCTAGTACCTAATTCTGCTGCTGAGCCTCAGCTCACTCTGTTGTGCCTGCAGGACCAACTTCTAGCACAGCAGAAACTAGCAGTTCCCAAAGCAAACACAGGAATGAGTGGAAACCCCATTTCCAGAACGGGAAAGGTCAGCAGAGCTCCTTGCTGTGAGTTCTACTCATCTGGTCCATTCCATAAACATGCTTTTCCACTTGTTCCTGATTGCTTCAGGAACCTCCACTTTCCAGTTGCACTACTGGTTTGTCCCACTAGCAGATGGGCAGCATTAGCATTGCCTCAGGTAAAAACAGCTTCATTTTTCCAGGCCCTTTAATTTTATTTTAAGTCTGCTGCTGTTGGGAGTAGAAGTAGAATCAATATATAAAGCACTTATGGCTACAAAACATATAAAAATACATTTAAAGCGAAGTACCTCAAAAATCTCAAAGCCGTAGATGTCCAAAACTCCCATGACTTTCTTCCTTACTTTTGTTTGTGCCTTAAAACAAAATATATTATTTTCATATGTTTAATAAATGAAGGAGATGGAAATAACATAGTTATTTCAAAAATACTATCATGAATTAAAGAATAACAAAGAATAAATTATTCATGTGAGTACATCTATTATTTACCTGCTGACAATGTTTTACAACTGCGCCAGAAAGTAATGAGCATACAATTCTACCTACTAAGCTTATTCATTCAAATTGTATCAAATTTCAGTGAATATTACCTTAATGCTCTCATTGATTCTGGTAACAAGCCAGGAAAATAATCTACTATAAAGATTCTTTGCCAGAGCATCCCGAGCATAGTAAGCCTAATAAAAAAAAAACATACACAAATTAGAAACATTTGGGACAGTCCAGGTTACTTGCTAGCTCTGCGCTCAGCAAAAGGTAGGGATAACCCATGATCACATGTGCTCTGCTTTGGACTACACATCTAGGCAAGCAGATGCGTTTTGCACAAATTATAAAACGTGAGGGAATTTCCCAAGAAAATGGGAAATTCTATTTTATTATTTCATTTGTTACCTATATCTCCCACCTTTCTTCCATAATGGAACTCATGGTTGATTGTTTAAAATTGTTTTTAGGTATATGTTGTCTCTGTGTGTGCTGTCTGTTCATGTTTCTTTGTAAACTGCCCAGAGAGCTTCAGCTATGGGGCAGTATAGAAATGTAATAAATCATCATCATCATCATCATCATCATCATCATCATCATCATCAATGTAGTTTCCAGACATTCTCTCATAAAAACATAAGAAGAGCCCTGCTAGATCAGATCAAAGGCCTATCTAGCCCAGCATTCTGTTCACTTCGTGGCCAACTGGCTGCCTGCAGGAAACCCACAAGTAGGACATGAGTGGAATAGCACCATCCACTCGTGTTTGCCATCAACTGATGTACTAACTATACTGCCTCTGGTGCCAGAGCTAGCATATTGCTATCACGACCAATAACCATTGGCATCCTGCCTGAATTTGTCTAATCCCTTTTTAAGCTATCCCTTCCAGGCACTGACCACCAGACCCAGACCTGCATAGCTCAAGCAAGGTTTATTTATTTATTTACAATATTTAAATACCACTCCCCATTCAAGAATTTCGGAGCGGTGAACAAATAGATTGCTGCATGACAAGGCTTCAAGACAACCTGGCCCAAGTTCCCATGTAATCATGTGCCATATCGCGAAAATATGTCTCTTGTAGAGCTACAATGGAGAGTCACATAGACTGAACATTAAAAACAAAACTTAAGCGTGTGGCTGCTTTCATATGCGCGGTCAGCAGCATGGAAGCCACCTTAGTATGGTATGGGCCTACACTGCAAGAACTGTGTTTTAATAATGCAACCATGTGAGCAGAGCCAATGGTGGGGATCCTTTTCTTGCAACTGGTTCCCTGTCAAGAAAGAGAGTGGTGGTTGGTTTAAAAGATTCATGCAAAATTTCCCCTGATCTTGCGGTTGTGTAATCACCCAGTATGGGATTGCATGACATTACTGGATGCATAAGTGAGGTGGGGGGGAGAGAGAGAGGCTAGAACTCATGAAATTCAGAACGAGAATAGAATTCTGGAAGGCAATTTTATAAAACACTCTGCAACACCAGTTAAAGTTACAAGCTGACCTAGGAACCATCTAATAAGTCATTTATATTTCCACAGTGAAAAAAAATGAACAAAAAGAAATATTTCTGAGAGCGCCCATAGAAGTCGCTTTTGGGGGCTGCATTTAATTTATTGTGACAAAGTAAATTCATCCTATATTTCTTACAGAAAGAAAAAACACATCTGTAACCTCATGTTACCTGAGCCACATTTAGGGTTGTAGAGACTTTCTCCTGCTTGGCTTCAACTGTACGGAAGCTGAAGGCTCTTTCCAGCACTGACTGGTCAATGCCTGTCAACTCACATATTTCTTTGAGTTCTATGGAAGCAAAGAATCACAACTTAAAAATCATTTTGTTCTTTTTATACTGGCTGCATTAACAATGTTGCAACAACCTTGAAATAATTTGTGAGCTAATTTATTTATTAGCTCACAAATTATTAGCTAATTTGTGAGCTAATAGACTTATGAAGTCACAGCTAAGGGGCTTCAGGACTACAGGATCAGGGCTGGAACACATGCTACAATCAGGATGGAGTCAGCACCAAAAACAGCCTCTACATGGAAATTGATGTTCACCTAGCCCCATGGTTGAGTTTCCATCGGTTATTTGTTCTAAACAATATAGGGCAGGTGGAGATTAGCTGCCATGCGGAGGCTGTTTCTACAGTGTTCTTAGGGTGCCTGCAATGTGTGCTTCAGCCCTATGTCACTGTGGTCAATCATTCGATTCTGAAACAGTGAAAAGACCAAAGCTGCCTTCCCCCCACATATCCTATAAACACTATTTTCAGTACAACATATAAATATTAAAGTAAATACTTTTAAGTGGCTTTTGAACCAAAGAAGCCAATTATCTTGCAGCCCTGTTGCTATGCATGGTTACTCAGAAGTAAATCCAACTGTGTTCAATAGGATTTGATCCTAGATAGGATTGTAGCCTAAGGCCTAATCCACACCAAGCAGGATATAGCACCACGAAAGCTGTATGAAAGTGGTATAAAAGAGGCAGGAGCCACACTACTGTTTTATAGCGGTACTGAAGTGCACTGACAATTGTTGGGGCCCATGACACATACCATAAACCGCTTTCACACTGCTTTAATAGTGCTATATCCTGCTTGGTGTGTATTAGGCCTTTGTCAATCAATATTTATGGAATGACAACCCAAATCACCAAAATGTGAAGGAAAAAATGACATGGTAACTAAAAGTCATGATCTTATGATAATCAAATACCTTTCATTTAGCATGCCTACCACAGTTAGATATAACTTAGATTTGAATGTTGTTTTAGAAAAGAAAGCATTCAATAAATATTGTGTTCACTTACCTAGACAAAAACTACATTTAGAACAAAAACCAAAACATAATTTAGATCGTGTAGGTAGGTTTTGCTAGACTTATTGCTTGAATCACACAGTGTTTGAATTACCATTTTTATCTTTGATTTTACTTTCATCTAAACCATTCACTCGAGATTCAGGTTTGAATTCAATGTTTCCCAGCTTTAAGACGGCTGCAACAACTTCAAAAACTGACTGCGTTTCGTGGTCCAAAAATCCCACAATCTGCATGGCATTCTGGAAGATGGAAATCAAGTTTTGTTTATGACATTTTTTATCCTGTCCTTCTTCCCGGTAGTTCTCTTTCCCACGCTCCATTTTATTTTATCCTCACGACAAACTATGTAAGGTAGAATTAAACTGAGAGATTACAACAGGCCCCAAAAGTCATCCAAGGAGCTTCATTAGTGAGCTAAGAGTGACATCCAAGTCTCCCCCATTGGTCTAACAGTCTAACCATTACACTACACTGGCTCTCACCAACCATATTATAGTGAAACTAGAACCTAGGTCTTTCTGCTTTACTAGCCAATGCATTCAGCCAGTAAGCTACAGAAAAAGAGCATAACACTTCTTTATCTGAAGAGCTATAAAAAAAAAGAAAAAAATTATTCGTGTAGATAGTTAGCCAGCTCATGGCAGTAGAAATAATTTTTAATTCACAAAAGAATATTAAACTTTTCAATTCGTTATTTATTTATCTGTTAAAAACACAAGCCACCTTTAAAGATAAAAACCCTCTTAAGATAGCTTCACACATCAACACCACAAAGTTTCACAGGGAAAATTAACAATTAATTAGAACCAACAGATTATCCAGCCTAATACAGATATTGGAATCCTATAAAACGTACTGCAAAAATCATTTCCATTCAGCAATTCAATAAAACACACAAAACTAGATGGAATCTACATCAAGTTTCCCCATAAACTCCTAGCATTCCTGACCGTTGGCCGTACTGGCTGGGGCTGATGGGAGCTGAAGTCCAAAACATCTGGAGAGCAGCAGATTGGTGAAGGCTGGTCTAAATATATAATGTCCTGACATATATTCGCAGTTCTCATTTTCCTAAGCGCCTGACTCATGATGTTCCAACATTTGAGGTTCTTGATCTTTCTGGCTGGCTAGAACTCAGAAATACTGTAAACTGAAGCACATTCAGAGAATCAAAGATGGAAGGAACCTCAGAAATCATCTAGTCCAACCCCCTGTTCAATGCAGGCTCTGCAACACAATGCAGAATGCAACTACAGCATCCCTGAGGGATAGCTGTCAAACCTCTGCTTAACTATCTCCAGCAAAGGAGAGCTCGCCACCTCCTGAGGCAGCCTGTTCCACAGCCAAACACCTCTTACCATTAGGGTGCAAATGCAGGACTTCAAAGTTAGGTTGGACAGATGCATAAATCGGCAGACGAGCACAAATTCTTACCCGAACTGTTCTGAAGTTTGCAGCATCATCTACCCCGTTTACTTCGGCAGAGCCCAGGCACAGGTAGTTGTATCGACTGAAATCCCTCTCCAGTTTAAGATTTTCTAGCAAAATGAAAATACATCTTGTTAATAGCAAAGCTCCCTTCCCCATTCCTGCTCTTGTTAGCAGCGAAAGCTACGCTCCATGCGCGAATTTTTAAAGGCCACAAAACACCGAAATAAATTATGGAGACATAACTAATTTATTGCAATTTACATATGCAATTCTAGTTTGGATGAATACCTCCCCCAAAACTGTACTTACTAAGCAGATCTTCTGATCCTCCAGACAATATCTGATAGAAAATGTGAAAATTTCTTTCGTTTCTTGGTTGTTTAACAACACGAGACTTTTCCAAAAGATCTAAAAATAAATATCACAATGACTATTTTCCATTCTTTTCGTTTGTTTCTCTTTCACGACTACTGCATCTGAATCAGAACCATTCACAGAGAGAAGTAATGCCTGGCAGAGTGCATTCCCCATTCCATAACCAGGATCAGGAGATTGGGAACACCATGTTTGTTTATTTGCTGCGTTTATACTTCATTTAGTTAAAATTATTTAAAATTTCATCCTCATGACAATCCTGTGAGGTAGGACAGGCTGAGAGATAGGGATTGGCCCAAGGTCACCCAGTAAGCTACATGGTCGAGCAGGAATTTGAACCTGGGTCTCCCTAGTCCTAGCCACTTTAATCACTACACAGCATTTGCCCTCTATCTATGATGAATTTATCCATGAAGGACACCTTCAACTAAATAATCAACAGTCAGCCATAAAATCCACAATCCTTATCCGTATACTGAGGTAGCTTAAATCCAAAACTAATCAGTGCAACTCCCATTCAAACATAAGGTATCTACAATCAATACTGAGGTATCATATGACCATGGCTGCATTCGTTGTTAACTTTACTTTTTATACAAGTGAAGCGTGGTTCAGAATACTACCACTGTGACACCTGCAAATCCCTCTGAAAACAACTTTAGAGAAAGCTTTCTCTACATGCTACAGGTATATGAACATTTTATTTGTCTCTGGCACAAGGGCCATTACAACTGCAACAATAAAACAAAAGAACTCTGTGACAACCAAAATACTTACAAACTCATAGGGAGAGAATACATATAAGGGAGCCAGAACTGAGAGAAAAGGATGAGGTTTATACTGTTAAAAAATGATGCGAACCCTAATATCAAAACACAGAAAGTTATCGCAGGTGGTTCCCTCTGCAATCTACACCTGATTTCTTTAGGAAATTTTGGCGGATTTTTTGAGCTGCTGCGGCAAACATTATGACCTTGATTGTAATTGCTTTACTATGATCTGCTAACAGATCACAGATAATATCAGCAGTAGGCCAACCCGCTCTTGTTCTCAAAAGCTCTCCCAGGAAACGATTCCTAATATCTTTATACAAGGAGCAGTGTAACAAGTAATGTACGACATCTTCCACCTCCCCTGCACCACATGTCCGCTGAATATAGGGAACCCCTTTATACTTCCCCTCCAGGAAGGCTGAAGGCATTGTTTGAAAACGGAGGGCAGTAAAGGCCTTTCTGAGAGCAGGAGCTACAGGTATATAGTGATCAAAGCCTACTCTAAGCACACTTCTGGTATTCTTCCATTACACAAATAAATCTAATAAAGTATGGTTTGCGTATATCCTGCCTCAAAGTAAGAATTTAGCCTGGATTACTTTGGGGAGGGGGGGGGGAACCCTTCAAGCATATGATTAGTGATAATGAATGGGGGCAAAGCAGGCACCACTCTCACGACTAGAGGAAGACATACACAAACATATGCCCCATTTTTGCCTTCACCTTGTCTTTTATATGCAGATTTGCCAGAAGGCCTTATACTCAATAGGCGTATTGCATGACAAACGCAAGTTGTCCCTGTCAGACTAATGCTTTGTGTTACGCTTCATCAACATTCATAACAAGCAGTAGAAAAATGAGGCTTGTTAATATTTCAGTAAGTTACTAACAGCAGTTTGTCTCCCTGTCACCTGCCTCAATTAACAAAGTATACACAGGCCTTTCTACGAAGGACACCCTGAATGAAAGCCCTCTTGTTCCATGCAACAGAAGGGCACGTGGAAAGAAAAAGGCACCAGTGGCAAGTTTATGGCGAAATATGCTTGCGTATTTGCACACGTGTATGAATAAAGGAAATATATAAGGTCTGGAGTAAGTATACAGTTCTCCCGTAAAACATTTTAAACCACAGGATTCACTAACAAAATTAGGCACTATATAAACGTTTCGGTATATGATTTACAGGCAGTAAATCTACCAGTATAAAACCTCATTATAACATGAGCAACCCCATAAATATACAATAGCATGTAAATCACAGAACCTTAACGGTTGGAGATTACACTCAGAAAAACTATGCTGCCATCCATCCTTTGCCTCCAGGTGCTTCCAAAGAATTTATTTTTGCAGAACCATCACCATTTTTTTTTAAAAAAAAGACAGACAGACAGAAACACCCTATTCATATTAAGTAGTGCTTCTTGCAGATTTCCATGTCAGCCATATCATTTTGACAGCCAATCCCAAGAACTTTATGTGTTCTTCGGAATCAGCACCATCATAATAAATGGCAATGCACTTTGAGATTTATGCACCCTGAGAAGTCAAGTAATTAATGGCTGTCTGGTAACTTGCAGCATGTCTGCATATTTATTGAACAGATAAAAAATAACAGAGGGGGGAATGCTATGGAGCATTGAACTGTTTAACCACCTCATTAAATGCTTATAAACACACACACACACACACACACACACACACACATATCAGTGATGAGCAAACTCCCCTCAGGCTGATTCAGAATTAGCTCAGTACTTATGAGTCCTCTCAGAAAGGATTCAGAAAAAGTCCAGGTGTGTTGACAGTATCGTATGCATGCCCTGTGTTGCATGTCCCCAGGGAATTATAGCTCCTAGCACCAAGCATGGTAGTGAGACCCTTGGAAATTCCATCATCCCCCCCCCCAGCCCACAAACAAACAAATCCCAGAACAAGACAGGGCTTGAGATCTAGATGGGGACAACACAACATAAGGCATTTTAGCAAGTGTAAGAGATAACATTATCAAAAAGAAATTGCTCGTCTCCCTTCAAAGCAGCTGGCTATGGGCACCTGGTGTGCTCTATATGCACACGCACAATCTATTTTTCCATTCTCAGCCAAAAAATGAGGTATCCAGAGCACAGGCTTGACCTGTTTTCTTGGATGAGTTTCAGTTGGAACAGCTTGAGGACATTGACAAGGTGCTTGGACAAGTTCGTGCAACCACTTCCATATTGGATCCTTGCCCCTCTTGGCTAATAAAAGCTAGCAGGGATGGAACAGCCGGCTGTGCCAGGGAAGTGATGAATGCCTCTTTGCAAGAGGGAGTGGTCCCAGGCCTCCTGAAAGAGGCAGTAGTGAGACCACTCCTGAAGAAATCTTCCTTGGACCCTGAAAATCTTAATAACTACAGCCCAGTAGCAAATGTTCCATTCCTGGGCAAGATCCTGGAGCGGGTGGTCCACGCACTCTTGGATGAGACCGATTATCTGGATCCATTTCAGTCGGGTTTCAGGCCTGGCTTTGGTACGGAAACAGCCTTGGTCGCCCTGTATGATGACCTATGTCGGGAGAAAGACAAGGGGAGTGTGACTCTGTTGATTCTCTTTGAACTCTCAGCGGCTTTCGATACCATCTACCATGGTATACTTCTGGGACGACTGGCTGAGTTGGGAGTGGGAGGCACTGCATTGCGGGTTGGGCTCCAGGAGGTGGTGATTGGGGAACATTGCTTGGCCCCGTAGATTCTCCAGTATGGGGTTCTGCAGGGGTCAGTCTTGTCCCCCATGCTGTGCAATATCTACATGAAACCGTTGAGTGCAGTCATCCGGAGTTTTGGAGTGCGTTGTCATCAGTACGCTGATGACATGCAGCTCTATTTCGTTTTTCATCTTCATCAGGTGAGGCTGGGGATGTGCTGAACCAGTGCCTGGCTGCGACAATGGACTGGATGAGGGCTAATAAACTGAAACTTAATCCAGACAAGGCTGAGATGCTGTTAGTGGGTGGTTCTTCTGACCGGATGGAGGGTGTTCAACCTGTTCTGGATGGGGTTGCACTCCCCTTGAAGGAGCGGGTTCGTAGAACCATCTCTGTCACTTGAGGCTCAGGTGGCTTCAGTGGCACAGAGTGCCTTATACCAACTTCGGTTGGTGGCCCAGCTATGCCCCTATCTGGACAGAGATAACCTGGCTTCAGTTGTCCATGCTCTGTGGTAACCTCCAAGTTAGATTACTGCAATGCACTCTACGTGGGGCTGCCTTTGAAGGCGGTTCGGAAGCTGCAGCTTGTGCAAAATGCAGTGGCCAGATTGATAACTGGGACCAGAAGGTTCAAGAATATAAGACCGACTCTGGCCCGCTTGCGTTGGCTGCCTATATGTTTCCGAGCCCGATTCAAGGTGCTGGTTTTAACCTATAAAGCCTTACAGGGCTTGGGACCACAATACCTGACGGAACGCCTTTCCCGACATAAACCTACCCGAACACTATGTTCAACATCTAAGGCCTTCCTCTGAATGCCTACCCTGAGGGAAGCTGGAGGTCGGCAACAAGGGAAAGGGCCTTCTCTGTGGTGGCCCCCCAATTGTGGAACGATCTCCCTGACGAGGCCCACCTGGCACCAACATTGTTATCTTTTCGGCACCAGGTCAAGACTTTCCTCTTCTCTCAGGCATTTAGCAATATCTGATGAGCCTGGGTTTGTTTTATTTTTAGGTTTATAGCTTTTTTAAGTTATTATAGTGGTTTTAAATGTATGTGTATTCTATGTGTATATTGTATGTTTTTGCTGTTTTAATTTTTGTATATTGTTTTTAATTGTTTTAATCTTATGTAAACTGCCCAGAGAGCTTCGGCTGTGAGGCGGTATACAAATGTAATAAAATAAATAAATAAATAAATAAAATAAATAAATAAATAAATAAATAAATAAAAAACAACCTCTGGGGGAAGACATTGCTCAATTTATAATGCCACCAAACTTCAAGGGCAGGATAAATCGTATTTCAAATGCACATATTTGATGCGGCAGCCCTATTCCGCTACCCCACCCCCCACCCAATGCATTGGTGCCAAGTGCAGTACTTCACTTTTCTTTGTACGAAACAATGACATACATTCATTTATACAGAAGATGTACACTTGGCAGGGACCACTAGGGTAGAGTCTAAATCTGCTCTATACCTCAGTGACCCCAGTTAACTGCGTTAAGATGGTTGTATCCTCTCTCAACTGTGTAATAAGTTACAGATTGTTTATTTTCTCTCACAGAACAAAATGGGAGCTATTGAATTTGATCATTTTTTCCATATAGTTCCAGGTTCAGTTTTCTAGTTATGTGACAAAGCCCCCCCCCCCCTCACTTACACACACAGTTCATGATCCCCTCATGTGGCTACAATGTGAGAGTGATTACCACCCCACATGGATGGTTCTTTCCTTCCTAATTGCCAAGGCAGGGAGGTGGTCAGCCGGAAAAGTCTACTATGACTGGTTCCATCCATATAGTCATAGTAGTCACTCATATTTGAAGCCACACGGCATTGCGCCATGGGGAATTGGCTCCTAAAGAGCTCTGGCTATGTGTGAAGCATGCCATAGACAGAGAACATAATAACTGGGTTTTATTTCAATTTACTCTTGTACTTTACGATTTAGAAGCCTGCTTGACCCCCTTTTCATTCTGATTCTATAAGAGATTTATGTAAGGTTAAGAGGGACGCCAATGGGCATTAATCAAAACAACTAAGGGCATGTATCCACTTGTCCTGGCATGCCTGAAATATTACATTGCACAGCACTGAGTAGGACTGACAACTATTAGTGCTCTCTAATACTACACATTCACCCAAAGCACCTGGAAATGGACATAGCTGAAGAAAGGAGAGTGTGCTTGACGCATCGGTGATATGATCCCATAAGCCTGTACTTATGTTTTCATTTTTCCACTGAGACCTACGTGCTCTTAACAATACAGTCTTTATATTGTACAGTTAGACCAGCTTCATAGATATACTTTTAGTCTGTGTCCCCACCTCACCTCATGAATGCGAAAAAACAAACAACCAGAAAACATGGTTGCTTTTGCTTCTGTATAACAGGGTGGGCAGAAGGTAGATCTCCAGATGTTTTGAACTTCAGCTCCCAGAAGCCCCTGCCAACATGAGCAATGGTCAGGAAATGCAGGTTGCTTACCTGTAACTGTAGTTCTTCGAGTGGTCATCTGTGCAGTCACACATATGGGCTCGCGCCGGCGCTGAGCTCGCTTCGGGAAACTTCTAACTAGCTAGGATTTTCGGCGGGAACCCCTCCCCCCACCGTCCTACCGCGCATGCTCAGGGTCCCGCCTACCTCAGTTCCCTGAGACCGCTAGGCCTCGCGACTAAGACAATGTGATTTATATTAACACTTAAACTAGACGAGCATGGCGGAGTCAACTTGACAATCAGAAAAGCGATGCCAAGAGGGGACGGCGGGTGGGTTGTGTGACTGCACAGATGACCACTCGAAGAACTACAGTTACAGGTAAGCAACCTGCATTTCTTCTTCGTGGTCTCTGTGCATCACACATATGGGCGAGTAATAAGCCAACTTACCGGAGGTGGGAGAGGCACGCTGCATGGTTATTGGCATATTGAAGATAGGACCGCTCTGCCAAAGGAGGAGTCCTGGCGCGCTCTAACGTCCAGACGGTAGTGTTTCACAAAGGTAGAGGCATTCGCCCACGTGGCTGCCTTACACAGGTCTGGGATGGTTGCGCCATGAAGGAGTGCCGTCGAGGTCGCCTGTCCCCTAGTAGAGTGGGCGATTAGTCCAGTGGGTATCTCCCTGCCCAGGAGTTGGTACGATAGGGCGATAGTGTCTACAATCCATTTGGAGAGACGTTGCGAGGACACGGATAAGCCCTTATTCTTTCCACCAAAACAAACAAAGAGTTGGCGTGACTTACGGAAGTCCTCTGAACGAGATTTGTAGAAGGCTAGAGCCCTTCTGACGTCTAGAGCGTGTAGCGTGGAGCACAGCAGATCAGAAGATGCCTTGAAGAAGGTAGGTAGCACAATGTCCTGATTTATATGGAAATCAGAGGCAACCTTGGGGACAAAGGATGGGGGAGGACGAAGGACGACCTTGTCTCGGAAAAACTGTGTGTATGGAGGGTCGACAAGCAGTGCCGCAAGTTCTGACGCCCGTCTTGCAGACGTGATGGCGACAAGAAAAACCGTTTTCAGCGTCAACAAACGAACATTAGTCGTAGCTAGCGGCTCAAAGGGCTTAGTGGACAATGCGGTGAGCACGAGCGAGAGGCTCCACTGCGGGAGGCATGGGCGAGTGGGTGGAAAGAGATTGTGTAGACCCTTAAGGAAAGCCTTGGCAAGAGGGTGTGTGAATGCCGAGGTCCCGTCGATGAGAGGATGGTGAACCGCAATAGCTGCTAGATAGACCCTGATAGAGGATAGTCGTAAGCCAGTCGTATGGAGGGAGTGAAGGAAGGCGATAACGTCGGTAATAGTAGCCGAACCACTATCGAAACCTTTAGTTGCTGCAAAGCGTTGAAAACGTTTCCATTTTGCCAGATAGGATGACCTAGTGGAAGGCTTTCTAGAGGCATCTAGAATAGCCGTTATGCTTTGAGGTAAATCGATTCCTCGCCAGAGGGCAGGAGTCTCCACGCCGTGAGACGCAGGGTTTGTATGTCCGGGTGTAATATCCTGCCGTTGTCTCTGGATAGAAGGTCTGGAGAGGTTGGGAGACGCCACACTCGATGGGCAGCCAGTCTGCGTAGCGGCGTGAACCACGCTTGTCGTGGCCACCATGGCGCAATCAGGATAGCGTTCGCCTGATGGCGTCGTAGCCTTGTGACAGCTTTCGTTATCAGGGGAATAGGAGGAAACATGTAAAGAAGACCCTGAGACCAGTCCCATAGGAAGGCATCTCCTAGGGAGTCGCGACCTATACCCGCTCTTGAGCAATAAGCCCGACAGACTCTGTTGTCTTGGGTCGCAAACAGGTCGATGGTTGGGGTGCCCCAACGGGAGAAGATGCGATCCAGAATGCGAGGGGCTAGTTCCCACTCGTGAGTGTCTTTGAAGGATTGACTTAGTTCGTCCGCTCTGACGTTTGCCGTCCCTGCTATGTGCAGAGCCGAGAGTCGGATGTCTCTTGTGATTGCCCAGTGTAAGATGTCCATAGTAAGGTGGAGGAGACGCGGGGAGCGGGTGCCGCCTTCCTTGTTGATGTACCACACTACGGATGTGTTGTCTGAGAGCACCCGCACGTGGTGCCCCCGTAGTTGTGGGAGGAATGCTTTCAAGGCTTTCTTTACAGCGAGGAGCTCTAGTTTGTTTATGTGGAAGGAATTCTCTGAAGGTGACCATCTTCCTTGTATGAACAGGTCCTCCAGGTGCGCTCCCCATCCTTGAAGCGATGCGTCGGTCGTGACAACCCTGGACGGGCCGGGATCGACGAAGGGCAGACCCTGTGAGAGATTGCTTGAATGCGACCACCAGAGGAGCGAGCGTTTTACGCAATGCGGAATGGTAAGTACCAACTTGCGTGGATCCTGGGGTGGTGTATAGCGACTTAATAGGAGCTGCTGAAGGGGACGCATTCTTAGGCGCGCCCATCTGACTACGAAGATAGCCGCAGCCATAAGGCCTAAGAGACGTAATATAGTGAGCGCTGTGGCCCGCGTGCGGGTACTCAGTCTGACAGCTAGGCGCTGCAGGGTCTCCAATCTGTCTAGGGGGAGGAAAGCTCTTGCGGCGATGGAGTCGAGATGAACTCCGATGAATTGAAGCGATGTGGTTGGTTGGAAGACTGATTTCTCGTAATTTATTTGCAGTCCCAAAGATGAGAGGACGGACTCCACCGTACTGACGTCTGCTAGTGCTTGGTGGCGAGTTGGAGAGACGATTAACCAGTCGTCCAGGTAAGGATAGACCTCGATGTCGATGGACCGAAGGTGTGCACAAACCGCTGCCATACATTTGGTAAAAACTCTTGGGGCTGTCTTTAACCCGAATGGTAGGACCACGAATTGGTAGAGTTGGGACCCGATGGCAAACCTTAGATATTTTTGGTGCTCGTCGAGGATGGCTATGTGGAAATATGCGTCCTTGAGGTCGATCAGCGTGAACCAACTGCCTCGTCTGAGGAGTGGGAGAATAGTGGAAAGGGTGATCATTCGAAACTTCCGGGGCCTGATGAATTTGTTCAGACCTCGGAGATCCATAATAGGACGAAGTCCCCCGTCCTTCTTGTGCACTGTAAAGTAGCGGGAGTAGAACCCGTTGTTTGACTGATGCGTCGGAACAGGTATGATCGCGTCCTTCTCCAACAAGGCGTTTGTTTCTTGGCGCAGGGTTTCCGATGGAGGCGTGTTCTTTACAGTGCCTAGCGGAGGGAGGACTTCGAAGTCTATTGCGTAGCCCCGTCGAACGACTTGGAGGACCCACTGGTCGGTGGTGATGGATGCCCAAGTATGGAAAAAGGGCTGGAGCCTGTTTCTTGACAGAAAGGAGTCCCGCAGGGGTAAGTCAAAGACGACGTTTTTGTTGGGTTTGCTTTGAACGAGCCTGAGAGTAGCGAGGAGCAGGCTTGTGCTGCTGGTAAGAGGTCGACGTACTCGGTTGCTGATAGCGTTGACCACGGTCTTGGCCTTGTCTGGGCTGATAGGGTAGGGGCCTGTACCACTTGCGGGCCCGGAAGGTCTGCGCAGGAAGTTGGCCGACTCCCATCTTTCTAGTGGTCATCTTCGCCTTGTGGATAGTATCCATGGTTGAGTCGGTTTGAGTATTGAACAGACCTTCTCCGTCAAAGGGCAAATCTTCGATGCGGTTTTTTGTCTCGATGGGGAGATTTGACGAGCGCAGCCACGCATGACGTCGGAGGGCAACCGCTCCGATCATGGCTTTCGAGCCTGAATCTACCTGGTGCCTGGCAGTGGTCATCTGTTGTTTTGATAGGCGGATGGCTTCCGCCTGGAAAACCCGTGCTAAGTCTCGTTGGTCGTCTGGCAGGTAATCAGTCAGGTTGGAGATTTTTTGCCATAAAAACAACTGATACCTGGCCATCATGGCCTGGTAATTCGATGTTTTCATCACCAAGGCCGCCGACGAATAAATTCTTCTGCCAAAAGAGTCCAGTTTCCGGCCCTCCTTGTCAACGGGGGCAGCATGAGATCGGCCTGATTTCCCTTGGGATGCTTCTACGACGATGGAGTTTGGTTTAGGGTGAGTAGCCAGGAAGGGGGCTTCTGTCTCCTTAACCTTGTAGAGAGCATCGAGACGCTTAGAAGTGGGTGCTAGCGTGGCTGGATTAGACCAGGATTGCTTTGCTGTCTTTAGCAAAGTGCGAACTAATGGAAGAGTGAGTTGAGGGGTTGGTTCAGTCCTCATAACATCATAGATATCCCCTTCCTCTTCTTCTGGCTGTTGGACATCTATTCCCAGTGATTGGGCGAGGTGGAGCATCTGCTCATTAAAGCCCCCTAGTTCCATGGTCGGTGAAGCCCCTTCCTCGGTAGCGACCTCTTCTGTCGGGGATGGTACCGACGGGGCTGGCGATGGAGGTGAAGAGGGATCCGACTCGTAGTCGTCCAAAGACGGCGATGGTAGCGAGTGTCGGTACCGAGAGACGACAGTCTGCTGCAGTAACGAGGAGTGAGACGGAGTGCGTCGGCGCGTCGACGCCGGGAGAAGTGATGTCGTCCGGCGAGGTGGCACTGGCGGCGGCATGTGATGAGAAAACTCCGAACCGCGGTCCCAGTCCTGGGAGACGGAATGTGATCGTGACCGACGATGAAGCATCGGTACCGAGGCCTCGGTACCGGTAGGGTCGGAGTACTCTTCATCGATCACGAGGACGTCCGATCCGAAAGGCGGAATGTCCTCAAACTCCGGTCGGGAAGGTAGTTCCATCGGTACCGGTGACGGTAACGAAGGCAGCCTGGTTGGCGATGCCGCAAGCGGGGTCGAATGTCCCGGCATAAGTTGTTGCGGAGGGGAACGGCGCTTCGATCCCGAGGGCTGGCCCATCGGTAGCGACGAAGGACGTTTCCGCGGTTTCGATGTCTTGGATGCGGACGGCAACGAAGACGGTACCGATGAGGATTTCTTCGGTACCGTGGGGCTCGTCGGTGGGTATGATACCGAGGGGAATTTCTTCGGTATCGAGGGCTTCGATGTCGATAGCCCCGCCGATGTTGACGGCCCTGCTTTTGATGGCCTCGTCGAAGTCGATGGTGGTTTCGACTTTTTTGTCGTCTTTCCCTTTTTTTGCTTACGCAGAGGGGAAGATGGAGACAACGGTGCCTGAACCGTGGCCCGAAAGGAGGGCACGTCAGGAGTTGCTGGGCGTGAGCATAAGGTGGGCGATGGCCCCTGCTCCCCAGAGGACGAAGGTCTCTGCTCCATGCGGCCTGAAGACGGGTGGTCAATGGCGGACAGGGCTTTACTCCAAAGGAGGCTGCGCAGTCGGTCGGCTCTGTTCCTCCTTGTCTGCCTCGAAAATTTCATGCAGTGGGAGCAAGACTCAGTGATATGGCCTTCACCCAAGCAGCCCAGGCACAGCGAATGACCGTCCGAGAGGGCGAGTTTGGCGCGGCAGCCAGAGCAGCGCTTAAAAAGCGCGGTCTGCGCCATAGGCCGCAGAACAGACTATCCGACTAAAGACTATTATCTAATTTTTGTTTTTTTTTAAAAAAAACAAGAAACCTAGCTAACTATATAACAGCGAAACAGTAAAAACTAACTTTTTTTGTCCTTCTTTCAGGTCTCCGACAACGGAGGAAGTCTCCCGCGAGGCGTTCAGCTAAGCGGTCGAAGAAGAACTGAGGTAGGCGGGACCCTGAGCATGCGCGGTAGGACGGTGGGGGGAGGGGTTCCCGCCGAAAATCCTAGCTAGTTAGAAGTTTCCCGAAGCGAGCTCAGCGCCGGCGCGAGCCCATATGTGTGATGCACAGAGACCACGAAGAAGAATGCTGGGTGTTGAGGTCCAAAACATCTGGAGATCTACATTCTATCCACCCCTGCTATATAACACCCTAGGCCCTCAAAACAAAACAGAAGTGCGCTAGTTTAAAAAAAACAAATCTCAAATTTCCTCCTTCACATGTACACCTCCCCGCACAATAGAGACCACCATAAACATTCTAGACAACCACAGCTAAGGAAGTAATCCTATGACCCCTAGACATTGTCTGAGGGGCTGTAGGATACTGAGGATTCTCCACTCTGACCTCAGAAGGGGGAGTTGACAATCCAACCCCCTCCCTGCCCCCTTGCATGGAAAGAACTATGCCGGCTGCCCTCCAAGGTTCGAAAAATGACCTCGGAGAGGGGGGAAAGGGGGTATTCTGCTGGGTGGGGCGAGGAGGAGACTGGAGAGGCCAAGATACAAGTTATCCTGAGCCTCTTCCAGACTCCTTCCCTTCCCCTCTGTTGTTAGACAGGGTAAGTTCATCTAGAGAAATATACAAGATGGGAAGACAGGGAGGCAAAGATTGCCTCCGCCATTCCTCTCACCCTACATTGGATGATCAGAAGCCTTCGAGTTTGGGGGCTTCTGATTATCGAGGCCAAAACTGATAGGATTGTGCCCTAAGTGGACAAGTTGTCTGCATACAGTTGTGCCTGATATATATGAACTGTCCTGCATCTAATAATTTACTCAAAAGACTTGCTTTTTGGCCCTATATATTGTTTTTGAACATCTTTCAAAATAACTACACGCTAAAGGAATTTTGCAGCATCTCTCTGCTTATAGATGTCATGCTCAAATGGAGCTAAATCCAGCACAAATGTATTTGCTGACTGAAAGAGTTAATTGGTAAAAATAGTGGACACAAGCCTTACTGTAAATTACTCACATGCCTCTAGAGACTTCAGTATAAACAATTTCCTGAACTGTACAGTTGGTTCTGTTAGAACTACCAGTCTCAATCAAATTTTCTTCAGAGCAGTTAAAAAAAACAGAGGGAAGTTAAAGTAATTAACAATTTCCAAAGATGAACATTCACAGCACTGTCCTTAAGAATTTTTCCAGAAAGTAGTTAAAGGCAGGAAACCAGATATTTACTATAGAAGCAACCACCATTCCCAATTTCGTTTGAAACAGAGATTATGTTATGCCTGTTTGAAGATCTCAAAGATGTGGCACAGCTAGCAAAACCTAGAAAAGTAAGTAGGTTGTCCTCAAGGGGCCATTTATACCAACATCATTCTTAAAGTGCAAGTCTGTCCAAACTTAAGCAGCAAAGCTTATTGTTAACCCACTTTTAAGCACATAGTTCAGACAAATTTTCACCCACAATGTGTAAAAAGATGCACAGCACTATACGAAACAAAATATGTTCCCACACTGACAGGCTAACACACAGCATTTTGCCATTTGCATGTCCATTGCAAAATTACCAGCCAAGCACATCATAAAACACGTGTGAGACACAAGAAAATTCAAGCTGGTAGATTATTGGAAGCTTATGTGTGCTGGCAAAATGTATCAGTGTGTGAAGTGCCTTGGACGGTCTTACATTATTGGTGCTGATGTGAAGATAGATCACTTCAGAAGAGGTCACTATAATAAGTAGTTAATAAGCTCTAGGCAAATGCCAAATTTTTAAGTCTAGAAAACTCTTACTTGAAACCCTGCAGCCAGTATAAGGCATGGCCACTGTGGGGCAAAACATTAAGCCAGAATTCCAGAAAATCCTGATTTATCATTCAGGAGCTGGCATGCAGTGTACACAGCAGAATAACTCCCGCTGGGCTCCTCCCACCAGCAGGAATGACTTCAATAATCAGGAACTCAACAGGCTGGGGGTGAGGGGAACTTTCCATTATCTCCAAACTGGGACTCCTGGCTTGTTGCCAGTCTGAAGCCAAGATTTAAAATTGGGTTATGATTCTTGGCTTGTTTGTGAGAAACAACTCAGAAATCAGACGCGAAGTAATGCTAAGTGGTTTTTTGCTGGTGATTTCCTGGTTACTGAAGCCAGTTCAACTGGTGGGAAGGGCCTCTTGGGAGTGATCATACGTGGAATTCTGGCTTATTGTTTTGTGTAAACACAGTAACTGAGAGTTATTTAAGTTGGCTTGTTGCCTCCAGTTTGGCAATAATTACAGCCTTCCAGATTGGCATTTTTTTTTTTAAAAAAACTTTACTACTCAATAGGGTACATATGGGAGACCATTTTACCACACATATTCACCAGATGTGTCCTAAAATTCTCCTTACAACTGGGCTATATAATACATGTGACCAAACCATCCCAGGTCAAAGATCATCCAGGGGTGTTTGATTGTCTATACAGGCTCATAGTACTGATTTGCCAAGTTAGACCCCCCCCCAAAAAGCTTAACAACCACCACCATGTTATATTCATGAACATGGCCTCTAAAAGATAACACCTTCTGATCAAGAAGTAAGCTGTGCCACACAACCCCCCTTCCCTGTTTTTTTGATCATACAACACTTTAACTTCCCATTTTTTCAGCTGAATTACAAATTGGATTCACATTTGGGAAAAGAATGAATATACTTCACAAGCAAGAAATAAATGCCACTAGCATAATATATTCTGAATTATCCAGGAACAGTTATTTTTAGAAACTTCCTCTTCTTCCATTGCACAGTAGGGACCATCCTGGCTAACCAGTCTTTTTTTTTCTTTTTGTGGCAGGCAACTGAGTTGCAAGTTAAATATAAACTTGCAGCCTGACAAACCACACACTTCCTTCCAAGACATTTGTGTCATCCCAAAGGGCTACTAAGAAAGAATTTTTAAAAAGCCTAGCACAGAGGAACACTGCCCGACAAGGATTCCTGCCTCTTCTGCAGAGCAGCAGCAAATTCAGAATTGTATCGGAGCAGGAAATCAGAGTACTATTATTAGTAGCTTAGTTAACCCTTTGGAATGAGACATATAGAGCCACTGAAATAACTATACTTGCTTCTCCCAACTAGATGCTTAGGTGCATTTAAAGTTTTCAAAGCCTCACTATAGAGAAAATAAAATAAATGTTATGATTGGGACACTGATTGGGTAGCTAGATGGGTATTCTTTCAAGGTGTTACAGCGCCCAATGCAATGTGGAGTTAGGAAAGGGATTTACATAGCCCTAAGGGAATACAAAACTGACATTAAAGAGCCACGGTGGTATCTAAACGTGCTCTCTATGCATACCAGAGTTAAGGCTGAAAAATAGCTGAAAAGCTCTTTGTAGGTCTTTTACTTTCAGATTACCTGGAAATTTCCTGCTGTATTGTGAGGAGTGAAGGCAGAAAAATACTTTCTTGTCTGTTCTACAGGGCAGGAAAGGAAGAAGGAGCCAGGCATTGACTTCTCTCATTCCGGAATAGTAAACTGAAAGAAGAACATATGGGGGCGGGGGGGGGGGGCATCTGGTCCAGCATGCCACTAAATCTCTCCCATCTTTCTTAGCACATCCTGCGTTAGGCAAAGCCCTGTGATCCAGATGCGGTGCAGGCAAGAGGATGGAGAGATATGAACCAGCAAATCCTTCCGCACCCACTACAATGGCATGAGAATGTGTGTCCTTTAAAAAGACATTCACAGTTTGACATCCCCTCACAATGTAAGGACACTTGGCAGGTATGAGGGTTTCCACATTCCAATCCTTGTGGAAGAGTTGAGAGTGCTCATAGGTCTCCAAAGAAAAGCATGGCTAGTGAGGTAAGGGGACTCAGGCATGTTTTATAAGCCCAGACCATAGCAACAGAATCTGCTGCAAGGCATCTGTATTCTAGACCAGAGACAGGTATAAATCGACTAACAAAATACTTCTGAATTTTCAAACAGCAACTAGAGGAATCAATATAATCGTGTTATTAAATGGCAGCCAAGAATTAACCTTTCAACTATCTAAGCACTGACAAGTAGAATTTCTTCAATAGAGCAGATTTATCAACAATTATAAAACAACATGGAACATTCCTTAGGATATATATATATTTAATTTTAAGGAGTCCAAATCAAGGGATGTAGTGGAGTGAGGATACATTCTTGCTTCATTACAGAAGGGAAGGGGGAATGAAATCAAATAAAAACCCTAGCAACCAAATAAAAAAAACCCTAGCCAAATAAAAACCCTAACAACCAAGAATGCCTGCTTATTTCTTAATGTTTCTGGAGGAGGTACAGATTTGGTACTTAATTACAGCCTTTCGTTGACGTTCGAGTTGTAAATACACCCACATTGATTAAAAACTTTCTAAGCAGCCATTACTATTCCTCATTCCATAGTTATTTTCTAGTCTACCATTATGGCAATATAAGGTAGGCACAAATTCAGGGATCCTGCTCAGATAAGAGACAACATTTTGTACCTCTATTATCCCTTCCCTCTCTCTCAGCTGATAACCTGGAAAGGACAAAGCATAACATTGTAGTGTTGCTGTAACTTATCTGAAAAGAATGGATGGATGATAGCACAAGAGACCTAACTGCCTCAGGGCTTTTCATTTCACGGAATAAACTGTAATTCTAAAATATGAGCTTTAATACATATCATCGCTTTTATATCCCATGGAACTCAAGGTAACGTACATGGAGCTCTGAGGTGGTCCTCCCAACCAGGCACTGATTATTCCTGGAGCTGCTTAGCTATAGTATACTTGCTGTATTGCTGTTTGATATTCCTTCCTTCAAGGTATGCCCTCAAGACTTAACACTACTTAAATCTAAAACTCCCAAGAATATGTTCATAAATGGATGCGCAATTCCGGGTATTCATTATACCAAATGGGATATTTACACACATACGTACAACATCACTCCATGTGCAATGCTACAACCTCATCGGCTGTATCATACATAACAATCTCTGTTTAATAAGCTATGGCTAAACTGGACTAAAAATGGCTGTTGATCTTCAATTGGTCATAGCATTAAAATTAATTGATATATAGAAGGGAAGATTTGTTACTGAGTGAATCCTACTAAAATCAAGGACATGATTAATTAATATTTTGAGATATGCAGCAACTTCTAATGGTGACCTCATGCTTTACTGCAACAATTCAGGACCGATAAGGCTTCTTATCATAATGGAAGTATGTGGCCAGCTTTTAAAGGACAGACACAGAATTGGTTAAGGAGGGCTGTAATTTGATGGACAAGCAGCAAGTTTTGCAGACTTATTCTATTGTTCTTCAAGTAAAGCAAGCCAGAGTAAAAGCGTATAATGGGTTAGATCTAATGGTGGCTGTCTGGCAGCGGAATAGAAACTGCTGGAAAAATGGATTTCCCTTCTCCCTGCAGTCCCCTGGAGCAGATCTGGGGAGTGTGTGTGTGTGTGTGTGTGTGTGCAGGGAAAAAGAGAGCAAGTGGAAGTCCCATTGCGCGAGTGGATAACCCAATGTGTATGGTTGAGTAAGTGAGCTACCATGGGGCTTAGGAGAATTCCATAAAACAGAACCTGGTTAAATGAGAAAGATTGGATATAATGTACCAAAAGGCTGTGTTCTGACGCTTTGGTTATGAATTTTGTTAGGTTGGGCTCAGTTCTATATACAACCCATACACAAACATAGGCATTTAGTCTTCTTGCAAACCAGTTATGTGTAGCTTAAGGTCTCCATATATTTTCTATTAGGGATAGAAAATGAAGCTGGACAGATAACTAGCAAGGAAGTGATTAAACATCACCCACCTACCACAGTCTTCTGCTCAACCTGAAACTACTCAAAGTTTCTTTGTAGAGGGAGGGGAGGGGGAAGCCCTTATGGAAATACATGTAAGGACCTGGATCGTTTAAACATACATCATTTTGCCAGTTTCCAAACCTTTCTGCCAACTACAAATGATGAATTATCCCATCCAGCCCCTGCAATAACTTACACTTCCTTTTTAGTGGTATAATGGAATTCATAAAATGTATGTAGACAGAGAAATCTATGCCAATACTTACAGTTGCTTATAACTCCTCCAAGCGGATCACCTTTGAAATCAAACTCGATGTCCATATACTTTCCCTGTGAAGAGAACAGAATTGAAAAACTTGGATGGGGACGATGACCTTACATAGCCTGGCAATTCCATTGCCTTGACATATGCATCTAAGAATAAAGGATGGTTAATAAACCTAAGATAAGATCTTGCTGGTTGTACTATAACTGGATCAAACTAAGAAGAGTATGCTAAGGAGGCCAGATCACCACTAAGGTAACTCATTAGGGAACTTTCAGCAATTCCAAAAAAATCACACACAAAAAAAGCCATAACAACAAGATCTGGACACTTATTGAATGCCTTCAAGCTAGCTTTGACATTTACTGGTAAAAGTCAAAGTTCCCCCCAATATTTTTCTTTCGTCCTATTGAAAGATTTACTAGTACATATCACCATTCTGATGCACACACATAGGCTGAAGTTGGCTGCTTGAGAGGTTTAGGAGATGTCCAAGGCAAAATTAGCTCCCTTAGTATCACTCCAAAGCAAACTGGGCCCTCCTAAAGCTTTGAGAGTGATTTGTGACAATCAGAAACACAGTCAACGTGTAAAGAATGGCAACATTCTCGCCAGTTTCCATATAAGAAAAATGGCTGGGTGGGGTGAGAGAGAGAGTTGAGGTGGAGTTTTGTTACTGGCAGGTCTAGTGTCTAATCAGAGGGAATAATTTTACCAGGGCTTCAATCACATGCTTTATGGGAGGGACGTGGAAGCAACATATCAACTTGGTTCTAATATGTTCTGTGCTCTTTAATACAACTATCTCTTCTGAGAAGAAGCACTTACAAGAGTTGAGGTGGAGTACTGGAGGGGGGGGGGGGTTGCACTTGGTTATTCCAGCATAGTGCCAGTACAGGGACTGTGTTTCTTTGATTAGAGAGTACCTGCTGATGGCAAAGAAGCATTTAAGTCAGCCTGGGACGTCTAACATCAGGAACTTGCTTAGAAAATGTTAGATGTGCTGTTCAGTCCTTCGCATCTGCCACATGCCCAGTCACCCACATAAATCCCAATCTTATTCATTTGGCACTTTCTATGAATTTGGTGCCGACTGAGTAGAAAACAAAAAAGCCTCAAACTATTTCTCATTCATGAGAACTCCCTAGCCCTTGCCCTGCGCCCCTGGTCTAAAAATCTTGGAAGGTTTCTTACCTAGACACACTATTATGATATGTGCCATTTTCATACAAATTGTCAAAACAAAATGGGGGGGGGGGGGAGAGAAGTGAATCCATTCCCCAAAACTTTTAAACCCCACTGCACACACACACCACCCCTACATCTATCCATCTGAAATTTTGCACATTTCCTACCTAGAGGCACTTTTGTGATATATGCAATTTTCATACAAATTGTCCACAAAGAACATTGGGGGGGGGATTAAAAGAATCCTTTTTGGGGGGGGGGGGACTGTAAAAGCTGTGCTTGCACCTGTCTGAAATCTGGCAGCCTTCATCCTGTTAAGAAAACACTACTATGCCTGAAAATGCCGTCCAATCCTGTCAAACAATAAACACGTTATAGCAGTTTGTTGATTTCCCAAAGGTGGTCAAAGGGGAACCATGAAGCTTCAGATTTTCCAAAGTGAGGTTCTGATTTAGAACCAAGTTCAAGTGACTGGCCTCTGAAGCAGTTCAAACTGAACTGGGCTGTTTTTCAAATTAGGATCCAAGCTGAATCTTGCCTTTGGTTCACACCCCTAATATATATACACGTGCACAGGATCTACTACAGCCACCAGATGAGAAAAAAGGAAAACGGCTGATAAGAGAAATCATAGACTTGCTGAGTTGCAAGGGGCCTATAAGGCCATCGAGTCCAACCCCCTGCTCAATGCAGGAATCCACATTAAAGCATACCTGACAGATGGCTGTCCAGCTGCCTCTTGAATGCTTCTAGTGTGGGAGAGCCCACAACCTCCCTAGCTAATTGGTTCCATTGTCATACTGCTCTAACAGTCAGAAAGTTTTTCCTGATGTCCAGCCAGAATCTGGCTTCCTGTAACTTGAGCCCATTATTCCGTGTCCTGCACTCTGGGATGATCGAGAACAGATCCTGGCTCTTCTCTGTGTGACAACCTTTCAAGTATTTGAAGAGTGCTATCATGTGTCTCCCCTCAGTCTTCTCTTCTCAATGAGAATTACTGGTGCAAGGAGGACACTTCTTGGTGAGACTCTTTTGGAAAGATGGCTAAGTACAGAAAAGGCCTTTGTAGATGAGAAAAGAAGAAAGTACCTCAAAGAAAATAATGTGGAATATAGACTATTGAAAAGCTTTTAAAATCTGGTATCTGGATAGCTGCATAATTGGCCAATTAAATGTGATAGTAAACCAATTCATGCATCCAGCATCCCCCATACAATAATCACTAGCATAACACAAGGCTGCTGGGCTCAAAGATAAGAGACACACAATCTGTATGAACTAGCACCTTCAAAAGTAAGGTAGCTCAGATTACATCAATGCACAGTCATTGGATTGATTGGAAATCAGGCAGGCTAGTGGTGCTGACATCTTTTTTAAAAATTAAATATTGTATTTTTCCCTCTACACAAAACCACTTGAGTGAGCAACCACCTTCCTTCAGTACATATGTGCAGTTAAGGGGATACAGAATCTATGTTTTGATATTGCGCTTTTGCATAAACATTACACCTAGTTGATTCAATGATTCCTAAAATTTAAAGGTTTTACAGTTACTACATTAATCTAGCTAGGGGGGGAGGAGAGATAATGCATAAACTTTAAGATTAATAATATAAAATAAACGCAGATGAAATTTTAATTAAAAATTAAACTGCCCAGCTAGGTTCAAAGTCACCTAGTAGATTCAAGGAGGTGAAGGCATTTGAACTGGCATCACTACTGTAATCCTATACTACTATTGACCCTCAAAATTGTGAAATAATGTTCTCTCCTCATAATTACCTATGGGCAAATATTGACAGCCTGTTGCGACTGCTGTTTCTCTTTCTACAGTACAAATGCAGCCTCTCTCTTTGCCTTCTGATTGAGTTTTTTCCACATCAGAGCAGATCATTTCAGTGGCTGCCTTACTGCAGTTTATTTACTTAACAGCTACTTTAAACAAGAGTGACAGGCATTACTATTTACAATGACAACACCAGTAAAGCCTGTATCAAAGAACAGATTATGGACAAGCCACAATGCTAACAATTCAAACCAACTCACAAGTACTTTCTGTTGATTTTCAAAATCAGAGAGGTATGTTTCTCCCCAACTTGCAACATTCACCACTTAAGGTTGTCCATAACTGTTCCATTACAAATTCCATAATATGTCGTGAAGGCTTAAATCCACTAAGTTCAAACCCATCAAATTTTCAAAGCAAGCAGAAAATGTGTACATAGGAACGGTAGACTGTGCAATGGGAAAGAGCAAGTTCCCTGCCACTTGTGTACACAGTGTGCGTGTGTGTGTGTGTATTATACAGACATCATCTGAACTTCATCTAGAAGGATCAGAGTCCAAGAGAGGTAGATATGACAAATGCCAGGTCATTAAAAAAAAAGAGAGGGAGGGAGGGAGGGATGAGGAAGGACTACGCAACAGTAGAATGGACAAAAATAACAAAGCTATGTAGGTTTAGGATAAAGCTCTGCTTAAAAAAGAAGAAAAATCAGGGAGAATTTGAAAGTGTCCAGGAAGGTAACTTGATGGGTACAAAGCAGCGAGTCGTTCCAGGCACAGAATAAGGAAAAAGCAAAAGACGGAAACAAGTGACAGCTTCAACATCAAATTGGGGGCATCTTGGGCAGGTTACCCTTTGGGGGGGGGCTCTTCTTGCCACTATTACTCCTGCCTATTTGCTTGCCTTCTCCCACCAGGCCCAATCCATAGCACTGTCTATGGGAGGGAGGCACTGGGGAGGCTCTGGGGATTAACAGTGTGGTCCTGGCTTGGACACAGGTCTTGGCAAGAGCCTGATAATGCTGACTTCTGACACCAGCTCTGAAAAAAGGCCCATAATAAACGATCTTGTGCGAAAAATCAAGAAGCTTTGAAAAAGAGAGAAGCGGGAACAGGCAAAAGACCAATGTCCACAATTCTAAAACATGTTGTAATGGTATGTTGAAGACACAGCTGAGCCTAAGCACACAATGAAGCAAACACATAACAGCTTCACCCATAGTTAGTTTTTTGTAAGCCACTGTGTCTGTAAGCCACCTTAAAGGAACTGCTAAGAGGCAGGTATAATTTAAACAATGCTAGGAAATGGTGGCATGTTGACATGTCTGCATACACGTAGGATGGGGTTGGCAACCTGCAGCCCTTCAGCTGTTCTGGCCTACAACTCCCATGATCCCTCATCGTTGGCTACGCTGGCTAGGGCGGATGGGAGTTGTAGACCAAAACATCTGGAGGGTCACAAGTTGCCCACCCGTGATTTAGGAGAAGGGGAATGGGACTCAGGTCCACCATGAATCAAACACATCAAGCTCAAGCTCGATGACCATATACAGTACTTACTATCAACCTACACAAGCTACAGTCAGAGCTTGAAAAATAAATGAGCCTTAGATATAAGAAATAGAAACAAATATTGACACAAGTGGTGACAATAAAAAAAGGGCACAGATTTAAGGAAAGGGAACAATGAACTCATAGTGAATGGTTAGACAAATGCAGGCAGTAAACTCCGTACTTACTTCTGTACTCACCTTGAAGTTTAATGCAAGGTAGACCATTGTTAATCCATAGAAGTATTAATATGTAAGGAGAATGTAGTTGATGTAGAATGTAGACTGATGCATGGAAAACTATGCCTTCAAGAGCAGTCAGGCAGCAAATAATATACTAGAACAAGTGCATATGTCAGGGGTGACATAATTAAGGCAGTGGTGCCAGAGAGTTTAGGCGCATGGGCCCAGAGCTCCAATCAGCACCACTGTTGGGTGGGCAGACTGTCTTGCCTGCACTGGGGTTTGGGGAAGATGTCCTGACACTCCAGGCTCTGTGCTTGAACTCCCCAGCACCGCCATCTTAAGAACGACAGTGTTGATGCACACATAATGAGGATTGGGCTTGCATTAATTAAGGGTGATTTCAGGCACATGCCCCCACACACATACAAAGTTGCTCTGGAAAGGTAGGGGGCTCTTCTAACGCAAGGAACGGAGCTGCTGCTGAACAGGGAAACAAGGAAAGGAGTACTGCATGTGCAGAACCACCTGGGTATCCACATGGAGCTTTTTGGATCTCAGCCTGTTTCTTGACAAGAGCACTTCACTTTGCAAACTGGACTATTTTTTGCAACACTACAAAATTACTGTTTCTGTCACTTGGTTTTTGGACAGCCAACCTCTCCAGGAATAGCATAGAACAATATCTAAAATAAATTCATGCAGCCAGACAGTTCTAAATTTAGCTTTCTGGTCCCCATGACCTCTCAGCCTATTGGCTAAGATCAAGTGTAGCCCTCTCATCCTTATTTTGGTATGTTACTTCAATACTCTGTGTCTAGCTCAAATGCAAAACTCATAGCCTACATTTAGACTCCCAATTTCATCTTGTATCGGTATTCCATTTTAATTTTATGTTTCTTCCCTCCAACATCAAAAAACAGGAGTGCAGCTCTTCAGAGATGGGTAAAAGCTGGAATGCCAGTTACTCAAAATAAATCTGCCTGGCCTTTCTACCCATTCCCCGTCACCTGACCACTGGTGGTAACAACTCTTCTCAACTCAGACCAGAAGGAGTGTTCAGCCTACAAATTCTGTTTTCAACATTATCCACCTACCAGATCATTCACGTGCCATCTTTGAAATTCAGGGTTGTTGTGTTCTTTTGGGGTTTTTTTCATCCATCTTCAATTTTTAACTTAGTAAGTCACATGAAATTCTAATCAGGTAATTTCCTCTGCCCTACTAGCTGTAAATCTCAATATCTAGGTCACTTTCCCTCCAGTGTAGCACTTTACAAGAGGTTATTCCCCATAGTATACAATCCAATGACTATCATCACGTTACCTGTTTAAACCCACACACATTACCCTGACTACAAGGGGTGATATGTATTACTTGATTGGAGGGGACGGGACTTCCCATCTCACATGAGTTTATCTTGAAACATTTAGGATTTAAAGTTATGGATAGATGAAGCAGATAAACCACCTCCTGTTCAAGACATTTCTTAGAACACCACAGCCACTATTTTTGCCTTGCTTTCTGAAACAGTCCTGAAAACACAGCTACAGATATCGAAGTATAACAAATCTGACTTTTATAACATTGGGTTGGATCCAACATTGTTGCTCCTTGAACAGAAGGAGAGTTACATTCACAGATGGGCCACAAAAGAATCTGAGGAAGGACTGTGTATATGCAATTTCCTTAATATTAAGTCTAGGGGGGAAATGAACCATTAATGAATATGGAACACTAATTCTATATTCCATTGTAGTTTCTATATCAGTCAGTCCTCCAACATGTCTTTTTGTATGTGTTAAATAGATACTTACAAATCTAGAGGAGTTATCATTCCTTACAGTTTTGGCATTTCCAAAAGCTGGTAGGAAGAAAAGAATGAGAGAGTGTAAAATATATGCACACATAAACATGAAAGCAAAGCCGATTTGCAAAAACACATATATTACTTTGGGTTGGTGCCAGCTTTATAATCTAACAAGGTTGGATAATTCAAAGTGACAGATGATGCAGTCACAATTCAAATAGTTTTTCTGTAAATGGAAAACAAAAGAAGTAGGAACTCTAAAGCTAGAGCCGTGGCTTTCTATGTGGAGCACAGATGTAACTGTTCTGTTCATTAACAAATAGGTAATTAACAGTCTGCAGCAGCACAATGTTTCTGCCTAAGACAGGGTTGGAGTCTCTGTATTGTAATGTAGGATATTGATGACAGATGGTAGTCAATGTATTCCCAAGCTGTCTTATTTTTTAAAAAGTAATAAATATTATTTTAAAAAATAAAGGGTTGGATTTGGAGCACTCAGTTTAAGGCACTAAAGGTCAGACCACCTCCAGCAATGTTCCCCAAAGCATTGAAAGAGAGATAGAGAGAAGACAATTCTTTCCTGGAAAAGAAGACTAGGAACACCACACACACACACACACACACACACACACCCTTAGCATTTCTTGGTTACAAGTCTACCATTGCCAAGGGTCAGGATTACAGAGATGGGTGCGGCATGCTGGGAAAAAATGCCAGCTGTGACTTAAGATATGACTGACATCTCCCTGTGTGTACAACTAGGTTCACACTAATGGGTGGAGCCATAACTCCAGTAAAGCACGCGCTGTGCATGTGAATGTCCCAGGTAAAATCCCCACCAATTCCAGGTGGGGTTGGGAAAGATTCCTGTATGCTGCAAGTCAGCGCAGACAACACGAAGCTCGGTGGTCCGTAAGTCTGATTCAGTGTAAAGCTGCTTTATATGTTCATGAGCTTCGTCACGCAGTCATGAACCTGGGTATGTAAATGGACGGCTAAAATTGACAGGGGGAGAGGGAAGGGTTCAGACATAATGCTAAACCATGGTTCTCATGCCCACATGCTCCCTCCTCTCCCTCTTCTGCTGGAATATGGCAACTCCCTCCTTTGTTTCCTAATTTGAGACAAACAACAGTTCACTATATCATCCAAACCAGCATATTATAGGTTGTGTCTGCCCTGCAAACCAGGGTTGGAAAGCAGAGTTTGATCTTCAGTTCTGGTTCTGGTTTGCAGGATGCAAACTATGGTTTGCCTCAAACCAGGAAAGGAGAAAGGCAATCTTTATGTGCAAGGGGCTGGATGGGAAGAGCGTATGAGAATGAGGTCCCTGAATGCTCATTCATACAATACTCAACCATTGTGTAGCATTATTTCTTAATCATTGGGAACCTCATTCAGACAAATACTAATCCATCCTTTTAAAAGCGGGGGAAGATTTGCTCATTGTAGTCCCTCCTTTTGATTCCAAGGTGAACTATTTTCATCTGATATTATACCATATGGAATTAATGCTTTAGACCCTGCTATGTTGCTTACATTGCATTATGTCTTCCTATCTCAGGTGACAAAGCATCAACTTTGTGGACAGAAGCAGTATATTGATGACTTGCCATCAATATATAATCAACATTCAAGTCAAGTGGATATTTTGGGTGGGTGGGAAAATATTGTTTCTGCATTTTGGAACTTCCCTGGATCAAAGCATTGAAGCTAAAAAGCAGAATGTGTTGCTGAAATAATTGTTCTGAAAACTTTGTACAGTGCAGAGTTTGCAAGCCATAAATCATCTTTCCAGTCCCTGGGCTGCATATCATTAAATACGGGGCTAAACACTGAGATCATTTATAAATGAATGCAAAACCAAATACAAATGGTCCATTATAAGAGTTTAGAGACAAATTCTTCCGTCTCACCCTACGTTCATTGTTTCCCTATATTCATCGACAGTAGTTGGAATGCAGAGCTTGATCACTGGTAACTTAGGCTGGCAAAATTCTTACATTTTTTGCAGTGTGGTTCCACACAGAGGCAGAAGGCAATGCAATTTCAGTAAGGTTAGAAAATTGCTTCCACTTGAAGCGATTACATAAAAAAGAAAGAAAAACTTTCCCCAACTTTCATATAGCAAGTGTTTGGAAAGAAAATATAAGGAACTGTGCTACCCAAATTGTAGTAGAAGGACCACAGCCGTTGCATCACCATCTGTTCACCGCAGGTGAAGACTCCTGAGCAGGACTGAATCTCTTTTACCAAATCGTCTTTCATGCTCTGATCAGCTAGGGGTACTATGAGAGCAGGAACAGGTTTTTGCACACACATTCCCACAGTTCCTGTTCAACTAGATGCCTTACATGCAGTCCCTCTCTCTGCACATGTGGAGTCAATTTTTTAAAAGCTAAAATCCTGGAGATCGACTGCCTGGGAGGGGGAACAGGCAGGTTTTTAGCTTTTAAAAAACAGGCTCTGGGCACATGGCCTTAGCTACTTTGCAGAACCTGTTGTGGGTCAGGACAACAATCCCTGCAGGTAAAGGTGCCTTTGTATCACTCCTCGCAATAATCAGCCTTGCCTCTGAGCAATAAAACCCTCATTTGTATTGTGTTGAAATTATTACCCCTAGAGCTCACAACAACAACAACAACAACAACATTGCAGTCACATTAATAACTTTTTTGTACATCATACTACTGGCATGATAGCTGCCTGTGAAGAGGCTTCCCTCATCATTCAGCAGATTTTCTACTTTGCAAAGAATCAAAGGGGGAACACCAAAACTAGATTGAATGAAAAAAAGAGAATGGATTGCTATCAGGTTCTGATGGTGTATGAGAGGCACCCACCATCTTTGAAAGTTGGCCTAGCCTGTTCCTAGTATTTGTTGGATTGCCCCTAACGAAAGAGCTCTTTCCAAAATGTGTTGGGATCAATTTTAAAAAGTTATTGGCACCTTTGAGCGTACTCTTTTTGCATTCAGTCAACCATGCAAACAGCCATTTACCCCACCCCAAACGAGGGCCTAAATGCCAACTTGCCTGCTCACACTTTAGCTAAGACAATGTGCAGATTTGCACGTTTGAATGCCACACGCAGTTTGCAATGTAAGAAAGTGAAACTGTGGAGTTGTTTGCACAACACAACAACCCACCATATGTTATTTAACCCACAATGAGACTGTGGAGTGAATACGCAACCCCTGCTCGGGGTTTGTCATATTGTATGAACCCAGTGAGTATGGGTTATGTGACGGTTGTTTAACCCTTGCATGACCCACCTTTGCTGGGTTCACATGACACAATAACCCCCAAAGCAAAGGATGCATATTCAATTTGATGCTGTGGGTACCGCGGCTAATCATGAGTTAAATAACCCATAACAAGCCATGGTGCATCATCCAAACCCAGCCAATGTGTGTGACTGACAGAGTAAGAATCTGTGAGTATATGAGAGAGAGAGAGAGGGATTGAGATTTTCCGAATTTCCTTCCTTTCCACCCACAATTTCTGTTAACACTCTAACAGTATCATACCTACAAAAAGCAGGATAATTTTCTCAAAGAATGACTTTTTCAGACATTCAGCACAATAAGTGATAAGGGTGGAAAATGTATACTAACTATTCAAGCTATGGCAGAATATTCAATTGTGTATCAAGGTCAGGTAAGAGTGGAGTTTGAACAAAACTTTAAAAACCTCTCTATCATTTGTTCAGAATTAATTTGTAGGAGCTAAAAATGCAGCTATATTTCAATGCATCCTTACAATAAATGTTTGCCAGCTGAATAATTTATGCCTCATTACTGCAGATTAAAACTTTTCACTGTGTATTCAACAACAGTTACTACAGTAACTTACTGCAATATATCCATCAATATTGGTTACTAGTTTCTTACCTTCAAGCACTGGATTAGACTGTAAAAGTTGTTCTTTTACTTGATTAACTTCTGCTCCTTTGCCACAAACAGCTGCTACATAAGACATTACAAGTTTGCTGGCCTCTACAGATTTTAAAAAAGAGATTGTTATTTTTAAGACGTTAGAAATATTCCACCCAAAATTAGAAGTCATAGTACAAATCCCCAGGTAAGCCCCCCCAAATAATGCATTTTTCAGATTCAAGCTTATTGCTTTCAACTTTTATGCTGATAACACACCACAGTTTAGAGTGACAGTAAGGAATAAAATAAAGCTGGGGTGGGGGTGAGAAAGAGAATGCCACAGCTAAAGCCACACTGGACAAGGAAATATAATAAATGCCTTCTTGTATGTTTTAGAATTACATTTAATGTAATTTCTTTCTATCCAAACCTCTCACTCTGAGAAGATAACTGACTGCAAATATTATTCTATTGAAAACATGAAATAAATTGAATTGTTTTACTTTCTGAAGTTATTTGCTGCATCTGGTGAAAGCATTTGATAGCAGTCAAGAAGAAAAATGAAATCCTATTTCTTCTCAGCTACTAGAGAAGAAGAAATAGGGAATCAAAGGTTACTGAATATCAGACGCCTGAGTATCTGTTTTGCAAAAATGAATTCCATCTTGGCAGTACAAGCCTAACCATCTGCTGGCAGATCTCCTTGAACAACATGCATCCTCTCCATAGCTTTTGACAAGTGTTATTTTAGAACTCCATTAAAGAAGCACTGAAGCAGAGAGAGTAATGAATGAAGATTAGAGCTGTGTGCCAATCAGATGCCTAAAGAATGATCCAGGAGCATAACTACATTTTGTATATCGATTCTGCATCAACTTCACTGCCTATTTCTGCTGACTTTCAGATTCAATTCAAAATGCGCCTTTTGTCTTTTAAAGCTTTAAATGGTGTGGGACCAGGACCTTTCAAAGGCTGCCTTCTCCCATATGAAACTACCCTTTACAGACATCATCATAAGCCCTGCTCCATGTTCCCAATGCACCTGAAGAGTACTGAGTGGCCTCGTGAGGCAAGGATTTCTTGATGGGAGTACCCAGAGACTGTAGAACTCTGACTGAAAAAGAACAGCTCTCTTGGCCACCTCACTGCTGAAGTTCAGATAAGCTGAACTTTTTTCAGAGGGCATTTTGTGTAACTGAGAACTACTTTGTGCCCTTCATCAGCCTTCCCCAGCTGGTGCCCTCCTACCATCCCCTGCCCTCCACAATTCTGTTTTATTACTTCTTCAGCTTTGGACTGGTGGCTTAGGTTTTTATTGCTGTTTAAGTATATTTTATGTGTTTTTATATTAATCCTCATCTGTCTTTGGGATCCAGATGGATGGAAAGATGGGATATAAATATTTTTTTAAATAAAATAAAATTAACAAGGAAAGAATAAATAAGTGGATGAAAAATGCAGAACAGGGAACAGGTTAAAAAACAAACAACAGGTTTCCTGAGTGTAGTAAAAAAAATGCCAACTGCACTGTTCCTACAAGGATTTTTTTATGCTTCCATTTAAAAATAATTATGCAGAAAATCAATAAATACACACTTTGAATGTGACTATGAATTTTCTCATTTGTTATTTTTCAAAAGCACCTTTGAAAACTGTTTTTATGGGCACCTTCAAATGCCAACTAATGCACCTTCTTTATTATGCACAACTGTATGTAATGGAGATGTACTATGTCATTTTCATAGTTCAATATCGACACAGGCATTGAAATCTTTATAAGGAATCCTGCTCACCCAACCCAAGGATTGCAACCAACTGAGAACAGAGATATGTTTAAAACAAAGACAGATATGGGCCAGCCTTACTATTAAGTAGGGTGGACAGGTGTCCTACTTTACAGAGGACCATCCATGGTTTAGATCAAGAATAAGACATATTAATATCCCAGAATAAACAAAAGGTCTAAGATGAAATGTATTACCTGTTTTCCCAGCTCCACTCTCTCCAGTTATAAGTATACACTGGTCTTTATCCTGGTCTCTCAGAGATCGATATGCTTCATCTGACAGGGCAAAACTATAGAATAAAACATGATAAACTGAGACAACAGGAAACCACCATGCTTGATATACATCACACCCTCCAGCCAACTGTAAAATACTTCTATCTAGGTCATATCCATCAGTATTCAGAAAGCAGCAAAACAGTTCTTATTCAAGTCTTGAAACCAGGAATTTCTCCCCAGTAGGCTGATAACGCTGATCAAAAGAGAAAGTGTAATGCTGGATGTTACATATCAGTGCTAGCAACTGCATGCATAGTTTTCTTCTGCAATCTGCTGGCAATATGTAACATCCAAAGGAGAATTGCATAGGTTACATTCTATCTATAACATGTGTAACTCATTTATGCAATACAGAATTTGGCCAAACCAGCAAATCTCTTTTTAAGAGGTTTAGAAATAAAGGTTAGGACAATAGTCTCCAAAGCTGAAGGACAGATTTTAACAGGGACCAAGTTACCTTAGAGATCACCTCACCCCTTATGCCCCTACCTAGTCTTTGCAATCCTCAGAAGGAATGTTTTTTATGGTTCCACGTGTGCTTGAGGTCAGTCTTACGAATACTAGCAAAAGAGCATTTAGGGTTTCAGTACCCACCCTCTAGAATGCTTCTCCAATTGACATCAGGCAGGCTTCTAAAGTCTTCACTTTTAGACTTCTCCTTAAGATTCACCTTTTTATGCAGGCTTTCCCCGAGGTATGATCAAGCCAGTTACAATTATAGTTTTATTGTCGATCAGATTATATTATTGTTGTATTTTATTGTTATATAAACAATAAATTATAAAATTATAAAATTGTGTTCACCATTTTGATCATTCTGTTGTGAAATAGTGGTGTAGAAGCTGTCTGTGCTAACTGCCAGAGTGGCACTAAGTCATAGACATCCACTTGTCTTTAGCCTGGTCTCATCCAAAAGGCAAAACTATGGATTTAAATATGCGACCCGCAACAGGTCAGTGCCATCATGACAACAGATCACATATATGATGTGAAACAGCATCAAGCCCATATTTTGGCACGGGGAGTTTCCATGCTACTGTCAACCACCTCCAAGAAGGGGGTAGCACGGATGTTGAAACACAAGACCAGTTGCCAGAATAACATGATGGTTGACACTATGCTCCAGCTGCAGTTGGAGCAACCCATTTACAGAGGTGACCCTATGGTTATTATAACACACACTCTGGCTCTAAAACTGAAGCGGTGTCAAGCAGTATAGATAAGCCCTTAAGTAGGAGCTGTATAGTATTTGCAGGCATGTTTCTTTGCTGTTGTGGAATTATTTTGGGTCTGTCCTTGTCAATTTTGTTGAGACATGCAGAGACCAATGCATGGGGGGGGGCAGGATTTCAAGGGCATTGCAACATGAAGATGTTCCAACATGCAGGCAGTCTTCTCACTATTCTATAAAAAAGATATTTCTACAAAATAAAATTATTCGATAGCAAAAGCTTTATGCAAATTTGTTGTTTATTATAATGAAAATCTGGGAAAACTGAATTAAGAAGTATAAGATAATTCACTAATTTTAAACTCTCAAGTGAGTGAAAGTGCATTGCTTGTAAAAATGTAAATGTCATTTCCCAGATTTCAGACCAGCTGCTTTAAAGAAATTTGGAAGCCACATTCAAAAGAAGTGCAACTGTTTGGAACAAGAATGTAAGAAATTACATCTTTCTTCCATGGTTAGCAGACTTTTATGGTGCGCTGAACAAACCAGCAACTAAAAACCATTGGCCTAGCTCACGAAACCCCAATGAGTTGGTGCTTTTGAATGGCATCGTTTATTTGGGAAAACTCCTTGGATACAAACTAATACTGACTTTCCCTGTCAATAGCCATTTTAGACTGACCACAAGCAATATCTAGTTCATATCCATGAGCCTTTGCACTAAATCTGCTGATTCAACACTTAGGGAAGCCTTTATAGTTTCAAACATGACTCAGACAGAGTCAATCTAACCAAGATTGGCAGTCTCTGTTGTAGGATTTTTTATTAATCCCTTACACAGCTTTAATCTTTTTTCTACATGATATCCTTCTCTCAGTGTTAACTCTATTAACATGAATCAAGATATTTAACCAGTTCAGCACTTTAAGGCAGACATGGGCAACTTACAGCCCTCCAGATGTTTTGCCCTATAACTCCCATTATCCCTCATTACTGGCTATGTTGACTAGGGCTAATGGGAGTTGTAGGCCAAAACATCTGGAGGGCCACAAGTTGCTCGACCATGCTTTAAGGAACTGAGCACCAGTAAATCTGATCAAGGTTTTATCCAGAAGACATCGATGTGGCTCTGGCTGAAGAAAAGAACTATCAATTCAAATATCCTTTTCCCTTTTCATGTAGCCAATATTCTGTGCTGCTCTTAATTCTTTGGTCATTTGCTGACCCTGTTTAAGTTTACATGATATATAATTTCTGCTGACACCAGTACCAGATTATAAGGAAAACTTCCAACTGTTCTGTGCCAGCGAACTATAGTAATCTAACTTACTGTTGACCTACCCATGAATGGCACACCACTTAAACTTTTGAATCAGTTGTTTAAAGTCATGCCAAAAATTGCTAAAACAATTCATTTTCTTTTGTTTTGTTTTTAAAAACTGAAGACTTACATTCAGAGCTTCTAGTGGCATACCAAGGTAGCTCTACTCCCCCCAAAGAGCTGATTTTCCATAGTCAGCTAACTCCTCCCCCCCACCACCTTCCTTTCCTAGTTTTCCTTTCCTCCTTCAGTTGATTTATTATTTTGTAGTTGGAAAGTTAGGGCTCAAGGGGACCAGGCAAGGCATCAACAGCCTTTGGTCACCCATCATTGGCTTCCTGTGCCCTGTATTTTGAGAGCCAGGATACTTAGTGATCCATAATCTTTAAGGAACAGCCTCTGTAACTCTTGTGTTCCAGTTCATAAAATGAACTCCCAGATCACAGCAGACACCAAAAGAAGTGCACCCCCAATTTTATTTGCCGTAGAATAGGTAATATTTGTATTTCAACGTTCCTTCTCTTTTCAATCAAACCGTTCCCCTTTCAATCCTTTCTTATTTCTCCTCACTAACTCAAAAAAGATTTAGCCTTGTTCTGAAGGTCTACTTAGCTGCAATTCAGGTCCCTATCACCACCCCAATTAGACCCCTCATGTAGCTATCTACCCCCAGTGGAGTCCTACCTATTTTCCTCCCTCCCGTTTAAGTTTCTCATGTGCCACTCTATCATAATACTTTTCTCCACCCACAGTCCTTCCATTGAATAGAATAGCGACCAGCCATATTTGAATGCGGCTTACGCATATGCTACTTCAATTTTTCTAATAAAGTATATACATTATTATTCTGTTCTCTGGCTGTGGTCCCATAGCTCATTTCCCACTTTAGAGAGCCCCGTATTAGGTACGCTACAGACCCTATTGACACGTGTTCCTTCCTTCTATACATGTGAACTGAATATTATACATGTGAATGAAGACATGCAGTAATTAAGTCCAGAGTGTGACCTGCCACATGTGTAGGCTCTGATGATATATCAGGAAAGCCCCATGTTCTGATGGCATCCATGAAGTCCTGAACCATATTGGTACATACTGTTAACATCTTCATACTGTTAACATCTATAGCTATAAACCTCAACTACATGCCAGTCTTCTGAGCAACCATATAATTACTGAACCAAGTAAAACTTTTGCGTTCTTTTTATTTAAGAGATTCAAACATGTGTTTCAAATTATTTTGCCAGGATGTCAGCAAGGCTATTCACTGACCTAAAAAATGAAATAAGGGCTTGTTGTAAAATATATCATGAAAAAGCAACCATATTAGTCTCCTACCACATCAAATACAAAAACCTTCCCCCACCAAATTTTCTTCCAGATGACATGGGGTACCTATTTAGACTTCTCCATGTTGAACAGCTATGTTTTCTTTGCAAAAATTCAAACAGCTTTTTCAGTTCCTATTCTTCACCTCCTCTGCACTACTGTTTTTAAAACCTAGAAGCATTAATTTTTAATTCAAAGGCTCAATGTTGTATAGAAGAATAATTCATTATGACAGAGGCTTTAGCAACATAAAAAGCATTAGCAAGTTACCCAAAGCCTCACAGTCTTCTTGTCTAAATTCTAGAATCCAACTTCTTAGGGATTTTCAACTGATATAAACAAATTCCCCATCAACCAGCTTCCATTGTCCTTTCTTGCTTAATGCTGGTCCACTTTCTCAAGCATCACACTTTCAGCAGAGAACTATCTTCTGAATGAGACTTTTGACAACTTTCTATTCTTGCCCTACTCCAAAACCTTGGACAAATGAACTCTACAATGTAACATAGAATGATACCCTCTCCCCAACCACAACAGTCTTAATATTCATTTACCTTACAGCACAATCCTGTGCATATCTACTCAGAAATAAGTCCTAATGAGTTGAATGAGACTTACTCCAAGGCAAATGTGTATAGGGTCCCCTCTACAAGGATTCGCTTTTGCGCCTGGTTAGGCGATTATGCGCATAATCGCAGAAGCGCATTTACGCCTATTCCCTCTGCACGAGAGGCGGCGAGAGGCGGCGAAGCGCATTAAGGGATGACCAAAATGCGCTTTACAAGTAGTTAATGCGCATAAGCGCTTGTTCACATAGGCAAAATGCGCTTTAACGGCCGGAGCAAAATAAAACTCGCTGTTTAACGCGCATTCGATAATGCGCATAATCGGAGAGATAACGCGCCTCTACGCCCGATTTGCGCTCCGTTCTTGTAGAGGTAAATTTTTTTAAGCGCCTTGAAAGAGCATTAAACCTCTCTTGTAGAGGCAGCCTAGGATTGCAGCCTCAGTCACTAAAAGCCAGCTCAAAAAGAAACAAGTCACAAAGCTTCAAGTTGATACTAAACTTGAGTTTTCATGAATCTCCAATGAAACAGTTATCAACAGCCATCAAAAATCCCTCTCCTCCACCCTTCTCTGCAGATTGATGGGCAGACTGATGTAGATGTTTTCAGTCCCTTCTGATTATGAAGTCACAGACAAGGTGATAACTTCTTAGTTTTTTTTTTTTTAAAAAAAAAATCAAACCAAATCCTTTAAAACGTGCTCCAAAGACAAGACGCCTTCCCCATTTCAACAATTGACGAGAGGGAGAGCTGATTCGTTGAAATATGGTGTCACGCTTCTGTTTGATAGTCATATGAGTTCAACTTCTCCCTTTTGCACTGAATATTATTGGATCCTTTGTTTCAACATGATACATGTGAGTCCATAGTTAAGGTTTCTGTGTTTGACTTTGAAAAACAGGAATGGTCTTTCTAGCATTTAAATGTTTCTTAATAGAACCAGGACACGCCATCCAAACACAGCCCTCCCCCCCAACAAATCCTCCCCCAAGACAAAGCAGGTTCCCTTCACTAAGCAAACAACAGTGCATTCTGTCCCTGCTGCTTACCCACAGCAGGTGGCATATCCTTCTTCTACAATGCCCCCACCATCTGGAATACCCTCAATGCCTCCGAGTCCAATTGACTCATAGCTCTTTTCAAATCCCACATTAAGGCACACTGCTTCCATTTGTCTGGCAAGTGCCAACTCGTAATGCTCAAGGGGGGGTACGGGAACTAGCCATTGTAATTTGTTTTCCCTTTTATCCTGTCCCATAATAAGACTCAGAAGTGGTGCTGCATATTTTTCTCATTTTGCATATATGCAACATAGATTTGCTACAGGAATTTAGTAATTCTGAACCACACTTGCAGAGGCTTGAAATGTCTCCTTAGTTGTTCAGCATTTTCAAATTAAAGTCAAAATAGAGAAAACAAAGATCTGATGCTTTTTAAAAGGGGAGGGGGAGGTAAACATAAGAGAAGATAAAAGGGAGTGGAGCTCAGTACTAAGAACTCTAAAGCTTCACAAATATAAAGACCTGCTTTTAAAACATTAAGGAAATGCAATGGAGTTCATAAGCATATTTTAAAAAGAAAAAGTGTTATAATGAATTCGCTTTTAGTAGTTCGCATGGAGTGTATTATTGCACATTACTCTATAATATTTCTCTTCTTTATGTAAAATATACAATTACAGCTACAATCCAGGAATCGGGGAAGGAGGAAGATAAAAGGGAATTTGACCTATAAACCATTCTGTGTGAATTGCACGCTTCTCTCTGAACATTCAATGGCAATATTTTAAAGAGTTTCTCATGTCCTAACGGCATCATTTTAAACATAATCATAGTGGGACATGGATTATGTTACATTCCCCTCCTTTTTTTACTTACATTTTTATTGCTAAGGTAAAAATCACTGTACTCAGACACATGCCTGACAGGGAGAGTGCTTTTTTTTAACTCAATGTTTCTTTATACAGAACTTCAGTCAACAGGTGTGTGTAGTTCAGAATTCCCCAGGACTCTTGTTAAAGGATTTACAGCCTTGAACTCACATGAGAAACCCGAAATTCTTATGATCAAGATTCAAAACTGAAACTATTGGGGGTGCAGAAGGGGGGGGGGGAGAAAAGAAAAAAAAATTAAGTCCCTAATATTGAAAAGTGAATATCATCATGAATCCAGAAAGAGAAATACAAACCCCTAGGCTTCCCATAATGTATTTCTATATAATTACCCATAATTTACAAAACTAAATAAATTCAGTTTTCTAAAGCAGGTTTAGCATGAGCTTCTGCTACTGGATTCTTACGCACCGGGAATGGGGGAGGGGGGGGGAGAGGAGGGCAGCACCATAAAGTATCATTAGCTCTCCCCCTCCATCACCCTGTCTGCTGAGTGCTTTCTCTTGTAGAGCTGCTTCTTTACTTTAATGCAGGGGTGGGCAGAAGGTCGATCGGGATTTTGGGGGTGATCTACGGTACATCAGCCAGCGTTTCTGACTCCCTACTGTTTAACAGTAGCAACAACTAAAAGAGTTATTTAAAAAATAAATTAGGCAGAAATTAAGATAGCTTGAGGGAAAACTAGGAATCTATTTTTGTTTGACGAGAATGTGAGATCACTGCTTGTACTGAAAACAAATTCCTGGGCACTAAATTCTTCAGAGGCATGCTGTTCTTTAATTTGAAGGGTGTGTCCGCCCCCTGAGCCACTATTTTACACTTGGCTCTGGTTGGCAGACTTTGGGTTTCAAGTACAAAACCCCCAAACTCTTCTAGATTTTGGAAACCTAACATCAGCCCACCGTTGCTTTAATCTTTTCTTTAGACAGTCTCAGGGGGCCAAAACAAATATTACCTTAAAGCCATTACCTACCAGGTACATCTTTTTCATTTTTACTCTAGAGTAGGAACAGGGGCCCCAATCTCAAAAACCTCCTATGCCCCCATGTCCAGATGTCCAGATCCAGACTGGAGGGGCTGCACCAACTCAAGAGAAGACATGATAAGAAACAACTACTAGATATGGATTTAAAGAAATGTCTATTTTGGACCTTAATATACAGCTGCAAAGGCTGCTACCTGAAAGTCACTCTTGAAATTTGAAATTTGACACTCATCCACAGTGAATATCAATTGGCTTATGGCAAATTAGAGTTCCTATGTCACTGGAGTCCAAGTATACAACATCTAGTGCAGCCTTCCCCAATCCAGTGCCCTCCAGATGCTTTGGACTACTGTTCCCATAGTCCCTAACCATTGACACTGCAGGCTCAGGCTGATGGGAATTGTACTCCAAAATATCGGGGGGGGGGGGTGCCAGGTTAGGGAAGGTTGTACTAGCCGATAATCCCTACTGGCTAGTTAAGCTAGCACAGTTAAGAAGTGAAATGTTAACTATTCACAGTAAGTACAAGAAATAAAATTAATTCAGTTCACATTTTAATGCTAATTTACCTAATTCGTACTTCCTGAACCAAATTCGTACTTCCTGAACCAATGTATGAGCTGAGATGCAGGTATGTGTCAAAATTTGCACTTTGCTGAACTTTGTGATGTAGTATGACAATAAAAATATGTACAAAAATGCATACATCAGGAGAAAGGGTGCACAAAGATATGAATTTGAGTGAAAATAACATATAAAAACACATTGTATGAATGTGTATGAAGTCAGAGACCTTATGTTATGCAGCCTGTCCTTACTATTATGGGGAAGGCACTGTGAATGGCAGGCAAGTGTCTCCCCAACAGCTTGTCCTTTTGAACACAAATTTCCCTGCAGGCTGCTAGTCCTCAGGATAGTTTAGGGATGCATGGCTGGCAGCTTTAACTGTAGTTATTGCTAACCAGGAATCCATCTTAACTGGGATTTAAAGCATTTAGCCACATGGCATGGGATACCAGTGGGGTATTCACATTAAGATTTAACGATTAAGCTATTTGAAATATTATATTCCATCTTGTATATTTTTGACAAATTGTGCCTATCCCAGAACTTTTATCTGTTTTTATAATTCAAAGGTTTCTCAGACCAAAACATATAAACCCAGGTATCAAACAGACTTGTAATTTATTAAAGATGGGGGTGAGGGGGACTCAGCTTTTCTGAGAAATGGCTGTTACTAAGGATTTCTTGCTGGCACCCTTATTCTTATTTTAAATAATGGCTCACGGCACTTAGGGGCAGCAGATGGATGCCATTTGTATGCCGTAAATTGAAGAGGGGAATTAAAGCCTGAAACATAAATGACACATTTTCCATGAAAGGGACTGGCAGCTGTTCTTAATTGCAGTTGGGGACCTCAACAACTAATGGCCATATTAGTGGCTATTACGTATAAGAGAGGGGGAACCATCAGCACTCAAGCCAAAGTCTCCTGTTTGCATCTGTCCAATTCATGGAGAGTTTCATACAGAGAGTGCTTCCCTACACCATGCTATCGGGCTCAATGGGAACTAAGTATTGTTTATTCTTGGATTTTCTTACCCCTTCTGAATTCCGGTGGGGACTTTTGCTTTCTAGAAAACTTTGAATCCATCTATAAACCTGTCCAACAGAAACTGTTGGGCCCAGGCTTACTTAAAACTTCATTACCAAAACCGAACCAAAACAAAACAAACAAAACCCTTATCAGAATATTATACAGAACTCAGAACTCAACCTGCACTCCACTGATTTAGAACCTCTCCCCCACCAAATGTAGGATCAGCTCTCCTTTTACCTTAAGGCAATGGGAGCATTGCAGTGTCTACAATTAGATCCAATACAGCATCAAAGAAATAGCACTGTTCAGACATTTGGCTGAATATGTGCAGAGGGGGCAGCAGGATTGTGTTCACCAATACTGCGCTCTGTGCATGTTCGGTGTAGTGCCTGAAAGAGCCCACACGTATTCAAACCATGGGTGCAGGCTCTGTCCATGCGACTAGGGAGGTTCCTCCTATTCAAGAGCCCATGATCGTGCAGACGAACGGTATGTAACATAAACACTTTCATATGCGCTGAATGAGCGCAGGAAGCAGGCCCAGGAGGTGTGATCCTGCTTCCACATCCAACTGTCTCCAAGGCCACCAAATCTGCAGTGAATTTCCACTGCTGGTTCGATAGTTAACTTCACTTTAAAAAAAACACAATCAGAGGCCTGCTTTAGTGTTCAGTCACTAGCCTAGCCGAATGTGCTCAACCACTAACCTTGCCGCATATGAAGAGTTAGGATCTCATCTAGGCAACTAGGTCAAAAAAATGTTACAAAACGTGGCTCCTTTAACACACCTCGATCATACACAACTGAAAACAAGTTTCCAACCAACAAGAAAAAGAGTTGGCTTGGCTGTGTTGCTGGTTGGTTGGTTTGTTTTCCTTTGGGGCCAACAGACAGAAAAATAAGCAAATAGTTGTGGGGGAGGGGGCATTCCCCTCACCTCTGGTGAATTGATAGCTTTTGTACTGCACTCTTCTCTCAAACCAAAATACTACTAGCTCCACCCTCCAAATCAAGAGGCCCTGGGTGCCAGATTTTTTTAAAAAAAAAAAACAGTTGGCAACCACAGCATAAGCAGGCAGTCTAGCAAGAATTTTTTAACAGTTGACAGTGTGTTTGCTTATTTTGCAAAACCATATTTACAGTGCAATTATTTGTCCAATTCCATAAACAAAATTCAGTTTTTTTATTCAGTCAGTGTTTGTTCCGTCTCAACCTGCAGTACCAAATTGATAGCAATCTTACCGACGTGTGAATCAAGAAGAGCACAGCGTACCATTTTCTAAACATAATCTGAGCTATTGGCCCCAGTTTGCATGTCACAACAAGCCAGGTGTTTTAGTTTTTTAAAAATAAATAAATAAATCTTGAGTTGTTGCGAAATGAACAAATGAGGGTTCTGGCTTCTGCTGCCCAATTTCTCCCACTGCAAGCAGGAGATGCTCAACAAGCCAGAGATGCTCTTGCGGGAACCAGCAACTCTGGGTCGTTTCAGTAGAGAAAATTCACCATTGGAACCCAGGGCTTAACTCAGGGTTCCAACTCTGGGTTGTCTCTCTCCCAGGGTGACTGAGTAGTGGGAGCCAGCACATTCACTCATTCTCAACAATCCATGGTTTAAAAGAAGGCTGGGTTGTTTTGAGTACGAACTCCAGCCACAAGGAAACTCCCCGACGAGGCCCGCCTGGCGCCAACATTGTTATCTTTTCAGCGCCAGGTCAAGACTTTCCTCTTCTCTCAGGCACTTGGCAATATCTGAGGAGCCTGGGTTTGTTTTGTCTTGTTTTTGTAGCTTTTTGAAGTGTTGAAGTGGTTTTAAATGTACAGATTGTGTGTATGTTGTATGTTTTTGCTGTTTTAATTTTTGTATATTGTTTTTAATTGTTTTTAATCTTATGTAAACCGCCCAGAGAGCTTCAGCTGTGGGGCGGTATACAAATGTAATAAATAAATAAATAAAGAAAACATATACACAAAGCTCAGTTTGGTGAATTAATGAAACATTAGCACACATCTTCAAACATCCACTATTTTATAGGAATCCTACAATATTACAAAATGACTTTAGCACCAAAGCAGACTGACTGTTTGCTATGAATATTGAGAAATAAAAGAATTCTCATACCAGAGGAATTTCAAACACTGTTACCGTCAAAATATTTTAACTATTGCTGATTCACAATCCTGACCTATGGGAACAAGAACATTATGAACTTTACATAGAAGTGAGTACTGAGAAGTATTTTAGAAGAAGTCTTCTGATAGGGACTATAAATAGAAATTTAATTTAGCAGTCCACTCTGTTTTAGATTAATTTTTTAAAAAATAGGAATGCCAAAACTGATGGGCTGGTTATTTTGTTTAGAAACAGATACCTTGCATATGAATTCTTACGGTATGTATGGATCTCAGTTCAGCCTCTCATTTGGCCTCCTCTTAATCGCTCCAAAATACAGAAGACATTTGCAACAGAATCTAACATTACCACGTATCGCGGGACAATAATCCATGCAGTTTTTAAAGCAAGAACCAACATTTCTATAAGTTTACATTTGTTCGCTTCGACACTCTTCAAGATCTTGCCCTGTAGCCTCAAATTCTGATAGCGATTTCCTTCAGAACTGTTTTCCCAATCAGAGGAAGAGCCGATCTACACACTAGCTTTGTAACGTTTTATAAGGGTTACGAAAACTCTTTGGGCCACATGACGCTCTCCCTTGAACGTTGTATACCCGCGGTTTTTTAAAACTCACTTCAGCTATATACAACGGTTTTCACTTTTAATAAATAATTTTAAGTAAAATAATGTGTCCTTCCTTACTGTTTGTGATTTGTGGGGGGCAGTGCTTCATTTACCAGCACCCAAATGCTTAGCCGTTGATTGGTGGGGAAGAAAGAGGGGCTAAGGAGGAAGTGGGCGAGTGAACTCCAACACCCACAATGCTTAGCCCTATACTCATTGAAAGCTAGGGAATGAAAGGGAAACTAAGGAGGAAGTGGGCGAGTGAACTACAGCGCCCACAATGTCTTGCCCTCAACTCATCGTAAAAACGAAACGGAAAGAGACGGACAGAAGGGTGTGAGGCCGCACAGAACGCTTTGAAGACTGAAGAATTTTTCTCCTGTAACGTGAGTACTCCTTAATGTGGCCTAAGACGTTTTGGAACACACCTATTTAGAACATTTTAAAATACTATTTAAAACATTCCAAGATACTGTGTAGATAGGCTCGAAATCTCAGACAGCCCCTCCTGATCACAACACATGTACCAATTTTATATCAGTGCTACTGCAATATTTATGAATAATCTTTCTTGAACTAAAGGCAGGTTTACACATGGCTACAACCACCAATGTCAAAAGAAAACTCTTAAAGAAACAGCAAAAAAGTGACATATCAAATCTGTCATCAGCCAAAAGATGTTAAGGAAAGCTTTCCCAAACAGGTCTTTCTTCGTCTTCTAAAGGACAATAGTAACTTAGTAGGGTGTGACTGGGCCTTCCTGGAAACAAATTCCACAAAGCGAGGGACAAGAGAAAATATTTGCATCGCCACACCATAAAAACCAAATAGATTTCAATGGCCTCAGGGAAAGTATAAAGCAGAATGAATGCCACATTCATCTACAACAAACGTAACTTCCTCAAAAAGGGTTAGCAGAATTCTTCATGCATTTGTATCATTTCAGACAATCCAGTTTGACAGGGATCCATATGAACGCCATTACTTCACAAGGTATTTTGAGGATAAAATGGGGGTGGGATGGGGGGTGAGAACCAAGTATGCCATCATGAACCCCTTGGAGGATAGGTGGGATATAAATGTAGTAAATAAACCATGCATTCAAAGTAGATGGAGGTTCTATAAAAACCAGCCAAACTCATATGTTTAACTATGCTTTCTTCAACATAGAACGAATCTGATTAGTGTTGGGCAGTTTAGATTAATGTGGCAATTCCCAGAGAGGCAAACATTTAGGAAGGGGAAAAATCATCTATATAAAACTGCAACTAGCTACTTTACAAGTATTTTTTTTCTCAAGATTTCAGGTCTGATGCTTGAACCACATTATCCACAAAAATGCATATTGGGGTTAGTGTTTAAAGGATTGCTGAAGGATAGAATTTAATGTAATGGTTCTAGTGTTTTAGAAATTATCAATTTCTGTGTAAGACTTGCTGTATTAAGACACTAAGCCATGGTGGGTTGTCATCATAGGTGGATACAGGGTGGCTTACTTAGCATAATGTTTGAATCAAGTACAGATTTTCTGTCATGGGTTGTTTTTTTCCACAAACAAGCCACTCTAAGAACCCATGGCTTGTAGTAGGGTTGTTTAGGGTTGCTTGTTCTCAGGGTGGCTTAGTGTGATTTCTGAACCTGGCAGAGTCGCTTCAGCATGGGCTGTTCAAACTAGCGGGAGAGCCACCTGGCAAGAGCAGCAAAAAAGCTTGCTGGCTGCTCCTCACGATCTAGTCCACTGCCATCCACCTTCCTCCATTGCTGTTAGTGTTGTCAGTGTCCAGCCCTTCACTGATACTGCACTGACACTTGACAATGTCCCTAGCATGTTTTCAGACTTTCTTTTTTGGTCCTTAAAAATTGAACAACTGGGTTTGGATCCCCCCACCCCACCCCGCCCTTGGTATTGAGCAGGTGCACGCATTTGCAGGATCACAGCAAGGCATATTTTCCTATTTTATTCACCCACTTTATTGATTGTTAAATTGGCAAAGCAGAAACAAGCTCCGTACACCCCCACATTAATTACACCCGCAGCAAAAGCTCTGGTCTCATTCAACCAGCCATTTCAGGATTCACTTTCAAGGCAAGAGCCGAAGTGGAGGAGGAATTGGACAGTTTGCATTTCAATATGTTGTGAGAGGAGGAATTGGACAAATGGCATTTCTAGATGTGCAGAGGACATATCAAGTCCTGTCCTATCTGCTGTCATACTGGTACAACTTAAGAATGTAAACTGAGATCCTGTGAATGTGCGAATCAGTACAGCTGCACACTTGCGAAGGACTGAAGAAAAAACTTCAAAAAAAATGAATTCATTTGGGCAAATGTGAAGTATTAAAAAAATACTGATCCCATTTGTGCAAATTTGAAACGCGAAATTGAAAAAGGGTTGCCCGCATTAAAACCGCTTAGAAAGTGGTTAGTGATTGGAGGGGGGAGAATTTTGCCTCTGTAAGGAATATGAGGCTCTGAGATTTTGTGTTTTGCAACTTGTAGATTTGACAGCTATGTAGTGATCGGGTGCGGGGGGGGGACTCTCAGCCATCGGGAATATGAAGATCCAAGACAGGTTGTGTCGCAAAGGCAGCTGGGATACGTCCTGAGAATGGGTGGGAACACTGAGGGGGAAGAGGCCACGGCAACATGCCATGCACCCAATTGTCTTATGAGAGAGAGAGTTCAGCAAACAAACAACCCAGGGTGGTTTATTCTCAGGGTGGATTAACGTGACATGTGAACTTGCTCCATAACTCTAATAAACTCTCAAGCACGACCATGTAAGAGGACAGAAGCCACACAATTCCGCCTCTAGCCAAGTATGCTAATTATCAACTATAGGAGAAGCTTATAAAGTTGCTCTCTCAACCAAATTTATTATTATTATTATTATTATTATTATTATTATTATTTTGCATTTATATACCACCCCATAGCCAAAGCTCTCTGGGCGGTCTTCAAAAATTACAAACATTAAAATTAAAAACATTGAACATTGCTTAAGTGTACATACTCATTTGAATGTAAGTCAACAGCATTCATGAATGCCATTACTGTGGAATAAAGAAGTCAGGTAGAAAAGAAAAAGCTGTTGCTTTACCTCAGTTAACAAAATGACCCGGTCCCTTTCATGCCTCTGCTTTCTCCTAAGGCACATGTTCTCCTATACAGCCTGTCATGGACTTTTATATCATACATGGATCAAGTGCAGTTCTGTAAAGTCTCTTGCATGTCTGCAATGGACTGCTCTGTTTTGTTGTTGCCTTTGGTGTAACTTTTTAAATTATTTATTGTTTTTATAAGCCCTATTCAGGTGTTTTGTATCTGAACAGAGCAAACACATGAGGGGAAGCAGCGCTTCCGTCATCCATGCGAGCCAGAACTAAAGATTTCCAGGATTCTGGCTCACATGGACAGCCTCCACTGACATAGGAGGCTCTCCTCCTCAAACCATCACCCTCCGCAAATACAGGGTGACGGAAACGTGTGAGGAGGGCAGAGCGCTCCCTCTCCTTGAGTGTTTGCTCTATTTGGGTACAGAATGCCTGAAGAGAACTATATGGTATTATATATGCATTTCAGTTGAGCCACATGGAGTCTTTATTATATTAAGCCATATAGAAATATTATAATAAACTAAGTTGATTAATATAACATCTTCACCATGCCAAGCTAGACTGAATATTCAAGAGGTACAACCCAGCCAAAGTTAAATCCCATTTATTTCAACAGGATAAATTAAAGCATATGATTTAAAGTTTTCCATTAAAATCAAGAGGACTTGAAATTGCTTAACTTTGGCTGACTCATACCCAAAGTTAATTCTGTTCTCATGACAAGCAAAAATCCAACGTACAGCACAAAGCACTAAATTCCACTAAATCAGCCTCCCATCTACAACCCCCAAAAGGCATTTTGGCAATGAGAGGAATCCTATTTCAAAATTCCAATTTTGCAAAAAGTCATCAATACAATTAGGAAATTTGACATCATGACAAAATGTTTTACTTGTTATAACAATTATACTTTCCTTGGAATGTAACAAGTTCTCCCATAACTATACATTAAGACATACCGTATATTATACATTCTCCAAGCATGGAATAATAGAAATGACACGGGATGAGTTCTGGATAATAAATTCTTTACTTTCTAGTAATTCATGTAAGGAGTCTAGGACTTTTTTGTTGTTTATTTTGATTATAAACAAGGATGTTTATATTGCATGAAACAATCTTCCATTTTTTGTCTAAGTTCCCTAGCATAGTATTTTACTGCTCCATAAAACAGATTAAGAGTTTGGATTCCAGAAATTGTGCCATGTCACTAAATTTATAATCCAAATATGCCCATTAGAATTAAAAGCACTCAACTAAGTATGACATCACTGGAGTGTCTAGTTCTTCTTTCTTTCTAATGCATTATCCTTAATTTTAATACTTTGCATTTTTAAAAATCTTATTTCCAACAGAGGCCCATTCATCTAATCAACATACTTTTTAACTACTAGAAAACTTTGCACACCTTAAATTCGGAATGTGAATATATATGTGGGGTTTCCCTTAAAGATAGTTTGGAAACAACTAGAGCTCGAGACCTATTACAATTTGCACCATTTCTTTTGAGTACAATCTTTGGTTTTCAGAGAATTCAAAATATTTTGGCAAGGGATGGTTTGATGAAGTGCATGTAAGGGAGGTGTGGGAGGAAGTTGTAATAAATAGAAGGACCAACTAAAAAGTGTGATAGGAAGAGGGAAGGAAAGGGAAGTCTTACAGGGCAGTGAACCCACATTCCTTCCTAAAGAAAGAATTACTTCAACAAAAAGGTCTTCCAAACCCAGTTCGCTTTGTAATGCCAATGCTTAACCTTTCTTACCTCCTTCCATTTTCCTTTTCCAGCTATTTGTTCCCCAAGTCAGAATTAATTACTATCTTGGAACCTGACTAGGAAAAATACAACTCAATACTAGGCTATTTGAAAGACTATTTCCCCCTCCCTCCCTTGCTCCCAATCCCCTTTGCTTTTGTATCATGTTTTTTTAGATTGTAAGACTGTGTGGGCAGGGAATGTCTTAAGAAATATTTTTGTAAGCCGCCTTGAGACACTTTTTTGGCTAAAGGGTGAGATAAACGTGCTAGAATAAATAATTAAATAAATAAATAAAATAACTACATTCTCCCAAATGAACCTGCACAGGTATTAAGCCCCTCAGGAAAGGCCCTCCAACCATCATCAGAGGCACATTTGGCAAGAACAGGGGAGAGAACCTTCTCAGTGGCTGCCCCCATTCTCTGGAACTCTCTGTTCAGGAAACTCAGGGAGGCCAGGCTAGCTCTTTTTGTCTTTTATTCAGACAAAAGGTGGGTTTTCAAGCTGACTTTTTTGCTAAAGCAGGTTTTATCTGGCAAATGCTGTTTATTTCTCTTGTATTGATGTGCCTGATTTGTTTTTATGTTTTAATTACAATTCTGTATTTTTATTATTGTTAGTCGCCTTGACCACTATCTTTTATGGGATAAGCCTGGATGCATTTGCAGGGGGAAATCCTGGGACAGGGGAAAGATTAAGCACCCCTTCCACTGGCCAATTTCCCCTTGCAAGAGCTCCACACTCTCCTCACATTATTAGTTATAAGTTAGTGTAATGAGTTGTGTTTTTCCTCATAATGTATGCCCCCTCTCTCTACCTGAAGAATTTTAAAAAAATATTCAGGAAAGATTGCCAACACACTTACAAACTCCATTCATCAACAATGGGGATTAGATGTTTGGATTTGTTTGTTTTTAATGCACATCCAGTGGTGCCTTGGGCTAATTATAATTAATTAGTGCATTTGCATCTCAGTCTAACCCATTTAATTTTTTTAGTTCTATCTTCCTACATAGATATCTATATCTAGAAGGGAGAGGTTTCCCAGAAGCCAATGTTTTAATAAATGCAAATAAAAAAACCCTTCCCCAATCCGATGCTCTCCAAATGTATTGGACTATTGGCCATGCTGGCTGAGATGGGACTGTAGTCAAACACATCTGGAAGGGACCAAGTTGGAGAAGGCTGGCTTAAAATCTTAAATCCATATTTTGCTTGTATTTATTTCAATGGAACTCTGGGCTGTGAGAAGCAAGTAACCTTCAAGAATCAAAGGGCCAGATTTACAAAAAAAAATGTAAAACCAGTATAAAAACAGCTTTGTGTTCAGGACGTTCCTTCAGTCTTCTATCAAAGAGATGTCGTTTTTCCAAAATATGAAGCCAATTAAACAATTAGGCAGCTACTGTGCCTCATGAGGCAAATTAGACCATTCGATAAACAGCTGCACTTGGAGTTTTAAACGTTCCTTCCTATTTGAAACATATTTTATATCTACATAATGGGGACATCTTTTAGGACAAATACATCTTTCCTATGCATCAACACTTTTAGGAACATAGGAAACTGCCTTGTATTGATTCAGACCATTGGTCCATCTAGCCCGGCATTGTTGATGCTGACTGGTCAGGGCTCTCCAAGATTTCAGGAAGGGATTTTTCTAGCCCTACCTGCAGTTGCCATAGATTGAACTTGGGACTTACTACGTGCAAAGCATGTGCTCTCCTTTTAGCTGCTAGTACCACATTATTGAAATAGTGGAAAATATTAAACATCAGCCCAATATATAAATTAAATTGAAATATAGTAGACAATTTTATTCTGGTCCATAGGATAAAGGGCTAATTCATATGGCAATATATTAACATCATGCTTCAGATAACTGAAACCAACAAGTATCAGGATACATGTGGAATCTTCCTCCACACATATTTAGCAAAGCTCACAAATCCAAACAGTTAAATGTATGCTTACTAGGAAGCGAAACAAATACACGAATCCTTCACGAGATTAAGTTCCATACATTAACTCAAACAAACAAAACAAACCTTCTTGAGGGAAAATGTTGGGTTGTGTGAAACAGCTCTGAATCAGTATGCATTCTTGAATGAAACAGAGTTCAAGTTCATAGAGTGAGGCTTTCCCATCTCCCCTTACCACCAACAGCCCACTGAAAATCATATCCTGGAAGTTGAGGTACCCTTGGCAAGGATATAGGACACAAGTATAGAAAGATACAGACGGAGGGGAGAAATCCCCCATACTTTACATGAATATACAAGCACTTAAGATTCATGCCATGACCTAGTCCATATCAAACATTACAACACACAAGTAGCTGCCATTAAAAGCAGCAGATCCGTGTCTTTTCATAGCTCGTTGGAAACATTTAGATAGCTATAAATCTAGTTTTCATGCCATGCTCCATTCTTTTGGACATAGGTTGCTGGGCAGGAAAATTTTGATTACAACATAATGTAGTATGTTCTGTATACTAGGGAGGGGGAGAGAAAGAACGAGACACAGGTCTCCCATTTTCAGTAACCACCAAGAATCGGCTGCATATCATCTAATTCTGGCTTGAGATGTTACTAGAAAGTAACTTTCGTCATTTGTAAAAACTAATTCTAAAACTGTCATTGAATAAAATATCCAGATTTCCTTTATTTGCAAATAAACTTTGTACTCCAAGAACAGCTAATCAAAGGCATGATAGATCAAACACATTCTATGATTTACGGGAAACAGCTGTTCCCATCTATAAATTGCATTGCTTAAAGAAGACTAAGAACCTAAAACGTCAGCTCCATACTTACATGTGAGGTCTGAGTTCATAGAAGTTTCTGTTTCTGTATTCTTCCACTTTCTCTGGTGAATAAATAGGTAGCAATCTGTATGGATTTATCGATATCACCACACTACCAATGTAGGTCTGCAGGAGAATAAGAATGTACAGTTTTAAGAATAAAAATGGCAATGAATCCTCCAAAATATGTTTAGCAATATTTAGCTCTGTTACACCATTTGTGCAGGAAAATGTTGGTTGGGACCATGAAATTGTCACAAGTAAAGGCTTAAACAAATCCAATTCCAAATCTTAAAATCTCTTACATTCAGTAAATTTTTTAATTATTTCCTTATAACTGTTAAGGAAACACAGATGTTCTCCAGAAGACTTTTTCCTCTTTTAAACAAAAAAAATGTATATTTAAGGTGTCTTGAATTGGGATTAAGTGGAACGCATCTACCTCCTGATGATCTGAATTTGCCCTTACAAGAAGCCCATGCTCAGAATTAGAAGCCAGGTGTCCAAAGTGATCAAATCTTGGAAGGATACTGGATTGACTAGAGAAGGGGTAGGCAATTTGGTGCTGTCCAGATGTTTTAGACTACAACTCTCATAATCCTGAACAACTGGACATGTGGCTGGGGCTTATAGGACATAGTCCTAAATATCTGGAGGGCACCATGTTACCTACCCCTGGCCTAGAGGTACAGGGTTCTATGAATCGTTTCAAAAACATCTGAGAGATGAAGTGCTAACATACATCATACTCTTCTAAACCACTGGTCTTCAACTGGTGGGTCAGGATCTACTACTGGGTTGCAGCATGACCTAAGCTGGGCAGCAGTAGTAACACTACAACCATACAAATACATGGTAAAAATTAAGAAGTGTTTCCCCAAATGCATGTTTGGGCTAAAGGTGAGGCGCTGGTTTTAAAAGGGGGGAAAGGGAGCATGGCATTAATTAAAAGCAGGAAAGGAATGAATATGGGATTTAGCTAATTTGTACGTTTGCCACTATTGGTTTAGGAGAAGCAGCACAAGCCATAGTTCGCATGGCATGTCAGCCCACTGTCGGTTATTTAACCCATGGTCAGACTGTGGTGAACGCAGGATGCATGCAGAAGCCTATGCAACTTCCGTGTGGAGGATTGCCATATCGTGCAAACCTGCCATGTGTGGGTTATGCGAGGGTTGTCTAACCCATGCTCGACCAGTTTGCATGACATAACAATTCCCAAGTGGGGTTGGAAATGCAACATGGTAGCCTCAGGCACAGTGGCTCATCTTGGGTTAATTATTCCATGATTAGCCATGGTGTATCATCTGAATCTGGTCATAGTCTCATTGCTAAAGAAAACTAAATACAGTGACTGGGTTTGGACAAGACGACACTGCTTATTTGACTCACAACAAGCTGTGACACCCACAAACAGCACATTACATATCACATGGACCACATCTATGTTCAGGGGCTGCCATGTTGTGCGAATCCGGCAAGTGTGACTTAAACATCTGCATAACCCTAAAACAGGCCATGATTACGTGAGGATTGTTTAACCATATAACACATGCTTGCTGGCTTCACCTCACACGCCACGCAGGCATTACATATTCAAAATAGTGGTCCCGCATGCCCCGCATGTGGGCTGTCATATCGTGCAAACAAGTCCAATGTGAAACTGAAAGTCCCAAGGCTGTGTCGAATATGAAGGAAACTGCAAAAATTGAGAGAACTGACATTTTCCAACTTTGCTTTATAAAATTAGAGTAAAGAATTAAAAACTGGTTGAGCTCCTCATGAAATTTTGTCTTTAAGATCTCAAAATCAGCAAGTATACTTCTGGATTTGTCTACGCATACATTACAAGAACAGTAGTAAGTAGTCCTGTGTTACACACTACCCTGAAGGCTCCATTGTTCAATTTGACAGGATATAAAACCACATACACATACATAAGAAAAGGGCCCTCAATATTTACTAATACTGAAGAATGTTTTGGCAAAACTTCATATTTTACACAATTCTCAATGTGACTTCATCTCTCATTACTGAATGGCAAGAGAAAGAAAGCTGGAAGAAAAAAAATGAATTGCTATTCAATACCATATAATCAGCAAGTTTTCAAGAAACTGAAGAAATAATTCTCAAACAACTACACCACAAAAGAGAGGAGCGGAAGAGATTGGGCATGTTCGCACAGCACACTAAATCATCCTGAGAAAACACCATGGTGAATGGGTGGCTTATCCCTTATACCCAAGAGATTATCACACATTTGGCAGATTCCCATGACTTGTTCCTTCCTCAGTCCTCCAGCCCACTGCCAGCACGTATCCCAGAGGGCTTTGCGGCAGAAGTCCTCATTTCCTATGTCAGGACACTTTCCCTACATCAGCATCCTTCACGATGTAAACTCCTGCCGCTGCATCAGATCACAAAAATGAAATAATTTCTCAAGCCCTTATGAACATAGGAACACATTCACAAGCTTTTTATATTATTAATTGGGGGGAGGCTCTTGCGCAAGAGCAAAAGACATTTGTCCACTGTTTATCCAAGCATTCTCATATCTCCCACTTGCCAATGTCCTTCACTTCGGCATTTTCATTACACTGAAGTAAGAACATCCACGAAAAGGCATTCACAATTTTAAATTTTTTTAAAAAAAAATCCTGGCATAAAATCTGAGCAAATTTCCCCCGTTTTACTGCTCTGCCATGAGTTTTGTGCTGATGAGGGAAAGTCCCCCCCACACACACACCTCACATCAGGTTGCAAAAAGGAAATATTTTCTGAGCCCTTATGAATGCAAGCACACGTATGCCATTTTTGCTTTGCTACTGGGTCTTGCGCAAGTGTGCAAGACTACAAGAGCACCTGCCTGTTATTGAGCCCAGCATAGCCAATGTCCCTCCTGCCAATGTCCTTGTCAGTTTCATCCTCCACTTTGATGCTTCTGGAGCTGAACTCCATCCCCCTCTCCCCCTACATCAGATTACAAAAAGGAAAGCACTCCCCGAACCATCTCTTGCCAATTTCGTCCACTTCTTCAGCACTTCCCTTGCTATTTTATTTTGTAAAAAAAGACTGCTCTTTCTCCAGAAGCTGCTTTTGGCTCCCCCCGCCCCTGCCCCCCCATGCTTGTTGCTAGCTGTCAAATAAACACATGGGTAACAGAGCAGTGAGTGGGATCGCTAAACATATGTAAAACTCATGGCAGGCCAGTGAAACGGAGGGAGAAATCATTTTTTAAAAAATCCTAATGGTGGCCATTTGCTCCTGCACACTCGCAAAGGGCTGAAAATAAATAAACTTGCAAACATGTACGGGGTACTCCTCAGTGTCCTTTCTTCAATATTCCTTCCCCCCCCCCCCAATCAAAAAATTAAAAATCCCTACTGAGGCTAAGAAGAGATGAGGAAGAACTGTGTAGCACCAGTAAAATAACAAGGAGAGGCAGGGGTTTTCATCGCCCTTTGCTCGCTGGTTCTCTAGCCACTCCCGGCAACCAATGGAAAAATCCCCCTGCCGTGTTTGGATGTCATACTAAGCAATCCTGAGAACAAACCACCCTAACCAACCCTACTACAAGCCATGGGTTCTCAGTGGCTTGTCTGTGCAAAATTGGCCATGACGGGAAAAACGCTCCCGATTCGGACATCATGCTAAGCCCCTCTGTGACCATCCACAATGCCAACCCGCTGTGGCATAGCATGATGTGCAAACCCTGTGTGTGTGTGTGTGTGTGTGTGTGTGTGTGTGAGAGAGAGAGAGAGAGAGAGAGAAAGAGAAAGATTATATGACAATTTTTTGGAGGGGGGTAAGTATCTTTCAACAAAGCAGAAGTGGGTTAAAAGGTCACATCTAAGGAAGATGATAAAGAACGAGTTATTTTGTAATTAAGCTTCTCTGATATTCTGAGTGCAAGAAACTACATGTTCACCAGTATACTTCAAAAGCAGTATACCACATCCTAAAATAACTAATATTTTCAGAGGTCAAAGGACTACACCGAGGCAAAGGCAAGAATACGTGCTCATGTTTAAGCTGAAGTATGTCAAGAGGTTACTGCTTTGGGTTGGGACTTTTTGCCTTTTAAAGGAAGCCCCCTTACTATAATTCAGCCACCTACATCATCATTCGATACTGTAGTCCCTATAATGAGAGATGGAGAATGGGGGGGGGGGGGGAGAGAGACCAGGGAAAAATAACTTTCCCACACAACATCTTCCTTCCCACCACGACTCCAATATAAACAAGAACAGATATAAATGACTTAATTCCTTGAGCATGGAATGAGTGCAATTACATTCCAGTGACGAAAACAGAACTCCTGGGGTAGGGCGAAGAAAATGCCATGGCATCCAAGGGATTAGAATATCCTTCGCTTGCTCTGTGTTCTTATATACTGCTGCTATTTTAGAACTGCAGCCCCAAAGGACTGGTCTCATGATTAAAGCACAGGAAAACAGCAGACGATGATCTGGATTCCATTCTTTATTTTACCACAGGACTAGTCAGCAGCATGGACAAGTATTTAGGTTCAATGAGCATCAAATCGCCACAAGTATATTAGTTTCCTCACTTCAGGCTGTCCCTTTATTATTCATGGCCTCAAACACACAGACGCACCAGCATCCCCAAAATCACTGCAAGCCTCTTAAAGTCAAGAATCGTATTATTCAACTTCTATGTCCGTAACATACACAAAGCCAATACAAATGAGCAGATAGGGCTAACCCACCCTAGCATCATGAGGCAAGCAATAAGTGGGGCTGAAGCTGGCCTATAAGGGGCCCGTGTTCTACAATGAGAATAAATAGACACACTGGTGGCTTTTGGTCTAAAGGAGCCTTGGATCACACCCATTGGCAAGAGATTAAGGGAGAACTGGAAAGCAGCAGGTTGGATTTGGTTGATCTGAATTCTGCAAAGGGAGACCGAATGATGTTGACATGAATATGGCACTGCTTGCTTCTGGACTACCATGCTCTTTGCTGTTGGTGCTTATTTGTAAACAGATTAGACAAGGCAGCAGATGTCTCTAGGGCATTCTCCAGCAACAGAAATTTCACAGGCTAACTCTGAAAATGCAAGTTCCATTTAGCTATCAAACCTAAAACGAAACTATACAGAGACCCGATGCTTAATTTTTCTTTGTAGGAAAGATGCTCAACCTTTGAATGAAGTCTTCCATGAGTGGAAAAAGCCAGGATCCTTCTATGAGCAGAACTCTTGCTTCTGCGAACAGAAACCTATTTCTATTTATGAAACAAAACATTTGGATCCAGCCCAGTTAAACATATTAATCCATCATTCCCAAACTTGGTGCCTTCCAGATTATGAGAGTTGTAATCCATCACATTTGAGGGTGCAAGGTTGGAAAAGGCTGTGCTATTCTATATAAAAAGAAAAGTGTAGGTAAACTATCTGCCGTTGAAGCTATACATTGTACATTTTACACAACACATAATGGGCCCGTTCCCACAAACAGTGGCAAATCATGTTGTCAATTAACTCACAATTTGTTGTGGTGCATGCCAGGTGCATTCCGCAGCCTTTTTGAATACACTAAAGGTTAATTGTGCATTAAAAAACCCACAGTTAACTTAACTACTAATTGTAGGTTTGCTGTGGATTGTTTAACCCACAATTAATCTAGAGTGTCCAGGTTAGGATGTCACGTAGCAACCTCTGATCAACCTAATCCATGGTTATTTTGAATATTCAATCTTTGAACACACTTAGCACGCACCACAGCAAATCATGGGTGTGAATCAGGTTGATGTATTGCATTTTTGTGGGGAAATGCGAACCAAACAACATGGATATTCGCTTTCCATCTCATGGGGAAAAATTCCTGCCCAGTAATTACTAAGCTTTGCTTCTACCAACCTCTGGGCTCTCAGGCCACAATCCAGCAGAGTGTTAAGCATAATTAAATCCTCTGATCTCAATAGGCTCATGCACACCTAAGTGTATGCTCTAGCCTTTTTTCTTTTTTGTGGCTCTTGTCTTCAAGTTAGATTGTCTTGTTTCCACTTGTTTCATGTATAAAGACAGAACGAGACAGACACGTAGCCTACATGAACAAAGAGTTTGTATTATGATCCTTCTTCATCTTATTACTACCACTCCGCAAACGGATAAGCAGAACAACTGAGTACTACTGAGCACCACTCAGTTTTCCCCTTGAACTCAGTCTAAACTTAACAATAGTCTAAAAACTATTTTAGAATCTTTTCAATTTATAAGCCAGCAGTTAAGAGTCCATTAGAGTTCAAACAGAGCCTATAATACAGGCCTCAAAATGGTCCTCAGTATCTAACAAATCCAAAGCTCTCTTCCCAATACCATTAACTCATCTACACACAGATATCTAACGCAATGCTTGTCAAAGAAGCCCTATATGTGAAGCACTAGTATTTCCAAAATGCTATTTTTGATATTGTGGATTCAGCATCTTACTTAGCAGTTAACTTTGCTTTCAAGAACTTTTCTTCTATACCTCTAATGTCACTGGTGTCCACACATATACTACAACTACTGATTCTTTTCTTCCTCATCAGCCCATCTGGATGTCTCATTTATCTGCAACCTTTGCACCAGACAGGTTAGCACAGGTAAATCCAGTCACCAACCAGGAAAATTATTATGACTCTTCTGTTTTTATTGAGAAGTATCCATATAAGCAAAGCCATCAACAAGATTTGAATATGTCTCAACCTGCTTTAAAAATACACGCAGCAAGACTCACACTAAGAGGATATTTCAGGTTACCAACTTACTAACAGACAAACATTGTTTTCTCTATCAAACTAAGATGATTTTATTTATTCCCTTTCCTCATCAAAACTCAGCTAGAGAAAGCTAAGCCACAAGGCAAATTGCTTCCTCAATATTGTGCATCACAAAGACCATTTCGTCCTGGTGGTTGCTAAGGATAGCAAATTTGCCCAAAAATAGATTCCGGGTCCAGATGGAAAGGAGGGGTAGTGAGCAATAGCACCTCATCAGGAAAAGTACCAAAATTCAGTGAGATCTGTGCAGGAGAAAGGATCAGCTAGCTAGTAAGGCTCTGGTAAAGAAGAAAGGTCAGAAAAGATTTTAGCTTTAAAAAGAACAGAAGAGGAGAGGATAATAAGCCAACAAAGCATGTCTGGGGAGATAAGAACCTGGTTTGCAGAACACAACAACCCACAGTGGGTTGTCAGTTTGTTTCATGGTGGCTTGTTGTGACACCCGAAGCCAGTATGGGTTCCTGAGCGTAGCTTTTTAGCCATACACAAGCCACCTAATGAATCTATCGATTGTTGTTGGCTTGTTTTCATAGTGGTTTGTTGTGGCATTCGAACCCAGCACAATGGCTTGTGCGTGGCTTGTCAGAAAGGGCTACAGAGCACCCTTTCTGACAGAGTGGTGAAACCCCGGGTGCTCCTTGCGATCTGTCTCATGATATCCACTCTCTATAACATCCTGAAATGACATTAGTCAATTTATTCCTCCACGTTTCCTCCCAAGACAAGTGATACCATCCCCTACCCCTTTCGAGGAGATTTGTGCATATTTAACTTTCATCACCACTACCAGGAAAATTTGCGAAAATTTCACATTACTGTTTTTTAAAAAAAAACTTCAAGGAGATTTACATATATTTAATAGGGGTGGGGTTCACCTTCAGGGAGATTTGTGCAAATGTACATTTTTTAAAAAAAATTTTAAAAAATAAAGCTACATTTGTATAAATCTCCCCAAAGGTGGGGGGATGTAACATAAAATATGAGCAAATCTCCCCAAAGGTGAAAAAAACAAAACAAAATAAACTCTGCTCTGCAAATGAGTGCATATGTGCTCACTGGCGGACTAAGGGGGAAACAAGCCACAAAGCAACTCATGATCTATTAGGAGTAATGTGGATAACCAAGCAAACAGCTAACTTATTGTAGCTTATTTTCAGGGTGGTTTATCACGACATGCAAACCAGCTCAAGTTGTCAGATCACTCAAGTCTCACCAACCACCTTTTCTTTTCTCAAGTCTCACCAACCACCTTTCAGGTGCTGGAGCTGTTTGCTTGTGCGTGAAGGGCCATCACTCAATGGTATAGCAAATGCTTTGCATGCAAAAGGTCCCAGGTTCAATCCCGAGCATCTCCAAGTAGGGCTAGAAAAACCATGAGAGCCGCTACCAGCCAGTGAATAGACAATGAGCTAGGTGGATCAATGCTCCAACTCTGCATAAGGTAGTTTTCTACATTTCGATGACTCCCATGGCAGTGCCACCTGTCCATAAATTTGGAGTAACATTGGAGTAGTAAGGAGCTGCACTGTGGACTACTTCCAAATGGCCTGGGGCTTCTATGGTTGTCTACATTGCAAGAAGAAGCTGCATCGCAGCAGATTCCAGGCCTGGAACATAAAAGAAGCAACCTTTGGAGGCTTGCAATAAGGATACAGGGATCTTTCATATAAAAATGGAAATGCTAAGTATTCTTCCAAAATCAGCACTGCAAAGTAAATCCATGCCCAGTAAAATCTGGAAAACAGTCTCTTAGCAGCCAAAAGTTCTAGAATAGCTAAAAAAAATAGCTTTCCTAAATTTATTACTTCCAAGATTTCCTGAGACTGTTATTCCTTACTAGGTGCTTTCATCTCCTCAAAAAAAGCTCATGCATCCTAAGTTTTGGAAGAATGCCTATGATCATGCTCAAATAGTTAGCTTGTATGGAATAAATATGCTTTAACGCCTCCGATAGTCATTAAGTACAAATAATAACAAATATGCAAACACAGCTTCAAACTCCATCAACAATGCAAGATTTCTAAGGCCTGGTAGCAAGAGACGTCCCACACACACTATCACTTCAGACAGAACATGTCCCAAAATGTGCTTGGTACTCCAATGCAACTCTACATGAGATAATGGGGAAATTATATGTTCTTTCAGTAGACTTTTGGCTAAATACCAATTTGGCAGTTTTACTTGTTTTTATAAGCACATTCATCAGCTCTCTAATTCTGGAATCCAACTGGACACCCAGGTCTGTGAAGTTGCTCTGAAAATCAAAATGTAACTCACTTCAGAAGTTATAGAACAGTGGTTCTATAAAAGTTTAGGAGCATTTCCTTCCTTTGCCCAATGAGTTCATTGTTTTCAAAAATGCTTAACTGTCTCCTATGCCCTTTTCAGTATACTTTAATATACATGTGTGCCTTGGTACCTATGTTTAGAGACCATGTGGCCTGCAATGTGTAAAGCCCTGCCAGCTAGAAAAAGAGTATTTTTAAAAAAAGTTATTGCTTTCCAACCCTAGAATATTTGTAATGTGGTTATATAATTAACCCTCCAAAAAAGACACTGAAATGACAAACCCTCAATTTATACTTCTTGCTTTTGAACTACAAGCTATTTAACTATAGCTTTAAATCCACACCTAGCTATCACCTCAGGGGCAAACTACACATTATATGCAAATGTGGGCAATGGAAAATAGCTTCAAGAGACTGCAATTTCACTCAGAGGAACAACTAAGGGCTGGGGAGAAGCTGCTTTCCCCACCCAAGGGATTCCAGACATCTGAAACACCACAGGAGGGAGAAGCAGCTGGGGGTGATCCTGACAATAAAGAAGTCCCCTTCATGTATTACATACATGTTAAGGGATTCCACATTATGCTGGGGAAGTGGACTATGCCACTGGCTCCACTCCTTGTGTCATATGGCTGGGCTATCCACACTCTCTGACACCAAGACATCTGAAGGAGCTGCCACTATGTGTGAGCTCGCGCGCAGGAGCGCCTCTTCAGACATCCGTGCTCACGGCACAGACATTGTAGGCAGGGCTATCTGCTGCGTAACACAGGAAAAGGGCTAAAGGCTGATGGAGCAAGGATTAAGTACCAGCTGCCAACCCACCCTACCACCAATCACAGCCACAGCCTCACACAGCTGGTTTTCACTTTGAGACTTTATTATACGAATCCATCTCTACCTATAAAGCTGAAAGTATGTGTGTGGGATGTATGTCTGGAAATGTTTACCCATTTCCAAATGAGTTAGAAACTTGAAATTTGGCACGCTGATAGGTCTGGCTGTACAATGTACCAGAAAAATCTAAAAACACAAATTTTGGGGTTGTAAGTATTTTTTAAGAATTTAATAATAAACCTAGTCTTACACCTACAACTCCCAGCCTGCCGTGGGCAGAACTCCCAGCATGCCTTGGGGGGAGGCCAGACTTACTGGCCTTTGGCGGTCATTGTGAATGCACAGATGGGTAGCCCCTGCATGCCTTTCACAATGCAGACTCCTAAGATCGGTCTCGAGTAGTCAACCCAATTCCACATAAAAGGAAACCCATATAAATGAACTGCATCCATTTGCAGTGCCTCCTCCCACCCACCGTGCATGGTTTTAAAATCATAACTAGATACAACAGTGTGACTTTGAGAGGCCGAATTCTGAACATGCTCAAAGGCACCCCGTTCTGAGATTGCTGTTTTCTCAGAATCTTGGGGAAGTACGCATGTGGCCTTTGCCCTTAAGAGGGAGGGAGGAAGGGGAGGCACTCTGGGCATGCCCACAAACAGGCCCAACAATGGGGGGCAAGTGCCCAGGCCCTTCAGTACAGGCTCCTGATGGAGCACTTTGTGGATGAGAAACGCAGGCCAAGACAGCCCCAGCAAGTCTTGGCTGGAGGTGGGCACGTCCACTGACAGCCACTTACCTCCCTTCCTCAGCGATGCTACTCCTCGATGCTCTATCAAGGAGCAGCATCGGCAACAAGAAGAAGGAAATGCATCTCAGAGGATGCAGGCACCTGTGGGCCACCAAAGGCATGCTGGGAGGTGTAGTACTGGCATACAGAGTGGCTGATTTTAAATAAAGCATGGGTTAGTAAGCCAAGTCACTGCGTCCAAACCAGGTCACTATCGCTCAATCCTAACTCCGCTCCCATTTTCCTGACCTCTCACTAACTGTCTTTGTTCTCCTTCTACCTGACTTTCTCCAACTGCCACTAACCCCGCCCACCATTCCATTCTAGTCTCAGCTATCAGTCATTCCTCCATTCACTCTTCTGCTTCAATGGTATAGTCAGGCTTTTACATGAAAACCATAACCTATATTCAGTCATTTCTGCATCTGTCTTGGAATGTTGTGGCTTAGTTATAACAGAAAAAAACACAGCATAAAAAATCTCATCAAATTAAAATGCCTTGGAAAATAAAGTAACAAAAAATATTCACTTGGCACTGGAAAGCCATTAATACAGTCAATAGGCAAGCCTGCACAGGAAAAAGAAATCCATAAGCAGGGTGCCACAACTAAAAAGGTCCATTCTCCAGTCAGTTGTCTCTCACCACACCTCATAAGGTGTTTAAAGATTAACACGTTATTCTGGGATCTAGGTTTACGCCAACAACTCCCAGCATGCCTTGGGCGGGAGGGAAGACTTACTGGGCTTTGGCAGCCATCATCCGGAAGTGGCTCGCCATCCTGGGCCTGAAGGGAGAGCACCTGCGGCCAGCTAACTTGGTCGCTAGGTACCATTGGGAACGGGAGGGAAGGAGGGTGAAGCTCCACACCTGTCCCCGATGGCAACAACCAAGCTCACCGTCAGTCAGTCATCCAGCTGGATCCCTCATGGCCTACCTACAGCCTGATTGCGCAGTCCAGCATGGGCCACCTCGGCCAGACTTCATTTCCTGTGAGCCTCAGCAGCAGGACTCCCATATCTGCAAGGAACTGGCTTCACTGCACGCAGGCCTTCTTCTATTGGAGAGAGGATGGTCTCGGAGCTGGTGTTGGATTCGCCCAGGCTCTTGGTCCTGGGCGATTTCAACATCCCATTCGAGGCCGGTTTGTCAGGTGGAGCTCGGAAGTTCATGGCATCCATGACAAACATGGGCCTATCCCAATTGGTCTCTGGACCCACACATTCAGCAGGTCACACCCTCGATGCTGTTTTCAGTTCCGAACAGACGGATCTGTGGGCGGAGGTATTGAATACCTCCGAATTGTCATGGACAGATCATTTTCTGGTCAGGGTTAGTATCACGGCTACCACCCGTCCCTGCAGGGGTGGCGGACCTATTAAGATGGTCCGCCCTCGAAGGCTGATGGATCCTTCTGGATTCCAGAAAGCCTTGGAGGGTTCCATGGCTGGTATCGTCGACGATCCTGTAGAAGCCCTGGTCAATAGATGGAATCAAGACCTAACTAGGGCTATCAACAAGATCGCTCCCAAACGTCCTCTCCGACCCGCTTCTGATAGGGCGCCCTGGTATACAGAAGATCTCAGGGAGTTGAAGTGGAAAGGACGACGACTGGAGCGCAGATGGCGGAAAACTCGACTTATATCCATAGAGAACATCTTCGTCTCTATGGAGTGGCAATACGTGCAGCGAAGAAAGCTTTCTTCTCTGCACGCATTGCGTCTGCGAATTCACGTCCAGCAGAACTGTTCAGGGTGGTGAGGGGTCTAACTCAGGTTCCTTCTCCCCTGAATCCGATTTTAGAGCCTTTGGTAGTTCGCTGTGATGCTTTTAACAATCATTTCTCAGATAAAATCTCTCGGATAAGAGCCGACTTAGATGCCATTGTTATAGCAGAGGCTGACAGTGGAGTGTCCAGTGACTCCGCGAGTAGGATTACACTTGATCAGTTTCAGTTGGTGAGTACCGAGGATGTGGACAAGGTGCTTGGATGTGTGAGGAAGACAACTTGCCCTCTCGATCCCTGTCCTTCCTGGCTGGTCGTCCAGGGAGGAGATGCAGTTAGATCACATTTACAACATATTATTAATGCATCTCTCAGGGAGGGCAGCCTTCCATCATGTTTAAAAGAGGCGGTGGTAAGGCCGCTTCTAAAAAAGCCCTCCCTGGATCCCCTGGACCTTAATAACTACAGGCCAGTATCAAATCTTCCATTTTTGGGCAAGGTGATCGAGAGAGCGGTTGCCTTTCAACTCCAGGCAGTCTTGGATGACACTGATTTTCTAGACCCATTTCAAACCGGCTTCAGGGCAGGATACGGAGTTGAGACCGCTTTGGTCGCCTTAGTAGATGATCTACGCCTTAGTATCGACAGGGGGAGTGTGTCCCTGCTGGTACTCCTGGACCTCTCAGCGCCTTTCGATACCATCGACCATGGTATCCTTCTGGAGCGCCTGGGGGAATTGGGAATCGGGGGCACTGTGCTTCAGTGGTTCCGATCCTATCTCTTGGGCAGGCTCCAGATGGTGATGCTTGGGGGGATAACTGCTCTTCAAAAAAGGAGTTGCTATGTGGTGTACCGCAAGGTGCCATCCTTTCCCCAATGCTGTTTAACATTTACATGAAACCGCTGGGAGAGATCATCCGGAGGCATGGGGCAGGGTGCTATCAATATGCTGATGACACCCAAATATATTTCTCTATGCCTTAAACAACAGCGTCAGCTAAGGATAGTGTGTCTCCTCTGAACGAATGCTTGGAGGCGGTAATGGGCTGGATGAGGAAAAACAAACTGAAGCTGAATCCAGACAAGATGGAGGTGCTTGCTGTCAAAGGCCCCAACCTGGGTTTGGAGGTGTGTCAACCAGTTCTGGATGGGGTTACACCCCCCCCCCCCGGAAAGACTGTGTTCGCAGCTTGGGGGTACTCCTGGATCCGTTGCTCCAGATGACAGCTCAGATTGATGCGACGGCCAGGAGTGCCTACTATCAGCTTCGGCTGATACGCCAGCTGCGCCCCTTCCTAGAGCTGGAAGACCTAAAGACGGTAGTGCACGCACTGGTAACTTCGAGGCTCGACTTCTGCAATGCGCTGTACATAGGGCTACCTTTGTGCCTAGTCCGGAAACTTCAACTTGTTCAAAATATGGCAGCCAGGTTGGTCACCGGTACACCTAGGGGTGACCACATTACACCAGTTTTAAAATCACTTCACTGGCTGCCGGTCAGTTTCCGGGCGAAGTATAAAGTGTTGGTTATTACCTTTAAAGCCCTACATGGTTTGGGCCCAGGCTACCTATGGGATCGCCTTCTCCCGTACAATCTGCCCCGCACTCTTAGGTCCTCTGGGAAGAACGTACTCAAGCCAGCCAGAACTAGGCTGGTGAGTGTTACCCAGAGGACCTTCTCTTCTATGGCTCCCAGACTATGGAATGGTCTGCCGGAGGAGGTTAGACAAACTGACAGTCTTCACGAATTCAAGAGAGTCGTGAAGACTGTTCTTTTCCGGCAGGCCTATCCGGATGAATTTTAAATGTTTTAATGATGTGTTTCTCTTGTTTTAATTTTTTAACTTTGTTATGCTTGTATGTGTATTGTGTTCCCCGCCTCGATCCGTAGGGAGAGGCGGGTTATAAATAAATATTATATTATATTATTATTATTATTATTATTATTATGGGGGCGGACAAAGCTGCTCACTTGATCCCTGGCAGGCATGTCAAAAAATTGTCCAATATGCCCACTGAAAACCAGCTTTGCTGTGCGTGGGAAGAATCCAGGAATGCACTATGGGCTGGATGGGGAACCTCCACAGAGGCCAGATTAGGCCCCGTGGGCCGGAGGTGTAAGCCCCATGATCTTCATTCTACTGATTTTTTTCACATTGCCATTCTTTTAAAATTTATATTTTTGTTGTTTATATTTTATGAATACAATGTTAAAGTACACCGCTTTTAAAAAACTTATCTTTCATCTTTTCTAAACAATATTCTCTTAAACTAGACAATTTAACAATTTAACAACTTACACTCTGAATCAAGAATCAAGTATAGGACACGAATTTCAGTACTGGGGAGAGTAATAACACAATCCTACGCATATCTACTCAAAATTTAGTCCCAGTGAATTCAATGGGGTATGTTGGTCTGGATTGCAGCCTAAGAGTACAGTATTTGCATTTGTTGATTTTAAGCACAACTGAAAAGTGCACTCTCGGAGCTTCCCATTCACTGATCGCACCTTTGTGCTGGAACTGCCAGGCCTCTTCTTGACCTCCCTAAAGTTAAAAAAAACAGATTCTGAGACCTTGAACTGAGAGGTGCCAAAAGGGAAACTCACTTTAAAAGGGGACATGGACACTAGAGTCACTTTCTCTTTCTGCAGCCCTCGTCCTCCTGGCAGTTGGATTGTGTACATGGTTGGGGAAGGGTAGGAAAAGAAGCCTGGCAAGACCACTCACCTCACTGCTTGGTAGGTTCTCTCACTGCATCATGTAGAATTATGGTTATTATCTATTGCTCCACATGTACATTTCTATATTATTCTGTACTAAATAAGGAAACCTTAGATTATGCTGCAGGGAACATGTTTGCATGCACCACATTTCTCTTTTCAAAGAACAGGACTGGATTGCCATGAGCTCACAGAGCCTCCATGGATCCTTCTGATCATGACCCATTCATCAAATGAAAATTCTTGCAAATTTAACAGATGGCTTTGTATTTCTTTATCTTAAGCCAAAGAAACACTGACATTTCAGGATTTGAGATTTCAGCCCTGAGGTTTGTTTACAATTAAACACAACACATTTAATAATATACTCATAAGTTTGACATGGGGTGGGTCAGAAAAGCATGGAAAGAAGGCATGGCAGTAGGATGCAGTTGATTTGGAGCAGAAACAACATTCTTAACATTGCTTAGAAAATAAAATTTATGGAGCAACACAAACCAGACCTGTGACCTGGCACTTCACTGAAAAAGCTATTGACCCAGTATGCACATAATGGCAAATTGTGGATTATTTAATTAAACCACAATTTGCCAGGCACAAGGAGGAAGGAGTGAGTGCCTCTGGCACACTCCTCATTTCCACTTTCATTTTACAATCTACACTCCTCCCAATTGTAGATTCCTCTTGTGATGTCCAAACCCAGGCACTCTGGGTTGTTTAGGGATTAAACAACCCAGAGTTAACCTATGATTTGTTCTTGGGTTAACTCTTGTGTTGATCGGGGTGATCGTAGGTTGTAAAATGAAAGCAGAAGTGAGGAGCGCACTGGAGGCAGTGTGCTCGTTCCTCTCACTCATGCCCATTTAATTGGGGGTTCATTAATCCACACTATGTGTGAACCGGGTCATTTTGTTTGTACTAGCTATCATTGGCAATTACAAGGCATTTCTAAATATCTTCAAGTGTTCTGCTTTAGTCTAACTGGTTCTGGCCTAAAGAGTAGACCTGAGTCAACTGGATTTTTAAGGGCAAATTATCCAATAGGTAGGCTGCTCCATCATTTCCCTGTTGTTATTATTATTATTATTTGCATTTATATACTGCCCCATAGCCGAAGCTCTCTGGGTGGTTTACAAAAATTAAAAACATTGAATATTAAAAAAAGATATACAAAATTTAAAAAGCATAAAACATATAATAAATACAATATTCATTTAAAACAACTATTCTGGGTCAAAAAAACAACAACAAAACCCTCATCATACGCTGTTAAATGCCTGGGAGAAAAGTCTTGAACTGGTGCTGAAAATATAACAATGTTGGCATCAGGCGAGCCTTGTCAGGGAGATAATTCCATAATGGGGGGGGGGGCACCACTGAAAAGGCCCTCTCCCTTGTTGCCATCCTCCGAGCTTCCCTCAGAGTAGGTACCCGGAGGAGAACCTCAGATGCTAATCGTAGTGTATGGGTAGATTTGTGTCGGGAAAGGCGTTCCATCAGGCATTGTGGTCCCAAGCCGTGTAAGGCTTTATAGGTTAAAACCAGCACCCTGAATCGGGCTCGGAAATGTACAGGCAGCCAATGCAAGCGGGCCAGAGTCGGTCTTATATGTTCCAACCTTCTGGTTCCTGTTATCAATCTGTCCGCTGCATTTTGCACAAGCTTCAGCTTCCGAACCATCTTCAAAGGCAGTCCCACGTAGAGTGCATTGCAGTAATCCAATTTGGAGATTACCAGAGCATAGACAACTGAAGCCAGGTTATCCCTGTCCAGATAGGGGCATAGCTGGGCCACCAACCGAAGTTGGTAGAAGGCACTCCGTGCCACTGAGGCCACCTGAGCCTCAAGTGACAGAGATGGTTCTAGGAGAACCCCCAAGCTACGAACCTGCTCCTTCAGGGGGAGTGCAACCCCATCCAGAACAGGTTGAATACACTCCATCCGGTCAGAAGAACCACCCACTAACAGCATCTCAGTCTTGTCTGGATTAAGTTTCAGTTTGTTAGCCCTCATCCAGTCCATTGCCGTAGCCAGGCACTGGTTCAGCACATCCGCAGCCTCTCCTGATGAAGATGAAAAGGAGAAATAGAGTTGTGTGTCATCAGCGTACTGATGACAACGCACTCCAAAACTCCGGATGACTGCACCCAAAGGTTTCATGTAAATGTTAAACAGCATGGGGGACAAGACTGACCCCTGCGGAACCCCATACTGGAGAGTCCACGGGGCCAAACAATGTTCCCCAAGCACCACCTTCTGGAGCCGCTCTGCCAAGTAGGAGCGGAACCACTGCAGTGTAGTACCTCCCATTCCCAACTCAGCCAGTCGTCCCAGAAGGATACCATGGTCCAGGACATGAAGATGGAAATTTTAATTCTTGTTTAAAAGTCAGGTGATTGTTGTTGTTTTTAATCTGGCACCAGACCAAGCTTTTCAGCACATATCTGTTAAGTAACATACATTACTACCCGGAAGGCAAATGTTCCTAAGCTAATGAAGAGAATTACACTTGTTATTTTGCCACAGCAAACACTACAGCTAATTTTACTATAGCAAGATTCACAACCACCTACCTTCTTGAAAGTATGCATCTAAAAAAACAGTCATCTTACCTCCAAAACTGAAAGCTGAACAGGGCATTAGGTTTAAGTACTCAAACCCATCTGCAAAAGAAAATTCCAACTTACCTAAGGGCCAATTCACACACTGGCAAACTCAGCTTTACCATTAAGTGTACACTCAACAGAAGTTGCAACCAATCATGGCTCACTGAGTACTGTACCTTAAGATGAATTTATTGCATTCACAGATCACATTTTTTAGTGAGCACACTGAAATAAATGTGAAATGGTCCTAAAATAGTACACTTAATATACTGAATTTTATGCTATCTAGACATCAGGGATGGCAAGGATTAACTGTGCGATAGAATATTTAAGTCTGTGGGTTTTCTCCAGAAATTAAAGGCCCCACTCATTATTATTTTAAAAAAAGAAAACAAACCTGTATCCCATATTAATTCTGACAGACACAAACAGGAGCATACTACTTCATTTGTGTGCACACACATCCAGAGCCTTTGCGTTTCTTCAACTGAAAGAATTTGTATACCTATAGGGCGGTATACAAATGTAATGAAATAAATCAATAAATCAATAAGCAAGATAAAAACTGATCTGTCTAGTTTTCTGCGCTGATACTGAGACTTTCAAAAGAAAAGCAGAAAACCAACACAAGGCTGGATCATTACACCATGCTAGCTTTATTTTTTTTAAAAAAAAGCAGGTTCATTCATGCCTTTGATTAGGAACATTCATGATGCTTCTGCAGTCAGAAGCCGGCATAATCCCCGCTTCCCTCGCTTTATTAGTAAGCAGTCCTTGTCCCCCACAAGACAAATGCTTTAAAAGAAGAATGAACTGAAGATTATCACACAGCCCTCATGAACATCTTATAAGCCACAAAGAAAGAAAAGAAGAGAGGCAAGCGGGAAAGAACAGTTGAACTCTCTAAGCATTTAAGGGCCTTATCCTGTTTAATTTTAACCTGGGTTGGCAATGGCAACACATACTTTCTAAACCCAGGCTGAAAGATAAAGTAAAATCACTGGGGGCGGGGGGGGCACACCATCCCTAATTCTTTGTTGTTGTTGCTGTACATCTGCACAGATTGTCATACTGAAAAGATACCTGGGTGATTCCTAAAGAGCAAGAACTGAGCTGCCTCTCAGTAGAGTCTGTACATAAGGTTGAGCAGTCAAGACTACAAAAACACTTTCAGGAACGAAGAGTACTTTTTGACAAACCCCCCCCCCCCTGCAACTTACAATAAGGATAAGTTATAAAATGCACGCATTTGCTTTTTAAAATGATCCTGGTCCACCCTTTGTACTCCAACATATCCCTGCCTTGGACCTTCCTTTCCGTCTCCAACTCTATCCACCTTGAGCCATCCCAAGATTTTCTGCAGTTAAACAACTTTATCGATTCCCCCTTGCTATCTATATGCTTCAACCCTGTTCCCAAAGTAACTACACAGAGTCACCTCTCCCCCCCATCCGCCCCCACAAAATCCTCCAAAAACCCACCTTTTCAAAGAAGCCTTAATATCATTGGAGTTTTCTGTTGTCATCATGAAAGGCCCAAAAACAACAACAAAATATGTAGTTACTGGCATTAATATGAATGCATTTATAAAACAGAGAAGAAAATATAGTAATTCATCTTACACCGCCCTATGATGAGATTGTTTCAGGATTGCTACCACCTCATCAGTGGAATGGATTTATTTGTCCACTGCTTTGGATACAACTATATACCTCACAATTTTGGAATTTTGAATCCATACCTCTAATTGCATGGAATTACTTCATCTATAAGCCCCCATATGGATATTCTTAACAGCATACTTACATATATCTCATTATGATCAAAACGTTGTTTGAGATTACAGATAAAGGATTCTTCAGTGAGGGGCTCTAGAAGTACCATATCTCCAACCCCAATCATATTGTCGAGAAGAGACGTCTTCACTTCCATTTTTGCCATTTTTCTCTACTGCAGGGAGAAAACAGAAGCAGTGAGATTAAAATTTAATATAAAGTTCAGGCTACCAAAATACAAGAATAAGGACTTCAAATGACATTTCTAGCACACAGCAAACTAGATGGAGGAGGGGAAGTATTTAGGAAAAGATTGTACACAGCAGGCAGTATAGATACGGAAAAATAGGGAGCAGAAGCACTCAAGAGTGTAGCTTTCAAGGTCAGAAAACAACTGTTTCCACTGTCTGCTTTTGCTATGTAGTAGTTATTTTAAAAAGCTATTCAGGAAGGTAGAAAGCTCCAATAGACAAGAACCCAAGTTTCCTTACATCTATAAATGGTTTTGTTTTTGCTTTGTGTTACTCTTTTAAGCCATCACCAACCACCACCATCACCATCACCACTCACCCACCCACAAAACTATCTTAGAAAGAGATTGCTAAAATAAGCAGGTTTCAACCTTGTAAAAATTATGATGGCCCTACCCCCAAGTAACCAAGCTTCTGTCACTTCAAGAGCTCCAAAACACTCAAATTCCCTTTTGCCAAAACACTGGGATGGCCAGCCGTTCAACAATAGGGCCTCTGTCCTCTAATTAGGCATGTAAAATCCTTTAATGGTCCGGGGCAATGGACCTGTAAGGGAAGAGCCACAACTATGAAACAAGTTCATATTTACTCTATGAACATACCCTTAAACTCAGAAGGTCCAACCTTTACTCCTTAGGAGCCAGATAACTCATCCCATAGTAACACAAGAAGTAGTTGTTAAGGCCACATTTGTCCTCAAGTGGCCCTGTTCAGATGTCACATTAAGCCATGATGGTTAAGCGTTTTGAGCTAACTATGATGGTTTAGCATCTCATGTGTAGGGCCATTTTCCTAACCATGGTGGCTACATAACCACAGTTTAACCATGCTCACTAACTACTCACTGCAAAAGGGTTATCAGCCCTAACCATGACTTAGCGAGTCATCTGTAAGGTCTCTGTAGTTAACTGAGCGCTGCCATAGAGCTCTGTGGCAAGAGCAACTGAAAATGGAGCCATCACATTGGCCTGTGTGTAGGAGTTCCACGTTCAAAATCTGCCTAGCAACACGACACAGCCGTTGCTAGCCAGCCCAGTCGCTGTTCGTCTACGCCTTCCATATGCAATAGCTTATTCTATTACGCTATAAACTTAGTTCGTGATTATAATACAAACAAGTCTTGTAAATGAGTCCACAGATGTCACCAGCCTACCTTGTCCACACATGATTATGCTCTTCATTTAGGACTCAAAAAGAAAGAAGCAGAACAACTTTTTATCAAGCGACCCTTCCTAGTCACCTGAGCAAATGTCTCTTTACAAGCCTGCTATACTACTACCTGAGCAGTCCGCCATCTGATTTTCTGTTTTCTTTTTCCTAGGGAAACTGAACCAGAGCAAGAAATCAATTCAACTGGACTACTCTGGTTTAAGGGAATGATTTGTTATGAGCTAAAACTGCAATCCTAGGGTGCCTCTACAAGAGCGATTTAAAGCTCTTTCAAGGTGCATTAAAAATGTTACCTCTACAAGAGCAGAGCACAAATCGGGGGTCGAGCCGCTTTTTATCTCCAATTATGCGCATTATCGAATGCGCGTTAAATAGTGAGTTTTTATTTGCCACGGGAGTTGAAGCACATTTTGGCCATGTAAACAAGCGATTCTCCGCATCTCAGCAACTTTAAAGCGCGTTTCATGCAGCCGGTAATGCGCTTCACCGCCTGTCGTTTATAGGAATTAGGCGTAAAGGTGATGGTGAGAAGATGCGCATAATCGGGCAACCAGGCGTCAAGCTGCATTCTTGTAGAGGGGGGCCTATTCATGCTTGGACGTATGATGCATTCAACAGAAGACCTACCTCTAAGTAAACATGCAGTGGGCTGCACAGACTTGAACTACTCACACCCATTTTGCCACAACTGCTTCTAGGTTTCATGCTGCTCATCTTCAAATCCTGAATTTAAATACGCATTTAACCTGCCCTGAAGAGACAAGCCTTTTAGGAAGAAAACACCAAACAACTTCTGAGCTTAGGTTAATATTGTCCATAGAATTCTTTAATGTTGAATCTACACTTTTTAAAAAAATGCTTTTCTAAGTAATACAAATCCTAATAAGATCATTTGTGGCTTTAAGTTTTAGTCTGAAGCAGTGTCTCAGTTTTTACCACTCTAAATTACAAGCTACCTACCATACTAAATGCATCACTGCTAAGGAATTTGAAGTGCGGATGTAGCCAAACCAATAAGCCTCCTATTCCAACACAACTAGACCAAGAGGTAGTTCTGTTATACATACAAAAAGGGATATTTGAAACATGCAAAACAGAAGCTTCAGATAGTTTACAACACAATATTTGTGGGTCAAGTTACCTGGGGTCCAACCCTGGAGCTCTGGAACATAAGAGCAGACCAAAGTCCTGTGTAAGTAAAACCTGCTTCTCACAGTGGCAAACCAAATGCCTAAGGAAAGCCAAATGCAGGACATGAGGGCAATAGCCCCCTCCTATTCTTTTCCTCCAGCAATTGCCATTCAGATGCATGGTCCCTCTGATCCTGGAGGCAGCATATAACCATCATGAATAGTAGCCATTGATAGCCTTGTTCTCCATGAATTTGTCCAATGCCCTTTCTCCACATTTTGATAATAATAGTGTCCCTCTACAAATGTCTCCAGTGTATGTTTTCTCCCCCATGGCCCTGGTCAGCTATCATGTCCTCCTATATGCTCATCACTGAGTTATACTCCACACCCATTTGGTTTATCAGAAATTCCCCTTCCCCCATCAACTCCTAGGGATGATTCACCCCAAACCAGTCTCTTCCTTGCCTCCTATCAATTTCCCCCCAAAATCAGTTTTAAAGCTGCCAGAACCTTTTTGATATAAAGTGCCAATAGTCTAGTTTCGTTTCAGTTCAAGTGGAGCCTGTCTGCTTTAGATGTATAATGTTTGTCCCAAGCTACCTTGGGAGTCCTGGATATCAACTCTAACTGTAACGCAGGAATGCCCCTGGTGCCAACTAAACTTCAATGGATGATGATGATAATCTTCAATTGGTACACCACTTTTCCACATAGATATGCCCAACACACAAGAACAGCAGTACAAAAATGTATCAAATCATCATTACAAGAAGCCATCTAATACCATTTCTTTTCAAAACATAATATAGTTTTCAGAATAGGTCAGCGGCATGGAAGGCATCTGCTTCATCCTTAATTTTTAAAAGTAATTTGGAGTGGTCTGTGAACTTCATACATTTCTAGAAAAAAACCCAGATATGTCCTCTAAAGTAAGCGCAAGAAAAAAATTGCAAATGTAATTTTACGAGAAACATGTATTGTCTTACTTTGGTAGCTCGAAAGTAGCAGCACATGATCTCAATTTTAAATATATCTGTCTCTTTATAACTTCCTATAATCCATGCTGGATGCTATCTTTCGGTCCTATGTTACAAAGGTTGTGTTTGTATAACTGTTGCAAAACAGAAGCACATACACCAAACCAAATTTTGTTTATTTTAGGTGTCATAATTTAGACAAAGCAGCTCATGATTCAGAGATACGTAAAAACATGCTGGTAAGCATTTACTATTACTCAATCTTCACTGCAAAGTTACAGCATTTTTTTCTAACTGAAACCGCCTTCCCACAAGACAAATATAATATTTAACAATAAGACTCAATTCGGATATCAAAACAAGGCATGCTTTGTCCTAACAGTCTAGAATCCAAGCAATGGCTTGTGTTGCAAATATATAGGCAAACCATGGTTTATATTATGATTTCTCACCACTGCATGCTAACACAAGCTTGCCTTTCTACTAGCAAATCAATACCACATGTGTGGCTTTGTTATTCTTAGTTGGCGACACCAAAGAGCCAATGTAGCTGAGGGCTTGGAGCTTCCTCGAGGTTTCCGAACAGGCAGTTGTGCCTGCCTTTTCTAACATTTTACTCAACAGCATTGCCCTTGCCTTCTTCATCACTTATTTCATCAGTCACTGAAGCCTGGGATGGGTCTGTAAAGCCTAAGTCACAACTAATCTTGAACAAACAGGTGTGACAGAGGGACAGGAGATCATAGCCAGGGTCTGAAAGTAACCGACAATGGTTATCTGCTGGAGTACTCTCACTGGACCTTTCCATGTTAAGTTTGTTCAATAAATAAATATGCTTGATTGGCAAACTCGGTTTATAGAGTAGAGTTGCCAGCTAGTGCAAAGAATTGGAATCATGCTAGTCAGAGATAACATAGGGCTGCGGAACCTCAGCCCTGAGGTAAATTTGGCCCTCCTGGCATCCCAATCTGGCCATTCAGGCCACGCCCAATGCGCACCAACCACCGATTGTTTGATGGTTTCCCAGCTTTTATGCAGTTCCCCCCCCCATTCTAAAAGGTTGAAATGCCTCTCCTCTAAGGCTTAGTTAGTGCTAATAAGAGCTTTAAGCTAAAATATGCAGGGATTTTGTTTTGTATTTTTGGCCCCAAACATCTTGCCTTTGGCTCCACCCCTTTGCCTTTAATCCAGCTGCCCATTGGAATGTAGCCCTTGAGAGCTTTTATGATAGCGACTCCCCACCCCAGAGATAACGCATGTGATTGGCCTATTGACTGGCAATGTTACGAAGGCACTGCAGCCAACCTTCCTGTGACTCACTTCTCTGTATTTCCTAAGAAGCTCAGATAATGGAGGATATAGCTGAGGTTTATTTATTTATATTTCTGAAATATTTCTAGGCCGCTTTTCAAGGCAGGAAACCTCCCAAGGAGCCATGCAAGAACAAAATGTATTTAATAATAATTTTTTAAAAAAGATGCAGTAATAAAACCATCAAAAGTTCCACAAAACAACAATCATTAGCAAAAGACAGAGCCTAAAACATCATTGCAGCTATAACCCAGTCCGATAAAACATAATCAGGGGAAAGAGGTAAGTCTTAAGGGTCTTCTTAAAAGCCGATAATGATGGGGCCTGGTGGACCCCTGATGGCAACCAGTTTTAAAATCGCTCCATTGGCTGCCAATCAGTTTCCGGGCGAAGTATAAAGTGTTGGTTATTGCCTTTAAAGCCCTACATGGTTTGGGTCCAGGTTACCTGTGGGATTGCCTTCTCCCGTACAATCTGCCCCGCACACTTAGGTCCTCTGGGAAGAACTTACTCAAGTCAGCCAGAACTAGGCTGACGAGTGTTACCCAGAGGACTTTCTCTTCCATCGCTCCCAGACTATGGAATGGTCTGCCGGAGGAGATTAGACAAATTAGCAGTCTTCATCAATTTAAGAGAGTCATGAAGACTGCTCTCTTCCGGCAGGCCTATCCAGATGAATTTTAAGATTTTTTAATGATGTATTTTTTCTTGTTTTAAAATTTTTAACTGTTTGTGATTCTTGTGTTTTATATTGTTGTTGTTCCCCGCCTCGATCCGGAGGGAGAGGCAGGTTATAACTTATTTTTATTATTATTACTATTATTATTATTATTATTATTATTAACTCACTCCTGAGTGTCGGGCCACTGGAGGAAATACCTTCTCTCATGTACACGCCCACCAAAGTGCCCATACAGGTAGGCAAATGAGAAGGGCCTCTCTTGCTGATCTTAAAATGCAGGCAGGCTGATAAGGATGAAGGCTGTCCTTCAAGTAATTCGGCCCCAACTGTTTAAGACTTTAAAGATCAAAACCAACACTTTAAACCGGGGCTCAGAAACAGAGCAGCAATCAGCACAGCTGGCGCATTATAGGCATTACATCATTGGATCACCTCACCCCCATCAACATTCAGGCGGACACATTCTGCACCAGTTGAATTTTCTGAACTGTCTTCAAAGGCAGCCCTATGTACAGCACATGACAGTAGTCCAGCCTGGACCTCACTTGTGCATGGATACCTGAGACAAGGTCCATCCTCTCCAGATAGGGCTGTAGCTGACGTATTAGCCTAAACTCGTAACACACACTCCTGGACACTATAGATGCCTGGGCTTCTCCCATTAGCCCAGAAGGATTGCTAGACATGGTATTTTAGGGGGAGTACAACCCATCTAAGACCAGTTGAAAACCTCCATCAATAGCAGTTGGTTTCCCAACCCACAATGCCTCTGTCTTGTCTGGATTAAGCTTCAATTTGTATAATTTGGTTTAATCATAAAATCATTAAATTCAAGAACGTTTAAAAGTAAACTCAGTTGGTAAATTTATATCTATTGTCTGAATTATACTTTCAAACCTACAATTTGTTGTTAGGTTAAACTCTAGGTTATTTAACCCATGCGGCTTGTGCTTAGCACCCATTTGGACAAATTGGGGAATAATTAACCCATGATTTGCCACCATGACATTTGAACTGACCCACAGTCTGCTTAGGACCTGGTAACAACAAAACACTCATATCAGAAGGCTCCTCCCCACAGGTCCTCTTCCTACATAACTTCCTAACCTAAATACCTACTTCATATTTCTTACATGCCCAGATACGTGTCCTTTCCACAACCATCTCATCAGAACTGCGGGCTTGAAAAAATGTTTAACAGTTGTATCATATATGTATTATGATACAACCACCGCTCCCAGGCTGTGGAATGGCCTGCCGGAGGAGATTCGACAAATTAGCAATCTTCTGGAATTTAAGAAAGCCGTGAAGACTGCTCTCTTCCAGCAGGCCTCCCCAGATGAATTTTAAGATGTTTTTAATAATGTATTTGTTTTTATCTGTTTTAATGGTTTATCTATTTTATTGTTTTTATATTTATTTTTATTGTTGTTCCTCGCCTCGATCTGGATGGAGAGGCGGGTTAGAAATGAAATAAATAATAAAATAAATAAATAAATAAATAAATAAAGCTTCCTTATACCACTATAACAGAAAGAGGTCCATCTCATCACCACCTTTCGATGCTACATTTTAAGCAGGTGTTGCAGTATCTATCAAGATTCCAGGCTCTGAAAAACAACCTCTTTGCTAGTGGAAGAGATGAAGCATCATCCTTCTGGTTTTCCAACCTAGCCATGAAGAATGGTGATTGTCCTTCGCAATGAGACAGAAAATGTCTTGCAACTACAATGGGAAAAGGGGGGGGGGGGTGCATGTGGTTTTCCTCAGCAGGCTCCAACAGTGGCCAAAATTATCCATTGCAGTCCTTCTCATAATATTCTATACACCACACATGGGTAAAATAGTGGACAGGGTACTCTTTTGATACTTGGCAAATGTCATCATACATGCACTTTGTCACATGATTTCAAGACAGTTTAGGCTAACCTTCCCCAACCTGGTGCATCCCCCCCCAATATTTTGGACTTCAGCTCCCATCAAGCCTAGCCAGCATCGTGAGTGGTCAGGAATGTTGGGAGCTGTAGTGCAGGTTGGGGAAGGCTGCTATACCGAGGCCAAAACGTGTTGGGCTTTTCCACAATAAATTTGTCTATAGCATCCTGAGACCATTCTCCCTTTTTTCAAGCTATACAGAAGTTCCAGCAGTTTTGCCAACTAGCCTACTGACTGAGCCTATAAGCACATGAACTAGCACAAGCCTATCTGAAGTGACCAAGAACCCAAACTAACAAAGTACTTTGCAAGCTTCAGCCATAACATACCGAATTCCTCAACACAAGCGGTTTCCATTTACAGTTGCATTAATCTGTGTGAGCACATTTAAGAGATAGTATCAGCTGACACATGTTCCAAGAACACTCCACTACTCCCCCAAACATTTCCTCCCCAAATGTGCCTAGCAAAACTTCCCCTTCCTTGTCTTGGTCATTAACTTTTGGAAAAGCAAGCAAATAAAAGCAACACTAGGCCCAACTCTCACATGTGTTTATAAAAGAAAGGTCAATGAAATATGTGCACTACTAGGAACAAACTAGGTCACACTTCAAACTGGTCCACTTCAAATCGCTTGATACTTTTATCGTTGCAATGTTAAACAGCTGTGGACATTTACAAAACGAGTTCTTTATTCTTAGAGTGCCTTTGCCTAACTGACTTCCACCCATCCTTAGCATCAGCGGCAACTGAGAAAGGTGAAAGATATAAAAAAGGAAGGGGAGGAGGAAGCGATCAGAGAGCAGATTGTAATCTAGAAGTTAAACACAAATCATCAAGGGGAACTCAACATAACAGTTCTTTTGACTGCTTCATAAGTTACATTTTTTAGGCGTATAGCAATATTTTTTTAAGATACAAAATAGATGCAGTATTGAATTTAATACCTGGCAGCCACAAGCAACCAGGAACTCCAAGTAGGCAAGTGAGAGGATTGTTAGAGAATGAATGGATTGCTCCATTCCAGTCGGGTAAGTAGAAGACGCGTTTTTGTTTTTTTACACCACCTGCCAATGTGGAAACACAGACTACTACCTTTATAGCAGGCTAGTAATGTTTGCTGGGTTATTTGCAAGGCTGAAAACATGGAGCATATAGATATACTTAACAAAGAAGCAGGACTAGCTTCAGGTCCTGTCAAATACACACTCAGTGTCCAAGCTTGGTTTAGTGCCATGTAATGTGAGGAAAGGCCATTAGACACAGAGCTGTCATGAACCCTTGAACAACAACGCTGGGCTGGCAGAGGTGAAGGACAATACACTGGGGCTAAACTAGAGAGATCCACTGTCAAGTCTCCCACTTGCTTGTCCATTTGTTTATATATATATATATATATATATATATATATATTCACCTTCCTACCAAAGTACCCAAGGTAGTTTACAATTTAAAATACTAAAAGATAAACATTTTGAAGCAGCAATTCATGCTCCTTTCAGAAGCTGATGGCATGATGCCCCTGGCTGGCCGTCTCCTCTACACAAAGGATTCAGTTTGACTCCAAAGAGACTTGGGGGAGCCTGAACAGGATCTGGGAATTGAGGCTGAGAGGATTAACCTCTTCCCCCATGCCATTTTCCTAATCTACATAACTCCCCAAAGTTGCTATTTGTCCTACAGAAGAAAACATGCAGTGCCTGTGTCTTGTCCCCCTGCTCCCCCCCCCCCCCAGTGGTGCAAATAGCAGCCTCGGACATTTACACTGAGAAAATGGTACAAGGAAAAAGGACTAAACATCCTTCCTCCCCAGGTTTACTTCCCTGAATCTGATCCAATATGGAGGGAGAAGGAGGAAGCTGTTTTGAACAAAATGAAGCCCTTCCTTCACTCTTCACCTTTCCCACTCCAGAATACTTTATTTGCATTAACTTTTGTCCCTTCACCCAAACCAAGAAAACAGGATAGCTGCTTAGACATGGTAGTCAAAATTGATTCCTCTAACTAGAGCAAAGGCAGACAGGAATATGCAGCTTTTCCCAACCGAGGATGCCCTACAATTGTCACTATCTGCAGCCAACATGGTCCATGACCAGGGATGATGGGAGTTATAGTCCAACAACATCCAGGGACCCTGGTTGGGAAAGGCTGTTATCGGGGATCAAAACAAGTAACAATACCACAATTAATGGCATCACGCCATACAAATGAGACTGGACAATTTCCTTAAAAAACAGAAGCACTGTATCTGATACAAACCTGCAAATCACATTACTGTAAAAGTTTACTGCTACCATCAGCAGGGCTGGTAATTCTAAATGTCCATAACTTCAGCTAATGAGTCAGAATGTTTCCTTCTACTTGCTTAAGCTTAAAACTACTATATGGGCTGATATTAGTGTAGATGAGCAAGCAGATGCATATGCAGACATACAGGTAGGTGGGAAAGGCTAGTCGGAGCACACTGGATCTTAGTCAGGCCAACAAGTTTCTCAGACTAAGTAATCGGACCCAGGTCTAAAGCTTTATAGGTCCAAGTTAGACCCTATTGGCCTGTCACACACCCCAACAACTGCTAAGCTTGGTAGCAGCTGCGTCCTGCACAGCTGAATTGGTGTCACACAGTTTTACTGCAGAGAATAAAGTACGTCGGTTTTGGTTGCCAGTACTGTAATAATGGCCATTGGGAACTGAACAGCTAGCCCACCTCCAAGGACACACACTGAACATTAACATCTGCATAAGCAAGTCAGGCTGAGATGGTATGGTTTTAAGTTTTGAATTTTAAATTTTTAGGGGCTGCACATGCCAGCATCTGCATATGCCAGCCTTACCCACCCAGGTGCCCTCCAGATATGGTGGACTACTATTCCCAACATCTCCCAGCCATCTGGGAGTTGTAGTCCAACACATCCGGAAGCCAACAGGTCTTTTCAGATCTTTATAAGCAATATCGCCGAGCTTTAATTGCCCACAGCGCAAATGTTCCATTTTGCTGCCCTCCATGGAGTCTTGTCAACCGTTCACAACAGTTTAAGCTGTACATTTTTGAAAAGCTTAAACTAGCTTTTATCTTAGAAGTGAAGGTCTAGGTATTAAGGTCTAGATACTAGGACAGGCAAGTTTATATTTTAGTCTGATTGTTAAACACACACCTATTGGGTAGCAATTTTGAAAACAAACACTACTTTCCCCCTCATCCCAACACCTAGAGCAATTTTGGTACTGTTTCATTTTCTTTTCTTTTTTTTTTAATTGTACATGAAAACAATGGGCGCTTATTCATATATGGTTTGAAGCAGTAAGAAGTGCATGGCTGTCTCTCACTCTCTCTCTCTTTGCCATTAAACACATACACACTCACTCACCCCAAAAGGCAGCAAAAAGTGTGAGAAGCTGCTTACAACATAGCCTAGTCAATTTCACCATTGCTTTGACTTGCATAAGCACTAGGACAAGCGGTTATAAGTGAAGAAATTGGAGCAATCAGACTTTTACCATGAAGTTGGGCTCTCCTCCTTCCTCCATTACGTTTGTAGAGTTAGCCACCTACCATTACTAGAAAGACCACAGCTAGTGCCTTGATAATGGTAAGAAGTCATTTCCATTGCCCCACAGAAATAAAATTCATATAATTTAACTAAATCTGTGTAATGGAAATCATAATGTAACGCATCGCAGCACTGATGCAAGATGTGAAGTACGCTGTAAGATGGCGCAGTGAGAGTCCCCACAAGACCGACAACAAAAACACAGCTACAATTTGGAGGTGTCTTCTTGCCCACTTAGAATTGTTTTTCTTTGTGCTGAGCATTTCGTTTTGATGGATTTAATACAATTCAAATGCAGGATGTTAAGCTCACGCTTCTGGCCTCTCTTGGCAATAACTGTCAGCCAAAATATGGATTGTTTACTGCAACAATGCCTAAAGACTGCTACCTGAGAATGAAGCCTTGAGATGGACGCTAAGTTCACATAAAATCACATTGGGTCATGAGCCAGTAGAATCTAGGTAGTTAGTGGGAAGGAAGAAGCAAGAGAGACAGAAGCAGGCACAGAGAACATCAGGGTCTGCTTCACATGGATGGTCCCCTCCCACAGAGGGCTAACTGACATCAACTGCCCTGTGGGAAAAACCGTTAAGAGGCTGGCTTCCATTCCAGGGGAACTGGTTGTGGCGTTCGAGGAGTAAGAGAAGGTGTCTGTTTTTTTTAGCATGTGGTTCTTGCTGTATCTGTTATATTTTACAAATATTGTAAGCCACTTTGAGGACTCCAGTTGAAAATAAAAACATAAATGTGCTCAAATAAATAAATAAATGATCTGCACAAGCACAGCTGATACAAGCAATTGTCAGTGGAAATACAGTAACCCGTAGTCTGTTGTTCGTTTATTTGAGGGCTGTTTCCTCCTCAAGCCATTGGACAACACAACAAGCCACACCTGGGTAGGTAATTAGACAAAGGGTATGTGGCACACACTGCAGCTTAAACAAGCCACCTTGGCTTGTTTAAACCGCGGTGATCATGCGAACCAGGTGAATGCCTCCAATGTCATTTGTTCAATATGCTGCGTTATGATTCAGAGACATTCCTTTTTTTTTACAGCTCTATACACTTCATGGATGCTATTGCAGTTTCAGCAAATAGTTCCTGGCAAACAGACTACCAAGTCTGACAGTAGTCCATGGAGTAGTTTTAATCCTAAAATCACTCAATGAGCCCTGCTGCTGATAACCTCAGAAGTTTAAACACATGAGTCAGACCCACATGGCACAGGACAAAAGTCAATGGCACCAAGTGTCACGCCATCACTGGACTATGAATAAATACTCAAAGGCAATGTTTAGAAGGATAATGACTAGAAATAAAATAAATACTGCAGCATGGAAAGAGAAGCTGGTCATATAAGTGAATGGTTAGGGCCAGACTGAGGCCCCCTCCACAAGGATGCGCTTTTGCGCCCGGTTCGGGGATTATGCGCATTATCGCGGAGGCGCATTTACGCCTAATCCCTCTGCACGGGAGGCGGCGAGAGGCGGCGAAGCGCATTAATTGATGTCCAAAAAGCGCTTTAGAAGACGTTAATGCGCATAATCGCTTGTTCACACGGCGAAAATGCGCTTTAACGGCCGGAGCAAAATAAAAGTCGCTATTTAACGCGCATTCGAAAATGCGCATTATCGGGGAGATAACGCGCCTGTACGCCCGTTTTGCGCTCCGCTGGTGTGGAGGTAAAATTTATAATGAGCCTTCAAGGCTCATTAAACGTCTCGTGTGGAGGAGGCCTATCTAAAAGATCACCTCCCCCCTTTACAAACCTGGCTGGAGCCTGAATTCATCATCTGAGGCTGTGTTGTGTGTCCCACCTCCTAAAGAGGTGAGGTTAGTGGGGACAAGAACTTTCATTTAGCTGACCCAGCTGTGGCAATGCCTTCCCAAGGAGGTTAGTTTGGGCTCCTTTGATATTGGCCTTTCAAAGGTTGGTAAAAACTATATTGTTCTGCCAAGCTTTTAGTGGGTATACTGCTCTTTGGTTTTAGTCAGTTCCTCTGTGTTATTGGCATGTGTGTATTTTGTCAGTTTTATCCTAGGTGGGAGTTTTTGGTGAATAGTATGTTATTGGTTTTAAGGTTGCATTGACCGCTCATGATATAAAACAAACAAAATTCAGAGTTACATTTGTTTCTTACCCTCATTCCGGGGTCAGTTTAGTCACACATCTCTCCCTGTGAGGTAAGTTATGTCTTGATGAGGGCAACCCAATGACAAGCTTCAAACATCAGGAAGATTTGGAGCTGGACTCTCCAATTTGAAGACCAATGCAGAGCTACTAGCCTACTCACTAATCAATACTTGCGAAAAATACCATCTCTAGTGTTGCTGCTCCAGCAGATGGCTTTTATATGGAGTTACCCCTATGCCAACCTTCCCCAACGTGTAGCCCTCCAGATGTATCAGGCAGCAAATTCCCAGGCAGCATGGCCAGGTTAGGGAATGCTTCCCTAAGCTATCTCTGGTACAGGTTGTTCCCTAAGCAGACAGATATATTTCTTTATTCAGTATCATGCCAAGCACAAGACAGCATCGTGTCCTCTAACACAGCCTTCCCTGACCTGCCCCATTCCAGATGTGTTGGACTACAACTTCCATCAGCCTCAGGCAGTATGGTCAATGGTCAGTTGATGGGAGCTGTAGTCAATCTGGAGGGCACCAGGGTTCAGGAAGCTGCTCTAATGGTATGCCCATAAAGCTGTAGGTTCAGGGGTCAAATGCGCTCTACAGGTCCCTTCCAAAGTCATCTAGAGCAACATTGGGGCCACTGCAGCATGGCTCCTTCTACATTACACTGGAAGTCAAAGATCGCATGGGAGGTCTCAATACCAAAACTGCCCCACTTCCCAAGAGGGGTGATACTAATGTAGCAAGTATCTATGTTGCGGCACCAGCTCCACTGTGTGACTTGGACCACTTATATTACCAAGAAGTATGGGAAAGTACCTGGTGAAATGACTTCTGCACCACTAAATGCAATAAAATTTACATTCTACCTTGCACTGGTCCCTTCCCAACCTTTCATTGTGGTACAGTTTACAAGGCATAGCTTGGCCAGTCATGAGACTTATCAGTACAGGGCATCCCTACCCCAGATTATTGTGCATGAGCAGCTGCATTATTTTCTGGGTGAAAAATGAAAAATCCTAAAACTGCCTTCAGGCACTCAGTATCACACGTGGGAGTGGGAGCGTTTCAACACAGAACTGAAGAGAAACATTTCTGACTAGAAGAATGCAGGGAACAACAACACTCTGCAAATTCCATTGAAATATTTAAGAGCCTCCTTTGCATACTTTGTGCAGAGCAAAAGCATTAAAAATAAATGTCTACCTGTACTCCTTTTTTCCAGGAAAATTATTCCAGTTATAATGAAGAAACCATGGGATAGTAGTCCATTTTTAACAACTAGTGATTAACAAAACAGCCATAGCAACTTACATTTGATCAGATACTAGCTGCCACTACAACAGCTATCTCTTTTGCCAAAAGACTAAAGCATAGCACAGAACAGAGGTATGTTATGAAGCCAGTCATGAACATGAACATTTAAAATAAGGATAGCCAAAGTTGGGGAAAAACAGACTGTTTAGGAAGTTAAGAGCATGTATAGGGTGACCAGATAAAATCCAGGTCAGGGCTCATGTAACTTTAACAGTTGTAGAGAAAAGGGAATTTCAGCCAGTGTCATTTGTATGCAATTAGTTCCTAATCATATTCCCTCTTCATCACAACAGTTAAAGTTGCAGGGGCCCTACCTTCTTTTGTATATGGTCACTCAAGTGTAGTGCATGCAGCTTTAACTGTTGTGATGAAGAGGGAATTTCACCAGGAACTAATTGCATACAAATGACACTGGCTGAAATTCCCTTTTCTCTACAACTGTTAGTTACATGAGCCCTGACCTGGATTTTATCTGGTCACCCTAGTTTAGACAGAAAAAAGTCCTACAACTTTTCCATGCTGGCTGGGGAATGATGGGAGTCATAGGACTTATTTCTGTTTAGACATGTATAGGATTGTGCCCTTACTATGTGAGAATGAAACTACAACTGTCTTACTTCACAGATGTGTCAGACCAACAGGGACTGATTTGGGAAAGACCCCTCCTTTGTTTGGTACAGGTCAAATGTGTTTGACTACAACTTCCATCATCTCAGCCAGTATGGCAAGGGAGTTGTAGTTAAGCACATCTTGAGTAACGCTGGTATAGGGTTTGACAAAGCGATGATTCACACAGGGAAATACTGCCCACCTATTGCCATATTGAACTCACAGACAACAGGATAGACTGCCATATGAAACAATAATGACTGAGCAGGAAAACTGATTGAACTTGCTTGCACTTTTATTGGAATCATTCTTAATTTTACATACTTTCCGAGGGAGATGATCCTAGAATTGTGAAGCTAGAAATGAACTTGATGGAAATCATCTAGCCCAAATTCTGGATCCCAACATTCCTGAAACATTAATTATCTCAGTCCAACTGTAATTATAGAAGTAGAGATAAGGAATATCAGGGTGCTTCATGATAGACACACTTGTACAGTGAGGAAACAAAATTAACATACATGTCCCAATAGCTCAATATTCAAGGAAGTTCAAAAGAATGGCAGGTTTGGAATGGCTCACTAGTAGGTAATGCAGAAACGTAACATGTAAACAACATTTCTTGCAAGACAAAGACTGGAAATATAGATATGCAAGGTAATCGTAGCTGCTAATTATGAAAGCAGGGGAGATGCAAGTCTCTGAAATTCTAGAAGTCAGGTAAAATAAGCAATGTCCATCTTCCACATCTTTTTCAGAAGCTCATGAGCTCACTAACATGCTTGGAAATAGAAGATCTAGTGAATAGTCTTGGTGGCCAACCATGTCTTGTTCCAATAATATTTTAAGAAACAAATTTAATTATGACAGAACATCCATTAATTTATTATTGTCATTTTTCAAGTAACTATAATGCACTTAGGAGTCCTCTGTGGACATGCTAGCATCCTGTATGAATATGTGACTTCAGCTCGGGAAGTACAGTCTTTCATGGGACATAGGTGAAGCCAGGATCCCAGAACAAAAAGTAATCCATAACATTTGGCATGAAGCCATGTCCCCGAAGGTTTCACACAATAATTATTTGAGAAAGCAAAGGAAACATCATGTACATCTTGCTTTATACGGAAGTTACTTTTCTTTGCAATGATAATACAGAATTGAGCTCCTCTATCCATATAAAATGCTTGCAAAAGAAAGGGGAAGGCGTGTTACCCAAAAGAGAAACAAGATCCACTTATTTTGAAGTATTGGCCATGGTTCTCTAATTTTATTTTATTTTTTAAAAAAATAAATTACATCCATAAATGTCAGGCTTTAAAATGAGCTTGCAGGTGACAAATGTAATTGAAATGCACATGACGATGACACACTGGAGTTAATCTCAGTGCTTCTAATAACTGTTCTTCTCTTGAATACCATTTCCATTTAATATTTTCCCTCACGTGATTTAGATACCAAGAGTATTTATATTGTTCAAAAATCCTGACAATTCTCATTCATAGTTCTTTATAAATACACCTACAATACAATCACTCGTCACACTAGCATTTTATTAATGAACAAACACTTATTACTGTGAATGTTTTCAAAGGTAACTTTTCAACCTAGGTGCTTTTTAAAAAGAGGTTTTTTTAAAAAAAAACCACCTCTTCAAAGTCTATCCCAGTGTATAGTAACAGACACAGTTTTGAACTGAACTGATGTATGTATGAGTAATCGCTGGTCGCTAAAAGAAATCCTGTAGCAGTAACAAAGACATTATGAGAAAGCTCTAATTTAGAGGATCAAATGTGCATCCTACGTGACTTCCTATTTCTGGTCAATTGTGCAAAGGACTTCAGTCCATGAAATTTCATCTAGCCATCAGGGACCAAACGGTGCCAATGTGGATGCCATAATGCAGCCTTGCCCAGCCTGGTACCCTCCAGAAGTTTTGGACTACAACTCCCAGGATTCCTTGCCATTGACCTTGCTGGCTGGAGCTGATGGGAGTTTAAGTCCAAAACTTCTAGAGAGCATCAGATTGGGGGATGGTGTCATAATGAGAGCAGGAATGTGTTATCCCAAGGGGAGAGTACTTGTAGCACCCAACTGGAAGTTGACACAGCTCACGTTTAGACGTGGCTAATATGCTTTTAAATAACCACTCACTCAATATTAAGTAAGTTGACTAGATAGGGAAGCTTTCATGAAGTCAAAGCTGGCTGGTTCTCTCTCTCTCTCTCTCCCCCCCCCCCAGAGCACCAATGTACTTGTTGCAACTGAATTGAACATTTACAGGTAAGTGGGCAGGTTGGACAGTAATTTCTATAGACTTATTTGCATCCCTACTATAATCATTTCAACTCTAGTATGTGAGGAGGTGAAAGAGTCCTTGGAAAGTGATCCCAGAATACCATAATGTACATACAGAGAGACAATCATTGATGAACTCAATTGTCTCCCTGAGATTTTCTCACTCAGGCACACCTTTACAAGTATGGTCCACCCCTCTCTCAGGTAACAAATGGAGTTAACTCTTGACAATGGGTTATGCAAGGAGGTTCACGTTCAAGGGCAATTTCACTCTTTTTAAAAAATGACATAATGAGTAGAGGGAGGGAGGCAGTGAGAAATAAGAGTTGTTCCTTTCTTATTTGCTTTCTTAATGACAGAGGCTTGAACAGCTGCAAAAGATGCAGAAAAACAGGTGAAGTTTTTGCCTCCACTGCATGCAAGGAAAGGCTTCACTTGTTGAATTCTGTCTCTTGTTCAGCTGTTTTAAGCACAGAGCCTGTGTCCATTAAAAAGGTGACAATCAGGCAGAGTACAATCTCAAGCAGTAGCAGCAGCAACTTGACTCTATTCATTGCTATATTGCAGCTCTGCTTACTAAGCAGAGAACTTGTTGCAACTGAATCGCTACCTCTGGATTCTTAAACAAAAGGGGGGGGGGGACTCCAACAAGGCACAGATGTCCAGAGCTGGGACAAAAGGTCCCTAAAGACAAAGAGTTGCATGCACAACCTAGTGGCTTCAGGGCTCAACAGATTGAAATCTACAGCCCTAGAATCTGGTTTCAATCCCTCTCCAAGCGCCACACACACACAAAAGGGGAGAAACACACACACACACACAGAGTGCTTGAGACTAAACAAAGACCGGGAAGGAGAGGGGGGTGGGGTGGAGAGAGGAAGGAGGACACTAGAGAACCAAATTCACAAGGGAAACCCTCACATCCGACTTCAAACAATCTACAACTCCCCTCTCAGAAAAGTGTGTGTCCTAGCAACATGTTCCCAAGAGTTAGTTTTAAAATCGAAGTCAGGAGGAAAAACAATAAGAGACAGAGGAAGGAAGGGAGAGGTTAAATCTGGATGTATAATTACTTAGTAGTATTGTGTTTATACCTAAATCCCAGATGCCTTGTCCCAAAGAAGCATAGATCAAAATTACAGTCCAGCCCAAAACACACACACACACACTATTGTGTGGTCCCCTCACAACCCCTTGCTCCTTTGCCCATCTCTGTTGCACAGCCCCAAGTAGCCTTCCTATCCTAAGCTGCCCCTTGTATAATAATGCTCCAAACCTCTGTTCCCAGATCCCATCGCATCACACCGGCAACCCGTCTCTGCCACCCTCCTCCTCGCCCCCCTCCATCCAAACGATCCACCTCCTCACCCATCATCCCATTCCCGCCTCCTAATTCTCCTTTAGCCCCCAAACCCTCATTCCCGTTCCCTAGCTCTAAACCTTATCTATCAGACCCACGACATATCCTTTTACGCTCCTTCATCTCTCTGCAGCCATCTACCAAGACGCCCTTATCGATACACCCCCCCCAAAAACCCTCACAGTAGCTCTCCCAAGCACCACCCTTCCTACCTAACTAGGAGTCCTCTTAGCTGCCCCAGAAGCCTTCCCTTCCCAGTATCGCTCCTCTATTATCTCAAAAGATGTTCTCTTTTATCCAAGAAGTCCACCATCCATGCTATCCTTGCCCAAACCAGCCCTACCCAACGCAAGCCATCCATCCATCTTTTTTCCCCTTCTTTTTTTTTTTTTTTTTTTTTGGTAGCCCCTTAAAATGTCCCTGACCCAGCAATCTCCAAAGACGCTCGCTTCCACACAGACATGCATGGCGTTCCCGAGCCTCCTTCCCACCAAATTTTCATCCTCCGTCCATTTGCACCCAGAAATCCTCCAGCCCGACCTCTCTTGTGCATCTGCTACAAACCCCCCGGTGCCCTCGCTCCGAATCCCCTCTCTCTCACACACAATCTTTCTCACACACACATACAGTCCCGCCTTTTGCACGCGGGAATGCAGCAGCAGCAGCAGCAGCCCTGCAGCCGGAGCACCTGGAGCTTCGGCGCGCGCCTGGGTCGGTGGGTGGGCAGGAACGCGCGAGACCCTCGGAGCCGCCGCCGCCCCCCACCCCCCACAATGCGACTCCGCAGAGGGGCGAGGAGTTCAAGCGGGACAGCGGCTCTCCCCATACCTTTCTCTTTCAAGGCAGCCTTCCCCGCAGCCCGCCTCCGTCCAGGCGCCTCCCGACCCTGATAAGCGAGAGAGAAAAAGAGAGACCGGAGCCGCTCCAGGCGGCGCCAAACTCCGGCAGGCACCGTCAAGGAAGAAGCAGGCTGGAGGTCGCCCGGCTCTTTCCTCCGCAAAGAAAGCCGCTCTCGGCGCCTCACTCGGGGCGGGGGCAGAGACCTCGCAGCGAGGCGTGGCCGGGCTCGGGGAGGGGCTGCGACGGCAACGCCTTCAGCCCACACCTCAGCGGCTGCAGCAAAGGGCCTCTGCGGGCGCGGCGGAGACGAGCGTCTCCCAGCGGCGGTTTGCTCGCACAGGCAGCGCTTGCAGGCAGAAGGGGGATTTGATTTCCCGCCGCGGGAGGAAGTTTTGGGAGGAGGAGGAGGAAAGAAAGGGTGATGTTTCACGTCCATGGATGGAAGACGGAAGAACGGTGGACCCTGGACGGACTCGGGAAACACCCGTCTTCTACGACTAGGAGTCCTCTCCCGAACAGCATAGTCCTGACACGGAAATCCCATGGGGCTTCCTCCCAGGTAAGTGGGCGTGGGGTTCTTCCTTTAATCTTCTGTGTTGTGGGCTAGTCTGTAGTTGTTCAGTAGTGAGAGAAATGCACTCTGCATCCGCTCTGGGACTCTCTCATTCATTCAGCCTTCATTCGTTCCAGGGCTGAGCACAGAGGACCGTCCTCTACTTAAAAGTAGTCTTTGTTTGAAGGGATGCCCTGTCCAGTTCTGGTTTAAAGATCAAGAACCACAAGAAATGTTGTCCGACATCACCTGAATAACAGACTGAACAAAGCACACATGTCACCTGGGGCGGATCTACACTGCTGATTTAAAACGCTTTAAAACAGCAGTGTAGATTCTGCCCTGGTCAGTCTTCTACGCTATGGTGAGATGTACAGGATTTCTATTTAAATTATAATAAATATTTCAAAATTTGCATCAATGCAAATTGGTATATGCAAATTGCGTGCAAATGTGTGTCCTCTTATTTTATTTTTGGTGATGCATTTCTTCTCTTTGTGTGTGTGGGGGGGGGGGGTGATTTGTAAGTGGCCACCCTAGCCTTGACATTGACAACAAATCTAAGCCTTGGGGAAAGACAGAATACCCAGAAAACTACAAGAAAGTAGTAAGCTACTTTTGCCTGTCCCAAGATAGCTGTACTTCTCCTTCCAGTATCTACAGAGAAGGCTCCAAACTGTATGCTAAGTCGTGATGGCTATTTCTAGTCACACAGCATTAACTTCTCTCGCTTTCTTCCTCTCCCACGTGGCTGGATGGTGGCCACCTCGAACTGAGGGACAAACTACGTGTCATAGATGAAGCTATAGCAAGAAATTATTCCTGCCTGATATGCAGCTGTTTGAGGCACAAAGCCTCAATCCTATGCACACCTCACCAGGACCTGTAGCATGATGTTACAAAGGTAGACACACCTATTTGCATTTATTTCAGTGGTCTTAGGTTTGCCTAGCTCTGCATAAGATTGGATTGTAAGTCTCATTGAACTCTACAAGACATGCCTGAACATCTGAGTAAATGTGATTAGGAAAGGCTTGTGCTGCAATCGAACAAAGGTATGGAACTATTATGGGGGTTGGAGAAGGAAACAAGTAAGGCATATGTGACTATATTCACTCCCGGATTTTAAAGAAGTCATGACCTCTAATTGCAGAATCATAAATACTTATCGGCTTGTTCATCTCATGGTTTAAATAACATCAATTCTTAGCAAGTCTTGCATGGGTGAAGTATCCCATCCGATTGGAATGCTCAAGGAATGTGGTGTTACATTTCAGAGCATGTTCCCACCCCGCACCTTCACTTCTGCAATACAAGATTATCTGTTTAGTGGGAATTTAGATTTGGATTGCTGATTTAACTCTCTAGCAAGGTGCTGTTTAATGGGCAGAGCAATCCTAAGTGCAAAAAAACCACAAGAAGGCAGAATCTATTCAAGTTACCCATGCAAAACTACATACAACATCTGCCAGGTTTGGATGGGAAGGACAACCGCCACAATGGGGTGGGGGAGATTATAGTGGGGAGCTGCTGAGAGGGGCCCAGAAGCAAGAGGCGCAGAGGGGCAGGTAGGGTATAACACACTGGCTGGAGGTGAAGTAGGAAGCCATTGCCAAGACAGGTGGCCAAATGGCAACCATCCACGTACAGCTGCCAGTTATACCAAACCTCATTGTCAAGGACAGCAGATGGAGGGAACCCATGCAGAAAAAAATAACCCTTTCAGCAGTAGGGTTAAGATAACTCAACAATTTCATTAAGTGGAAGCCAGTAGCACCTACTGGGTTTGGGTCTATGTCCTCCCGCAGACTTGTTTACAAGAGCCAACCGGGTATACTTGCTCCCCACATCTGCCACAAACTGAGACCATGTCAGCAGAAACCAACCCAGTAGCCAGGCCAACCACAAGCTGTGTATCAAGGAGAAAAATGGGGTCAGATCAGCCAACTCCATATTGAGGCTGCCCACCCTAACATGGACTGTGTCCACTGCATGCAGGAGGGCCTCACCTGTGGGCATGCAGCTCCAAGCCTCACCTATGGGAGGCCCAGAGGTCCCCTTCCAAATACATGCGGAATCCCTGTATAGGTAGTGGAGACAGCAAATGCCTTGCCTGTGGTCACAGCACAGGTTGAGAGACGATGACGGCAGCATCCTTGTCCAGTCTCATTCGTGTCCATTCATTATGCCTCCACAGAACTGAAATGGTGTGTGGTCAGGGAACCTCAAGCCTGAAACTAAATGCAGGGTATACCCAGTTGTGCCCCCCAATTCCATACCTGCCTTCACCAGTGGCTCCTATTCTACAGGACTGTCATCTTGGGGCACTAAGACCCCTTCTCTTCTGCCTTACTTTCTTGCATTTTCCTTATCTGAGTCCCCCTGCTCTCGAAGCAGGTACTGTTTGCCCTGTCAGTGACATCCGTGTGTGCCTCCAGCAGTCCTCTTTGAGCACATCCTCATCCTAAGCCCCTCCAGCCAGCAGATATTTCACTTAGAATTGCACTCGAAGCAGGACATAAGGTGGCATGTGCCCCTAATCTTGAGCAAATTAACCCCAAACTGAGCAAACTCAAGAATCCGTAGAGTGCGGTGACTGATGTATTTTTAAATTGGAAGAGTCACCTGTAATACATACCAAATCCTGCTGCTAAACACAGTCTTCTTTCAACTCTGTCCCCATTCTGCACCATTTTTTTCACCCACCTTCCTTGGCATACCAGTTTAACTCAAGGATAATCCATTACTTTGAGATGGAAGATTTCGCATCTACAGCAAAGTGCTTTGGAAATTATTTAGGTTTAAATAATGCTGACAGCTGTACTAGTCCATGGCAGGGGTGGAGAGGGAAATCCTACAGAGTCTCTTATTCCAGCACTTTACTTGTACTAGATTGTTTCATACTGTACTGTTAGCCAGCTTCTTCTGACCTAGGTTTTTTACATTTGATCTTGTATAGTTTCTGGAACTTCTTTTGAGATATTAATCTTCATACTGACAAGGGGTTCAGAAGACTTTATAACTGTCATCATGTCATTAAGAGTGAAATCTGATGATGTTAGTGGAATCCCTCAGAAGCGTTGCTTTCATTAAAAGAATTTCAGCCAAGATGGTTATATTACTATGAAAAACTATAGTCTAATTCTGTATGCATCCTGTATTGTAAAATTATCATTTAAAAAATGAACACATAATAGAATATGACTCAGCACCAGAAGCCAGTTTTGAGAAAAAAAAATTATACATGTAAGGGATAAAAAATTGGCTTATGGCTCAGTCTCTGGCATGCACAGATATAAATGCTTTATAAATGTCATCACCCGGCGCACTACTCTAGAGCAGGCCGCGGAGCCTGCTGGAAGTAGTAGGCGCCGGCGCCGGACGGGAGCCGCCGGGCCGGAAAGGTAAGGAGGGGGTGCGTGGAGGGGAGGAGGGGGCGCGCGGAGGGGGGAGGGGGGCCCTTACCTTTCCGGCCCGGCGGCTCCCGTCCGGCGCCGGCGCCTACTATTCCCAGCAGGCTCCGCGGCCTGCTCTAGGATGGCGCGCCGGGTGATGTCATCACCCGGCGCGCTACTCTAGAGCAGGCCGCGGAGCCTGCTGGAAGTAGTAGGCGCCGGCGCCGGACGGGAGCCGCCGGGCCGGAAAGGTAAGGAGGGGGTGCGTGGAGGGGAGGAGGGGGCGCGCGGAGGGGGGAGGGGGGCCCTTACCTTTCCGGCCCGGCGGCTCCCGTCCGGCGCCGGCGCCTACTATTCCCAGCAGGCTCCGCGGCCTGCTCTAGGATGGCGCGCCGGGTGATGTCATCACCCGGCGCACTACTCTAGAGCAGGCCGCGGAGCCTGCTGGAAGTAGTAGGCGCCGGCGCCGGACGGGAGCCGCCGGGCCGGAAAGGTAAGGAGGGGGTGCGTGGAGGGGAGGAGGGGGCGCGCGGAGGGGGGAGGGGGGAGGAGGGGGCGCGCGGAGGGGGGAGGGGGGAGGGGGGCCCTTACCTGCCCGGCCCGGCGGCTCCCGTCCGGCGCCGGCGCCTACTACTACCAGCAGGCTCCGCGGCCTGCTCCAGGGTGGCGCGCCGGGTGATGTCATCACCCGGCGCGCTACTCGAGAGTAGGCCGCGGAGCCCGCTGGTAGTAGCCGCCGGCGCCGGACGTGCCGAGAAGGTAAGTGGCGTGGAAGGGGGCTTACCCCCCCCCCGGAGCCGTCCGCTTCTATCCGCTGGCGCCCGCGGGCGCCAGCGGATGGAAGCAGGCGGCCCCAGGGGGGGTAGGGAGCGCGGGGGAGGGGGTTTACCTGCCGGGGCCGTCCACAGCGGACGGCCCCGGGGGGGGGAGGGAGTTAGGCCCCCCCTTACCCACCCGCCGCCATTTTTTCCTCATAGACTTGCATTGCAATGCAAGTCTATGGGGAAAAAAATGGCGGCCGATCCAAAAATTTCCGATTTTTGGATCGGGATCGGACTCGATCCGGTCCGGGGGGCCTCCGATTTTGTCCGAACCGGTCCGGGACAAAATTGGAGGTCCCGATCCGGGTCCCGATCCGATCCGGGGGGTCCGTGCACACCCCTAGTTAAAGTAGACTACTCCGATTTAAGTTGTCTTAAAGGCTCAGTCCTATAACCAACTGCGTGTCAACACCAAAACATTTAGAATTTCATGCAAAGCCACCACACAGATGCAGTGTCATCTGCTGCAATACATCAGACATCATCCCAATGCAGCAGATTAATAAAACTGTGCTGGAAACTGATAGAAGTGGCAACTGCAACATTGTCATTCCAAATGGTTATGAGGCACAGATGGAGTGGAGATGGGAGAGAATGAGATGGGATGGGATTAATATGAAAGGAATTCAACTATGACCTGTCCTAAATGCGTCCAGGCTACCATGGAATACATTGACCAAAAAAAATCTATAAGCTTATTTAGTAGTAATGGGTTAGAATTAACATTGAGCATAGTGGGAAGGATCTGCTCCAGTTGGCTGCTACTCTGTGCCGTTGCAGGTAACAATAAATTTAGGATTGGGTTACTAGAACCACTGCAGCTCAAGAACATTGCATAAGTTCTTGTTTAATAAATCAGATCTGACCTTTAACAAACATACGTCTTTACTTTGTTACCAAGTCATTGAACATTATCTTTTAGAACAGAACAGACCTCTCTTCAGGAGCCAATTCCATGTCCAAGTTGGCCTGTTCAGTCAGAGACACTGGTTAGGCAGTCATTCAGAATGGCATAATCGAGAACCAAGATGTGGTTTGGGGAAGAAATGAGCTCTAGCAATAGAAAAGAGCTTTTAAAATACTCCTAAAATCGCATACAAATAAAATATTTAGAATGCAAAATAAGCTTGAACCATTAGTTTGTGTATGTTACCTCTTATTACCATTCCATTGCAACAGTAGCTGTTAAGAACTTAAATCAATTTAGAAGTGTCTATAAAAGTCTTCACCAACCTGGTGCCCTCCAAATATGTTGGATTACATCTCACTCCATCCCCAGCCAGCATGAGGGATGATGAGAGTTGTATTCCAACACGTATGGAGGGTACCAGATTGGGGAAGGTTCTTCTATAAACTCTTCCTTGATTGCAATCTTAAAACAATCACTTTGCAGACACAAGCTTAACATTATTCACTCTTGCGCAACAAAGATGCAAAGGGAAACTCTTGTTGCCTCAAGTCCAAGAAAGAGTTCTGTGTCTCAACAGCTTGCATACACACTTTGAATATTAGTTGGCCCTAACAATGATATTGCTTTGTTGTGGCTATGGATTTTGCTGTGTTTGACTATTTGAGTTTTAGCCAGAAAATAATTCAAAGGAGCTGTATAGTAATTTGAAGATTAAACAGTTGGGGAAGTTTAATAACCTTCCTTGGTGAATTAATAACCACAAAACAATGCCCTGCTTTGCTCCTGCAATGTACCTTTAGCATGATAGGGCGGCCTCCTCTACAATATTCTTTATGGAATTGTGGCACGTTTGTAACTAAGGGACTTTCCAGAGATTTCCACCATCTTGTGAAGTAACTGGGAACCATCAGATGTAATTGGTGGAAGTTCACCTTTGTCCCAAAGAACTATCCAGGAGCAGCTGAAGACTAGACCATTGGAGATTGAATGATCTGAGCTGAGAATTAGTTTGGCGCTTTGGAAGTTAAACTACTGCATTTAATGTTCTTTACAGACGGTAGCCGAATTTGGGTTTTTTTAATCCTATATGGAGAGAACACTGGCTCTTTACAGTGATGTCAGAGTCTGTTTTTATTATAATATTTTTACAGGATATCCCAGTTGAGCTAGAGAGCTTGTTTACAATGGAGTCTTGTCCAAGGACAGCTTAACGCTATTATACAATACATGCAGCAGTACAAAGCAGTTACAGTATGAGCTACCAGCATGCTGTAAATCATGTCAAAGCTTCATGTTACACCTGATTAACTAGCTGGCTCTAATGTTAGAAAATGACCCAAGAACGTTTACTCGGCTCTTGCAAAGGGGTGCTGGCAAGATGGATATTGTCTGGTTGTCAGCTGCATGAGAGAGAGGCTCTGTATTTTCAGCATTTCCTTGATATGAACTCTTGTGGATATAGACACATCACACCCACCGTAGTCTCTGGATGGAAGCGTGCTTTTCTGGGGTGGATTGGCTTCCACTCATATGATTCATTGACTGGATCAAGTTCAAGACATCTTTGCTTTCCTCCAGTATCGCTTCAAGCAGGAGTGCATGAATGTCAGGCTCTACAGGATCTACTTTGCTTTCAGTAGAACCCCAAGGTCCACCAGCCAGAGTCAAGTGCAATATGGTGGCTCAAGACGTTTGGCATACGGTTGTGGAAAAAAAGCTGCCTCTGAGCACATGCTTAGTCCAGAAATTTGTTTTCATCACCAGAAAATTTGTTTTCATCACACAAATCTCTATGCCTATTTCCTCACGGGGACGAAGAAAGATTTTTGTTGTTGTTTCTACTGTTAAACAATTGGGAGTGGGAAATCTTTGCTAAGCTACTGCAAATCACCTGGAGATCTACTAGAAGATCCCGATCTACCTTGTGCGCACGCACATGTTTGTGTGTCTAGATATAATTATAAATGAAATTGCTCTTGACTAAAGGTGCAGAAAAGGACAATCAATAAAATCAAGGGCTGGAGCAACTTCCTTATGAGGAAGTGTGATGCCGGCTCTATATCTCTGAGGTCCCTTGAGCAAGACACATTCAATGGACCCCTCCCTTAGTGAGAGTGCTTTCTCATTGCTATTGTCACCAGCTGCCATTGCTCCTCATCATTGCTACCACTACTTGCACTTTGACATGTCGTGAGCCAGTGAGAAAGTGGGCAGTGGCATCGGCTGTTCCTCCTTGCTGCCACTCTTGACTGAGCCAGAGTGAAAAGCAGGTGAGCAAGCAGGTTGCAATGGTGGAGAGGAGGAACACCTCCAATAAGCTCTTGTCAGTGAGCCAATTGGGGTGTGGGCCCTCAGCAGCTGCCCAACCATGCCTACCGTTGATGCTAGCTTTGTCCCCTTGATAATTGCCTTTTCTATACTTTTCTATGATACCTGTCTTAAGATGGGATGATCAGAACTGTGCACAACATGTATGTAGGGTCCTCACATACCTCTTTAAGCGGAAGAAAACATGCTAGCTACTTTTCCCCCACAGCAATGCTTTTCCATTCAAAAATGTCTTTCTTAATTAAGGGAGTGGGTGGAAAGTCACCTTAATAGTTAAACTGGAAAAAGAAGGGAAATAAGGAAATATTTATGCGTCTCTCCCCCTCCCTGCCCTTTTCTTCTATGACATTGGGTTTTTTAATGCCTTTCTTAGTTATTCGTGTATGCATGCATATTTGAACTTTAAAAATGAATATAAAAACAAAAGGAGAGACAATTTGATCAGACCCAAAGCTGCTTGCAATACAATCCAGTCAATTTAGCTAGAAGCAGCAGCTGTACTGTAATTCTGAATTAAGAATATGGAGTAAGCAACCTTTTTCTCTGTAGTGAGACCAACACTTTCATCATTATTATTCTTAGTATTAATAATAATAATAATTTAATGAAAAATATACAGCGTATTGTTATACAACAGTCATTATACACAGCTAATTGTTTTAGCTACTCAACAGAAGCACCCAGTATAACACCACATATAAACATCTAAGAATGAGTTAAATAAATTTAATATCATATAGAATGGATTCTCATAAAACCACACAAAACATCCAAGAATGAATTAAATGTTCATTTCATAGCTATCAAACCACAGATGCTGGATCAGGGCTAGTGCCCTGCCTCCTGGAAGCATTGCAGAAGAAATCCCTCCCACTATTCCATGGAATTTATTGTCTGTACGCAGCCTTAAAATCAAAGCAAAATTCATCAAAGCCCAAGGCTACCAGAATGCATTTATTCTTGGAAAGCCAGCACCAACAAAACTTTAAAGAAAAAACTTTGGGCAGTATCCAGTGAGACACTACCATTGATGTAAATTAACTTGTGCTAGTGTAAATGATCTCTATTGGCAATGCCAATAGTGTTTGCTGGTACACTAGGTTTTCCAGATAAAGACGGCATGCTGGCAAGCTGTATTGGCATCACGATAGTAGTCGTTTACACTAGTGCAGTGTTATTTACATTAACTGTGTGAAGACTTCAAGATGTAGGTTATAACTTGTTTATTGGGGTCGTTAATGTAGAGAGATTGCCAGGCACAGCTGACAGACACATGTTCTTGTGAGTCATTTCAGTAGCTACTGACACATCTTGTGGCAATGCATCCAATGCCAACTGATGACTATTCTCTCAGCAGTAGGAATTTCTCTAGGGCCGTTATCACACACGCTGTTTTAAGCACACTCACCATGACTTTGATCCACTTCTTCAGCGCGGGACTCGCATGACGTCGTCCCCCTTGTGCTGTTCCCGCGCCCTGAGTGTTCCGTTTTTAGTTTCTGTTTCGATTTAACCCTGAACGGGCAAAGTCCGTTTCAGGCAAGTTCAACAGGCTGAGCTGAGGTATCGGAGCAAAACCGACCACGTGTGATTCAAAACGCTAGATTCACATAGGAAACGGAGGGGGAACCCGCAGAAGCAATCGGAGGGGAAATGGTACGTGTGATAAAGGCCTGGGAATGTTATTTCATATCTGTATACATGGATAGAGACTTATGGAGAAATAATGTGAACTTGGCATGTCTGATTTCCTATAAATTTGGAAGATTACTATAAAAAAGTATGTCACAGTGAACTTTTAAAACATAGGAAAAACAAGCAACCTTGGTGGGGCAAATGCTAGAGGCCACTGTGGTTGATGATAAGATCCCTTAAAAAAAACATTTTAACTCTTTTTAAAGGCCTGATGCTGGGAGAAGAAATGCAGGTCAGGCCAGTGTAGCCACTTCCATCTGCCTTAATCCCAGTCCCTCTGGCCCCAACACTCAACATATACTACTTTGGGGCCCAGGGGCATTCTGGGGGAATTCAGATGGTCTGGCTGCGGCATATACTTCATTCAATGTTTCCCTGTCTCAGAGCTGAGCTGAGGGCTGTTGCCTGTCCCCTCTTCTAGCCACTAACACCAGTCCCCTCCATCCAAGTGACCCACCCCCTCTGTCTTACTTAAAGAGTTGGCAGCACAAATGTACTGCCAGAAGGGTGGGGGAGAGCAGAGGCCACTTTGTCTAGTGCCCCCCAAACCTGAATATATATGTGTGAGGGCAGGGGGGACGGGACACACCTTTCCACAGTAATAACAGTTTGGTCAGCACAACAATAGAACATTGGCATCTTTAGAGTATATAATTCTGTGGGATATAAGGCTCTGCAACAGTGACTGGCTACTGAGGTTTTCCAAATTTAATTAACAATATTTCTCCTTTCAACATGGCACAAGCATTGATGCAATGCTATAAAGTATTGCCACAGTCTAGGTCAAGCTGGCCCAGCAGGTGACCTAATTTCACACATGGCACCCGTCACATGTCAAATCATAATTTTATACTTTTTTAAGGTCTTGTCTACCAGTTCTCATTTTGAAAGTTAGATGTGTTCATGAGACAGAACAGATTCTCTCACTATACACACAGAGATGTGGTGAGGGCTTCTAAGTCCCTACCCTGACAGATACTGCTGGAGGATGAGCATGAGATGCACAGCCTGTATGGCCGTGGTAGCACAAAGATGGACCTGCCTTTTCCAGGGACACTTCCGCTCACTCTTCTATTCTTCTGTTTATATCCTATTCTATACCAGAGATAGGCAACCTGGCACTCTCCAGATTTTTTTTTACTACAATTCACATCAGCCCCAACCAGTACAGCCAATGATCAGGGGTTGTGGGTGTTGTAGTCCAAAACACCTGGAGGTCATCAGGTGGCCCGCCCCTGGTCTACACTGCCCAACTGAACAAAAAGATATGTGTCCGTCCTTAAAGGCTGCCATGAAAGGTCAGCCAAATGTGATTTTGATTGTGTCCCGGAAGAGCTGTAGGTGGGTGGAATATAGGATTTTCATACTTGATGCTAAAAGTGCCCATAAAGATACAATCCTACGTTCATTTAGTTAGGAATAAGCTCCACTATATTTGGGTTTCAGTAAACAGTTCTCTGTGAGAACCAAACTACAATACAGAGGCCTGGGGCCTTACTTTCTCACAAACGTTTCAGGAAACTGCCATTTTCTTTTGTAACCGTTGTGCAATGTTAATGGCACATGGAAGGTGGAAGAAGTAGAGGGGAGGGGGAAATTTAAGGGAGAAAAAATGACATCCATAGTGACCACGGAGTGCCAAAAGGGTAAAATCTAGCTAAATATGACCCTTTGGGTGTGCCGTAGACCCCCTCTACAAGAATTCGGCTTGACGCCCAGTTGCCCGATTATGCGCATCTTCTCACCATCGCTTTTATGCCTAATTCCTATAAATGACAGGCGGTGAAGCGCATAACCGGCAGTATGAAACGCGCTTTAAAGTGGTTGAAATGCAGAGAATTGCTTGTTTACATGGTCATAAGGCGCTTTAACTCCCACGGAAAATTAAAACTCGCTATTTAACGCGCATTTGATAATGCGCATAATTGGACAGAAAAAGCGCCTTGACCCCCGATTTGCGCTCCGCTCTTGTAGAGGTAAAAATTGTAATGCGCCTTGAAAGAGCTTTAAATTGTTCTTGTAGAGGCACCCGTAGCTGCTACAGATGATGTGTGTGTGTGTGTGCGTGTCCCCAAGTACTGCACCACACACATGTGGGGGTCAAGGGGAAAAATGACCCTGGAACTTCCAAAGTTGCCCACTCCTGGTCTACTACATGAAAAAGCCATGCTGGACCAGACCAAAGGCCTCTCTAGTCAGCATTCTGTTCCAACATTGGCCAAACATGTCTATGGAAAGCTCACAACAGGACATGAATGCAATAGCATCCTCCTGCTTGTGTTCCCCAGCAAATAGTATTGAGGTTCCTCTATGATGCCTCCTTTATAACATCTATGAATCCAGAGTTAGCACTGCTGACGTGAACACATGACCTGCTTATTTCAGTTCATTTTCTAGGGCAAAGAGCATCTCTCAGTCACTGGACTTTTAAACGTTCCTCCGTATTAGCATGGGGGAGGGGAATCTATTAACCTTAATATGGTTCGCTCAGTTTAAAATGAATTTTGCAAGATTACAGGAGAGGAAATTAACAAGCAGTTATTCAGACTTGGGAAAGACATGTCATTAGATTGGTAATAACGTCTGATTTCCCCCTTTTCTTTCCTGAATCTCACATGAATCACAACTGAACAAACATTAGCAGGCTGAGGCATGTGATTCTGAATCCAATACTACCATCTATGGTATAGCTGACATGGCAATGAATCAGTGTCATGCTTTTAAATTGCATTATTCTATTAAAGAAATGACGCCTACTATCATTTCAGCCTACTACCTGAAAGCTGCTACCTACTATTATCCACTAAAAAATGATAGACTCTAGCATAAATCCTGTTGCCTTTCCCAGTACCACCTCTCCCCCCAAAAAATGTCTAATAACACGCACCATATCACAACGAAGGGAAGATTCAAATGTTGTGAAACCACATGGTAGCTGCTTAAAAGTTTATCAAGAATGCCTGTATGCACAGGCAAGTAATTTATAAGCATCAACTGTGTGGGTTAATCCCAGTATTATTGCGCCTTTGCCCCCACAGAGTTCCAAGCAGAAGGTGATGTATGATGACATCCTAAAGGTCACACTCAGTGCTATAATAATCTCCCGCTGTATTATAACACAGAGCGTGACCTTTGGGGATGGGATAAACATGGAGGTGGAGGGGTATTTTAATTGGTATTCTAGTGTATTTGTGTGTTTATGTGCTCACGTTATTATTGGAGGGTTACTTTCATAGGCCACCTTGAGAAAGTCTTGGATTTAAAAGGCGTGATAAAAATATAACAATAACAATAATTTGGACTGAATTAAGAGCCTATCTACACTACTGCTTTAAAATGTTTTATAACAGCTTTAAACCGGTTAATAACCGTTATTAACCGGTTTAAAACTGTTATAAACCATTTTAAAGCAGTAGTGTAGATAGGCTCTAAAAGTAAGAGGTTATGCTTTAAGTAAGTTTAAAACACAATACCGGACTGCACATACTCAGAGTATTTTTAAAAAAACAGGGCTGAAAGAACATTCTAATGTATCAGGTATGTCGAAACAGTTGTAAAGTATGGAATGGTGCTTGGATTGGAGACAGGAAGGAGAAGAGGAATGTTAGTTCTGTACTACAGATTTTATTTTGATTACTTTTATTTGCTACATTTATATCCTACCTTTTCCTCCAAGGAGCCCAAGGCACTCACTTGCTCCTCCTCCTCTTCCCCCATTTTATGCTCACAACATGTAGGTTAAGCTAAAAGCTTGGCCAGTAAGCTTCCTGGCCAAGTGGGGCATTGAACACGGGTCTCCCAGTTCAGCACTCTAGCCACTACACTCATACATGGCTGTCTAAAAAGGCCTCCCAATAAGGTAATTAAATCCAGGGTGTAAAATTACCTAGTTGCATCACTGCTTCTCAGTTGTGGTCTTCCTCTTATAGAATGCCACCCCCTGGAATAGTCACCTGGAGTCAACAAAATTAAAGATCATGAATGAAAAAGTGTCATCATTAAGTTCGATAGCTGACCTCAGTGAAACACCGGGCCTGTTCAGTCAATATGCTAAGCCATGGTTAGACCGCTAACACTTTTATAGTAAATGGTTAGTGAGCATGTAACCATGGTTATGTAGCCTCCGTGGTTATGTAGCCACCATGGTTAGGAATGGTACACACGACATGCTAAGCCATAATGTTTAGCTCAAAATGCTTAACCACTGTGGCTTAGCATGTCATCTGAATGAGGTCACCTTCTGTCACTGCTATTTGAATATGAGTAAAGGTAAGCTGTGATGTAATAAGAGAGCAAATGCTACTGCTGCTTCAACCTCTTCCTGAATCTTGTGAAATCCATGACGAAGAATAACAGTCAGCACATCTGAGCACACAGTGTTTCGATGTATCCCAAAGTCAGCCTGGTGAGCCCAGTTGAGCAAAGTGATGAAGTATACAATTAATTTCAACCCTGGGTGCTCCCATTGACCTCGTCAGCTTCAGTAGGGCTTACATCAGAGTTTCAGTCTCGGATTGTCGGTGCTTTCCTTTCAGAGTCCCTGCGCCTTAAATGCCTATGCAACAAATAGGAAGTCAGCAAATGAAGCATTTCACATCAATGAATAAGTGTAGAAAATGACAATCAAAAGGCTGAAGCAACTCCCATATGAGGAAATCATACAACACCTGGGACTGCCAGGGGACACATGATAGAGGTGTACAAAATTATGCACAGTATGGAGAAAGTGATCAGGAAGAGTTTTTCTCCCTCTCTCATAATGTTAGAACCTGCGATTATCCCATAAATTTGATTGGTGGGAGTTTCAAGACAGATAAAAAGAAGTACTTCTGCACGCAGTACATAGTTAAACTACAAGACATAGTAAACCACAAGACATAGTAAAGTTTGGATAGCTTTAAAAGGGGATTAGACAAATTCATGGTGGTTAAGGTGATCAGTGGCTACTAGTCCTGATGGCTATATACTACCACCAATATCAGAGGCAGTATGCCTATGTACACCAGATGCTAGGGAACATGGGCGGGAGGGTGCTGTTGCACTCATGTTCTGCTTGTGGGCTTTCCATGAGCGCAGGTTGGTCATTGCATGAACAGAATGCTGGACTAGATGGACCCTTGGTCTGATCCAGCATGGCTCTTCTTATGTTCTTTTCATGGACCTCCATAATTGTTACTACAGTGACAACTTTCATTTTCCACAGTTTCATCCGATGTTACCATGCTAACATGGGAAAGTCTAACACCACGTGGGTGGGGGTGGGGGTGGGGGAGCAGAAGAGGAAAAATGTGGGCCTTTCCCTCCTATTCATTGCTTAACTCCCATGAGCTGCTGGACTTTCAAATGTTCCCATGGTAACACAGGATGAAACCACAGGGAAATGACTCCTGCATCTCTGCAGTAATATATGACCTGGTGTACACATGCAGGAGAAACGGGAGTGGGATGGTAGAGTTCTGAAATGACAGCAGTCCAGACTGGAGGTGGGGAAATGCCAGTTTTGAATGTTCTCCTGTATCCTCCCTCGAGGAGAAAACTAGCACAGTAAGGAGTTAGGTGAACTACAACATTTCTCCTTCATATGCCAGTTTTCTACTTACAGGGAGTCTTTTATTTATTTTTTAGACAAGGAAGCATTCAAAACCAGGGCTGAACCAAGACATTTCACTGCCTGAGGTGAAGGACAAGATGGCGTCCTCCTACATACACACACACACACCTGATTTTATGTTCAGAATCCATGTACAGTGTCCTCTACCTTATTTGAGGGCAGCAAGCTAGCTTAGAGAGTGCAAGGCAGGCCAGGTGACACAAATAGCTCTGCACTCCAACACCTCACAGTCACTATATGCCCCATAGCACCTGGTACCTGAGAGAGCTATCTCTGCCTAATGATAGGGCTGGCCCTGTCAAAAACAGCATCTCCAGCCTGCAGTCTGCAATGGTGCAGCAAGTCCCACAACAGGATTTCCCTCCAACTCTCCTGATGGTGTAGTTAGGCCTATGAAAGGCATGGATAAGATAGGCCTATTTGGAAAGTCTGGCTTCAGATTTCTCTTTTTTTACTGGAATTTGGCTCATTTGTGATACTATACGTACACAATACTATTTACACCTATACCGCTCACTACACTGTGTGCTTTAATAGGAGGAATGTCTCTGCCATCCAGGGATGGGAAAATTAGTGATTTTTAAGCTCATGTAAATTCTCTGAACATCGTTTCGAAGATCATTTCAGTTTGCTCCAGTTTTTGACCTGTTTTCAGCTCATTCAAAGGGGGAAAATGTGCATTTCTGTGCATTTTTTAAAAAGCACACTTTCCCCCTATTGACTGAACTCTGAAAATGAGTTTTTTTAAAAAAAAATGTGCATTTCAAAGTGGCCTTTTTCTGAATGCAACGGCAAATTTGGAATTTGCAAACATTTTGCCAACAACAGTGCTCATGTTCATAAGAACATAAGAGGCATGCTGGGTCAGACCAAGGGTCCATCTAGCCCAGCAGTATGTTCACACAGTGGACAACCAGCTATCGACCAAGAACCCACAAGCAGGACACGTTTGGCAGTGAGAATGGGACATGTTTGCATGTATTACGAACAGAAACAAAATTCTCATACATCTCTACTGGCATCAATGTTCTGCTAGAATAATGGTGCAATGTGCCCTCTGCTGGCAGTTTGTATTCATAGTAAACTCAATTTGAACAGTTTTTTTTTTTAAAGGTCCTCTGCAAGCATTTTTGAAAACCCATCTTGCTCTCTGCCTACCCAGAAACACCCATTTATTTATTTATTTATTTATTATTTTATTTTATTACATTTTTATGCTGCCCATCAGCCGAAGCTCTTTGGGCAGTGCACAATTAAACCATAAATACAAGTGTCGGATAAATTTGAAACATTAAAAGTTAAGGCAATATAAAACCAGTCAAGTTAAAATCCAGGGAAAGCCTATGTGAAAAGGTATGTTTTCAGGAGGCATTTAAGTTATGTTTTCTGCCTCCCAAACAGCACAAGGGAGGGTTTTCCAGAGGGTGGGTGCCATCACAAAGAAGGTCTGCTGCCGAGGTTCTTCATGGTGACATTCCGTTCATTTCACAATGGCCACCAAGACCTCTGAGGGTCGTAGTTGTCGTCCAGGTGCATATAAGGGTAGGCGGTCTGCTAGACGTGCTGGTCCCAAGCTGTTTAGGGCTTTGTAGGATAACAACATAATCTTGTATGTGGCTCAGTAGCTAACAGGTAGCCAGTGCAGACAGCTTCGGCTATTGGGCGGTATAGAAATGCAATAAAGAAATACATTTTAACACAGGTTTTATATGAGCAGAGCTAGGTGTCCCTGTGAACTCCTTAGCTGCTGTGTTCTGCACTAGCTGCAGCTTCCGAACCGCATATACATGGCTAGTCCCACATAAAGTGTATTACAGTAGTCTAATCCTGAGGTTACCAGTGAATGAATGACCGTGGCTAGGCTATCCTTATCCAGGAACAGGCATAGTTGACATACCAACCAAAGTTGATAACAGGTGCTCCGGGCCACTGAGGTCACCTGGGCCTCCAGTGACAAAGATGGATCCAGGAGCACCCCCAAACTACAGACCTGCTCCAGAGGGAATGCAACCCCATCCAGAAGAGGCAAACACCCCAATTCCTGGACCTGAGAACAACTAATCCACAAGACCTCTGCCTTATTGGGATTCAGCTTCAGTGTATTGGCCCTCATCCAAGCCATAACAGTATCCAGGCACCAGTTTAGAACATGCATAGCCTCTTCCAATTCAGATGTTACAGAGAAATGGAGCTGGGTGTCATCAGCATACTGGTTACACCTTGCCCCAAATCTCCTGAAGACCACTCTCAATGGCTTCATATAAATATTAAAAAACATTGGGGAAGGAATGGTGCCCTGTGGCACCCCACAATTCAACTGCCATGGAGCAGAGGTACAGTCTCCAATGCTGTTCTCTGGAATCAACCCCGCAAGTATGAGATGATAAGGTGAACATATGGAAAGGAGGACAGGGCTCCTAAATCTTTAACAATTGCATAGAAAAGGGAATTTCACCAGGTGCTGCATGCATACAAATGACACCTGCTGAAATTCCCTTTTCTATGCAATTGTTAAAGATACAGGAGCCCTGTGGTCACCCTAAAGTTGAACTGCTGTAGAACAGTGCCTCCAACTCCCAACTCACAGAGGCAGTCCAGGAGGATACCGTGTAGGCTGACCACATGAAAAGGAGGACAGGGCTCCTGTAACTTTAACAGTTGTAGAGAAAAGGGAATTTCAGCAGGTGTCATTGGTATATATGCAGAACCTGGTGAAATTCCCTCTTCATCACAACAGTTAAAGGTGCAGGCACTATACTAGAGTGACCATATACAAAAGAAGGCAGGGCCCCTGCAACTTTAACTGTTGTGATGAAGAGGGAATTTCACCAGGAACTAATTGCATACAAATGACACTGGCTGAAAATCCCTTTTCTCTACAACTGTTAAAGTTACATGAGCCCTGACCTCCTTTTCATATGGTCAGCATAATACCGTGATCAACAATATCGAAAGCCACTGAGAGATCAAGAAGTAGTAACAGGGTCGCACTCCCCCTGCACACGCAAGCAAATAATGCCAATGTGTATTCTATCACAACTACAAGATATTCTATCTGAAGTTGCAGCACCATAAATTGAAAAGGATTTATATTGATAGAATCCACCCACACCAAGCACTATATACAAACACACATTTAAGAATTTATCAGTCTGCAAATCCCTCCAACCCCCACAAGCCCAAATACAATGTGGCAGCATAGACTTAAATGCATTGCCATAACTCCTATTTATTCAGCCACAACCCCATGGAAACAAAAATTGTGAATCAACCACCCTTCTGCAGAGGCAGGGCACAGCTGCTTTAATTCTTCTCCCTGCCTTGATGGGTTGACATGGACCAAGCTGCTCTGCAGAAGGACCCTTTACATCCTTCCCCGACCTTCTCTAGCTGCTGCCATAGCTCAGCACAAACATTCCAAAGCCTCCAACCAACTTCCCTCAATAGAAACAAATGCTTTTTTTTTTTTTTTTGGCGGGGGGAGCTCATGTCTCCCTCAATCCTTGACCGATCTTACTGGATTTCGATCTCACTGCTAGTTAATGCATTCTCTCTCAGCCTGGCAAATTTGGTGGCTTTCCATCCATATTTCATTCCTTTTCTTGAATTTTAACACTAAAATAAACCCCACAATCCTACTATAACTTATGCACTAGAATAACTCCCCACAGACCTGTATCCTAGAGGGCAATGCTAACTTGCATCCATAAGGCCCAACATAAGGAGTGAATCCTTTTCCCCAATAACATCCCAGAATAAGCTTTGCTATGCACCAAACCTTGCAAATATGCTAGAAAATGAGATAGCTACCCACATGCAAAATTTGGGGCCAATTGGACAAGGGGAAGCTTAACTATGCCCCCAAAACTGACTTTTTGCTCCTATGAGGAAAACATGCACAATGGTGTTCCTTACCATAACTATGTGTGGCCTGGTCAAGTACGAGATAGCCAGCAGAGGGTAGCATTCATAAATTTGAATACCTAAGTGAAGATTGGATTGAAGGAGGTCAACTACCATTGAGGACAAGAGAATTCAGAGAGAATGTTGAGGTGGGTGGGGTGGCAGATGATGTCAGCGATGGATCCAGGAGCACCCCCAAGCTGCGAACGCAGTCTTTCAGGGGGAGTGTAGCCCCATACAGAACTGGTTGACACACCTCCAAACCCAGGTCAGGGCCCTTGACAGCAAGCATCTCCATCTTGTCTGGATTCACCTTCTGTTTGTTTCTTATGTGTGTGTATGTGTGTATCAATTTATGTTTGTATGTAAACAGTTTTAATATTATGTACAATATTGTATATTTAGGGCGCAATCCTAGGAAGATAATAAGCAGTATCTGAACTCAGGGGCTGCCAAGTATCCAATGCAGGGTGGCTGTGACGCAGAAGTGACCTTCACTCCGTTCTCCAACCACCCTGCATTTCTGCTAGATGGACATTTTCACCCATCTAGCAATGACACCGGTGTGGGAGGGAAGGGGGCTGGGACAGCCATAGGAAACATTGTATGACCATCGCAGTCTCCTCCCTTCCCCTCCCCTGGGAATGCCTCCTTTTCCTGTCTCCCCACTTAATGGTAATCTACACCTATAGTCCTTTCGCAATGGAGGAGGGATAATTGAGAGGTTTCCAACTTCTGCGATTGTCACTCACGAGGCACACGCGAGGGAAGTTTCCAGCAAGTATAAGGAGAGCCGTTGCAGGAGGACATGTGCCCCGTGACAGCGGTTCCGAATGTGCATTGACAGAAGTGGTCGGGACTGGACAGATGAGTACAGGGCACGGAATTTTTTTTAAATAACTCCTCCAAGATGCACACCAGCGCAGGCACACAGCATGCAGGAGGAGGATAGATACTGTGTCGAAGATGCACTCCTGTGCATCGATATGTTTGTGTTAAAAAATATACACGGTTGGCACCAAAACACACTGATAACCAATCAAAAATGTGCAGAAAATGGTGGATGCTCACTCCCACACACGTCCGAAACCAATGGCCATGCCTCTGACAGCGGGTTGGCTGTTTGCCAAGCCAGGAGCTTGCGCCGAACAGCAACAGCTTCGGGAAGGGGGGGCACACCAGCTGTGGACGTCGGGACTGTAGTGAGACAGCCAGAAAAGCCGTGACAATCCAGTCAGCGATATTCCTGAATAACTGAGGGGTTGACCCGAGATCACCGCGGGAGTAGGGGAACATCATGTGACCCGGTACGGACAACTGTGATATTATTCAGGAATAAACGGCTGGTGTAGACATAGCCTTAGTTTCCGAGTTCAGCGTCATAGCCAGAACCACATTCTAATTGACAGATATTTTAGATGAAAGTCCTCCTTATGGGAAACCCAGAATTCAACATTTTATTTAGTGTTACTGGCAAAATGCAATTCTCCCTCCCCCCTCCCCTGCACACACTAGCATACTTCACTAGCACCACTTTTACTATTAAGATCCAAAACAGGCTTTGGAAGTGTTATTAAGAATTGCCTCCAAGCAACCAGGCAGAAAACATTTTGCAAAATGGAAGGAAGTTGGTTCCCTCACCCCCACACCATTTCCTCCAGGCTGTTGATGTTTCACAAATGATTAATGTAGGTATATGTGGGTAGGCAAATATTTTTCATTGACAGGTAACCTTTATGGGCTTATTTACAAAGCTAAGGGTGCAATCCCTATGCATCTTTAGACAGAAAAAAGTCCTATAACATTCCCATGCTGGCTGGGGCATGCTGAGAGTTGTAGGATTTTTTCCCTGTCTAAACATGCATATGATTGTGCATTAAGAGCCTTTTGGCACCACACTCTTTCTAATTCTTCACCACCACCACCACCACCACCACATGTACTGTATATAAACCTGACACTCTCAACAATTCTCCATGCATCTGATGAACTGGGCTATAGTTCACAAAAGCTTGTGCCACAATAAATGTCTTAGTTTTTAAGGGGCCACAAGACTCTTCTGTTTTTTGCTGCAATAAACTAACACGCCTATCCTCTGGAAATCTGCAAAGCTGTGCATCATAGTTGTGTGTGTGGGGGGGTGCTGATTAGATAGCATCATTTCACTGTTAATTTGACACACATCTCTCTCCAGCCCATGCATGCTCCTTGGGTGCATACTTTTGCTTGTGAGCATTCACTTTGCATGTCCTGTATTGTGGGTGGGTGTTTGGAAGAAAGTTATTCGCCAGTGTCTGGCATGTTTCCTGCACTTCTTCCACTTCGTGATATGGGAAGATTTTGCCTGGGCAATCTGTAGCCAGAGCTGGTGTGGTATAGTGGCTAAGAGACTAAGAGAGCAACCCTAACTCCCAGATCTGTTGGGTGAGGAGGGATAGGATAGGGTGGTATGAGCAGGCTTATCAGTAGGGCAGGCATTGTAGACTTCCCTGATAGTTGACTACCATGGAGGTGGTCACTCTAAGATGCCTGGATAAGGCTAAGCAGAGACTGGGGAAATGATAGCACAAAGCAGTCTTGCCTAGATACCCTGTAGGTTCTGGGCACCACACTTCAAGAAGGATGCAGACAATCTGGAGCATGTTCAGAGGAGGGCAACGAGGATGATTAGGGGTCTGGAAACAAAGCCCTGTGAGGAGAGATTAAAAGAACTAGGCATGTTTAGCCTGGAGAAGAGAAGATTGAGGGGAGATATGATAGCACTCTTCAAATACTTGAAAGGTTGTCACACGGAAAAGGGCCAGGATCTCTTCTCGATCAACCCAGAATGCAGGACATGGAATAATGGGCTCAAGTTACAGGAAGCCAGATTCCGGCTGGACAGCAGGAAAGACTGTTAGAGCAATACGATAATGAAACCAATGACCTAGGGAGGTGGTGGGCTCTCCCACATTAGAGGCATTCATGAGGCAGCTGGACAACCATCTGTCAGGGATGCTTTAAGGTAGATTCCTGCATTGAGCAGGGGGTTGGACTCAATGGCCTTATAGGCCCCTTCCAACTCTACTATTCTATGATCTATGATTCTATGATATGTGTAAGGTCAAATCTAGCAGCATCAGACAGAGAATTTCTAAACCTTTGCAAAGGTCACCTTTAAAAAAAAATAGCTGCAGGCTCAGCACTCCCTTTGAATGATTTTCCTCTTCTAGGTCACCCTTTTGACATTCAGGATGGCTCTAGCGATGTGCCATCCTCCTCTTTTGTGACAAAAGTATGACTTCTTTTTGTCTGCCTAAAGATGCCCAGGATCGCGCTCTTCAGCCCTGAGGAAGACCCAAAGAAAGGCGGGCAGGCGTACAGCAACTCAAAGCACCCACCAAAAGCTGACACTACAGAACACGCCGCCCCCAGCAGAAGCTGAAAGGGAACTCCCCTCGTGCCTTCTCGCCTCGGCAGCCTTTTCCTCGCCGCTGCCGCCACAAGCCATTCGGTGACGCACAGGAAAGCTCCCCAAAGCGAGGAGGACGCGCGCGCTCCTAACGGCGCCTCGAGCTGGGGCCCTTCAGCTTCTCTCGGCGGCGAGGCGTCCGTCGCCTCACGACTGGGGCCAGGTGAGTAGCAGGGCTGGGGAGGAAAGCGAAGCGTGGGAGAAGGCGCCTGTTTCTTTGGTCGGGAGTAGCGCGCTGTAGGAGGGTAAGCGGCCTGGGTTCAGCTGCCTTTCTAGGCGGCAGAGAAGAAAGAGCAGGGTGGTGGGGTGTTGTTGTTTTTTTAGTGTGCAGTCGGACACAAAATGTGCAGTTGGGAAAAATAACGTGCAGTTGGAAATCTGATAATGTTGGGTGAGAGGAGGCATTTGTGCATTTGGAAAATTGTCTGACCAGGCATTTGCGCAGTTGGAAACTTTGCTTTAAAAAAACCCTGGCTGTGACCTGTGAAGGAACGGAAACAAGCCGGGCGCAGGAGAGTCCCTGCCACTTTCAATGGGGGAGCTTTGCCCCCCTGGTTGCCTGGTTTCAACTGAAGAGGAGGGCAGCACTTGCCAGAAACTGGGCTTAATTTTGCCTTACAGGCAGCTCCCTCCGTGGTCCTGTTTCCCTTTGTAATTCTTTGCCACGAGCCAGTCAGGTTGCAGCACAATCGTAAGCATGTTTAAGGCACAATCCTACGCTTGTTAGAAAAGAAAAGGGGGGAAAAAGTGCCGGCTAGACCCTTAAGGCACAGTCCTATGTATGTTTACATTCATGGATGAAGTGGTTCGTGATAGTGACAAAATCTTGTTTATTTATTTTAGAAAACTTAAAACTGTTCCCTTCTAGTGATGCAAATGCAACAAGGTGGGCAACTTGTGGCCCTCCAGATGTTGGTGAATTAGTCCCAGCCAGCATAGCAAATGGTGAAGCATTTTGGGAGTTGCCATGCAACAATATCTGGAGGGCCACAAGTTGTCCACCCCTTCATTGAAACCATATTATTATTTTTATTATTATTATTATTATTATTATTCTATTGTTATTTTCAATTAAAAATAATGGAATAAAAATCGGTATTTTGAAAGCCTTACGGCTCTTACATTAAAGAATTCTTTGGCTCCAGTCCGATATGCACCTACCTAGGAGGAAATTGGTCTGTTAATTGTATGAGTTATGGAATGCCTATGGCCAGGTTTCTGAGGGCCTTTGGGCAAGACACCCTCAATGGGCTCTCACCCTGAGGGAGTCGACCTTCTCACCACCTTTGTCACCAGCTGCTATTGCTCCTCATCCTCTTCCTCATCACTTGCTTGTTTGATAGGTAGAGAGACAGTGTGCAAGTAGGCAGTGGCATCTCCTGCTTCTCCTTCTTACCACCACCACTGTTTGGGCTAAGTGAGAGGCAGGTGAATAAGCAGATTGCAGTGGTGAACAGGAGGAGCAAGTCCAGGGAGCTCATGGTAGGAGGGCCCTGCTGGGGTGTGGGCCCCTCAAAGGTGCCCAACCATGCCTACCCTTGACCCCGTTCCTGTCATCAGGTACAATGATTCAGCAACCTCAAAACCCACAAGGCCCCTTTAGTCTCATCCATTTGACCTGGTTTAGACAACTGTGCTAAGGTTCATACTTATTCCACCAGTTCTAACAGCAGCCCAAGACATCACGAGAGTCCAGCAAATGCTGCACAGCCCAAATGAAGGATTTGTCACTGGATTTTGCTCAGTGCTCTTCTACCTCATGTTTTCCCCAGCACTGATTCCCACTCTGCCATTTAGGCACTATATGGGAAGTCGCAATGGCCTCCTCCACACGAGACGTTTAATGAGCCTTGAAGGCTCATTATAAATTTTACCTACACACGAGCGGAGCGCAAAACGGGCGTACAGGCGCGTTATCTCCCCGATAATGCGCATTTTCGAACGCGCGTTAAATAGCGACTTTTATTTTGCTCCGGCCGTTAAAGCGCATTTTCGCTGTGTGAACAAGCGATTATGCGCATTAACTACCTGTAAAGTGCTTTTTGGGCATCTTTTAATGCGCTTCGCCGCTTCTCGCCGCCTCCCGTGCAGAGGGATTAGGCGTAAATGCGCCTCCGCGAAAATGCGCATAATCCCCGAACCGGGCGCAAAAGCGCATCCTTGTGGAGGGGGCCTATGTTAATGGAAGTCCTGTGGCAGCCCAGGCACAAGATACTTGTGAACTTTTGTAGGCAAGAACATATCACAGCTGACGCAGGAAGTGTTCTGGGACTATCTGGGGTGTATACATGGACTGGGAGGGGGGGAGGAAAACAGGTTAATAGAGTGAAGAGGCCTAAAGATAAGTTAAATGCAATTAATCTTTATTTATTTATTACATTTAAATCCTGACTTTAGTCCAAGGAGCCCAAAGCGGCATATATGATCCTCCTCATTTCCATTTATCCTCACAAACAATCCTTTGAGATGGGTTAAGCGGAGAGTTAGTGACTGGCCCAAAATCACCCACTGAGATTCTCCCCAGTCCCGATTCAACACTCTAACCACTACACCACACTGGATCTCAGTTTGTATGGGTATAAAACATGAACAAATCATACAGGTTTGAATACTAAGATAAGTAGCTGAGGCTGCCTTTACAAGAGAGGTTTAAAGCTCTTTCAAGGCGCTTAAATTTTTTTACCTCTACAAGAACGGAGCGCAAATCGGGCGTAGAGGCGCGTTATCTCTCCGATTATGCGCATTATCGAATGCGCGTTAAATCGCGAGTTTTATTTTGCTCCGGCCGTTAAAGCGCATTTTGACTATGTGAACAAGCGCTTATGCGCATTAACTACTTGGAAAGCGCATTTTGGACATCCGTTAATGTGCTTCGCCGCCTCTCGCCGCCTCTCGTGCAGAGGTATTAGGTGTAAATGCGCTTCAGCGATTATGCGCATAATCGCCTAACCGGGCGCAAAAGTGAATCCTTGTGGAGGGGACCTGAAAGGGAGTTCATGGAAGGAAAGATTCCTGTTCCCTCCTTCCTCCTGCAGTATCCTGCACCCCCCTAAGCAATATGGGATAGAGTGCGATGGGATGGGGGTATTGCCCCAAACCTGTCAGACCTCCACTTTTTGGAAGGCACAGAGGTGGAAGTGAGGGGTAGAAAACTTTCCTTCCATGAATTTCCTTCTGTGCACTTATTTTAGGATCTAAAGGGCCTTCCAGACAAGGCTTTTATTGTTCAATCGTTCTGCCTCATTCATGGAATTTTACTGAGTGTCTAGATGACAATATCTTGACACCTTCCATTTGCAAGGAATGGCAGCCGCCCTGTGTCATGTTCCTCCTTCCCTCTCTGTTACTGTTACATAAAAACATAAGAAGAGCCATGCTGAATAACACAAAGGGTCTATCTAGTCCAGCACTCTGTTCACACAGTGGCCAACCAGCTGCCAATAGGAACCTACAAACAGGACCTTGGTGCCACAGCACCTTACCAACCAGTCAGTCAAGTTTATTGCTTTTGGCCAATGGCTTTTGCATAAAACAAACAATAACAGTACAATCACCAAAAATAATAAATAATAATAATAAAAACACACACAAAGGTTATTCATAATGTATATAGACATAATGCATATAGTACATAATATACAAAAGTTAAAAATATAGACTGGTATTTATTCATAAGTACAATCTGGCTGCTGAAGGAGAGTGGATTTCATAAACTCTAGTCTATGTGGTAATATTTATTATCTCAAAAAAAGGCCTCCTTCCCCCTCCCTCTTTTTTTTTTTTTAGTATGTCTCAGTGGAATCAAGTCCAGCAGCTGGAATCAACATTTTTGGAACAGATAGACCAGATTTATGATGACAAATTTCCTATGGAAGTCCGACACCTATTAGCACAGTGGATTGAAAACCAGGACTGGTAAACTCAACTGCCCTTCTTTCTCCTTTGTTTCGAGTGTTAGGGACCAGATGCACAGGCAGAAGGTGGATGTGTTACAGGTGGAGCTTCCAAATAAACAGCTATCCTTAGGAATATAATAAACATTTTATTATGCAGATAAACTGTTGCCTTTAATGTAAGGAAGGCTTTACTTATTTGTGCCATTTATTTATTTTCTGTTTTATTTTCTTTGAATACTTTTATGAAACTGTTAAAAAGTAAGGTAATAGTAAATGTTATAACCAACATTAATTCTAATGTGTAATAGACACGGAAAATTCCATGATAGAAAATATGCAGAATTACTAATATAACCTTACATAATTTGTTAACAATCCTAATCTACCCTACAGAATTTTGTAAATATATCCTAAAGCAGTAACAGATATTTACAGATATCTGTCTTTTTTCAGTATGCCCCCTTTATTCTCTGCTGTCATTGGAGCTAGCCAAAACTCAATAGTAGTTTGAGAAGCCTTGTTCTGTGCCATTAATATTATTTTCTTTGTTATCGGATCTTCCTAGAAATAAATGTATTTTGTCAATGATTTTATATGTTGCTCAGTAAAAGGTAACTTAATATTAATATTTTTAAAAGAAAGATGTAGCAATCGTCCTAACATACTACTTAAATAAAATATAAACAACTTGCAAAATACCGTTACATACTCTCAGCACTATTTGTATAAGTTAAACCTGCATCTGATGCACTACAATGGCAGAAATTAGTAACCAAGCCTTTTCTAAACAATATGTGGTCCAATATGGTATAGCGAAAAGCTGAAACTCATACAGTTCAAATCTAGTGAGTTGTAATTGCATTCCAGTTCAAAATTCCAAGCTTTACATACCATTTCTTAAACATTTTCTTATTTATTAATTCCAAATGTCTTATAGACTTCTCCCAAGAAAGATATTTTACTTTTCTCAGTTTTATAGTAATATTTTAACTGCATGTATTTTTCATAAATAGTACATCCTCTTTTCCATTTTTTTTAATAAGTAGAGCTGCAATCCTATACATGCCTACTTGGGAATTCATTGGGGCTTACTTCAGAGTAAATATTTAGTTTATTTATGTATTTAAAATATTTCTTGGCTGCCTTCAGGGCAGGAGCCTTCCCAAGGCAGCTTACAGCAATAAAATATATAAAAACAGTTAAAATGTTTAAAACAATAAAAACATGAATGCAGTAAAATGGCAATAAAAGCCAACAATAAAACCAGCAATAAAAGCCAACAGCAAAGGCAATTACAGCAACAACAGCAGTCATATCAAGCGAATAGCAGGATAAAATAACATGTTTTCAAGGCCTTCTTAAAATAGGCTGACCATATGAAAAGGAGGACAGGGCTCATTTAACTTTAACAGTTGTAGAGAAAAGGGAATTTCAGCCGGCATCATTTGTATGCAATTCATACCTGGTGAAATTCCCTCTTCATTACAACAGTTAAAGCTGCAGGGGCCCTTCCCTCTTTTGTATCAGGTCACTCCAGTATAGTGCCTGCAACTTTAACTGTTGTGATGAAGAAGGGATTTCACCAGGTACTAATTGCATACAAATGATGCCGGCTGACATTCCCTTTTCTCTGCAACTGTTAAAGTTACATGAGCCCTGTCCTCCTTTTCATATGGTCAGCCTACTTAAAAGCCTGCAATGATGGAGCCTATATATGATTGCACTGTGTGTACCACAACTTCCTTGGAATATAGTCTCTTTAAAAAGCTGATAAAACCGTTATTTTAAAGAAAATAATGTTGGCTCCTTCAGACCAATGATAATTTTACTCATATTTACCTGATTGTAATAAATGTCTAAAAACCAAGCAGAAAATATATAAGCTGCCTTTTCCAACCAACCCATCTAGCTCCTAATATTTCTCTTGAACAAATTATTTTGAAAGCTTTTATCATTATAAAATGTTATATGCTTTGTTGTTAAATGCTTTGTACTTATAAATCTTGTATTGTATAGGGAATCTGCATATAGCAATGAACCCATGGCAGCCATCCTTTTACAGAACTTACTAATAAAGCTGGACGAACATATAGACCGTGTTTCCCAAGAGAAGAATCTCCTATTGATACACAACCTAAAGAGAATCAGGAAAGTTCTTCAGGTGAGACAACTGCCTACGCACCACACATGGGGTTTAAGGAAGAATCATGAATCAGAATAGTAGAGTTGGAAGGGGCCTGTAAGGCTATCAAGTCCAGCCCCCTGCTCAATGCAGGAATCTACCTTAAAGCATACCTGACTGATGGCTGTCCAGCTGCCTCCTGAATGCCTCTAGTGTGGGAGAGCCCATGACCTCCCTAGGTCGTTGGTTCCATTGATGTACTGCTCTAACAGTCAGGAAGTTTTTTCTGATGTCCAGCCAGAATAATTTGAGCCCATTATTCCGCATCCTGCACTCTGAGATGATCGAGAAGAGATCCTGGCCCTCCTCTGTGTGATAATCTTTCAAGTACTTTAAGAGCTCCATCACACCTATTTTCCCTCCCGGTTTGCCTTTGCATTTTTACCTCTATTTCAGAAGTGCTGCAAGCACTGCTCCCTTTTACCATGGAAGCTATACCGGTAAACTCTCTTTTTGCTCTCCCACTGCTATTGCACATACCCCACCCTGCCCCTTCTCCCTTCTCCAGTTCATTGGTTCTTGTCATTGATGGACATTGTGATGGGATGTGGCAGCCTTCCCCCCTTGCTCATTGGAGCTCCTATTGGAATGTACAAAAATGCTTACATCTGTGTAATTTTTAAAGATAAAGAGATGAAACTTGGGATCTTGAGAGCTCTTAAGTAGAGCTTTCGGCATGCCAAATTTGAATCAGATCTGTTCATCTCTTGACTTTTAAAGAATTTTTAATTCCCCCTCCTTTAAAACCTTTTCCTGATAGTTCACAGGTGTGATCTTCTACCTCATTGTATTTGTGAAGGATCGCTTTTCTTTTCCTTTGATCATGTGAAGCTATGCATCTCCAGTTAATAAAATAGACATCTGCTGTTCCCTTACTCCAGAGTAAATCCCATTGATTTCAACTGCATTTACATCCAGTGACCAACCTGGCTGCCATATTTTGAACTAGTTGAAGTTTCCGGACTTGGCACAGACACCTGCTGAAATTCCCTTTTCTATACTACTGTTAAAGATACAGGAGCCCTGTCCTCTTTTTCATATGGTCACCTATTTAATCAGAAACATTCTACCACAAAAGGTAGGACTGAGAGCTAATTTAAATGCAGTGCTCCTAGTATGGCACCGTCCTCACAAAGGACTGTACCATACCACCTGTGTGCATATGTGTGTATATCACTTGTTTGAAAGCAACCCCACATTCAGTGCTCCTTACACATGAATACACACTAAAGAGAGTCCTGTCAATGCACAAACATGAATTGGCAAACTGCACATATCCGCACACCTTTTTTGCCCATGGGTTAAAAAGGTATGGGAATCTGTATCTTCTTTGAAGCAACCTTTGTTTTTCTCAGAATTCCAGCCTCCTGTGGCTGCTTTTCATTTTAAAAAAAGTTGCTGGGGAATTACATATGATGATGTGTAACATCTAAGTTAGGTTAATATCATAGGACACTTATTTCAGGTATTATCTAGATTGCTTAGGTCAAATATCTAGGGTGAAATATTTAGGGTAATATCTAGGCCTGTAGATCTTTATGGTGCTCCATATCAACTGTGAGAGCACCATAGGATGCATCCTTGATTTTTCTGTAATGTGTAGCTGTTCTGCAGTATACAGAGGATACAGAGAGTATTCACTAAGAGCTGGAAGTTTGAAGTTTTAAAAACTCCTATGTCAATAGCTGTTGATCAGTTAAAATGGGTTGCCTTATTTATTTGGTGTTACTTAGTACCAGCGCTCCTGAGGAAGTGAGTGTGTGGGTAAAACAACAACACCTGTGGCTTAAAAGTAATACTAGGGCTGCATATGAGGTTTTTAATGCACTTCCCCTTGCTGACCTAGATTGAAAAACTTCTAAACATAGATGAGCAGATTCCAATAATTGTAACCTGATCTCAGAGAATTCTCCAGCATTGTACTATAACAGATGCAGGGCGGCTTGAAATGCTGTGCCTTCTGGGACAGAACACCACATGACACCCTTTTAGAACCAAATTAGGACACACTAGTAAAAGTTGAGAGACTCAAATGAGAGGTGCTAACACAGAAAACCTGATCAAGATCACTTAAATGTAAGGTAGTTGTTTTTTAATACCCTTTAGCCACCCTACCATATTCACAACCAATGTGGGTACAGGAAGTGGGTCCTTCCACTTGCTGCCTTCCCCCTTTGCATTTGTAGCAAAGAGGAAATCCTAGCTTCATCAGCGGTTGCGATTACAGAACCAAAGGCTCTTAGTTTTTCTGAACCACTTGACATGGAGCACAAGACTGGGATCACTGTTACCTAACATTTAACAGTGTCACATAAAACAGCATACTTCACAACCTATCAGCAGACGGGTGGGTAGGAACAGGTACAGCACTTATCAAAGGAAGGTGATTAATTGTTCAATAGTATGCAGAACATGAAGTGCATTTAAGCCAATTGAAATTAATGGTCCTCAGTAAACAGTTATGCATAGTATTGGGACCAAACTACACTGTATTCATGCTTTTTTTTTTAAAAAGCATATTTTAACTAGCCACTTTGATTTTTAAAGAAAAAGCAGCCATGGAGCCAGAATGTGCTCTCAGTCCTAATCAGGGGCTCATGACAGTTTCCTGCTTAAAGTGCCCTTCCACTTCTATATGTCCTGAAATGTGCTGTAAAACACCTTGGGAAGCAAACAGGAGCAGGATATTGTAATAGCACCTTCAGAAGCAAAATAGCAGTTGCAGGGGATTTTCAGCAGGAAACTGGATTGGAAGCACAGCTTAGATGGGTTCAATGCTTTTTCCGTTTTAAAAAAAGACCGTAATGTGTGGCTTGGCCCTCATGCAGCTCAAAAATGAACCTTGCTGAGCAGCAATAGCAAAGGAAGAAAAATAGTTTGTGGCCGGGGAAGAGGCTCCCTGTCAGCACCTTGCTGAGCCCTCTCTAGCCAACCAAAGGACTCCCCTCCCATCCACTTGCACAGAATGGGTCATCATAATCCCAGGAAGTTTTAAAGCTTTTGGCAGGGGAGGAAAGGGGCAGCTGAAGCGTGGGCATGGGAGTCCCCTCTCTGTTGTGACTACATCTTATTCAGCATTGCACCTCACATCTTGCTCACGCACAGCAGCCAAAGCCAAGAGCCTAACTCCGTAATCCTGCGTGTGAGAGGATATGTCAGTGGTGAGGAAGGTATTCTGCATATGCTCAGAGTCACTCTTATTGCTTAAAACAGAGCTGTTCCCTGATAAAAATTAAATCTTTGATGTGAGATGGGGGGGGGGGAAATAGGGGAGGAAAGTGATTAAAAAAGGGGAGGGTTAGGGAAGAGCAAATAAGGAGAAGAGAGAAACCAAGAATCAGCGGCTCTACCTCTCCCACACACACAGAGTCAAGGTTGACAGTCTTTTTAGTGACAGTAGCAGGTGACTGAACTGGACTTAAGTAGAGTTTATGTGAGGCGCATATTAAAAAGACAGGAAGGAATCACCACTTTTTGCAGCAACAACAATCTTGAAAGAGGCATTTTCTGTTAGTGGTGCTAGCAATGCAGTTGAGAAATAGTTTTAAAAATCACAAATAAATGAAAATATGCTGCCCTTCAAAAGCTGCGGGATCCCCCTCTAACAGGTCTCATTGTAGGGCCGACCCTGAAATGATTTTATGGTCCCTGTAAGGTTACAGATCTCAGCAACATATTTATTGTAAAGGAAGTGCAGGGTCCATCTGCTCTCCATGCAAGGTAGGCCCAGGGTCAAACACCCAGATTCCCCTTGGACACCCACCTCCCTAGCCCACTTGCCAGTGCAGCTGGTGACTAGCCAACAAAAGAAAGTAACAACACCAAATTTAAGGGGGTAAAGCAATTTATTAAAATTACCCAGGTAAGGCTTTAGCCAGAATCCATTGCATGCTTTAGATGCAGAGAGGGAAGGAGTAAAAGAAGCAGATAAAATGTAGCAATAAAACAATTAGCAGCAAGCCATAAACCTTAGGACAGAGTCATAAATCCTGCCCGTAGGCAGCTAGTTTCCTGGAACATCCAGCCCAGCACAAAAATAATAAACCTTCTAAGTTACCGGCATCCTAAGGGGTCCCTCCAAAGGTCCAGTTGCATTACCTCCCAGAAAGGCAAAAGACCACAGAACCCAGTCCAGCTTTATCCCCCTCAGGGGCAGCAGGTAGCATCATCGACACAGACCAATCCAGTTCCGCCCTGCCTGGGCCAGCCCCCCTCCCCGTGGAAGAGGCATGCTTTCTCATCGCCTTGCCTTGGTTAGGCCAGGAGCTTCATCACACCTACTTCCCCCCTCCCCCCCCGGTTGCTTCTGCTGAGTCCTCCTCCGTTTCCTATGCGAGTCTAGCATTTTGCATCACACGTGGTCGGTATTGCTGCGATACCTGAGCTTGGCCTGTTCCAAATTTGTGTTTCGGACTTTGCCCGTTCAGGGATAAATCGAAAGAGAAACAAGCAATTGTGGGCTCAGGGTGAGAGAACAGCACGACGGGGACAATGTCATGCGAGTCCAGCGGTGAAAAAGTGGATCAAAGTCATGGCTGGTGTGCATCAAACCACACGTGTCATAAACACCCAGATTTCCCACAGCTGGTATCCAATTGACGCCAACCTTGAAGGCCAGGATGGAAATCAGCTACTGATATCATTCAGGTGGTGTTATTCTAACACAGTAACAGTTTGGTTGGTTTCGAACAACACTTTAAACAATGGGCTTTGGGCTAAACAACTTGCAAGCCCGTTGTTTCTCTCCGTTGCTTAATTGTGCGGAATAGTGTACCGGCAGTTGTGTGTGTGTGGTGTAACCCTCCACACGACACAATAAGCAACACAACTGACAGTTGCTTCCCCCGCCTTCATTGCCTAATGTGTCATCTGAAACCAGCCAATCTGAAGAATTGTCTGGCAGAAAGGCCAGGCAGTGGGAAACTAGGCCGCAGCCATTTTTCCAGATTCATAACATTTACTTTAAGGATGGACAAAGGGAAAATGAAGGATGGCGTAGATCCAGTTGAAATAAGGCGCAATGTTATGCAGGTGTGAACTGGGGGTTGTGTCCTTTTTAAACAAAAGAATGGCGGCTGTCTACCGCTTTTTGGATCTGCCATATTTTTTTCTGACAAGGCACCTGTGCCTTTGATGGTTACCTGAAAGAAAAAAAATCAACAGCTGATGTTTAATGCAGCATTACAGTGATGGGAGAAGCTTCACATATTGAATTTCTAGCTGCCCCAGTAGAAAAAAAAGAAGGGTTAGACAAGTAAATAAAGAAGAATTCAAGGGAAAGGTTTGCAGCAATTGGGAAAACTAAAGACAAGGCTGGTGGAGACTATGGCTATGTACAGATGTCTGTTATTACATATATCAGATACAATTGGCTTCATATCTGTGCACTGATTTCAAATAATCAGCCACATATTTGTAGTGTGGGTCTTTCCAGGGCAAAGATGAGCAACATGTGGCTCTCCAGTAGTTTTGGCCTACAACTTCCATGTTCCCTGGATGTGTTGGCTAGGCTGATGGGAGTTATAGGCCAAAACAACTGAAGAGCCACAGCTTGCCCACCCCTGCTCTACGGCTAAGAATGGCCCAGAATGGCCCAGAATCTCAGTGTTACCAGTGTTAATGCTAAGGAACCCCATGGAAATTTTCCTAGTGAGTGAAAGGCTATTGTCAGTGACACAGGTTGATGCTATATAAGGAGTAGGCTTGGGCTATTTCTACTGCTAACGTATTCTCTTGGTGTTTTTCAGGGAAAATATCAGAGTAATCCTATGCACATAGCAGTGGTTGTTTCAAACTGTTTGAGAGAAGAAAGAAGAGTATTGGCTTCAGCCAGCATGCCTGTACAGGTAACACCGCTTTTGGTTGGATTGATATGTTTGTGGCGACACGCAATGCACACACAACTGACGGTACATCAATAAGCAACGGGGAAAAACAACGGGCTGCTCCATTGTTTTTCGGAGCCCCGTTGCTTATTATGAGGCCCCAACTTTCAGCCGCGCGATGGGGGGAGGGGCAACATGTCGTGTGGAGGGCACTCCAAAAATAACGTACCGTCCATTGCCTCTTCCCCCCTCCGTTGCCTAAAGTGTCATCCAAACTAAGCCATTCTGTTCCCCTTTGGCAACAATGCCTCCTCATTTTTCCATCCTCCAGCTTCATCAAACAGATGCTCCCTCTTCCTTATTATGTGCAAGCTCTCCTTGTCTCCTCCTCCCCCCCCCCACCCATAACTGAGTTTGTGCCAAGACGTCACCACAATTCAGTCAAGGGATCTGTTTTCAATACTAAGACTATGGTATGGAGAAAGTATCTCTAAGCATGTACAAAATGCCTTTCCCTCACCACTGAAGCTAGAGTCCATGGCAAAACAAACATTACAAAACATGCAGAGGACTGAGAAAGGGTAGCCAAGCCAGTGAAGTTAAATAGGATGGGCAGTTCATTAAACTTGCAGCACCATGCTCACAACTGAAGACTTACTTCTGAGTAAACATGCAGAGGATCAAGCTGCAAAAAATAACTTGGGCTGCAGTCCTACGTATACTTCCCTGGGAGAAGGCATCATTGAACATAATGGGACTTACTTTTGGGTAGACGTAGAATTGTGTAAATGAGCAGTATTTATGTCCCCCCCACCCGGTCTTAACTCCTGCTTTTATTAAAGATTGTCACTCCATTGGCAAACCAAATAGCCCAGATTTCTTCCTCTCCAATCATGTGAACCCACTTTTCCAAAAGAGTTGGATGAGGAGAAGGAAAAAAATAAATAGTCTTATCTGTTTGTATAAAGTCAAATACAATTCAAAACATCTCTTACCTACTACCCTCCCCTCTTCAGAATTCTAAGACTTGCTCACAATAGAATAAAGAATAGAAAATAAGACCAGGATAGGATAACAGATGAAAGAACAGGAAAAGTATGGCGATTGGAAATGGGGCGGAGGAGAGAATTCCCCAAGTGAAGTATCTCTTTTCAGAGGGGCAGCGCTTCAGAGGAATTAGGGTGGTGTTGGAGGGTGTGTGGTACCTTAATTGACTTTTTGAGGTGAGATGGCTGAGTGCTTGTTGTTGTTTTTAAATGGTAAAACATATTTACTAGGGATGTGCAGGGACCCCCGGATCAGATCGGACCTCCAATTTTGTCCTGGATCGGATCGGACAAAATTGGAGCCCCCCCAGACCGGATTGGGCCCGATCCGGATCCGAAAATCGGACGTCCAATTTTCGGATCGGCCACCATTTTTGTTTTTCCCATAGACTTGCATTGGGGGAAAGAAAGCTTCCCCCAATGCAAGTCTATGGGGAAAACATGACAGCGGGTGGGTGAGTGGGGACCTAACTTCCCCCCTCCCCCCTCGCGCTTCTTACCTGGCGGGGCCGTTCTTTATGGACGGCCCCGGCAGGTAACCCCCCCCCCCCCCCCGCTCTTACCTGGCGGGGCATCCTCCTCCGTCTGTTGCCTGGCACTCTCCTGTAAACTAGGCCGCAAGGCCTAGTTGTAGTAGTTTACAGCTGGCAACGGAAGGAGGAGGACGCCCCACTAGGTAAGCCCCCCCCTGCTGTCTGCTTCCATCAGCGGGCGCCGATGGAAGCGGACAGCCCCGCCAGGTAAGACCCCCCCCCCCCGCTGTCCGGTTCTATTGGCGAGCGCCCGCTGACGCCCGCCAATGGAAGCAGTGGCAGGTGCCAGTGGGCGTCCGCTGATCCTCCGATTTTTCCCGAACTGGATCGGGTCCTTCCGGACCGGTTCAGGAAAGATCGGACAATCCAGAGGGGTGATCGGAAATCGGATAATTGTATCCAATTTCCCCTGGATCGGCTCTGGATCGTGGATCGGACCTGATCCAGTGCACACCCCTAATATTTACTACTTATTTACCATTGGGCCATAGCTCAGTGGTAGACTACATGGTTTGCATCCAGAAGGCTCCAGGTTTGATCCCTGGCATCTCCAGCTTAGTTAGGTAAAACTCCTGCCAGTCACTGTCAGCAATACTGGGCTAGATGGACCAATGGTCTGACTCAATATAAGGCAGCTTCCTATGTTCCTGTGGCAGTAGTATGAGGCACTCTGCAGGCAGTCTCCCAGGACTTCCTGGAACTTGATGTCATATAGTCCTAACCCTCCTTTTGGTATAATTTGCCAAGTGGGAGACGTTAAAGGGGCAGGGGGCAGGGGGGAGAAGTTTGTGAAAGTTAATTAAATTCTTTGCTGCAGTGAACCCACTAAGCTTCTGGAGAACCTGAAAGTTCTAGTTTGGGGCAGTAAAAACAGATGCTGCATAAGATACCAGTATTCCACAGGGAACTCTTCCTGCCCTTCCCCCATGCCTCTTCAAAGTGTCATTGCAAACAAGCTCCCAGCAATGAGCATGTAAGAGTAGAACGGAAGGGAGGGAGAGAGAGAAAATAAGGAGATAGTAGAAGGCAACATGGCAGTATAGTTTAAAGGGCTTCTACCTTCATACTATACCTCCTATTGGTCTGTCAAGGGAATCTGTCCTACGGCCTCCCTAGTCACTGCAAGGTTGCTGAGGGAAGAGGTGGGCTTCTGTTAAGAGATATGATGTCTTTGGGGCATCTCAGAAGAAGCAGGGCTCAATACCCATGATTGTAGGAGAGGTGTCTTTAAAGACTGCTCGCAGAATGGGCAATCTCCTGGGATATCCACCCTGTAACAGTAAAACGGTTGGGAGCAGAGAAAGCAGGTGTAATTCCGCAGTCCCTTCCCCTCCACATATAGATTGGTTGTTTAAATAAGGGTCTTGCAATAAGGTTTTGAAATGCCTTGTAATATTAACCTTGGCTCTTTGGTTCTAGTATGATAGTTTAAGGACTATGTCTGAGGCTAGCATCTTTGCTCTTGTCAAATTTCCACAAATTACACTTTTGACAATGCTAGTCCTCTATAATGAAAACCGTAACATTGGATGGATAGATGTCCGTTCTCAAATCAGATATGACCATGTGAGAAAAAAGAGAAGAGATCATTCGTGTACTCTTGGCTGTTTCATTAGTAGATATATAGATATCGGTCCTTTCTATGTTACAGTTTTCCCACAGAAGTGATATGTGAGGTGTCTTACATGAATGAAACACTAAAATCACAAATTATCTTTAGAAAAGAAAAATATTAAGCTAAAGAATAAGGTCTCCTCCGTCTGCTCATTTATCTTTATTTTTCACTGAATATTCTGTGTAAAGAAGAATGGTATCATTGAACTCATCTGTAAAATTTCTTTTTTTAGGGACCTCTAGAGAAGTCACTACAAAACAACTTGGGTTCAGAAAGGCAAAGAAATGTAGAGCACAAGGTGTCTGCAATTAAGAATAGCGCACAGGCAAGTTATTACGGTTTGCCACATGTATCCCAAATACCAGGAATCTTACATAGAGAAAATGCAGATATATCTTCTATGGGCTGGTAAGACTGAAGCTGAGTCTACTCATGCAGCAGAATGAATTGGTAAAAAGATAGTGAAATGGGTTGTACCACTTCAGACTTACTGAAGGGGCACACCACTTTTGAACGCTCCTACATTTGAAGAAATACACTCTGCAAATAGTAAATTAGCACATCAGTGATAATGAGGGGTGTTTACAGCACTTTGGCATGTTTGTGCTGTTTTTTTATTTGTGTGGCTTATTGAATGTACTGGAGTATTTTAAAATATGATTTCCCCCATCTGCACTCTGAAGTGGCCTGTTCTAAGGCTCAGCGTGCCTATCACCTCATTCTGCTGCATATGTTAGGGTGACCAGATAAAATCCAGGTCAGGGCTCATGTAACTTTAACAGTTGTAGAGAAAAGGGAATTTCAGCCTGTGTCATTTGTATGCAATTAGTTCCTGGTGAAATTCCTTCTTCATCACAACAGTTAAAGTTGCAGGGGCCCTGCCTTCTTTTGTATATGGTCACTCTGGTATAATGCCTGCAACGTTAACTGTTGTGATGAAGAGGGAATTTCACCAGGAACTAATTGCATACAAATGACACTGGCTGAAATTCCCTTTTCTCTACAACTGTTAAAGTTACATGAGCCCTGACCTGGATTTTATCTGGTCACCCTAGGCATGTAGATCAGGCTTTTAGGAGTAGGAGGCTCAACAGAATTTCCTTTGGTCAAGATACCCTGAACTGCTTCACATTTTCAATAGCGATCATTTCCAACCCTTGCTTACCTAGGGTGACCATATGGAAAGGAGGACAGGGCTCCTGTATCTTTAACAGTTGTATAGAAAAAGGAATTTCAGCAGGTGTCATTTGTATGCATGCAGCACCCAGTGAAATTCCTGCTTCATTCCAAAACATAAAGATGCAGGTTCCGTGCCTTCTTTTATATCTGGTCACTCTAGTAAAGCTCTGCAGCTTTAACTGCTGTGATGAAGAGGGAATTTCACCAGGTGCTGCATGCATAAAAATGACACCGGCTGAAATTCTCTTTTCTGTAAACTGTTAAAAATACAGGAACCCTGTCCTCCTTTTCATTTGGTCACCCTAGCTTACCAATTTAGCCAACTAACTCCAGTCTCTGTGCTTTTATACTCTTGTTTGCTTTTCCTCTTGAAATGCTTATTGGAGTGGGGGGAATAAAATCAGATTCCAATGTCCTTGAAATACTAACTTTTGGATGCAGAGGAATTTGTAGAATATACATATATTCAATTTGTGCAAACCAACTAAAAGCCAGTGTGGTTATTAAGTGAGAATTTTAGCTTATGTCTGCTGGCGGGCTTTATGCAAAAAGAAAATCTTATGTTTGCCAGATTCAGGAGGCGCAGTTCTAAAATTAAACAGCAATTCCAAGCCGTGCCCTTCAAAATTTGCTCAACATGCTTCTCTCCCATACATTAACCAATCTCATCTAGACAACGGGTGTAAAACTCAACTCAAATGGTTTGGAGCACCATATTCCTCACTCAGGAGATGCCTAGTAGATACCGTCCCTATATTCTTCAAATGCCACTACCTCCTGAGTTTGATATTAAACCATGAGTTAATTTCACTTAGTCAGTAAGACTGGAAAAACTGGAAGCACTTTCTGCTGCTCTTGCTCTTAAAGTTTCACAGTATGCATATTAATAAATGTTTACAATCTGCTTCCTCTGGTTGCATATGAGTTTAGAGGGCTTTTATTCAATTGCTTTTATTGTGTGTTTTTCAATTTTACAAACCTTCAGATATTGTGTTATAGCCAAAAGGCAGAATATAAATATTTTAAGGTGTTATAGATACCCACAATTTAACTTGATGTATCCTGAGCCCCCAAGAGTAAGTATTCTCACTTAACAAAATAGTATCAATGAGGGAAGGTGATGCTGGATCGTGCAGTAGCAACCATTGGTGAGTCTACACTCCTGCACTACTAAGGACATCAACTTCCTCTCTCTGAATATTTTTCCAAGAGTTTTGTGCAAGAGATGTCATTGGAAACTCATCAACAGCCTGATAAATCCTCCAGGCCTGGCATTTGGTACCACTGATGTAGTCTGAGGTACACTCAAGGAGCAAGTAGGAACTGAAAGCAGGAAGTAAACATATACTTCTTTGACAGCCATACAAATGGTATTATCAGTGCTTTTTTTCTTTTTAAATTCAATAAAGAATTGTCAGGCTTGTACAAATTCTAAAAAAAAAAAAAGGAAGATATTAAACATACAATTGGATTTTTTTCTGACAAGTTTCAGATATGTAATAAGTAGGAATGTTACCCAATCAGGAAAATCTTGGTCAATTAATTTTATGGCTTTAATTGATTGCATGAGAAGAGCTATGCAGGATTAAGGCCAAAGGTCTATCTAGACCTTTCCCATAATAGCCAGCCAGCGTTTTAAAAATTAATGCAAGCTATTAATCGATTCAGTGTTGCACCCCTAGTAATTTGGGTAAAATGGTTCTGTCCACCTCACTCACCCAGGGCATAGCCAGGGACTGTGGAAAGGAGTCAGCAGCAAGAGAGATATTTCATTTATGAGGTGCCAAAGCTTCCTGAGGAATGTTATTGACACTCCCTGAATGCCAGGGATCATATTGGATCCATTTGCCTTTAAATAATTTTAATTTGCAAAAACAGATGACTGAACAAGATGTGAAATATTTAGAAGATTTGCAAGAGGAGTTTGACTTCAGGTTTAAAACAATACAGAGCATAGGTAAGCTTTTCCATAAAAAACTGTGAAGCAAGAATGTTGACTTTTTAATTTTGCATGTGTGTAAAATTTGGGCTTACAGAACCTGTGTAACTTCAGCAGACGATAGGGTGATGTTTTACAGAAAATTATTGTCACGGGTTTAGAGCAGAATTAAGTTAACGGAGACTACAGTTCTACACACCTTTACCTTGGAGTAAGTCCCATTGAACTTCGTAGGGCTTACTTCTGAGTAGGCATGTATAGGATTGTGCTGTAAAAGTACTTCTATGTATGCTTCCTTGAAAGTAAGTCCAATTGAATTCCCTAGCAAGTGTGATTTTCAGGCACAACACAGCAAAACGCTGTCACAAATAAAAACAATCCTGAGCACACTTACCTGGCTGTAATCCTCACTGAAGATATTGGGATTTATTTCTGAGTAAATATGCGTAGGATTGTGCTGTACATATGTTTGAAAGTAATGTAATGGCATTTAATTACAACAAACAAATTCCATTGATTTCAGGGGGACTTAGTTGTCACTCCTGGATTTTATTTTATACGTGTATTGGTTTTGCAGCATTTTCATCCTAAAGGAGTCAATCCTCCGCATGTTTAGACAGAAAAAGTCCTACAACTCCCAGCATGCCCCAGTCATCAAGTTACTAGAAGGTACTAAAACAGCAGCAGGGAAACAGTTTGGTTTTTTTCCACCTGTTCAAAAGCTCTACCCACATCTTTTCCCCTGTAGGATGGGGAATGTACCCCTTCCTCCCCCTTATGCAGGGTGGAGAATCAGCTTGGGGGTGATAATGAGCGTCATCAGATTTTATCGCACGCTCATTACTCCCCACTTACAGATGTTCGCGGGTCGTTTTGACGCTGCCAACCGCCTCCCATGCATCTCCCGCTCCTTCTTGCCTGCTTTCCATCTCAAAATAGACCCCTTTAAATCCGATTTTTAAAAAAACCAAACAGAATGTACCGCCATTTCCCGCTGTGTGCAGGAAAAGCGGCGCGATAAAAGCAGCCACTGAATGGGCCATGTGGGCATTGTTTACTTCCTCTTTCTTCCCCTGTGTGAAGAAAGAGAAAATATTGTGGGACAGAAGTGGGGGGAAAGCGACGGTAAGGAAACACGATTCCCCCCCCCCCACCGTCTGATGACTCTCCTTGAATGGAAAACTAGCTAGCAAGGAAAGAGTTAAGCATGCACACGTATGTGTGCACACACATACACCATCCTGCCTTTCTTTCACTCGCTGGGAGAATGTTACAGTCATCTGTGTACAACATCTGGTTTGGCCATTAGCCATTTGATGTTTTAATCCCAACTGACGTTAGTGTATCGATAAGCATAAACAGCAGCAGGTTGCCCACTCTGAACCACCCTGCCAGTAGGTACTGATGGGCATCCATCTGGTTGCACCCAGGGCAAAACTACATGTAGTGGGAGAACCTGGATGATGGTGATGATGATGATTTCATTTTACTGAGAATGTAGCTGGGGGATTGGGGGATGTAATGGTAGAGATCTCCATACGGCACATTTTAAAATGTGTATACTGGTGATATTGATAATAATAGTCATGTTAGAAAGTGCATTTTGGATAAAAGCTGGGTTTGTATCTTTTTTTAGTTTTGGTAAACTAAGGCACATACTTCTATAAATATAGTACATTTAGTTAATTTCATATAATGTATTTAAGCTTATATGTATATACACGTGCATATATGTATCAAACATTGTTCTCGTGATTGTTTTGTGTAATTATTTATCCTTATTCTCCCCTGAAAACAAAAAAATAAAATACTAATTAAAAAGAAAAGAGCACTCTAGTGAAATTGACCTGCACACATTCCCATCCAAATATATCACTTTACAGCTATTTGCATATATTTTGTATAGGGGGTTTCCTCCCCCCTGTGTTGTACACATACGACTTTGCATTTTCTTTTAGAACAGAATGACAAAAACAGTGTTGTTATGAAGCAAGAGATGCTGTTATTGCAGGAAATGCTCAATACCTTAGACTACAAGAGAAAGGTTGGTTAATTCTTTTTGTCATTTGTGCATTTTGTGGCACTCCTTTCCTCCTGCATTGAGTTAAAAACATGAAGGGAACTTGCAGTGTTCTTTTTCCAGTTAGAAGTTAAGTAGCAGGAAATGCCAAAGTTTTTGAAAGAGTCAGTTGACTGTGCAGAGTACTGCTTACACTAGGCTGACCATCTGAAAAGGAGGACAGGGCTCCTGTAACTTTAACAGTTGTAGAGAAAAGGGAATTTCAGCCAGTGTCATTTGTATGCAATTAGTTCCTGGTGATATTCCCTCTTCATCACAACAGTTAAAGTTGCAGGCATTATACTAGAGTGATCAGATACAAAAGAAGGCAGGGCCCCTGCAACTTTAACAGTTGTGATGAAGAGGGAATTTCACCAGGAACTAATTGCATACAAATGACACCAGCTGAAATTCCCTTTTCTCTACAACTGTTAAAGTTACAGGAGCCCTGTCCTCCTTTTCAGATGGTCAGCCTAGCTTACACCCTTGAGTGGGAACACAGTTACTACATTGAAAACATCCATCGTTTCACTTATTACATAGGGAAGAGGCTGTAGCCCAGTGGTAGAGCACTTGCTTTGCATGCAGAATGTCCCAGGTTTGATCCCGATCCCCTCCAGGGCCCCCTCCACAAGAATGCGCCTTTGCGCCTGGTTCCGCGATTATGCGCATTATCGCGGAGGCGCATTTACTCACAATCCCTCTGCACGGGAGGCGGCGAGAAGCGGCGAAGCGCATTAAAAGATGCCCAAAAAGCGCTTTCCAGGTAGTTAATGCGCATAATCGCTTGTTCACACAGCGAAAATGCGCTTTAACGGCCGGAGCAAAATAAAAGTCGCTATTTAACGCGCGTTCGAAAATGCGCATTATCGGGGAGATAACGCGCCTGTACGCCCGTTTTGCGCTCCGCTGGTGTGTAGGTAAAATTTATAATGAGCCTTCAAGGCTCATTAAACGCCCCGTGTGGAGGAGGCCCAGGTAGGCTGTTGCCAGACAGTGTTGAAAATATTGGCCTAGATGGACCAATGGCCCGACTCAGTATAAGGCAGCTTCCTCTGTTTCTGTCCTCCAAAGAGCTCAGAGCTGCCATCCCATCACCCTTATCATAACCTTCTGAGGTAGGCTGGCACAAAAGATGGTGAATGGCCCAAAGTCGCATGCAGTGAAATCCTATAGATATGTACTCAGCAGCAGTGCAATTATTAAGAGGTAGAGGGACTTATTTGTCTGAGTGTATAGCTTTAAGGGAACCTGCCATTTTTTACTCTAGCAGGAGGCCAAGTGGAGGCTCTCTCCATCTCGCTCTTAGTGCAGGCCTTGGAGCTAGTGTGTGCCACACAGCTCCTCAGAAGTTAGTGTTTCCTTGTGTATTGTAGCAATACACAACCCAGTTGTGAAGGTACCTGGATCTATTGTGTGTTGCCTGCAGAGCCGAGCGTAGGTGTGAACTGCAGGCTGAGCAAGTCACTTACCCTACCCAATGGCCATTATCAGGGTGAATGGAGTCAAAGGGAAAAAAATAGGGTTTCAGCTGTGGGTGGAAAGACATTCAAATACCAGGTCTGCCTACTGCGAAATCACAGAGATATAGAAATTTCTCAGAGTTCAGGTCTACCTATCTTGGTAGACATGATATTCAGGCCTTATCATTGCTCAGTCACCAAATCTACCTGAAATGGACCTATTCTCTTATACTATCAGGGCTTTTTAAAATATATTCAGCTGTACAAACAATGCACAGTTCCAGGAAAAAGATACAATTCTGAAGAATATTGCTACTGTACAAAATTCAAGCCATGCAAAAGTTGTATTGTTAGCTGGTGTAAGAAGTGGCTAATAACAATGTGAAAAATAAAGGGAGTAATCCAGGCTGCTCTAGAATCCTAAACCCTGATCAAGCATACCCATTTCTCCTCACTGCTGAAGACAGTTCCCACAGACTCAACTGCTACTCTCTAGAGCCGCCTTCCCCAACCTGGGGGTCTCCAGATGTTTTGGACTTTAACTCCCATCAGTCCCAGCCAGCATGGCCTATGGTCAGGAATGCTGGGAGTTCTCATCCAAAACATCTGGGAGGCACCCAGTTGGAAAAGCCTGCTCCAGAGAGTGTTCACCTATGGCCCCCTCCACAAGGACGCGCTTTTGCGCCCGGTTCGGCGATTATGCGCATTATCGCGGAGGCGCATTTACTCCTAATCCCTCTGCACGGGAGGCGGCGAGAGGCGGCGAAGCGCATTAATTGATGCCCAAAAAGCACTTTACAGGTAGCTAATGCGCATAATCGCTTGTTCACACAGCGAAAATGCGCTTTAACGGCCGGAGCAAAATAAAAGTCGCTATTTAACGCGCGTTCGAAAATGCGCATTATCGGGGAGATAACGCGCCTGTACGCCCGTTTTGCGCTCCGCTCGTGTGTAGGTAAAATTTATAATGAGCCTTCAAGGCTCATTAAACGTCTCGTGTGGAGGAGGCCAATGTCTCCAAGATGAAGGAAATCATTCCAGGCAAGTCATGTGAAGTTGTCCATGTTATGATAAGGGCAGTGATGCCATAAAATATCTGATATGACATTCTTAAGTACTGTGCTTGTCCATTTGGGGTTCCCCCCCTCTTCCTAGGTGTTTTTTGTTTGTTTGTTTTTTATCCCTCACTCCAAATAAAGTTTTGTTGGAGTTCACGATGCTTCTTGAATGTAACACTTCTATGGTAGTGCTGTTCAATTCCTAGGATTTTCTACCACTCTTATGTTGTCTTCTAAATGACATGGAATGTGATGCTAAGCAACAAAGTGCAACCAGACGGAAAGCGCACAGGTGTGTTGTAGCAGCCCACACTAAGCATGCAAATTGCAATTCTGAAACTGCTGTGCATGGCAGCTTTGCACCCATCTGGAAAAAATCCTGCGAACACCCATGTTCATGCCATAATGAAGTGCTGCTGGTGTCATCTGTTAGATGAACCTTAAAGCAATATCGGTTAGCTATCATTTCAAGACTGCTTCAAGTCATTCAAGCTCCAGCATAATGAGTTTTGGGGTGGTTATAACAAGAAAAGTGATGCAAGTAAAGTCAGAATATTTTTAAACATAACCTACCATTGTGGGTTAACTTCTCTTGAAACATGATGGCTTGAGAACACCCAAACAAAACCATTGATTTCATCTTCAGTATGCTCAGGAAGTCTTGCTTTATTGAAAGTGCTAAAGCTGCTCACCTCAGGAAATTCAAGTCCCGTTTTAACCAAGAAGTACATTTAAATATGCTTATAGCTCTTGAAAATTTAGGTCAATGGATTGTCAAATGCTTGAAACAGGACACCCTTTAAATATTAGTATTAATATTGAATGAGAAAGTGATAGAACAAATCCAACAATTGCTGTTTTAAACTTTTTAATTGATGTTGGATTTGTTTGTCAGAAAAAATAAATCTATAAGGCCAAAACACTCCTGGAAACCCTCACCTCCAAAGTTTATCTTACGTTTCCAAACTAGATAGTGATGCTTATCTTATTTCTTGTAGGAAATTCTCAGTAAAATGGCACAGATAATAAAGGAAGTTGAAGCCTTGGTGAATAACATGCTAACAGAAGAATTATTGGACTGGAAGAGGCGACAACAAATTGCTTGCGTTGGAGGCCCTCTACACAGTGGGCTTGATCAGTTGCAAAACTGGTAAGCTTTTAATTCCGGTTTCTGTGTGAAGAACAACAGGAAGTTAATGTGGCTGCTGCTTCTCCCCAGCCCAGGTTGCACAATACAACTTTCATCTGAGAGTTCAACAAAGGTTATTACCAGGCATCTTCGAAGAAGATATGGGTCTGAAATGAAAGAGACTATAGCAAGCGTAATCTGCTGTAAAAGGACTCTGAAATAAGGGTATCGCAATGAGGGAAAGAGGGGCTGCAGCTGAACCAACCAAAGGATGTCAACCTAGCAAGTCTGGGGAACCACTGTTAATGCCGGTAGCCAGTTGTGAAACCTCTGCCACAAGTACCTGATAAATGGTACATCCCCAGCCTCAACAAGCAGTACTGCTATAATTTCATCTGGGGAAGATGGCTGCATTCGTATCTCATGTCACTAGTGATGGCTCTGCATACATGAGATGTCAGAGGTTCACCACCACCACCCATCACCACCGACCCACACAAGATCAATTGATTGAATTTCTCATCCACCCAGCTATTTTCTGTGTATTTTCCCCTCTTGTAAAACTGTGCACTCGGGAGTCAAACTACATGTGACATCAGGCACGTAGCTCTGCCCTTAAGTGCAGAGTTTTTACGCCCAGGAGTTTCCATGCTCAGCCAAGTTTCCAGCGGATCCAGATTGGGACCATGATAAGCAGAGAGGGGGGCTTTAATCCTTTTCACTGAATTATACTGGTAATTTCTAAAACCACAGAAACAACTGCACTGAAGGGGAGAGCTATGTGATGTCAAGGGTAGTTTGACCCACGTCCTCTGCTGCATTGGAATGCATGCCTCCTACCCCTGGCAATCTATCTCGGTATTTCCAGGCCGCATTACTAGCTCCACTCTTTTCCAGTGCTGGCTGTATATATAGTGTTTCTGTGATAGGAGAATAACTTCCACTGGAAGAGGCTACAGCAAAGCTTAAACATCTAATAACATGGGCCATTGCTGTGCATACTTTACTCTGGTTTTCTTTGCCTCTGAAAGTACACTGAACTGGAAAACACACCCATGATATGTGTATTCATATACACAGATTTTGTTCCCATTTGTTCACTTTTTATGTTTCCATTTGTTCCGATTTTTTGTCCACCTTTTACATTTCCATTTGCTCACATAAAACGTTTTAGCTGTGCACTTAAACAAAAACCTGTAATGGTGACCACCCATAATGCTATCCATTGGCCATCATAACCTCACTAGGGACCTCTCTATACGTGGGGGAAGCCCTGCTGTAGCTGTGGATCTGCGCTGTGTCAGTTATATGACGCAGGTACAGTTTTGCAGCCACTATGGGTTTTTCCCATGAAGCTGTGGATTGAAAAAGTTGGGGACTTACTCCAACTTTTTCAATCAGAGCGATGTCAGTATGGCTCTCCAGGGCCAATCTGGGGGTGGTGCCTGGTGGAAGGTGACCGATGATTGGTCACCTTCCACCAGGAAGAAGGCTGGGGGTGGCTCCGGTACTTGGATGGCTGCAGGAAACCTTGCACTTCCTTCTCGGCATCGGGATTACCAGACACCACCCAAGGAGAAGAAAACTGTGGGGCTTCAGAGGAAGGTGATGCCAACCCAGTGCTGGGAAGACAGCTCCTGTGTCTTTAAAATAAGAACAGCTCCATTGCCAAAAGTTCAGACTGACATAAGGATGCTGCAGAAGCTTTTAGGATGGGTCTTAAGCATATTTGACTTTCTCTCTGAATTATGCCCAGGACAAAACATGGGGTTAAGGCAGATTATAGGAGTGAAATAATTGATTCCGTAATTTGCGCTCCGAAGAATATTCCCTTTAGTATTGCATTCAAGTGTAGACAGAGTGTATAGGACTGAGTGAGGGAGTAACCAAAACCTTTCTTTGTATTTGTTCAGTTTCACTCTGTTGGCAGAGAGTCTCTTTCAAATCAGAAGACAACTGGAAAAGCTGGATGAACTTTTGGTCAAACTCACATATGAGGGAGACCCCATTGCATTGCAAAGACCTCACTTGTTGGAAAGAGTGAACTTTTTACTTTATAGCCTATTCCAAAGGTATGTAAGCCATTTACATTTCTAAGTGAAATCTGACAAATGCAATTTTTATATTTTTAAGTGTAATGCTTAATGTGTGCAAAAAATGTCTGAAAATTGCACCAGATGATAGAGATGCATACCTGTCATGCCATGTTGAAGAACCCTTCGCATCTTGCAGGTATTTCACCAGGCATGGCGTTAATGAAGCTATTTACTTCCTTTCATAATAGTTCATTTATAGTTGAGAGACAACCCTGCATGCCGACCCATCCACAGAGGCCTCTGGTTCTGAAAACATTAATACAGTTCACAGTTAAACTTAGGTGAGTAAAGGATATTGTTTGCTATCTGCCCTATTTCTTAGTGTTCTAGAATGCCTCTCTAAACTTTTCATGCACACTAGGCTAAATCCTTATCAATGTAACTTTGCATCAAGACCCTCTTTGGCTTTACTTCTGCAATAGTAGTTTGTTAGATAGAGCTGCTAAAAAGAAAAAAAGATTATGGACGAACTCTAAGTGCACAAATGGCTCTTTTTTGTATGAAGACTCAGGTCCTCAGGATCATAGCCAGTGTGTCTCCCAGGGTCTTTCAATTGAGCAGAATAACACCATTCTCTCACTCTAACCAATTTGTATTTGTCTCTGTTATTGCCAGTTCCTATACTTTCCATTACTGTTGGAATACATCTGCAAGTCTCATGCGTTTGGAGGCAGTTTCCCCAATAAAGTAATGGATCTGGTTAGCAATACATACATCAGTTGCCTAATTTGCTCTCAATGTTATAAGAGAACTAATTTGCCTAGGCAGTTACATTTTTCCATTGTAGCATTATTTGCTGTGAAAGGTATATGGTAGTTTCTTCTCAGTCTAAATTCTACACCTTTTTATTTTCTAGGCTGCTTATTAAATTGCCAGAGCTGAATTACCAGATCAAAGTGAAAGCTACTATTGACAAGTAGGTAACTTGAATAACGCAACCATTTATTTAGGCAATTATAACATTTCATACAATTTTCCAATGCCTTGAGGATTTGAGGTACCATAGTTAAATCCACTTTACATACAAAAAGGTTGTGACTGATTTTTCAGATGATCAGAATAACACATTCTTTCTCTCATTTTAACTTCTTTGTATTATTATTATTTTTGCCTGTTATGGCCAGTTCCCATAATTATCGTAATTGCTGGAATCTTTACAACATTGAGCAATATTAAATGTTGCTCTTAACAAAGATGTTGCATCTATGCATAATCAGGCATTTGAGGCATTTTTTTTGTATCTCCCAGTATAATCAGAGGATGCCAGTAGTTCAGATTCTGTCAGTATTCAATGAAAGACAACTTGCATAGCATAGTGGCTAAAAGACTGGAGATCCTGGTTCAGAACTCACCTCTTCTGTAAACTCTCTAGGTGACTTGAGGCAAGCCACTCTGTTTCTCAGCCTTAGCCCCTCATCTGTGGAGGGAGTCTTTCTGAGCTGCCTGGAGCACTACATAACCCAAAAAGAACAAGTCTCGTATATTCTTTAAGAAGCCCAATGCGTTTTCGCCCAATATTTTATTTGTGGCCTTCCTCAAGGGAATTCTTAAGCACCCTTCAGAGGAATCTGTCAAGACTGTCTCATACAGTTGTGACATTACTCATATTTGAAGACTGTCTCATACAGTTGTGACAGTACTCATATTTGAAGATTGGCTTGTCTCATACATTTGAAGATGGACTTCTTAAAAAATAAAACTATTCCCCCCCCCCCAAGCATCTGTAGACTAGTTCTCTCTATTTGGATTTATTTTGATGCTTTCCAGTTTCCTCATACTTTCTGGACTATTTGATCTCACTGAGGCCTAGCTTTACTTTCCCATCAGAACTAGTTTTCGTAGGTTCCTCAGGTCCAGCTCTAGAGAGAAACAGAAATTCTGGTCTTATCTGTGATTTTCTATTCTTGAGAAAAGGAGGAAGTCTAAGCTCAACCTGCAAAAGGGCCTACATTGTACTGGTTCCTCCCTCTTCACCTGCTACAGCCTGTTCGTTTATGTTTTGTCTTGTGAATTCAGGAGAATGGTAAAAAGGCAAAAAAATTATACGAACTGAAGGGAAACCAGAGTGGTATATGTTAACAAGGCCCTCTCAACCCTCCTAGACGCTTACTCCTCATCCACATTCTTGCCTCCTCCATGTTTAGCTATTGTTTGTCAGGGTATGCTGCTAGTTCATGGATAAATTTGTCTTCTCAATATGTTACTAGCTGAGCTTCAAGAAGCAGCCACATTTGCCCTAGGCCTTGCTTCTCCTTTCTGTTACTTTTGCTATTTGTTCTGAGTTTTGAGTACCTTTTGAGGTCAGCTGTTAACATCTGCAAATAAGGCCTCTCCTACACCAAATATGGAATGTGAAATCTGCACTCCCGGCCATTGAGGAGGGGTTCCTTCTCAAGTTAGCTGACTTCTTTCCCTTAAATTCACGGGTAAGACCAGAATTTCTGTTTTTCTTTAAATATGAGATTTTTGCAGTTTTCTTACTTTGCTTTTAGATATTTAGCATCATTTTTCAATTAGCATAGATAAGACTACAAATAGGTCTGTAAAGACTGAGGAAAAGAAAACCAGTGATTCACACAGGTACAGTGGGATTGCACTCGTGTAGGTGTTGGCACAACCATCAACTCCACAGCAGTGTTACGCATGAAAAACTTTCCACTTCTCTGAGCTGATGCAGTTTTTCCACAACAAAACTGGGTAGTTTTGGTTGTGGTTCACTTTGAACTCTTTATTGTGGGAACTTAAAACTTAGAAGTCAGCATTTGAGTCTAGAAATGAAACAGAATAGTAGTGTCTTCGAAGTTCCTCACCAATACAAGTCTTTCGATTTTGCACAGGATGCTGATAGCAACTTTTCATTTATAGTTATGATTCTAAAATACACTCTCTCTCTCTCTCTCCCTCTGTGTGTTTGCCTGTGTGTATGTGTGTGTGTGTGTGTGTGTGTGAGAGAGAGAGAGAGAGAGAGAGAAAGAGAAAGAGAGAGAACACTTTAAAAGATGCAGTCCATTATTGAATAAATATTCTACTTCAGCTTAATATTGATCCTGGATTTGAGCCAATAAACAATTCACACAAGTAAACAAGGTGCTGTGATGATATTTGATGCTGTTGTGACAGGTAGTTGGGCCTCTGTAGTAGGTATGGTTTTCCAATCCTGTGGTAGTTACTATTGTGGGGTCAACTGAATGTGCAAAATATGTGCTAAGATACACGGAAGAGTGGAAAAGGGAAAGGGAAAGGACTGATCCAGCCCCTCCTTTCGTATTTAAAATGATACCAAACGCCTGGATGAATACGCTCATATTAAGAGCTGAGCACGAAAAGAACAACTTTTCTTCAGAAGAAACCTATGAATGCATCTAATCCACTTAGTGAACTTTACAGCAGTAGTACCTATCCACAGCAGAAAGCTTTGGTGTGTCCATTAAATAGATAATACACGAATGCCAACTGATCCACTGGTTATTGATTTCTTATTAGTTTTCAATTTGCAGATGTACAGCATGAACAAGTTCTGAAATTGGAAGCATGATTAAACCTTTATCTCTTTTTAAATGCATCATTTAACTAGGCCTTCTGAGCGTATGAAGACTTTCACAACAAATTCTTTTTGATGTTTTCTATTGTTTTGTTTTAACCCAGGAATGCTTCTACCGTAAGGTAAGAAAATTTAAATGATGGAACTTTAAAAATGAACAGCATATTATTCCATATTATTTTGCCTGCTGCTGTGTACCTTATTAGGATGTGTCTTCTAGCAACCGCAGATTCGTTCTTTGTGGCACTCATGTAAAAGCAATGAATATGGATGACTCTGCAAATGGGAGTCTTTCAGTGGAATTTCGACATTTGGTAAGCTAATACTTCATTAATTATGGCAGGGGAATGGGGGAGAGTTGCTTGCACCTCAATGTCTAGGCATGCCGCGCTGCCATCAGCTGTGCAGTGGTAGATCCCTTTGAACTTGGCTCAGTTTAATTAAGAGCCGCATCCCCACCACCACAATGAATGATCCAAGAGAAAATTCCCCAACAGTGCCAGATAGGGCCAAATTACACTTCACTTGAAGGCATTTTTTGTATCTAACATCCTGGTTGGTTAAAGATGCAAAATTGCATCAGCTGCAGGGGATGGAATGGGGGTGATAATTAAGGAATTACAGCAGGCATGAAGAGGGAAATTGACCCTTTCCTCTCATGCTGTTGTCCTGAGGAAAATCCCTTTTCTGAACTGCGTTTGCTTTGGAGGGAAATCCTCACCCCAACCTCTTTGGTACCAATGGGGGATTTCCATACATAGCAAATACCAGATTCAGAAGAGGGATTTTCCTCAGGACCACAGCAGAGGAGGAAAGGGTCAAATGGCTGTCTCCAAGCCACCGTAGTTTGTTAGCATTCAGTGCCCACTGAGCATGCTCAGTCCAGTGAGCTCTTTGTGGGATTCCTCTCCCTTCCCCAGGTTTTTTTTCTAAAGATTTTTTCTGTACTTCTGCAAGCCTTTGGGTTCCTTCCTTTATGCCTCCCTCTTGTGCATGGATGGTGCTTTTAGCTAAGGGCTGGCATTTGGAGAACTGAAATCACTATCCAGTTATATGATAGAGTGTAAAAACAAATAGGAAAAGTGCAAATACGATCTAACTGGATTGACCTTCTTCTTTAAGGGCAATACCCCCCTAACGAAACCAAACTCAAACATTTATGAAGCCAAAGCTCTGATAAAAGGGATGCAATCCAGCTTCCCTGGGCATGGAGCATCCCACGTATGCTACTCAACTCGTTGCCTCCCCCCCCCCCCAGGAATAGCCTATGCTTTGCATACCTACTTGCTGGGGAGATGCAAAAAGCCCTGCCTTGGAATTAATGGCCTGGTCCTAGTGTTGCAGGCCTGGTGTCAGCAGAGCAAGGTGAAGGCAGTAGTGGCTTCTTTGAGGAGATCCACACCCCCACGCTATGCATTACGGGTCATGCAAGATTGTAAAGCTAGCCGTGGAATGGGCCACCATGCGATCTCCCATACTGATTTTTTTAAAAACAAAAAATAAAAGCAATGAGCATGACAAAAAACAAAGGGAACAGGGAGTTTCTGAAGTTTGCTCTGAGTGCCAGGCTAGGCCACTAAATGGGTGATTCGACAGCAGAAGAAAATGCTGGCATTTATTTTTGTGTCCACCAGAGGGCCTATATCTTGCTCCTTGGTTGAACGTAAAACTAGTATCACTAAGTAAGTATTTCTGCGAATAAACCCTTTTTGTTAAACCCTGTCTTAATTTTTAATCGTTTTAGCAACCAAAAGAAGTGAAAGTGTGTGCTGGGAACAAAGGAAATGAGGTAGGAAGAAAGAATTGTTTGGATTGTGTTTGTGGCATGGCGTAGCTGACTTCTGTTATGTTGCTTGAAATGAATGCATCTCTGCATAGAAGTTAACTGTAAGTAAGTTTATAACCGCTTTATTCTGTCCTAAGACCTGCTACACCAATAAGTAACTGCACAAGACGAATGAACTGGTGGCAGGCGAATTTGTTAGGCAACTCTAGGCTGTGATATGAAACAGGAGAATTTAATGTAAAACCATTTATCCAGACAGAAATGTGTTTTCCCTAATGGGGGGCAAAAGTTTGAAAGGGGAAACTGGAACATTGGGGTAATCTGTTTTTAAGTAGGCAAAGTAGAACAGGGATTTTGTCAGTAGACTTTCACATGGCTACATTTGTTCATTCTGGACATTTAGTAGAAATTGGCTTTGGGGCTCCCCCTTCTGGATGAATTATTTTCTGTCACTTGAGACCTACCAAATGAACATGCACAGTAATATCTGCAACATGCACACCTCTGTTGGCATAGTATGCCCTGGTAATTAGATAGTTTTGCCAGATGGCAATTGGTGGGTGACGACACCAAACTTCTATCCACTCCCACAGAGGTCTGCTTATAATCCTTTTACCACAGATACTAATCACAAGGAGGTTAAGACAAGAAATTTCAACACATGAAGCCTTTCTCATCCCCAAAAGAACAGTTGACCCTACCATTTCCATTTCTTGCACAATCGTTAAAGATCTCGGAACTGTGTCTTTTGTATCTGCATAGCATTCTATTGCTACATCTCCATGTGGAGCTAGCTCCCTGCTTCTCCAGTGACTTGGTTTACAGAATCACCGCAACTTAAACAAGCCACAGTGGCTTGTTTACGCTGTGACATGTGCCAGGTGCCATTTGCCTAATTACCCGATAGAGCATGGCTTGATGTGTCATTCAAATTCAAGGGGCATGGCTTGTTGGAGGGGAAACAAACCTCAAATAAATCATGGGAAGTTGTTGGGTTATTTGAAGATTGTTTCACCCTCTAACAAGCCATGCCACCCAGGTTCAGATGATACAACAAGCCACGACCAGGCAGGTAATTAGGCAAATAGTGCCCAGGATGCACTGCAGTTTAAATAAGTCCACTGTGGCTTGTTTAGTTCATTGTGATCATGTGAAGGTTAACCAGGCACACTGCATGGTTAATAAGCCATCCTGTGGAAAATGTCCTGGGTTCAGACAACACACAGTTCAACAAATACCCACAACAAGCCACACTGTACCACTGAGAGTGTATTAGCGTGCTGTGTGAACAGCAAGAATAAATTGCAAGTAATGAAGCAAGAGGCCACAAAGGACACTAGATGACTTCAGCCAAAAGCAAAACACTGGTTTGGGATCTAAATGAAGCTACAGCTTAAACAGCTTGCGATCCCCGGTTTGGGATCTAAATGAAACTACATCTTAAACAGTTACCATAATTTCTTACCAAATAGGATTTTCTTTTATGTTTTACATAGTCTGGTACTTAATCTCAGCTAAATTTGGGGGTTTGAGTTGTCAGTGTTAGAACACACCACTAGATGGTCAGCTTGTCTTATATATTCTTCTAGTGTGTTTCAAATAATTGGGCCTATGGAAGTATTCAGAATACTTCCCAAAAACTTTCAAGAGAGAAAAAGGAAGCAGAATTAGTAATTTCAACTGGAATTCACAACCAGAAAACAAGATTTCTGCTAATATCAAAGGCAACCTTCATGATTAAATAATAGCAGGGGTAATTTTGCTGTTCTGTTTGAGAAAGCAACAGAACACTAAATAATACTTTTAATTTAAATTATTTTTTTGAAAGGCACTCATCTACTGAAGTAAGCATAAAGGTAGGCTGACCATATGAAAAGAAGGACAGGGCTCATGTAACTTTAACAGTTGTAGAGAAAAGGGAATTTCAGCCAGTGTCATTTGTATGCAATTAGTTCCTGGTGAAATTCCCTCTTCATCACAACAGTTAACGTTGCAGGGGCCCTGCCTTATTTTGTATATAGTCATTCTAGTATAGTGCCTGCAACTTTAATTGCTGTGATGAAGAGGGGATTTCACCAGGTACTAATTGCATACAAATGATGCCGGCTGAAATTTCCTTTTCTCTACAACTGTTAAAGTTACATGAGCCCTGTCCTCCTTTTCATATGGTCAGCCTACATAAAGGGATTAGAATCAATAAATCTTTTTTACACACTGCCTTGTTTCTTAATTTGACGGAAATGTGAACTTCTAATACTGTATCTTACGAACCGTTTGACTGGGCATTTTGCCCCCTCAGGTGCAGTGTCATGTATGTGTTTAGTCCAAGGTTTAATAAAGCAAGGTTAATTTTTAAATACTTGGGGCTAAATACAACATGATGTGACTGGATTTCCACCCACACAGTAGGAATTTTGTTTCTTCTCCGCCCCCCTCTCAGTTCCTGGCAAGCCCTCCAACTCAGCTGCGGAGAGACCACAAATCTAGAGCAGATTTGGGCTACATGTGAGCAGGGGTGGGGGCTGTAGCATGAAGGGGAAATTCGAGCCACCAGGTTGTGTATTCCACTGGCAAAAAGGCACACTTGGATATAACGCATAAGAACATAAGAAGTGCCATCTAGTCCAGCAATCTGTTCACACAATGGCCAACCAGCTGTTGACCAGGGACCAATAAAGCACCAACCACAGCACCCTCCACCCATGTTCCCCAGCAACTGGTGCACACAGGCTTACTGCCTTGGATACTGGAGGTAGCACATAACCATCAGGGGTAGTAGCCATTGATAGCCTTCTCCAGGAATTTATCCCACCCCCTTTTAAAGCCATCCAAACTGGTGGCCATCACTACGTCTTGTGGTAGTGAATTCCACAATTTAACTATGCACTGTGTGAAGAAGTACTTGCTTTTATTTGTCCTGAATCTCTCACCAATCAGCTTCATGGGATGACCCCGGGTTCTAGTATTTTGAGAGACAGAGAAAAATGTCTCCCTATCCACATTCTCCACACCATGCATAATTTTGTACACCTCTGTCAAGTCTCCCCTTAACCACCTTTTTTTCTAAGCTAAACAATCCAAACTGTTGTAACCTTCCATCATAGGGGAGATGCTCCAGCCCCTTAATCATTTTAGTTGCCCCTTTCTATACTTTTTCCAGCTCTATAATATATATATTTTTAGATGTGGTGACCAGAACTGTACACAGTATTCTAAGTGTGGTTGCACCATAGATTTGTATAAAGGCAGTATGATACTGGCAGTTTTATTCTCAATTCCTTTTCTTATAATGCCTAACAGAGTTGCCTTTTATTTATAATCAACATGAGTTCCTCTGGACCATCCCTGCCAGCCACTCACGTCTCTTTTTGGAGACACACCATAACCTGTAAAAACAAAAGTTTACGATCATCACTTACCTGCTAACCGAGGTTGAATGAACAGTCCAATGAAGCTCCTTTAATTTTCTCAGGGTGCATTGATTGTCATTTCATGTTGATGTTGATATGTTATTTCTTATTGTTGTAAGTGTAAAATGAAAATGTAATAAAATATTTTTACTATATTTCCTCTCATTAGGGCCCTCAAATGGTAACTGAAGAGCTACATTCTATCACCTTTGAAACACAGGTCTGCTTATATGGGTTGTCTATAGACTTGGAAGTAAGTGCTCTCAATATTTTTTGAGTGGACCAAGTAAAAAAAAGAATACTTTCAGTAGAAAGCATGTTTACTCACTATCATATTGCGAGAAATTATTTTATCAATATATGAAGCATTAATTATCACAATGTGTCATAACAAAATATTATTCCATTATTAAATATTTGGAAACCAATTATATACATCGATATTGAATTTTTGTTTTCAAAATCCAATACATTTAAGTACACTTTGAGTACACTTTTTCTGTATGCGGTTTCCCATCTCACAGTTTGGCTATCTGCCAAGCTTTTGTTTATCCTGCCCTTGCTAGTAAGGACTAGATTCCCAGAAATTCTGCAGAACAGCTGTTATTCCCCTGCTTTTAAAATACTTTCGTTTACAAATTTGTATTCAGTTTTACTTAACTGTGTATTCTTTCTCTTGGGCTGGATCCAGACTTAATCATACTTGGAATAGAGTAGACTAAATGAAATAAAAGAAATAAAGGGTTCGTTACTTACTTTAGGTAGGAAAGTATCTCTGTGTTCCCCCTTTCTCCCAATTAGGGATGAGTCATATAAAACATGACTTGCAGTAGGGATCTTTGGAGGTATCTGGTCATTGTCATGAACAGAATGCTAGACTAGATGACCCTTTGGCCTAATCCAGCAAGGATGCAGTGATGGTGCTAAACATCAGTATTGGCTCCATGTTTTTGAGGGTCCTTCAGCAAAATACCTTCATCAGCCCCCCCCCCCTCCCTCAGTGGCTTACCTTCTCCCTACCCTTGTTACCACCTCCTTTTGCTCCCCCTCATTTCCTCCTGTTAATCCCTGGTTGCTTGGCAGGCAGAGAACCAGCAGGCAGTGGCAGCTACTGCTCGTCTTCCTAACCATCACTTTTGTCTGGACCAGAATGAGAGGCAGGTGAACAAGCAGGTTGCAGTGATGAAGAGGAGGAGCAAATCTAGGAAGCTCTTGTCAGTTTGGGCCCTCAGCAGGAGCCCAGCAGAGCTACCCTTGATGGCGGCCCTGTTCATCCTAAGTTCATAATGGTTGTGTGGTGCATAGCCACACGAGCGCATAAATCCCTGACTTTGTCTGCCACATGCTTCTTGCACAATAAGTCTGAGTAATGTTGCACATGGTGACAGCCTAGCCACCAACATATCCCTTTTCAAAAAAAATATTTTCCACGCATCGATAAACTAAAAAACACACTGTACAAAAACCAACAAAACAACACACTAAAAGAGGACAATATACCAAGTTACAGTGGATTCCCGATTTTCTCCCCAGCAAAGACATGAAAATATAAGTTTCTTGCAACTAGACTAAACCAAAACAAATTCCCCCCCCCAACATATCCCATTGCTGCTCAAATGAGAGTTCTTCCTGTGAGGAAAGCTGACTTAGTGAAGTTGCTGTTAAACACTGTTTTCATACCAAATAGTCTTTCTCACTATTTATGTCATCTTAGTGGATGCAGAAGATAAGTATTTGTAATTAAAGTGAACATTCTGACCAATGTATAGTTTATATTCACATTATAAACCATATGACAGGGGTGAAACTATGCCCACTATAAGCTTCCTTATATGAGGGTGACCAAAGTCTATGGGAAATGCCTCTTTGGAATTTTAGAACATTAACATGTACAGTATACATGATTAAAATGAATTTTATAATAATAATAATAATTTCTTACCCGCTTCTACGTTTGGATCGAGGCGGGGAACAACAATATGACAAAATACATAAAACTGATTAAAACGTGGCACACATTATTAAAACTGCTTAAAACATCCTAAAAACATCTTAAAAACCACCCTTTAGCTCAAAGTATGATATTTGAGTGCACAAGTGAATGTCATTAATGTAAGACAGAATATTTTTTTTGCATCAAATATACATTCTAGGCAGTATAGCCGCTATAGCAAAATTGCAGACATATATTACTGAATTACTGAATATCTTTCATTTTGGAGCTAGACTACCATAGCGAACCTGGATCCTAGATGACTCTCCTCTGTGATAGTAGTGGAGTATGCACAGAACTTTTGTGTCTCATTATTCTATAACCTCTTTTAAAATTTGGCACAGAACTCAGTTGCTGCTGTGCGGCTGCTATTGTAAAACAAACTTGCTTCTAGGAATTCCTGTTCAGAGTGCCCGTTTGACAACTTGCAAACAGTGTTTGTAGAGGTTGCAGAGGCCAGTAAGTGTGCTGTGGCCTGCATAAAAGCTTGTCCCTTCAGTCATGTCCTCCCATCCAATTTAAGTTATACATTTCTTTCTCATCCCTAAAATAAAATAAAATTCTGCAAAAACTTAAAATGTCTAGCTGAAAATGAAGTGTGATCATTGTGCATCTTTCTCACAAGCCTACTTGCATACATTAACTTACACATATGGTGGGTTAGCACAGGCTATAAACAGCCCTGTATGTCAAGCCCAGCATAGAAAACTGAGCTCCAAAAATATTGGTTAGCTGTGAAAACCTGTGAGAGTCATCCACAGCATTTTGATGACAGTATTTTCTGATATTGCAGTAGCGGTACGTCTGCTGCACTCGCTTTAAAACTTCAGTTCACTCCCCATGCAATTACCTCTGGCTCTGTACCGTATCAACACTGACACCATCTATGTATCCTTTCCATCAGACGAGTTCTTTACCAGTCGTGATGATTTCTAATGTCAGCCAATTGCCTAATGCTTGGGCTTCTATTATCTGGTACAACTTGTCAACAAATGAGCCACAGGTAAGTTTTGTATAGCAAACCACATTTTTTTTCTCTAACTGGGTGTGAAAGCAAACAGGGCCTATCTCCCGTGATGCATCTTTTGATCTGACAACATACATATTGGGTGTGATCAAGAGTTTCCACGAGCAATTCCTCCTGTGGAACACTTCAGTGGAGGAAGGGGAGGAGGTGATTTTGCTGGTTCCTTGCAGACCAATTCATTTGGAGGGCACCAGGTTGGGGAAGGGTGACCCAAGTAAATGCATTTACTTGGAAGAAAAGTCCCATTGGCTAGGGATGGACAAATCTGTAAATATTGGTTCTAGTCTTTTCATTTTGTCCCATTTCCACATCATTTCCACATTTTTTTAAGTTAGCATAAAAATGTGTATGCATTTTAGTGCACATTTCTCCAAATACATGCATTTTTTAATGCAGTTGTCTCTAACATAATGCATTTTTTACATTATTTGTGCTAATATACACATTTTTGCATACTTTTGCCTAATGTGCACACTTTTGCATGCATTAATTGGAGAGCTGGATCACAACATTTGGAGAAGTGTGAATACTGAAGGATAACTGCATTTTGGTTTGTGTATCATTTTGGGAAGTATGAATTTAGGTAACTTTGTATTAAAATGAAAACCAAATGCCACCTCCACCCCTACCATAGACTGGAATATAATTCACTTAATATTTGAGAGGGGTTGGGTATGTTATAAAATTAGCAGCTGTACTGATATACCTATGCATTCTATGTTCCTGCCACATTCTCCATAATGTGTGAAAATGCTACCTTTCTGTATATATAAATCAGGACGTAACTGTCCCTCGTGTTTTCTGGCTTGCATATGTATATATATGCAATAAAAGATATGTATTATGGATACGTGTAGCATATATACAGTGCAGCTAATAATGTAAGATCCTAGCCTTAATTCATCATATCTCAAAAGCTCAGGTTCTTAAAACAAAATTAAAAATAATGCAGTCATTGCAAAATGAAATACGAATCTAAAACCATTGTAGAGTTGCAACCCTAAACAATTTGCTAACAAGTAAGCCCCAAGAACAGACTAGGACTAATTTACAAGTAAATATGTGTAAGATTGTGCTGTGAGAACACAATCCCTGCTAATAAAAGCCAGATGACTGTAGCTGTCTCGTGTACATCATAAAACTTATCTAGCTTTCTTGTTTTGTGAGAGCCGCTAAGGACTTGTGTGTTCCTACTGGTATTTGAATGATGCACAGATATTATATGAACTTTACAGTCTACCTTTATTCTTATACAATGTACTATACTGGCAATTTGGCATTCTTAATATTTATTTATTTATTTATTTATTTGTTGCGTTTTTATACCGCCAAATGGCCGAAGCTCTCTGGGCGGTTTACAAAAATTAAAACCATAATAACAATTCAAAATATAAAATAACAACAGTATAAAAACGTAGCATCAAAATACAATATAAGAGCACAAGCAGGATAAAACCAAGCAGCAATGCAGAAATTAATACAGAAATTGATTATTAAAATACACATTTAAAACAGCAAAGTTAAAAATTAGACTAATAAACTGTTAAAATACTGAGAAAATAAAAAAAGTCTTCACCTGGTGTCCAAAAGAGTATAACGTAGGTGCCAAGCGAACTTCTCTAGAGAGCTCATTCCACAGCCAGGGTGCCACAGCAGAGAAGGCCCTCCTCCCGGTAGGCACCTGCCTCACTTCCTTTGGCAGGGGCTCACGGAGAAGGACCCCTGAGGATGATCTCAGGGTCCGGACAGGTACATATGGGAGGAGGCATTCCTTCAGATAACCGGGCCCCAAGCTGTTTAGGGCTTTGAATGTTAATACTAGCACTTTGAATCAGGTCTGGACCTGGACCGGCAGCCAGTGAAGCTGGAAAAAGACTGGCGTAATATGGTCTCGTTGACCAGTCCCTGTTAACAGTCTGGCTGCCCTGGTTTGTACCAGCTGAAGTTTCCGGACCGTTTTCAAAGGCAGTCCCACGTATAATGCATTGCTGTAGTCCAGACGAGAGGTTATGAGTGTGGATAACTGTAGCTAGGCTATCTCTGTCCAGATAAAGGCACAATTGTTATATCAGCCTAAACTGATAAAAGATGTTCCTTGCCACTGAGTCCACATGTGCCTCAGGTAACAGTTCTGGATCCAGGAGCACCCCCAATAGGCTTAGAACTTCCATAAGTTATTTTTTAAAAATAATGATTATTGCATTTCTAACTCCACCCTTGTGCCCCTTAAACCCTCCAAGACAACTCAGAATTATTTAAGAAAACAATCAGAGTAGCTAACAAAATGTTGTATTAATCTGTATTTGGCTGCAGAACTTGGCTTTCTTTAATAATCCAGCACCTGTCGCCTTGAGTCAGCTCTTAGAAGTACTGAGCTGGCAATTTTCATCATATGTTGGCCGTGGACTCAGTTCTGATCAACTTGGTATGCTGGCTGAAAAACTTACAGGTAGGACCTGTGGCAATATAAACCTCTTTTTAGCATTCACATTTAGTATTCATGTCTGTGAGTCAAATTATGCCCGGTTGCAAGCGAAATATACTTTGCTCCTAATTATTTATATCTACCTAATAAAGCAGACTTGTGTAAAATACCAGTTATTTCGCTTTCCCTCTCACTTTTTGTGGCAGGAATATATCTTTATTTAGAGCATTTCTATACCATCCTTCATAATGCATATCACAGGGTGGTTCACAATAAACAATATAGACAATAAACGAATAAAACAAAATACAAGAAGTACCAAAAGCACTTTAAAACAAAGGTGCGGGATGAAAGTCCCAGAATGCAGTAGTTTGAGGTAGCCTTCAGGCTAGCCTTCCTCAACCTGTTGCCTTCTAGGTGTTTTGGACAACTCCCAGGATTCCTCACCACTGGACATGCTGCATGGGATTGATGGGAGTTGAAGGCACCAGGCTCCTGCCTTGACAGCAATGCATTGCTGCTGCTTTCCCACTAAACCCTGCAGTTTCGCTGCTGTGGGGTGGAGGCGGGTAATCCCACAGCTGGAGGCAATGTGGGCTTTCTAGCGGGCAATCGGCTCACCAGGCTTGCCCCCCGTCCAGCTTACGGGTCACCATCTGTCCCAGAACACCCCCACCTTGATGCCAGAGCGAACTCAGATGGCAAAAGGGCCATGGTGACCTCGCTTCAATGGTAAAAGTTGGTGTAGGTGCCCAACTTTTAAATATGCAGCTTTGTGGGAAAACCCCACAGTGGCTGTGAATCGGCGGCTGCATTGTATAACTGACACAGTGCCAATTCACAGCCACTGTGGGGCTTAGAAGATGTATAGCCAGCCCCTAGATTGGGCAGAAGGGTGTTTTAGACTGTGATCAACTTGAGAAATTTTGCTTGTCTTTTCAAATAATGTGGCCTTGCTGTATTTAAAACAAGAAAAAACATGGAAGGATTTTTGCCTTGCATTTCCCCCCTTAACATTTAGGACAAGTTACTTACAGTGATCATCAACTTTCCTGGTCAAAGTTCTGTAAGGTAAGTTGTTATTTATATTTTGAAATGTTGCTTTCCACATTGTTTGCCCACTGGTCTAATCCTGCTGCATCATAAGGTATTTCCATACATACAACCAGTGTATTCTCCAAGCAGATTTAGTCTTGGACTGGGTTCAGACAACATGATAACCAACGGTGGTTTAAATAGGTGATGGTTGGTTATTTAATCCACCATGAGTTATTGTGTTGTGTGGAGGGAATTTTTTAACCAATGGTTGGTTAATTGGCTGAAATAACCAACCAACGCGAAAAACCAATGCTGTGCAGAGTTGGCTATTTGAACCACCATTGGTTATTGTGTCATGTCGAGGGCAGTGTTGGTTATTTCTTTGGCCACCATTGGTTATTTTGTCAGCCACAGAGTCACAAGGCAAGAATGGTCAAAGCAGTGGCTGCCGCTCTAGTCCAGCAATGGCTGATGGGATACTAGCAGGAGGACTGAGGTGGGGAGAGAGGCTGGAGTATGAGCCAATTCAGTGTGGACTAATAGTCAACTCAGTGGTTAATTATTATCATGTTGTGTGGGGAGTACCCCTTAGATAAACAACTGTTGAATGGATTATTAACCCACCGTTGACTATGGTGTTGGTTCGAACGCCTTGGAATGATACTTCCACAAGTAACTTTGCTGTGGCAAAACTACAGTATCCTTCCTGAAATAAAATGGGTGGTGGGGCAACCTTGCTTTACTAATGTGCTAACTCAGTGCTATAATACAAGGGAATGTATTCAGGGATCTTTTGCAAGGGGCTAATAATAATAATAATAATAATAATATATTTATTTATTTATTTCTTAACCGCCTCTCCCTCCGGATCGAGGCGGGGAACAACATCAAATATAAAATACATGAAACTGATTAAAAGCACATAAAACGAATACATTATTAAAATACCAATAAAATGCCAATAAAACGCTTAAAATTCATATGGGTAGGCCAGCCGGAATAGATCAGTCTTTATGGCTTTCTTAAAGTCAAAGAGACTATTAAGTTCACAAATCTCCTCCAGCAGGCCATTCCACAGTCTGGGAGCGGCAGAAGAGAAGGTCCTCTAGGTAACAGTTGTGAGCCTAGTTTTGGCTAACTGTAACAAATTATTCCCAGAGGACTGAGTGTGCAGGGCGGATTGTACGGGAGAAGGTGATCCCGCAGGAAACCTGGACCCAACCCATGTAGGGCTTTAAAGGTGATGACCAACACTTTGTACTTCACCTGGAAAGTAATTGGCAGCCAGTGAAGTGATTTTAAAGCTGGTGTGATATGGTTAACTGTTTATTAAAACATTTAATCTTTTAAAATATTTTAATAAATATGCTGGAACTATATGTGGAGAAACACACATGCTTACAAAATGATATGGGGACACATGGGAAGAGTTTTTATGTTGCTCATTGATAATTTAGAGTGCTGCCACCACCACTACTAGGTAAACCCTGAGAGGGATCTACTGACAGAGGAGGGAGCCCACCCAGGTGGTACTTCATTAAGGGCCCCTTCAAACCTGGAGCCAGCTTTGGATTCATATAATGTAATAAAAGAGGACATTCAAGTTCAAGTCCTTTCCCTGCCAATATTTATAGATAAGAAATAAGGTGAATTAAATTTATTTATTTATTTACAATATTTATATACCGCTCCCCATTCAGAATTTTGGAGCAGTGGACAAAATAAAATAGGAAAAAAACAAAACAAAATAAAAACACATTAAAAGTAGATTTTTAAAAGAAACAAAGTGCAACAGATGTAAAGATTATAAGATTATAAGATTATAAGTAGCGGAGTGTGCTGATTGATTTAAAAAGTCATAGAATATTTCCATCAAGGACTTGTACAGTCATTAATGAAGAAGTTATTAGAAAATGCGAAGTTTCAAAGAAAATGGAAAATTGATCTCTGTGTTCCTTTATCAGAAAAGGACTGGAGTTGTATATATAAAACAATTTCTATGGAGATACTAAGGACGCAGTCCCATGGTCCCTGGGACACTCTCCAGGGACCATAGGATTTTTGGGATTTCCCCTTCTAAATCCAAACACTGCTATGACTTCGGGAGGAAGACTTAAAGATCTAATTCCCCCCCTCCACCCCCTCCCAGACTCTGTGGAAAAAAATGTGGTGCCTGCTTTCTGAGGTTACAAAAGCAGCCTCAGATGACCTCATAGAGGTCAAAAGGGGGGGATTCCAGTGGGCAAGTAAATGAGAGGCTAGGATACGCAAAATCATGTGGCGCCTCAGCAGCGTGACTCAGAGGCCCATCTAATAAACAAAGGAGGTCAGAGGTGAAAATCACCTTTGTTACTCCTCCTGCCCTGCTCCTAGCAGTCCAGCCAGGCATAGGATTCTTGGCAGTCTCCGAGATCAGAGGCTTCTTTCTAATCGGCGGCCATCTGATAGGCTTGCATCCTAAATATTGCAATCAAGGGGGAAAGATATAAGACTGTTTATCTTTGGTAGGTCCACTCCAAGAAGGATTTTAAAATGTAAGGATTAAATTACAGTAAATGTTGACGATACCAAGCAGTTGAAGCTGATTTCATGCATCTTTGGCAGGGACATCACAATGGCCAGTTTAGTTCTAACTTTAACAGTAACTATTATAAACGACACTAGGAGTTGTGTAAGGGAAAAGATGGGTAATATGAACAATGCAACACACACAAAAATCGTAAAAACGGAGGAGTAGGGTAAAATTGCTATTTGTAGATTGGCTTCAGAAGGGTTGATATATTATGCTGATATGCAAAGTTGCTGCAATCTCACATGCATATGGAGTAAGTTAAATGCTGTTAAGAAATAGTATCATAGGTGACCTTCAGAATTCTGGAAGACCAAGAGGCTATTTTGTTTCAGATTAAGACTAAACAAACAAACAAACAAAAATATTAGTACTTTACTTACAATATTAGTGAATTTCTGTGTCTATCTAATTTGTTTTATGAACAGGAACACTTGCCTGGCAAATCATTTACGTTTTGGATTTGGCTTGAAGCAATCTTGGATCTAATTAAAAAACACATTCTTCCCCTTTGGATTGATGGGTGAGCAGCATTTGGTAATGGTACATAAATTGGCTGTGGGAAATATTTGTCCTTTTATGTTTATTGAATAATTACAGACATAGCTGAGCGTAGCTGAGCTAAATGTAAGCACTTGCAAGTCCTATTGATTCCAATGGAAGATGCAGCAGGGGGAGGTGATGTATGGAGAACTCTGGGTCTTTGGTCACTAAAGTTGAGTTGTTTTTTTGCCCCTGCTGTGTCATCTTACATCTGCCTACTTTTGAATTGCAAGAGGCTTTGTCCTGGGTATTTTGCCACGCCAGTGCAGCACCATGATTTCACAGGTTTAACGGCCTTCAATTCCAATGGGGTTTTGCCTTGAGTGCAGTGAACTAGAGGATAAGGATTGAGCAGGGGAATTCCTGACGAGGCACTTAAATCTGACATGTCTTTTCCTGTGTTTCTGCAAATGTATTATAGGTTTTGTGAGCAACTTTAAATGTTTTGCTTATCCAAGTTGTTGAGAATTGGGCACAAACCACATATAATGTGGGAGATCCATGATCTCCTGACTTCTTAAAATGGGAGCAGGGAACTCTGAATTTAATTAGCAAAGCAGGGTCAGGGAAGGGCTCATTTAAATCCTCCCTCTCTCTCTCTCTCTCTCTCTCTCTCACACACACACACACACACACACATACAATTTCCCCAAAACTCCTATCAACCCTGCTTGGGTAGGAGGGGGAAGGGGAAGTATGAGTACTATACTTGTTTTTTTCCTCTTCCTCTTATAGCTGCGTGGTGGTGGCAGGGTAGTTTAAACCAGAGAAACACAGGGGTGGGGGAAATACCCATTTTCCAGCGCCACTTCCCTAATCAAATTTAGAGCCCCCTCCTGCTCCTGTGTGGAAGCAAAAAGTTAGTATTCCAGCGTGACATGTGTGGCTTGACCCTTCGATTGGCAGTTTTCTGGAACTGCGGCACAGCATTCTGCCAAGTGAATTCCGCGGGGGTTTCCGATAGGCATGTGTGTACATAAAGCTTCCATTTCTTTTCTTTTTTGTTTGCAGATGTATAATGGGTTTTGTGAGCAAAGGGAAGGAGCGGGGTTTGCTCAAGGACAAGATGCCTGGAACATTTTTATTGAGGTTTAGTGAAAGCAACTTAGGAGGGATTACTTTTACCTGGGTATCCCAGTCAGAAAATGGTAAGAGCTACATTTTGAAGCACAGAACACTTCACCCCACCCCCACCCCAAATGCCCCAAGTTCATGAAGCACAATGGAAATTAGGTGCAATAATTGAATGTGTGCACTCTAGTGGCTTTTCTACTACACCTTGCATTTTATATACCAAATTCCCAACACCAAGCTGCTTTTTGAGCACTCAGGCTTCACATTGTTATTGATAGTAGCTATTGTTTCTATAGTGCCATCAGCGCACGTGGTGTTTTACAGAGTAGCGCAAATGAAGGTCAAGCCCTGTGCAAATTGTGACAATGGGCGAAACAGCAAAGGAGGTGGAGGGAAACACAAACTATGGATGTAAGATAAAATCAGTGCTATTGGACCTACTCTATACCTCCTTCTTTGGGCCCTATGCAACAATCGTCCCCTATATAGTCAATTATTTGTGGACCTTAGCAGGTCAGGGAGGGGGTGGAATCTGTTGCCTGTTTCAGTTCTCAGTAGGGCAGCATTTATACATTTGGCATTTTTATTATTTTGAATAAGTTGTGATTTGAATTCACATTTTTAGAAAAACAAACTGCAATTTTTCCTTATTTACAACTATGTTGTCTTCACAGGGGAAGTGGATTTCCATTCTGTTGAACCATATAATAAGGGTCGTTTAACCGCACTGCCATTTGCTGACATTTTACGAGATTACAAAGTTATTATGGCAGATAACGTTCCTGAAAACCCACTGAAGTATCTTTATCCAGATATCCCCAAAGACAAAGCCTTTGGAAAGCACTACAGTTCTCAGCCAAGTGAAGGTTGGATATTGTTTTGAATACCTTCTCTTGATAAGATTTCCCCCCCACCCAATTTTACATTAAAATGTTGAAAAGGTGAACTACAAATGTGTACACTATCTCTCTCTCTCTCTCTCTCTCTCTCTCTCTCTCTCTATCTATCTATCTATCTATCTATCTTTTTTGTTGTTGCCACACTTTTAAAAATTTCTGATGGTGGCAGGACCCAGATAATATTTTCTCTGGATGCACTAAGTAGATGGACAGACTCATGAGGGAGGAGATAGTCCTTTAGGTACCTTAGTCCTAATCCATTGAGGACTTTAAGGTTGTTATTGTAACACATTTGAATTATATTTTAAAACAATAAGACAGATACAGGTATAGAATAAAATATTTACAACACAACCTTTTACATGTCTACAAGGAAGTCCCATTGATTTCAATGGGGAATGCTCCCAGGGAAGTGGGTATGAGATTTCACCCTCAGTTAACAAACATTCTACAGCAGTATGTGTAGAAGGGAAAAGGTAGAACAAAAGGGCCAAACTGCACACATGCAAATATATATAACAATCTCGCAACTTCTTTTAAAATGAAAAGTAACCTCAGGAGGTGGCAATTTTGAGCATAAAGGCAGCAGGAGAAAAGGTGTTTTACCTTCCCCTTATTGGGGAGAGAAGTAACTAGGGAACATTTTTGAGTGGTAAAATGGCAAGTGGAGAAACCATCCTCTTGCTCTTCCACTCAAAAAAATAATAATAATAATCACAGCCACACAAGGCTGTTTTTCATTTAGAAAGGAATTGGCGTTTTGAGACATGCATAGCATATTATGTGTCGTTTGCCTCCCACATTATTTTTCAACTTTTGGATAACAGTTACTGATATGGCTCATAAGTGGGGAAATGTTGAGAAATCTTTGCGTAGTGAATGCAAATAGTATGAAAAACCCTTTAAATTATTAAATAAACAGTACATAAAAGAAGTCAATGGATTAATTATTCTGGAGTAAAATGATTATTGAGAATTGGATTGTTTAATACAGGGATAATAATAATTTAAGTCTTTTAACAACTGATGAAGTTTATACAACGTGTTAAGAACACTTAAGGTGCAATCCTATGCATGCTTAGACTGAAAAAAGTCCTACAATTCCCAGCAATCCCCAGCCAGCATGGCTGGCTGGGCACACTGGAACTTGTAGGACTTTTTTCTGTGTAATTATGCATAGGATTGTGCCTTTCAATTATTATTAAGATAGTTAATTTAATATAACTTGACTTGGTTGTTCCATTGATTGGATTCGTCCACCCTGACCCAGTGATCTCTTCCCAGGTGTAATAGTCGTGGGGGCATTGTGGAAACAAAGCATAACTGTTCCGTGTGCAATCCTGGTACACGGAGAATAAAGAAACACAGGGCTGTAGGAAGTCACTTTTTATAAGGTCAGACTATCTGTGTCCACCTAGGCCTATTATTGTCTGTTACGACTGAGAGTGGCTCTCCAGGGTCTCCGATAGAGGCCTTTCACATTACCTGCTCTTTGATGTTTTTAGCTGGGAATGCCAGGTATTGAACCAGGGGCCCGTCTGCATACAAGGCATGTGCATAACTGCCACTGAGCTAGAGCTCCTACCCCATCTCCAGTCCTCAGTGAAGGACAAATTCATTGAGCTGTACCACTGAATGTGCAAAATAAAGTGGCATCCCGCGACATACAGAAAACCTCACTCCACTTCTCGTTCTAGATACAGATTTAATGTGCCCAATGTCTTGTTTTTAATATTCAGTGTCAAGGCCGACAGAAGGAGGAACCAAAGGTTATGTCCCCTCTGTATTTATTCCAGTCTCCAAAATGTGAGTAATCATGCTAACAGTTTCAACTAATGTTTACCCAAATAACAGATTTTCCCCTCGTGTATTATTCATTTAAAACATCTTCTTTGTCTGTTTGTCTTAAGTCTGAATGATTCTACAGACACACATTCTGCATCGGACCTCTTCCCCATGTCTCCAAGTGTCTATGCAGTTTTGAGAGAACATCTAAGCCCTACTGTAATGGAAACTGCTGTACGTTGCAGGTTTTCTTTTTAATTTCTTCACCAGTGCTAAGCAAACAAAGGAGTGGTGTGTGAGGAAGGCCCAGAAACCTATCAGATGCTAGACAGTTCCTACAACACACAAACCCAGTTTTTATCCCTGTTAATAAAACAGTACTAACAGTATTAGCATTTGTAATTTGCTCCTGTTATCTTAGTTAAAGGGCCATATGCAAATATCATTAATATTTGGCTGTTGTGAAAGTCTTTACCAGGGCTGCACAGCAGCTTGAACACGCATATTCAGTAGGGTGACCAGATTTTGGAATCCAAAATCCCAGTCCAAAATGGCCACCCAAAGGGGGCATGCCCCCCCCAAAAATAAAGTATTTTTTTTAAAAGGCCCATGCAGGTAAGTGGGGGGGCCCTCCTGCCTCCCGCCTCACACTCCTTACCTGCAGGGGCAGCCGCTTCCCTCCAGTGCTCGAATCTACTGAGAAACAGGCTTCGCGGCCTATCCCTCTGTAGAGCGCCGGGTGATGATGTCATCACCTGATGCGCTACTGAGGGACAGGCTGCTAAGCCTGTCTCACAGTAGATTTGAGCACCGGAGGGAAGCAGACGCCCATGCAGGTAAGTGGAGGGGCCCTCCTCCTCCCGCCTCGTACTCCTTACCTGCAGGGGCGTCCGCTTCCCTCCGGTGCTCGAATCTACTGAGAAACAGGCTTCGCGGCCTGTCCCTCAGTAGCGCGCCGGGTGATGATGTCATCACCTGACGTGCTACTGAGGGACAGGCCGCGAAGCCTGTTTCTCAGTAGATTCGAGCACCAGAGTGAAGCAGACACCCCGGCAGGTGGTGGTGGCGGGGGGGGGGTCCCCCCACCCGAAACCCCACCACCAAGCCACCCCCCAAAAAAAACCAGCCCGGACCTACCGGGTCTGCCGCCGCTCTCTGCCGCCGCGTGACCCCCCGCAGCCCCGGTTTGCCCCCGCCACCCCCCGGTTGGCCCTGATCGCCCCAGGTTAGGACCGGGAAACCCCAGGCGATCTGGTCACCCTATATTCAGCCCTGTTTTATATTCATTCAGACTTGTCACTGAGTCCCAAAGACCCAATGTCTTGATGTAAGAACTACCTTGTGGACAAGCAAACCTAATTCAATGCACAAACACGAGAACCTGGAACTGGCATTTGCAAGAAAAGAGGCTCAATTTGCGCCATATTTGTTTTGTGCCACTGAAGCTCAAGCAGCTTCATGCAGAGTACTGGGTAGTTATTCATGGGGAGAAAAGAGTGTCCTAAAATAACTATTTCTTAACATGCTTAGCAGAGCATGAACAGTTGCGTTCCCAAACAAAATCCTTGCATCCACTCTAAAAAGAACAACAACCCTGAACATTCATGCCTATGAAGTTCTGTTTGCTACCTTGCTGTTCCAGAAATGCTTCATTTGATGGTTAAGAAACTTAGTCTGATCAAGTATGATTATAGGAGAAATCCAAGTGGCTTTGCAGTTAGACAGCTATCTGAAGGGATAAAAAAATCAGCAGGTATAACCAAACCTATTGTTTCTGTACTCCATAATAAGTTGCCATCTCATTCTGTAGGACAAACAGTTCTTTGTAAGTCACAAGCTTGCATATTCCTACATCAACCAAGGAAAAGATATCATTTTTTCTATTTAGTATTGCTTCATCTGCCAGATAAATATGGCCCTAGGTTCCAAAACAGAGTTGGGTATTTTAAAGATAGAATTGGGCATACGTCCTCTGAAAGTCCTCCCTTTTCAAAAGAAATTGATCCAATGAAGAATATCAGTTGTGCCTACGTTATATCTCATTCTCTGTATCCTACACCACAATAGACTTAATGTAGAAAATTAAGTTGGTCTTTTAAAAGGCTGGGGGGGAAAGCAGAACTATTGCTTGCTTCAACTTTTAGTTTGCAAACCATTTGTGTAGTTGGCATTATTTTTAGCAAGCTGTGATTAATCTTACATTTAAGAAATACAAACAGCAATGCATTCCTATGAACTGATGTGTTCCTCTTCTTTTCTTCTAGTTGAATTCTCCATAGTCATCTGACTGACATTCAGATGTTGAAGATTCTATAGTGCAGAAATACAGTGTTTTTTTGTTTTGTTTTTCAAGGAACATTCCTAACAGAATATTTTTCTTGTTTCCCTTGTAAATATGTTTCTTGGACCCTTCTTGGGTTTTCATATATTATTTAACTCGATACTTAGCCTGGTTCAGACATAATGCTAAACCATGTTTTAGCACAGTCTTCCCCAACCTGGTGCTTCCAGATGTTTTGGACTACAGCTTCCATCAGCCCCGGACAGCATGGCCAATGGTCAGGGAAAGGCTGGTTTAGCATTATGAGAACAAGCTGTGGCAAACCCTGTGCTTATGCACTCCCCCCCTCCTTTTTCCATGGTTTGATCTTGGTTTGCTTGAAATAACCACAGTTAGTATAGACCACAGTTTCCTGAGTTTGGACATATCAGGATTAGAACGGAAAGTGGAAGCATCCAATTTCCTCTCGTGCATATTTATTTTATTTTTATTTATTTTATTCCATTTATATACCGCCCCATAGCCGAAGCTCTCTGGGAGGTTTACAAAATTTAAAAACGTTGAACATTAAAAACACCGATATACAAAATTTTAACCATAAAGCATAAAAACAAGTTATAATTACCATATCCTTTAAAACAACAATTCTGGGTCAAAGCACAACAACACAAAACCCTCATCATATGCTGTTAAATGCCTGGGAGAAAAGGAAAGTCTTGACCTGGCGCCGAAAAGATAACAATGTTGGCGCCAGGCGAGCCTCGTCGGGGAAATCATTCCATAATTGGATTGTTTTGGGGAGTACACAAACCTGAGACTCAGTGCAGCATGCTCTTGTTATGCTGAACTGAATTATAGTTTAGGGCTATGTCTGAACTGGTTCTAGGAGTAAAATCTTTATATATGAAAGTAGTAGCACTGAAAATTGAGGAAAGGAATGTAGTACTGACAAACTAGGCACAAATTAGTTGCAGCAGGGTGAATAACCTTAATGCAATATTTACTCTCATTAACGCTATACAGATATAATTTAATGGAGAATGATAGTAAAATTTCTGCTGCAATTTGCAACATCCAGTCCCCGTCCCCCAAAGCAATTGGGTTCCTATATTTCAACTCTGAGACTCCTGGCCTTCATCTAAAAATGTTGGCAGACATTCAGTCTATCATACCTTCAATTAATCTTGTAAATTATTCACATCAACAAAGGTTATGTTGCTTGCTTTTTAGCAAATAAGGCAGTATATAAATGTTAATAATAAAATAAATTCTATTTTTGCTATATCTTTATTGTAATGATAATTTAATCATTTTAAAACCAACCATCATTCTCATGATATTTGAAATCTTGATGCAGAAGAGCTTTGAGGAAAAATATGCCTGTGAGAATAACCATTTAAAGCAGCCTGAAACTACAGACCCAGTTTACCCCAATTTAAACATAACCCCAATTTAATTGCATCAGCAATATTGTATGAATTGACACAAACAGAGAGTTGGAATTCAGATTGGTAATTGGATTTTCTGGTTCCTCAAAGCCCTCTTACTTAGAATTAAGATACTGAGGGACTGTCTATGTGCAGAGAAAGCCCTGCAGTGGCTGTGGATCTGCACCACGTCGGTTAGATGACACAAATGCAGCTTCGCAGCCACGGCGGGGCTTCCCCGTAATGCTGTGTTTTGAAAATGTCGGGGAGTTATCCTGCCTTTTTCAAATGGAGCGACATCAACATGATGCTTCCGCTGTGTAACATCACTCCAGGGCCAATCCCAGATCAGCCTGGAGGCAGAGCCTGGTGAAAGGCGACCAGCGATTGGTTTCTTTCCACCAGGAAGAGGACAGGATCGGGTCCAGGACACAGATGGCCACCCAGAAACCCTGTGCTCCATCCTCAGCATCAGGATTACTTGATGCCACCCCAAGAGAGAGAAAGCGTGTGACTGAAGAGGGAGGTGGTGCCAACCTGGCCCCTTGAAGACCGTCCCCTAATTCCTCCAAGGCTTTTGGATGTGCATTACATCCTACATAAGGACATTTTTGTTTTGTTGTTTAAATGTTCTTCAAAACATTTATTTTAAATAAAAGCTTTTTTAAAACTAACTGATATCCATTTACATTTTTGTAGCTTGAAGCATGAATTTATTTTGCATACTTTTATATTGTATCCCAAATAGGCCAGGGACTTGTGCAAATGCAATACAAGCAGTTTTTGCCCTCATGAGTGAACTTCACGGCAAAAAGGCAGCAAAATATTTTAGCTGGATGGCAGGGAGCCTCAGCAAAGCAGGAATCCATAGATGTTGCCTGCTTATTTGTAGTAACTATTTAGATGATTGCTATATGGTTGTAGTTTGTCCTCAAGCATAGTTCCAACCACATGCAAGTCCTTATATTAGACAGCAAATGAAAGAATTGGCCGTAGAGAAAGGATATGATACTTTGCAAAGTCTTGGAATGGGAAGCATCATTATTAAAATGGCATTTCCTAGTGTTGGAAAACCTAACACTGGGAAGGTAATTAGTACGCATAACATTTGGCATGAATACGATATAGCAACAGATGATGATGATGATGATGATGATGATGATGATGATGATGATGATCATTTATATACCGCCCCATAGCCAAAGCTCTCTGGGTGGTTTACAAAAATTAAAAACATTGAACATTTAAAAACCAATATACAAAATTTTAAACCATAAAAGCCTGAAAACAATCCACATATCATTTAAAACTGTCTAGGAGTCAGTTAAAAAACTCAACATATGCTGTTAAATGCCTGGGAGAAGTGAAAAATCTTCACATGGCAACAAAAAGATGACAGTGCTGGCACCAGGCAAGCCTCATTGGGGAGATCGTTCCATAGTTGGGGGCCACCACTGAAAAGGCCCTCTTCCTTGTTGCCATCCTCTGAGCTTCCCTCGGAGTAGGCACATGGAGGAGGACCTTGGATGTTGATCATAGCGTACAGGTAGGTTCGTGTCAGGAGAGGTGTTCCGCCAGGTATTCTGGTCCCAAGCCATGTAAGGCTTTATAGGTTAAAACCAACACCTTGAATCGGGCTTGGAAACGTACAGGCAGCCAATGCAAGCGGGCCAGTGTCGGTCTTATATATTCAAACCTTCTGGTTCCTGATATCAGTCTAGCTCTAGCCGCTACATTTTGCACAAGCTGCAGCTTCCAAACCATCTTCAAAGGCAGCCTCACGTAGAGCACTTTGCAGTAATCTAACTTGGAGGTTACCAGAGCATGGACAACTGAAGCCAGGTTATCCCTGTCCAGATATTGAGATCTTATGCAGTTTGCTTTGCTAAAGTGGTGGGATGATTATTATATTATTCCCCAGAAATCACTGTTTAAATTAGTCTTCCCCAACCTTAGGTCCCCAGTTGTTGGACTACAACTCCCATCATATTCAGCCAGCATGACCAGTGCTCAGGGACGATGAGGGTTGTAGTCCAACAATATCTGGAGACACAAGGTTGGGAAAAGTCTGGTTTAAATCATCTGACATCTCTCTGTGCCTCAGTTGTACATATAAAGTAAGGTTAATAAAGCTACCCTAGTGCTTTATTAGATGTAAATGTCAATGGCTCTTGAAAACATAAAGCAGTTGCATTTTTTTTTCTAAAAAGAACCTTGGTTGTTTTCAGGCCTGACAAATGTAACTGTCACCTCTCACAGCTAGTTCTTCAATGATGGGGCCAAGCTTTGACTCTTGACCTTCATGTGGCTTTCAGCCTAAAACTGCTTAAAACAAAAGTAGAGAATCTCTTTCAGCCCAAAGCTGAATTCAATTTTGGAGAAGCTCTCAGGGGCTGCATTCCAATGGTTGGTGGGAGCAAATAATACCAGCATATTGTAGCTGAAATCTCTTAATGCCAGTAATTAATCCTTAGAAGAAGCATTTCAGCCTTTTAGAAGGTGGGGGAAATGCACAGAAATTGGGAAAGCACCCAGTGATCCATGGTTTTGGGAAAGGGAGTGGGGTCAGGGGAAGAGGGTATGGCTGTCTGAGGAACCCCATAGGGCCAGATTTAGCCCGTGGGGCTGAGGCTTCCCAAATCTAGTTTAAAACAGTGGACAGGAAGGAATAGGATTAAAAAAAAATAAAGCCCTACTGTGAATGAATGCTAGAATCATAAAGGGAAGTTTCCATTCTGCCCAAAGAACAAGCAGGAAAAAGAATGCTTCTTGCAAAGAATTGGCTATGTCTCAAAAAAAATCAGTAAGGAAAAAATGGCACAGGAAAATTGGAATGTAAATGATAATTGCTAAAAACAACTGTCATTAAGGGCCAACACCAGTGGCTTTCTTATGAACTGGACAAATATATATTTAGGACAAAGACAGACTTAAAAAAAAATCCTCCATAACTTTTTATATCTTTTAACCTGTGATGATGTATTTTTTAAACCTTCCACAATGTTTTATGTCCCTTCTGCCACTGCTGTTTTAACAATGTAATGGACTGTATTATATTTACCATGTCATCATTCTTACTGTATTTGTGTGTGTTTTATCAGAAAGCCCCTTTCACAGGGCAAAAGGCAGAGCAGAAATTTTATTTTTATTTTTTTGAGCGGGGATAACCTTCATAAAAATTAAACCCACAATACTAGTTTGTAAAGTTAAATGTTTAGTAGGGGTAACTACAATGGCTTGGATGACTAGTAGCCCTTTTGTGATACTGTGGTCTAGTAAAGGCTTCTTCTCACATAAGGGGGAAAGGAGAGGATTTTCACTTCTTTCCTATGCAGTCTCTTCATCCTATTCTGGAAGGTCCTCCAACCCTCCAGAACAGATTTTTGAGAGCCACTGGAGGAAGCCTCCTTTCCGACTTCCCTTACCAAAATTCTGCTCATAGGGTCTCTGGATGTAGCCCAGTGTGTCTCTGGATCTTAGGGTGACCAGATAAAATCCAGGTCAGGGCTCATGTAACTTTAACAGTTGTAGAGAAAAGGGAATTTCAGCCAGTGTCATTTGTATGCAATTAGTTCCTGGTGAAATTCCCTCTTCATCACAACAGTTAAAGGTGCAGGCACTATACTGGAATGACCATATACACAAGAAGGCAGGGGCCCTGCAACTTTAATTGTTGTGATGAAGAGGGAATTTCACCAGGAACTAATTGCATACAAATGACACTGGCTGAAATTTCCTTTTCTCTACAACTGTTAAAGTTACATGAGCCCTGACCTGGATTTTATCTGGTCACCCTACTGGATCTAGCACAGAGCGCCTCTCTGTTTTTATGGAGTAGTAAAATATCAAGCATTTGGCTGCAAACCGTCATATTTCAAGGCGGAACAAAATCAAATTTTAGAACAGTTAAAATGTTGGAAGCAAATATGAAAAACCATAAAGAGGAATTACAACCAGATCAATAATGGGCAGTACACTGGCACTGTTTGGAGCAGACTTCCCCAACCTGGTGCTCTCCAGATGTGTTAGATACAACTCCCAGGATCTCCTAACCAGCATTGCAGTTGTAGTCCAGCACATCTGGAGGACATCAGGTTGGGGAAGGCTGGTTTAGAGTATTTTTGTTTTCTTCGTTTGCCATCTTAGATTAACCCAAGCCAAACAGGAAGAAATATTTCTGGTCTACATGAGTCCTTTTTTTATTTTCAACATAAAATACAACATAATCACAACATAAAATACAATACTAACAAACCCTTAACTTCTCTCAACTCGTATGTATTTATTTAATTTACAGATGAACAATGTGTTTACATAATTGATCTGTCTTTTGTAGTTACTGTAGTTTAAAAATATTAAAATGAAGAATTAAAAAGTAAAGGTGAGGGGCTGACACAAATAACGGCCATTTTGTGAGAGGGTGTGTGTGTGCGTGCGTGTGTGTGCAAACTTTAAGACAAACTGAGACACAAAATAGGGAGAATTGTGAAAACCTCTTGATTGACTCCTGACTCTCCACCACAAGGCATTTCAAACAAGCAAGTCATCACTAATGTTGACCTGGTTCGCATGATCACCATGAGTTAAACAACCCATGGGTTGTCCTTGGGTTATTTGAGGGTTGTTTCCCCCTCCAACAAGCCATGGTCCCTGGATCTGGATAACACGAGGAGCCATGCTTAGGTGGGTAATTAGGCAAATGAATGGCATCTGGCATGTGCCTTGGCTTAAACAAGCCGCCATGGCTTGTTTAACTCACAGTGATTGTGTGAACTAGCTAGGGTAACGAACATTGATTTGTGAACTCACTCTGGGGATATTAGAGAGGAAGCAACAGGATCTAGGAGCTCCTGACAGGATCTCTCTGCCGTATGAAAGTCTTCATAAAATTTTGTAACTGGTGTGATAAATATCAGCTGCCGCCAAGTGGGACTTTACTCATAAGGTTTATTAAACACATTACATTGCTGAGTTAACAATCATCTTGTGATGATTTTACCACAACAAGAAAAGCAACATGTGAATTGACTCTCAAATTAACAGTTTCAGTTGAGACTAGTGGGGAAGGAAGATATTGGGGGGGGGGGGGTTGTTTGGCATAGTTGCAACTTAATTTCAATTATCTGAAATGTTACAAATAAGTGCTGAGATTCTAGCACACAGCCTCCATGTAAAAACATGATGTGGCTCAATTTATTTTATGGTGAGCTGCAATCTTGCTAAGCAAACAGTTAGAAAATTAAAAGAAAGAAAAACAGCTTGCCTGCAATTAACCTTTTTATTTGCGCGTTACCTCTCTTAGTTTTAGGTGAACCGATTAGTAATAATCATAATATAACTACAGCAACACATTGTTCAGGCCACAACCTATAACAAAGCTCAATATTATAAAACACATTTAAACAAAGCAGTTGATAGATGTAGAGTTGTAAAGCCAAATAAACTGCAAAACAACTGAACAATTTTTGCAGGGCTCCATGAGTCGAACGTAACGGTTAACCTCAGAGATCAGCTTTACAATCTGTTGTAATTGGAAAGCTTAAGAATAAGTCGCATGGGTTTCAGAGGGGCTTTCTCCCAGGTACGTGAGAGTACATTTGCAATCTAAGCGCAATTTAACAGTTGCTAAATAAAAATCGGTTACGTTTAGCATGAGCTCATGGTTACATACCCAGAAGCCCTTGCTGGTCATTCCAATACGAATGAAATGTTGCCATGCAGAAAATGTGACATCTTTTAAACGCCTCCTGAAAACATATTTGTTCATCCCGGGCTTTTCCTAGGCTGTAAATACATTAATTATGCCACTCTGTTTTATTGTTCCTTGATTATTATTTTTACTGTAATTGGAATGTTTTTAATGCTGTGTTCAATGTTGTGATTTTAATATTGTGAACCACTGAGAGATTTTGTTATATTCAGAGGTGTATAAAAGCCATAAATAAACAAATAAATAAATAAATGGACTGAATTCTCAGAATGGTGGGCCAAGTTCACAGAACATGGCTTTCCTGGCTTTTTCTTCCCACTAAAGCCCCTTGCACTTCTAGAAAAGCCTATTCTGAGGGTGGGTGTGGATTTGGGAGACACACGGCAGTATGGGATATGGTACAGGGGGCTGCAATTGTAAGAGAAATTGGCAAAAAACATGTGGCACCACAGCTTTAGTTCAGCTTCTAGTTGGCCGGCAAATGCAAAACCTCAACTAGGCATGTATGGTAATCCTGGTTTTTGCTTGCAAAACATGTGACCATGCCCCGTTTAAAGCTCCGAACATTTCACGTATTGTCCACGTACTCATATTCGTCTGGTTCCTGATTCCCCATTTGATTTGCACACATGTCCTAATTTGGACAAATTTCCTCTGAAGATTGAATCAGCACCGGTTTAGTTTAGGGAGGAAATTAGCATAAATTAGGAAATCTGCACAAATTTGGGGAGGTTTGCGCAAATCTCCCATTCAATTGCTGCTTGAATTGCAATGATGGCAAACGTGAATGGGGATCGAGCACAAGATGAATGGCGAGATGATGTTTGGAGAATTCTGGCAATCTTGAACATCACTCATTTGGCCATCCCTAGCATCAACAGCATTAAAGTGTGGAAAGAACCTGTGTTTTATGACAGCTCTTTTTGATGAGATTTTTCTTAACTGAACAAATAAGGTTTAAGATCATGGTATACTTGAGCCTAGCATGGTGCTACTGTTGCGTAGCACCTACGTTATACTGTTTTCGATGCCAGGTAAAGACCTTTTTATTTTCCCAGTATTTAAACATTTTACCATGTTAAATCTTTTAACTTTCCTGTTTTAAATCTGTATTTTAAATCTCTGTATTGCTGCTCAGTTTTATTCTGGTTGTACTTTTATATTGTTTTTACGTTGTGGTTTTAAGTTTTATACTTTAAATTGTACTTTATGGTTTTGATTTTTGTGAACTTTGGCTATTGGGCGGTATAGAAATGCAATAAATAAATAAATAAATGGTTGGAGAAAAGTGATAAAGTGGACTGAATTAGTACATTATGGACCCATTTAAAATTATTTCTTTGCAACATAAGGTTGGCTGGGCAATCTGTCAAGCAGGCCCGTGCAGAGCTGTAATATGCCCAGGCCAGATGGGAAGTGTGTGCCCCCTCCCCATTTCAAACTACTCATTAAGTATTTTTTAATCAGTGGCACTGATTCAGTGCTAATTACATATATGAACTAGAACAATTTATAAAAAGAACGACTGAGGAAAGAGACGCAGTAAGGACAACCATCACAACTGAGGCACATATATCCCTGCCCCGCATGCAGCATGGCCCTCTGGAGGTTGTAGTCTGACTGTGGTATTCACGACGGACGGCTTCTGCGCTGTTTCCGCAAGGCAGGCTCCTCGCTTCTCGATGGGCCGCTTACGCTATGGAAGCAGCGTAAGCTAGGGGGGGACTGTGACGTAACCCCTATACTAGGCATGTTACATAAACCCTGCTCAGGCCAAGTGCCACCACTTGAAAAACCTGAGGGAGGGTTAAATAAAACCTTTCCCCTAGCTATGAGGGGAAAAGGTTTAATTCAGGATCTTCTTGTAAAATAAAAACAACTGTGAGTATAATCTGGGGTGTGTGTGTGTGTGTGTGTGTGTGTGTGTGTGTTGAATAACGGTATGGCAGGTAAATAAAGCCAAGCTGACACGTGGTATTTGGTAGCTAACAAAATAATAATAAGTTTATTTTAGTTAACAAAGTTTTAATTCAGAATTTAATATATTCAAACCTGCCTACACTAAACTCTCCACACTCTTCCTAAATCCCTAACACCACTAATCTCCAACTAACAACTCTCAAACCCTCCCACACACTCTTTTCTAGCGTCACTAGCCACACCCACTCAGTCTAACATTCTGAACTCTCTAAACATACTCATTCAGACATACCTAAGGGAACAGAAATGTGGGGTAACGCCACAGGGACCTCCTCGTCGGAGTACCCCCCTCAAAATCGTGGGCCCTGGGCCAACTGGCCCCACTGACAACCCCCCCCCCCCTCTGCCCGGCCCTGCTGTCATGTACTTCCGGGATCTCAGATGCAGCCTACCCTTGCTTTAAACCAGTCTTCCCCAACCCTCCAGAAGCTGGTGGTTTCCCTTTCGCTTTCCTTGGTGAGCAAGTCCCATCTGAAGCCCCCAAGCATAATTCTATGAATTTGTGCTGTACTATCTAATCTCATATGTAGGTGAAAAATTCAGATTTCAAAGCAATAAAAAAGCTGGGGGACAAAATGAAAGGAAGTCCCAAAAGTGTCAGAATACGGTGTACAAAAAGACCGATAACACTGCTAAAACAGATTTCCCAGAATGTGTTGCATTAACAAGAAACATCTCGGGACTAATACTTAAATCAGCCTTCCCCAATCTGACACCCTTCAGATATTATGGACTGCATCTCCCATCAACCGCAGCCAACGTGGACAAGGATCAAGGATTATAAAGGAGTCATGATCTGAAACATCTGGACAGCACCAAGTTGGGGAAGGCTGCTTGAAGCTATTAGCCCAAAACGTTTCTTGCTATTTGTCACAGCACATTCTGGGAAACCTGTCGTGAGATATGACTGCTGCAATTGTACACATGCTCCTATGGAAGTAAGCCCCAATACAATCGGAAAACCCCTAAGTAAACATGGATAAGATTGCAGTGTAAGTGTGACACAGGACAAAAGTTGCAGGGTTGGTTTCCCTTTCGGTTCCTTTGCTGAGCAAGTCTCTTTTAAAGCTACAAGCATAGTTTTACAAATTTGTGTGGAAACATCTAGGCTCATTAGTGGGTGAAAAGTTCAGATTTCAAAGCCATAAGGAAGTGGAGGGAGTCCCAAAAATGTCAAAATAAGGTGTACAAAAGGAGCAAATAAAACTGCTAAATCTTGTAAAGACATTACCATGTCACAAAAGCCCATTTAAAAAGGTGATTGTCACCATCGTTCTGAAAGAAGGTCCCAGGTTCAATTCCTGGCTTCTCCAGTTAAAGGGATCAAGTAGCAAGTGACTGCCTGGCACCCGGGAGAACCACAACCTGATGTCCAACAAATGCTTCGGACTACAATTCCTGACCATTGGCCATGATGGCTGGGGCTGATGGGGAGTTGAAGTCCAAAACACCAGGAGAGCACCAAGATGGGGAAGGCTGAAGTAGAGGGCTAGATGGACAACTCATCTAATAGGGTGTCAGGCAGCTTTCGATGTTCCTAAATGGATGCCATTTTAGCTACCACAACGCTGGCCACATTTGTTCCTGCCTTCCCGCTTAGGAAGCAAGCTGCAGCATTATGTATTTCCACAGATTTCTGAGCTTTCATCAAAGAAGATCCCACTCAGTCCTTCACTTTATAAAGCAGAGGTAGGCAATTTGTGACGCTCCACATATTTTGGCCCACAACTCCCATCATCTCTCACTATTCGCTATGCTGGCTAGGGCTGATGGGAGTTGTAGGCCAAAACATCCAGAAGACCTCAAGTGGCCAACCCCTGTAATTACTGCTGTCTTCATAAGCTGTGGTTACAAAGGAAAAATGCTTCTGTGGGATATGTAATTGGCTTCCCATTTGGCTTTGCCAGATCTGATCAAAGAGCTGTGTAGCAAAATGGGTAAAAATGAGAGCAGTCAAAAGGGGAATCCCAGCTTCAAGTGTCTTCTGAACCACAATTTCACATTTTGGCCTCAGGCAAGCTGTTTTCTCTCAGGTTCACACCTCTCTGTGAACCAAGATCAGCCAATGAAACCAGTTGCTTCATATACTACTGTTGTCTGAGGCAAGATGGGCTATTACTAGGATAAGTGCATTGTTCCTCTCTCTTTTGTGAAACTCCATTGCCAGGCCCACTCCACAGGAATCTCTTTAGGTAATTAATAAATGTACCTTTCCCACCTGGAGTTTTGAGACTCTGGAGTTTCCCCAAACCTGGTGCCTTACAGATATTTTGGACTTTAATTCCCATCAGCCCGAGCCAAGATGGCCAATAGTCAGGAATGCTGGGAGTTGTAGTCCAAAACATTTGGAGGCCACTAGTTTGGGGAAGGCTGCTCTGCAATATTATATACCTGTAAGCTGTAGGTTTCTTTGAAGCTTTCATATGATCCCATATGTTTGGTATTCTAGCATGGTGTGTAGTCTTAATGAGATTGTTTCTGGTACACTGGAAGCTGTTTTGGGGGGGGGGGGCATATGGCTGAAAGGCAGGGTATAAGCATAAATGTAAATAAGTAAATGCTGGTGTGTATACTTACCATAAGATCAGGCAGATGCCAGAATGAAGCCTATTGTTTTCATACAATTTTCATGTGGAACCACTGCAGGTATGTGGAAGTTCCTTTTTTTACTTTGGTAACAACCACACCACCACTTGACATATTAAGTCAAACATGTGTGGTGCATACCAAGATACCATGGTATGTAACAAACCCCTATATTCTGATGTAGCCCAATAGTGTGCCCCTAAAACATCAGGTAAGTTGGCACTATGCTAGGATCCTTGTGTAGCCTTTTCTCACCTTGTTCTCCAATACACATCCAAAAACTAAGCTCTTTTTTATACTGAGTTAACTGATTCAACCCAGCTGGGCTTTTTGAGATGTAAATTTAGAGTCATTAGGAAAATAGGTCCCACCACTAAGTACTTTTTTGATTTCTGATGGTCTTCAACTGGTGGGTCGTGACCTAAAAGTGGAGGGATTAGTCTAGATGGGTCATGGTAAAGCTGTTGCCACCATGATGAGCATTGTGAAATTGTGAAAGTGGGTCCCATATTGCAGGTTGGGAGTCTGAAGTGGGCCCTGGATCTGGACCAGTTGAAGACCTGAAATGGAGGCTATCACATTACTGGACAAAACAGAAATCTCTGCAAAGAGGCTGGCTTTTACTGAGCTCAAATTCCCATAAAAAATATAATCGGAGGCCAAGATGCTCTCTGCAATGTTCTGTCCTCCAAGCAAGTAACATGTAACTAGCTAAATTAGATTGACGTTTTAAATTTCATTTGGAATGTGTGTGCTGCCTTCCCTTGTTTTCTTTCTTTTTCTCCCTTTCTCTCCAAATAATCTCTTGTTAAATATTTGATGTTTGGCTGTTTTGTTTTAAGAGGTACTGTCTCACTAAAAACTCTTCCTCATGGTCACAAGTTTTGGTTATGTTCTGTGTTTATGGGCAAGGAAATCCAAAGCACTCTTCTTTTTTAGTTTTTCCTAGAAGGGAGGAATCTTTCGCAATGAGGTTTGAAAACTCTCCAAGCAGAAGGGACAGACTAGGGCATGTCGGGAGTTTTAACAGAAATGGTAGCAGCAATTATTATTATTTGGGGGGGGACATTGTAAAAAAAGGGGGTCCACCAGTAGGGAAAGTCATCCCCCCTCCCAGTCCATAACACCATCACTCCTTGCTTACTTTACCTTTCTTCGACCAAGTTATGGTTTATTATTTGAAAGGTTTTATACCCCCACCTTTTGACTGAATGATCCTCAAGACCTTTTACAACAGGTTGTAATAATACCCCCCACACACACACACACACACACCCTCAAACAATGCGGCAGCCCTTAATCCACTGGCCAATGGACCGAAATCCCAGGGCAAGAGTTGAGCAGACCGGGAGCTCTCCTCTGGCTGATGAATGGGGCCAGGTTGACCTCTCCCTTGCCATAATGTTCTTCCTGGGAGGCAGGGGCTAAAACCTCCCAGCGGGCCTTGGTTCGCTGCTGGCGTCAGAGGCACAAGTGTGCTTCCTGTCTGCTTTGTAGTCCGAGGGTAACAACCTGCAGTTGGAGCAGAGTGTTCTTTCTGCAAGGGGAGAGAAAGCTCCCTCCATCTGCTCCTTTTCCGGGCAATGGACGGGGCCAGTTCTTCTTGGGAAGCAGGAGGTGAAACTCCCATCAGCATCATTCTCCACACTTAACTGCACTCTGCTGCAATTTCCTGACTTTGCTCAAAACCGGAATATGAACGCATGTTTTGCAATTTTTCTTAAACCAAAGTGGAGGGGGTTTTCAGGGGCCTTCCCTCATTCGGTTGCTGAAAGAGCCGATTCCTTTCTTCTTCCAACCATGTCTTTTCTTCCTGACTTTTGTGGGTTTTTCCAGATGAGGCTTTTATTGCGCCATCGCTCTGCCGCAGCCATGGAATTGTATTAATTCAGGATGGCATAGGGAGGCCAGGTCGTCTTTTACACAAGACTGCCCTCTCGACTCTCCTGCCCAGTTCCACTTTATAGATAACAAACCACTAGAACTGTTATTGTTATTATTTATTACATTTATATAACACCCCATAGCCGAAGCTCTCTGGGCGGTTTACAAAAATTTACTGTTGCCTTTCACCAGTTAGCACCTGAACAGGCAGAGCGTGCAGGTCAGTCTCCCACATTATGGTGAGATGTACTGAATTTCTACTTTCATTATGGTAATTCTAAATTTGCAGCTATACTTATAAATTAGCATATGCAAACATGCTTCCTCTACTGTCCTCTTTTTGGGCACTTCATAAGTGCCCCCCCAACGATGACCTAGGGCGCTTTCAGATGAGGCTCTTTTTTATTATTATGTAATCACACTGCCTCATGCACAGAATTTTGTGGCGGCGGGGTGGGGTGGGGCAGACATCGTCTTAACTCATAGCCTGGTGTTTTCTTACTGCTTGTAGCACCGGTGGGCTACAAAGTGAAGACCCCCCTTATAAATTCTGTGAATGCGGCAGTGCGATTCCATTAAAATAACCTCTGGAAGTATCCCACCTCATACAATTTCCAGAAAGGGCAGTGTTTCTTTCTGTTTTCAACAGCTCAAAGCTTTCTGGACCGGAGACTGCGCCCAAAGTGGCAAATGGAAGGCAGTCCTATTCCACGATTTCTGCCCTGCCCTGGAAAACGGATTGCGAAAACCGGATCCCGGTCCACGCACCAATGAAACCCTGGTGCCACCGGATGTTTGGCCAGCAGACATAACAAATGACGGCGGTGCCTTTTCATTCCGTTCCAGCGTGCGTTGGCAAGCCCCTTCTGCACTTCCTGGTTTTTGTCGGCTTTGCAGAATGGGGGACCGGCTCGCTTGTCAAGCTACCGATCCGGGTGCCAGCAGACGTGCGTTTTGCACAACCCATTGCATTGACCCCCCCAAGCACTGCAAAGCAAGAAGTCTCTCTAGTTCAGAAAAAGGGTACTGAAAGAGAAAGAATAAACACTGTCCTCCAGCCACTTCCACGAGAAAAAGTCGAGAGGCCATCCGCTCCTCTCCCTGCCCCCCGCCCCGCCGGCTTCCGGCTAACTTTCGGTTTCGTCGCACCAGATGGCTTTCCTGTACAGCTCCCTGTTTCTCAGAAAGCACGTGGCTGTGCTGTTCCGCTAATAGTTCTGCCCTCCCGCCTGTTCCTATGGCACTGCATCAGCCTCATCTCTTCTGTATGTTTTGCGGGGAGGGGTTGGGTTTTTGTTTTTTGTTTTACTAGAAGAGGCCTGGGTTTCAAACGTTTACATGGCCCGTTTACCTTATTTCACATCTGGATTCTTTTCTGGCTTCTGCTTCATAGTTCGGGGGGGGGGGAATGGGGGGAGGCATCTTGGCATCTTTTGAGTAACAAAAGTTCGACTTCGTGGTGAAACTATTTCTCTTGGTATAATGGTATCATTTGCCGAGGGGGAAGAGAGAAAGCGAGGGGCTGTATGATTTCCTACCACCAACTTCCATAGTTTATTAATTTGTTAATTATCTAAAACAATAAAAATAAAACAAAAACAAACAAACCCCAAACCCCAAAACGTATAACTGAAATTACCCCCCCCCCCCCGAAGTTTTAAAAGAGATCTGTTGGCTTTTGGAATGCTTCAATGTAAAGGGGAAGGAGGGGAACCGGCTTCAGTTAATTAAACGGAAGCTGCAATCTTATACACATGTCCCATTAAGCACAATGGGATTTACCATTCCTAGCATTGCACCGTAAATCCTTCTTGGTCTTCTGTGGAATTGCTGATAATCCCGCCGGTCTGTTTCCGAATCAGGAAGGAGAAGGCAAGGTAGGAGACCAGGTTCCGCAACAAATGCAAATCCAGCATTTTACCTCCAGGCACAGTAAACCTCAAGTACAGATCTATCCTAAGCATAGTTATAGAGAAGTAACAGCCACTAATACAATGCAGTTTACTCCCAGGCATGTGGGCATAGCGTAGCATTGGAGCCATGCAGCCTGAGCTGATGCATTTGTACTTGTCACGGATTGCAACGTGGCTTGTGCATGCAGTTGCAGCCTTATTTTGAAAGAAAAATCAGCCGCATTCAAAACGATATTTATAATCCAGTCCTATGCACGTTTACTTGGCAGTCCCACAGTACATCCGGGTTTACTTAAGAGGTAAATAGTCCTCCAGATTGGACTGTGCCAATGTGTACTGCATGGGGCTGCCCTTGAAGATGGTTTGGAAGCTGCAACAGGTGCAGAATTCAGCAGCCCAGGGTAGCACTGGCTGGACTCATCACCACAATCCTAAAGGATCTGCAGTATTTGCCCATTTGCACCTGAGTTCAGTTCAAGGTGCTGATATTAACATATAAAACCCTAAACAACTTGGGTCCCAAATATCTGAAACAGTGCCTCCTCTCCTGTTGACTAGCTGGGTGCTAAAGTCAGCAGGGAGAGGCCCTGATACGAATACTGCCAGCCTGGTAGATTCATAGGGTGGAAGCAAGGGGAAGGACCTCTTTGGTGGTGGCCCCTGGGTGGAATTCCCTCCACTCTGAGATGCCTCTGGCGCTTTCATTGTATACATTTTGTCTGCATGTTAAGAGCTACCTCTTTACCCAGGCCTTTAGAAGTGAATGAAGGATATGAAATTGTGCTGTTTTCCCTTTGTAGTGAAGCTAGGTAGCGAATTAGTGTTTTGGATGAAGATGTGAATTGAACTTTTGATGGTTGTTTTGTTTCATATTATTTATTTATTTTATTACATTTTTATACTGCCCAATAGTTGAGGCTCTCTGGGCGGTGCACAGTTAAAACCATAAAATACAATAAGTATATAATAAATTTTAAATGTTAAAAATTTAGGAATGCAATGTAAAATCAGATAAATTACAGTCCAGGGAAAGCCTTTGTGATTTTGTTTTATATTGTTTTATCAGTATGTATGTATCTGCCCTGAGACTGTAAAATGAAGGATGAGCTGTACATTTAAATAATAAACTGGCATAGGAGGGTAGCCTTGAGATTTAAAGTCATCAGCATTTTGGATTGGGTTTCTAACTACTATATGCCAAACATTAACAAAAGTTCAGAAATCCTCACCATGGAATCCCCCTAAAAGGAATAATTTATGGCAGCTTTCCTCAATTTGCTGCTCTCCAGATGTTTTGGACTACAACTCCCACATTCCTGATCATTGGCCATAAAGGCTGGGGCAGATGGGAGCTGAAATCCAAATCAGGTTCAGGAAGCCTGTGTTATGGGGGCTGACAGTGTAATCCAGAAGTCCCGTTGTGTTCAATGGGACTTACTCCCTGGTAATAAGGGGGTATAGGATTGCAGAATGGCTTCTGAAACCGTATTAAAACGAGCTCAGGGAGCAACATTGTAAAACTGTAGGCTACATCTTAATGCCCCCAAATGCCCTTAATCTGAGAAAAAGGGCTTCAATTTTCGCAGCCACGACCTACCAGCTTCCCATAACACCGCTACTTTCCTAAATCACCGTTCTATGCTTTGGGAGAAGGGGGCTGGGCATATTTGGGCAGAGAGGAGGGAGGTGGGCACGATCGTGGTAACAGCCGCATTCTTTTTTCTGATTGGCTGTCGGCCAAAAACCGCCTCGCTGATTGGTAGCCTGCCTGTCGCGGCTTGCTATTTCCCGATCAGAGTTACTTTCTGTTTGACAGAGTCGGGAAAGGAAAAGCGAGAAGTCGTGGCTGGTGGTGGCGGTGCGACCGTGGTAGGCAGAGCAAGGTAAATATGTACGGAGTAGGTGCTGTCGGGGCGGCAGCGGCGTTTGCCCAAGGGGGGCGGTCTCCAAACCCCCGGGGCGAATTGCACAAGGATCTGGGGGTTTCCAATACGCCATTTGTGTTACGTGAGAAGGGCCTGTTAGGGCGTAAATCTGACGCGTGTTTAGGCAGAAATAAGTCCTACAATTCCCAGCGTGCCCCAGCCAGAAAAAAAAAATCCTACTGTCTCCAGCATAGCTGGCTGGGGCGTGTTGGGGACTGTATGATTTTTTCCCCCTGTTTAAACACGCACAGGATTGCGTCTTTACGGGACTAAAAACTCACCGGTTTTTACGGCTAACTGTGCCGGAGGACTGTGGCCGGTAGTAAATTCCTCTTTCTTCGCGAATCGGGGTACAGCACAAGAGATCGAATCTAAGAATAGGCCCGTTGGGGGGGAAATGGGAAGCGTGTGCTAGGTACTGATGATCTGGTCTGGCCACGGATTGCCCTGCAGAGTTCTTCGGTATAAGTCTTCCTGGATTTAGGTGCATTGTATGGAGAGGCCACAGAGTATTAAGTCAAGAAGGTGGCAGTCCTGTGTACGGTTGGGCGAGAGCAAAAACCGTTTGGGTGTTTTGCAAGCTTTCAAGTTCCACGAATGAGGGTAGAACAGGCAGGGTAGATGAGACCTCCCCACCCACCCTGCACCTCCCATGACAAAAGGAGAAAGTGACTATGAAGACACTTAAATGCAGCCTTCTCCAACCTGGTGCCCTCCAGATATGTTGGACTACAACTCCCATGCTGGCTGGGGGATGCTGGGAGTTGTATCCAACACATCTGGAGGGCACCAGGTTGGAGGAGTTAGGGTGACCAGATAAAATCCAGGTCAGGGCTCCTGTAACTTTAACAGTTGTAGAGAAAAGGGAATTTCAGCCAGTGTCATTTGTATGCAGTTAGTTCCTGGTGAAATTCCCTCTTCATCACAACAGTTAAAGGTGCAGGCACTATACTGGAGTGACCATATACACAAGAAGGCAGGGCCCCTGCAACTTTAATTGTTGTGATGAAGAGGGAATTTCACCAGGTACTAATTGCATGCAAATGACACTGGCTGAAATTCCCTTTTCTCTACAACTGTTAAAGTTACAGGAGCCCTGACCTGGATTTTATCTGGTCACCCTATGACAATTTCAGATGTGTGCTGAGCACCATCCTGGCCCAAGGTAAGCATGATTAAGTTCCCCTAAATTCTTGCCTACTACAACCACTAGCATGTAAAGTTGTTGAGCTTGAGGAATTGAGGAGGGCTTCTTCTTGCCAGTTACTGAATTAACGTAAGCATGGAGAGTGAGAGCATTTCTGGACTTTGTTCAGGCATGTCTTCATGAGGAGTTTTTTAGGATTGATCCATAGGATAAATTTGCTCAGTAATTAAATTGTCATACCTACCTGAACACCCACCCATAACTATCTGATCACCCCAATCATCCATTCTTTCTTCCATTTCTTCCACCTTCGCTCTGTTGCAAATATGATCAATAGATTGCAAAATTCTGCATTTTTTGGCACAGAATTCTTGTTTTGTGTTCTTTTTTCCTCCCTTTTTAAGTACAGCTACAATTGTTTAGTTGACAGATTGCATTGTAGAGCAGCCCCCAAATAGCAATGGTTTTTACTAGCCTGCAGAGATGCGAATAGCCTGTTTTTCCATGTTGTCTTTGGAGGTGCCCCTTCCTCCACTGCAGCAGAGAAGCAGGCTGCTACTCCCTGTTTCTTAGTAGGCTCTTTATTTATTAAATTTATGAGTTGCCCTATAGCTGAAGCTCTCAGGGTGATGCACAATCAAAACAAAAAGAATCCAACCGACTATAAAAAAATTATTAACAAAACACATTAAAAAGTATTACTTTAAAAGCAGCAGTAAATGCTGTTTTTAACAAAAATAAAAAGTGCTTTCTACCAAAGGAGCCAGCAGAGGAGGGGCGATTGCTTTGTCTGCCTGCCAGTCCCCTCAGTTGCAGGCATGAAATTCCTTTACACCTACGGTGACTTGGCGAGTTGCTAAATACAAGACTTTAGCAGAGACAATTTCTCAGCCCCTGAGTTGAACTTGTTCCTGCTTGGTGGTTTTGGAGGGGGGGGGGGTAGGGAGGGGGCATTTAAAAAATGCAAATTTCAAGAGAGTGGTTTCAGAAGAAAAAAGTATAAGACTGTGAGCTCCTTTTCCCCTTAATCTTTTTAACTTGCCTGTCGAGTAAATCTTTAACCTGGTGTTTGCCTGCAGCCATTCATTATAGGCTTCAACTATTGTGCTCAGCAATTGCCCAAACAAAGCTCGCATTCTCCCACCTTGCCATGAGGAGATGAGTAGTTTCCATTTTTAATTAACTGCATGTTAGCATGCTGTCCTAACCCTTAACTGTGGTTAGTTGAAACAAGCCATTCATAAACTGTGGTTTGATTTGGCTTGTTCCAACAATCAGTAATTAAGATCGCCCAGGTTTTCCTCCGCATAGCCACATCAGAAGGGGAGGAGGGATGTATCTAAGCCTCAGGCTTACAGAGGGTCAATCTTAGTTTAGCATTATTCCTGAACTTGGCCAGGAATCATGGTAACCAGTGGTGTGGGTTTTCTGGAAAATTTAATTAGATTAAATTGCATAGGGTATTTTGCATTGGAAAACTGGAAAATCACTAGAAAGTGGTCTAATTTAGCATGTTTTTTTAAAATGCAAGTAAAATAAACAGCAAAGCTAAAAAAAAAAAGTTCCCCATGCTAATATTTTGCCCCAATAGGCTTCTATAAGATTGCACTGAATGTGGAGGCTGGGGGTTGTGGTCCAACACATCTGAAGGGCACCAGGTTGGGAAAGGCTGCACTAATTAATTTAAGCAAGCCCAAGAACTGTGCATGATATGCTAACATCCTCCAGTATATTTCAACAGATTCAACTCTCTTCTACTGAGGTTGTTGGGACATCTTCTGTTTCACCGTCACTTCCTACTAGTTCTGCTTCACACTGAGACATACTTTGAATTTGTATGCCACTTTTCTATACAATGCACCCAAAGTGGCTCACAACACTCCAGCAACACAAAACCAAAAACATGCATCATTACTGTAACAACCCAAACAATGTATCCTCTCACATGCTTGCTGATCACCCGAAAAGCATTAATTACAACATTGAAACTGTCAAGCTTTCCTAATATTATATTTGCAGTTAACACTCATTTATTATTGTCAATGAACTTATGAAATGGAAAATTTTGGAAAATTTTCCATCCCACACTAGTATTGAAAGTGAGGTGCTCCTAATGAACGTGACTTTTGAACCAGCCCCAAAACTGTGCTGAGTGCATGGTAGATGGTACTGGGTGTGTGTTCTTACTATAACCTTATGCATTTTGATTGCACAGGATGAGTCAGTGGTATAGACTACAACAGCTGGAGTCCAGATACCTGGAACAAGTGCACCAGCTCTATGATGACAGCTTTCCTATGGAGATCAGACAGTATCTGGCACAGTGGCTGGAAAGCCAAGACTGGTGAGGGACTACCTTGTGTAAGACATCAGTGAATAAGCCTGTGGTCCTAAGTCAGCATCTGATCCAATTCTGCGTATGCTTAAACAGCTCCCATTGAAACTAATGGGGCTTTAAAAAGTGTAGAATGTTGCTGGATTGTGCTTGCTTGGGAAAGAAGTCCCATTGAAGTACGCACTGTAATAAGCTTATTTCATGTTGCAATGTAAGGTCTTGATTGACAATGCAAGTCAGCCAAAATACTGAGATATAAGGAAATTGAAAGCAACATCCTGGGTGTCATTGGGGGTCAGACAACATATTAACCCACACTCAGTGCCTGAAGCGTGGGTTAGCGTATCATCTGAATGTCTGCAGGGTGGTTTGTTAACCACCCTGAACAACCCAGCAACAAACCATGGGTTCTCAAGGTGGTTTGTTCGAGAAAATAACCCACATTCAGCTACTGAGTGTGGGGTAGCATGTTGTCTGAACAGCACCATTGTGTCGGGCTGTACATGATCAAGTAAGCGCAGTTCCACTTGCACAGAATTATAATTCCTGGCGTTGCTTCAGTGCCACCAGCTAGTCAAGAAGATAGTGCTGGTGAGGCAGCCTGTGCAACCTGTACCTATAAACTCTGATCCCCTCTGCCAGATACAGTGTATCTTGGAGGTTACTGATGCATTAATTGGGATTGTGGCTGCCATCCTAAGCAGACATTAGCCCCGTTCACACGATCACAGGGGGAAGAAGGATAAATTATCCACGGAGCGAGGCAGGGAAGGAAAACTATGAAGTGCATGCCTATCACACAACCGCTACACCTGCCGAGTGCTGTGGTTGACTTACCCCTCTGTGATCCATGGATAACTTCACAGCCTCCCGCCACTGTGCCCGCACATCGCAAGGATAGAAAAAGTCTGCGCTAGCAAGAGCATCACCAGAAGTGGCAGTTGCTCTTGCTGGCGGACTCTATGGTCGCCACCGTTTTTTATTTTTTCGCCAGAATGATGGCAAAGCCACACAGAGTTCCTGTCAGATAACAGGGAAACCACCGTTGATGCTCACTAACCCTGCTGCAGCAGGTGGATAGCGAACACAGTTAGGTCACCCATTGTGGGGAAAAGCACCTGTCACACGACACGGTAACCCACCATGGATTGCGGTTTTGAGCGATCCATGGTGGGTTAGCGTGTCGTCCGAACAGGCGCATTTTCTAAAAGGTGGAGGAAAAAGTTCAGAGCATTGCAAGAAGGTTAGTGAAAGAGAAAATGGCTGAGAGACACTGGAAGTGAAAATGGAGGAGAAATGGATCTTCAAATGCTTTATTATATCCTAGGGATCATGCTGCCAGTGATGCATCGCAGGCAACCTTGCTGTACCAGAACCTTCTGTCACAGCTGGATGACCAATATGGCCGCTTTACACAGGAGAACAACTTCTTACTGCAGCACAACATCAGGAAAAGCAAACGTAACTTACAGGTATATGAGAATGAGAGCTTTTTTTAATTAATCTTAATAAAAATTATAAAAACTGTTTTTGGAAACATGTCTTGATGTTAAATAAATTTGCCCTCTTGTTCAGGGCTTCCCTTTTCAATCCTTTGCAACACATAATTGAAAATTTCACACGTGATAAAATCTTACCTTGGTCAATGCTTCTTTGTATTTCCTTTTTTTTTTTTTTTTTTTTTTGTAAATAATTTTATTATTTTCAACATAATAATAACATAAAATACATACATAACCCTCGACAGTCCCCCCGTGCACCCCCCCTCCATGAGACCTTCTCTTAATCTTTTATTCTATCCAGAAGTTTATCGACTCTTTTGAAGGTGTTTGTCCCTTCCCCGATCTTAATACATATTCCAAAAGGGGTCTCCATATTTCCCCAAAATCATTTTTACCGGACGTTCCCCTTTTCAATTTCATTTTACAAGTTAGCATATCATTCAAAGCCATATCCCATATTTCTTTATACCATTCTTCTATTGTATAGCTTCCTTGTCCTTTCCAATTTTTTGCAATCATTAGTCTAACAGGAGTCAGGAGGTTGTTTATCAATTCCCTCTTGTTTTTGTCCTCTTCCCCTCTATCCCATATTGCTAGTAGAGCGAGCTTCGGGTCTAATTCCACTTTACTTCCAATTATTTCACTTATTTCTTTAAATACCCTTTTCCAAAATTTTTGTACATATTCACAGCTCCACCACATATGGTAATAAGTTCCAACCTCCTGGCATCCTCTCCAACACTTTTTAGATATTTTTTTATCAATCTGGTGAAATCTAACCGGTGTTAGATACCATCTCCACAATACCTTATAAAAATTCTCCTTAATTCTGATCGATAACAATTTTAACATTCTTGCGTTCCACAACCTCTCCCAGTTATATTCCTTAATTTCTCCATTTACGTCCTCTTCCCAAGCCTTTTTTATTACTTTAAGTGAATTTTGAAATTCTTCCTCTATCAATAATTTATATATCTCACTAGTCAACCCTTTCTTAATTTCCTTTCCTTCTTTCCTGCCTTTTGACTCTACTAATTCTTCAAATCTTGTATTGTTTCTACACTTTTTATTTTTCAATTTCCATTCCTGAGTCCATTTCCCTAACTGTATACATTTAAACCATGCAAATTTATGACCTATCAATAGCTCTTTAATTTGTTCATTATCCTTCATATTTTCCATCCACTTCCTTAACTTAATTATTTCCTTATCTTTCAATCTCGCTTCAATCTCCACTTTTAACACTCTTGGGAAATTCTCCACTACTACCACTGGGGCAAGTGGTGAGTCTCCTGGTATCAACTTCCCCCTAAATTTCTCCCAGATCTCCACTATATTTACCAACAAAGGGTTGTCCAGTCCCTTTAATTCTTTCTTTTGAATTTTTTTAAAGAAAATATTTTTCAATTTATAATCTATTTCCCCAGTTTGCGTCTCCAACCACTCCAGATCTTCCTCCCCTAGAATACAGCTTATAACATATCTTAACTGATTAGCTATATAATAGTACTTAATATTTGGAAGTCCTAAACCTCCCTTCTTTTGAGCCTTATACCATAACCCTTTATTAATCCTAGCTTTCTTATCCCCATTACAATATGCATTGATTATATTTTGCCAACTTTTCAACTCTACATCTGATATTTTAATTGGTAACATTCTAAACAAAAAATTAATCTTAGGTAAAATCTTCATTTTAATAATTGCTATTCTACCAAACCAAGAATGTTTTAATTTCTTATATACTTCTAATTTCTCCCCTACTTGTTTTTTTAAAGTTACCAAATTAAGTTCCTCAAGCCTATCTAAATCTCTATCAATGTTAATACCTAAATAACGTACTATGTTTTTAAGTCTAAGACCCAACTTATCCTTACCTTCTTCCAACTCTTCCTTATTATAATTAAATAACATCATTTCTGACTTCCCCCAATTTACTTTTAATCCCGTAATTTCTCCAAATTCTCTTAAATGTTTCTTAATCACCTCAGCACTCCCTAGGGGATCTTCTACCGTCAATAAAGTATCGTCCGCAAACATATTCATTTTAATCTTCTCCTTTCTTCCTATCCCCTTCACTCTTTCATCTTCCCTTATTACATTTGCCAAAATTTCTATTACTATTGCAAATAAGATCGGTGAAAGAGGACATCCCTGTCTAGTTCCTCGGGCTAGTGTAATCTGTTGTGTTAACCCATCATTAACCAATATTTCCGCTTTATTATTTTTATACAACTTATCCATCACTCCCATAAAACAATCTCCAAACCCAAATGTTTTTAATATTGTTTTGAGTGCTGGCCATTCCACACAATCAAAGGCTTTGAATATATCCAATGCTAGCAGACCTGCTTTTAAATTCCTTTTTTTTATAATACTAATTATATTTAATACTCTTCCCATTAAATTAGACATTTGCCTACCCGGAATAAATCCACACTGATCTTTTTTAATATATTTACTAATAAATGTGGCCATTCTTTTTGCCAATATTGCTGTAAAAATCTTTGAATCTTGATTTATTAAGGAAATTGGTCTATATGATGCGGGATCCGTTAAATCCTTACCTGGTTTCGGGATTAATATAATCAGGGAATGATCCCATGATGGCGGAGTCTTCCCCCCTTCTATTATAGTGTTAAATAATTTCTTTAATCTTGGTACTAAAATTCCTTTAAAAAGCTTATAATACTCCGACCCCAAACCATCCAACCCCGGTGATTTTTCTCCTTTTAGTTTATCAATAACTCCCTCTATCTCTTTTTCCGTAACTAAACCTTCCATATAATCCCTGTCCTGTTTCTGCAATTTTATTTTCCAATTCCTCTCTACATATTCCAATATCTTATCTTGCGGTCCCGATCCTGATGTATATAATTCACTATAAAAGTCCTTAAATATACTTAATTTATCTTTCATTAAATTACAACTATTCCCTGCCTTATCCTTTATTGTCCCTATCATATTCTTAGCCTTTTCCAACTGTGTGGATCTAGCCAGCATCTTTGAGTTCCTATTACTATATTCAAAAAAGTCTCTTTTTAAATACAACAAATTCTTTTGAACTTGTTCTAATTCTTCTTTCTCTAGTTCCTTTTTCTTAGCTTGAATTTGGGCTGTTAGGCGTTTATCTTTTGTCTCCTTTAACTTTTCTTCCAAACTTCTTATCTCCTCTTCAATCTTTTTATTTTGAGCTTCCTGTTGTTTTTTTAATGTCCATCTTTCCCTAATACAAATCCCTCTTACTACAGCTTTCATTGTGTCCCATAATATGTCCTGCCGATTATTCTCTTTTTCATTAATCTCCCAAATTTCCTGCATTTCTTTCTTTATTTTCTCCATTATATCCTTTTTATTCAACAACCTTACATCCAGTCTCCATCTCTTCGCTTGTCTATAGTCTTTCTTGGTTTCCATGTCCATTGTCATTAACGCGTGGTCAGTGACCTTGATAACTCCAATATCACAATCTATAATTTTGGGTAACATATTTTTTGATACAAAAATGTGGTCTATCCTTGAATAACTCTTAAATCTCTGTGAATAAAAAGTATATTTCCTTTCTTCCCCTCTTAAAGCTCTCCACACATCCATTAATTCTTTCCCTTCCATTAATTTGCTTAACTCTGTCTTCCCCACCCTCTTAGTATCTTTTAGTATGTTATCCCGGTCTTTCCCTATATCTAGTACCATATTAAAGTCACCAGCCATCACAATGTGCTTTTTACCCACTTCTCCCAACCCGTTAAATACTTCATCGATAAAATCCATTTGTTTCCCATTTGGAGCATAGACATTCACTAATACATATTCCTCTTCTCCCAACTTGCAGAACATAATAAGAAACCTTCCATTGCTATCTCTCTTTACACTTTGAATAGTTATACCACATGTCTTTGAAATTATTATTGCCACTCCTCTCGATTTCGAAGTTCCATATGCCTTCTCATAAACGCCCACCTCCCTCATTCGAAGCTCATTAACTCCATCTTTGGCCTGATGAGTTTCCTGCAAAAAAATTACATCTATTTTTTTTTCTTTAATAACATTTCAATCCTCTTTCTTTTAATTACCGTTCCTAGCCCTTTAACATTCAATGTTGCCAATCTAAGTTTATTTTCCATCTCTCTCTTTCACACAAGTCTTTAAGTCGGTCTCCCTCTGTGTAACACATACCCCCTCCCCCCTAACCCTCCCCCCCACATTCACCCCCAATTCACCCCCCTCCTCACCAGCTTGCTGGGCTTTGGTCCCAATCTTCTTAGAACTCTTAGGGGGGGGGGGAACTCGGCCCAACATTCCGGAATGACGTCTACCCTCCCCTCCAAGTCTCCTCTTCTCCCTATCTCTCTTACAATATATTAAAGTCTATTCATTGCTCCCTCCTGCCCCGCCTTCGTCTTGCTTCTCCTCTCCAACCGATGTGGCATCCATTATGCCCAGCTCCTCCAACAACTCGATTCCTTGCTCACAAGATGTTATTCTTTGCTGCTTCCCGTTCCACTTGAACCTCAAGAAAACTGGGTATCCCCAATTATAGGAGATCGATTTCATCTTCAATGCCCCTGTGCATATTCTAACGCTCTTCCTCCACTGGATGGTCTGAGGGCATAAATCCTGGAAAACCTCAATTGGTGTTGCTTGAAGTGTCGGTTGACCTTGACTTCTAATTGCTTGCATTAATTTTTCTTTTTTATAGTAGTTAGCAAATTTCACAATAATATCTCTTGGGAGCTCTCTTGACTTTCCAAATCCAACCCTATGGGCCCGCTCAATATCTTCCATTCTCCAATCTTCCTGTGGCATCAACTGTTTGGCCCATGCCAAAATTAATTCTCTTATACTGTTAGGGGTCTCCGCTTGCCTCTCCCCAAAAGATCTTATGCGTAGATTTGCTCTCCTGTCCCGGTCTTCCATCGCTATAAGCCGTAAATCCTGTTGCGTTAGCTGTTCCTGTTGCTTCTTGTATAAAACCTTTAGTTCTCCAGTTTCTTCCTGCAAAGCTCCAACCTCTTTCTCCACCTTTTGGAGTCCTGCTAAAAGCTGCTGCTGTGAATCAGCAATCCTCTTTGCCAATCGATCTTCTTGTTTGAGTAAAGCCTGCTCAATATTTCCATCTTGCTTTAATATTGCCAGATCCAACATTTTTTGAAAATTCTGAAGCAATTCATCTGTTGGGTCAGCTTGCCTCCCTGTGGTTATTTTAGGGATTGCTCCTGGCTTAGTTCCAGTCTTAGAACTAGCATTTCCGGCATGACTCGGGGATTGCTTTTTTGGCTTTTCAGAATCCTTATCCGCCATTTTACGGACAAGCCTAATACTTCTATCGGACGGCTTATCTCCCTTAATTCGGCTCCAAGAAGTTATTTTCTTCTTGCTCATCCACCTTTCAAGCCTATCCGATAAGCACAAGCACAAGCACAAGCCACTTCTAGCCAGTAATCAAAGTCTCTTTCTCTCCCTCCGGCTTTTTTTTTTTTTTTTTTTTTTTTTTTTTAGTTTCGTTTCTCCTCGGGCTTCTCAGCCAGGCTGTTATACAGCTAGCAATCTTTCAGAGCCTAAAGCTTAAAAGTCTTAAAAGTCTCTTTTCTGAATGCTAGCAATCATTCTGTTCTCTACAGCCTTCAGCCCGCAACCATAAATACGTCTTTTAATTACCTTCACAGCGCTGCTACAAAGCTGTCGGTCGGTCTCCTCCCTTCTGCCGAGCCGGTTATAAAGCCATAAATCTCATTCCAGCTGCAATCTCTTTGGCAAGCTTCCCCCTCTCCATAGCAGACTTAAATGCAACAGAGGATGCTTTTAAGATAGGGAATTTACAATTAATTCATTGCTTCTTTCGGAGGATGAAGGATTTGCGACTCACTCCATGATCTGCTTGGCCACGCCCCGCTTCTTTGTATTTCCATTTTGGTTGGATGTATTTCCCCCACCCCCTCCCCACTGGATGCAGAATGAATGTTTACAGTCACTCCATGGTGGATATCTGTGTTTTGTTTCACGGTCCTGTAAGGGTTTCCCTGTTTCCAGATATTGATGGCAGATTTCTTCCTAATGCTTAATCCTTATTGGCCCACAGTCTCTTCCTGTGGGACCTAGTCGTGTGGTTTTGGATTCCAGCTGATATGCTATGGGGAAAACGGCTAGGAAATCTTATGCATATTGGCTCTCAGCCTGCAACAGACTGGCTTTCTGTAGGATGTTGGATGCTTATGATCTGGTTGCAGAAACTCAAAAAGTGATATTAGCATGCAGACGTGGGCTTTTCCCAGGGCTACCATGTGCCAAGGTAGCTTTGTAAACAAGTTCTACCTCTGCTCCTTTTGTTCTAAGGCAGGGGTGGGCAGAAGGTAGATATCCAGATGTTTTGACTTCAACTCCCGGAAGCCCCTCCCAATAGTCAGGAATGTTGGGAGTTGAAGTCCAAAACATTAGGAAATCTACTTTGTGCCCACCCCTGTTCTAAGGCATAAGACTTGAGTACTGAGCATCTTTCTGTTTTTTAAAATCCTCTCATGACTGGTGTTGGCCATGTGTAGGCCAAAACAGCTGAAGGACCACAATTCCCACCAGCACTAGCCTGCAAATCCAGTGGTAACGGATTATGGGAGTTAGTGGGCAAAACATCTGGATGACCACCAGTTTCCCACCCCTGCTCTTTGACTTTGCTGGACGGTTGGAGCTTGAGAATCTGCTAGCCCAGGGATGGGAAGATCTAGTGGTAGACCTGTGATACTACTGGCATCATCTACTAGTAGATATATTGGGACTTACTGGTAGATCTCTGGATACTTTGCAGTGGTTTCTGACTCCCAATTGGGTAACAACCGGGCCAAAAAGACTTTTGCCTCCCCTTGCTCTAATTTAGGCTGCTGAAATGAAGAAAGCTGAGTGTAGGTGGAGAGAACCACGAATGGGTTTGTGTGTGAAAGGACTGCAAGTTCAGTTCCAATACTGAACACAAAGTCTAGGAGTGTGCCGCATGCTCAGAGGCATCTTGTTCCTTAATTCTACTCAATGTATGTCTGCCCTGAGCCATTATTTTGCGCCTTACTGCGTTTGGTGCTCCTCAAGGTTCTAGTAAGAAACCCAAAGCAGATCCCAAAAGCTTGACGTCTGCCCACACCTCTCGTAGACCATACCTTTCTGTTCTTTTATGTTGCAACCCAGACGACTTTTGAGGAAGACCCCATGTTTATGGCCATGATGATCTCCAAGTGTCTGCATGAGGAAAGAAAAATCCTCGAAGTTGCCCAGAAAGCCGATCAGGTAATTTTTCCTCCCCTCCCTTTTTGTCTCTGGACTCGGCATTGTGTGGTCGAGCATCATCCCGTGAAGTTCTGCAGCTGCTTTCACGTGGAACGGCTTATGGGCCACTGCTTCAAACTAACGTGTTTATGCACAGTCTCGGGTTACTCTCTTCGAGCCGAATGGAAGCCTACAATGTGTCATGCAAGCAGTCTCAGTTCAGTGTATTTTCTTCTTTTGCAGGGATGCAGTACCTTGACCTGCATCATTGTTTTTGTGTTTGCTTTTTCTCCTTTCAAATTCCAGATGCAAGTGGGGAGCGTGCAGAATACCGTCACGCTGTGTCGGGTGAAGGAGCTGGATGACAAAGTCAAAAGTGTGAAGAACAACGTCATGGTGAGTAAAACTCCAGTAGCTTGTTGTTTTGTCGTGGCCAAAAGGCACTTCGCCACGTTTTGGAAAAAATGTCTCGGAAAATGTGCTGCGATATTTAAGAGCTAAAGACATCCCTGTTTGTGGGGCCGCATTGGGACGAGAGTAGGGATGGACGGACTCACCTCCGTCTGGTCCCTGCAGGAACTTACCTAATCTCTGTTGTTGCTCGCCTCTTCCCGGACTCACTCGCTGAACGGGTCTGGCAGTCGCCCACCCCTATAGTGACCTGCCATTTTGCACAGAAATGGTGGCTTGGGAAGTTCCATAAAAGCCGTAAAGGGCTCATTTACGCAACATTACAGGCATAAATGGAGCATGGGCTGGGCGGCCAGGACTGTGGGAGTCCATTGGGCTCCCGGGCCCAGTCAGACGCTCGTGACATCCCTAGATGGGAGTCGGCCATTGGTGAGCCATGCACACACTGTGGTTCATCAGTGCTGCTGTCCAAATTGCAGAGGTATTTTTTTCATGTCGCCTACTGCTTATTTCCCTTGGGAACTTACCACCTTGTGGGAGCAAATATCACCACAAATTGTCACTGAAGGGTAGTCTGAACTTGCTAACAGAGTTGGGAGGAGGAATCAATATATATATATATATATATATATATATATATATAAATATATAAAGCAAAACTTCTCTAATATTCAGACACTGGCCTTTCCAGATGGAATGTTTAACCATGATGTGACTCCTTGAAAAATTCCAAAACGGGTGCAGAACCTTTTTAGCAGGGGTGGTGGGGTCACACATGCGCCTACGTACCACTCGCATACACATTGGCTAAGTTCGGACAACATATTAAGCAACAGAGGGGTAAATAACGTACTGACCGTGCGTTAGGCAGGAGCTCCACAGACGACACACTGCAGCCGGCGCTGCTCGGAACCGGCAAACGCCCCGGCTGCAAGGAACTTGCAGCGGCCATTTTGGTTACAGCTTCTCCTCCGTGTGTCCCCCAGCCGTATCCCAGCATGCACCATGAGTTCTGCCGGCTGCATAGAGTGGCTGGGGTTTTTTGGCTGCTCTAGGCAGCAGAACTCTATTCCGGAACGGAATAGTCCACAGAGAGAGGGTGGGGGCTGAATTCAGATGACACTTTAAACAATGGGGCTTCGGGCTAAACAGCGTGCAAGCCCATTGTTTCGCTCCATTGTTTAAAGTGCCTGATTAACGTACTGTCAGTTGTGTGTGCGTTGTGTGCTTCCCTCCAGACGACACAATAAGCAACACAACTGACGATTGTTCCCCCCATCCTCTGTTGCCTATGTGTTGTCCAAACTAAGCCAGTCTCTCACATTCACCGCAGCAGCAACAGATACTGGTCTGTTCCATGTCACAGCATCAAGGTGTTGAAGCCCCTTAGTCTGGCAACTGGCTCTGTGGTTCTTGACACAGAAGCTTTATTCCCAGAATATCCAAGGGAGCTGGCAGTAACCTCGAAGCACTGCTTGCTAGGATGCTGCAGGGACTCTCTAGGAATGAGGCTTCTTGGCAGGAACCATAGAGCCTGTTCCTAGAGGTTCCCCTCCTTCCCTTCTTTTTGGTGGTGGCAAATGCTGGAGGTCTGGGGGCTGCCTGTAGGTTGTACTATTTGCACCCCTGTCCTAAGCCACAACACTTCTTTGTGGTCTCTGTGACTCACACACATGGGTTACGCTGATATCCCTCTATAGCTGCCCTTAATGAGCAGGACGTAGCTGTGCAAGTTAACCTATTATTTCACTGTTAATTTGAGATCTTAATCAGGGTTAAAGCAATGAAGCATGTTAATGCTAAACATTAAGTGTTTATGCATTCTTCATTTGGCTACTGTTTTATGTTTTATGGTTTTAAATTTTGTATATTGACTTTTTAATGTTCAGTCTTTTTAATTTTTGTAAACCGCCCAGAGAGCTTCGGCTGTGGGGTGGTATATAAATGTAATAAATAATAATAATAATAATAATAATAATAATAATAACTTCTTTAATGAGTTCTTTCTTCCATGCTACCATAGGAAGATTGCATGGTGTAGTGGTTAGAGCAGGAGTGGGCAACGTGGCTCTCCTAGTAGGAGGCCGATAGGAGTTGCAGTCCAATAATGTCTGGAGGGCTGCATGTTGCCCACCCTTGGGATAAGAGACTAGGACTGAACAGACTTAGGTTCACATCTCCACCTGAGCCAGCCGCTATCTTTCAGCCTGACCTACCTTTCATGGTATTTGTAAGGATAAAATGCGGTGGGAGGAAGAAGTGTGTGTGCCTTGTGAGCTGCTTAGAGGATGGCAAGGCCAACTCTGAAATGCAATGAATGAATGATCAAAATCTTTCTGAACCTGTAGTAATATATACCATTGCCCAGTAATTAAACTTGAATGTCTACTTGTTTTTTCTAGGAAATGGAGCAAACCATCAAAAATCTGGAGGATGCGCAAGATGAATACGATTTCAAAAAGAAAACCCTGCACGTCAGAGGTGAGGAGTTCAAACGCATAGCAATTCTAATGAAAATACTTGTACCTCTTGTCAGAAATTGTGGTTTGAGGACGAGGTTTGTTTTGGTTCTGTTTTGTTTTTTGGGTATAAAGTTACATGCAATCTAGTCCAGAAGGTAAAACATCAGTCTCCCCCAACCTGGTGCCCTCCAGATACGTTGGACTACACATCTGGCTCGGAATTATGGGAGTTGTAGTCCAACAAATCTAAAGAATGTCAGATTGGGAAAGAAAGGCTGTAATACATAGAGCAAACCTTCCATCCCTTTGGGGAAAATTCAGACCCAGGTGCTTGTCTCTCCCTTCTACTGTTCTTACCCACTTTCCTCTAAACAGCAGGAAAATAGAGCTCTCCTTTTCTCCCCAGGGTGAGAGGAGCCTGAATGCAGAACTATGCATATTGAAGGAAATGCAGGTTCTGACACAGGCAGCATTTGGACAACATGTGAGGCAACGGAAGGGTTAATAATACACTCACCGTGCGTTATTTTCCTGGTGCCCGACACACAACATGTTGCCCCCCCCCCCGGTCATCCTTCTGGGTTGCTGCTGCTCCTCCCTCCCACTGAGCAGGCCCTCTCCCTTGTTGCCATCCTCCGAGCTTCCCTGGTTCCTGGTTTTGGTAGCACTTCTGCTTTTGAAGAGGGCAGATTTGCTGGGTAAGAAAATAACTTCCCTGGGAATCCTGGTTCTCTTTTGGTTTGACAGAATTCTGTAGCATATATGACTAGCTTTGTGTCTGCAAGCTGAGCCGCTGGTTGTTCCCTGAACTCCGGGAACCTTTTTGCACATATTTTTTTTTGGGGGGGGGGGGGGGAAAGGTTCTGCAATGTGTCCAAATTTCTGAGCAATTCGTGTACATTAGAGCCGGATTGTGCAAATTCGACCACAATGTGTACAAATTTCAGCTGCAATTTGCGCAAATTGCAGAATCTCCCCCTCTCACAAATTGTCAATGGGGCCCAACTCACTGCATATTGAGTTGGCCTCCACAGCGGGAACCAAAATGAAGTCAGGGGCCCTAGGAAAACTCATCCAATTCCAGCCTCTCGAATGGATCTTTCCGACATCTCTATTCCCTTGTTCTCCGCAGCATCGCCCAGGCGCTGAGGCGTTCAGTAACCTTTTCAACGTTCTGCATTCCTTTTAACTGAGCTTTGGTGTGCTTTGTTTTTCAGAATGTGAAGTCCATGTGTTTGACCAGGATGACATTAAGAAGGAAAAAATGCAGCTCCACGCGATGTACTTACAACTTCACAACATGAGACAGGTGCTGGTTTGGATTAATTACGGAGAGGCATCCTACGTTTGTCTAAATGGTTGGTTTGGTGCAGGGGTCCCAACCTTTTTGAACCTGTGGACTCCTTTGGGAATTTGAGAAAAATTTGCTATAGGCATCACCGCAAGATAGCTGCCGTGGAGGATGTGGGTGGCTACATATTGGCTGCCGTGGGGGCCTGGTTAGTCCAAGGAGGTAGGAAGAAGGGAAATATAAGGCTAGATGGAGGGGGGAGGGGGGAAATGGAAAGAGTTGCTTCCTGGCCCACCAGATGTTCTTCCCTCCACACGGACCTTTTCCCCTTTGCATTGTCTCTCCACTCCCAGCCTCTAGCCTCGCTATTTCTCTCCCCAGCCATTTTCCTCGCTATTTCTCTCCCTTCCCTGTCCCCTCAGCCTTCTTTATCTCCCACTCACTCTGCTTCTCCCAAATCTCGGTCCCCAGCCTCCCTATTTTTCTCCCCTCCTAGTCTCTGTTGCTCTTTCTCTCCCCTTTTTAGGCCTTTTTAGGCCACCGTCATGGTGTGCTGCCGAAATTTGGTATCCAACTGTCAGTTGTTTTGCCGCCGTAGTGGTAAAGTTGGTGGTGGCAGGGCCCATACTTGAGGCTAAGGGGGGCTGAATGTGGCCTTTGGGCTACAGGTTGCCCACCCCTGCTCGAGGTCAAATTGTCCTCACAGTTTCGGCTGAACAGGATTGGCCAGCTCTCTGCATCAACTGTGTGTGTTTGTTACTCTCCCTATAGGAACACAAGAAACCATCTTATACTGAGTCAGACTATTGGTCTACCTAGTACTGTCTAGTGCAGCTTTCTCCAACTGGTGTCCTTTGCTCCAGATGTGTTGGGCTCCAATTCCCAACTTTTTTCAGCTGGTTTGAAGGGGACTTGCTTGGGGAAGGCTGGTCTACTGAGATCAATTCTCCAAGGTTTCAGACGAGTCTTTTCCAGTCCTGGAGATGACAGGGATTGAACCTTGGATGTTGTGCAGGCAAAACATACTCAATTTCTGAGCTACAGTCTTTCTGCTTGAATCTGAAAATCATTGACCTCCATTCCAGAAGATTTTCTAGCACGCATTCTGAAAGATTCCCCTTGTAGAACATGAGAATATCTGTGGCAATTTCTTTTCTTTTAAAAGAATGAAGAGGTTATGTTCTGTTACATTTCTAATACATCTGAATACATTTTTAGAATGCAGGACACTGCGGTTGTTTTTTAAAAATTAAAAATGGTTTGGCTTCCCATTCCCCCTCAGGATGTGCTACGCAAGATAGCAACTTCGCTGAATGTGACTGAACACACACAAAACGTCTTGATTAGAGAAGAACTGGTTGAATGGAAGCAGCGGCAACAAAGTGCTTGTATTGGAGGACCACCCAATGCATGCTTAGATCAGCTACAAAATTGGTAGGCCTGAAAACATGGCTCATATTACCAGGGGACTGTTGAGAGCAGTCTGGAAAACGTTCAGCCGGGGAAAACTTTACCTGAGAATTTTCTATTCAGAAGTTGTTTTCCCCCCTAAAGCTATTCATTGTGAACCTTGAGGAAGTTCCTTCCCACAACCCCGCCTACCCCGTCATATTGGGAATATTTCTTAATCTCTATGGTAACCTGCATTCCCGTTCCCATGTTTGGATAATGGCAATGTGTGTGATACACACCTTAGTTCAGGTATCCCCAACCTTATTGGGTTGGTGGACACATTTGAAATTTTGAGAGAGTGTTGTGGGTGCATTCACATTGTGGACGTGGCTGGTCAGAAAATACTCAGAAGATAAATTGGTGAGCCTAAAAAGAAAAGTAACTTGCCCAAGAACCTATATACAAAGCAGAAGTGATGTCTGAACTCTGAAACATAAAACCACTGTATTCACCCCCCCCCCCAAAGATGGTGCTGGATGACAGCACTCCTAGTTGTGTGTGTGTGTGTGTGTGTGTGTGTGTATAAGAGGCAACGAGTTTCGCAGGCATCAAGAGAGGTATCTATGGGCATGATGCCATAGATACCCATGGATACCAAGTTGGAGACCCCAGCCTTAGCTGATAACAAATGTGGTGTATGTTTGGGAAGTCCTTAGACAGTGGAGAATATGGGGAGCAGATGGCAATTGTAGGAGAGGCTGAGTTGTCCCTCTTCCCCACGTCCATTTGGAAGAGCGCTCGGATGGGGGACCAACCCCATGTATGCCAGTTTGACTTCTGTGATAGAAGAGAAGTGGGATATAAATGTTGTAAATACATCATCCTGAGCATGCTGGGCTTCCACGTCTGCTACCCTAATGAGATGTGTAGCACTATTGGTACATAACTTTGGAGCAGGTTATGAAGAAGTCAGTCTGTAACCACCTTGAAAACTATGCCGTGATTGCTAGAAGCCAGCATGGATTTGTCAAGAACAAATCCTGTCAGACTAATCTGATCTCATTTTTTGATTGGGTAATCTCCCTTGTGGATGGTGGGAATGCTGTGGTCATAGTATATCTTGACTTCGGCAAAGCTTTTGACAAAGTGCCCCATGACATTCTGATTCACAAACCAGTGAAAAGTGGGCTAGATGGAACAACTATTAGGAGGATCCACAGTTGACTACAGAATCGGACTCAAAGAGTGCTTATCAATGGTACCTTTACACACTTGGGGAAGGTAACAAGCGTACCGCAGAGCTCAGTCTTGGGCCCATACCGCAGGGCTCAGTCTTGGGCCCAGTGATCTTCAACATTTTTATTAATGATTTGGATGAGGAGGTGCAGGGAATGCTTATCAAATTTGCAGATGACACAAAATTGGGTAGGATCGCTTGTACCCTGGAAGACAGAAACAAACTTCAAAGGAATCTTGATAGACTGGAGCGCTGGGCTGAAAACAACAGGATGAAATTTAGTAGGGATAAATGTCAAGTTCTACACCTAGGAAAAAGAAACCAAATACACAGTTACCAGATGGGGGATACTTGGCTCAGCAATACGACAAGCAAAAAGGATCCTGGAATTGTTGTAGATCACAAGATGAATATGAGACAACAGTGTGATGTGGCTGCAAAAAAAGCAAATGCTATTTTGGGCTGCATTAATAGAAATATAGCTTCCAAATCACGCAAGGTGGTTCCCCCCTATTCAGCACTGGTTAGGCCCCATCTTGAGTATTGCGTACAGTTCTGGGCACCACACTTCAAGAAGCATGCAGGCAAGCTGGAGCGTGGTCAAAGGAGGGCAACGAGGATGATCCGGGGTCTGGAAACAAAAGTCCTATGAGGAGAGACTGAAAGTACTGGGCATGTTTAGCTTGGAGAAGAGAAGATTGAGGGGAAACATGATAGCACTCTTCAAATATTTGAAAGGTTGTCACACAGAGGAGGGCCAGGAACTCTAGTCAATCATCTCGGAGTGCAGAACTTGGAATAATGGGCTCAAGTTACAGGAAGCCAGATTCTGGCTGGACATCAGGAAAAACTTCCTGATTGTTAGAGCAATACGACAATGGAATCAATTACCTAGGGAGATCGTGGGCTCTCCCACACAAGGCATTCAAGAGGCAGCTGGACAACCATCTGTCAGGGATGCTTTAAAGTGGATTCCTGCACTGAGCAGGGGGTTGGGCTCAATGGCCTTACAGGCCCCTTCCAACTCTACTATTATTTAATTCTATGATAACTCTTGTTGTAATGGCAGGTTTACTACAGTAGCAGAGAGTCTTCAGCAAATTCATCAGCAGCTTAAAAAACTGGAGGAGCTGGAGCAGAAATTTACCTATGATACAGACCCTATCCCACAACAGAAGAAAGGACTGTATGAACGGACGCTGGGCCTCTTCAAGCAGCTCATTCAATGGTAAACCTTCTTGCTTGTGTTAAGTGAGTAGGACAGGCATTCGTTTCACTTGAAATGACTGATTTTGAAGCAAGCGGAGTGACCAGAGTGCCGTTCTGTAGTGGCTGTTTGCACCGGCAGATGTGTTCAGCTGTTTACAGAAATCCAAGGGAATCTCCTTGGCAATCTTCAGTCATTTTCTTGCAGATTCTGCAACTGCAGCCTCTCTGCTGGCATCCAAACCAGCTGGGAAAAATACAAAAGGAGTAGTGATGGGTTAAATCAGTGTTTCCCCCCCCCCCCCACACACCCTGTTGTCCTCCAGATGATTTGGATTACAGCTCCCATCATCCATAGCCAGCATGGAATGATGGGGTTTGTAGTCCAACACAGTTAGATAGATGTGGGTTGGATGAAGTTGAAGTGGGTTGGATGAAGTGGACAAGCTGCTTGGACGACTTGCCCTGTCGATCCCTGTCCTTCTTGGCTGGTCGCCCAGGAAGAAGATGCAGTTAGATCACAATTACAATATATTATTAATGCATCTCTCAGGGAGGGAAGTTTTTCATCATGTTAAAAGAAACAGTGGTACGGCCACTTCTAAAAAAGCCCTCCCTGGATCCCCTGGACCTTAATAACTACAGGCCAGTATCAAATCTTCCATTTTTTGGCAAGGTGATCGAGGGCGGTTGCCTTCCAACTGCAAGCAGTTTTGGATGATACAGATTTTCTAGACCCATTTCAAACTGGCTTCAGGGCAGGATATGGAGTTGAGACTGCTATGGTCGCCTTAGTGGATGATCTACACTTAATTATTGAAGGGGAGTTCATCCCTGTTGATACTTCTGGACCTCTCAGCGGCTTTCGATACCATCGGCCATGGTATCCTTCTGGAATGCCTGAGGGGATTGGGACTCGGGGGCACTGTGCTTCAGTGGTTCCGGTCCTACCTCTCGGGCAGGTTCCAGATGGTGATGCTTGGGGATAGTTGCTCCTCAAAGGAGCTATTGTGTGGCGTACCTCAAGGCGCCATCCTATCCCCAATGTAACATCTACATGAATCCGCTGGGAGAGATCATCCGGAGGCATGGGGCGGGGTGCTATCAGTACGCTGATGACACCCAAATATATTTCTCTATGCCTTTGACAACAGCGTCAGCTAAGGATAGTGTGTCTCCTCTGAATGAATGCTTGGAGGCGGTAATGGGCTGGATGAGGAAAAACAAACTGAAGCTGAATCCAGACAAGACAGGTGCTGGCTGTCAAAGGCCGCAACCTGGGTTTGGAGGTGTGTCAACCGGTTCTGGATGGCGTTACACTCCCCTTGAAAGACTGTGTTCGCAGCTTGGGGGTGCTCCTGGATCCGTTGCGCCAAATGACAGCTCAGATAGATGCGACTGCCAGGAATGCCTACTATCAGCTTCGGCTGATATGCCAGCTGCGCCCCTTCCTAGAGTTGGAAGACCTAAAATCAGTAGTGGACACGCTGGTAACTTCAAGACTCGACTTCTGCAATGCGCTATACATATGGCTACCTCTGTGCCTAGTCCGGAAACTTCAACTAGTTCAAAATATGGCAGCGAGGTTGGTCACCGGTACATCTAGGGGTGACCACATTACACCAGTTTTAAAATCTCTTCACTGGCTGCCAATCAGTTTCCGGGCGAAGTACAAAGTGTTGGTTATTACCTTTAAAGCCCTACATGGTTTGGGTCCAGGTTACCCACGGGATCGCCTTCTCCCATACAATCCGCCACGCACGCTCAGGTCCTGTGGGAAGAATTTACTACAGTCAACAAGAACTAGACTGACAACCGTTACCCAGAGGACCTTCTCTTCTGCTGCTCCCAGATTGTGGAATGACCTGCCGGGAGAGATTCGCCAACTCACTAGTCTCTAGGAATTTAAAAGATCTATAAAGACTGATCTCTTCCGGCAGGCCTACCCAGATTAATTTTAAAGTGTTTTATTGGTGTTTTATTGGTATTTTAATGATGTATTGGTTTTATGTGTTTTAATCAGTTTTGTGTTTTGTGTTTGATGCTGTTCCCAACCTCGATCCGTTGGGAGAGGCGGGTAATAAATAATAATAATAATAATTATTATTATTATTATTATAGTATTTTTTAAAATCAATTATATCTTCAGTCATTGCAGGCTTCTATTTGCATAAGATGTAAGAACTCATGGCATGGTAGTATCTGGTCAAGAGAGGTGGTTTGAAGGGGGGAAACCCTTGTAGAATAAAATACAGTGTGTGTGTTTAAGAGATTACTTTTTATGATGCTTTTGGGGTGCATTTTTTGCCACAATTTTCACGCTCCCCTATTGAGGCAAATTCAAATATCCCTTCTTTATTCCTTGTCCAGTTCCTTCGTGGTAGAAAGGCAGCCTTGCATGCCTACACATCCTCAGAGACCATTGGTTTTGAAGACTGGAGTGCAATTTACCGTAAAGCTGAGGTATTTTTTTTTCTTAAAGGATTTATTTGTGCCAAAATTTATTGCCTTTTCTTTTTTTACTTAATTTCATTATAGCAGAATTCCCCAACCTGGTGCCCTCCAGATTGTTGGACTGCAACTCCCATGATCCCCAGTCATTGGCCATGGTGGCTAGGACTGATGGGAGTTGCTCCAGGTTGGGGAAAGCTGCTCTAAAAGAACAGAATGTTCTCATTCACTATTGTAACTCAGTAGTAGAGAGGAACATACACCATGTCTTACCCAAACTACTGAGAAACAATGTGCCCCAACAAAACCAGGGCATTTGAAATATTTTTCAGCTTATAGTATTGGCCATGAATCACCTGTACACTTGCAGCTTGACTGTGTAAATCCAGCTTACTTCCATCACTGGTGGTTTCTTGATAATAGACCGTTGATATTTAGGATGCAATCCTACACATACTTACCTTGGAGTAAGCCCCACTGAACTCAGTGGCACTTTCTTCTGAGTAGATGTGTACAGGATTGCAGTTAGTAATGGAAGGAATACACCTACACCTTACCCATGGTTATTTCGGCGAAGGTTGGCTCCTGGCAAGTGATGAAACAGATCCAGGGCGCCACATCAAAATGTCATGCTCTAGGCTTGGCATGGGCAACTTCTGGCCCTGAAGATCTTTTGGCCTACAATTCCCATCATTCCTCATAGTTTGCTTTTCTGGCTAGGGCTGGTGGGAGTAATAGGCCCAAACATCTGGAGCTCCACAGGTTGCTTGCCCTTCCTGTAGGCTGCGCATGTTCTTGGGTTTCTATCCAGGTGGACAGCTCTTGGGCTAGCAGAGGCTTCTGTGAACAGAAGGGGACAGGTTTTGCTGATTTCTCCCTTCTGTCTTCAGCAGCCCCCTGCCTCCAAATATTCCCCAGGGAATCAGGAGATGGAACCTTTGGATTATCATGGGGGTTGGGGGAGGTGGTGCGGAGCTACCGAAGAAAGGAGGAATATGCACAAAGCACCCTCCTTTTTCAGCCCCCCCGGAAGCTTCCTCTGGAGCAAGGAACTGTCTGTCCCTTAACCTTGAATGTATGAATTGACACAGAGACAGAAGACGACATTTGGAAGGAAGCGTCATTCATTTCGAGAACAGTTGCAGAAATACCTTCTGACAAGTGTAGTAACGTTTGTCTGACTTGCCTTTCCAGATTGCTGGTGAAGCTTCAAGAGCTGATTTACAAGTTGAAAGTGCAAGTGGTGTTTGACAAGTGAGTGGCTTCTTGCCTGTGGCTGACATCAAGACTCAAAGATCTCTGTGGTCTTGTGCTCAAATATTGCTCAGTGTTCTTGTTACATGTGCCCTTTTCCTACCTGGTTTTATTCCCTTTCCAATCTGCTACCAGAGAGAAGGAAAAGAACCTAGTCTCAGGGCTTTCGTTTCCCATTACAATCCTGCAGATATATTTTTTAAAAAATATCCTGTATAAGCACTCAGGGACTGTCTAAACCTCGTCTTTGCCCCGGGGTGACTCCGAATCCCCGCTGCGTTGGTTATATGACACAGCCGCCGATTCGGAACCACCCTGGGCAATGAGCCGAAGATGTCCAGTGGAGAAGTCAGGGACTCACCCCAACTTTTCTTGCCTGAGTGAGGTCAGCGTGACTCTTCCGCTGTCTGCCTTTGCTTCCCAGGCAGGAGGCGACCTCCCATTAGTTGTTGGGAGCTGTGGGAGGAGGAGGAGCCAGGCCCAGTGAACCTAATGGCTGCCGGAAAGCCCATGTTGACTCCCCTAGTGGGGATTCACCACCATCCCACATCAGCAATATTGCACGGTTTGGTGGCGGAGTGGCACCAACTCGGTGCCGTTGAAAGCAGCCCCTCAGGCTTGGATCTGGATTTAGTCATACTCGAGTCCCACTTATTTCAATGGGCCATCATTAAGGATGACTAACTCTGGGTCCAACCCTCTGTTTCACACAGCGGGACTTATTTCTGCCACTTGTGACAGAGACCCCCTCTAGATGGATTCCGTTTGACGCCTGTTCCTCCGATTATGCGCATCTTCTCGGAAGCGCTTTATCATAAATGCTTGTATGCAGGAGGTAATTGAGCACTCAGCGGGTGACCTTACCGGTTGTTTCAAATGCGCTTTACAAGTAGTTAATGCGGAGAATCGCTTGTTCACATAGTCAAAATGCGCTTTAACCACCGGAGCAAAATAAAACTCGCTATTTAACGCGCATTCGATAATGCACATAATCGGAGAGAAAACGCGCCTCTACGCCCGATTTGCGCTCCGTTCTTGTAGAGGTAATTTTTTTAATGCGCCTTGAAAGAGCTTTAAATGCCTCTTGTAGAGGCAGCCCAGGTCTCAGTAATGGGGTGGGAAACTGGTGGCCCTGGGGTGGTAGCCCTTGGCTAGGAAAGTATGAGAAATTTCACCTGACTTCTTCTTTTTCCCCCCCCCCCCCCTTTGCAGAGATGTGAATGAGAAAAACACAGTTAGAGGGTATGTTGACTCCTCAGTCATAAACACGTTGTTTTGGTTACATAACAAACGGATTTCTCTCAAGGATACTTAAAAAAAAATTATCTGTGTCTCACCATAGATTTAGAAAATTTAACATCTTGGGGACAAATACCAAAGTGATGAACCTGGAGGAATCAAACGGGAGCTTGTCAGCAGAATTTAGACATCTGGTGAGGACTGTTTTTGAGGGGAGGGAAGGGGGTTGCTATTCTGATTTCTGAAATTTTAAAAGCTTGACGATTATTATTATTATTCACCACTGTCAACCAGGCAAGTCGGCGTTTTAGGCTGGCGTTAAACAGGGCTAGCCTTGGCTGTAAGAGTTTCCTCCATGCTGATAGTGGTGGTGTGGAAGCACACCTGTACAGGTACCTCTCTTTGTTCACCCCAAGTCAAAATTACAAGGCATGAGGAATGCCAGAAGTACACTAGTTTGCCTGAATTTTACTTTGATTTTACTTTTTTAAATGTCTTTGTTTGCAATATTTATATGCCGCTCCCCATTCAAGATTTTCAGAGCAGTGAACAAATAGAATAACTGAATAAAAACACATTAAAATACATTTTAAAAGAGACAAAGTGCCAAATAAACCACAGCTGGTCATTAAGGGAAGCCTTCCTGGAACAACAGCGTTTTCAGGAGGCACCGGAAGGAATACAAAGTTGGCACCTGCCTGACCTCCAGAGGCAGGGAATTCCATAGGAAGGGGGCCACCACACTGAAGGCTCTTCTCCAGCATTTTTAGTCTATCTTTAAGGGTAAAACCTACTCCAGTTATTGTGGGTGGTTGTTGTCTTTTCTTGATCCAATTCCAGAGTATTTGGCACTGGGAGTCCTTTTGGGCTAGTTCCTGGGCAAAACGGTCCTCTCCAAATGCAGGACTAGATCGGGTTCACCACCTTTTTGCCCGCAAGGGCAGCATGTAATGCTGAGTCAGGGTCTGTGTGCATGTGTTGCGCACACACACATGCTCACTCATGTCTACTTACTGTTTAAAACTGCTGCTCCTGTTACTTTTGCCATCGCCAGTGCTCATGGGACAGCCACTCTGGCAGCCACTCTCAGAGGGCAGGAGTCCTAGAACCCTTTGAGAGCACTGCTAGAGCATCTTCTCAGGCGGAGGTTGGGAAGGCAAAGGAAACCTGGTCTGTTTGTAGCAGAAGCAGAAATGGGGGGTCATGGCAGCTGCAGCAAAGCCTTCGAGGGCATGGGGGCCGCAAGTTCCAGATCCCTGTCCTAGTCCTTCAGGATCCAAATAATAATAATAATAATAATAATAATAATAATAATAATAATACACCTGGTCCATTCCTTTAAAATGTTCTCTTACAGGAAGACAGTCTCTAGCAGAGCCACCACAGAGCATAAGCTATCTGGGGCTCCAGAGGAGCCTCCTTGCCCTTCTGCGTTCTTTTAATACTGTCCGCAAAGACGTTTTCTTACGGATACCTTTGCCCCCGCTAACAGGGACGTCAACTGCCCCGAAGGCAAGCAAGGGTTGGGACAGCCTGTCCGGTCTTCGATGACAAAGTGCCTTTTCTGTTTTAAATATTTGGCTCAACTTCTCATGCCTGGCCTCTTGAGCTCTTCTCGGCCGGCTGGGAATTATGGGGTTGTAGTTCGACACGTCTTGCGGAAGGCTGCTGCCCTACAGAATCGCTGCTAGAGCCTCCTTTGGTAGGATTTTAAGCACAGGGTGGCTGGCAATGGACCAGAATTCTTCTCTTCCTCCCCAGGGGTGATTCGCTGCTTCTGGACTTCTTCCTATCTTCCCTTCCTCACTGAAGAGAAATTGAACTGAGTCAGAATTTCCCTCCTGTCCTAGTGATGGAAAGGAAGCCAGCTTCACCCAGTGATTAGTTGGTTTTTCTCCCAAGAGGTTCCAGTCTACTCCCAGATGCCTGCAGGGTTACTCTTTGGCCTGCTTTATGGGCTGCTGACTTGTTTTACCATCTGTGGAGGGGTGACCTTCTCTTGCTCACTTCTACCATTAATTACCTCCTCTCCCTTAAATGATGGGGTAGCACCCTTTTGCCTTTGGCTCCGCCCACTACTGAAATGTGGCCCCCGGGAGCCTTCAGGCTGAAAGAGGATTAGTTCCCCTGCTCCTATCTCTTGCCATAAGGTTGCCTTTGGGGCCAAGTTGACAGCTCTGTAAAAGTTCGCTTACGCTCACGGCAAGTCCACTGTTCCGTTTTGTTCTGTTCCTTTCATACCAAGATTCTCCATCACACCTAATTTCCCCCCCTGGTTTGCCTCCGTATTTTTTTACCAGCATGTCAAGCTTATGATCCCTTTCACCTGAATAGCGGCTCTTTCAGTCCTTTTGTCCTTCGCCCGTTAGCTCTTCCACTCCACTCCACTCTACCCGTCCTCTTCTCTTTCTCCCTCCAGTCAGGTCCTGTCAGATGAGCACTTCAACCAGACCGCCTTTCTGCCGGGCAAAAATGGAATGACCCTTTAGTCTGGCTCTTTGGGGGCATTGAGGGAGTACAATCTTGTCTCTGAAGAGATTCAGGCGTTGTATGGTTTTAAAAAACACTTTCGAGCCTGGGATGCAAAGTTTGGGTTTTAGTTTAGGCTTGGAGCCGGCTGCTGGGAGAGATCACTTTTCCCTGCCAGGACCTGATGCAATCCATTCAAGCCCCCCAGTTCCTTTAAAACTACACAGAGGCTTAGGGCGCATTAAACGTGCTTAGAGAAAATTATCCAGACTTTTAGCATTCTAGGAAAGGCTGGGGAAGAGACAGGGTGTCAGTAGGATAGGCATGGCATCGTGTGAGTACTGTGCTGCAAATCCTCACACCAGGCCTGGCGAGAGTGCACCAAATCGCTGGTGCGATGGAGCTCTAATATATCTAGCCCACTTGTTTGGTGCTCAGATGGTGATTGAGAAACTTGGTACTACAATGTAGGTAAAAGTAGTAGTAGTACATAAATACATTTACCTGCCCTCAATGAGTGTAAACATTTCCTATTAGAAAGGGGGAATTCACCTACGCCCCAAGCGTTCTGAATTCCTCCATGAGTTGAGAAAGATTTTTGGGATCATGAAGAAGGAACGGTTGGAGTGTTGCCCACTTCCTTCTACTCTAAATGAGTGCCATGCTCCGAAAAAAGACGTGTTGACGTGAAATGTGCTGTTTGATCTGTAAGCCACTGGAAAAAATTGTGAATGCAAATGCCCCTTACTTTATTTTGCAGCAATTAAAGGAGCAAAAGAATGTCGCAAGAACTAATGAGGTAAGAGGAACAAATGCCTCTGTCACTTCCCTTAACTTTGTTTCCTTTTAATTAGGCAACATGGATCATTAAAAAGTCGCTAATGGTCCAGACCTACTCATACCATGGATCATGCTATCCCTGAGGACGTTCTTGCTTTTAACTTTAACCTGCAAATGCCAACGCTGCTATTACTTCAAATGGGTGGGATTCAACTGTCTTATCAGGCAAAAGAACAAACTATGGCGGACAGAACAGATATCCCACCCCACCTGCCCCTGAATCTGGTCTGGAGGGCTAAGGAACCTCTCGCTGATTTGAGAGGGGGAGGAGAGGACAGGCAAAACCCATTGGGACATTGGGAACCTAGAAAATATATAACTAATTGGTTAGCTCGAGAAGGTGTAAACGACCTTGCCTGTTCACCTTTTTATGTAGACCCTGTTCAGCTGACGCATTAAGCCACGGTGGTTAAGCACTTTGAGCTAAACATTATAGCTTAGCATGTCATGTGAACCATTCCTAACCATAGTGGCTACTTAACACGGTTTAAATACACTCGCTAACCATATGCTGCAAAAGGGGTAGTGGCCTAACCATGGCTTAGCATGTTGTCTGAATTAGGACTATAGAAAAAGACTATTCAAGCTTTTCTGGTCATACAGATAACTTAGAAAGCATGCAGGCTATAGGGCGTGCAATCCGATGTCTTCCAGGTATTTTTGACCGAAACTACCATAATGTCCGGCCGTTGGCCATACGTGCCAGGACTTATGGGAGTTGTAGTCCAAAACACCTGGAAGTCATCCTGTTGCTACATAAAGGTTTAGATAGCCGAGCTTGCCTTGTTTAAATGCCTTTACATCACTGCTTACTGTTCATTTGTTTTCAAAGGGTCCTCTCATAGTAACCGAAGAACTCCATTCCCTCTGTTTTGAAACAACACTGGAACAAAGCGGCCTAACAATTGAACTCGAGGTGAGCGTGCTAACCAGGCAAAGGCATGGAATGGGATATCAGAAACGTCACCCTCATGGGCATTCTGAAGAGCTTGGCAGAGCACCAGATTTGGTTGTTTCTGTCTCTTCTGTGTAGAAGGTTCCTGGTTCTACCGCTGGTGTCTTCTGTTGAAAGGATCAAGTAGTGGGCAGAAGGTGGAGGGTGGAATGATGAACTCTACCTGAGAGCCTACAGAGCTTCTACCAGTCACAATAGTCACTGCTGGACTCTCTGCCACTGATATTATATTAAGCGGTATGCAAATAATAAATGAGCCTATATACACCAGTTGCTGGGGAACATGGGGTGGGAGGGTGCTCTTGCACCCGTGTCCTGCTTGTGGGTCCCTGGTCAACAGCTGGTTGGCCACTGTGTGAACAGAGTACTAGACTAGATGGACTCTTGGTCTGACCCAGCAGGGCTCTTCTTCTTACGCTCTTATGAGTGGCAGATTAGCTTAAAGGCTTGGGAAGACATGCCTAAGCCTTCACACGCCTGCTGCTTCTCCTGAGGAACTTTGCCGCAGCTGCTTCCCCGGTCCCCACACCCCGCCACGGCTCCTAAGGTTAAAAGGGACCAGTCTTGTCCGTAATCTGCTCAGGAGCCTAACTGTTAACACAGCCTTGCTCCTTCTGTTTTTAAAATGGCGGGCTGGATTGCCTTGCCTTGCTTGCAAAAAGCTTCAGGATGCTTTTGGTCTGAAGCACGTGGTGCTGTTTCTAACTAAAACGAATGATACAGAGTCTGGGAAGAATTTACTCCAGTCAGCCAGAACTAGGCTGTCGAGCGTTACCCAGAGGACCTTCTGTTCTGCCGCTCCCAGTCTGTGGAATGGTCTGCCGGAGGAGATTCGACAAATTAGCAGTCTTCTGGAATTTAAGAGAGCCGGGAAGACTGCTCTCTTCCGGCAGGCCTACCCAGTTGAATTTTAAGATGTTTTTAATAATGTATTTGTTTTTATCTGTTTTAATGGTTGATCTGTTTTATGATTTTTATATTTGTATTTATTGTTGTTCCCCACCTCGATCTGGATGGAGAGGCGGGTTAGAAATAAAATAAATAAATAAATAAAAATAAATAAATAAAATAAAATTTTGTTTTTAGTCATTCGTTTTTTTTAAAAAAAATAAAACCATATCCTCCAGCCTCTCCTTGGTTGGTGAGTATCCTGCCATATTTGGTTGAAGTCCCTATAGGAGAGGTACTGAGATGACAAGTGGCACTGGAAAACAGAATTTTAGCACCCATTCACCAACGTGGTGCCTTCCAGATATGTTGGACTACAACTCCCAGAATCCCCAGTAGTCAGCATATCTGGAGGGCTCCAGGTTGGGTAAGGATTTCAGTCTTTTCTCTTCTCTCCCCCCCCCCCCCGGCTCCGTACCTTCTTTGCTATTTACAGTTCTATAAGCATCTGCTTGGTGTTTCCCTGCAACCTTTCCTTTCCAGACCACCTCCCTTCCCATCGTCGTCATTTCGAACGTCAGCCAGCTGCCGAGTGGATGGGCTTCTATTTTATGGTACAACATGCCGACTACTGAGCCCAAGGTAACTTACCAGGCACCTTCTTCTTCTTTAAGCTCAACGAAAGAAGAAAACAGGCAATTGAAATGGCTTAAAAATAGATCATGCAGACTGTATAGGCTGACCATATGAAAAGGAGGTCAGGGCTTATGTAACTTTAACAGTTGTAGAGAAAAGGGAATTTCAGCCGGTGTCATTTGTATGTAATTAGTTCTTGGTGAACTCCCCTCTTCATCACCACAGTTAAAGGTGCAGGCACTATACTAGGGTGACCATATACAAAAGACGACAGGGCCCCTGCAACTTTAACTGTGGTGATGAAGAGGGAATTTTGCCAGGAACTAATTGCATACAAATGACACTGGCTGAAATTCCCTTTTCTCTACAACTGTTAAAGTTACATGAGCCCTGTCCTCCTTTTCATATGGTCAGCCTATGCAGACAGATCTTCCAAATTTAGGAAGTAGTATAAGTAGCTGCTTGCAACAGACTGTTAACTTGAGAGAAAGTGAAGAATATTTATTCATATGAATATTATATGAACCTTTGGCGGGGGGTGATTTGAAAAATCAGCTGGATATTTTCCTGTTTGCAAGTGCAATAACGTTTCATGATTATGGTGCGTTACTGCTTTGGTTTAGGGTGTAGCCCTCATCCTTCCTCCGTGACATTGGCTGGGAGTCCAGAGATCCCCTTAGGGCTATGGAACCATTTCTGTTTGCACAGTGGGCTGCCTTTGTTCCCTTTTTCCAGTGAGCGATGCTTCGTGCTGCATTAGAAGCCACCCCTGAAATTATTACACAGTGCAGCCTTCTTGAGTGGGATGGCGGTGAATCCCAGCTAGTGTGAGAGCCAATGGGACAAAGTGGTTCATTTCAAACTTGCACCAGAGAGAGACAGTTTCAAATGTCTGCTCGGTCATGAAGCAAACAGTGACCGGCGCAAGATCATGCCATTTCTCAGTCTGACCTACCTCACAGGGTTGTTGTGGGGATAAAATGTGAGAGCCAGTGTGGTGTAGTGGTCAGAGTGTTGGATTGAGAGTTGGGAGATGCAGGTTCTAGTCCCCACTCGGCCATGGAAGCTCCCTGGATGACTTTGGGCCAGTCATAGACTCTCAGCCCAACCTACCTCACAGGGTTGTAGTGAGGATAAAATGGAGAGGAGGACAATTATATCCGCCACCTTTGGTTCCAAATGAAATGGGCAGGGTGGGGGGGATGCCATCTTGAGGTCCTTTGAAGAAAGGGTGGGAAATGTAGTATGCAGATTCTAAAGCCTTCTCTCCCCCTCCCCCACTTTCTTTTTTTCTTTTTAGAACTTGTCTTTCTTTCTTAATCCACCACCAGCAAGATGGGCTCAACTTTCCGATGTGCTGAGTTGGCAGTTTTCGTCCGTCACGAAAAGAGGGCTCCATGCTGATCAGCTGAACATGCTAGGGGAAAAGCTGCTTGGTACGTGGCAATTCGGAATGATTTCTTGCCTTGACAATTCCTTTTTCCCCCCCTCCTGCTCCCCCGCCCCAAACTGTGTTAAAATTGCAAGCGGTATTTTAAGTACTTCAACTCATTCATGTTGCCTTGCTGAAAAGCAGGAGTGGTCAACTTGTAGGCCAAAACATCTGGACGGCCACAACTCGTATCAGCCTGATCCAGCAGCACCGATGGTGAGGAATGATGGGAGTTGTAGACCAAAACATCTGGGGTGACACAAGTTGCCCACCCTTGATGTAAAGCGTCCGCTTGGAAAACTTGAGGTGCCAATGCATGTTTAGACGGAAGAAAGCCCACAACCCCCAGCATTCCCAACTCCTGCCTGAGGAATGCTGGGAGTTTTAGGACTTTTTGCTGCTGTCTAAACATGAACAGCACAGTCCCCTCAGTAAATGTCTGATTTCTGCCCTCTGCCTGGCGCCTGCCCCTTCGTGGCTTCTCAGAACTTTCCTTTCATATCCCCCCTGTGGCGCCTTCCTGCTTTCGCAGGGCGTATTATTCATTAGGGAGCTCCCTACTAAGGCGGTCAGCTTGAGCCCCATCCTTACCTAGCCTGAAGTGGGCTGTAAACATTGTTCAGTTGTATATTGCTGTGGAGGACCTCTTGGGCAGAAAGGCGGTTCACCAACATTTTAATCAATAGGTGCTAATAAAGGTTGCCATTTATTTGTATAAACTATCGATATCCTTTTCAGCCTCAATTATGAGTCATGCAAGCTGGGCTCATGACAATGTTTTCTTTTGTTTTTATAATAAGCCAAACTACAAAACAATAAAGATATATAAATCAGAAGCAACATCTGCAGGGGAAACCGCCCATAAGACAGTAGACAAATAAAACCCAAAATAATAGCAAGGAAGGAGGCAAAAGACCCAACGAACAAACAAAACCCACCAACCCTCAAACAAACCAGACATCTAAAGGTCAGAAGCCAGAAACAAAAGTCTCAGTTCTGGTTCACCTGTCATGAGGGAAGGTTCCAAGCCAATCTCTGAGGCATTCCAAAACCTTGGTGTGGCATACAGAAGGACCTGTTACGTGTTTTCATCAGACTGTTTTTTCCTAGAGGTGCTTCCTCACATTCTGTCCCCGAATCAAAACAGATTTTCATTTTTTGTGTTCTCAAGCCATGAACTTTAATCCCATTGTTGCATTCTAACAGAAATATCAGTAATTCCACCAGTAACACAGTGATACATTGTTAATAATAATAATAATAATGATAATGATAATATTGTTTCCTTCAGCTAAACCCTGCACTCCGGATGGCACAATTTCTTGGGCAAGGTTCTGTAAGGTAGGATCTCTTCTTCTTCTTCAGCTAATTAAATGGGGTAGACTCCAGCGAGAAGTAAAGCTTTCTGCAGCCCCGTTGAGCTCGGTGGGGGAATGGCGCTAGGTTTCTCCCACAGAATTTGAGCGGCCTGAATCCTACTCAGTTTGACCTATATCATGCTCTTGGTAAAGAAATAAAACAGTTCTCTTGAATGGTGCGGGGAGCAGCTTTTTCCATCAAGGTGCACATGCTGCTAAGCAGTCTATTTCACAGAGAGAGTGGGTGGTACAAAGGCTGAGCCCGGGAGGGGATCTCCATGGGGCAGGGCAACCTGCGTCCTTCAGCTCAATTTCAGGTAGCTCTGGGCCTAATTTCAAAAGCCTTCCGCAAGTGAACAAGTCATACATCTGGCAAGAGCAATCTGCCTTTCCTTCATTTTTCATTTATTTATTGCGTTTCTATGCTGCCCAATAGCCGAGGCTCTCTGGGTGGTTCACAAAAATTGAAACCATAAAATACAATGTAAAATGTAAAACTGAAAACCACAATTACAATAAAACCGTCAAAATAAAATAGAGGGAAATTAAAACAGCTGAAATTAGAAGCCCCATCACATTCCATCAAATGCCTGGGGGTAGAGGAAAGTCTTAACCTGGTGCTGAAAAGATGTCAATGTTGCACCAGGTGGACGTCTGTGGGAGAGCTTTGTACAGTCGGGGGGCTACCACCGAGAAGGCCCTCTCCTTTGTTGCCATCCTCCGAGCCTCTCTTGGAAGAGACACTCAGCGGAAGGCTTCAGATTATGAGCATAGTATATGGGAAGGTTCATACCAGAAGAAATGTTCTATGAGGTATTGCAGCCCCGAGCCATGTAAGGCTTTATAGGATAAAACCTTGAATTTGGCTCTGAAACGTACAGGCAGCCAGCGCAAGTGATTCAATAATTCCATGTGGGAATCCAGAGCTGTGATGTGCAGGAGGGGATGACTCATGCCTGGCGCTGCCAAAATGTTCATCTTTCTTTGTGGCTTGAGCGGGAACTGATTGTATGTGAGTTGGAAGCAGGCAATACCTTTTTGACCACGATCCTCTCATTTTTTTTGAGCCACTGTAGAAACTTGAAAAATCTGTGAGGCAGCTCCTGGAAAATGGTGCTTGTGCCATACCATCTTCAACTTGTTGAAAGATTTGCTTATTTGATCCAGGAATGTGACCTCCAGTTTTTGTAATCTTGCATTCCTGTTGGTGGCCCGCAGAGGGCAGTGGCTAGTATAGAAAACACGACAGTTGCCTCCACTATCTTCCCTCTGGAGAAATGTACTGAGCTGCAGTCTGTGGTGCTGGCGGTAGTTTTACTAACCCATTTCCCTATCTGTGAGCTGCAGGGGGAAGAAAATGGGGTGGAAGCAAGAGAAAGGTACCTAAGAGAAATCCTGTATTTTCAGAAAAGCAGACTGTCGTGTTGGACTGGGAATCGGGAGATCCAGGTTCTAGTCCCCACTCGGCCATGGAAGCTTACTGTGGGTGACTTTGGGCCAGTCACAGACTCTCAGCCCAACCTACCTCACAGGGTAGTTGTTGTGAGGATAAAATGGAGAGGAAGAGGAGGATTATGTACGCCGCCCTTGGAGGAAAAAAGGCAGGATATAAATGCAATAAGTAAATAAAAAATAAAAATACACAACCACTGTCAAGGGCAGGGTCTACACTACTGCTTTAAAACGGTTTATAACAGTTTTGACAACTGTTGGGGCCCAGGACACACTCTGTATATACAGTTGTCAAAATGTTTTCGAAGTGTTTTACCCTGCAAAGGTGTAGATCTGGCCAAAGTTAGATAGCTGCGCTTCAGTGATCCCCATTTATTAGATGAGTGCTGTACCCAGAAGTGCTACGGGATGCGTTTCTTGGATTGTGGGGCCAAAGCCCTTAGATCAGGAGTGGGCACTTTGTAGAGCAAGATATTTGGAGGGGGGGGGGGGGGAAACTTCCATCAGCCTTAGCCAGCATAGCCAATGGTAAGGGATCATGGGAGATGTAGACCGAAACGTCTGGAAGGCCACAGGCAGCCCAGCCCAGCCTGACATGGTGGGGAACGGAGGGAAGATAAAATAGTACTGTTGATAAGGGAGGGACAGCTGGGTGTCAAGGGAGACGTAGACAAGGCAAAGGTTCAAAAAGTGCTTTGTTGAATTAGGCCTAAAAGAGGCAAATTGGAAGAGAGGTAAATAACTTACCCAAGAGTTGCATGAGGGGGACATGATATTCTTAGCATAGCAGGAGAAGGTGTAGTGGAGGGAATGGAAAAAGCAGACAGAGGGAGACTGAAAGTAGCAGATAAGCTTGAATTACAATGCCGTGAAAGTACCCCTTTCTCACCTTGGGCTCCCTAATGCCGCTGAGGGTTGCATTCCCACATCTCGGAAAGATCATCTTCTCGTTTGGCTGCATCGGATCCAGGCCTAATGACATTGTGCTGTCTCCTCACCCGTTACATGCACCACTCCCAAAGTCTTGAGTGCAACAACTGTGGGAATTTTGCTCGCTCTTAAATTTATTTATACTATGCCGACGGTTTTCTGCCAACGCACTCAGCGCGGCTCACGGTGTAAAATGATGGCTGACTATGTAACCGATGTGATACAAAATGGATGGGGGGGAAACCATATAACTCATATTGTGTGAGATAGTTGTGGAAGGAGGGGAGCCAAGTGGCGGATGGTCCCAGCTGAGCCCATGGAGGGGACCGCGCTGTCTTGACTCTCCCTCTGGTGCAGCCAAGTGAAAAGTGTGCAGTGTGTGTTTTTAGGCTTTCTGCAGCTTGGTCATGATCAGGAGACTGGCACTGATGCACATGGGTTGTCATAACTTGGTCTCTGTTGCCCACCAAAAACATCTGGCTACTAACTAGGGCTGTGCACAGCCCCCCCCCCCCCCCCCGGGCTCACCTCTGAGGCCATTTTGGAGCCTCCGAAACAGCCCCGATTTGACTGGATGTGCTTTAGAGCTGGGACACCTCACTTTGGAATTGAGGGACAGTGAGGTTTGCCCCCCCCCCCGGCAGGTGAGCCCTTGCAGGTTCCTGAGCAGTTGCCATGCAGCCATTAGACTCCCTGCTCGCCCATCTGCCTCCCTCTCCTGAACCCAGAGCCGCCACCCACAGGACGTACCTTCACTGTCCCTCCTCCTCCCATTAGCATCGCAATTTAAAAGTGAGATGGGGGGCTCTGTAGTTTTTATAGATCTACGGTCGCAAACGATGGAAATAGTCCTTTACAACTGCTGTAATTTGTGAACGTAGATATATAAAAACTGTAGAGCCCCTATCTTTTAAATCTTAGCTCTAATGGAGGAGGACGGATGGCAAAGGTAAGTCCTTGGGGGTGGCTGCTCCAGGTTTGGGGAGGGGAGTCCAGTGGACTCACAGTCGACCGTGTGCTGGCTTTCCTGCACACCACTGCCTTAAATCAGCCCGAGGCGCTTTGGACTCGATCCGCTTCTCCTCGGGGTGCTTCGGACTGACCCAGTACCTCCTTGAGGCATTGCACAGCCCTACTACTAACACCTTTTCAGACACATTAACCTTGATTCGATGAAGACATGGGCTTATCAGGTGGCTGAATACATATTAGAACGGGAAGGGGTTAAAAACAAAACAAAACACTCTCTCCAAAAGATCAAGAACAACCACAAGAAGATGGAAATTAAAAGTATACCTAGGGTTGCTGGAGACATTTGCAATGGATTCAAATTAATTCAGATTTCTATGCATTCATCCTCTGGATTCCATAGCAAACTGTCTTTTTCTGAGTCGCGCAGATTCTGTGGGCTTGCAGATTGTTTTTTAACTTTTTGTGGGGGGGGGGATTTGCAAACAGGAATGAAGTTGTAGATTCTGTCTACAAGCAGATGCTGGAATGAAAAATGCTTAACCATCTGGGAAACATAGATGGAAAGAATTTAACAAAATACTTACATCCCTGAGTACGTCCATCCTTGACAAACGTAATTGGTGCTCTAACATGTGAGTTCCAGCATAGCTAGATAAATTGGCAACTCTTAAGACTGTATTCTTATGTCTCCATTTCAGGAAAACATAAATGATAAAAACTTTCCCTTCTGGCTGTGGATTGAAGGCATCCTTGAACTCATTAAGAAACATCTTCTTTATCTCTGGAACGACGGGTAAGAATTTTAGAGCTTTCTAGTGGAATGGACATGCTCGGGATCCCTAATCAAAAGACATTGTGTTCTTATAGTTCTGCTAATAGACTCCAAGTTGCAGTTGTCCAATTAATTGGGTAAGCTAGTATGACTTGACTTGGAGACCATGAAACGCCAGGCAATGCTGAATGTATGTCCGTTTCTCAAAACCCTGAAATTGCATGTTTATAAAGCAGTATAAACTACATCTGGGTGGCGGAGGTGCGGGGGTATAGGGGGAAGCTGGAGATAAATAGACCTTTGCAGAAGTATTACCGGTATAACTTGTTTTCCATGGCATATCAAGCATGTTTTTTTAAAAAAATCACCTTGGATTGATTTCATTATGAAAGGTAAATAATAATAATAATAATAATAATAATACTTAGGATTCCAACAATACACAAATATCAATCACTCCACAGTAAAAACTAAGAATGCAATTTAAAACTCGCCTATCACAAATCCTAAAATCTAAACTCAAGTCTAAAAACATTTTCAAAGCCATCAACACCTACGCAATACCCATTCTCACATACTCATTTCGAATCACACACTGGTTGCACACTGAACTCGAAGAAATAAACAGACTCAATCGCACTGAACTCACAAAACACCGCATGCTCCATCCCAACTCATGCATTGAAAGAACAACAATCAGCAGGAAAGAAGGAGGAAGAAGTCTGCTAGACATTAACACAATGCCTGCTAAACAGATAAAATCACTTGGAGAATTCTTCCACACTAAAAACACCCCCATTCATAAAGCCATAGTAACAGCAGATAAAAACTACACCCCACTCAGCCTAGCATTACAAAATGAAGATCAAACACAACCACTTACACTCGCAGAGAAAAAAGAAAAATGGGCACAAAAAGCACTCCATGGGAAGCACTACAACATAATACAGAACCCACAAATAAACAAAGAACAATCGTACGAATGGCTCAGGAAGGGTGAGCTGTTTCCAGAAATTGAAGGATTCCTAGTAGCTATACAGGATCAAGTTAGAGCAACCAAGAACTACCAAAAGTACATCATAAAAGATAACAGTGTAACAACAGACCTATGCAGGAAATGCCATCAGTTCCAAGAAACAATAGACCACATAACAGGAGGATGTAATAATAATAATAATAATAATAATAATAATAATAATTTACTTCTTACCTGCCTCTCCCTCCAGATCGAAGCAGGGAACATCAATACCAACAATATAAAATACATAAACATAAAATTCTGTCAGGAATGGACTATACAGACAGACACAGTACAGCTGCAAAAATAATTCACCAACAACTGGCCACCAAATTCAATATTCTCAAACAATCTACACCATACTATACATACTCACCCAAAACAATCTTGGAAAATGCCAGATCATAAAATATATTGGGACAGAACAATTCATACTGACAAAACAATACCCTGCAACCGACCAGACATAATGGTCACAGACAAAAAAGAAAAACACACATACCTCATCGACATAGCAATACCGAATGACAAAAATGTTGTTGAAAAGGAAGACGAAAAGAGACAAATATACACTACTGGGCATGGAAGTCAAAAAACTATAGCAACAGGAAAAGGTCACAATTATTGCGTTAGTCACCTCAGTCACCAGCATCACATCAAAAAATTATACAGAAAACATTCAGAAACTAGGCCTACCAAAATATGTCCACACCAACATCCAGAAAGCAGTCATAATTAAAACATGTTCAATTGTCAGGAAATTTCTGAATCTGTAAAAGACAGCATGACTTGGCAAAGCCCGTCATGTCCATCTAGAAAAACCTCCACGAGCGAGAAAGAGATGAAATAATAATAATATATTTATTTCTTACCCATCTCTCCCTCTGGATTGAGGCTGGGAACAACATCAAATATAAAATACGTGAAACAGATTAAAAGCACATAAAACTAATACATTATTAAAGCACCAATAAAACTCTTAAAACTCAACTGGGTAGGCCTGCCGGGAGAGATCGGTTCTCCATGGCTTTCTTACATCATGAAAGGGGGTAACATTAGGGTTGAATCCAGACTTGTGCTGAGTGAAGTTCTACTCATGCAAGAGGAATGGGGTGGGGGATTATTTTTGCTGACTCCCCCCTCCCCTCTGTCTCCCCTGAAAATCTGCTTTGCGGGGTGGGGGACCCTGTAGAAAAGTATGATAGGGGGTGTGAAAAGGGCAGCCCCAGCCCCTTTGGGATAAATATGGATCAAACACCCATTCATCCTAAACAACGCACTAGCCCTGTTCAGACAGCACACTAAACCACGGTGGTTAAGCATTTTGATCTAAACGTTATGGCTTAGTGTGTCGTGTGAACCGTTCCTAACCATGGTGGCTACATAAACATGGTTTAAACATGCTCACTAATCACTTGCTGCAAAAGGATTAGTGGCATAACCATGGCTTAGCGTGCTGTCTGAACAGGCCCAAAGTCTCTCCCCACCCCTTAAATTAGGGTGCTGAAACAAAATTTGTGTGCATGGGTGGGTAGGACACGTGGGCCAGGTTTATGTCTAGTATTTATTTCTAATCACAGCGTTTTGCAAAAGGTCTATAACTATCAAAAAAACCAAAATCGGATAAACGCGTAATAAATCAGTACAGACAGCGTTGAAGTTTTCTGCGACTGTTCTTTCGATGTTGCAGAAGCATCATGGGCTTCATCAGCAAAGAGCACGAACGCGCCCTGCTCAAAGACAAGGCGAGTGGTACATTTCTCCTGAGATTTAGCGAAAGCAGCCGAGAAGGAGCAATCACGTTTACCTGGGTCGAAGGGCCAGCACATGGTAAGTGAAAATGGAAAAGCCCCTCTCATTAGGCACTACAAGACTTCATATTCTTCACGGTTTGAGAAAGGCATGGAAGAAAAAAGCCTGCACCGTGGTTTGCATTTGTCTCTGTTTGCAGTTGGCAAAACTAACAACCCCACCTCAGTGCATATGGAAGTCAGTTCTTCTGGATTCAGTAGGAGTCTTAGAGCTTTTCAACATGAGGCTTTTTTGTGCGCTCGGGTTTGCTTCCTCATGGTAGTTTGCCTGTCCTTTGTAGGACGCCATCCTGCTCCAGGGCTTCTCCCGATCTTTGCAACCATTATCGGGGGTGTTTTTCTATCGAGGAAAACCTGTTATTATTTATTGTAATTTCGCAAAGCCACTGTGTTACAGTGCCATGTAGTGGTTGTATAATGAAACATAGAAAAGTGGAGGAAGAATACCCCTGGAAAAAAGTACATGTGAAGGAGCCTGCCTTAATACCTGAAAGAATCCAGAAGCAGAATCCCTGGTAAAAGTGTGGAATAAAAGCCTCATATTGAAATGCCGTTACTCCCCAAATAGCACAGTTTTTAAAAAATCATCCCTGCTGTTGTGCATAGGTGATTGTGCTCATCTCCATGCCTTCACCTGCTGATTTCTGCAGATCCAGCTTCTTCAGGTTGGGCCTGTTTTTTCTGCTCAGTTGGCAACTCTACTGCTTGGTACTCTCCAGTGTTGGTTTCCATCATTGCTTTGAACATGAAACATTCCTTTCATTGAAGTAACTGCATTTACAATTCAAGAGAGTGACTAATCTCCTGGAAGTGCTGGAAGCAATAGTAATGAATTGGAATAGGAGCTTTACTGTGCTTCTTCCATAGTTTTAATTTTCCTTATGTTGATCTCCAAAAACAATAAAGCTCTTGTTTGCTAGGACTGTGCAAACGCTGCTATCCCATGAGAATGCAGAATGTTGTGCTGGCTGCAGAATTCAAACTCCAGAAATCTCAATATGTTTTTTTTTAAAAAAGCAAGTGGCTAGCCCTTATGATGTCAAGATCTACTTGCAACTGGAGTGGGGAAACTTGTGGGGCTTCAGGTGTTGTTGGACTCCAATTCCTATCAGCCCCAGCCAGCATGGCCAAAGGTCAGAGGTGATTCACAGGTGGGGATTGGGTCCAGTCTGGAATAGGCTTCGGGATTCCTGACCCACTCCCCAAGTTCCTATCATCATCATCATCATCATCATCATCATCATTATTATTATACTGGGCTCAAGGCGGCTTTAAAATATTAAAACATATACAGTTTTGCCATCAGGAATTTTGCTGTCCAAAATTTGCCCTCCTTAATGTGCATTTTGAAATACATTCATTCTTTTCATGACTATCCCAATATTTTTGTGTTATTTTTTGGGTGGGGAAGGGGAAAAGCGGGGCAAAATATTCATAAATCTATAATAATAAAAGAGGATGTTCAATAGTCCATCAGCACCATAACACCGAGTCCCTGAAACTTGGCATGCATACCAAGGGGAACCTAGGGATGTGCCCCTCAGGGGATATTTTGTTTTTAAAATGCTGTAATTAATTTTATTGTGTCCACATGGTTGAAACTTGCACTGACATCTTCAGCCACTAGGGGCAGGCTTCCCTAAGTGGCGCATGGCTTTGCAATCTACGTATATAGTTTGAAGCTGGGGAGAATTGGTAGGCAAAGGGAGAGAGAGAGATGCCTGACCCCTCCCCACTGCTTTGGTGTACTCCCATCAGCCGTGCCTTCACTTAGATACCTGTGGCACCTGAGAAAGTTTGCTTGCATCCTTTGCTGTATCGATGTAAGGACTATTCCCTCCCATGCGAAGCCAGGTCCATTCACCAGTAAACAAATAAGTCAGTGAAGGGGGAAAAGTAGGCTTGAGCAGTCGGCATCCTCTCGGCTTTGTGTGGCAGAGTGCGTTGAAACTCGAGCTTTTAATTGTGCATGAACTCTTCTCTTCCTTTCTCCCAGATCCGTGCTTCCACTCGGTGGAGCCTTACACAAGGAAGGAGCTCACGGCCGTCAGCCTCCCTGATATCATTCGCAGTTACAAAGTGATGGCGGCGGAGAATATTCCTGAAAATCCCCTGAAATTCCTTTATCCAGATATTCCCAAAGACAACGCGTTTGCAAAATACTACTCCAGGCCCAAAGAGTGTGAGTCGCTTTGACAAATCGTGACAACATTTTTAAGCTGCCCAATAGCCAAAGCGCTCTGGGCGGTTTGCAAGGCCAGCTTTTTTGGTAAAGCTCGTGGGTGCAGAGCTTCTCTGCGCCCAAGCGCTGGATTTCATATTGTAGAAGCTCTCGAGGGCCACCTTCTAGGGCAGGCCCAAAATACCAAGAAGACCAGCATATTTTATCTGAAAGCTCTTAACTGCAAGCACTTAAGCCTGAGGAGAAGCATTTTAGAATGGGGCAGGGGAGAGGGATTGCACGAAAGCCAAGAAACCACTGAATGTTTGGTTATTGGGGGGAAATGGACGTGGTCTTCTGTGGAACCCCCGAGAGCTAGATTGGGATCCCAGGCCTGAGTTTCTCCACCTCTGTGTCAAGGTTTATAACTGCAATTCTAGCAGTCCATGTGTGGTTTGTTTTTTAAAAATTCGCTTACTATCACAGACTAAAGTGCTACCTTTTCCCCCCTCCCCCCCCCACCGTCTGGAACCCTGGGAGCAGGGGCAGGGTGGGGGGAACGGGGAGGATGCGGCGGCAAAGTTTCTCAAGAGAAGCAGCAGGCATGTGAAGGTTTGAGCATGTCTTCCCAAGCCTTTTAGCTAACCACCCTCTTCATAAGAACATACGAAGAGCCCTGCTGGATCAGTCTGAGGGTCCATCTAGTCCAGCACTCTGTTCACACAGTGGCCAACCAGCTGTCGACCACGGACCAACATAGGAGGACATGAGTGCAACAGCGCCCTCCCACCCATGTTCCCCAGCAACTGGTGCACACAGGCTACCTTGGATACTGGAGGTAGCACATAACCATCAGGGCTAGTGGCCATTGTGAGCCTTCTTCTCCAGGAATCTATCCAACCCCCTTTTAAAGACATCCAAATTGGTGGCCATCACTACATCTTGTGGTAGTGAGTTCCATAGTTTAACTATGCACTGGGTGAAGAAGTCCTTTTTATCTGTCCTGAATCTCCCTCCAGTCGTCTTTATGGGATGATCCTGGGTTCTAATATTATGAGAGAGGGAGAAAAATGCCTTCCTGTCCACATTCTCCACACAAGGCATAATTTTACACCTCTATCATGTTTCCCCTTAGCCTCCCCCCCCCCAGTGTTGTTCTGCAGAGAAGAATCTGCTGTCAGTTTTTTTTAAAAAAAAATTAATTGACTGCATAATACAGAAGTCTTTGTTGGGTCCTGTTGCATCCAGTGTAATTTCTGAGTCTATTTACATGGACAGAATGAGTATATTTTTTGTCTCTATGGCTGAATTCGGATAACACATTAAGCAACCGGGGGGGGGGGGGGAACAATCGTCAGTTGTATTGACTACCTTGACTACCTAATGCTGCCATAGTCAACTCAGCGCTGATCCTAATCCACACCACGGTTGATTATTTATTACCATGTTGTGTGGGGAGTACCCCCTAGGTGAACAACTGTAAAGTTGATTATTACCCCACCATTGACTATCGTGTTGTCTGAATTCAGCCTATGTGTGTGTGTGTGTGTGTGTGTTTGTTTTCTTTTATGATAAACTTGGGCTGCAGGTTTATCATAAGAAAAAATCTGCATTGCCTTGGGAGGGAGCCGCGTTGAACTTAAATAGGACTTGCTTTGGAGTCCTATTGCACTAGCTGTTTCATAAACAAAAGTCAGGAATGCCTTTTAGGGTCGTAGCGGGGCCTTGGACTTGATGGCACCGCGAGTTCCACGGACACTAAAGCAAGATATTTCTTCCCTTTCCTTTTAGCCTTGGAGCCCATGGATGTGGATGGTGGAGGAAAAGGATACATCAAAACTGAATTAATCTCTGTATCTGAAGTGTGAGTTTGCCGAGAAGACACCCGAGTTCACTTTCAAAACACTGGGCATTCACTTCTTTTAGACTTGTCACAACGTTATAACAGGGTAGAAGGTGTGGGTCCCACCAAGCCCTGCCCCCCAGTCCTTCCTTACTGCCTGTGCAGTGTGTACATGTGCCTGCAAAATGGCCTCCGGGGACCAGCACAGCCGGAGCATCTCATTGATCTGGGTCTGTGCTGATTCCGGAAGCTACAACATGGATTAGCCCACCTACCTCTCTTCGCCATCACCACCACCACACAATGATGCCTGCCAGCACACGCCACCTCCGCCGCCTCCTCTCACTTGACTTTTGCACTTGGAAAACAGTATGCCTATATTAGATGTCGAAATAAACTGTGAATATTGGATATCAGTATAATGTGCTTCTTTAATTTGAATGCAATACTTGCCAGAAAGGACAAGCAGATTTCCCCCAAAGTTTTTAATTTCGTCTTTATTTGTGTGCGTCGGGAGGAGAGGGAGGGGGCGCAGCGTTGCAGCTACGTGGTAATTGGCTGCGTTGGGGTTGGCGAGGAGGCTGCAGTCGGCGAGTGAGTAGCTTCTCCAAGGGAAACTGCCAAAGGAAGCATCGGGACCACTGTGGCTGACTGGCCAGAGACAGGGCTGACACCTAAGCTGGAGAAGGTGGTATGGTTGCATTGGTGGCTTGGCATGAGAAGCAACGCTTGAGATAGGCAGCCTTCTAACTGGGGAGGGGAGCCTGGTGTGTATATTGCCTCCATGGCTTTCACCTTTCCATTTACCAAGCCACTCAGTGTGGGTGATCTCTCCTCTTGCACCCCTCTGTACTGTCTCCCTCTAATTTCTTGCTCCCATGTACCATTTTACTTTTCTGTCCGTGCTCCTCCACATTGTCTTCACTCCTCTGTTTCTCCTGCCTCTGCGAGCCCCAAATTACATCCTCTACTCTCCAGTTCACCACTTCTCTCCTTACCATTACAACTCTCTTGATCTCATGGCTTCCACCTGGCTCCTTCCAATAGTGTATTTTATTGTCTGGTCTTAAAAAAGACAACTATTCCATTCTGATGTTTTAAAGAAACCCTCCTCTCTATCCTCTATCTTTTCCCTCTGTTCTCTTTCCCTTAAGTGTCTCACCTTGAAATAACTTTTTCCTAAGATGGTTCTTGTCCATTATGTTAAAAATTGTTTTTTTTTAAAAGAAATGCCTTTTTCTTGTTTGTTGATTTGATTTTTTTTGTTTTTGAAGGTTGCAATTGTAGTTTTGATGCCACACTGGGACACTGGGTCTCCCCATGATACCTGACATGCATGTGGGTGGAACTGGCCCAGTAAGGTTCCACTTATACCGTCTGCAACGCAGTCACATTTAGCCTAAAGTGACCTCCCTATCTTTGCAGCATGCTTTAATATTTTTGCCTGTTACGGTCCATCCTTCAGGGACATTGTGCATGCAGGAAGGAAGAGGTGCTTTCTAATGGCTGAAGCTATGTTCTGGGTATAGCTTAGTGAGGGGATTATTAACCTCGTCAGTTCCCTCTGATGTGCTATTTCACTCTGTGCAGGGAGTTCTCCGATAGTGAACATTCCCTAATCTGGCATCCCTACATACATTCAACCTGAACTGGCAAAGGCTCTTAAGTGCTCTGGAGTGTAGATCTTTGGTCTCTGCTGCCTCTTGGTGGGACTTCTTTGTATTTGGCTGTGAATGCCTGAATATAGAATTCATGCAGGGTGCATCATAAGTGAACCGTACCTGCATGTTAACCCCGTTCTTCCTTGCTGCATTGTCAACTGGACTTCCTTGCCCGTGTGTTGAGGAAGAATGGTGTGATAACCAGATGGGTCCAACATATTTGGTACAGTACTCCTGCATTGGCTAGGCTGGCTCTTGAGTTTTAGGCCATATGGTGGTTCTGCTGTGCTCCCAGTTTGAACCAAACTGATTTGGCTTCCGTAGGGCAACAAAGGTCTGCTATCGTAGGCTTACCTTTCCTCTGGGCAGCATGTGTGGCCTACAGCACCACAAGCCTAAGACACTTTCTTAGGCGGAGGCAATTCTGCCAGGGCTGATGATCCAATTTCATTAGAAACAGTCACGTTCTTGTCGTTTCTGTCCCCTTGTGTCTTGCAGCCACCCTTCCAGATTGCTCAGCCCCGAGAACCTCTTGCCAATGTCTCCAGAAGATTTTGATGAAGTAACACGAGAGATAAGCCCAGCAGAAATCATGGTGAGTGACATGGCAGCTGGGATGCTTTTAGGTCTGGCAGCCCATTGAGCTTCTTTGGGGATAGATGCAAAGAAACTGCATCGTGTAGCCATCCCTAAGCGATTAGCGTGGTATTTTTGATACAGGCCAATAATTCTGGCTGCACAGCCATTAATAAGCTCCACATTTCTGCTGCGCAGGACCCCCAGAAATGAAAGTGGTCCTCGCTTCCATTTGACCCTTCGGCTGGAAGCCAAAACCACGTCTCTGTGTGGGAACCTAGGAAGCTGCCTTATACTGAGTCAGACCATTGGGTCCGTCTAGCCCAGTGCTCTCGACACCGACTGGACAGCAATGGCTCTCCAGGGTTTCAGGCAGGAGTCTTTCCTTGCCTCCCTTGGAGAAGCCGGGGATCAAACCTGGGACCTTTTGCGTGCCAAACATGGGCCCTGCCACGCTGAGCTATGGCCCCCTTCCCTGTAATTTTTATTATAATTGTAATCCACCTTGCTGCTGGAGGTCTTCTAGTCATCTGTTGGGGATGATTTAGATCTCAATTTCTAGCAGAGGTTTAAATTAGATTGCCTACACAGGGGTCCCCAACCTTTTTGCGGGTGGGCGTAGCTGGAATTTGGAAAGCATGTTGTGGCTGTTCTCACAAAATGGCTGCCATGGGCGGGACTTTCCCATTCATAAATTGGCTGCTACAGTGGGCATGGCTGGTCATAAAACACTCATTTCCCAGGAGGGAAACTGGTGAGGCTAAAAAAGAAGTACCTTGTCCCAAAACCTAAATGCAAAGCAGAAGGGGAGAGGGGGCTGAGCTTCAAAATACCAAACCTGGCTTTCAAACACCAAGGGAGATGGCACTGGAGTGCCATATTCACTTTGCTGCATGCCATTTTTCCAGTTATAAACACTAAGACGGGCTCCTATTTGCTGCTTCCAGTAAGAGCTGCTTCAGCCCTTCCTTGAGGCAGCAGTAATCACCAATGACTGGGGCTCAGAGCATGGGATAAAGCAGAGTTGGGCAGGGTCAAATAATCCCATCAGCAACATGCATCAGCCTTACCCACTGTGGTGCCTTCCAGATGTTTTGTACTACAGCAGCCATCCCCCCTTTGCCCATGTTTGCTGGGGCTGATGGGGGTTGTAGTCCAAAACATCTTGAGAAGGGGGGGCATGGGGTTGAGGAAGGCTGGCTGGCACACAGTAAAGTCTGAGTCTTCTTTTTGTCTTGACAATCTGTGCTTTCTCTTCTCCAGATATGTTCCGAATATGCATCATAAGTGCTTCCCGGGGCAGTCTGCATCAAGGCTTAGGTCACTTTCATGTCTTTCAATCTGTAGCTAGTTGCATTGGGTTTCACTCCGTAGCGTACAATGTTACCACTTCATGCTCTCTGTTTTATGGAAGGAGCAGCTTGAAAACTTAGAAATGCTTATGCTTTCTTGAGCAGTCCTGTATGTCGTATTTCCTGTACCCTTTTCTGTGTCGGTCCAAGATTAGATTTAATGTGTCTGTGCCTTTTTAGTAAAATTCCCCAAAACTAGAGGGGGATGTTGCATGATTTCTTTGTTTCCCCATTAAAGCAGAACGTTATTTTAAAAACTAGCAGCAAGAGTGGTTACGGGATGTTCAGACAACACGATGGTCAATGGTGGGGTAATATTCAACTCAACAGTTGTTTATCTAGGCGGTACTCCCCACACAACATTATAATAATTAACCGTTGTTTGGATTAGGATCAGCGGTGAGTTGACTCACTCATCCCCCACCCTCTTTCCCCCCTCAGTCCTCCTGCTGGCATCCCATCAGCCATTGCTGCCGAAAATCTATCCTGCCAGCTAGACTAGAGCGGCAGCCACTGCTTTGACCACCTTGCGACTCTGTGGCTGAACAAATAACCAGTGGTGCCCTCCACACAACACAATAACCCATGGTAGTTCAAATAGCCAGCTCTGCACAGCATTGGTTATTTCGAGCAAATAACCAACTGTTGGTTAAAAAAATCCCTCCACACAACACAATAACCCATGGTGGGTTAAATAACCATCGACTACTTAAACCACCGTTGGTTATCGTGTTGTCTGAACCTAGTTGTTGTAGGGGTAGTTTTGCTGTGGAATCAAAGGCAGTAAACTGCCACAGGGGCTTCACCACAATGGAACAGGTAAGTACTACAGAAACCAACCAACCAAAGATCACTAAAATGGCAGAGAGCTGGCAGGGGCGTAGAGAAGAGGAATAGGAACCAGCTCAATCCTTTGACTCTCCCCTCTTAAGATGTTAGAGCTAAATGATACATTACAGGCAGATGGATGTTCTCACCTCTCACCTGCCTACTGTTCTTCTGCACGCCCAGTTCCTTTTCCCCTCTGGAGGGTTCAGCTGTCCTCATCCTCCCCACTGTTTCAAAATGCCCCTACTCCAAGCTGCTTTCCCCAAGAACATGAGGGGAAAGGACATATTTGCGTCGACCATGTCATTTTTGCCTTTAAAAAAAGGGGGTTTGGTTTTGATCCAGATTCATACTGGATCAGGAGCGCAGATGGAAGTGCAGCTCCCCCCCCCCTCCTTCTCACGGCAGCGCCTCCACTGCCCTGAAAATGCTATACAGTCTGGAGAGCTTGCTTGAATGAGTGAGCTGGGGGAGGGGGGATTCCCCATCCCCCAAATTCTGTCAGCGAGGTCTTCTCATGGAAGGCAGGTTGTGGATCCAACCCTTAAAAGCACTTTACTATAGAGGTCAATCAGTGCCACACATCCCTATTGGCACTCACGCAGTTGTGGCTCACATTTGTTTGCTGAGGGAGGAATGGCTTCCCAGCAGCTTTAAAAAGCAAAACGTTTCACATCGTGTGTGAGAAGCCGGTGCTCTTCCAGACTGATTTTTGTGCATGGCATGTGCAGGGGCAGGTGAAACTCTTTATGTGCCTCCCTAACTCAAAAGATTATTTGTGCATGAAGCATATTGACTGCAGCCTTCAGTGCTTTGGCATACAATCCTGAAAGCATTGAATCAAGACCTGCCATGCATGTTACATACTTCCATGCTTACACAGATTTAGTCTTTAGAACCCTAGCAATAGATACCCCTGGGTGTTCGCTTTACACAGCCCTGCCATGCAACCTATTTGTGTTACCTGGAAGAGAAAGGCCGTGCTAAACACATGGGCTGTCGGTTGCACATCTTCCCTAAAGGGAAGGATGATTCCTAGTCACTCAACAAATATATGCTTTTAATGCTGCTCCTAAAAGAAGTATGCAAAGCTTAACATGCACTTCAATGGAGAACACAGTCTGGCCCTTTCTACACCATAGGGGTGTAGAGGGAGGGAGGGCGATCCCGGAAGTACCTAATACACACCATCTGCGCACAGGGAGGGAGGGATATCCCGGAAGTACCTTATACACACCATTGGCGCACAGGGGCCATCCCAGGCAAAAAGCCTAGTGTGGAAAGGGCCTAAGCTGCAAACCAGGAGAGGAAAAAGCAAAACAGCAGGCTAAATAAAAACACAGCTCCTTTGGGTATGCTTGTTTATTATGTTGTAAAATGCAACACCATTGGATTTGTAATCCTGAAAATAAATCTTTCTTTCAGAACTGGTACAGCTCAAGTATTTTAAGTTGAGATTAAGTCATGGGGAAATTGTCAAAGAGCAAAATACATTCATCATGGTTTATTCCCTACAATAAAGAATGTCAAATGTCAAGCCCACTCCTCAGAGGGTCACTAAAAACAGTAATTGATCATCCTGCTCTGAAGCTAAAAAGGACACCCATCCAACACAACACATCTACAAAAAGATGGGATCGTGGATTCTAAGACCATTGTAATATTAGTGTATGAAGTTAGCTTTAATCCCTTTGAGACACTGTGATAAATAAGTAGAATGGTTGTACTTCAAAATTGGCATGTGTGTGTTCTTAGAGCAAAACAATATCAGCTTTTAGTAACTGATGTCACCAACAGAACAACTGAGGAATGACATAAATCCACAAGTAACATGAACTGCCTCCAATGGACACATATATTTTACAAAATACAACTTCCTCTTATAATGAGGAAAAGCTAAAACTACCTTTGCAAAAGAAGCTGGTGCTAAAGTAGCTCCTATATAGTGGCAGGGGAGAAAATACTAACATAATCTCTTAAACTATTAGGGTAAAATGGCTTTATTTGCTTGTATGCATAATTACTTTTTGGGTGGGGGGGATCATTACTGTTTGATAAAGTAAATAATGATTGATAATTATAGTCTACTGAAATGTTAGTTGAATTGTCATGTCAGGATACATTTGAATAGTTTAATGGGGAGATGCATACCTGTCATCTGTTTTGGATAAAAAGCAGCTGTAAGGATTCACTCCTCTGGGCCTTTGCAAGTGGACTTTACACGGTTTGGTCTTACAGGACCACTATGGCCATTCAAGCCATACTGCTAAGTACTCATGAGGAGTTGCAGGAAATTCAATTCCCACTTCAGCAAAAACAACCCCAGAAGGAATGAACAAGGTTCTCCGGTGTTAAGTGGGCAAGCTGTAGCACAAAAATAAATAAAATTGCGAGGTGTTTAAAAGAAACTCCCAGACCTGTGAAACAATGTTAGACCTGACGTTAAAATCAACAGTGAGAGGGTTTTATACAATATATAAGTAAAAATAATGAAGGTGCTAGTAGAAGTAACCTTCAACCTTTTTGGTTGGGAACCCACCTTTTCCATTGAGAACATGCCTAATTAGGCTGTTACATGTGACCTACTTTGAATTTTGTTTCGGTGTCTACCTCTGCTTTCTATCTCTCACCCCCACGCCGCTCCTCTTCTGCTCTATATTTCATTCGTCCTCATTCAAGCCCAGTAGAACCAGAAAGAGAAAAAATAGCACAATGCCTGTGAGGTGACCCACCACCTTAGGTTTGCCTGCAACCCAGTCTTTGGTTTTAATCCACTGGTTGAAGTCCCCTTACTTGCTGAATCTCAAGCTTCTGTTTGCTTTCCCTGTTGAGTTTCCGTAAGGAATTACCTGGGCGCAAGCCAAGTTTGTCTCTTCTATGTCGTTTTTAATTTAACTGCAGAAAAACCCAGCCTACTCAAGAGTTATGCCTCATGTTAGCTGTCTTTCTGCAGAGTGCGTGTGATAGTATTCTCAGCACCACATTTATAATTTAAGGTTTACACAAATGTAGCATAGTCCCTCCAAAAAAACAACCTACAAACCATATGTTGGTTTTCTAGATTTGTTATGACATGGCGAACGCCCATAGTAACACCACCATTACTGCTTTGACCAAGCCCAATGCACAAATTACATGCATAGGGGTTGGGTGTATGGGTGTCATGGGGTTGAGTGTGTAAGGTTATATGGCTATTTACCCACTCTTTACCTGGTCACTTCACTACAACTATCCCTGACCTCTGATGGGATGAAGTCAAGGCCCCAGTCTTCATAATCTACAAATGAGCTTAATCCAAAATTAGCACTTTTTGAAAACATCCAGTTCTGTATGGAAATCCAGGTCTGTGACCGGAACAAATCCAGTTGCCACTGCTAAAGAAAATACAAGGGAAAACACACTCTTGCCATGAGCCACGATCTGTGGAGTGGAAGCAGCAGGGTTCAGTGAAAAGTATTTTAGCAGCTAAATCAGAGGGGGACTCACAAGTGATAACGTGGATTTGAAAGAAACCTCTTGTCTAATATTGCAAGATTATCTAATCGCATTCTTTTACCTTTTGGTCAAACAAACCTTGGAACAGATTCCCTGATTAAAACCGAACAACGGTTAAGCCTAGCTCACTGACCACAGTCACCAGGCTATAGTTCGAGAATGACATGATGTAAACAGGCCTCACGGGAAATTAAAACAAAAACTAACACCTGAATGCAGATTTATGCGCAACACACCAAATCCACATCAGCAGCAACTCTTGAAATCTAGAAGGACCACAGTTACAGTTGCACATGGTAGCAGCCCGATCCACTCAGGCACACTTTCAGACGGCTTCATGTATATATATATAGATTAAAAAAAGCAAGCAGGGCAGAAAACAGCCTTGACCACGGAGTAAAGCTTCACGGAGAACAAAATAAATAAGTAGTGCATAAAGCCAACAACATCTAATATTTCTTTTCTATCCATTTTACATGTAGCACGAGGTAATATTGCTCACATTTAAGAATGGAGCCTCTTGGGGAGGTTTTGCTTTGTTTTTGATTTTCTGAAAGAGAAACTAGATTTGTCCTGTGCGCGCAACGAAGAAAGCTCCTGTAACACTGAAACAAAGCGACACTTCTGGAAAATATACAGCACTATCCAATAGAAACACACACGCGCTCCATAATCATGTTTCCACAATTAAATAGATGGGTCACTTCGATTCTAGGGATCTAACAGACGAAGAGGGTTATAGTAAGCCATCCAGGTTTTTCTGTACAGTTTGGTTTTCTTTCCCATTGGTGGAATCGTCTGGAGGCGTGTACTGAACCTGATACTCTTGAAGAATTTTAAATACATCATGATGTCCAAAGTGTAAAGCTTCATCCATAGGCGTGTTGTTCCACCTGTAATGGAAGGAATTTTCAAGTTCAGTGAGAGGTTCTATATTTCTGTATAGAAAGCTCTTAAATAATGGGGTCAATGCAGGGATTTGTTGCATTTGTATCCTCTCTTTCATCCAAGGAGCTCAGAACAGTATTTCGGAAGCCCAATAACCTTGTGTGGATGTTAGGCTGATGGACTGACTAGCCCAAATCCAAGCCCAACAGTCCAGCTACTCTAACACAGTGGCTGTCAGGTTTTGGAGAAATTGCCTTTTCCAGGGTATGACAAAGTAACTGTAAATCAGTCTTGCTCATAATATCCTTGCTACTACAGCTACGTTCCTCATCAGAGCTGAAGGAAACTGAATAGGGATATGCGAAGACTGATCTGGGGCTAGATCCAGAACCTCCCTTCCGCAAGAGGAAGGGACCTTCCATGAGAAGAAGGGCTCTGCTTGCTTAAGGTCCTCCTTCCGCCCAGTTTTTAGGACCCCACAGTTCATCCCCTTCAGGAAAGACTCCTGACTGCAACATTTTCAAGGGGCTGCCATGGGAAGGATGGAGCTGGGAAGTCCATTTCTACCAGTACTGCTGATCCAATGTAAAACTGGATCTAACCTCTGATCCTCAGTTCCTGGGCACGGATCTGAACTTAAATTATCTACTAGGTTTTGCACTCCATAAATGTTCCCACACAGTTCTTAGCTCGAAATACATTTTAAAATGTGTATTTTGAGTGGGAAAAAAAGTTTAAAAATAAGAATTTAAATTAAATGCGAACTTATTTTTAATTTAAAAATGGCAGATTAATGATGGAATGGATTTATGGGTTAACACATGCAAAGGCGAGAAAAGATCTGATGCAGAGTATTTTGTACCAACTGCAGTTCAGAGTTGATTTTGGATTCTTGCATTGCATGAACTAACCCACTGAAATCACTAGAGACATGACAATGCTCAAGCATCATTTCCTTGACCCAGGTACAACCTTTTAACACCATTGAAAAATTGGAAAGGTGATTTGGTGTCTTTTAGCTTAAATCCAGTTGTTTAAGCACCACCTGGTTCTGGCTGCCTGAAAATTATTGACAGCGAGACATGGCAGTATGGCATGCATAATTATGCTTTCTTGGCCCCTGGTCGACAGCTGGTTGGCCACTGTGTGAACAAAGTGCTGAACTAGATGGACCCTTGGTCTGATTCAAATGCCCTTCAGCCATGGTCCCCTGACCCTGGGATCTAGGGTCAGTTCTTCTATGCCCTCTGGAGACCAGAGGCCTAGCTCATTTAATCACACATGTTCTGAGGACTGAGGATTCAACAACACTGGCTTTCAGTGTCCCTGATGATTATGCAGGTTGTCCCATCCTCCTGCAGACAGGTCCTGTTGGTTCCTCCTGCCTCTGCATAGGAAATACGGGCAGGTACTAAGGAGCTCTGGGACTTGTAGTTCTGGAGAGAACATGTCCTAGAGAAGGGGTGAGCAACTTGTGGTCCTGATGTTTTGGCTGACAACTGCCACCATCCCTGACCACTGGCTATGGTGGCCAGAGCTCATGGGAACTGTCGGCCAAAACATCTGAAGGGCCAAAAGTTGTCCACCCCTGTCCTAGAAGAGAGCACACTTCCGTCTCTCACAACAGACCCCAGGCCGGCAGCTCACTGTTCAGAGTGTTGCTTGTTCTTTTCTTTTTCCAGATGGATAAAGAGAAGATACGCTGTATAAACATCTTTGGGCATGTTCTAATCCCGACCTGTTCCCTATGACAATGTGTTTACTGCCCAGGCCAGTTTACTCAGGCCCAAAGTGAGGTGTCTCCATTTCCCACCTCCCACCCCATGCTTGGGTCTTGCTTGGGATTGCATCCATTTCATCACACTACCATGTCATGACCAGCTCAAGCTTTTGGCTGTTCTTTGGGCAACTTGGTCTAGGAGGTCCCTACTGCTGTTTCATGGTGCGGGTGTCCCACAGCCAGTGAGGGGGCTTGGGATTGCACAAAAAAGACAATACTACAGAGTCTGGGGGACCTCTTACTTTGCACAAGGCATGGTAACATCTGAGACCACGCACCACCTCCTACCCCCGTTTCACCTACTTAATGAATCACTGCATTAAGGGTGAAATTCAAAAGTGTCCATCCAACACAATGGAGACAGTTGATGGAGCACCTTCCCTCTCTCCCTGTGCCCCCCGAATCTTCTCTGTAAGGTAGGGGACCTCTCTGGAGCAGATTTGGGGTACACATGAGAGGGTGCAGAGGGCAGGGGGGAGGACGTTCTGTTGCACTAGCATGATTCTGGATGTTGCCTAAAGGTGGTAAGGAGCTTGTATTTTTTCCCCTTCTTAAAAGCAAATAATAAAATCTCAATACAAATCAACTTTCATATATGGAAGTATACTTTTGCTTTCTAAACATAGTGGCAAAGCAGCAACTAATATATTCCCCGTATAACACCTAGTGTTAATTTTTAATGTTAATTTTTGGGTCATCCTTTGGAACAGCAAAACATTCAGCCAGGGTAGAAATTAAAAATGGAAGCAGCAACTAATATATTCCCCGTATAACACCTAGTGTTAATTTTTAATGTTAATTTTTGGGTCACCCTTTGGAACAGCAAAACGTTCAGCCAGGGTAGAGATTAAAAATGGAAGGAAAGGGGATACTATTGTAAATACCCTGCCTTTCTAAAGTAATATCAAGGCAGTAATTTTAGGGTGTTTTAGGATGTTTTAATGCAGTTTTAATAATATTTGTCATGTTTTAATTAGTTTTATGTATTTTATCATGTTGTTGTTCCCCGCCTCAATCTAGACGGAGAGGCGGGTAAGAAATAAATCGTTATTATTATTATTATTATTATTATAAAGCAAACTCTTACTAAATAAATGTAATTATTTTTTTATATTAATATGTGAGTAAGTACATATTTAACAATGTAAGCAATTCCTTAAATGTTCTGCAGTGCATAGATATGATTATGCTAAGCAGCCAGAGCATGAAGTACAAGATTCAGGCATGTTATTAGGCTAGCAGGATGGGAGAAAACAGCATGCAAACTGCATGAAAGTGTGATCATCACATTTCACAATCCACATGCAGGTTGCACATTGTCTTCCCTCCCCAGACAGCGTGGTATCTGCATAAGATGTTAGACCCATCTGACACAATCCCATGGTCCTCCTCAAGGTTGTTTTCCCTAAACAGAAACTCGGTTCATTCTAGCAGAGACTGTTCTGTCCATGTTATGTACAAGGCAATAAAAGTGAAGGTGAAATTCAAAATGGAGTTAATGATTATTTTTTTTGTAAACCAAGAACGTCATGGGCGGATACACATCTCAGACACTTTAACAGGCAGACATTCCGGCTTCTGGGTTCACAGGGTCTCACTCACAGCCGGATCCCTGCACAGTTTGACGTGCCTAAGCCAGGGATGGGGAATGGGTGGCCTTCCAGATGTTGTTGAACCCCCATCATGCCGCACCATTGGCCCTGCTAGCTGATGGGAGAGGCAGTCCAACAAGATCTGGAAGGCCACCTGTTCCCCACCCCTAGCCTCAGTTCAGGGAAATCAATGGGCTTTGCCACACCTAACCCAGCCTAAGATCAGGCTGCAAGTTTGTTGCTTTGTATAGGCACGCATGCTGACAAATTATTAATATACTGGAGTACAATGTCAATTTAAGGTCTACTAGCACCATTTTATTGCCTTGATCCCTCTCCACCCTCACAACATGGATATGTTGACACATTTTGTTCTGCAAATAATCCTAAAGTTAATTTTCCCCCTCCTCACTAGAATTAACAGACAGTTAGCTTAAATAATAGACAGGATACCCATTAAGTTCCACATCAAGTATAAGTTTTTCAATGCACCAATTCCTTGGAGGACATTGCTTGGGAAGCCAACGATAGCATATTTTAATTGACTGCCAATATTCTACGATAACTTTAGCACAGATGCTCACCTGTCTTTGGGGAAAGGGTTCACTTTGCAGGCTTCCAGCAAAAATTTAACTACTTCTACGTGACCTATAATACAAAAAAAAAAAAGGATAATTACATATACTCATTATATTCACCATACTAAAATAACTTTGGCCGTCATTCACTGCTACAACCTTCTGCAGCTGCTACGTGCAATGCTGTCCGGGAATCGTAGTCTCTCTGCTCCATATCCATACCCGACAAGGCAAACCTGGAAGGAAAGTTGGGAGAGAGAGAATCCAATCACAAGGAAGGCAGAACGTAGTGGAATGTTTTCCAAGCACTGGTATTTGGAGCAGTTGTTTTCTGGATTAAAATTGGAGGCCCTTTTCCCCCTCTACACTCAAAACAACGCACAAGATGCCTCTTTCCTCTCTCCGTTCCCTGTCCAACCATCAAGTCCTTGAACAACCAAGCAGGCATCCCACTTGTGCCTGCAGAATAGCCCATTTAAGATGGACCCCTACCATCCCCTTTACCCAAAGTGCACAGCCCCATCCCTTCCGGCCTGGATTCTGAACTGCCTGTCAGCTATAGTGACTCTATCAGGGAATCTGGGGATGTGTCTCTTATTCCCTCAGGATGTTTAGTTACCTACATTTTTACCTTGTTCTTCAGCCAAAGATTCTTAGAGATTAATAAGGCAATAATTTATTATTATTATTATTATTAATAATAATAATAATAATAAATAATTAATAATAATGCTACCATCCATTTAAGGAGAGTTAGGGGAGAGAGGGAAATCAATGCTTCCCTGCTCCACGCGGCACACAGTCTCGGCGGATGCATTAAATATAGCAGCGTCATGTTCCAATGCAGACTTCAACCTCCTCGCATGTACTATCTCCCAGCACGCCACCCAGACTTGACTAACTTAACATACCAAAAACAAACAAGCTGCCTTCTAGGTTGGGCTGTGCAGAAACACAGTGTGCTGTACCATGAGAGCAACAGACTAAGTAGGCAAAATGCCCCAGATATGAAAGATATCTGGAATGTTCTGTTTTGGGGCTGCCTTGCGCTTTCCGCTACGGGTCTTTCCAAACGGAGGACTCCTAGCACAGCCTGTCAAAAGGCGGGTCCTGCACAACTATTCCCCCTTTTCTCTCCTTAATGGATTTTCTGGGGTAAGAAAAAAAGATGGAGGGAGCGGCGGGGAAACATGGGAAATAGAAAAGGGCAGCACCTGGACTCTCCCATAAAGTCCCACAAATGAGCCAGAGCAATCACACCATAAAAGCCTCATCTGGAAACACCCTACGGCCCTAAGCCAGAATACTATTCTCTGCATATTTGCACTGAAAAGCTCCCAGAGAAGTGTAGGGTCAAAGATAATTGGTGTCTCAGAAATGAGATGATGGCAACGTCACATGAGTACTCTGAACAAAGTGTTCTCTTGGAATTTTGACAGAATCTCAAATCTAGTCCGACAGACAGATGCCTGTGATCAAGGGCAGATTGCATAGCAAGCCTGTTCCAGCTTGATATGATGCTTGGGATAAGAGAAGCAGATTTTACAAACATATTGACTGGACAACATTTCAGTTATCTCAACTGCTCTACGCTAGTTATAAAACGAATTAGCTTTCTTTCCCTCATTTTTGTCACTCTGTACCTTGGCTTTTAAAGCAATATTTTTTTTTGTAGCATACAGTATCATTGGTTGTGCCCAAAAACTAGAAAAGCTTGTACCTTTCCAAACAAACCAAAATCAGCAGAGAGCATTTAATCCTGCCCTTGTAGTATTTTTGTCATGGTTCTGTAAGCTTTAATCACTTACTTTGTGCACTTAATTGATGAAAGCTTTAATTGGCATGCCTTTTAAAACCTGCCCTTAAACTGGAAACACCACCAACATTGCGGGATGGATTCCTTGTGTTCCCAACAGTGCCCTTGCTCAAAATAATTAAGCCCAAAGGGGGCAGCCGGGGAGGGGGAGGGAAGTGTGTATCTTAACCACCATGTGATAAAAAAAGAGTTCCTATTGTGAACGATCTAGGCATATCTCTTGACTCTGCCAAGGTTAACACATTAATGAGCTCGAGTGCTCATTAATGTGAATGAAGTTCAGCAGCTGACTGGATGAACAGCTACCACGAGCTTCTGTTACCTCATGGGTCACCCAGTGAAAGGCGCAACATGTATGATGACAGCATTGCCTGTTGATGAAAAGTAAAAGACTTGCCTTCCTTTTCTGCAAATATGGAGCAACTGCAGACTTTGTTCCTTTCACAACTGAAGTGTGTATGTGTGTGTGACCTAATCCACACCAAGCAGGATATAGCGTTATGAAAGCGTTATGAAGGTAGTCTATGGTATGTGTCTATGGGCCCCAACAGTTGTCAGTGCACTTCAATACCACTATAAAGCTCCTGCCTTTTATATACCGCTTTCATACAGCTTTCATAGAGCAATATCCTGCTTGGTGTGGATTAGGCCTCAGTGTGTGTGTGTGGGCGCTACTTGTTTATATGCTTGTATGGAAACTGTTTTATATTATGTACAACATTGTGTTTTTAAGGGTTTTCATCGTTGTAAACCACCAAGAGAGCTCCAGCTATTGGGCAGTATAGAAATATGTAAGAAATAAAAGGAAATGAATATATATATGTAAATTTAATTGGGTTTAAAGCTAGTTACTTGGCTAAAAGCTAAGTCCATGCGGGGAGAACGGAGAACGTGCTGGACCTGGGCCAGACAAACTGAGGTCTAAGTCCCTATTCATCCCAAAAATAAATAAAAATGAAGTTCTCGGGGTGCCCGTCAGTCTCTCTTCGCTGCCTCTTGGCCTAACAGGACCATGAGAAAGAATTGCGATAAACTCCATGCTGCTTTGAGCTGCTCCGAGGAAGGGTGGATTTAAAAAATGTATATCATTCGTTGATAAACGTCTCAAACAGCCCCAGGCTCTTGTATTTCTAAGGTGCCAGAGGCAGGGAAGGACTCACTAGGCTTTCCTTCCTTTTGCTCATGGGCTGTATTGGGTTAGCAGCAAAAACTACCAACCATACAGATACCGCTAAGTGGTGTCCCATATCGTGGCCTTAACCCCCTGGAGAGGTGGTCTTCTTTGAGCCAAGTCAAGGGTGGTCTTCTCATGCTCATGCCCTCAAGTACAGGAACATAGCAAATAGTTGGCTTCCTATGTGGCTGAAACTCACAGATAACTAGCTCCCCCATGAGAGACGTGATGAATAAGGAACCATGGACTAAGTGATCATCTTTCTACTTTGGACAAAATGTCTCCCCTGACTCTCATCTATGGTTGAAAGGGACCAATCATGGAACCTAGACAAGACTGGAGGTGCAGGGGGACAGGAATAGGCAGTGATCGACTCTTCCGAGCGTTGGATGCTGGTGTAGGTGACTTCCTAAAATTAAGCTCTGGTCTAATGCAGCCTTTCCTAACCTGGTGCTCTCCAGTTGCGTTGAACAACATTCCCAGCATCCCCAGCTAACCTGATCAAAGCCATGCTGGCTGGGGGATTATGGGAGTTGTAGTTCAACACCTGGACGGCAACCGGTTGGGAAAGGCCGCCCTAATGGTTCAGTGAATAAGTGTTTAAGGAAATTCTACACCAACCTTTCCCCCAACTTGTTGCCCTAGATATGTCCTGGACTTCAACTCCCATCAGCCCTAGCTAACATGGCCAATGGTCAGGAATGCTGGGAGTTGTGGTCCAAAATAGCAGGAGAGCACCAGTTTGGGGAAGGCTGTTCTACTTGTTTGGACAGAAGGGGGCTGCCTTCACGGCACCGCATTGCCGCCGCTTTGGGGGAACACCTGTGCTTTTGCTGCTGTGGCATGGCTCTGGGTAATCCCAATGGCAGGAGGCAGCACAGGCTTTCCAGCAGCCATGCAGCTTGCCAGGCTCGCCCTCAGCCTAGCTTCCGGCAACCAATCAGACATCACCTTCTGCCTGGGAACACCGCTGGCTCAACGCCAGAGCGAGGTAGATGGTGGAAGAACCATGGCGACCTCACTCCAGTGGAAAGTCAGGGTAAATCCCCGAATTTTAAAACATGGACCTTCGCGGGAAAGCCCTGCGGTGGCAGAGAATTGGCGGCTGCAACGTATAAGCGACGCGGCACCACCGTGCAGCCACTGCGGGGCTTTTAAAATGTATGGACAGCCCCAAGGAGCCAGAAACCAGCAAGCCAAAGAGTTGGAGAGGGACAGAATTAGGAGTAGGGAGCAATGGCTGAAATATACACTGAATTTTTGAGAAATGAAGGTCCTGCTTGGAAAAGAATTGGCCATGAGTGAAGAAAAGGAATTGGCTAATTAAAGCCTTCTAAAATGGATACTTTGGGAGCACTGGCTGCTGTACTTGAGAGACAGTAGGGGAAGGCAGAAGGGGGAAGACAAATGCAACGTTATGGAAGGAAGGAAGGAAGGAAGGAAGGAAGGAAGGAAGGAAGAGAAATCCAGTTGTGGAAGTTTGAAGCAGACACCTGCTGTGGACATTGCTGAGTGGTTGGCCATTCACTATAAGAAAACTCTGCCCACCCACACCCACACCCATTCCAAGAGCAGTTTGAGTCCTTCTGATTAATAGGGCAATGAAAGAATGAATACGAATGAAATACTTTTAAAAACTAAGAAATGTGGGGAGGAAACCCACCAGAAGCATATTGGAGGGACAAGATTGACAGCTGAGCCAGCATTCAATTAACGGGCAAGCATGTCAGACAGTGGAAGGGCCCTGGCTCAGTGGTAGAGCACATGCCGCACATGCAATAGGTCCCAGGTTCAATCCAGCGCGTCTCCGGGTAGGGCTAAGAAAGACCCCTATCTGAAACCCTAGAGCCACTGCCAATTAGTGAAGACAGCAGCAAGCAAGATGGATCGGGATACGGCTGCTTCCTCTGTGTCATTGCAGTTGAGCAGCAGAGGGACGGAACTGGGCTCACACGGCAGTGTAAGAATTCTTAGTTTTCGGATTACAGGCACATTCACCATGAATGAGGGCTTTATTTATTCTTGCCCGGACCTATCTATATCTATACCAAAGATGGGGCCCTGGGCATAGGTGAAATAGAACACCCTCATTCCACAATTCAAGGGTCTGCATTCTGAGCTTTTCTATGACGTAACAGTCACTATTGGGGTTTTAAGCAGGGAGGGATGGGATTTTTTTTATTTACAATATTTATAGGCCTCCTTTTATCAAGGATTTAAAAGCGGTTAACAAAAATTAAAAACAGTATATACAAACAAAACCACCAGCAGATGAAAAAGCAAATAAAAACCAGACTTTACAGCTATTAGCATCGGTATAATGTCTCTTTAGCTGATTTTAACGGTATTGTGTTTATATAAAAATAATTATATTGCTGCAGCACAAAGCAAACATTTCACCTCTTCTTACCTTCTTAGCGCAGACACATCACCGGTGTAGGCAGCAAATAAGAGATTTATTACAGATTTCACCTGTAAGAAAAAGAAAAGAAAAAGTGATTCATAGATTTGTTGTTGTTTTTCTCCTCCTATCTCAGGAGGCTTGATGGGGCGTGTAAACATGCCAAGAACACCTGAAATTTTTCCTGTTAATCCTATTGACTATGACCTTGCATTTGTATACATTTGCAGTACTCCAGGTACATCAGGGCAATTTCAAAACAACCGAACTGGTGGCTCTGATCCAAAGTTGGTGCTAAATAAAGAACAGAAATTAACCTAATTTTTTTACTTCTTTTTAATAAGGATTTCAGCTTGCTTCAGAACTTTATATTACTGTTTATTATTTAAATTACTCTATTATTTAATATTACTACCAAAGAGAATGAGTAAATAAAAGGAATAACCCACTGGGCTAAAAACAATGTTTACCAAAAGGTACCTGTATACAGCACATTAATGTTCAGCACGCTGCTCAAGCTCTTGCTATTTCGCATTTTAGGCTTAGCAGTTATTTGAAATGGTCTTTCATTTTACCAAGATGCCAAGTGGCAAAGCCCAAGATTGACTGGCAGCCTCTTCACACATTACATTTAATGTGAACTCAAATGGATCTTGAATGAGTGTCCCTCTATTCACAGAAAACTATTTAATCCAGCAGAGCATCTCTGAACAGAAGGGAGGGAAGACCATTTGTGCAAATCCCCCCTTTCTCCTGAAGGCCCCAAGCCACCTTGCACACTGTTCCAAAGGGTCCCACAACCCTCTGGAGCAGATTTGTGTGTGTGTGTGTGTGTGTGTGTGTGTGTGTGTGTGTGTTCATGCACGCATAGGAGCTGTAGAGGAAGCGAGGGAACCATTGAAAACCACCTCCTCTCCTTCTGTTCACAGAAAGAAGCCTGCACTTGATCAAAGAGCCTTCCCTAAGCAAAACAACACAATTGGATACAACCCTTTATATGGACATATCATCCATACATCAAGATCTGCCACAGCTCCACCCTACCCATACAGACAGCAGTAGACACACATTTGTTGCTACCTGATTCTGAGGGGCAGTTACTCCCTACTCATCTTTCCTTTCCGGTATGTCCACTTTTAAGTTGCAACTGTGCAAAAAACGTACAATCAAACAAGACGAGCATTTCTTCAGATACTATGAAAGATCATTTTGGATTTGAGCTGGGGGGATGGACAAGCCCAGGGAACTGGCAGTTCTAATACCATGCAAATCTACATTCCGTTCAACTTCAGCCTGGGCCATTTTGTGCTTTCAAACACAGGCGGCATTCTGAATTATGGTAACGTATCTTCAAGAAAAAGGGAGGTGCCTGATGCAAGACACAATCCAGCACAGAAACCTCTTGTAAGATGTACATATGGATGGGGACGCCCCATCATGGGTGACTCCCATTTGGTGCAATTTGGATATAACCTACGGAATCCATCTTCTTCCAGACATTCACTTCTTCCAGATATTCACTTAGCAGATTTCTCCAACTTGGTAACCTCCAGACGTTTTTGAGTACAACTCCTAGAATTCCTAACTGTTGACCAGGCTGGCTGGAACTGATGGGAGTTGAAGTTCAAATCATCTAGAGGGTACCGGGTTGGGAAAGGTTGCACTAGGGCCTGAAATTCAGAGCCTGACCAAGTCTGGAAGGTGCCACACAGGCGAAGCATCCCGACTCCCTACATCTTCCTCAATGTAGGAAGCCAACGTGTTGGCTGGGAACCAAATGATTTCATGGACCCAGGCGCACACCCTGACACCATTCAGCTGGCAGAGGACCGGGTGGGAAAGCTCACCCGGACCCCCAGCCCAATCTAGTTTCCACGCGTGTTTTAGGCTCCAGCACTTTTCGAGATCTCTAGCTGGGACAAATGGCCCTGCAGATTCAACTCACACAGGTTTTAAAAAATGTATATTTCTTATGCTGTGATCATGGCTCTTCATTTCCTCTTTAGCAGTATGCCTGGATGGATACATCTGTCAAAGAAATTGCAGTGGCTTACATGTAAATAATGTTCTCCTAGAACAAGCTGAGTGCAAGTCTCCCCCAAGTGGAAGCTACAGGGATCAAGTGGCACCTGTCTCAGACTTTGCTTCTACGCATAGGCTTTGGGCAGACCTGCCTGCTCAATTGGCCCTCTACAAAAATCTATTTGTATTGTTGTTAAGCTGTGAAAGTATTTGCAGAATGGTCGGGACTGGGCCATTAGCAAAACAGCCCTACGCTTCATAAGCAACGAATGTTGGCACCAACTCTTCTTCCTGTCCCCTACAAACAGAAGAATTCCAAACCATGAACAAGAGCCAAGGATGCAGGAAGCTACAGGACATGGCTGTGATACAGACATTTGCAAGACTGATGCAAAATGTGGGTTGCTTGCTGCACATGTAGATAAGAGTTAAGCAGTCCTTGACCGTTTTGCTTAGATACAAAGACTATAAGAAATTGGCAGAGTAACATGAGAACCAAGGTAACAGTGGATTCACAAGGGTCAAATGTTTCCAGCTACCCTGTTTATTTAAATGATATTTGGCCAAGTGATCCAACCTTTTCTAAGCTTCAGTCATTTAGCATCTCTGAGTCCATTCAGCAAAGATCTAAAAGAACAAGCCCAGAATGAAGCGACTAAGCGCAACTCATGAACACCAAAGGTTGCTCTAAACTAGAAAAGGGGCCAGATTTTAAAATCACGCCTGAACTAATCCCCCCCCCCCCCCGAATTTCTATTCATTAACTCATCTAGAACGGAAATGTCAGCCTCAGAAATGCAATTACTTATCAAAAATGCAGTAAACGTAACGTGCAGAACAACCAAGGCAGATGGTTGGCGGGGGATTTGCACTTACACCTCAAGAGAGCAGAAAAAAGGCGGTAGGGTAAGTCGGCGAAGGCAAGGGGCCAAATGTGTTAAAAGGGCAAAACTGAGGTGATTTGAACGAAGCATTACAGGTGAAACTAGTTTATATCTAGATATTCAGCAACCATCAATTTATTGTCGTATTTTCCCAATCCACATCCACATTAGTGCAGTTAACCACAGTGCAATAGCTTCTACAGGTTTTTTTAAAAAAACAGCTGGGAAAATATGGTGCAAGATCAACAATGCTATTTTCTGTAGGAGGGTGGTATGAATAAGCTAAACATCATTCTTCCCCCAGGAAGAGAACAACCTGGACCTGTGGAAAATCAGTCACTTTCTTTGGTACATAAAAGGGTGTTTAACCCTTTTTTCTTGGGGCCTGTTTATGCGCCATGAAGCTGCTCTTTTGCCCTGCTTAATTATTAACCCTCGGGCTAATAGTAGATTGGATGAAATCTAGACTGGGAAAATGGCACAGGGAAAGGATTCAACACCTCACCCGGTACTGGAGTTGGGATCAAAATCAAGACCCCTGCAGCTGCTTAAAGAAAACCAAAATGTTGAGAGATCAAACCATGGATCATGCCTGTTTCGGTCCTCAGTGCCAAAGTTTAGGTATAATACACCTGTTCAGTATATGTATTGCAGTGACAATTCAAAAACTCTATAAATATTAGGTAATTAATGACCTTGTTATTGCTGTCCTAAGCGGATTGCTTCAAAACGTGTTCCAGGCTCATGCTTGCTCTGCAGATCTATCTATTACGCCTACTCATTAAATTTTTTGTTCATTGGCAGCAGAGCATTTTTTTTATATGCAAAAAGTTTAATCCCCTAATTTCTAGTTAGGGCTGGGAAAGGCTCTTGTCTCAAACTCTTGAAGAACCGCTGCCAGTCACTGTACACAACACTGAGCTAAATGGACCAGTGGGCTGGTTCAGGATAAGGCAGCTTCCGATGCTCAGGAGGAATCAAACATGGGCTCCAGTCAATCAAGTTCTGCTGAGCTGAAGAAACTTGGGGCTGTTGCTATTAGCCCTTTTATCAGTTCACTAACCCAAGGCATTTTATTGCTGTCACTTTAAATGGCTTGCATTTGTGCTTAAGGATTTTGTTTTGCTTTTTGAAAGCCTAATGGGCCGTTCCTTTCCTCTACTCAAACTTAAATGGGATAAGCAAGGAGAGGAAGCCAAGTGGAAAGATGCGCAAGGCAAAACAAGACGCAAAAGACGATATAACATATTAAGCTTTGTAACCGACTAGCTTCTTGGTTTTGAAATGAAACGTTTTTCAGTTTTCATCTTGCCTGCCCTGATAATAATACCTCTTGTTGGCAAGGCAATTTTCTTTCTGTAGAGAACTGAAGCCAAAGGATGATGACTTGGATCAAGGCCAGTCATGAATCCAAACTGGGATGTGAGCCTAGACTTAAATCCACAGCATCCCACTGTCTCATTGGATTGTCAGTAAAGGACTGAATGGGATATGACCCACCATGCTTGGTATGGCTGCAAATCTTTGAAACAAATAGTGCACAGAAAGCATATAAATGTTTATATTCCTCTGGGAAGTAAAATCTGTCTTTGCAGCCACATGTTAGTAATGAGTTTGCACAACACGGCAGCCCATGTGGGTTAATTTACCCTCGAGGAGCTGTGGCACATTCTGTCTGCCATTATGAATATGCAAGCTCTGACATGTTGTGCAAACCCAGCCAACATGGGTTACTTGAGGGTTAAACAACCTTCACACAAATCACCACCTGTTTTAGGTGTTTAACCCTCAAATACCTCCCATCAACTGGATTCACACAACAGGTCAGGGCTTGCATATTCATAACGGCGGACAGCATGTGCTACAGCTCCTCAAAGGTAAATCAACCCACAATGGGCTGTTTGTTGTGTCATGCGAACTGGTGCATATTGATCAAAAACTCAAGAGACCAATCAAAACTGACTAGAAGTTCACAGGAGGTCAGATCTCTCCTACTGAAGAATAAGTAGGCAATGACGATGTGGACATAGCACCAGTGGGTAAGGCTATATGGCAAGGGTGCCAAACATGAGGTCCTGGATCCTTCTGGGATTCACACCCCACTCCCCTGGCCTTTCCCTGACTGTCAATTGTTTGGTAGCTTCCCAGCTTTTGTAAAGTCCCCATCCCAATTCTAAAAGGTTGAAATGCCTCTTATGAGGCTTAGGTATCGGCAGTAAGAGCTTTAAGCTAAAACATGCCTGTATTCTTCACCCCGCCCCTTTTGACTTCAGCCACGCCCCCAAAAGCTTTAATGGAATTTGGCCCATGGGCTGAAAGAGGCTCAACACTTCTGATATAGGAAGTGAAGCAAGGAGAACAAGGGATGGACGGGACAAAGCAGAGTTGCATGTGCTTCGACTTGGTTTCAGTTAATGAGGCCTAGTGGGTTACTCCAAAGGCTTCACACCAAAGGTGGGTTTTGTGACGGGATCTGAAGAGAGAGAGAGAGAGAGAGAGAGAAAGAGAGAGAGAGGTGGCAGCTTGTAGGTGTTCTGGGAGAGAGGTCCAAGTAGCTGCACATACTATCTTATCCTCCAGATAAGTGAATCTGAACAATGTCCATACCGGGACATACTTCATCAGCTGATGTCAACAGAAACAGAAAGCTTAAAAATATCAGGATGTGGACTGTCAATTTTTTTATAAAAGCAGCTTGGGGGGTGGGGGGGTGGAGAGACTGTAACACACCAATGCTAAAGTGCACTGACATAGATGGGATGCTGCCCGCCCCCCAATTAAAAAGCCTGGTGAACAGATCGCTGCCCATAACCAAAGCGGTGGGCGCGTTTCCATCCACAAAATTGCTCTAATTATCATATCCGATGGTATGTGTGTTGGGAAGGACTGCTGTTTGGTTAAAAGAAGAGGTAATTTCAAGCACTGTTGAATACTACCCTTGTGAAGAAACATCCAGCTCTTAGATTGTCGCAGAGAATTTATGATTTAGGTTTGATTCGTCCAACAAGCTGCTTGGGAGTCCCCACATGAATAATTCCTAACATTGTCACTTAGAATGCACATTTCCCTTCCCAGTTCAAAAGAAGGCCAATTCCTTCCTCACCCAGACACTGAATTGTACTGCATGCAAAAACAAATTCCGTGAATAAACTAATATTGCTCAAAGCTGGATATATTTCCTGAGATTTTTTCCCCTGAGGGAGGCCATGGCAGTTTGATTTTTGGATATCAGCATGTCCTGCTTTCCTGGCAACACTTCACTGACTCTCCAAAGGAGTTCCTTTAGGTTTCTGATTAAATATAGATATAAGTGGTTTTTAATCTTTGCACACGATCATTCTATGGATGAGAGAAGCAGCACAACCCTCTCCATGTAAACGTTTGATTTGTTGAGAAATTTATGGAGAAATTCTTGCTGATGTCACCAAGGGAAAGAGACCAGCATTCACCAAAGGCAGTCCTGATACTGAGAACCTCTAGACCACTGCCAAAGACTGTAACATTTGCAACAGTTGTTAATTAAAGGCTCTTCAACTTGAACGATGTGTGCATAATCTATTCCCCACCCCCAACATTAAAATTTCACTATAGCTCAGTGTAATTGACTAAATTCATCTCAGCTTTTGAGACTGCAGCACATGTAACAGATCCTCCCTAGCTCATTGACGCATGGAGAACACAGGGGTGGGCAGAGCATGGCTCTAACCAAGTGATCCGGACATTAAGAGCACTTAATGGCTTTCCATCACAAATTAGTTGGATGCCTTCCAGAAAGGGATTCACGATTTGCAGAGCATGGTCAACTATGACAGCCTTCCTCATCCTGATGCTCTCGAAACGTGTTGGACTGACTCCCATTGGCCAGGCTGGCTGGGGATCATGGAAACACTTTCAGTTTCAGTTCCGTATCGGGTATTATTTTTATACTGCAGTTTGAAGCTTTTTTTAAATTGTATTTTATCATCTTGTATTTTATGGTTTTAATTGTTGTGAATCGCTCAGAGAGCTTCGGCTATCAGCTGGTATAAAAATGTAAATAAATAAATAAATAAATGCACATTGGAAGGATCCGAGATTGGGAAAGGCTGTCATAGTATTTCATTTATCTACAGCCACTAAGAAATGTGTTACCTACAAACTAGCATCTTATTTCATATACAGCTCTACTTTCCTCCGAGGAGCTCAAGGCCACCTACATGGCGTTCTTCTCATTTTATCCTCACAACAACCCCGTGAGGTAGTTTAGGCTGAGAGTTAGACACTAACCCGAAGTCAGCCACAATGTTTCACGGCCAAGTGGGTGATCCAAACCTCGAGTTTACTATTGACCCTTCTCTAATGATATTTAAGTCTTTGATATTAGCTATGTCAAATTGGCATGCGCCAGTTCATAAGCTACCATTTGATCATACTTGCGCCAACGGGAACTGTATTAAGGGCAGGCACCCAAAAACAAAACGTGGCGACAGCTGCTGTCCTCGCAGAGCCTTTGCACCTATTGTTAACAGGATATGCCCTCGTTAATCCAGCTCAAAGGGGGATTAACTCCAACATGCAAAAAATAGATGCTGTCTGAGATGAATGAGTTTCTGGTGAACCTGGATCAGTATTCTACTGTGAGTATTCCATATTCACAATCACATTTCTCTCTGATGCATGAGAAGTCTGTCAAATATAAAGAGGCAATGCTGAAATTAATGAGAAGTGTCATCTATATGGTGCTTATGTACGAAAGGACATTAAAAAGAGTGTCATTCATGCTCATAAGTAATATACGACATCAGATGCAAAGTACAATGCTATATTTCACTTATGTATATTAACTAATCTGTGTGCCACGACATAGTGCTTCCCATATTCTAAAATCAAGCCTTCAAAAGAGCCTGCAATGGAATGCCCAGCCTCCAATGCTGAAACAAAATGGCCCATGCGCAGCGCAAGCTGTTTAAGAAACCCAACACCAAGTTAAGAGACACCTCCCTGCAGAGATTAGTTGCACATGCACACACAGAAAGATGTCACTGAAGTTATTATTATGTGCGATGCTCCACAAGGAGCAAAAACCAGTAATCCAACAGATAAGAAACATCAGCACCGTCTCAAAGCTAGAACTCGTTAAATGGCACAATCCTACGCACGTTTGGACAGAAAAACATGCATTCTGTCTAAACATGCATAGGATTGTGTCCTAAATGGAGGAAGGACAATTACAGAGAATGGGGCAAGAAAGGCTACGATACATTCCACTTTTGACTCAAGGCAGTGATAATAAAGTTGATTTTGGTACAATACTTACAATTTGACCAATTTTTGCTTCTCTCTTTGGGCTCATCTACACCTAAGGGTGTAGAGGGAGGGGGAAGGATCGTGGACTTACCTGCTTCCACAATCCTCCTCCAGAGTCTAGACAGCAGCGTGATGTCCCGGAAGGGAAGAGGGACGTCACAGCTGCCATTTTTTTTAAACAGAAGAGCACAGCCCCGATCCGCCAGAAAAAGGTAAAAAACCAAACCAAACCAATCCCCCCCCCCACCATCCTTGGAATGGTGAAATTGCTGCCCCACCCCCATGGGCACGGAGCCACCCTGTGTGGCTCTGTGCCTGCTTTGAAGGCCACTCTACTCACAAGGAGGCAGGAGTGGCAACCACACCTCCTGCAGTCCTTGGGATGGTCCCAGGACTGTGGGGAAAATTGGGATTACTGGTTCCCCAGTTATCCCAGGAAAATGGAGGGGTCGTCCCTGCCTTCCCCCGGGATCCCCTGTGCATCAACTGGACTCACAGGGACGACCCCGGGGATAAAACCATGGTGTACACATGGCCTTAGTAGACCACCCAGAATGGTCATGGTGAGGTAGTACCCACCATGATGATTTAGAATCCAATATCCAACTAAAACTATGCTAATTTGTATCACATCAAAGCATATAAGCAACATTTTAGGAATTGTTCAATTCAGGATTCATTTTCAGGATTCAGACAGACCTTTGCCCTCTAGGTGGTGCACATTCAAAGCTTCAAAACAGGGCCTGAAGCCTCCCCCCACCTGCAGTCAATCCTCTGCTTCCCTACAAATGCACTGGCATTAACTTTACAATGCGGTTAGTGTCGCTTTTATTTTTAGAGGCCGGCTGCAGCATTAACTTGCAAAGCTGCTTCCGTGGAGTTTATTTTGAAAGCACACATGCAGAATTAACTTGAGATGATGTTCGCCTAACATTTATTTGTGCAGCTAAAGCCAACCTCCCACCCTCCCCACCCCCTAAAGGTCTAATTTGCTCTCAACTAGTTTAAAAGTTTTACATATATAAGAAATACAACAAAGTAAGTCAAAATAGATAAAGCAAGAAGCTTTTCTGACCTTCACTTAGATAATTTCATATAAATAGGGGAGTTACTGAAGTTCAGAAATATTTGGCAGGAAGATGACACCATAAACATTACCATAAATATCTTATAAATTATACTAGGTATTAACATCAGTAAAAGGTAACAATTTGGCCGGCTCATACCAAGCTTTTCTTGACAGCTGTTTAATATATGTGGAAGTATGAACACAGTACTTCTTAGAGCAGTATGCAACAGCAAGGGTCTGCAAATCAAAAGTATGTGTGGTTTGTGTAGTCCCTCTGATGAGGGACATCACTACTAATTTTATTCCTGTCAAGTACGGCTGGTGTCTATTACGAGTTCAAAAAATCATAAGCTATTAGAAATTAATTGCTTGCAGTGTTTGCAGCTTCCACATTAAAGTAAACAAATGAAAGATGAAGCCTAAGTAAACATGAGTTTACAACACTACTTGACTATCATACGCTTGCATATGTGCTCTAGAAAATAATCTCTTCTAAGTCCGAATTCTTCCTCTCCCAGGTAGGGAATAGTGACCTACAAGGCACGGCCAATGTGGTTTCTCTACCACTGCAGAAAACAATCGGTCAGTTACCAGATGTGTTCATAGTCACACCCCTTGTACATAAGTCTTGGCATCACGGGGAAACATTCTTAACTAGGCTAATTTAAAGAGAGCCAACAGCAGTTGCCAATATTGCATCCATGCTTTCTGAGCTGCAGTCACAGGAATCGCTGCAGCTATGAAGTGGCGTCTCATGACTTCCCATCCAATTGCAAATGTGTGCCTGACAAGGGGATCACAGTTGTTTATACACAGAAGAGCACCCCAGAAGGTACAGGGGGCCATCACCAGATGAAATATTTGCCCTGCCCTGGACACAAGCCAAAGCAATTTGCACTTGTGGGATGTGTGTGGATCTCACCCTACCTATAACTGCGAGATGTGTCGTCTTCGCTGGCGACGGCCAGGCAAGAAGCTCTAGATCAGTTATGAGTTGAGGATAGCCCACACATGAGGATAGCCTACCAACGTGTTCAAAGATGCATCAACCTCCCCTTTTTAGCAAATGCTGAGGTGCTCATGGGGTCAGAGTGGGAAACCATGGAGTAATGCATATGGAAAGACCATATAAACATAGGAAAAAAGTGAGAGAAGCATCCTATCAGCCCTTAGTACAGGTCAAAACCAGCAAATGGGAAATCTTCATTAATATGTCACTTTCTAGCACAAGGTGGGCTTGGGACTTGATCGACAAGGAATAATCACCTTCCTCAGTAGGTAAAGCTGTATGATGGGCAGTAGCAAGGGCAAATGGCCTAGACAGCAAGCAATCATGCAAGCTCTCACCTCCAAAGCCTTCTACATACATGGCATACAAGGTTTCAAATCTCTCTCTTTTACTATTAAATGAAAGCTATGAATCTCAAATGTAGCAAGGGGAGGGGGGGAAATCCTAATGGAAGTTGGCAAAGGTTACAAAATTAGATTGCAGGAGACAAAGACAAAGCTCCACACACTGGAAGAGATAAACAGGAGATCAGGAGATGACCCAAAGAACTATGGTTCTGTAAAGCTGCATTGAGCAACACATGCAAAGCGTTGGCATTAAAACTTCCAGCAAGGATGAAAGTGAAGTTTGAAAGATCAAGAACTGGAGAAAGATAATGTAATATTTAGGAAATGGATGTAAGATCTGACTACAGAAGATAGCACGGTAAGAGGTGAAATGCCTTATACAATTAACTCAGCAGTGACATAAAGAAGAAAATTATGGAGTTGTTTTGTAAAGTTTACAGTGTTAAATTAAAAGAAACCATCATTAGCACAAAAAAAAAAGGGAAGAACACCACTAACATGTTTGAGCTTTTAGCAATATCCATCTAGAAGTACTCAAAAGGAGACTGAGATTTTTAAGACTATATTTGTCATAAAGGCCCTCCTGCACGTCCTAGTTCAGGACAAAAAAACGGGGGAGAAGTAGGTTCTCAGGATGCTAAAATACTTTATTTCAAAGCCCTACTTCAGGTAAATCACACCAGTTCTGGCAAATAATGGTTTGTGCAAACCATACTTTCCAAACCAGAAAATGTTTCTAAATGCAGTTTCCAATTTTAGTTTGAAGCTGGTAGATTATAATTCGCACAAGCGGTATCTTCCCTATTTCAATGTAATGGCAAACTATGGTTTGCTCAACTGATAACTGTAAGGTGGGAATCTGAATGCATGAGAGGAGGAGGAAGTAACATGCAAGCTTAAGGCTCAGCCCTGACAGCCAAATCATGGTTTGATCCTTGTAACTAAAGTGTGTCAAACAGGGCACACAATAAAGGATGTACAACAATTATTGCAAATTTTTGAAAAGATTCATCTCATGCAGTACCTAAAAACAAGAAAATAAAAGGTTATGTTTTATGTGTTCTCTCTTGTTCTTCTCTCACTGTACTGGAAATTAGAAACAGTTTCATTAAAATTGAAATTTAGACCTGATGGTATTTAAATGTTTTTCAGTAAGTGTCAGAGGAATAAATAAGCCAGTGAAATGTGAAAATTCTCTCATTTACCAGAAAAGGAGAGAGGAAACGTTCTCTTCTTTATAAGAAACAAAATACAAATTAAGAAAGAAGTACTTCGAGAGAATGAGACTCAAAGAATTGCATGCAGCATCTTCAGAAAAGCATAACTAGGGTACTTTTAATTAAGTGAGCCAACCCCTTCATTTTTTAGTAGAGAATTATAATGAAGATTGGGATGGAAGACATATATTCTTGAAAAGTAGTTGTTCATAACAGAAAAGTGGCACCAGGATGTATATGTGGGCATATTGCCTCCTAAAGAATGATTAAATGTGGAAAGCATTGGCAGATTTTCCCAAAAGGGAAAGAATTACTCCTGGAGACTTAAACTGAATTATGTCAACTAGGTTAGATAAGATTCAATGTCTCTTTTAGCAAGAGGATTACCCCTTTAAGATTTAGGAAAATGTCAAATGCTTGATACTTGGCAATATTTTAATCGAACAGCTAGATGTTGCATTTTTCTTGTTACCAGCACAGAACTTATTCAAAGATAGGCCATTGTTTTGTAACACCAGGTTTCAGGATAGTTTACTTATGCCAATTATGCTATTAGTGGGAGGCAACGTATGCAACCAAGTTGCTGGCTGTTATATACTCATAACATCGAGCCAGTTGGTCGACCAACCTGATCCATCCATCACCCAAACAAGGAGCAGGAGTGCACGCTCCCTCCACCCTATAAGAAGGAACACTCAGCTCCAACTGCCCTAGGACTGCAGAAGGGGAAAGAATGCGCTGGCCCCATCCATTGGCCAGAGAGCCACCAATTGCTATTCAAGCAAAACATCAGGAAGGGAACAGCAGCTGGCCCAGAATGGCAAAGTTCACTATTGCCTTATTTGGAAAACAAGTTTGGCCCCCTTGTAATGGTCAGCTGTGCTACAAATAAAGTGTTATTCCCCTCCCTCATTATTATCTGACATGGAATGCAAAATGAGATTCTGTCAGCTTTTGCACATGTGCAGCAGTGTACAGCACGTGAGACACTCAAAGCCAACTGCTTTGAAGGCATCTATGGCCAAACACTCTTTAACGTTCCATGTTTACAATGAGTAGGCTGACCATATGAAAAGGAGGACAGGGCTCCTGTATCTTTAACAGTTTCATAGAAAAGGGAATTTCAGCAGGTGTCATGTGTATATATGCAGAACCTGGTGAAATTACCTCATCATCACAAAGTGAAAGCTGCAGAAGCCCTGCTCTCTTTTCTACATGGTCAAGAGACAGGGCTCCTGCAGCTTTAACTGTTATGATGAAGAGGGGATTTCACCAGGTTATGTATGTATACAAACAACACCTGCTGAAATTCCCTGTCCTTTGCAATTGTTAAAGATACAGGAGCCCTGTCCTCCTTTTCATATGGTCAGCCTACCAATGAGAATCTTGTTTTTTTTATTTATTTAAGTGAGCTGTAGTGGCTACAAGGTGCCTCAAAGGGTCGAAATTAGCTTGTTAACAAGCTGATTTTGACCTTTTGTGCAGTCTGTAGCTGCTATGGTCATCTCCTATATATATATATATATAATTTATTTTATTCCATTTATATACCGCCCCATAGCCGAAGCTCTCTGGGCAGTTTACAAAAATTAAAAACATTGCACAATTAAAACACCGATATACAAAATTTAAAAGCATAAAGCATAAAAACATGTTAAAATTACACTATTCTTCTGGATCAAAGCACAACAACAACACAAAAACACAAAAACCCTATTATATACTGTTAAATGCCTGGGAGAAGAGGAAAGTCTTGACCTGCCGCCGAAAAGATAACAATGTTGGCGCCAGGCAAACCTCGTCGGGGAAATCATTTCATAATTGGGGGGCCACCACTGAAAAGGCCCTTTCCCTTGTTGGCACCCTCCGTGCCTCCCTTGGAGTAGGCAACCGGAGGAGGACCTTCAATGTGGATCGTAGTGTACAGGTAGGTTCATGTCGTGAGAGGCGTTCCATCAGGTATTGTGGTCCCAAGCCGTATAAGGCTTTATAGGTTAGAACCAGCACCTTGAATTGGGCTCGGAAACGTATAGGCAGCCAATGCAAGCGGGCCAGAGTAGGTCTTACAAGCTTGAACCTTCTGGTTCCTGTTATCACTCTGGCCGCTGCATTTTGCACAAGCTGCAGCTTCTGAACCGTCTTCAAAGGCAGCCCCACGTAGAGTGCATTGCAGTGATCCAATTTAGAGATTACCAGAGCATAAACAACTGAAGTCAGGTTAACCCTGTCCAGATAGGAGCGTAGCTGGGCCACCAACCGAAGTTGGTAGAAGGCGCTCCGTGCCACCGAGGCCACCTGAGCCTCAAGTGACAGAGATGGTTCTAGGAGAACCCCCAAGCTACGAACTTGCTCCTTCAGGGGGAGTGCAACCCCATCCAGAACAGGTTGAACACCCTCCATCTGGTCAGAACCACCTACTAACAGCATCTCAAGTCTTGTCTGGATCGAGTTTCAGTTTGTTAGCTCTTATCCAGTCCATTGTCGCAGACAGGCACTGGTTCAGCACATCCACAGCCTCACCTGATGAAGATAAGGAGAAATAGAGTTGTGTGTCAGCAGCGTACTGATGACAACGCACCCCAAAACTCCGGATGACCGCTCCCAACGGTTTCATGTAAATGTTGAACAGCATGGGGGACAAGACTGACACCTGAGGAACCCCATACTGGAGAATCCATGGGGCTGAGCAATGTCCCCCAAGCACCACCTTCTGGAGCCGCCCCGACAAGTAGGCGCGGAACCACTGCAATGCAGTGCCTCCCACTCCCAACTCAGCCAGTCGTCCCAGAAGGATACCATGGTCAATGGTATCGAAAGCTGCTGAAAGATCAAGGAGAATCAACAGAGTCACACTCCCCCTGTCTTTCTCCCGATATAGGTCATCATACAGGGCAACCAAGGCTGTTTCCGTGCCAAAACCAGGCCTGAAGCCGGACTGAAATGGATCCAGATAATCAGTCTCATCCAAGAGTGTCTGGAGCTGGCTCGCAACCACTCGCTCAAGGACCTTGCCCAGGAATGGAATATTTGCCACCGGTCTATAGTTATTAAGATTTTCGGGGTCTAGGGAAGATTTCTTCAGGAATGGTCTCACTACTGCCTCCTTCAAGCGGCCTGGGACCACTCCCTCTCATAGAGAGGCATTAATCACTTCCCTGGCCTAGCCGGCTGTTCCATCCCTGCTATCTTTTATTAGCCAAGGGGGGCAAGGATCCAATCCAATATGAATTGGCACCTTTGGGTGCATGTGTGCATAGCTCATGGGAGTTGGGTATCTAGGAGGCAAAAACAATCCCTGGACTTCCCACACCTGCCTACCTCTGCAAACGATGATGCTTTTGAAGCCACCATTTATAAAAGATGACATCAAGAAAGCCATGCTGAATTTAGATAAATTTCTGGGATTGGATGGGCTTCAGCAAAAGTGCATAAAAAAATTCTTGAAACGCTTATCAAATATCCCAGGAATGGGAAATGTGTGAATCCCCCCCCAGATGTTAGAGTGCAATTTCCATCAGCCCTAGCCAGCATAGCCTATGGTGAGGGAATGCTAGAAGTTACAGCCCAGCAACATCTGATTACATATTCCCCATCCCTGCCCCAACCCAACAGCTCCCAGTTGTTGTACAACTCCCATCATCCCCATCCATTGGCCATAGCTGAAGTCAATCATAAGGACCCCAAAGTTGGGAATCACTGCTCTAACAAATTCTATAGAAGAAGTAATTATTATAGGTATCTATGCTTCATTACGATTTCAAAATTATGGAGATCTTGGAAGCTAGATTAAATTCTTAAATATATTCATGAAGATCAAACAGGCTTTATTAAGAACAATATGTAACACATAACATCAGAAACTTAGTTAATTTAATACAGGGTGCAATCATGGTTGGATGGGTAATGCTGGGAGTTGTAAGACTTCTTTCTGCCTAAACATGCATATGATTGCACCCCTAGAGATTAAGAAACAATTTGTTTGTGTATTCTTTTTTTGGGTGCAGAGAAAAGTTTTTGACAGGCTAGAGTGGTGGTTTTACTAAAAAGTCTTTATAAATATAGGGTAAGGAAAAATGCATATGAAACATCCCTGCAATACATAATAATTCAGTTAATTTCTTAGATTCTCCCTGGACAAGGGTACAGGACGAAAGATATCCACGGTCACACTTACTTTTTCTATAGAATCCCTGCCTACTGCTGTTGGAGGAAACAGAAATTACAGTGTAATTACTGTTAGGTATCGCTTTATGCTGACAATATTATAATTACACTATCAACCCTAAACAATTACTTTAATAACAATTGTTGACATTATAAAGGATGTGGGGAAGTTACGAGTTAAGGTAAATCCCCATCCCCATCTGAAATATGTTTAAATATGAGTATAGGTAAAAATTGCTACTGTAAATCAATACCATGCAATGTCAACAGAATTAAGGGCATTGGTATTAAGATTACAAAAAACTTGAAAAGATTTCTGTGAAGTTACATTATGAAGCTTTAGCAAAGGGCATTAAGAAACAGCTTGCTGAGTAGAACTCTTTGGATCCCATGGTTTGAGAGGTTTGCTACAATGAAAATGCCAGCAATCTTTCTTTTTTACTGAAAGAACAAAACTGGCAATGGAAAATCAATAAACAGATCCAGACAAATAAGTCGGCAGTGATTTTTGTGAAAACCAATGCATCCGTTTACATGCTTATTGTAATACAAAGATTAGTTCCAGCCCAAAGCTGAATTTTCAAAATCTAAAACACCAAATCAGAACAAGCAGATGTAAATGCACCATTAGAGTTGTTTCTTTTTATGTCAATATTTTTTAAGCTTTTTGGTTAAAGCAGGCAACTCTACCTATTTTAGGTTGGAAAAATATATAGATTCCAAATAAAATGGGAATCACCACTGATTTTTTTTTTTTAATAATAATTTGTAGCACTGTTTCCTGGATGAATATTTAGAGATTTTAGAAATAAAGGATGCCATGTCATATCAAAGAATGGCTGACAGAATGTAAGGGCAAAAAAACCCATTATTTACCAGCTTAGATATCGGTCTGATGACAAGGTATGTTTTGTTGAAATCCGGTTTGCTGTTTCTCAACTAATCCCTGCAAACAAACCATGAATTGTTAAACTGTAAACCACAAAGAGAACCAGAGTTTGTTGTTGGCATAAAAAGTCAGACTTATTAACTCCAGGGCTTGTTGTGATGTCTGAACCCAGAACCTGGCTTGTTTATACTACTTCTGTCCTGAAATAGAGAAGTCTAGCAAGAGAAACCTGAATATGAATCTGCTCTGAGGGTTGGCAAAATAGGCCAAAGAAAAACAAATCACAGTTAGAGAAAACAAGCTATGATTTTCATCTGTAAAATAATTCATGGTTAAAGCAATAAACCATGGTTAACAGAAAACATGGCTTAGCATTATATGTCAATGCAGCGATATAGTTCTCACTGACTCTGAAATACAGACAAGTTCCCCGAGGATTAATATTTCAAAAGATATATGGATTTTGACCTGGCCTAATATACTTTCAAAACTGAATGGTATTTGACATTAAAATTACAAAATGTTATGAGCTAGAAGATGCTAAGTGTTGGAGATGTAATCAAGAACCAGGAGAATTTATTTATGCGTAATTTAAGACAGTGTAACACACACAAAACACAATCATACTAGGCAAGCGATTATCTGGGTGTACACTTCCAATAGATCTGGTAGTATCCCTACTGAATTATGTGAAATGTCTAATTGAACTATGAGATTTTTTTTTTACAATTACATTATTTGTTGCAAGAACCTGTATTACCCCAAGACAGAAAAACAACTCTTTCAGTTGATTATTGTCTTAAAAATATACCAAATAGCAGAATTCTTTAAATTAGCATACTTGGTAAGAATAAGGAATGTATGTGAAGAGAATAACTTCCCCCAAAAAACTTGGTTTTAATTCATTCAAGCATAGTAATCTTGTTCATTTGTATTTGTTCCTTATCACATCTGTGATATTTTGCTTGATCTGGACTTTGTTAAATAAAAGGGAAGAAAGCTTTGACTCAGATTACATGCAAGATGCCTGATTTCTGAACCAGTTGTCCAAATATCCATGCAATTGATTTCTAATAGAATAACTGTATACATAATCTTAAATTTGAAATTTTGTGTTCATTCAGGGATGTGGAAAAATATTAATAAATCTATCTTTGAACTTCAGAGAGTCAGATACTGGTTATAGCTGGAAAATATTTATACACAGTCAGAATGGATTACAGAAGACTTGAAACAACATAGTCATGGTTCACTCAAGAATAAATTCAGTGTAAAAATGATGCTGTGTAAGACTATATGGAATATCTACAGTCTTTTTCTTCTCTTGTGCTTGAACTGTATATCAAAGTCTATATAGTCACATTGATCTCAAAAGATCAGACAAAGCAAATGAGGCAATACCTTTCAAAGAATGACCTACTTTTAAAAAATACTTTGAAGCAATCTTTCAGAGTTCCACAAACCTGATCTCCAGGTGTGAGTGTTGAGACCAAAAAATTAAAATAGATGGCCAAGCTGAGGATTACTTAGCTTAATGTGCTGTAAATCTGTATGCAGTTAAGTAGAGCACTTGGATTTGAGATGATTTAAGACTTGTATTTCTTGTTTGTGTCTCAGATACAACGTTGATGGTCTAATCTACCTTAAATATTGAAAACAAGCTTTTGGTCTAACAGGCTTACTCTTAAAGTAGGTAACAATGGAATGGGAGAGACACCTGACAAACATCTTCATAGCATGAAATACAGATTTGTGGGCCAGACCTAGGACAAAGTTTTGCATGTCATTTAAACAAACACAGAAGCATGTTTATGTGGGAGCAATATGTAAACAACAAATCCGTGGAGCTCTAGACTTGATCTTGGTGCTGCCAATCCACTTCGTCATATCTTTGTTCTTTACATATATCAAATAGCACACAATCAGTAACAGGTGCAGTTTTGTTTACTCAGAAAGTTTGCTTTCATTTTTGATCACCAAATATACAAATAATACTTCAAACAACTGTAAATTCCAAAGTAGAGATAAATCTTTTGAGAGTCAAGTAGCAAAGTACAGAAATAGATATTAAATATGTTTTTCTCTATTAACTTTTGGATCCCTGATAGCAGTAGGATGCCATTAGTTAACCCTCTGGATATAGAACTTGCATATTGGGAAAAGACAGTTTTAGATGTATAATTTTGCAAAAGAATTTGCAAAGTACCTGCTAATTTTGAAGTTTAAAACTGAAACCAAGCCAACACTTAATTTCCTGAAGTGTTATTCAATAAAATATTTCATAGTAGATATAACCATTAGTATCATGTTTGCTCACAGCACAATCCTGTACATGTCTACTCAGAAGTAAGTCCCATAGACCTCAATGGGGATTACTAACAGGTAAAGGGCTATAGGATTGTAGTCTCAACAACGACATGCATGTATCATTCTCTCTTCTTTTTTATTTTTACAAGAGATCTGTATGTTATTTTCCTCCCATTATTTCCTTTTTCAAATATTCTATTCCATACATTTTATACAATAGCCTTGGCTTTCCACAATAGCCTTAGATATTAAGTAATTTCTAGAGATGCAACAAAGAGTACAACATGAAATCCAGAAGAAGTTATTCATGCATGAATCCAAATGAAATCAAATGAGCTTAAGACAGTTGTGACTAACTAGAGCCACTGTTTCAGATGGATGTAAGACTGGCTAACTCTCTTGATTGGGGCCTAGCGTCATGATCTGAAGAGATGTATCTGCATGCACACAAACACACACACAGGCAGACAAGCTTTTACAAAACACAGAAACTCACAGTTCCCAACAGCAAATCTGGGTATTGCTTTGATCAAAAAGTTAGGAGAACTTTCATCCACGATTATTTCTTACCTTGGGCTATGACTCCTAGAAGCATTTAGATTCTAGAAGTCATAGCCCAAGGTATTTGTCTAACTAGATACTATAGGCTCATAGTTAATAGCAATATATAGGCGTGGAGTCAAAGTCCCCACTGACTCAAGCATGGGGCAAGGGCACAGAAATCACCAATTCCTGTCGATAACCCCTTCCTCCCCATCCCATGCTACACTGCACACCATACCAAAGATTGCTCAAACTCTCAGGAGTGGCTCTTCAGGTAGCATATTGAGCTGCAGCAAGAGTGAGGCAGGAAAGCCAACATGAATGTAGAGCAAGTCAATGTGTTCCCAAAGTACCACACCAAGTTTGATGTGGCTGTATATAGGAAAACTGCAGCACTGGAAAAAGTAGCAAAATAAATTCACTTCAACGGGAAAATTAAAATTGTAATTCAAAATGTAACGTAAAAAACAGCAGTTAAGCTTATACTGCAAATCAAACATTTCAAATTTGTGCAGAACACCATTTTGATTGAAATCATATGTCATTATGGGTTGTGCTTTTCATTCCTAAGCTTCAAATCATGGTTCCAATTGCATGTGAAAAAGAACAAAAAATACAAAAGGATCAGCTTAAAATAAGATTTATTATAGTATAAGAATGTATGAGCTAAAGATACATAAATAACATACAATGCAAATGAAAAATGGAACACATGACAAATCACTTAAACTGAGGGAAAAATACAACACATGCTAAAACAAAATTCTGAAGCGTTTACATTTCCAATAAAGGATTCATCATGCTAAGAATGATAAAAGAAAAAAAAATACGACAAGTAAAATGCTTGAATATCAAGAACTGGTATTGCCGTGAACACAAATATATACTAAGCTTTATTAAGAATATGTAGGCAAAAACATTTAATAATATTCTGTCAACTTTTAATACCATATTCGTGGTCTTGCTTATATGGCAGATTCTCACTGGAATGAACCCGTCATGGCTATTTAGGCTGAGGTTTGCATCCTATTTCCTAAGGTCATATATAGGGCATTTTCACATGCGGTTTAAATGACAGATTGCTTCAACTGGTTTTTAATGTGAATGAAAACCTTCATTGGTCAGAATGCTCATTCACATTACAAATGCCTTTCTTCAGCACAGATGCTCAACAGAAATAGTGCAGGACAACTATTAAGTCCAATATGATTACGCCTCATATTCGAATATTCTCAGCTTTGGATTATCTAGGATGTCCAATATGTCTCAGGCATTATGTTGGTAAAGGGAAGTGTTTCATTTGTTATATATCTGAACATACTGAAGTGAATCAAAGGAGACTTGCTAAATGCAGCAAACCAAGGATACCAAAGTCAGCAAATGCTTCAGAGATGCACAACATCTTATAGTTAACAACTGAAACCAACTGCCCAGCAAAGTAGTAAGGGTGCTGTTTGGTCAGGAGGAGACCCTCATTTTCATCCCAATTTATATTTCAATCAAACTGAATGCCACACCCATTAATGGTTCCATGGTCTTCCATAAATCTTGTGGAGGCTCACCTTTCTCAAAGTATGAGGCAGATGGCCCTAAGGAAACCTGGGAAGAGAAATATGCAAAACAGGGGAGTGCACAAGCTGACAAGGCTAAGACCCACTCCCCAGGGAGAATCCATAAGGACACAATTATTATTTTTGTTATGTTTTATTTCTACCTTGCCACTGAATAAAAAACAACAACAGATAAAATCAGATGTAGGGTGCCAGCAATAAAATCAATAAATAACTTAACCGAATTTTTAAAAAGTCTGTAGGTTCTGCTTAAAGGCCACAAGAGAAGGGGCAAAGCAGATTTATTGAAAAGGGAATTCCACAAGTAAGGGGCCATTAAATGAAAAGGCCCCATCTTTGGTACCCACCGACCTGACTGTTGGCAGGTCAGGAAGCAAGGCTTCAGAGGCAGACCTTAGGGTGCAGAAATATCATATGGGTGTAGGCAGTCATTCAAATAACCTGATCCCAAAGCATTCAGGGTTTTACATGTCAGTACTAGCATTTTAAAACAAACACATAAGCAAAAAAATATATAACTAATGAAACTAAGGCAAAATTGTGCAACAGGCTCAGCATGTGCCTAGCTCTCATAAGCATTCTGATGTTTGAATTTGCACCAGCTGAAGTTTCTAGACTGTCTTTAAAAGAAGTCCTCCCAATCTGCTTCTGCACAGGGGTGGGGTAAGGAAGGGGCAAGCCAAAGGCCTACTACTGATCTTTTCCCAGGAAAAATCCTAGAACTGAAAATACCGTCTACCAGTATTTAGTGAATCCAACTACATGACTGTCAGTCATATACCTACCAGTTCAACTACATGATTATCCAGATCCTCTCAGTCACCACACTATAGAAGACTTTATGAGAGCCACATTTCTGTCATCCGATTGATTGATTGATTGATTGATTGATGGTTCAACAGCTCCTGGGATGAAATTCTGCATGGCCTGTTGTTTCCTGTGCTCCTTTTCTCTACAAAGGCTTTAAAAGGACATCCCAGGGCTGGTATGCTCCCCTTTTCCCTTTTGTTTAAATAAACCACCACCACCAATGAAGAAGTCCATGTTTATCTGGGGCACTGTTCAGACAATGTTTTCATTTCTAGGATTCTTCCTGGGGATAGATGAATAGTAGGCCTTTGGCTCGCCACTCCCTCCCCCACCTCTGTACAGAAGCAGACTAAATCAGGGACAATCAGTCACTAATCCCCCAGCCACATTGACTGGAGAAGCAATAAAACATGCTGAACTTGCAAACAAGAAGCTTTCAATTAGTATTAAAAAGGACATTTGCTGAATGAAACTTTCTTGCAAGTAAATATTTATAAAAGAATGATGGCCATGAGGAAGGGTCCTGCTAATTACATAGGAACACAGGATGCTGCCTTATGCAGAGATCAGTCCACTGGTTCAATTAGCTCAGTACTACCAGGAGTGCATAACTGTTTCGGGGTGGGGGCCAGGCTACTCCATATGGCCCACTCTGTACCAGATGATATTAGGAGACATGGCCCCAGTTCCTGACGTAACCTGCTTTTTTCTTTTCTTTTTATTACTGCTCAAAGGAAACATGATATTGTGCCTCCCCACACCAAAATGAGAACTGATATTCCACACAGCATTTAACCCCATTTCCAGTTAACTGCAGAAAAGCCAAGCCTCAACAGCACTGAAGGACTCTAGTGTGGAAGCAACTGGCACACTTTGCACATCACAATAAGCCAGGGTTGCAGGGGACCCTGCCTTATCAGGATCGAACAGTGTGCTGGTGCACACTACCCAATCACTCCCATCTGGCTTCTCTTGCAATCAGGAGTGCTAAACAAAAGCATGGACAAAGCATGACTTATGACTCTAGCTTGTTTGGGAAGAGACAAGTCAGAGTTCCCGGTTCAGACATCACGATAAACAACCATGGATGCCAGGTATGTGATTTGTTCAGCTGCTCCCAAGTGCAGAAAAAGCCAAGCAGAAGTGATCAGACAAGGTATAAAGCACACTGCTCATAAATGATAAGCCAGGATTCTCCGGAAGCCTAGCTTATTGTGTCCAAACGAAGCTGGTGTGTTACAGCATAACTGCTACTTTCTTTTCTTTTCTTTTTTGCAATGTTCCTAACTTCGCTTCATGGTATGTTTCTGGTAGAATCTAGAATATGTATCTGAACCTTGGTGCATAAACTAATGGCAGAGTCAATCTTTCACTCAATACAAGCACTTTTCTAATATAGTGATTTTAGAAGATTTACGTCGGCTTACTATCCATTTTTTCTACACTGTGGTATATTAATATTTTAAGTGAGTTTAAGCTAGGCTTCTACATATTGGTATGCAACTGCTTATACAAAAATCTAGTCAGCTTGATTTATTTTCAGCCTTGCCCACATAGCATAAGTTGAATGGCTAACTTTATATATACCGGCTTGTATTGAAAGCAACAGAATTTGCTTCCAAGTGATTAGGATCAAGATACCAAAGTGATCATGGAAAAAACAAATTTGAATAATATAATTAACTGCTAAAACCCCAGTCCTTATTATAATAAGAAATAACCAGGTATAAAAATATATGATTTGGGAATTAAAGATTTCCTAAATCTATTGTTCTCATTTTTCTTTATTAAAAGTTATGCTATTCGTATTTTGCTGCGTTGCAACGTTTCTACATTTTTTCACAACTTCTACAAATTCCCTTTTGAATTCATTCCTTAAGCACGATACTGTAAGTTTAGACTACAGGTTTTGTTTCCCTTTGCTTTCTGAAAGAGCAATTAAAGCAATTTGTATAAAATTGAATACTAATTTTTGGTATCACGAGCAATATTTACAAAACATTGAAAACAAAAGAACAAAACTAAAGTATTGGGAACTGTGAAATCTAGAGAAACTGGGACGTGTTTAAAGATAAAAACAAACTCTCTGAAACTAGAGCCCGCTCCTTTAGTTTTGCTCTCCCCGACCTTCCATTCTATACACTACAGTAGTGGAGATGTCCTCGTTTGACTCGGGTGACACTTTTTTCCACACAGTCTCTTTTAATGCAAGTTCGTGCTGAAGACTCTCATAGTCCAATGGTCCAAAGGAATGCTAGTTGTTCAAGCAACATACATTATTTATTAGATTACCGGTGAAGAGAAACATTCTAGCATTACTGACATTTAACAATTCGCATTTTCAGGCTGTCACTTATCACCGTCTGCTACCTTTTCATATTGCTATTCAGCTTGAAGGCACAGTAAGGGGACTTGAGGAATTTTGAAGGAGGACCACTCCTCAAACAACTTCATTCACAAAAGGATATCTTGATGGTATTCAGAAGGTCACACAGGAGCTTTCACACCATACTAGGGTTCCTGAGGCTCGCTTTCTATCTCCCAAGCCCAGGCTTTCGCACTGTAAATCACTATAGGGAATGGGATGAGGCCCAGCCTTCCACCTAACCTTGGGGCTCCAGATGGACAGGGACTGTCTTCACAATTGCATGCCGATTCCTGCCAACTCACCAACTTTTAAGGTTGGAAAAGCTAGGTTTGTTTGGTCTCTGCACTGGCTAAGGCACTTGGAGCAAAGCACCAGTCCAAATTTGGGACTGTAGAGAGCTCCAAACATGGAACTGCAGAGGAGAACTGGGAATTGTCCCTAACCTTGCACACAATATTAGTGACAAGGGGAAGAACAGGGTCTTGGCAAAAACAAGGGGAAAAACAGGGTCTTGGCAAACTAAGGTCAGCCCAAAAAGTGTAGACTTCTGCCCCTTGTCCTTCATCAAAATGAAGACTCATCCAGAGTACCCTCCAAGATCTAAGAGAAGCTATATTCATGAGAGGAAGAGGATCAAAGTGATTGGGTATCTACACAGAACTCTAAATCCCAGCTAGTAAATATAGGAGACAGGCTAACTGGGAAGCCTGTATCCTTTTCACTACATCTTCTAGGAATTAATGTAGCCAAAATGATCAGAGACTGCAGGAGTCAGTTTACCACTATTACAATGAGCACCAAGAACAGTATTGGGGCTCTTTTTCTTTACCAGTTTCTGGACCAAAGTTGTTACCAAAAACAATTGGTAATTTGCACATTATATCCATAAGGAGTTGTTTTTGTTCCAAGTTCTCCAATTACCTAGTGATTTTCTTCCTCATCACATCTATGAAGCAACATCTTATGGTACAAGGAGACTGGAACACAGGTTGCTGAATATGCCAATATATGTTCAGCATCTGGCATTAAGTTCCAGTTATAATACATTCGGTATAAATTGTATTTGAATACTGAGAAGTTACAGTATTGATGCAATACATGTCATTGAGCAATCTTAATTGGAAAGTAAGAAACCTAGCATACAAATTACACACAAATCATCATAAAATACCTTCAACTTACCCGTTGATCACCACCTTCCCTGCGAGGATCAAGCTTCTTTGCAAAGTGCCTCAAATTATCATAATTATGGAAATTGCACAAAGAAACCAGTTCCTGCAATGGTCAGAACATAACATTGCTTTAAATACCTACATATACCAACATATCTCCAAAACTACATATACTCATCTCTAGCAGTCTTCTCCTTGCTGCCCTTGAGACATTTTGGACTATAATTCCCATCATCCCTGACCATTGGCTATGCTGGCTGGGGCTGATAGGAGTTGAAGTCCAAAACATCTGGAGGGTACCAGGTTAAGGTACAATCTACAATCTTCAGAACCCGTTTGAAAAGTCCCAATGTTAATCTGAATTTTGGAAGAAAATTCTAACATTGGTTTGAAATATACAGATTCATAGAATTTTTTAAAAAATGTACATTTTTGGCAACTAAAGCAACCAACAGTACTTGGCAACTGTTGGCAACTAAAGCAACCAACAGCCCTGTGAACACTTTTTCCACCTACAAAATGCATCCCCATCTCTTTGTAGTGCTGACTCGCTGCAGCTCCAGCACCATTTTTGTTTAACAGTCAGCCTGCTTCCTAGTGACATCATGATAGAATATTGTCAATTTGCTTTCTAGCAACACAATTAAGGAAGCAGCCAATTTTTTTAATGGCATCGAAGTTGCAGCCAATTGGGCCAGTGAACAGCTGTGTGCCTGCCAGCACAAGAGAGATGAGCAAGCTTCTTGAGGCCGTGAACGCTGCCTTTTTCGCTGAAAATGTTCTCCCCTTATTTGTCTCAGCCCTACTAATGGCAGTATAAGAGCGATTGTTTATCTGTGCTTCTGCAAAGATTTTTCCAAATCACTTTTCCCAGTTACCTGCAAAACTCTAATTTTGAAATTAAAGTTCAACCTTCTCCACCCACTGTTGAGATTAGCAATTGAGTTGGGTGTACAAGCAGGATGTCAATGGCAATTCTGATGCAGACCAGTAAGTGGAAGCTCAAAAGAAATAAAATATTCAAGAGAAGAGCCATGCTTACATGACAGAAGTGTATCCCCTTAACACTATTGCCCATCTTGTCAAGAGGTGGAGACCAGCACATCATGCCCATAACATTAGGAACAACCAGGAGAATGCCACCAGCAACTCCTGATTTTGCAGGAAGACCAACCTATATTAAATGGAAAAAAATAAGAATGTTCCAGTTTAAATAATTAAATGTTGTTCAGTGGACATCTACAACAGCAGCAGTTCTACTATCAAGGAGGCAGGACTCCTGTTGCTATGACAACACTAATGCAGTGCCAGACTTTTAACACAACCTTGGCTATTGACGTCAAGAAATAAGCTACAAACTGAGCTGAAGACAACAATCTGTCCTCACTCAAGTCCTTACTGTGTCTTTCTAATGTGCCCATACACAAAAAATAAAGACCAACCATTTAGGTTCTTCTAAAAAAAGCCCTTTAGAAAAAGGGGAGAGATGAACAGCTGTCCATCTGTGGATGCCCATCTACTTATTACTAGGATAAGGAGGAAAATCACATCAATAAGGACTGAAGGCATGACAATACAAAAGGGAAGTTTAATACTCTCTCTTAGGGGCACAATTCCAAAGACCTGTGAGCAGCAGCTGAACGCAAAGCAATGGTCTGGTGCATCAATTGCTCCACTATTTGAGAAGCGCTGTCATAGAAAGTTCTCTCGAGGCATAGGCATTGGCCATTATACATTATACTCTTGTTCGAGGAGCCACCCATCCCAATTGGGTAAACTCACATCCCATGTATTATTTAGTTGGTACCCTCACAGAACTTGGGGGTTCTCCTGGTTTGTCTTTAGAGGTCCAATTGGCCTCTGTGACGGAGTAGTGATCACTGCTTTTTAGGTAAAGTATTTTTTTAGGTGAATATCAGCATTTAGCTTTGAATATTTCCTTGTAAGAACCTACAGCTAAATACAATCAAATCAACTAACTGAATATGGCTTGTAAGAGACCTCTTTATCAAATGCTAGTTTGAGAAAGGTACTTACATGGAAGGCAAACTGTCCTGAAAAGTCATACATGCCACAGGAATGCATTAAACTTAGTGTGTTCCGAACTGCTTCAGGACTCAGGACCCTCTCACCAGTGATTGGGCAAAACCCTCCATTAGCCAATGTTGCTGCCATTACACTGGCAGATTCACAAGTCACTTCTATGGAGCACAGCTTAAGAGGGAGAAAGGTAGGGAGAGAGAGAGAGACAACATTTACAAACTATTACACACTAGTTGCATATTGCATAAGTCAGCCTCCCCCAGCCTGGTGCCTTTCAGATATTTTGGTCTCCTATCAGCTCCAGCCAGCATGGATAATGGTCAGGAACACTGAGAGTTGTGAAGGGCACCAGTTTGGAAAAGACTGGTATATGTAAATAAAAGGACTGCCTTGTAAAAACTACTGTAGCACCCCTGTGAACAATGTTAGCATAAAAAGCTGTCAGCAGATATGGAAAGGAAGCCATCAGTTAAAGAACATATCATACATGCCTAGCTCTCAAACTATTGTTAGGCAAGTATTTTAATGAGCAAGACAGTGTTATTATGATTTAAATGTTCACATATTAAGTTGCTAGCCAGATGGAAGACAAGGTTTTCCCCAGGCTTATTTTCTAGTCAGCACAATGCTGTAAATTGCTCTGATTTAATAATGACTGCTTTTTATAACCAAATTACATCATTCAATCATTATGGAGGTATACCTCCACACTACAGAACAAGCCAAACTTATGGCAGAACCATGACGATTCATATTTGCCACTAAAACTGTTTAATGTTATTCTGAACAGAATTGTTGAAAAATATCTCAAGTTCCAATCACCTATTTTTTGTGGGATCAAAAAGCGTGCTGGTGATTTTCTACTTAACAGCTTAATCTTATGTCATGCCTGTGCATCGGCATGTAGGATATGGTGAACCATTTCTGCTCCAGCATAGTACTAGAAAACTACACTGGCTTCACAGCATAGCGTATCACTGAAAACAGGTGCAAATATCTAGACATAGATGTCCGTCAACTGCACATTTCCCAATAAGAACAGGCAGTGAGAAATGCAGATTGCTGAAAGCATATTCCATTGGAAGCTTATCGTGTCCATATATATATTTGCTATAAACAAAGGCTTGAATCTGAAGCCATGCAAGTAGGAGTCTGCTTGTGCAACAGAGCCTTTTCCTCCCTTTGTGGCCTCATGAACTTCTTGAAAAGCCACCCTGAGATCAGGGTAGACCGATTTTAAACAATTATTTAAATCAGCAGCAGCAGCAAGTCTATTTAAATCACTGATTTAAATTAAGTTTCCCATTGAAACTTTTTTCAGTATTTCCTGAATACGGTTTAGTAAAATCCTGGTTAATGATCGGATATGTCCCTGTGGCGCTGGAACAATAGAATTGCAACATGTATAAGGAATGCAGAAAGAAGCTAATCTTTCCATTATTAAGAGCCACTTCTGGAAGTAACCCCACAACTTTGATATTCATTTGTTTAAGGGATGTGTCCTCCTGTATTACTGAAAGGGTCTCTAAGTTTTTTATGACAACAATGCAAATTAGGGGAAAAAATGATGCAATCCTCCTGAGAGAAGGAAGTCTACAAAGCTGTATCTTATTTTCATGTCACTTTTTAGCCATCTTTTGTATGTTTTATATTGACTTTGCTGGTCTGTGATCGTAATAATTGATTGATTGGATCGATTGGAATAATAGTTAAAATTGGACCCCTAAACCATGTTAATTTACAACTATTTAGTATTATTTACACTGTTTCATTCATACATTTGCATCTCTTTCTCTCACTGTATATATTTTACAGGCTTTCCTTTTTCTTTTTTTTACCTATAGAATGTCTTTAAAATATTCCCATATAAGGTCTTTCTTATAACCAGCACTTGTGACAGTTTGAGGTTATCAGTGCAATCCCATATACGTCTATTCAGAAATAAATTCAGAAATTGTTCCCGCAAAATGACAGCCCACCATCACACAGTGTCATGTGTGAGGTAGGTGCAACCACCATTTTGAATATGCACCTCCAACCTGAGGGTTGTCGAGTTGTTTGAACTTGGCGACCAGGGGTTATGTGAGGGATTATTATTATTATTATCCCGCCTTTTTCCCAGTACTAGGACCCAAGGCGGCTTACAAATTAAAACAAGTACAGTTAAAACAAATGGAGATATACAAAAATTTAAAATATAATTAAACATAGTACAAATTTTAAAATATTTAAAATATTTAAAAACATTTAAAATACAAATAATTTTAAAAATCCAAAATATAAACAGCACATCCACAGACATCCAAACGACTCCCCAAAGGCCTGCTGAAACAGAAAAGTTTTAGCCTGCCTCCAAAAGCACACCAAGGAGGGAGCCAGTCCAGTTTCCCTGGGAAGGAAGTTCCAGAGCCCCAGGGCAGCCACTGAGAAGACCCTCTCCCGCGTTCCAACCAGGAGTGCCTGTGATGTTGATGGGACAGAGAGAAGGGCCTCTCTGAAGACCTCAGGGGACGGGCAGGCTCGTAAGGGAGAAAACGGTCTTTCAGATAACCTGGACCCGAGCCTTATAAGGCTTTATAGGTCATAACCAGTACTTTGAATTGTGCCTGGAAGCAGACCAAAAGCCAGTGGAGCTGTTTTAACAGGGTAGTGGTATGCTCCCTGTAGCCAGCCCCCGTCAACAATCTGGCTGCAGCTCTTTGAACCAGCTGAAGTTTCCGTACACACTTCAAAAGCAGCCCCAAGTAGAGCGCCTTACACTAACCCAATCGGGATGTAACTAAGACATGTCCCACTGTGACCAGGTCTGACATCTCAAGGAACGGGCGCTGCTGGCACACAAGTTTTAATTGTGCAAATGCACTCCTGGCCACTGCTGAAACCTGGGCATCCAGGCTCAGGGCTGAATCCAGGAGTACACCCAAGCTGCGAACCTGTGTTTTCAGGGGGAGTGTAACCCCATCCAGCACAAGCTGAATCCCCATTCCAATCTGCCTTTTGACTGACCAGGAGCACCTCTGACTTGTCTGGATTAAGCTTCAATTTGCTTGCCCTCATCCAGTCCCACGCTCGCCAGGTTCACATGACATGACAACCCCTGAGCAGGGGCTGTATATGGCCATTAAATAAACCAGGACAAGTCATAGCACATCAACTGAACTGAGTCACGGAGTTCAATGGGGCACACTCCCACACAACTGATTATGGGATTGCAACCTAAGTATGGGCACACAAGAGGTGGCGCACTGGACAATTTCGTCTTCTCTTCCCCCCCCCCCCCCCCCGTGTTACTCCTTTCTGATTCACTCTATCTTGGCTCAGCCTCACCCTCACAAAAACAAAGTAACAAACATGAAATGCTCATGACTGATAGGTCAAAACAGAGTTTGATAGTTACTGGGAAGAACAAAAGAGCTTATTTTCATCAGGTGAAAATAAAATGCCTATATTTAGTAGGCAGAGTGCAAATATTTATATTTGAGAAATGATCCATTTGGTTTTTTATTTCCATACAAAAGCCTACTTAAGGAATAAGATGGGTGTTGATCCAGTCTAGAGAGCAACTGTACAGCTAACATGGTTATATCTAGATTTAATGTTGACCCCAGTTATTATTTAAGAGAAAGTTAGTATTTACATTGTTAAATAATCAAAAAAATCAAAGATACATTTTTAAAGTCTGGTTTTCTGATATATGTTTTTTAAATCATTAGCTTTCATCCACATTGCTATAGCGTTATAGCATTATAACCCTAAAATATCCCATGGGTTCTATGAGGGTTGTTTAACCCCTGCACAACCAATATTCGCACAACATGACAACCTCCAAGTGGGAGTTGCATGTGCAAAATGGCAGCTGCATGTGCCTCCCACACACACTGCAGGTGAGCTGTTATGTCCTGTGAACAGCCTCACTGACTGATTTTATAATTAGCTTTTGCTGCACTAGATCTTGCTAACACATGAGATTGGTGTATAATTTTATTGTTTTTGCAAAATATGCATGTATAAATAAGTATTGTACTCTGGTTAACTACTGATCCCAGTTTTGAGGTTTTGGTCAACATTATAGTTGCTCTATTATTTCTTAGCTTTTTACATTTTCTCTTTGAGGACTAAAGATGTGATGAAAACTAATTAGTTACCTGGAAGTAGAAGTCCAATATGCCAACCATATCTGTGCCTTCTGGAAAACACTGGAAAATAGTAGCGGATTTTAGCATATTATGACACACAAAAGAAACTACCATATTTAACTACCATGTTTTCTTGGGATATTGAAGAAAACAATCATTTGAACTCTTGGCAGTACTCAAGAAGATTGTGAAAAACAGAACGGACAGTTCTTGGGGGGGGGGGGGGGCGACTCCAAGACTTATCTACCAGACATTTAACTATCTTTCTGTGAAAGCATCTTCAGTTATTTATATTTCAAACCACAGAAACCGAAGTGTATTTCTCAGCAGTTACTTTAACGTGACTAGCAAAAGGCCATGAAGCCTTTTAGGGTAAAGGCTTGAGGATATGTATGATGAGAAGGTAGAAGTTACTTGCTCCATTTCTGTTTCCACCAGTGCTTCCCCTCCACCACCTGAACCAGCTTGTGGGGGCAGTGGGGGGTTGCTGTCTTCCTCCACTCCCAAGCAGTGGCTTCTGTATCATTACTGGTCCTTGAAGCTGGACAGAAGTTCCCAATCATGCCACAAGTAAGACAACTGGGTTAACTTTAAAAGGAGTCTATCTCACTGAAGTTAGTGGAATATACTCTCATTGATGTTAGATACATTTGTGTATACATATGCGTGTGTGTGGTACACACACACACACACACACAGCAGTTGCCACAGATTTTTGTCCCTTTGTGGGGTATTCCCGCTTTGACTTTGCTTTGAAAAAGACACACAAATGATTCCAGTACCAATTCAGGGTCAATTTTGCCCCTCTTCCATTTTTCTGCCTCCATCTCCTTTTTATTTTTTAAAAACCAACAACAAAAAAACTTTTAAAAGCATCATTTATACTACGTCTGGTTCAATTCAATGTTGGATTGGCACCTGAAATACATTCATTATAAATGTACATTTTTAAGACTGCTTTGGGGGTGTGGAGGAGGTGACATCATGAGATCACAGCCAACAGCCAATTAGCATGGTGCAGAGGTAACTTTCTGTAACCCAGTAGAAATGCAGGTTGCTTACCTGTAACTGTAGTTCTTCGAGTGGTCATCTGTGCAGTCACACCATGGGCTCGTGCTGGCGCCGAGCCCTACTTCGGGAAACTTCTATAGCTAGTTAGCTTTTCAGCGGGAACCCCTCCCCCCACTGTCCTATCGCGCATGCTCTGGGTTCCCGCTCACCTCAGTTCCCTGAGATGGCATGGCCTCGCGACCGAGATGACTACCTTGATCTCCCATAAAAACCATGAAAGTATGAGCATGGCGAAGTAACCAACTTGACAATCAAGCAATGCCAAGAGGGGACGGTGGGTGGGTTGTGTGACTGCACAGATGACCACTCAAAGAACTACAGTTACAGGTAAGCAACTTGCATTTCTTCTTCGTGGTCTCATGGGTGAATAACAAGCAAACTTACCATAGGAGGGTAGGCTCGTTGGTTGGCAATGAAGTCACTGGAATACTGAAGAAAGTACAGCTCGGCCAAAAGGGCTGTCTGCTCTGGCTCTCACATCCAACTTGTAATGTTTTACAAACGTGGAGACCATAGACCAGGTGGCTGCTCTACATATGTCAGGGACTGAAACACCCCAAAGAAGAGCAGTAGAAGTGGCTTGTCCTCTTGTGGAGTGTGCTTTGAGAGAGAACGGTGGTTCCTTACCAACCAATTGGTAGGCTAAGGAGATAGTGTGTACGATCCAGTTGGACAGACGTTGTGAAGACACCGGTGATCCTTTAGACTTTCCTCCATAACAGACAAAAAGTCGACGGGACTTGCAAAAAACCTCTGACCTTGACTTGTAAAAGGCCAGGGCTCTTCTGACATCCAGAGAGTGCAACTTAGAGCATAATGGATCTGAGGAGGCTTGAAAAAACGTGGGCAACACAATGTCTTGATTAATATGAAAACTGGAGACCACTTTAGGAATAAAGGACGGGCCCGGTCTCAAAACGACTTTGTCCCTAAAAAACTGGGTATAAGGTGGATCAACAACTAGAGCACTGAGTTCTGAAGCGCGTCTCACCGAAGTTATGGCCACTAGGAATACTGTCTTAAAAGTTAAAAGGCGTATGTCAGTAGTTGCCAACGGTAAGAGGCGTATGTCAGTAGTTGCCAACGGCTCGAACGGTTTTGAAGACAAAGTGCTAAGTACAACCGACAAGCTCCATTGAGGGGCTAATGAGTGCATGGCCGGAAATAGATTGTGTAAACCTCTTAAAAACTCTTAGAGACGGGGTGCGAAAAAACAGAAAACCCATCTAAAAGACCATGGTTGACTGAGATGGCTGCTAAATAGACTTTGATAGAATTCGGTTTTAAACCTAAGGAGTGAAGATGATAAAGAAAGGTCATAATATCCTCAACTGATTCAACTCTTGGGTCAAACCCCTTAGTTTTGGCAAAAAGTAGAAATCTGTCCCACTTTTTCTTATAAGAAGTCCTGGTGGATGGTTTACGAGCTGCCTCCAGGATGTGTCTGACCTCCTGAGGAAGAGTCAGTTCCTGCCATCTGGCCGGAAGTTTTAGGGACTTGATGTCTGGATGGAGAATCCTGCCATTGTCTTTGGACAGGAGATCCGGTATCCCGGGGAGCCTCCAAGTCTGTTTGTTCGCCAGTCGGAGCAATGGGGCGAACCATGCTTGTCTGGGCCACCATGGGGCTATCAAAATGGCATCTGTGTGGTGTCTGGAGAGTCTGACTACCACTTTTGTGATCAGAGGGAACGGAGGAAAGATGTACATCAACCCCGGGCTCCAAGTGAGGGTGAATGCATCCCATAGGGACAAAGGACCGATCCCTGCTCTTGAGCAGAATCTCTTGCATACCACACTGCTTTGAGATGCAAAGACATCCACGTCCGGTGTCCCCCATCGAGCAAAGAGGAGTCTCAACACAATCGGTGACATCTGCCACTTGTGAGTATCTTGGAAATTTCGACTGAGGTAATCTGCTTGAACGTTGTTGGTTCTTGCAATATGTAGGGCAGAGATCCTGATGCCTTGGTGGAGTGCCCAGAAGAGGATGTCCATGGTAAGTCGAAGTAGAGGGAACGACCTCATGCCCCCTTCCTTGCTCAGGTACCAGACAACCGCAGTGTTGTCTGATAGGACCAGAACGTGGTGTCCCTGTAGGTAAGTCTGGAACGCAAGAAGCACTCTCTTTACAGCTAACAGCTCTAATCTGTTTATATGAAGGTGTCTCTCCGAATGTGACCATCTTTCTTGAATGGTGAGATCGTCGCAGTGAGCCCCCCAGCCTTGAAGTGACACGCCCGTGGTGAGGAACTTGGATGGGCCTGGGTCTACAAAGGGCATTCCCGAGGAGAGGTTGCGACGATTCGTCCACCACTGCAGAGTCCTGTACCGACGAGGATACGGTAAGAATAGTCCTGTGGGGATCCATGGTTGGATTGAAATTGCAGAGCAGGAGTTGTTGTAGAGGGCGCATGTGCAGTCTTGCCCAGCACACTACGAACACCGATGCGGCCATGAGACCCAGTAATCTGAGGGCGACGAAGGCTGATGTCTTGTGCCGACGCCTTAAGCATAGCGATAGGTCCTGAAGGATCTGGATTCTGTCCCGTGGGAGGAACGCTTTTCCGATCGTGGAGTCTAGGCGAACGCCGATGAACTGGATTGACTGACAAGGTTAAAAACTGATTTCTCCGTGTTTATCTGAAGACCCAGTGACAACAGCAAGGTTTCTACTGTCTCTACATCCCTGGACGCTTGGCGTTGGGTTGGGGAGACTATTAGCCAGTCGTCCAGGTACGTGTAAATCTCGATGCCTAGTGAGCGGAGATGGGCACACACTGTTCCCATACACTTTGTAAATACTCTGGGTGCAGTCTTCAGCCAAACGGAAGGACGGAGAACTGAAAAATATCTTGTCCTATGATGAACCTGAGGTAGTGCCGATGAGAATGATGGATTGCAATATGAAAGTAAGCATCTTTTAGGTCTATGAGAGTAAACCATTTGTTATTTTTTTAGAAGGGGAAGAACGATGGCCAACGTAATAATACGGAATTTTTTTGTAACAATGAATTTGTTTAACTGTCTGAGATCCATAACAAGGCGAAGTCCTCCGTCCCTTTTCGGAACCGTGAAATAGTGGGAATAGAAGCCCATCTGTAGGTTGGTCGGAGAAACCCTTGTGATGGCTCCCTTTTGCAACAGAGATGCAGTCTCCTGGAACAATATGTCTGATGGGGGCGTGACCTTGGCGATAATGTTGAGGACCCAGCTGTCTGAAGTTATTGAGGCCCAACTGTGGTGGAACTGGTGGAGGATGTTCCCAAACACAGGAGGTCGTAGAAACCGGGGGCCGGAGTCAAAGGCGACGTTTGGTGGAATCATCCTGACGGTGACGGGGTTGTCTGAAGCGAGAGGTAGGTTTCCTCTGCTGAGGATGAGCCACACTAGTCGAGGGCTGGTAACGTGTCTGACGGTCTTGTGACTGTTTTGGTTGATATGGTAATAGCCAGTACCACTTGCGGGGACGGTTTGATGGCTGTGAAGGCTGATGGAATCCCATTTTACGGGCAGTCATCTTAGCTTTCTGAATGGTATCCAATGCCGTGTCCGTAGTGGTGTTAAAGAGGCCTTCCCCGTCAAAAGGGAGGTCCTCAATCCTGGACCTGGTCTCTTGTGGTAGATTGGCTGACCTCAGCCAAGCATGGCGACGAAGAGCGACTGCCCCAATCATAGCTTTCGAAACGCAGTCCGTCAGATTTTATTTATTTATTTATTTATTTATTACATTTGTATACCGCCCCATAGCCGAAGCTCTCTGGGCGGTTTACATAGGATTAAAAACAATTAAAAACAATATACAAAAATTAAAACAGCAAAAACATACAACATACACACAATCTGTACATTTAAAAACCACTTCAACACTTCAAAAAACTACAAAAACAAAACAAAACAAACCCAGGCTCCTCAGATATTGCCAAATGCCTGAGAGAAGAGGAAAGTCTTGACCTGGCGGCGAAAAGATAACAATGTTGGCGCCAGGCGGGCCTCGTCGGGGAGATCGTTCCACAATTGGGGAGCCACCACAGAGAAGGCCCTCTCTCTTGTTGCCGACCTCCGAGCTTCCCTCGGAGGAGGCACTCGGAGGAGGGCCTTAGATGTTGAACGTAGTGTTCGGGTAGGTTCATGTCGGGAAAGGCGTTCCATCAGGTATTGTGGTCCCAAGCCGTGTAAGGCTTTATAGGTTAAAACCAGCACCTTGAACCGGGCTCGGAAACATACAGGCAGCCAATGCAAGCGGGCCAGAGTAGGTCTTATATGTTCGAACCTACTGGTTCCAGTTATCAATCTGGCCGCTGCATTTTGCACAAGCTGCAGCTTCCGAACCACCTTCAAAGGCAGCCCCACGTAGAGTGCATTGCAGTAATCTAATTTGGAGGTTACCAGAGCATGGACAACTGAAGCCAGGTTATCCCTGTCCAGATAGGGACGTAGCTGGGCCACCAACCGAAGTTGGTAGAAGGCGCTCCGTGCCACTGAGGCCACCTGCGCCTCAAGTGACAGAGATGGTTCTAGGAGAACCCCCAAGCTACGAACCCGCTCCTTCAAGGGGAGTGCAACCCCATCCAGAACAGGTTGAACACCCTCCATCCGGTCAGCGGAACCACCCACCAACAGCGTCTCAGTCTTGTCTGGATTGAGTTTCAGTTTATTAGCCCTCATCCAGTCCATTGTCGCAGCCAGGCACTGGTTCAGCACATCCACAGCCTCACCTGATGAAGATGAAAAGGAGAAATAGAGCTGCGTGTCATCAGCGTACTGATGACAACGCACTCCAAAACTCCGGATGACTGCACTCAACGGTTTCATGTAGATATTGAACAGCATGGGGGACAAAACTGACCCCTGCGGAACCCCATACTGGAGAATCCACGGGGCCGAGCAATGTTCCCCAAGCACCACCTTCTGGAGCCGACCCACCAAGTAGGAGCGGAACCACTGCAATGCAGTGCCTCCCACTCCCAACTCAGCCAGTCGTCCCAGAAGGATACCATGGTCGATGGTATCGAAAGCCGCTGAGAGATCAAGGAGAATCAACAGAGTCACACTCCCCCTGTCTTTCTCCCGACATAGGTCATCATACAGGGCGACCAAGGCTGTTTCCGTACCAAAACCAGGCCTGAAACCCGACTGAAATGGATCCAGATAATCAGTCTCATCCAAGAGTGCCTGGAGCTGGCTCGCAACCACCCGCTCCAGGACCTTGCCCAGGAATGGAACATTTGCTACTGGCCTGTAGTTATTAAGATTTTCAGGGTCCAGGGAAGATTTCTTTAGGAGTGGTCTCACTGCCGCCTCTTTCAGGAGGCCTGGGACCACTCCCTCTTGCAAAGAGGCATTAATCACTTCCCTGGCCCAGCCAGTTGTTCCATCCCTGCTAGCTTTTATTAGCCAAGAGGGGCAAGGATCCAATATGGAAGTGGTTGCACGAACCTGTCCAAGCACCTTGTCAACATCCTCGAGCTGCACCAACTGAAACTCATCCAAGAAAACAGGACAAGCCTGTGCTCTGGATACCTCACTAGATTCATCTGCTATAACACTGGAGTCTAAGTCCTGACGGATGCCAGAGATTTTATTCTGGAAGTGCCCAGCAAATGTATTACAGCGGGCCTTAGATGGTTCTACCATGTCCTTGGGGCCAGCATGTAAAAGCCCTCGAACAACTCTGAAAAGCTCCGCTGGGCGGCAGGTTGATGATTGAATAGTGGCAGCAAAGTATTGTTTTTTTGCTGCCCTCATTGCCCCTGAATACAGCTTACCATAAGCACTTACCAGTGTTTGATTGCATCCATCAGGAGTTCGTCTCCATCTGCCCTCAAGCCGTCTCCTGTTTTGTTTCATAACTCTCAGCTCTGGGGTATACCACGGAGCCGTTCGAGCTCTACACAGGAGAGGGCGCTCAGGAGCAATCGTGTCAACTGCCCGGGTCATTTCTGCATTCCACAGATCAACCAGGGTTTCGACAGGAGAGCCAGCCCTATCAGCCGGAAAACTCCCCAGAGCCCTCTGGAAACCATCTGGATCCATTAGCCTCCGGGGGCGGACCATCTTAATGGGTCCCCCACCCTTGCAGAGGGGAAAAGCCACTGTAAGTCTAAACCTCAGCAGGTGGTGATCTGACCATGACAGAGGGGTTGATGTAAAGTTCCCCACTTTCAGATCCCCATCTCCATGTCCAGTTGAAAAAAACCAGGTCTAGAGTATGCCCTGCTACATGCGTTGGGCCGATGGTATGTTGGGACAGTCCCATGGTTGTCATGGAAACCATGAAATCCTGAGCTGCCCCAGATAAAGTGCCCTCGGCATGAATGTTGACATCCCCCAGAACCAAGAGTCTGGGGGACCTCAACAGTACACCAGAGACCACCTCTGTCAGCTCAGCTAGGGAGTCTGTTGAGCAGCGGGGTGGGCGGTACACCAACAGAATCCCTAATCTGTCCCATTGGCCCAACACAAGGTGCAAACACTCCAGACCAGTAGTCACATGGACAGGGAGCCTGCAGAGGGGGATGGAATTCCTATAGACCACAGCAACCCCCCCTCCCCGGCCCTCAAGTCTACCCTGATGCTGAACCAAGTACCCCGGTGGGCATAACTGGGAGAGACTAACTCCTCCCTGCTCTCCCACCCAGGTCTCGGTTATACATGCCAGATCGACTGCCTCATCCACAATTAAATCGTGGATGAGGGAGATCTTATTATGCACTGATCTGGCATTTAAAAGCAGCACCCGGAGGCCTGAGGGCTGGCTGATAAGGCAACCAACAAGCCTGTGGGTGTGAGGGGGACTGGAACAAGGCACAGCCATTAACTGTCTGGGCCTTGTTTCCCTAACCTGGCAAGTCCTCCTCACAACGCCATATCTCCCTCTACCCGTCACTACCCTGATTGTGCTCCCCTCAGATCCCCTCACCTGGCCCTGTATCCTCCCTCCCAGGCACATAGCTCAAGCCTGGGAAAGGGGAAAAAACAAAAAAACAAAGACAAAAACAGAAAGCCGTCAGGCAGGCACACTCCTCTCCTCCTCCTCTGGCGGCAGGCCTCCCTCTCCTGCAGGTTGATGGCTTTCCCAGGCCCCCTCAGCCAGCAGCTTAAATATCCCTTCCAGGAAGGGAGGGGGACTGATGTATTTGTCCACAGCAGCTGGCTCAGTACCTGGGAGCCTGGTCCTGCAAAGAGTGGCAGTCTGCCAGGCTGAAATTCTCTGGAGGCTGGTGGTGGTGGTGGTAGCAGCGAGGCCAGGAGGCAGGCAGGCAGGCACACTCCTCTCCTCCTCCTCTGGCAGCAGGCCTCCCTCTCCTGCAGGTTGATGGCTTTCCCAGGCCCCCTCAGCCAGCAGCTTAAATATCCCTCCCAGGAAGGGAGGGGGACTGATGTAATTGTCCACAGCAGCTGGCTCAGTACCTGGGAGCCTGGTCCTGCAAGGAGTGGCAGTCTGCCAGGCTGAAATTCTCTGGAGGCTGGTGGTGGTGGTGGTAGCAGCGAGGCCAGGAGGCAGGCAGGCAGGCACACTCCTCTCCTCCTCCTCTGGCAGCAGGCCTCCCTCTCCTGCAGGTTGAGGTAGTGAGCTCTTGCTTGGATAGACGAATAGCTTCTGATTGGAACACGTTAGCAAGTTCGCGTTGATCATCTGGGAGATGAGTCATAAGTGATGACATTTTTTCCCAAAGGAAAAGCTGATATTGACCCATCATGGCCTGATAATTGATGACCATTCCTAAGGCCGTTGAGGAATAGATACGTCAGCCAAACATATCGAGCTTGTGGCCCTCTTTGTCCGTCGGGGTTGAGTGACTCCTAGTCAATTTACCCTGGGCTGCCACGACCACAATAGAATTGGGTTTTGAATGAACGAAAAGAAAGGGGGCATCCGACTCCTTAACTTTGTAGAGGGCATCCAGACGTTTCAAAGTGGGGCCCATGGTGGATAGGTTGGTCCAGGATTATTGTGCTGTCTTAAGCAGTGTAGGAATGTAAGGAAAAGTGAGCTGTGGAGTTGGTTCTGTGTACATGACATCAAAAATCCTGTCTGCTACTTGCTCCTCCGGTTGTTGGTGATCTATGCCCAGGGACTGTGCCATCCGAAGCATTTGCTCACTAAAGTTGCCCAGCTCCATTGATGGGGAAGCTCGTTCAGTAGTTCCCACACCCTCATCAGGAGACGGTATCGACGGCTGAACTGTCGCTACCGACGAAGAGTCAGAAACATAGTCTTCAACAGACTGTGGCGAAGGAGTAGGCACCTCAATCCGTTGCTCTGGTACTGAAGGAGCGAGTGTCGGTACCGATAGAGATGCTGAAGGAGCCCAACGGGGAGACTGCGGAGGAAGGACTGGGCGATCATCCGTCAGATGTTCGCCCGTATATGGGTCAAACACGTATAGGTACCGAGGTCTTCCATCGTCTCGGTATCGACGAGAGTGCGACGAAAGCACCGAGCGGTCGGAGTAATGATCCCAGTCTCGCAATCGAGACCTCGAACGGGATCGGGAATGGCGGTAGGCAGAGTGGCTTCTAGAGGCTCGGGACGACGTGATCGAGCAAGGTGACTGTGGTCTCGGTATCGGAGCGGATACTGGTTCGAAAATGTCCTCATCTAAGGCCGATGCAGGCGTCGGGCCCAAAGGAAGCAGCGGTACCGACTGTATCGGTACCGAAGTGCTCGGCATGGAACCTGGAGGAGTGGGGTCGAGAGCGACAACTGAAGGGTTAGGCGACGGTAGAGCTAGTGGAGATCCCGACGGAAGCGGTACCGCAGTCCTCGATACTGACGGAGAAGGAGACAGTACCGAGTGCCTCGGTTTCGACATGGAGTGCCTCGGCCTCGATAGCGATGGAGATGGTACTGTGTGCCTCGATTCCGACGGAGAAATTTCTACGAGCCTCGTCGGTACCGATAAAGACGGACTCGGCATTTTCAAAGTGGTGGCTGGGCGAATCTTAGCAGGTTTTCCAGGATTTGCTGTTTTCGCCTTCTTTTTGCCCTTTGTCTCGTCATGAGACTTGGAAGAAGCCTTCTTTTTATGTTTCTTAGGGACCTCGGTGGATGACCTGCCCGGTGTTGCTGGGTCAGAGCGGCTTGCAGGCAAGGCCATGCGCTCCCCAGAATTAGAGGTGGAAGAAGGCATCGGCAGAGGGGTATCCACTGCCTCAAGAGCCTTTTTCCAGAGGAGCCCTCTGAGACGATCCGCCCGGTTGCGTCGTGCTTGCCTGGAAAAACTCATACAGTGTGTACAGGCTTCGACAATATGGGCCTCCCCCAAACAAAGTAGGCCTAAAGAGTGCCCGTCAGTTAGGGACAACTTCATTCGGCATTTGGAGCACTTTTTAAACAATGCTGTCTGAGCCATAAGAGCGGGGCCCAACAGCGAAAAAATAACTTTAACGATGATTTTTTTAAAAAAAAAACTATATATAATATTAAAAACCTAACACTAATATATCTAAGCTAACTAACTACACTCTATTTCAGAGAAGAAATATATGAACGAATGTTCGACGAAATCTCCCGCGAGGCAAACAGCGCAGCGGTCGAAGAAGAACTGAGGTGAGCGGGAACCCGGAGCATGCGCGATAGGACGGTGGGGGGAGGGGTTCCCGCCGAAAAACTAACTAGCTATAGAAGTTTCCTGAAGCGAGCCCATGGTGTGATGCACAGAGACCACGAAGAAGAACAAGGAATCTCTGAGCTCATTCCTGGAGAGGATTAGGTACATCTGACCAGAACAAGGAAAATGGAAGTGAATTGTTGTACTCATTGCTATTGTTGTTTATCTGATATGGGTGTATGGGAAAAGTGGCACACAAAATTAACAAATGAATGAAGTGAGCTTTCAGAACAGAAACTGTATTTTACTCTATGTTTGTGTCATACCCTTTAGTGAATCAGCACTGTATCATTTTTTTAAAAAAATCACTATGAATTGTTCAGTGTAATTTTTTATTAGATAATATGTTGAAGGATGTGGTGGGATGTAATCCAAAAACATACCTTTTTCTCTTTCAGGTAGTAGCCTATTGCAAAGTTTCGGTCTCCACTCTCTCTTTCAGACTGGAACCTGGGGAAAAAAAGGAAGAAATGTGTATTGAGAACTGGACACCTACTAACAATACTGAAAGATTTTAGCGCAGATGAAGCTTATTTTAAGACAGGATGGACTTTTCTTTTTAAAAAAATCCAAAATATTTATTTAGAAATAGTGTATATATGGTTATTAACCTGAGAAGTTCAATTTTTACAGCATTTAATGATATTCAACACCACCTTTGCCACCTTTAAAACAAGATAAGAGAAATATTATCATATACCTATATGGTGATGAGTTTATGTTAATGTGATAACTCTGCTACCTTCTTTAAAAGAGAGGCTAAGTAGATATATGTTTGGCAAAGCATGAACCATTGTTCAGTGTGGGAAAATATTACATTATGGGGATTATTCTAAATAGCATTGTGTAATATTACTGGCCTCAAAATATCGAATATTTCTTCAATGTCTGATTTGAACACATTTCCAATACAATTGCAATTGCAATAAGGAAACTAGAAAGGCACAGAAAAGATTAACAGTGTAATCCTGTACTCAAAGAGTTCAATGGGGCTTACTTCCAAGTTAAGTGGGTATAGGTTTGCAGCCCAAGTTTAAAGTGTCTGTGACCACGACTCTGGATTCCAGCCATGGCAAATAAAGGTCAGGGCAAAAAATACTTCCATCACGCCCTCACTCAAAATTTCACAGATGCAACACACAATTCAATTCTAAATTTTGTTAAGAAAATCATTTCTAGACTGTGTTTCATTGCATATGTGGACTGGCAGAAGGCGTGATAAACTATAATTACCTCATAACTTGAAACTAGGCCAGGCTTTAGCTGGCAGAGGACACAGCAGAGGCTGCTTCCCAACAAGCCATCACTGGAAGCAAATGATAGTTGTACTGGCTTAATGTTGCTTTGGAACAGCATCCAAGGTGCTACCTGTCCCACCTGTTTACAAAGCTACTAACTGTTTGGACTCAGCATACCCAACAGTCTCTTTCCTGAGCCAGTCCAAATAATCCCATGAGGCAATTTCTGACTGCAAAAGCAAGTCAGACAATCACTTTCTTAGTGCCTGCCTAAGGCACCCTTTCCATAGAAGGTGCTTCAATCCAAAATGTATTTTAAAAGATTGTGAGGTCTTTTAAAATTGGGTTGACTTTTGCTGGCTGCAACTAAGTCACGGAAGCAATGGAATTTTAGAATATTTCTTCTGGGGGATATTTTGTGCATCGTTAAACCAGGATTCCACAGACCCACTTGTCTCCTTGCTCTGCTGGGCTTCCACCACCATAATATCCTTCTTGCGGTAAAACCCCTCTCTATTCCCTGGGGAGAAAAGGAAAGCTGCTCTCTCTCTGGCACATTTAGCTATGAGAAAAAGCACCAACAGCCCTCACTGCTGCTGCCTGCAAAACCTGATGGGAAAGAAACTACGCCATGGAGGGAGGAAGCGGTAGCCACTTTCCCTTTCTGTTCAGTTATTGCAGGAGACAACAGCAAGTGGTGGTGTGCTCTCCAGAAGCCCAACTCCTTTTAGGAGAAAACCCATCTCACTTTACCTCCACAGAAAAGGGGGGAGAATACGAGGGTTACCGTCTATGTTGCAAGTTTGGCTTTTGCAGAAAACAAGAGTTGCTGCAGCTTCCTACAAACCTTATACCGAAAGAAACAACCCTTGTTTCCTCTTAAGGAGAGCTGGGGTGGGGGTGAGTGATTTCTCTCATATTGGGGGTTTTGGAGGGGGCAGCACTAGGAAGCTGCTGCTTGAAACTTCTATAAGAGCCCAGCACAAGGGCAAACACAACTCTCTTTCCTACATTCTCTGGATATGCCCCATTAGTCAGAGAAGGCAGGAGTTGACAACCATAAGTTGTTGGTTTGGCTAATTACTCAAAATCAGAATCCCACTGGTATGAACTCATTATTATCTAGTTCATCATGTCATAATTAGATATAAGGAAAATTTAAACTGAAAAACATACTTACGTTGCATTACTGAACCCAACATACTCATTTCCAGCCATCGTATTCATGAACTGCATCACCTGTTAAAGGAACATCACAACTTTTTCAAAATGTGCAATAAAGGATCCCATAACGCAAGTCATTGTGTGGGTTTGGATGCAATGCTGAGCCATAGTTTGAGGCTATGGGAACAAGTGCAGACGAGGAGGAGATTGGAAGCATTCACTCCTAGTGTGTAGTTTATTATGTCTGAACCAGGAACTGCGGTTACTTTAAACAAATAAGCAAGATCAAACTGTAGTTTACGATCCTGACTTGTTTTTTTAAAAAAAACATAGTTTTAAAAAGATACACAGATCAGATGGAGTGACAGACTGTTGTTAGTTTAAACTGGAAAGCAGATGCTTCTGATCTTCTCCTTGCCTGAGGCTCGCCCCCATAAGTGCTAAACTATGATTTAGCATTAAGTATGAACCGAACCTTTAAGTTGCACCACACAGCTAGTGGCGTTGAAGTATTCAAGCCCACACTAGGCCAACAGATTTTGAATCCCAGTTGACAATCAGAAGTGAAGGAGAAAATGTGGAATACAGCAAAAAATCTTACCCTGTACTGTACAGGAAATATTTTAAAATATTGTAATGCTCACTTACATAGTCAAATTTCTCTGCATTATTTGCTCCTTGCTGAAAGGAAACAAGACATATTTACAAATTTTGTTAATACAAGAAAAGCTTTAATTCTAGTTCAATTTAGTCTATATCTACTTAAATATCACTATTTAATATTAAACTATTGTTTTATTAGTCTATATACCTAAAGATAGGTTTCTAAGTTGTTTTAATAAAACTTTAAGAAATACTACAGAATATGTCAATTTAAAAGTTACCAACGTGCAGGAAACAGAATTGAACATTAAATAAGGCTAGCTTTATTTTAAATGCTCTCTACTCAATTACAAATTAGTGCCTGGAAAATTCACTTGCAATTTATTGTAATCAGTGGTACCTTAAACTTTCCAGTCTTGCAGTCCGAGGCTGTATTTTACATTTTGCTAGATACTAGTACATTCAATGTTATTGCTAATTATTTTGTGGGGTAGCATTTAAACAACTGGGTAGGGAGTGTGTTACAATTACTAAAAAGACAACTGCATGAAAAAAATGTGGCTAGGATGAAAGAGCCTTGCTGGGAGCTTTCACTTCTTGTATATCTTTCCTGCCACGTGAAAAAGCTATTCTCAAAATTCAGGAAATAACTTCAACACAGCATAATAAAGAGCAATCAGGGAAGCCCTGGGAAATCTTGTGTGCACCCAGAATCATCTTTGTATCCAAGCCATTAATGTCCTCCACTGTAACAAAAACTGGGGTAGCAGTTCAACAGATTCCTTAAAATGTAGGATTGTATGAACCGACAAATATTTAGTCTTGTCCAGTGGAACTTAAGGAACTGGGCACAATGCTTATGCTCCCCACGCGCACACACACGACACAGCTCTAGTTCAGCATCAGCCCCTGCTTTTGAATCTCAAGGGACTATATTCCTACTGTAATGTGTTATACTGATATATCCTACAGCAAATGTACAAAATCTAGAGTCATGCATACATACATACGTGTGCGTGTACACGTGCGCAAATGTCTAGGTATGCTAAACCAAGCAGTTAATCTGCTTAAACTATACAGGGAGAAAGAGATTTGTAGCCCAAAAGGGTAAGAGCCCTATTGCAGGTCTCTCCCTCACACTATTCTGGGTTTTGGACACACGATCAAAATCTTGTTACAGATACTTGGGCACATAGACATTGAAAAGGTTATTTCCTTTAACAAAAACCCAAATCTTAACTGAAGTGTAATACTTTCCATATGTAGCCTCTTATTTGCAGGAACAACAATGGTCACCAGATCAAAATTTCAAACATAGCTATTTAAAGTACTTTAAATAAGACAGATTCTGCTTTTTATAGGGTTACAGTGGCGTAGTACAAGGTACATTCTTGTTTCTATTAAGACCATCTGGCAACTTTATCTGTGTCCAAAGACTAACCTGCCAGACATTTTCAAAGAGGCATTTGTTTCAATTACCTTTACAGATTCTTCCAAATTAATAAACTTCAGTTAACGCCACAGAAACATCTGGTTAATGTTTTATTTAGCTGTCATCTAAAAGATTGTTCAAAAACAATCCAAGAAACATTAGCTGCACTATGTTTAGAATAAGGGGGAAGAAAAAAAAATTGAAGCCTGTATGTACCAGCATTCTATTCAATGAAATGCATAAAGCCAGCCTCATTTCTCATTCTACAAGTGGATTAGGGTGTTGCAGATAATCTGTTGAAGCCACACGCACCAGCTCATCTAGTGATGTGCAGTCATACACGTATGATCACCAGCTGAAAGAATACCACACTGTCGTGTCAATGTTAAGCACCGATAAAGTCAAAATGCTGCTACCCATAGAGTCAATGACTATTTAAGAAATATGCTAAAAAGGTTAAGCATTGTGTTGAAAGTTATTAGAAAAACAAGCTTTTAAAAAAGTGTAACTCCAAATCTGTTCAATGAAAAATAATTAAAAGAAGAAATTACCAACTTCATTGAACTGTTGCAGTTGTCAAAATATTCCATAGATTCTAATGCTGTAAAATATGTAACAACATTTAAACCACAAAAACCTTGTAAATGCACAGTGAACGTTGCTTTGGAAAAGTGGGTCAGCATTAGTTATGGGATTCTGTATTGATCACTGTTGTATGGTTAAGACAGTTAAACTGAAACAAGTTTTGCGTTTCTCCCCTATATTTCAGGGAGAAGCAGAAAGATACTTAATGCAAGAGTAGAGAAATGTTTGGTTCCCGCCCCACTGAACCCCTTAACTGGTGGGGGGGGGAAGCTTTCATAAGTTTGGTACTGTTAACAGAATAAACATACTAAACAATAGTCTGAGCACATAATCAAAGCAAACTTATTTCAGCTTTTATCAAATCCAGAGTTTTCTTGTCTATAGGTTCTAGAAGAACAAACCTTTTCCCTACAATACCTTCAGATACCATTTTAAAGTACATTGATAAAGATGCTGATGAGTTTATTTCAAAAAAAAACAACCCTAAACCTGGATTTAGCTTGCAGTGCCTGAACCCTTCTTTCCAATGGCAGTCTTAATATATAAATTTAGGCCCAATCTACACCAAGCAGGATATGCACTATGAAAACTGTATGAAAGCAGTATATAAGAGGCAGGAGCCACACTACTGCTTTATAGTAGTATTGAAGTGCACTGCCAACTGTTGGGGCCCATAGACACATACCATGTACCACTTTCATAGTGCCATATCCTACTTAGTGTAGACCTGGCCTTAGCCACTACACCTTTCAGACAGTGTAGCCAAGATGCCTTTCCCTTTTTAAAAAATAAATTTAAATGAAGTAAAGTTAAGGTAACAAGAACAAACAAGGCACCAAATGTTGTAGAGATTCATTTGCCCTACGGCGATATTGCTCCATTTGAAGGTGGAGCACAAGGCAATTCTTGTTCTCTCCAAATTTTCTTTTCGCTTGGGTCTAATTTCCCAGTTTGTGGAATTTCTCAAGTTTTACCTATGAAATTTCATGAGTAATTCACCTGTCGGCAGATGTACCATGCAATACGTAACTTCACAAACATAATGTATACATATATACACATACAGTGTGCATGCTTGCATGTATATTTATGTGTATATGCACACTATTGTGTATATACAAATGCATGTCTATGAACACAAAATACTTTAAGACGGAGACAATCTAATGATAGGCACATCACTCATGCACATTTCTGAAAGAGATATATAATGTCAATATTTAATAAGAGGGCAGGATCTCATTTTATTTATACTAACATTTCATCAGCATGCAATTGGATCTCAGCAACTTATGGAATATGTTTTAAAGGTTGTTTTCAGTTTTGAGATACAAGGTCACTAAGTATGTAAGAATGCAAAACATAATTCTGTTCTTAATATTGCTGTTTGAATTGTATTTTACAAGCTTGTATCGTTTTCCTAATTATATATTAACCAACCAACACATTTCTGAAGAGTCATCGTTTAGCAATTTAGTTATATTATGATCAAATAGAGCACTCTTACCCAGCTAGTATTTTAAATTAGGACCCTGATCCAAGCTCTATATATATACTGGAGACCTATGGAGTCTCTATGCACAGCAACTATCCCATCATTTTATGTTAGGAAATTAGTCATCCACAAAATCACTACTGTATGAATGGAGCTTTCCTAAACAATGATGTAGAAGAGAAATTTCAGTATACATAAGGCAACCCATGGTCAGGGCTTGATTGAACCATTTAAAACAGTGTCTAAACATGAAGATGCTTCAGAACCAATTACCTGTTGACGAGTTGAGAATTAGAATTTTAATGTGCATAACTCAATTTGTGATTGTTACATTAAAAACCTTCAAACACGGCAGACTACATTATCTAATAACTGGATTAAGAGTTTGATCAAGATTTAGAGTAGACCCAATGAAATCAATGGGACACACAAATCATGACTAAATCAAGTTCCATTAATTTCAGTGGGTCTACTCTTAACATTTCAGACAGAAATCTTAAGTTGAAGAACTGAGAAAAGTTATCAGGTTTGAGTGAATAGAAACACGGGGGAAGGTGATCTATGTTTAAAGAAATCAAGTATCAATGGCTTCTGTACATATAATCATTTATTTGTAGGATTAATAAATTGAGTAAATGGTTAAAACACAGAACAAGGGAGTGCACAACTTCAGGGCATAAAGAGCAGAGTTGTTCTATTGCACATCTATAGCGATACTGACACATGCACATACAAAACTGCTAATTTTCAGCACATTGTAGTGTGACTAATAAATTAAATCCAAGGAGAGTCGAAGCAACAACTTCTATAGGAGGAAGCAAATTACCTACAATCTGGGACACAGCCCGTAGTATAGAAGGGGCATGCAAACACTCCAATTTTTTCCTATATAAATGAATGGCTCATTTCCATGGGTGGAAAAAAGAGCTGCGCTTGGAGACAATACAGCAGCATCAACAATAGTATAAATGCCAATATTTATTGCCTGTAATCTACAGTTAATATAAGTTACACTAATAAATATTAGTAATAAGGAAAAATGGTACATGTAACCATTCTACTATATACAAAAGTATTCAGAATATAAAATGCAATTGTATTTTTTCACAGATTTTAATAATGTTTAGGAACCCATGTATGAATGGTTCCCCACCCACACCCAAAAACATCAATGGAATTTTTCAATTATTTAACAGTATCTTAACTATACTATCCAATACCAATTGTGATACTGACCAAGCCAGGAACATAACTGAATTTCCAAGCTTTTCCACTAAATTCTGAACCACACAAAAGAGCAGCCCCCCATAGAGCACAGAAAACTTTTTTCTTCCACCGTATTTTTTCATCACCTATTCTATATAGCCAAGCAGCGGTGATCCACGCACTGGTAACCTCACAATTAAACTACCACAATGTGCTCTATGCGGGGCTGCCCTTTTGTGTGGTTCAGAAGCTGAAGCTAGTGCAGAATGCAGCAGGCTAGGGTGCTCACCTGTGTTAAAAGAACTGCACTGGCTGTCTATTAGCTACTGAGCTACATACAATAAAGCCCTAAACGACTTGGGACCAGGATACCTAGCAGACCACTTTCCCTTATACATACCCAAGCGACCTTCTTGAATTTAAGAGAGCCTTGAAGACTGATCTCTTCCGGCAGGCCTACCTAGTTGAATTTTAAGATGTTTTTAATAATGTACTAGTTTTATTTGCTTTAATGTTTTGTCTATTTTATGGTCTTTGTATTTATATTTATTGTTGTTCCCCGCCTCGATCCAGAGGGAGAGGCGGTAAGAAATAATAATAATAATAATAATAATAATAATAATAATAATAATAATATTTAAGATCAGCAGAGGAGGCCTTGCTGGTCATTCCACAATGAGTGGAATGTCACTATGAAGTATGCCGATGGTGGGCCTTCTCTGTGGTGGCATCCTCTGGAAAACCCTCTCTCATGCAGTCCAGGAAGCAGAAAATGTGGCATCTTTTAAATGCCTCCTGAAAACACACTTATTCACCCAGGATTTCCCTGGGCTGTAAGAAAATTAATTATGCCACTCCATTTTACTGCTCCTTGGTTTTTTACTATAGTTGGAAGCACTTTAATGCTGTGTTTTAATGCTGTGTTATTAATATTGTTATTAATATTGTATATTAATATTTATTATGAACTGCTGAGAGATTTTCCCACATTCAGTGGTACATAAACATCATAAATAAATAAATAAAATATATAAAAACAGTTATCCAGACTCTTCCACAGCCTCAATACAAAGAATTACAAGACAGGTCCTCCAGCATATCTTAGAACAAACTCAAAACCAATCTAGGTTTTTTTTTTTTGGAAACTCATTCTGGATTGCACTGGACACTGTAAAAATTATCAAATAATAACTGAATGAATGACCAGTACAAGCAATAACACAAATATTTCAATACTGAAAAGCAGTATTTTTTGAACAGCAAATGGCTAACAATTGTTGCTTACCTCCCTCCAATTGCTATGTTTTTATTAACTGCATCTAAAGCTAATGTTATTTCAAGCTGTAAATCTAGAGATTACAAAGTACATGCAGACAGAGAATAGGCTTCATTAAGACAAAAGTAGCTATTGGCTATAGTTTGGGAGTGCATAGGCTTTTGGTTCTCTTTAAGGGGCAAACTCTTCGTTAGAACTTAAGTAAGGTTTTCACTGAATGGATTGGATCTTTGGGGTATCAGGAATAGGCGATCTTGTTTATATACTTTTTCAAACTGTTTGAGTCTTTATATCCTTTATGTTTATTGTGCAACTAATATTTTGATTATTAATAATGTTGAAATTAATAGACTGATACGCTGGTTTCTCAACATTGTTTAAAACGAAAGGAGGAAGAAAGGAAGTAAAGATAAATAACAAAAGAAATTCCATGTCTACATTCTATTTCCCAATTTATATGTATAAATCTCAGAGCCAGAATTGTAATACCCAATCAAAGGAAGAATTCATCCCATAATATTATACTCTAGAAAATAGATGAAAGTGAACATCCACAACTGGTTAAGACTATATTCTGAACTCTCCAGAGTCCATGGTTATCACAATTTTGTATTCTTACTGTGCAGCAGTTCTTAGGATTTGTTGCACCAAGGATCACTACTCTTGTTTTTCCTATCTGGATTATCAATTTTTGTTTATTTACAGCTGTAATGTGGTGTGGCAGGCTGCTTGTGAATTAAAACAACTTTTTTTTGTAATGCAGTGCACTAGCACTGTTCTGGGTTACTGGATCAGTCAAGACACTATTATTTAGTAAGTCCACATTAAAATCTTCTTTACCATATTATGTGTAATTAATAAATTATAAGTTCGTTTGTTCACAGCAAACAATGTGATATCTTAAATTATAGGTAGTCTCTCAGTGAGTCCAAAAGTATTAAATAAGGGGTTTAATTAAGGGTTATATGGTGACAGCAGTAATAAGGGAGTGGTCAATCCTAGCGGGGAAAACAGTGTTCTACGAACTGGGTGTGAATGTGTATAAAGGGAAGGGTTGAAGTGTAAGGAGAGACCCTTCTTTTACACAGATCAAGCATACCCATAGTCTCGGGGAAGGGATTCCAAGGGTAGGGGGGTATGACATGGTCAAAATAGCTGTCGCTCTGCTCTTCGCTGGTTTACTGCTTAGGAACACATTAAAACAACCAAGCCAGCAGTGTAGAGGAGGCAGGGTATGAGGTTTGGTGCCGATCCTGCAACTCCCCAAGGTGTTACAGCATGTCCTGTTTTTTGATGCACCTGGGATTTTCACTGCTTTCACAGCTAGCACTAGATTTTCAGTGCATCAGGTGCATCCTTAGTAGAGGAAGCAGGGTATGATGCTTAGTCCTTATCCTACAAACACCTAAGGTTTTCTAGGCATCTCCCCCTTTTGGAGGTACCTGGGGATTTTCACTCCTCTGGAGTAAATGTGTAGGAGTCTGATGGTGGATCACATGCCTTGGGGTGGGGGGGCTGTGTATGACATTTTGCCCCGATCCTGAAAACTTCTACTGTTTCAGAGGTGAAAAAGTGCCACTTCTCGGGCAGGAGGACTTCAGCAGGGGTACATCTTGATGAAGGGTTTGCCCCGGGATGGATTCGCAGTGGCGGCAGGTCATCTATATGATGCAGCCACCATCGCAAAGCCAACCAGGGGCAAACCGCCAAAGCTCCTTTTAAAAAAGGCGGCCACTTACCCCAAACTTTTTTTGCTTGCAGTGAGGCGATGCTCCGGAGATGCTGCGGAGGCGTGTCACAGCCAACGGTGACCTGGATTGGTCATCGTAGGCTGGACAGGGAATGGGGTGGACCAGTGAGCCAAACGGTCACTGGACCACCTCTGCAGACAATAGTTTAAAATAAACAAATAAATAAATAAAAGGAGGTGGATGTGCAGAGACAGAGCGCCCTGTTTCTCCCCCCGTTGTTGTTTTTTCATTTATCTGCAAATCCGAAGCTTCGCATTTACAGATTTAAAAAGGAACAAAAAAAGGTTGCCCCACCCAGAGTGCCCATGCAATGTCCCGCGATGTACATGGGCTTAGGTGCACGGGCATGGGGGGAGGGGAGCAGCTCCTTCCCATGCAGATAACGGGAAGGCGTGCCAATGTGGGAGTTCGAGGCCTCGGAGTGCAGACGTGACACCATCAAGACATGGCCTGGGGCAGGGTGGGGAGTCAAATTACACACACTAGCTTAATAAGCTATTCACAGCAGGTTATTAGCCTGCTCATGTGGTGGGAGATAGTAGGATATTTAAAAAATAAGCTACAGTGAGTAGTTTATTAACCCATCATGGGCTATCATGACGTCGGAGCACAGCCAAAGAGATTCCACTGACCCAAAGGGACCTTGAACCCACCCACCCCCGCCAAACGCTAACTGCAGCACAGGGGGATTTTCATTGGGATGATGGCTTAGGAGGGAAGGATTAAACCTTCCTCTCCACATGCTGCAGTCTCAATTAGACCCCCATCCGCATTGCCTAGTAGTATTCAAAGCACAAAAAACCTAACTCCACTATTAAACTAATTTCTAGGTTGGCCTTAAATGACAACTTTAGTTTTATTTAAATATTTAACATTGCTTGAACTAAAAAAGCAGGGTGAGAACCCTGTGACCCTCCAGTAGTTGTTGGACTCAACTCCCATCAGCCCCATCCAGTATGGCTAATAGTCATGGATGGTGGGAGCTGTAGTTCAGCAACACATGGAATTTACCATCCCTAATCTAGAAAATTACTTTCCTTCTCATTCTCATTATGGCTTCAATTTCTTACTAGCGTGACAAGGACCATAAATTTAATAATCAGTCAGAGAGACGTTTATAATTCAACTACTCATGCCCAGGGGGCTTATATAGTTTGAAAAAAGACTTTGCAGAACGTCTGTATTATCTTGGCCAATTTTGTACATGCACTGCGCTGCATTTTATTGGTTTCAAATGTCAGTTGATTTAGAAACTAGGACGTAATAAAATAGTAAAAAAAAAATAAGGTATGTTAACCGAGCTAGAACTACTGGTCCTATTGCACCTATACACTTAACATGTAATAAAATAGCCATTTAAGACCGAAATTCTATGCCTATTTAAACAAAAATGGCCCACAACTCCCAGCATGTCCCAGCCAGCATTGCTGGGTGCTGTATGCCTTTTTGGGGGAATTGTAGGCCATGCTGGGTGCTGTAGGCCTTTTTCTGTCTAAACATGCATAGGATTACACCTTAAGTTGCTTAGCTACTACATTCTCAGTAATGTATGCCATCTTCAAGACTATTTCTTACAAACATGGGCTCAAAAGTTATTTGCAAGACTGTTACAATTCTATTCATAATTACTTAGTTCCCATTGACGACAGTGAGACTTATGTTAAATTAAACAAATGATTAAGCTGCAATTATGAATGTAACTAAGTATGATCTTAAATTAGCTCAGGGGAATGACAGTTTTAATCTAATAAGATTTTACCAAAGTATAAATTGTTCAATGTGCAGATTCTTCAATTTTCATAATCACAAACTTGATTTTCATGAAAGAGCTTTTCAGTAGATGTACCACATGAAATGTCTTACAATCACTTTAAACAAATAATGATGCAATGTGGTGATTTATGTCTGCTGGACATGCAGATAACTACATGCAAAGTTTCAACGCAATCCAGTATTGGCTAGAAAGTTCGGTATAATTTTCTTGTTGTAATGCCGTAACTGCATGCAATAGTAACTAAAGCTGCAGTATATTACAATGGCTTGAAACCTACACTGGTGCTCTTAGATTTTTCACCCCAATAAAAACACATTTACTTGGAATTCCACTAAAATAAATGGAACGTATTTCCAAATAAGTATGTTCTTTGGATCTTACCTTAGATTACTATGTAACAGGCTCTACTATAACAAGAATTGCACGCAATAATTTGATGAACTGCCCACCACTTATTTTAAAACTCATTGTCAAAAGGATTTTTAAAGTTATTTAAACCTACAGAAAAAATTAAACATGAATAAATTTACCTGTCATACTTAAGGCCATTTTCCTTCACCTATAGCTATTAAAGATAAATGTTTAAAGCAGGATATTTTTATACTTTCTTAAATATAAAGAAAAGCAGAAAATCATGAGCCAAGACTAAAATAGTCTTTCATAACAAAAAGTCTGGGAACAAATGAATGGATGTTAATATGTAATCAACTACGTAAGTTGTATTATTTTTAAAACGTTCTATTTCAAAACTATTGAAGAGTGAAATGTTAATTAGAAATCACTTATTTCTAAAGAATCATAACTGTAAGATTAGGTTTTAATTATCATAGAGATTTCATTACTCTGAATGAGTAATTAAGGTATATTAATGATGGAAAAATTCAAAAGTGTGTTAAATACTTGTAAATATTAAGAACATTCATTCCATTCAACACGTACATTCAAGTTTATGCAGAAAAATGATTTAAACCACTACAATCATTAAGTTACTAAGCCAACTATTTTACAAATTCATTTATCTTCAGAAGAAGAAATTCTTGAATTGGTAAGATGTGAGAATGTTTAATATCAAAGAAACACCAAGGGATTTGGCTTTGCACCTCATGAAACTATAAACTGATGTATAAAGCATGCTCTTCAGTGGTCTACACTAAAGCCACTTTTGTTTTAAGTTCTCTATAGGAGACTTACTGCAACAAAATGCTTAGCCTAAGATTTAGGAAACACTTCTAATTGCATATTAAAACTGATCTGGAGGTTCTTATATAGAAACTTTAAAATGAGTTGCATGCTTCACAGAACACAACTTTCCAAATAGAAAATATTCCTCTCACTGTTTAGTATTTCAGGCCATAATCTAGAGAGGCATGCATATCAGAGAAAGAGCCCTTCTTTAACCCTCAAGGTTTCAAACAGCAGTTTGGGACTGTACACAAGTGCTGTTCAAGCAATAAACTCAAAGAGGTGGACGGGGGCACAGAACAGAGTATTAGAAAAAACACCAGCAGCACTTCCCTAAAAAAGTATCTTGCATTATATCCCCAAACTCCTTTTAGAATGGGGGGGGGGGGGGAGTGGGGAGCTTCTGAAAAACTAAAACTGAAAACAGCTTCAGAGGCACACATGCCCCTTTGGATTTAAATTCTCTTGCAGGTGCAACAGTATGACCACATGTTTCTCTGGACTGTGAGCTGCAGTTCAGTGCATAAAGTTTCCATGTCTGTATGGAATCTAACACTACACAACACAACTTTTCACAAAAAATATTCATAGTGCAATTATCACAAAAATTAAGGGTAAACAGTTTACCTTGATTAAGGAAGTGATCACAATTGCTCCAGCATTTACCATAGGATTGTGAGGTTTGTCTGCAAAATAAGAAATGTATTCAGTCACATGCAATGACTTCCCACAACAAACTAAATTTACAAAACCAGAGTAAAGGCCACCACTCATATTTTACATGACCACTATCATTCTCATAGTTCACATAAACAACTGATGGGCACTACATGCCACCCGCTTCTTATCAAGTTCCTGCATTTTAGAATATTACAGCATCTCAAATCAATGGCTAGAAAGGATCTGCAGACTGAACATTTATCGAAGAGATTTCTACCTTATCTTCCATACAAGCTCCCTCCCCCATCCAAGTAACTTATAAAATTTAAAAAGGATTAAAACATTCAGTTCTCAAGTTACAACAGTTAAAGCTAGATGCCAGCAATGCCAGCAGTTTAAATACAGAAGATCAAATAGATCTAAAATCAGGTTTCAGTAAAAGCAGAAGAAAATAAATCAACCCCTACCAGGCATCTAAAAGATAGCAATGTAGGGGCCAGACAAGTATGTTTGGGGAGAGTATTACATAGTCAAAGAATCATAACTGAGAAGGTCCCAGGTGCTTCCATACAGACAACTCCTAGAACTACCAATAAAAAAAACACTGGCAGCTATTCCATCTTTCCCTCTTTAGTGGATTTTCTGTCATAAGCAAAAATATGAAAGAACCATAAGGAAAACACAGGAGGGTTCCAAATGGACGATGATGTCATCTGGATACCCTAGTAAAAAGCCATGAATGAGGCAGGGCAGTTGCACAATAAAATGGAAGCACAACTAATACACAAATTTACTATTTTTAGTCCTACATAATACTTATATAGACAATATATGGAAAATAAAAATATGACCTAAAATAAAAAAAAATACGATACACTGCAAATAATGCATCATTTCTGCCAGATTTCCTAACTAGTTTTGTTCTATTGATCAGATGCTTTGGCTAAGAACTCTACATGAAGAAAAAGAGTTGCCACTGAACTAGAAAAATCATAACAAGTACAGAACCTAGTGTAATACAAGAAGATGCTGTCAACATTTGTGCAATGAGGAAAACAGGAAACAGAAAAAGTTTCAAAGTCCTTGAAGAAGTGTTAATTTAAAAGAAGTCTCTATGGTGAAGTGAAATTACCTTAGCTATTTTCTGCATTTCAGCACTGGTCATCCCAAATACTGATATGACACTGTGATATAGGAATACTAGTAGACTATATTTAGGATGGTCAATGAAGGTACATGCACTCTATTCCTAATGAAATATTGAGCTGACATATAGCAGCAATTTATAGACACAACACTTGATGCATCTTGCCTTTGGAACAGACTACAAACACTTGTATACTTGGAATCTTGCCAAGCATGTCACAGTCTCCTAGCTTTTATATATTTAGTCATCACCATCAGGGAGTTAATGGCCTGGAACTCAAGGCTAAATACATCTACAAATGCACAAAGTTGCTTATGCTGGAAGGCTAATGATTCCCATAGATAGGTCCTAAAAGAATAAGAGGGGAGGAAATGGATAGCCTATGGAACTAGCAAACCTCTGCCTTGAGGTTACTTGTAATTTAAAACTACATTTGGCTGAGGTATTATATCTCAGTCTTATCATGGGGATATTTACGGAAGTTATTTTTATCAGAATTTTCTATGGTCCATTAAATCCAAGTATTTCAAACCCATAGTTGATATTGGCAGAGTGTGTGTTGTATATATTATATATAAATAAACACACATTGACCGAGTTCACATGATCAAAACAAACCACTGTGGCTTGTTTAAACTGGCAGTGCATGCCGGGCACTATTAGCCTAATTACCCATTCACATGTGATCTGTCATGTCATCTGAACATTGTGCCATAGCTTATTTGAGGGGGAAACAAATAATCCAAGTTGGTTGTTTCCCTTTCAAACAAGTCATGCTGCCTGGATTCAGACAACATGACAATCTGTGCCCAGATGGGTAATTAGGCTAACTTAAACAAGCCACCATGACTAAGCCACCATGGCTTGTTTGATTGTGCAAACCAACCCTCTCTCACACACACATGCATGCCACGGGGAACTATTTTAAATGCTTCACGTTTGTTGTAAATTTAAGACTTTCGGCCCGTTCACATGATCATGGAGAGGAAAGTGAGCCATGGGGGATTTGCATAATTATCCCAGCTCGCAGTTTGCCATGTTATGCAAAGCCAGTGAGGGTGGTTTGTTGCCTTGGTTAACAAGCCACCCCAGAACCCTAAAACAGTCCATAGGTTCTGAGTGGCTTGTTAATCAAGGCAACAAACCACCCTCCCTGGGTTCACATGACACCGCAAGCCACACCAGTGGGAGCAATTATACAAAAAACTCTGGCACACAACCGGTACCAATGACAGGGGAAATAAGCCACCATGGTCAGTGTCTCCCGAGTCTGTATAGCATCTATGGGCACTAATAAAATGAATTTAAAATTCAAGAAGCAGCTAGACCAGTTAATTTTATTATGTGAATAAATATGTTAACAGTAATTTTAAATCAAATGTATTTTAAGTCACTAGCATTTCCTTTCAGATAAACAGAGGAAATCTATTCCACAGTGGATATATCACATGGTCTTCAAATGCCATCTCTTAATTCTCATTCTATTAAAAATTAATTCAGTATCACAGCAACTGAGAGGTGTCTTTGCTTACCAGACAAAAACTACTGGGAATGTGCATATTTTCCCCTAAACTCAGCATTTTGTTTAGGGTTAGATGAATGATCAGAACACAATTCAATTTTACTTTTCAACAAAATACTTAAGTGAGAAAGAAAATGTACACAGGAAGTTCACAAAAACATATAAACTTTAAACTTAGAGAAGGGCAATTTATTTATACACAGGAGCTGAACACTGTCAAATGATCAAAAGGTATCAGCCACATCTTCCACCTTTATTATAAGAAACCTGCTCACACATTAATTTGGTATTGCTGGCAAGAGAATTAGAAGTCAGGTTTATTACAGTCAATTTAGGCCCTTCTGGCTTGGATCCAGGATAGCGAAAGCAGAACTCCACTAGTGCAAAGTACCCCTGCCCAAATATCCCCCTTGCCACATCTCATCCCACATCCTGGAGGGTCCCCTGCCCTCAGGAGCCACTTTTCAGGGGGCTGAAGTGGGAAGGAGGGGAAGAAAGGGTTCTATTGTGGAGTTCTACTTATCCTACTCTAGATCCAGGATTTAGGGGATTAACGCAAAACATGTTGACAAACGTCACATAATGGATTTCATTTCTTCACAAAAAAAACTCTCCCAATTTTCTTCAACGTCATATCATAAACAACCATGACACTCAAACTGGTCAGGCACAGATGCGGCTACTAGCAGTTTTCTAGTTGCCACAATCCTTGGAATTGCTACCATTCATGCCCCTAAAGGCCTAGTGTATACGTTACACTTGGTAATATGAGAAAAAATGAAGCTGAGTCTTGTTGGAACTACTCATGCAAATAAAAACGTTGCACTGAATGTACCAGCCCACAGAACAGAGAAAGACGTTTAAACCTCTTAAATAAAACAGTTTGACGACAGTTACAAGTACATCAGTGGTATATTGTAACAGCTGACTCTTGTTAAGAACATATACCAAGCTGTATAAGAATTACAAGCAGAGGTCAGAATACCCAAGACACATGGGAGAGCATATATGCTCAAAGATATCATGCATACATTGGGTAGCACCATATACACAATTCACACTGCTGTTAGGTTACCAATGATATTGATTTCTATAAGTGAGTAGGTTCACAAACAACGCTTCTCATTATCCTGTCATCATAAATCAAGAGAAATAAAAGTGTTGCAGTCTGGAATAAGGTATAGGCATGACTAGTGCCAAAGAAACACACTGGTGTCTTGGCCAGCTTTAGGGTGCAGTACACTGACTACAGAAATCTGTTGGACTAGCTCTGCGTTGTTCTTGAATATTCTTATTTCTTGCAACCACAAATAGTGGCAGCAGAATTACATGCTAAGATATTCACTCGTGAGATTATTCATTTGATTGGCAGATGTTTTGTTTCAAGCAGAGGTGCTTGCTTACTGATCCACTAACTATGCAGCTACTAACAGATTCCCAGCCAGTCCACTGTTCCCACAATGTATTTTACGACCACACAGAGGAGTAACATTCTTCAAGAGAGAAGCTAGTTTTCCCATTACCAAACCTAGACATAGAATACACCCAAGGGATAATATTAATGGTACCAACTTTCCCCAGGAAATTAGCGAGTGACCTGTTTTTTTGATACAATCAACCTGCTACCGGAGCTGTCTGGCAGGCACATACAAACATGCACATCTTCTTAATCCCCTCCTCTTACACCTTGAAATGATATATGACAACAGCAAAACATTTTATACCAAGTAAAGATCTATGAAATTTCATGAGCAGAAAAGGCAGAAGTAAAGAAGCACTCTAGTTCATTCTTCCCGCCCTCCCTCCCACCCACTCCATCTTCTTCCACCCTGCTCACTCTGTTCTGTTTCACTAGATAAAATATTGTGAAGTGGCAATTATATAAATAGCTAAATTACCATCTTCATTGAGGAACAATTTGTTGAATCTTAGTCCACTAGGTTCTTTACCAACGTATCTGTGTACATATTCAGTACCAAGGTCATTAACAGCAATAGCATACTTCAAAGGCTTTACACAGGATTGAAGACAAAATGGGACTTTGGTATCTCCAATAGAATGCCTGTAAGACAAAGAGTATATTAGTCATTCCACACTGTCACATTTGTTTTGAGAAATAGCCAGGCATGTCTTGGTGCAGGGACTTTGGAAGGGAACTCATTATTAGTGTTCCTCAGTTCCATCAGAGTAGTACAGGGTTTTTCATTTGTATTATTCTATTAGTGACCTAAGTTGTTTGGGCAGTAAAGTTTAGCTATTAAAAAACCCCCGCAAAAACCTCCAGTTAAAATAGTCAACAACATAAGATTTTAAAAGAGAACCGCAACACTAATATTGCAGCACAAACAATGGTTACATACGACCTCTAAGAAATAAGTATTTGCTACAAGCAAACTACTGTAACATGAGCCTCTAGATTCACATAGAAAGAGGCAAAGCCCACAAAGAGCACAATTTTTGTATTAGTTGTAACGCAGATCCCAATAAGCACTTGGGAGGGCCTATACATGTGGGCTCAATGTAGACATAATGGACCAGTTCACACAACACGATCCACAATGAGGCAATGGTGCATGCGGCTGCCATTTTGCATATCCAACCCACACTCAGGGGTTGTCATGCTGTGCAAACCCAAAGAGTGTGAGTTATGTGAGGGTTAAGCAACACTTGCATAACCCTGGAACAAACTATAACCCTAGAATACTTGTTTAACCCTCATGTAACCCAAGCTCGCCGGGTTCACACAACATGACAACTCCTGACTTGCGGTTGGATATACAGAGTAGTCCCCATGTTGCACGAATCAGGTCAATGTTTAACCAAGGTTAGCTGCTTGACCTCTCGTTAAGATCCCAAAGTAGAGTGAAAACATGATTTAGCTTAGCTAGACTCTGCCATTGACAGGAGACCTGCTTATCACTTTGCAAGTGGAGAGGTGGAAACACCATCTTAACCATGCTTTGGTCAGCGCAGATACAATACTTAATGCCAGCCATACTTTGTAAACTCACTGTAAAGAAGTGGCTGATTCACATAACATGGAAACATGGGATGTCCAACCTCAAGTTCAAGCACTTTCTCCCCACTCTGGATGCTTCAATTCTCTCCCTTTCTTAGAACAAAACAATGTAGTTTACTGTCCATGGTTACCAGTTCAGGCTTGGAGGGCAAAAGCAAAACAGTTTGAGGGTTCAGATATAAGGGCAATCTATGGCTTGCCAGAACAAGGTAGTGAGGGAGAACAGAAGCATGCAAGGCCAAGACTTGGACCAAAGAGCTTAAGCATGATATGGGTGTTACATCCAACCCAGACAATGGTTTCACATTCTGGTTTGCAGCCAATCCTTAATTGTGGCCCATGAGATTAAGGAAAACACAATTAAATGTAACATCTGTATAGGACGAGGCTATATGAAGGAAGCCAACTGAGCTTTTGTTCAGTCACATCAGGGCACTTTATCTTTGTAGAGCAGCTCGGGGAACACAGTTCCCAAGGCTGGGAAGCTTCCCTGAACATGATCCTCTGGAGGTGGCTCCAAATCTGGAACAATTCCATGGAGCCTTAAAAACAGAAAAGCAGCTGGGGCTTCTTGCACAATCCCCTGTGAGCAATGCTGTGTGCCTCGTACTTGGTTTTGTTTTGTTTTTAAATGAAAGATTTGATCCAGCTATTGTAAACCAAAAGCATGAAAATGAAACCAAAACTACATAGAATTCAGTAAAACTCTATTGTAAACTCTGATTTTATGAATTCTTCCTACATCCTCAGAGGAAGTGTTACGCCTAAAAAGCATCAAGACCCTGGTATTGTCAATAACAAGTATTTTCATTGTTTGCTTATCTGATCTAAGCACAAAGGCTGGGAACACACAGACATCTTCTCCATTTGTTTCTAAAGAGATACTTGAATAAAAGTTTGCCAGACATCCATTGTGAGAGCAGGCATAGAATCCCCAAACAGACATACCACCATGGTGCAGAGATAGAGAGGGATTTGCGTAAGCAGCTTCAGGGGCACAAGCCATAGCCCACTGAAGTCAAATGGCAGGTCTCTCATTGTTTTAATAGTCAAAGATCACACTTTAATAAACTATTGCATGTTTTATCCCCAACTATATAATTCATTCCAGCACATCTACCTGCAAAACCGGCAAATTGCCATCTTTTACTGCATTACGAGCAGCTAGAATCTTCAGTCACAAGCACTTCCTAATCCATACAGTTTTCAACTGGACTGTTAATAAATATGACTATAGCAGCACAATATACTGCAAGATATAATAAATCTAGCATACTGGTGTATGTCTACGAAAATTAGGGATGGCTATCTGCTACTAGATATAAGCAGTTTGGTTAAGATAATTTCCAAGGGTTATTTATACCCTATGAATGCCAGATGGTTAAAGCAGCTAGCAATGTATCATTAAAATATATGCTGCCTGCTCAGAATTTCAAGGCAAGGCACTGTTTCTTGGGGCCTCTCATTTCTTACATATCCCAATGACAACTCATCAACCACATATACAAAAATACAAACACAACTCCTTTCACCTTTCCACAATTTTAGAATTAGATTATCCTAACAGAGTCAACACTATTTGCAATAACCTATTTCTACTCCTTAGGAATGGAGTTTTATCTAGTGATAAGTGTCATGATTTATCATATTAACAATGATACCAAAATACTGGAATGTGTTCAGGGTTCTTGTCAGTCAGCCAGTCATGCCCTTTTCCAGAATGCACCATTCCATCTACCCTCCCACCCAATTTTCCTTTCCATACCCCAACAGACACTCACCATTCTGCAGCCACTGACAATGCTGTCTTCATTGGCTCTTTTGTGATTTCCCCTGCCCCCTGCAGGGGGGGACACCCAAAACCCCTATGAGATCTCCTGTATTTACCACACCAATTTTAATGAGCAGGAAGGAATCTTTTTCCGCAATCTTGTTATGTATTTAAATGCTTTAAATGTTTTCATATTGAAGTGTATTTAATTGTATTTTAAAATTTTCTATATTTCTATTTATAGGTTTTAACTATATATGCTTTAATTTTGTAAAGCCGCCTTGAGGTCCAGCATTGGGCAAAAGGCGGGATACAAATAAATATAATAAATATAACAACAACGACAACCCCAGGGTTCCCCCAAGCCTGCTGATCCCACCTTGGATGTATGGTGCTGTTTTGGCTATGTAAAAATTGACACTAAGATGGAGCTTGTCATTGGTATATATGGCAAATAACACAACTTCTATCATGAATATTAGCTATTTTGAAAAAATCACTTGGCATATGAAATCAAAATTATGCAACCAACAAAAAAACAGTACCAATGTCCCCAATAACAGCATTATTCAGAGAAGTGGGAAGTGCATAAAAATAGTCACACACAAAAATGTATCCAAGGGAATGTCATCCTAGATCTCTATTTAAAGAGGGAGTGTACTAAACAGAACATAGTCTAGCCACGGTGATCCATACACTGAACCTCACAAATGGGCTACTGCAGTGCATTCTATGTGGGGTTGCCCCTGTGTGTGGTTCGGAAGCTGCAGCTAATGCAGAATTCAGCAGCTAGGGTGCTCACTGGAACACCTAGCTATGCTCACATAACACTTGTGTTAAAAGAACTGCACTAGCTATCTATTAACTACTGGGTTACATACGAGGTTATGGTATATCATATAAAGCCGGACCAGGATACCTAGCAGACCGCCTTCACTTATAAATACCCAAGCGATATTTAAGGTATTTAAGAGGCCTTGTTGGGACTCTGTAGTGGCAGTTTGGGAGGCAGAAAATGTGACATCTTTTAAATGCCTCCTGAAAGCACCTCTTTTCACCCAGGCTTTCTCTGTGCTGTAACTAAATCAATCACGCTGCTCCACTTTGCTGCTCCTAGAAATTTTTTTTACCGTAGTTGTTTCAATTTTCTGTGTTTTTAATGTTGTGTATTGTATTTAAATGCATTTTAATATTTATTATGAACCACTGAGGGTTTTTTATTATATTAAGCAGTATATAAGCATCATAATAAACATTTAATAAAAAAGCAAGTCCTCCAGCTAGTGCCATAAGGAACACACATCATGGACTTTACAGAATTGATTTGTAGTAAATTTGGTTCCTGAAATTTAGCTTTCTGCTTCTATCACTATAGCTGATGTTATTTTAACAGTTCAGATATTTAAGATACAATACAATACCTCTGTCCATCGACTGTGCAAACAGACACTGCCCACAAGTCAGGACTGAACTTAGCCAGTTGTGGAATATAGTCAGCAACCTAGCCAAAACAAAAACAATAATGTCAATTTAAGGTTATACTGCCAGGCTAGAAATGACTTACAGGAGAAGTACAGTCTGAAACGTAGTAGAGGATCGATCACACTGCCTTTTGTGGGGAGCTACAAGTTGCATTAATAGTTTTACCATGGGCCCAAAAAGATTTTTAACAGTCCAATCGAAAGAGAAAAAAAGTCTGAAACTCTAATTCAAGCATGAAAGAGAGGAAAAATTCAGAGATAGAATATTTGTTTGGAGGGAGTAGGGAGAAACCTTGAAGAAGTTCTTTGGCTAGAACGTAGAAGCCTAACGCACTTTGTATGTAATGGCAAGACAAGTTACTACCCTGATTAAATTCTGTAGACACAAAAGCTTGTTTGGTCTTTACTTTAAAAACACTGAGTATTGTGCTGCATCAATTTTTTCCTCTTGTGCTTTCATTTGAACAGGTTTCATTACACATTTGATCTGAAATATTTTAAATCATGACATTGGATCCACATGTACTGGAATTTACAGGCTCAAAAGAATCTAACTCTCCCCATTACCTTCTTTTATGTATACTGCCTTGAGCTCCTTAGGGCATGGCTTGGATAAAAACATAATGATCTTGTAAAAATTTGTGTACACAGGCAATACTGCCAGGGAACACAGAAAGCTGTTGAGTCAGACCACTGATCCATTCAACTCAATACTGTTGACACCAACTAGCAGTGGCACTCCAGGGTTTCAAGGAAGGATTTTTTTCAACCACTACCTGGAGATGCCACAATCTGAATCTGGAACCTTTTGCACGCAAAGCATGTGCTTGACCACTAAGCCACAGTTCCTCCCCAAATTTGTGCAAACCTCCCCCAGCCCCACCCTGTCCACACAGTGAAAGTTACTTGTCCCTGGAGCACAAATCTTGCATAGTAGTAAAGTAAAAGGGCTGGCATGGGCAGTATACATAGACCTCCCACTGCCCCTAAAAGCCCTCTGTGCTGGCTGTGTGTGAGCAATAAATATGTTCCGTGGAAAAGGAGCATGGAGAACAGGGCACTGTTGAACCTATGGGGTTTCAGGCCTGGTTTTGGTACGGAAACAGCCTTGGTCGCCCTGTATGATGACCTATGTTGGGAGAAAGACAGGGGGAGTGTGACTCTGTTGATTCTCCTTGATCTCTCAGCGGCTTTCGATACCATCGACCATGGTATCCTTCTGGGACGACTGGCTGAGTTGGGAGTGGGAGGCACTGCATTGCAGTGGTTCCGCTCCTACTTGACGGGTCGGCTCCAGAAGGTGGTGCTTGGGGAACATTGCTCGGCCCCGTGGATTCTCCAGTATGGGGTTCCGCAGGGGTCAGTTTTGTCCCCCATGCTGTTCAACATCTACATGAAACCGTTGAGTGCAGTCATCCGGAGTTTTGGAGTGCGTTGTCATCAGTACGCTGATGACACGCAGCTCTATTTCTCCTTTTCATCTTCATCAGGTGAGGCTGTGGATGTGCTGAACCAGTGCCTGGCTGCGACAATGGACTGGATGAGGGCTAATAAACTTAAACTCAATCCAGACAAGACTGAGACGCAGTTAGTGGGTGGTTCCGCTGACCGGATGGAGGGTGTTCAACCTGTTCTGGATGGTGTTGCACTCCGCTTGAAGGAGTGGGTTCGTAGCTTGGGGGTTCTCCTAGAACCACCTTTGTCACTTGAGGCGCAGGTGGCCTCAGTGGCACGGAGTGCCTTCTATCAACTTCGGTTGGTGGCCCAGCTACGTCCCTATCTGGACAGGGATAACCTGGCTTCAGTTGTCCATGCTCTGGTAACCTCCAAGTTAGATTACTGCAATGCACTCTACGTGGGGCTGCCTTTGAAGGTGGTTCGGAAGCTGCAGCTTGTGCAAAATGCAGCGGACAGATTGATAACCGGAACCAGTAGGTTCGAACATATAAGACCTACTCTGGCCCGCTTGTATTGGCTGCCTGTATGTTTCCGAGCCCGATTCAAGGTGCTGGTTTTAACCTATAAAGCCTTACACGGCTTGGGACCACAATACCTGATGGAACGCCTTTCCCGACATGAACCTACCCGAACACTACATTCAACATCTAAGGCCCTCCTCCAAGTGCCTCCTCCGAGGGAAGCTCTAAGGTCAGCAACAAGAGAGAGGGCCTTCTCTGTGGTGGCCCCCCAATTGTAGAACTATCTCCCTGACGAGGCCTGCCTGGTGCCAACATTGTTATCTTTTCAGCGCCAGGTCAAGACTTTCCTCTTCTCTCAGGCATTTGGCAATATCTGAGGAGCCTGGGTTTGTTTTGTTTTGATTTTGTAGCTTTTTTGAAGTGTTGTAGTGGTTTTTAAATGTACAGATTGTGTGTATGTTGTATGTTTTTGCTGTTTTAATTTTTGTATATTGTTTTAATTGTTTTTAATCCTATGTAAACCGCCCAGAGAGCTTCGGCTATGGGATGGTATACAAATGTAATAAATAAATAAATAAAAAATACTTCCCATATCAGAGGCAATATGCCTGTCAATACCAGTTCCTGGTTAACATGAGCTGGAAGATGTTATCACTCCCACGTCATGCTTGTGGGTATCCAATTGGCCACTGTGGGAACAGGTTGCTGGATCAGACAGACCTTCAATAGACGAATATAAGAAAAGCCATGCTGGATCAGACCAAGGGTCCATCTAGTCCAGCATTCTATTCATACAGTGGTCAACCAGCTGCTTATGAGAAACCCACAAGCAAGACATGAGAGCAACAGTGTCCTCTTGCCAAGCAACTTGTGTACATAGGCAAGTTGCCTCTGCTACTGGAGGTAGCATATAGCCATCAAGACCATTAATAGCCTGATGTTTTTCTAACCCCTTTTTAAAGCCATCCAAATTGATGGCCATCAGTACGTCTTGTGGTAGTGAATTCTATAAGTTTAACTACGTGCTCGGTGAAGAAGTACATCCTTTTATCTGTACTGAATCTCCCACCAATCAGCTTCATGGGATGACCCCGGGTTCTAGTATTATGAGAGGGAGGAAAATGTTTCTCTATCCACTTTATCCACACCATGCATAATTTTGTTCACCTCTATCATGTCTCCCCTTACCCTCCTCTTCTCCAAGTTACACAAGCCCAGCTGTTGTAACCTTCCCTCATAGGGGAGATGCTCCAGCCACTTGATCATTTTCGTTGCCCTTTCTGCACTTTTTCCAAATCTACAATATTTTTTTAAGGTGTGGTGAGCAGAACTGTACCCAGAATTCCAAGTCTGGTCATACCACAGATGTGTATGAGGCCAGTATAATATTGGCAGTTTTATTCTTAATTTCTTTTCTAATTACGCCCAACGTGGAATTTACCTTTTTCACAGCAGCCACACACTCGGTCGACATTTTCATCAAGCTGACAACCCCAAGAACTCTTTCTTGGTCAGTCACCGCTAGCTCATAGCCCATCAACGTATACTTGAAGCTTGGATTTTTTGCTCCAACATGCATCATGTTACAGTTGCTTGCACTGAACTGCATTTGCCAATTTGATGCCCTTTCTCCCAGTTGGGAGAGATCCTTTTGGAGCTCTTTGCAATCTTTTTGTCTGAACCACGCTAAATAATTTAGTATCAGCAAACATGGCCACTTCACTGCTCACTCCTAAATCCAGATCAGTTATGAATAAGTTGAAAAGCACTGGTCCCAATACAGATCCCTGTGGAAACCCACTATTTACATGCCTCCATTGGAAGAATTAACCATTTATTCCTACTCTCTGCTTTCTGTTCTTTAACCAATTACTGATCCATAAGAGAGCCTCTCCTCTTATTCCTTGACTGCTGAGGTTTTTCAGGAGTCTTGGGTTACAAACTTTGTCAAAAGCCTTGTAGAAGTACAAGTCAACAATGTCTACTGGATCACTCTTGTCCACATATTTACTGACAATCTCAAAGAACTCTAAAAGGCTAATGAGATAGGACTTTCCTTCACGGAAGCAATGCTGGGACAGACATTAAGCTAACTGGCCTGTAATTTCCCAGATCTCCCCAGATCCCTTTAAAAAAAAAACTGGCATTATATTGGTTGTTTTCCAGTCCTCTGATACCGAGGCTGATCTTAGGGACATGCTGCTTATTTCTGCTAGAAGATCAGTAATTTCATATTTGAGTTCTTTAAGAGCTTTAGGACGGATACCACCTGGGCCTGGCAATTTATTCCATTTCAATTTATCAATAAGGTTGAGAACTTCATTTTTGTCACCACTCTGATTCAGCAAAGCTCTTATGCTTTCTGCACATGGGCAGCAGAATGAGTCATAGTCATGAAAAAGTAAAAAAAAGCACTAACATTTCAGTGCAAGAGAAAACAATTAATTCTTGGGCCATTAAAGTGTGGTTCTTGTGCTCTGCAAATGTAAAACAGAACAATTCTTTCATTAGAACACTTACCTGTCCTCCAGATTGTTTTTTAGCATTTTCATACAACTCATCAATGTGAGAGGCAAATGACACAAAATCCGGGATGACAAACTTTCGCCTGAAAGCCTGAGTAAGTAAGACAATATTGCTTTGAACACATCTGTGAATGAAAAAAAGTTACATGTGTGAACATTCAAAGTATGTACATTATCACTCAATATACTATTACACTAGAGATATTAAAAGTGGGTTCTAAAATACAAATATTACTGATTTGATCATTTTAGACAATGATATTTTATCTTTAGCGCTATGCTTAACTTTGCCTTTTCTTCTGTACACTATGCTTAACTTTGCTTTTTCTTCTGTTCAAATGCCAGGTTAAAATGTCTGGAGAAGTGCCAAGGTTATGTGCCTGCGACATTATAAAAAGCCACAACTCTCAGGTGACCTAATGTGCATAATGCTCCTCAAATTTAATTATCAGACATGATGAAAAAGAGCAAAGGAGTAACTAACTGCCTGTTAACAATTTAAAAGTCACCAATACATTAAAATATATTAAGAAATGGCAAATTATTATTTTATACAAGATTTGATAAAAGGACTATCACAAGAACTTTGTAAAACCAGACGCTCTAAAAATCTGAAAAGCCATTCAGAATAAGAACTGTACTGAATAGTTTTTCTTATACAGAGAAACATATTATCCTCCAATATGGGTGAAAATTGTTTTATGTTTTAAATCACCAGAAAACAGGACTAGTAAAATGTAGTTCCCAACTTACTATTTCCTGAGAAAACATGCCTATCAATAGGTTGCTATAATAATTAAGGCAAGTATGCTTACAATTCAATAGCATAATCCAAAGCTTATAGACATGCAGCCCGTATGCCTTTCATAGACATGTGTTTTTTTTATAACTGCTTACAGAAACTATTGTGAAACAGAGGGATTTTTGTTTGGCTCTGTATACAAATGTAAACACCCTAAGCAAAATCACTTGAAGGCATAAATGCCTAGAACTTTCCAGAAAAGCTAGTAATAACTAAGCAGAACAGTGTTTCTTCATTATATGCCAAGAGTATAAATATTTATAATTATTAATTCATAATCATGCTTCCCTTCCAGGAAGACCAGCAACTTGTTGGTTGGGGTGGGGTATGGTCAAACTAGCTCAAGAGTCCCAGTCCTGATCAGCCCACCCCCACTCCAGCAGCTACTATTTAAATTTTAAGAACTTGATAGCTTCACTGCAATCAAGCAATTAACATCACATTTAGTTGCATCCCAACAGTGATCTAATCTAATGCTAGGTGAAAGACAGATAGATAGATAGATAGATAGATGACAGCACTGTGCTACAAATATTTTAAAAATCTATCTATTCCTCAATGAATGATCATAAACAGCAAAAGTACTCCATATTAATCATTTGGATGATGCAGCAAATTTTAAGACATTATTTCAGACCAATAAAGAGGTATTTACTTCTTAAAGAGATCTTTATCTAGCATGACACCATCTGATGTTGTCTGAAGAGTCAATCTTAGCATATCCATGCATTCTTTCAGTCTTGGATCAGATGTGCGTAAACCTGTAGATTTTAGAGCCTGTAAAATGAAAAAAGCATCACAAATATTTTTTCTTCTGAACATTGATTCAGATAATGCAACTAGTTCCAAGTACCATCTGGTCTTAAATTCTAACACACTGCAGTAGACAGCTCACAAATTCATTTTCAGAGCAGCTATGTTTTTCAGTACCTTCGTATAACCATGTTTAGAAGGTATACATCAATGTACCCTTGGTTTTACAACATAAACAAACAGAATGACCAGGTTTAGATAAGCTGCTGCACCTATGGATGGAAGATTGCATATGCAAACCCACCTGGGAATTGTCATGTTGTGCAAACCAAGCAAGCGTGGGTTTTGTGAGGGTTAAACAACCTTCGCTGGGCTTGCAAGACATAACAACCTCCAAGCAAGGGTTGCATATTCAAAATGGGAGACGTACAGCCTCACCACGAGTTAAATAATCCATGGTAGGCTGTCATGTCGTGCAGACAGCACCATTATATTAAGTACAGCCATCGATAGAAACTTTACAACATCTGGCATGTTCATTTATCATCTTTAATAACTTTCCCATCAATTGATAATTAGAAAATTTACAATATTCACTCCTTTTCAAAAGCACCAAAAGAAAATCGTTCAACTAAGGTATTCGAAAACAAAAAAAAGCTTACCGTGATGAACTTATGAACTGGTATTTTTTCCTGGCCTTCTGCAATAGTATAGAACAGCAAATCTTCCAAACTTGGCAAGAGACCTTGCTTTGTCTTACTAAGAAGAAACCAGATATGTGAAAAGGTGAGAAATTAAAATTAAGTCATCCTCTTAACAGTTTACCAATGAAACAATTAAAGTGCAATCTACACACCCCTACTCAAAATTAAGTCATATGAAGTTCAGTGGGATTTGTTTCAAAGTAAGTGTATATAGGATTGCAGTCTTAAGCATAATAATATATTTATTGCTTACCCTCCTCTCCCTCTGGATCGAGGCAGGGAACAACATTAAAAACAAATTTAACCACTATCTGAGTAATTGTATTTCTTCTCTTATAAACATGGAATTCAGGAGTGCAGTACCTTAAGCCCATGGGCCAAATCCAACCTGCCTGGAATTCCCCAGATGGCCACACCTTTACTGGGCCACTGATCATTTTGTGGTTTCCTGGCTTTTGTGCAGTTTTCCCCAACTCTCAAAGGTTGAAATGCCTCTCCTAAGGCTAAGATACTGGCAAATAAGAGCTTTAAGCTAAAATATTCTAGTATTTTGCCCCCACCCCTGTTTTGCCTTCATCCATACCTACCACTGGAATGCAGCCCCCGAGAGGGTCTCCAAAACAGAATCCGGCCCTCAGACTCAAAGATGTATAACACCCCTGACACAAATTGATAATGTTGTATTAATTCATCATATATCAAGCTAGAATTTCAGTGCTTTATTGATATCAAAAGCAACTTCTGCTGCATTAGGAGTAGCGATCCTGTGGCCCCTCCAGATATTGTTGAGCTAAAACTCCCATCAGCCCTGACCACTGGCCCTTCTCGCTGGGACTAATGAGAGCTGGAGTCCAGCACCTGGAGGGTCAAAAGTTCCCAAAACTACTTCTGGAGTAGTACCTTGCCAGATAACCATAAAATAAAACGAAATATTATGCGAAGTTTCCTCCCTCCCTCAGCCCGATAACAGCAGGTTCTCTTAATATTTAACTATGAAACTGCACACCTTAGAACCAAGTGTGGAACCGTTCTCGGTCTTCAGAGATATTTCCCAAGTGAAGAAAGAATGGAGTTAAAAACTCAGGGAAAGATCCAATGGTCTCCAGTGTAAACCAATGCTTGTTCAACATCAACTGAGCTTGCTCATGCAACAGGAAATTCGGGCATGGAAGAGAGTGGCTTTTTCCATTTAGAACAAGGTGTGACAGGAGTGCAAACCTTGTTTTCTAGCAAAATCATGCTCCAGGGAGCCTCCCAGAAATACAGTTTTGTTTGAAAACAAGTGTGCACTCCCCATGTACCTTGTTTTAAAGGAAAATAGCCCTTCTTTTGCCATCTCTGCCAAGTTTCCCTTTGCACCAGGCAAGTGCTATTGACATTCCACAGAGCATGCACCAATTGAAAAAATACATACAAAGCATACTTTTAGGGTTACAAATCTAATATTCAAAATTCCAAACACTACATTTTAGTTCAGTTTTGTGATACTTTATAGATTGTGTATCATTCACATCTCTTGCAGTTAAATCAAGCAGACTAGCCCAATATTTAGCTATGGCATTGAACCAGCTGATAAAGCAAACATGGCAAACATTCAATTTACATACAGAAAATACTTTAAATGGACTATTCTTGGATAAAGCTTATCAGTTTAAACTGCAGTATAAGCTTTTTCTCCCGCTATTCACCAGGTCAATAATGTTATGAAATGTTTGTTCAGCCTAAGAGCAGCGTTTTAGCATCATTAAACACTTAGAAAAACACATATTCAGCATATGCCAAAAAGAGCTAAGATACAAAGCGGACATGGCATTGTCATAGTTATCTTTATTACATGGAAGTAAGTGTTTATTCTTGCAAAGTTTGTATCTGAAAAATACATAGACAAGCTCATTTGAAGGCAAACATGACAGCACAGCAGTACAGCAAACATAGTGTTGGCTCTCAAACACCCAGTACAAGGCCATACAGTATATCTGAAACAAGTTCTGGGCCTCAGTTTACCATTTGCAAAATAGACAGGTTGGTGACCTTCCCCATTGTCCTAGAACCCATTCAGATCTTATTTAATATATTTGACTTAAGTTTAGTAAACAAAACTAAGAAAACAGGAGCATGAAGTGTTGATTTTACATGGTAAAATATCTCAGAACTGTTTCCAATAGCTAAAAGCATTTGAATTAAAGCATGAGCCTTCTGGCACTGAGCTGAAGTCATGAACCTATGTGGAGAAGCTGAAGAAGTTCATGTTGAGACATTGTCATTAGAGAGCATGCTCCTGGTGGTCACATTTTGACCCATGACCCGGCTGGAATCCACCAGGAGAACAGCCTTTAGAGTGGTGGCCCCTTTTCTTTGGAATTCCCTGCCCCTGGAGCTCGGGCAGGCGTTATCACTGCGCTGCTTCCAGTGCCTCTTAAACAGCTTTTTTCCAGGAAACATTCCTCAACCGACTAGCCACCATTTTTATTGGTATTCTATTTAAATTTAATATGTGTAACTATTTCAAGCCACAAGTGGACAACATACAGGCCATATGAGGCCCTCAGGAGTCTCTCTGGAGATCCATCAGTTCCCTAGCCAAAACCACCGCAAATTCCCCTTTCTGCAAATTTTCCACTGTACTTTAGTTCCCCCTGGGGCCCAAAACAACTTTTTTGCCTCCCAAGAATATTATTCTTGAGGGGGAAAAATCAAGAGTCTCTCTAGCCTTCTATGCTCGATGGTTTCTCCCTAAAGAATCTTATTCTTGAGACGAAATGTTGGAGTAACGTGGGTAGAGCAGCCACCTCTCCACTCCAAACAGGGGGAGGAAAGCCTTCCCTCCCTAGGGAAGGGGAAGTTTAACTCTTACCTCCCCCCAAGATCCTGATTAAGAGAACAAGCCAGAAGAAAGGGAAGGATATATTTGTTTGGATATATTCATGTGCTCTGACTATTCACACTGCTGGCATGTGGTACCCAACCCGCCACACTACATGCAACCCTCGAGGGCAAAAAGATTGTGTACACCTTACAACTTGCTAGTATACACTTTACATACCAGATTAGTGTTTAAGGGGGAGATTGCATTGAAGATTAACAATGGAATCCTATACAGGTCTATACAAATGTATGACCCATTGAGTTCCATGGGATTTATTCCCAAATTGTTGTTATTGTTTTTTATTATATTATTATAATTATTATTATTATTATATTTATTCATTCAATTTATAACGCACCAATGTACAAGGTAAGTGTGTATAGGATTGCAGCCTAATATATTAATTTTAACATGCCTGATAGTCATCTGAAAAAAGTAAATCACAATTTGATTTTAGATTTGACTAGTATGGTATCCATTCAAGATGTTCAATTTGATTCTATTTTATTTTGTTATATTTATTTATTACATTTCTGCACTGCCCAACAGCCAAAGCTCTCTTTGAGGTTACTAATTGCATGAAGTATTAACTTTTTAAAATGTGTTCCCCGCAGAAAAATATAGCACTGAGAAATTTTCTGGAAGTTTTCCCAACCCAGATCACTTCCCACAAGGATAGTCCTAGGGTGAAGATAGGATTACAAAGCCTTCCTATTGTTTTATTGCTAGAATGAACAGAAAAATAGTGCTTCCTTTGTTATGAAACTATTGAAGTGATCTCATATTTCTTTAAATTCATAAGCATTACTAGATAACCCAGGTCAACTTTCACTCTCTTTTTACACTGTATCTCTAAGTATGGGATTGGGAATATTGTTACTCTCATTATCTAAGTGAAAAGATGCATTTAATATATGGGAAAACGTCCATCTGACCAATTGAACTGCTTATTGTTCAGAAATTTAACAGGACATTATAAAGTTCCCCAGTATAAATGGATGGCATAAAGCAGGATGAAACAACTTTGTTGTAACAGGGGCCATTGGCCCACAGAAAAGTAAATAAATAAGTGGCCATACAGAAGTAAAAGGCACCTCTTCCGCCTGAGGAAAGCTTTGAAAGTATTGATTGAGTTCTGGTTGACAGATGGCCTATTTTGCACTTTCAAAGGCATCCCTCCAATTAAGCAGCCTCCTGTCCAAGGAGGAGAGCTCTGAAGGTATGGACAGGGCGGATGCAGCCAGCCCAATCTGTTCTTTCAAAGCTCTCCTGAGGAGGGGCAGATGAATTTCAGCAAAGCACAAGATCCGGCTCCCAGGTGGCAGGTTTCCTGCCTCTGGAAAAAGACACTGACCCAGTTTGCAAATAATAGCAGCAAATCCTGGGTTAATTAACCTATGATTTGCCAGATTGCATGCTGCATGTGAACCATTTCCGCTTTGCATAATCAACCTCTGATCATAAGTTGCTGCATGATATGCAAACCCTGACACGAAAGGTTATTTGTGGATTAAATAACACAAAGCTAACCTAAGAACTAATCAAAGGTTAGTTGATTAACCCACAATTTGCTGCCATTACATGTCAACAGGCTGAATATGTCAAGCATTTCTACCTCCACTTTTAGCTTATTTGATAACAGATAACAATTTTATAACTTCTCCACAAGCCCCTGCCAAAAGGCATGAGGCAGGTGTCTACCAGGAAGAAGGTATTTTCTGCTGTGGCACCCTGGCTATGAAATGAGTTCCCTAGAGAGGTTTGTCAGACACTTATGCTGTACTGATTTCAACGCCAGGTCAAGACCTTTTTATCTTCCCAGTGTTTTAGCATCCTGATCTTTTCAGCTCTGCTGTTTTAATTCTGTATTTGAAATCTCTGCAATGTTGCTCAGTTTAATTGTGGTTGCAGTTTTATAATGTGGTTTTAAGCTTCCATACTTTATATTTTATGCCATACTATATGGTTTTAATTTTTGTGACTCACCCAGAGATCTTCGGCTATTGGGTGATTTAGAAAATAAATAAAGTTATATTTTAAAACTGTAAACTCTTTATAATGTACCAGACACAGAGATAGATTTAGTTATTTAGGTGTAATGATAATGGGTTGTATCCAATGGTTGTTTTGTGCTAGCAGGTGAGACACCCAATTTTTTTGCTGATCTTTCCTGCCTACTACAGCTCTCCATCCCATATCCCATACTATTCCAGAGGGTCGCCAGATTTGCAGAATTTTTCCCTATGCTGATATGTGTGTAGTGGTTAGACCAGCCTTCCCCCAACCTGGTGCCCTAGCAATGTGTTGGACTACCACTCACATCAGCCCCAGCCAACTTGACTGATAGCTGGATACAATAAGAGTTGCAGTCTAAAAATCTGGAGGGCATCAGGTTTCCCTAATCAAATATTTCAGTTCAAATACTAGCTATTGGAAACACTTCTAATATATTTATACACAGCATGCAAAATTAACATGGTATACTATGATGTTTTGTTAACTATATTGTCAAACAAGTATGCTAGATCAGATCCCAATGAATTTAGAGCAATGGAAACTTTTCAGAATGCTTTGAAGAAAAAAACAAATTCATTTTTTTCTACAGCTCTTGGGATCAGGGGAAGAACACAGCTTGCTGCATTTCTTCTATCTTGCTGTTTCCCCCCAGAACTGGTATTTAGAGGCAGGCTGCTTCTGATCCTGAAGGTAGTGTACAGCCATCATGACGAGTTCCCATTCATAGCCTTATCCTCCATTAATTTGTTTAATCCCCCTTTAAAGCCAACTAAGGTTCTCTTCTTCTTGCTACAAAAAGTTCATAGGAACTATTTTTATTATATAAGATGTGATTTTGTTTCTACCATAATATATTAAAATTTTGTCCTTACACATAAACACTTCAATATAAATACATGGTGTTCCTAGTTTGAGCAACACCTAAAGATTAACCATAATAGGTCTGAATTACAATACTGTCAGCTTTACTTCCAATACTCAAGAGGCTGTGAGAATTATGAAGCTGCTCATCCTTAAACATCCAGAAAAAATGGAGTCACAGGAGCCAGAATAAAGAAATGTTGTGGCAGTCAACCTAGTTTCCATCTTAGATGAAGCAACAGATTTAACAGACAAGCAATACAATTGCTACAGCTTAGTCCTCAGCAAGACTTTGACCTAGATCCACTTATTCTTAAAAAAAACCAAAAAAAACCCTACCTTGAGAAACATTTGAGCATGGACCGGTATGCAATTCTGCATGCAAAGGGCAGTAATAACTGAATGAACATCTTACTCATACAAGTATCCAGCAGCATTCCACTAGAATTAGTGTTAGGTTTTGCGGTGCTCGATAGCTTCATCAGTTTACTTGGATGAGGGAGCACACATTACACTCAAGTAACACAACTATAAAATGGGAGAGCAGCAAGGATGTTTCAGAGCTGGGGAGATGGATTCTACCAGATTTAACAGGATCTCAAAAATGTCAGGGAGTGTATTTTTTCACCCTATTGCTGACAAGAAACTTTGGTATAAAATTGCAGGGAATCAAAGTTACAATAGGAAGTATTTCCCAATTGTAATATGTGTATAGCAATGACATATGTTGCCTTGAGGAAGCAAAATGTCCAAGCTCAACTGTTTAAGGGCCTGTGATGTGGGGTGGAAAATGTTCTAGTGCTTTATTTTTTCAAAGTTATAGATGAGTAATTATCGGTATATCATGCACAATTCTTTGGGTTACTAAAATGTATTAGTGTGAATAGTTCTCAGTACTTTTGGGTCCCCCCCCTGAAATTTAAACTATGTAAGGGAAGTGAATGCTCTTTTCTTCAAATTTTACTATTTATTTATTGCCCAACTGGCAGATACATTGAGGTAGTTTATAATCTAATTTTTTTAAAAAAAAAATAAGAGTCAGTTTAATAATCAGAGCACCAGACTAGAAATTAAATGCCTGCTTGAAGGAGGTAATAACTGGCATTTAAACATATGGAAGTATTCTGATATAAAATTCTACAATGTAACATTTAAATCACATGTTAAGTGGGCTTAATGTTTTTCTCAACTAGTTCTCGTCAAATACTTATGGCCTATTGGTACAAAATAATAGTTTGTGGTACTATTTTCTAGCTTCGTTGTTTACTAAATAAAAGTAAAATAAACATGCAAATTAGCTCACTCCCTTGGGCAGCCTTCCCCAACCTGGCGCCCTCCAGCTGTACTGGACCAACTCCCATTAGCCAGGATGGCCAATAGTCAGAAATACTGGGCGTCATAGTCGAAAATATGTGAAGGGCACGTGTTGAGGAAGGCTGATCTAGTGCATCAGAAAATTTTCCAATGCAAACTGAAAATGTTCTGATGGAAGTTACCCTGTGCAAATTAACCTAATTTGCAGAGCAACACTTTCTAATTCAAAATTTTCTAGAAAAGCCACATCACTACAGACAGTTGGACAGGTCCTTGCCAGAGTGCTTTATGTGTAAAATGTACAGCTAGGTTAGGACTGCAAGTTGAGCTATTACAAGATCCCTTCCAGCTCTGAATCTAGCTGTTGGCCTCAAGAACTCTCAATATACATAGGCATAGATATTAAAACCCAACAAGAAGTAAAGCTCACATTATCCAAAAAGTTAAGGACCAACCCTTAGAGCTGCCATATGCACTCTAAAAATTGCAACAGGCACTGTAATGAAAAGCAAGTTACCTAATTACACCTACAAGTAGAAAACAATCCCATACTAAAGTATTTATATTTGTCTCTCATCAAATCAAAAAATATATGAGATTAAGTCATACAGTTAACTAGATGTTAGTCCACATAATTCTTTCTAGCTGTGAAGCCAGGTGTCTTTGCAGAATGTTTGTTGTTTTTAGAAATAAGTGAGGTGACAGAGAGAAGACAAAATTTTATTTATTTATTATTAAATTTGTATCTAACAAATGCGGGGGAGGGGCGGTTTATAATCACAAAACCAAAACAACAACGAACTAACCACACACACACGAAAAGGGAGGGGAAAAGGTAAGCAGCCCTTCCCTCCCATCATTCCTCTGCTCAAACACACAGCTTCCCAAGGCTGCTTTTGGTTTAAAAGCAAAATTGGGAGAAAGATTCATACAACTATGTATCATAACTAAGTGTGGGACTCAGGCAAAGCCTTGGACTTGAACTTTCCACAAACTTTTCCAAATTAAACTGAATAGTTTAATGAGTTCAACAGTACCTTCTGAAGGTAGCAGACTACTTTAATATGTTCTGCTCCTATTATAAACAATAATATAGTTTATTACACTCTTAGGAGTACAGGCAAAAAAGAGTTCTTGTTACTTTAAAAGTATTCAGCCAGGAGAAAACATTTTGCTCAGTATGAGATCAAAGTAATCCTTAGCTTCTGTTCATTTTAGGCAATAATGAAAAGTATGTATGTAAAATATACAGACTAAGAGCACTGCAGTACTAAATTAAAAGTAAACACCAAGAAATCTGGTTTTGCATCCTATCTTTGGAAATCATTCTTTAACCCTTATTTGCTCCAGAAACCAATTCATATTTTCTGGACATGGAAGATGGAACTTAAATATTTTTTGTCTCACCTTTCCATTAAGACTTTATCCCATTAAAGTCTCAAAGCAGATTAATCTGCATGCTATGCAATTCCTATCATTACTTGCTGGAAAGCAACTTAGAATATAGCTGCTTTCGGGAAGGTGATATTCCTCATGGATACATTTGTAAACAGTCTTAGTCTAAGCTTTAAAGGTGACCTCTAGTAATGCCTACTCATGTCAGCAATCATACAGTTAACTAAACTGGCACTGAAAATTAAACAATTGTACTTAATTTTACAGGAAACTGTACAACCTTGACAAACCAATATTATTCGCTATCATCAATTGTCACTGGTTTCACTTTCCCCTTAACTTATCCACGGAAGAGACAGTAAACCCGCATCACATTTAATACAAAGAGACCAAGAATTTAAATATTTATTTCTTCATGCAGCAATAATATTCTCACTAAAAAAGCAGTGATTTACCATGGTGCTATCCTAGGGAGAAAAACAAAAACTTCTGTGGCACTTCCAAGTCTAATAACCCAGTTCATTCTAAGATACCTCTCTGCTTGTCTCATTTGCCAGTACAGAACAGCTAGTGAATTACTAATTCAAATTGAAGATTCTTCATAGGCTACATCCAATACTCCAGTGCATTATTTTGTGGTTAAAGATAGATGTTTCAGTTCATGATATATTGCTGTCAAAGGCCCCAACCTGAGTTTGGAGGTGTATCAACCAGTTCTGGATGGGGTTACACCCCCCCTGAAAGACTGTGTTCGCAGCTTGGGGGTACTCCTGGATCCATCGCTCCAGATGACAGCTCAGATTGATGCGACGGCCAGGAGTGCCTACTATCAGCTTCGGCTGATACGCCAGCTGCGCCCCTTCCTAGAGTTGGAAGACCTAAAGACGGTAGTGCACGCACTGGTAACTTCGAGGCTCGACTTCTGCAATGCGCTGTACATAGGGCTACCTTTGTGCCTAGTCTGGAAACTTCAACTTGTTCAAAATATGGCAGCCAGGTTGGTCACCGGTACATCTAGGGGTGACCACATTACACCAGTTTTAAAATCACTTCACTGGCTGCCGGTCAGTTTCCGGGCAAAGTATAAAGTGTTGGTTATTACCTTTAAAGCTCTACATGGTTTGGGCCCAGGCTACCTATGGGATCGCCTTCTCCCGTACAATCCGCCCCGCACTCTTAGGTCCCCTGGGAAGAACGTACTCAAGCCAGCCAGAACTAGGCTGGTGAGTGTTACCCAGAGGACCTTCTCTTCTATGGCTCCCAGACTATGGAATGGTCTGCCGGAGGAGGTTAGACAAACTGACAGTCTTCACGAATTCAAGAGAGTCGTGAAGACTGTTCTTTTCCGGCAGGCCTATCCGGATGAATTTTAAATGTTTTAATGATGTGTTTCTCTTGTTTTAATTTTTTAACTTTGTTATGCTTGTATGTGTATTGTGTTCCCCGCCTCGATCCTTAGGGAGAGGCGGATTATAAATAAATATTATTGTTATTATTATTATATGCAATGTTCAGTTTTTGATGATAAGGGGACAAGAAAACTCATTCAAGAAGGCTAAAGGATGACACAGCAACCTTTGTGGCATTTCAGGGACAAATGTCCCGAATTCATCCTCTCTCACTCTCTGTACAAAGATACTTCTAATCACTACAAGCCCAAATCTGAAGAGATTTGCCTTTATCACATGCAAGAGATCACTGTACTATACATTTGCTAGATCAAGACACCCAACAGAACAGTGTATCTCCTTATTCTGTAAGCATTTACCTAAAAGGGAGGATGGTAACTCACTCTTCTTTAACTAGCCTGCTGTCCTAAACACAATTACTACAGGGTAAGCCACACTGAACATAGCAGGACTTCTGCATAAGCAGGGCCAGGATTGCACTGTGAGTCATCTTATGACTGTGGCCAAGAAGCACTGAAGCCACAACTAGCCTACATCAACACATTCCAAAAAAACCCAGCATTTCTTACATGAACAGAAGTGTTCAATTCTTAAAACGAAAGGTACAAAGAGCTCAAAGGTAATGAGAGGCCACCTACACTCTCTGACCTGGATCCCCACTGCTTAAGAGTACTAGATGTGCAAGGGCTGATTGGGATTACTCAGTTGTGAAAAAGCACATGCCCAGAGGCACCTTTCGATTACCCTTCTTTCATGATGTCCGAAAAACCGCCCCTGGCACCGAGTCCAGAGGTAGGTAGGGCCAGGCAAGCCCCAACTCCTTAAATGTGACCAGACTGTACACGTGATTTCAGTGTCGAGGAAAATTTACACGTGAAGAGGAGGATGGTGGCCGGATTAAAAACCTCCGGTTCTGCGTGCCCCCGCCGCTACAAAGCCACTGGGCGGGCGGGCGGGCGGCTGGTGGAAGCGACCCCGCTCCAACTTCAGTTTTTCCTTTCTCGAAAACCCACACCTCTGTGGGGTGGGCAGAAAAGCCGAAAAGCGGGAGTAGTCCCATCTCGGCATACAAGGCGGCGCCCTGTCACATGTCGAGGGAAGGGAAGCGAGCAGGCCGAGGCAGGCTGCCATGCGCCTACCAGCCCGGAGCATCCTCCCGCTTCCCCCCCCTCCCTCCGCGTGGCCTCCCTCGCCCACCCACCACCACCCCCGATCCCACTCCCTCATTGCCGCCGGCACTCACTTTTCCCCCACGCCGCCTGCCTCTGGGCCTGAGCTGTGGCTGTTATCGCCCGCGGCCGAGGCGGGGGCTTCCGTGGACGGCGCCGGCGCCGCCTGCTCCTGCTGCTTCTGCGGGGGACCCTTGCCCGGCTCCTCCAGGATTCCCTCTGAACGGGTACATAAGGAGCGGGCGCCGCCGACGGGCATGAGCCGTATGGGCGGACAGCAGCCGGCAACAGAGGGCAAAGCGGGATGGAGCCGCCTCAGCGCCAGGCGACCGCAACAGCCAAAGTCGTCGCCGCCGCCAAAGGTCGTCCCGCCAGCCTGGCTGAGCCGCAGCAGATCCCTCAACAACGCGGGGCTCCGGAGCCGCATCATGTTGTGCCGCTCGACCTCTCCACGCTTGCCTCTTCCTTCGCCTCCTTTTGCCGCCGCCGCTGCCGCTCCTGAGGGAAGAAGGAAAGAAAGTACCTCAGCCGCCACCAACCGACCGCGCTTTGCTCACACCCAATAGGCTCCGCCTCCGGACCCACCCCATTGGGCGGCGGCTGCCGTAACCGTCTGGCGCTTTCGGAGGTGATTGGTCTGCCGTGCACGTCCATTTAAACTCTCCCCCGCCTCTCCCTGCCCCCGCCCGCTTTTCAGGAGACTAGAAGATGTGGCGCACTTGGAGCTGGGCCTGCAGAGACCGAGGGAGGCGCGACGGGGTGAGGACGGAGCAGTCGGCCAGGCTTGGGGTTGCCGCCTCTTTCAGCCCTGAGAGTTTTTTCAAATGCAACTTCTTGATTGAAATGTATGTGCACAATGATAAGTTTATCAGACTTGCAACGCAATTAGGCTGGCACATATCAAACGCAAAAAAGTGGAGGAGGGCCCCGTGTTGTTGTGGGCACTTTAAAGAAGTTAGGGTGGCAGAAGCTTCCGAAAGTTTTCACTGTAATAACCTATGAGCCTTTAAAAGGGGACGTCCTAAAACAAATGACAGTACTTGCCCTTCTGCCGCTCCCAGACTGTGGAAGGACCTGCCTGGAGAGATCCGCCAACTTACAAGTCTTCAAGAATTTAAGAGAGTTATAAAGACTGATCTCTTCTGGCAGGCCTACCCAGATGAATTTTAAGACTTGGTTGATTTTAATGTTGTATTAATTTTATATGCTTTTAATCAGTTTATGTATTTTATATTGTTGGTATTGATGTTGTTCCCTGCCTCGATTCGGAGGGAGAGGTGGGTAATAAATATTATTATTATTATTATTATTATTATTATTATTATTAGAGAAACCATACTTGTCCATAGGGATCCATTGGACAGCATTTGCCCATAGGGAAAACTGCTGTCCAATGGATCCCCATGGGCAAGTATGGTTTCCCTATGGGCAAGTGCTGTCCTGTATTTCCCTATGGGCAAGTGCTGTCCTATGTTTCCCTATGGGCCATTACTATCCTATGGATCCCTATGGACAAGTGCTGTGCAATGGATCCCTATGGGCAAGTATGGTTTCTCTATGGGCAAGTGCTGTCATTTGTTTTAGTACGTCCCCTTTAAAAGGCTGGACACCACCTTGCTAGTAAAAGCATAGGCATTACCGCAAGACTGGGATATATTTTGGAGCATCTCCAGTCGATAAGAGTGCAAGAGGAGGGGGAATGCTAAGAGAAAAGGACCAACAGCTTACCCAGAGGCCCAAACAGGGCCAAGCCAGTGGGACTGATGGGCAGGAAAATGGTGCAGCCAGGCAGACGCTCAGGAGGGCATGTAGCTATTACGATTCGGCTGTAGAATTAGATTAGATTAGATTCATGAGCACTGGTCTTAGCCCAGACATCCTATTGAAAGCTTAGCGTCATTGTGCCTGCTTCTGCCTCCCTTCCTCTCACAGGCTCAGGCTTTTTTTTACATTCTCCTTTCTAATGGTTACAGTATAGACTCTCTGAAAGTTTGAACAAGATCCATGCATCTTGACTGAGTTATTGAAACGAGGGAACAGAAAAGGAAACAGAGCTTGGAACATCTCTGTGGTGGGGAGGGTCACTAAAATTACATTATTATTTTTTTTGCCTTGAAAAAAGTCAGAACAAAAAAATGAAAACAATAAGCCGGGCAGCAATAAAACAACCCCTTATCATCTTTTAAGAAACCTGCTAACAGAAACAGTTAAGTGTTCCTTGGAGGTGTTAATTTGAGCACATATTACATATGTAGCACTTTCTATTCTTGATTCATTTAAAATGTGTTAGAAATGGAAGGAACAGCTGTAATGTCACACTATAGTTACCATGGATACAATTTACTTTTCATTACATACCAAATGTGCTGCCACCTTCTGGGAAGAAGGAGAAACCTCAATCAAAATAGTAAAAACCACATACTGGCTGTAATTTATAACTCAACAGTTAATATATTTGGGTTGAAATCTCTTGAATACCCAGACTAGTGTAAAATATTAGGGGTTAATAAAGCAAAACAAAGTTAGGTTATTTTTTGATAATCAACCCAATTATAGATATAAAGACCATAATCTTTGAGCGTATACAAAATCACAATCCTAAGGATTAATAGTAAGTTTTTCACTTTGAGCCCATGAAAAGCTTCTCAATTGTCTGCAAAGTAGTATTCATTTCTGTTTCAAAGATAGTTTTTAACCAACTATACAAAATCACACAAAATAGCTATCAGGCAATATTATTATTATTATTATTATTATTTATTACATCTTTATACTGCCCATCAGCCGAAGCTCCCTGGGCAGTGCACAATTAAAACCCATAAAATATAACAATATAAGTTTAAACATTAAAAAGTTAAAAAGGCAGTGTAAAATGAGCTACGTTAAAAACCCGGGAAAGCCTGTGTAAAAAGGTATGTGTTCAGGAGGCATTTAAAAGACGTAACGTTTTCTGCCTCCCAAACCGCACGAGGGAGGGTTATCTGAATTTATTGAAAATCTCTAAAACTAACAGGTTAACTGATTTGCACAAAGGGAACATCCATGCCTGCTTTTCCAGTGTAAACCCTGTTGAAGTCAATATAACTTACTTCTGAGTAGACATGTTTAAGATTACACTGTCAATTACATCTTTGTAATAGGTTGCATGGGCCGCCAAGCACAGCAAAAGAGGGCCATGATTACATTTCTTATGGCCTGGCCCACTGTGAAAGCTGAGCATATCACCCACTTGCTTCCAGATGACATGACACACACAATCTGCTGGTTGTGAACATGTCCATAGATGTGTAACAGTAGGTGCAGAAGAGGATGCATTTTTCCCTAATCAGACAGATGCACAGAATTTAAAGGATCAAGGAAGTACTCTTTTGTGAAATTCAGCCATTGGCAAGATCTTCAGCGCATTAATAATACTGCTTATTATTTCTAACATGCTTCAATGCTGGCTGCCGTACATAATGATTTTTTTAATGCCTGCAAGCTTATGGTGTTTTTAAAAAACAGGATTTACTACCACGCCCAGACACATACCAGAATATTTTTATTCTTTTCGGTAACTCCTTTCTAGTTTTGATATTTTGGAGGGTGTGTTGTTGTTGTTGTTATTCCTGGCTGGGCTCCTGTGCCATTAAACAGCAGGGTAACATGAAGAAATTCAACAGGAGAAGCATTTGCCAATTGGATCTCCTTGCCAGGGGACTGCTTGAGGTTTACCTCCTCAGTTGTTGTCGCCATAAAGATGCTAAAGGTACAGGAGCCCTATTAGGAAAAGGTTGACAGCCCTAGGATAATTATGATCTATAGTAATATTAATGGTGTAATGTTCTTTATATACTGTGCATTTAATACTTTGAAACTAAAACATTAACCTAGTGTAATAAAGGGCATTCTGCATCATCTACTACTGAGTTGTAAGAGGAAGCAATTTGCACTGTACAAAGCCTACGCTGACTCACAGTGCTCAGGAATCACATCTAGGCATGGCAGAAGAAGCATATGTCCCAGTCCATTGAACACAATTTATGTATACTTTGTACCCCTACTGTGAATGGCACTTTAATGCAAATCACAACATTGCATGAGGTTCATCAATGTTTAACTTAACATGATCATTTATGTCCTTATTGAACTTGCTCCTTTTTGTTAGTCACAGAGTCTAGGCTCTTGAACATACTTGACTCTTGGGCACTTTATTCAACTATACCTGATGATAAAGTTCTTTTCCAGCTAATTTACTGAGCCTTACAGAGCAATCCTATACTCGCATTACACCAGGAATGGAGATACTCCAGCAGAACAGGTATCATATCCAATGTGTGCTCATCTCAGGAGAACAAGGGGGAATCACAAAACCAGAAAACCCCAAAATGGTGTAAAAATGACAGACTTGTCCCTAGGATTCCTGGAAAGACCACCAGTGCCCACTTTTCATGAACTGTGCCAGTGATTAGGCCCACATATAACAAGCGAATGAACAAACCATTGGTCTGACAATGGCTGATTAACTGATTCCATGAAGCAAACTCTACTTGACAAAGCAGGTTGCAAAAGGCACAGAAAAACACACCGACCCGAGGACAGAACTTTGTGTGTGTGTGCAAAAATAAGCCCTGGTAAAAGTGGCAAAAAATATCTTTGGCTCCGCCTTGCTAGTAGGCAGTGTTCTCTGCATGTATCCAGGGGGAGCTGATTAGCTCTGCACTCTGGGTGGTCCCTGTCATCTCAAACACTCTAAGCAGATTAGCCCTTTTGGAATAAATAGGTCAACAGCCCCACAGAAGAACAGCCAGATGTATCATGGTCACTGATGCGGATCTTGGAGTGGGCTTCCCTCATGATCAACATAGAATGAGATAGATCCTGTACTTCGGTAGTCTGGCTTGCAGAGATCAAGGGGAAATAGAAAATGGTATGTAGGCAGCAGCCAAAACACAGTTAAAGCTGTAGGAGCATACTAGAGAGACCAGATTCGAAAGAGGGCAGGGCTCCTACACCTTTAACTGTTGTGATGAAGAGGTAATTTCACCAGGTGCTGCATGCATACAAATGACACCTGCTGAAATTCCCCTTTCAATACAACTGTTAAAGATACAGGAGTCCTGCCCTCCTTTTCATATGACCAAACAATGTCCCCCATTTTGTAATAAATTGGAATTTTCATAATCTTCTAGTAATCGGACAGTTTCAGTCGTGCCAAACAAAGTTCAAGTTCCTGGTTTGTGTGGAAACCTACATGAGTTAATAAGGGCCAAGCATCTTTATGTTTATATCACAATTCTCTGTACTATAGTTTCTAACCGATAAATCCATCCCACTACAAATTATCCTTTGTTCATGGTTGGATTTTCATTTAGGCAGTGCAAGGGAAACTTCATTAATTTCTTCGTGGAAAATCGATCTTGAAAGAACATGGTAGAGGTCTTTCCAGTTCAGGCACATCCACCAATAACAGTTTGAGTAAACCTATACATCAGCTCATCAGATCTGCAGGACAGATATTAGATAAGTAGCAGAAATGAAGGATTCTCTTGAAAGTGACATGGACATTTTTATTTTGCTATTTTAAGCGGTTTGGGTGGCTGCACCACATAATGTAGAAAAAATGTCTTTCAGAGCAGAAAGCTAAGAAACTGTGACATTAATCCTTATTCTAGGAGGCAAGTCAGCAAATTTACCTGCCATCGTCAACACAGCTTATCAATATGAATATAGACAGTAGACCCATTGTGCACATAACTTCAACACAGAAAGTTGTTGTTTTTTAACTCTGCACATTGAAAATAATATGTATTTTACTCCGGCACCAATTACAATTATTTAGCAGAGTCATTCCAGCTCTTAAGGGAATCATTCCTATTCAACAGATTCCTCAGAGGAGAAAGAACAGAAGTATAAACAGTAACTATGGTAATTTTAAGCCCGAAAACATATAAAAGTCAAAATTTTGGATAACAGTAATCTGATAGCCAGATGGAAATATAATACATGAAGGGACCTAGTGCGATAAAAACGAGCATATTAGATATTATATAACATACTTCAGTGAAGAAAACCGCAGCTTCAATGTTTCCCATGCGAAATGATTTTCAGACACTAAGGGCACAACCTTGCAATGTTTAGACAGAAAAAAAAAGTTCTACAACTCCCAGCATTCTCCACTTGTATGTCTGGCTGGGGAATACTGTAGGACTTTTTTCTGTCTCAACATGCAGAGGATTGTGTCCTAAAAATAAACTCTCTACCAGAGCCAGCTCCGGGTCAGTAGCCCCCATCCCCCATTGCAGCTGTCAACAGGTGGCTCTAGCTCATCCCTCCCAACCTCTTGCCCCTCTAAAAAAGCCCACCCTTGTCCTACAAAAGCCCACAATCGGTGGATGGGCAGGGCATTCCCACCCACAGCAGGAAAAGAGGCGAGGATGAGGTGATGGCACCCATAGCACCAGAGGAAGCAACAGCATTGTTGTGGCTGGGGATGAAGAGGAATCAGTGAAGTGGTGGCATTAGCAGCTCTCTGTCCATGCCATCTGTTGCCACCGTACCTGTACTTTGCTGCCAAAATTGCATTCTGGCAACAAGAATCCCAATTTAACACCTCGGTTCTGTACCTACATAGGGAGGTTATTTAATAGGCTTAAGTTCAACCAGGCATGGGCATCATCACTCGACGACTGCATCATTAGATGATTGTCTAGACATGTCATACAGCCATCCCACATCAATGGGTCCCCTCCCTCCGTGAGTCCACCTCCTCACCACCATTGTCACCAGCTCCCGCTGTCCTCATTATTGCTACCACTTGCTTGCTTCAAGAAGAGAGCCAGGGAGCATGTGGGCCGTGGCATATGTTGCTCCCCTTCTCAGCAGCCCTGTTGTCTGGACCAGAGCAAGGGGCAGGTGAACAAACCGGTTGCAATGATCAAAAAGAAGAGCAAGTCCAGGGGGTTCTTGTCAGCAGGCCCCTGCTGGGGTGAGGGACCTCAGCAAGTGCCCGCCCATGCCTAACCTTGATGATGGCCATGCACATGACATCACCTCCAGGAAACTACTTTCATTGGAGGCCGTTCACAAATTCAGCAGTGAGTCACTGGCTGCTTTTGGATGTCACGATAGCCCATGATGGGTTAATAAACTACTCATAGTAGCTTGTTTGAAAAATAAACTTATCCCCCCACACAATCACACAAATAAGCCACTGTGTGTAGCTTATTAAGCTACTGTGTGTGGTTTGACTCATCCAGATCCTCTCTCCCCCTCTCATAACTCCCACATGTATCCCATCTTCCATTACTGTGGAAATATATTCCGCCAAAGTCTTTAAAGTTTCACCCAGTGAAAGTTCACTGAGGCTGCAATCTACTTACATAGGAATAAGCCCCATTGAACACAGTGGGACTTACTTCTGAGTAGACATTAGTGTCCAATAATTATATTTAATTATCTGGTGAGACTATCGATAGAGGATGTGTCTTTCAGAGAAAGAACGAGGAAAGAAATTAGAAGCATATGAATTGCCTTGCTGAGATGAATCAAAGAAATCAATGGGACTTCGGTTGATTGCAAAAGGGTCTGCTCTAAGTATGACTAAGTATAGATCGATTGTTAATGAGGATAGCGTTTATGGAGCAAGTCTAGACTTTCTTTTGGATCTATAAAATGTGGAACATCAGATAGGTTTGTCATCAGGTATCTGATCACAGCGCACAAAAAAAACTGAAGCAAATAGCATTCTTGCATTCTTACACATCAAAACTTTGAGCCTCAGTATGTAGCTACTCTGAGAACAAGCAAGATGACTGGGCAGGCTGCATTGGTTAGATTACAGTTTATTTGGGTTTGTCAGAAAGTGATAGTTCAGGTTAACACCCATTGTACATTTGCATTCAGCCCTCATAAAATTGCAACTTGTTTCATGATTCTTACAATTTCCCTCTGTTCCAGCCTTCCCCCCCCCCCACCACCTCATTTGTCTCATTTTTCTTCTCTCTCTTTATCTGTCTTCTGTCTTTGTAATCTAAATCTTTAGATCTTATTCATTCTTCCAGGAGTATTGTTAAACACTTAGAAGATTTAGGGCTCAGGCCCATAGGGCACAAATCTGCATTTGCAAATTTATATATGTGTATGCAAATTTAGAAATCTCTGGAGTGGCTTTACATTTTACAGGCAATTAATTTCTCAGCCAAAACATCTCAAAAAGAAATGCTCCAATTAATTTGCGCTCCATCAAAAACCAATGGAAAAAAACATTATCTTTTTCTCAGAGTAATCGCCATGTGGTTTATGACAAGGGAGGGATATTGCAGAATGTGGTAAGGAGAGAGTTAACTCTTCCCTCCCCAGCTGCAATCCCCCTAGAAATTTGCCCGTCTGGCAATTAAGCTGAGAAACAACACCTTCCATTGGGACCAACAGAAACCCAGAGATCTGTAGAATAGATCTGGGGTTCTAGGAAATAGATTTGGGGCTGGGGCCCCATAAGCCCAGGCCTGGCAATGCCCTGCCTTCTTCCTTCTTTCTTCACTTTTTTAATCCTTCCTTGATGTCTCATGTTTTTTCTATTGACTTCAAGACACCTGTCTAAGAGCATTGTGCAACAATTCTGTTTTCCTTAAACGCCTTTTCTGGTAAGACAGAAGAAGTGTTGAGAAAATACAGGACGGTGGACAACATGGTCGTTTGACACACACACACACACCCCTTTAAAATTCTGTGAACAAGGCAGGGCAGTGGCACAATAAAAGCCTAATCTGAAAGCACCTCAGGTCAGCTGTACACCAGTTGCTGGGGAACTTGGGAGGGAGGATGCTGTTGCACTCATGTCCTGCAGTCATGGGTTTCTCGTGGGTAGCTGGTTGAACAGAATGCTAGACTAGATGAACCCATGTTCTGGTCCAGCATGCCTCTTCTTATGTGAATAATAATAATAACAATTTATTTCTTACCCGCCTCTCCGTCCGGATCGAGGTGGGGAACAACAACATGATAAAATACATAAAACTGATTAAAACATGACACCTATTATTAAAACTGTATAAAAAATCCTAAAACATCCTAAAAACATCCTTAAAACATTCTAAAATTCCACTGGATATGCCTGCCGGAAGAGAACAGTCTTTATAGCTTTCTTAAATTCTAAAAGACTGTTAAGTTGACGAGTCTCCTCCAGCAGGTCATTCTACAGTCTGGGAGCAGCAGCAGAGAAGGTCCTCTGGGTAACAGTTGTCAGCCTAGTCTTGGCCGACTGCAGTAAGTTCTTCCCAGAGGACCTGAGCGTGCGGGGCGGATTGTATGGGAGAAGGCGATCCCGCAGGTAACCTGGACCCAAACCATGTAGGGCTTTAAAGGTAATAACCAACACTTTATACTTCGCCCGGAAACTAATTGGCAGCCAGTGGAGCGATTTTAAAGCTGGTGTAATATGGTCACCCCTAGATGTACCGGTGACCAACCTGGCTGCCATATTTTGAACTAGTTGAAGTTTCTGGACTAGGTACAGAGGTAGCCCTATGTACAGTGCATTGCAGAAGTTGAGCTTCGAAGTTACCAGCGCATGCACTACCATCTTTAGGTCTTCCAACTCTAGGAAGGGGCGCAGCTGGCGTATCAGCCGAAGCTGATAGTAGGCACTCCTGGCCGTCACATCTATCTGGGCTGTCATTTGGAGCGACGAGCGATGAGCAGGAGCTATACTAGAGAGACCTGATACAAAAGAGGGCAGGGCTCCTGCAGCTTTTGCTGTTGAAATGAAGTGGGAATTTCACCAGGTGCTGCATGCATACAAATGACACCTGCTGAAATCCCCCTTTCAATACAACTGTTAGAGATGCAGGAACTCTGTCCTCCTTTTCATATGGTCACCCTAAATTATCGCTATGAAAATGTTTCCTCTGGAGCCTTCTCATTTCAGCTGTTCCCCAACCTCCCTGGTGTGTTTTGTTTCTAAATTGTTAGAGCAGTTGTCTGATGTATTTCTTCTCATTGCTTTTTGATCCTAATCAATCCGGTTCCTGCTTTTTTCATTGTGCCAACAACTCAAATTTCTTTTAGGATGCAATCCTATGCATGTTTAGACAGAAAAAAGTCCTATAACTCCCAGCATTCCCCAGCCAGCCATGCTGATTGGCAGCTGTAGCAGTTGTAGGTCTGGTTTCTGTCTAAACATGCAATAAGATTCTGTCCTTACTGGTTTTCTTTTTCTGTCCAAAAATGTCACACTGATTTCAGTTATTGGACCTTTCATCTATATTTGATAACAGCTATCATCCTGTTCTTTTGTCATTTTTGTATTCCCTTTTTTTCTGGGATCTTGGTCCAACTGTCATGTTTCCATTAATGGCCCCTTTTCTGCTTCATTTTGTCAGTCTGTTAATATCTCCATAGAGTTCGTTATTGATACTTGAACCTTTTACTCCATTCTTGGTCCATCTTCAGTGACTAATCTTTCAGCTTGTCTTGCTTCTGTTTCTCCTTGGGTGACTTCTTGCTTCCTTAACTTGAATTTATCTGAGATTTTTCTTTCTTCCTGTCCTTTAGCTCCTTCTCTGGTTCCTTCTATTTCTTTAATTCACACTGGGATTTTGGACACCTTTTTGGTTTTGTGTTTTTTCTTTGCAGATTTATTTAGCCCCTTTAAAATCATGCCATTATCTACTTAATATTAACAGAATATTTTCTTTTCTCTTTGATTATGCTGCTTGTTGATTGTCCTTTATTTTATCCACACTTGATTATTGTAATGCCTAACTAGTTAGTCTTTCTTCATCCCATCCAAAACCACAGGTATATATCTAGTCATCACTCTGTGGCACCTTGTCTCTTCTTTATCCCTAAGTCTGAGTATGTTTCTCCTCTGCTTTACATGGGATTTCCTTCTCTTATCAGGTTCATTTACAATCTTACTATAAAATGCTTGCACTCTGTTGCTCCTATTTATCTTCCTTCATTTACATGTTGCTTTTTGCTCCTTTCAGAGCTCTGCATTTTTTTGAAGGACTCACACTCTCCTGAATTAGACTAATGATATATCTGTTGCATATAACGTCTCTGTCCATTTTCTTTGGCAGCACCTTATCTTTGGAATTCGTTGCCTCCAGATATTTGTATGACTCCCTCCCTCCCGCATATCTATTTTCATGCATGTTTTCTAATTAACAGAGATATTTTGTTAGTGTCTCTTCCTCCAATATCTCACCTTACACCTTCCTCTTTCCTTTTCTCTCTCTCTTTGTATGTTTATTTAGATTGTAAGCTTGTGGATGGAGTTTTATTATTATTAATTCTATGTTTTAGATTTGTGCAGCACAATGTTTTCACTTAAGAACTTAAAATATTACTGTTACTTCAAATGGGACCAGCAACAAAATCTTGCGCTGTATCCTAACCAAATTAGTAGAAGTGCTCCTGTTCAGAGTTCCAGTCAGCCGTATCTTCCTCCAGTAAGCTGTACGGAGTTCCAGCAGGATCCAGCTGACACTCGACATTCTTTGGTTACTGAGCAAGCTCAATCCACATTGGGCTGTATTTTTTTTAATAAGTGGGAGCACGTAGGTTGTTTTTTAAAAAAAGCATATATACATATATATATATATGTATGTATTTTTCTGCAACCCTTGAGCTTCCCCCAGAATGCTACCTCCCTCTTGTTTCTCAGTGGCTGGATTTCGCCTGCAATCCTGTTGGCACTTACCACTTGAGTTCGCTATTAGGAGGAGTTACGCTTATTATTACTAAACTACATTATCCCAACTCCATGTGACAAGCTGTTTGTGTAGGGTGACCATATGGAAAGGAGGACAGGGCTGCTGTATTTTTAACAGTTGTATAGAAAAGGGAATTTCAGCAGGTGTCCTTTGTATGCACGCAGCCCTGCCCTCTTCTGTATCTGGTCACGCTAGGCAGGGCTCCTGCAGCTTTCACTGTTGTGCTGAAGTGGGAATTTCACCAAGTGCTGCATGCATACAAATGACACCTGCTGAAATTCCCTTTTCAATACAACTGTTAAAGATACAGGAGCCCTGTCCTCCTTTCCATACGGTCACCTTAGTCCACAGTCGGTGCAACTCTGCATTCTAGCTTCTGCATTTGCTATAATTTTGATTTACTAGGCACCTATTGATTTTCTCTCCCTCCTTCTCTCTCTCTAATTTAAAGAAGTAAGCACAATATTGCTCTTATTTCTAATACACAGATGTTCCAATATGACTCTAGGGTTTTTTAAAGGTTTTTTTAATTTTATTTTTTAAATCTTTGACCATGGAGTTGCTCTAGAATATGAGTGGGGATGTTCATTTGAATGCACATCCAATTAAAAAGCATGTATGGTGTGGAGATATTTTTCACCTTTTTTCCTAAGACTAGAACCCGGGGTCATCCCATGAGGCTGATTGGAGGGAGATTCGGGACAGATAAAAGGGAGTACTTCACACAGTGCATAGTTAATAAACTACAGAATTCACTTCCACAAGATGTACTGATGTCCACCAATTTGGATCCAGCATGGCTCTTCTTATATTCTTGTGATGTAGACAGATAGCATTGGAATTTGAATCTGTGTTCTAACATCATCAGATGTATATCTGCTGTTCCTTATTCAGCAAGTGATATGTTTGGGAAACCCATCTATGTGCAAATGTATTTGCAGCAGGATCAGGGCATAAACCTTCTTCAAGTGATCAGCATAATAGGTATTTATGTACCATAGGCCTTCTTCAACCTGGTGCCGTCAAGATGTGTTGGACTATAACTCCCATCACCCCAGCCATCCCCATGCTAGCTGGGAATGATGGGGGTTGTAGTCTGACACATCTGGAGGGCATCCACATGGGGCAGGCTACCACAGACCTGACAGAATGTCAAATAAGAGGTTCTTTGCTCACAAACCAACCCATCCAAATCAGAAAGTTTCTTCTTTTGTCATCGGATGCTCTCAACTCTAAACTTAATATTTTTGAAAGCTAGCCAATGGTCTTCTGAGGTTTTAAATCCAAGTAATTTTAATTTTAAAAATATTATTTAAAAAGTTAAAGGTTATGTTTCATTGTTAATATCCTAGGAAAGGCAACAATCCATCCATACAATTGAAAGTAAACATTTTACTAAATGGGCAACTTCCTTTCCAAAGTGGTCTGGTAAATTTCCAAGGCACAGGGGTGCCTTAATTCTAGATCAACCAGTTGGAATCCTCCTTCGTGACCCAATAGTTTTAACCTAGTGCCCATCTTGATGTTACTGTGGAAGGGGAAGAGGAAAGGGTTGAGGTCAAATAGCCATATTATTCCAGCAGAATAAAAATCAAAGAGTAAGTGATAGAATACTTTTTGTTAGGACCAACCAATGTTCAGAATTCAGCATACAAGCTTTCATGTTTCTATTGAATGGGACATTTCCATATTGCATTGTTAAAATAATATGCACCGAAAATCTTAGGGATTGCAATGGGACATAGAGAAGGAGTTGACCTCTAAAGTATGCAGGGTCATTATAAGGCATTATATGTCAAAAATAGCACTGAGCATGGCAGGACACCTTATGGTTCTTTATAAAGGGAGACTAAAAAGGAGAGGTAGACTTTAATAAAGGAGGGGCTGCGTCCTCTGCGAGAGACACTCCAGTTTTCTACTTCAACATGGCTGCTGGCCTTTCCACCATACTCTCCACACTGAGTTGTCTCTAGAATGCCATAGAAACTAGTGCATATGCAGACTCTGTGGCACTGATGAGTGCCACATCTGATGTCAAACTGCTGTATTCCTCAGTAGCTGTAGCCTCTGGACTGTTCTTCAAGAGCACTGATGGCCACTACCATGGCCCAAGACCTGCACTGCATCAGAAGAGGAAACCTGGGAGAACCCCTGAGAAAAGGAAAGACCCTCTCTATTTGGGCAATCTTGGGAAGCAACCACTGAGGCAATTCCTCTTTCAAAGAGATCCACAGGTGAAGAGGAGGAAGACCCTCCCTCCCAAGGGGTATATTGCCTCCATCCCCTGCTTTCAAGAATGTTTCTTGAAGGCTCCTCAGATAGAAAGGATTCCTTTCCCAAACCCACTAAGCCCTTGGGATCCCACTTTCACACCGCCATCCCCAGAAGCAGGATGGAGCACATGCCTCAGAGAGAGAGAGCACAACTGACAACTGATCTCTTCCAGGGTAACAGCACCTACTAACACTTCTCCATTTCTTTGTTACATTTATATCCCGCCTTTTCCTCTAAGGAACCCATGGTGTCCAACTGGTCCAGACCCAAGACCCACCTCAGATTCCCAACCTGCAATATGGGACCCATGCTTACAATTGGCCAACATAGCGGAAACAGCTTTGCCGTGATCCATCTGGACTGAGCTCGCGATCCACTTTTGAAGACCACTGGTGCTTCATCTCAATAACTCTGTTAGGCTGAGAGTCAGTGACTGGCTCAAAATTACCCAGTAAGCTTCATGGCCAAAATGAACCCAGATATCCTTAGTCCCAGTCCAAGACTCCCACCACTACATCACACTGGCTTCAGTAGTCATCAGACCAGGACTACCTTAGCATGCCAGGCTACTTGCCCTCTGACTTGGAATCTATTGATTAGGCTGAGTTCCAGCTCCAGCAATATGCTGTCTCATGTTCTGATGCTAGAATTACACCACATGCTCCTCTCTATTGCCTGACTGACTGGCAAGCTCAGCAATCCCATGACATGCAAAAATAAACAATGCATTTGTTTGTTTATTATTGCATATCCTGTCTTCTCCCCTCTTGTAAGGAACACAAGGCAGCTTACTTGGTCCTCCTCCTCCTCCTCTCCATTTTACCCTCACAACAACCCTGTGAGATAGGGTGGGGTGAAAGTTAATGACTAGCTCAAAGTCACCAAGTGATCGGGGACTAGAACTCAGGATCACCCCAATCCAACATTCCAACCGCTATACCACACTTGGTTTCTGCATCTACATTAACTGCGTGAATCTTTGCTGGAAGGCAACTACTTTGAAGGAAGGCAACTATTTTGGCCTGGTAGGCTAGTGGTTCAGCGGACTCTTCAGAAACTAGTTCCCCAGATTTAGGGGAAGATGCATACCTGGGAGTTTTATATTAACCAGTAGTACCTAATTGGCCCTCTAACATCATCTGACTTGCCAACCCAAGGACTATGGTGTGATTGTCCCATATGGAACTGCCTATAGTCCCTTCCTCTGATTAGCAGCCTTGGAGTCACAGCCAGCCAGCCCGATGTTAGGCCAGCATGCCTATCTCATTTATTTCTGTTTATTTAAAATATTTCTAGGCCACCTTTCAGGCAGCATACACAATAAAGTCCCATATAATAAAAACCCATACAATGATAAAACAAAAGAAATCAATACAAACCAACTAAACTAGGGTGACCAAATGAAAAGGAGGACAGGGTTCCTGTATTTTTTAACAGTTGCATAGGAAAGGGAATTTCAGCAGATGTCATTTGTATGCATGCAGCACTTGGTGAAATTCCCTCTTCATCACAACAGTGAAAGCTGCAGGAGCCCTGCCTAGCGTGAACAGATACAAAAGAGGGCAGGGCTCCTGCAGCTTTCACTGTTGTGATGAAGAGTAGGGTAACCAGATAAAATCCAGGTCTGGGCTCATGTAACTTTAACAGTTGTAGAGAAAAGGGAATTTCAGCCAGTGTCATTTGTATGCAATTAGTTCCTGGTGAAATTCCCACTTCATCACAACTCTTAAAGGTGCATGCACTATACTAGAGTGAGCATATACAAAAGAAGGCAGGGCCCCTGCAACTTTAACTGTTGTGATGAAGAGGGAATTTCACCAGGAACTAATTGCATACAAATGACACTGGCTGAAATCCCCTTTTCTCTACAACTGTTAAAGTTACATGAGCCCTGACCTGGATTTTATCTGGTCAGCCTAATGAAGAGGGAATTTCACCAGGTGCTGCATGCATACAAAGGACACCTGCTGAAATTCCCCTTTCAATACAACTGTTAAAGACACAGGAGCCCTGTCCTCCTTTTCATACGGTCACCCTAAACAAAACACCAAGCAATAAAACATCTAGGCTAGAGAGTACTAAAATCTAAAACACAGTTGCTGCTAAAAGCACAGAACAACCCAATCCTACATGGGAAGAAACCACAATTCTTGAAAGCAACTTAATTGTGCTTACACAATTATTGCAAAACTCCAAAAATATTAACTTCCATCAGCAATAGATATGGGCAACCCCCAACCCCACTAATCCCAACTACATCCTATCCAATGATTTATCTTTGAAAAGTGTAGAGCGGTGATGATGGTATAAGATTTGCTCATGTGGCAGTCACACAGTCCATTCATTTGGAAAGTTCTTGTTTAACATTGATAAATTTATCTTATCAGCTTGACCTACACTGATATACAGTACTCCTAGACCGATGTAAGTATGTAGATACAAGGAGATTGCACATAGTTAGCTAACATTGGTTTAGAGAGGTGGCTAAACTGGAACAAGTTGCATATGTGGACAATGCCTTGCAGATAAATTTCCTCCTTTCAAAACTCTCTCCCCATGCCTTCGGGCTCCATCACACCAGTGATTTAGTGCACTCTCGCCATGCCTGGTGTATGGATTTGCAGCCTGGTACTCACATAAAGCCGTGCCTGTCCTGCTGACACCCCACCTCTTCCCCATCCTTTTCTGTCTTTTCCTAGAACACCTAAAGTCTGGATTATTTTCCCTAAGCGTGTTTAATGCGCCCTTAAGTCTCCGTGTAGTGCTGTACTCTAACATTTTCCTTTGTTGGGAGTGTGTGCTGTGACGGGAGTCTTGCTGTTGGCTTGAATGGATTGCATCAGGTCCTGGCAGGGAAAAGCAATCTTTCCCAGCAGCCGGCTCCAAGCCTCAATATAAAACCCAAACCTTGCATCCCAAGCTCGAAAGCCTTTTTAAAAATTGTACAACGCCTGAATCTCTGCAGAGACCGGATTGTACTCCTTCCATGCCCCTAAAGAGCCAGACTAAAGGGTCGTTCCATTTTTGTCTGGCAGAAAGACAGTCTGGTTGAAGTGCTCATCTGACTGCTTGTATATGTCTTGTTAAAGGTGGGGAAGGAGTAACCAATGAACTGGAGGGAGAAAAAGAAGGGGCGGGGTGGAGTGGAGTGGAAGATCAAACAAGTGAAAGAGCAGCTATTCAGGTGAAAGGGACCATACGCTTGACGCGCTTGTGCGTCAGAGGTAAACAAAAACAAAAACGGTGGCAAACCAGGGCAAAAAATAGGTGTGATGGAGCTCTTCATTTTGCTTCTGCTGCCATGGGCTCCATCATACCATTGTTTTATTGCACTCTTGTCATGCCTGGTTTGCCATTGTGCCTGTCCTACAGCCACCCCGCCTCTTCCCCTCCATTTGCTGTCTTTTTCTAGAGTGGGGAAAGTCTGGTTTATTTCCTCCATGCAGGATTAAAACACCCTTCTGCCCCCGAGAATTGCCATTCTTGAGCTATGTCCTTTGTTGGGGGCATGTGCTTTGAAGGGAGGTCTTGCTGAGGAAAGGGGATGGTGGGGCGGTTCTCCTTCTCCAGCACGCTGTGTTGATCGAGCGGGCTTGTGCAGACTCATCGAACGGACTTTTGCTGCTCCAACCTCACCCTCATTGCCCACAGAAATGGCACCCAGCCGAAACGTTAAATCGGTAAAACGCTAGACAACAAAGCCAGAGTGAGGGGGGAAGACACTCATGCTCATCATAATGTCCATCAACAGCAAGAACCAATGAACTGGAAGGGGGAAGGAGAAGGGGCGGGGTGTGGCGAGGTGGAGTGGGAGAGCAAACAAGTGAAAGGAGGTTTCACGGATACCACAAACCCACGTGAAAGGGACCATTAGCTTGACGTGCTAATGAAACGCTAATGAAACAGATGGAAATCGCGGAGGCAAACCAGGGGGAAAAAAGTAGGTGTGATGAAGTCCCATGTCATCATAACATTTAGTTAGCAGGAGATACATCATCGACTTACTTACAATCAAGTGCAAAAATTCGCCAATACATTTGTGTGTTGGCATATACAGAATAACCTCAGCTGAATGAGGTGTAGAATGACAAGGTCAGAAGGTATATTGTAAATAATAATGTTGTGTCACATTGTATTGTAATGTGAGCCATTCAGAGAACTTGTGTTGGAGGGCAGCTGCATAAATATTGCAAATAACAATCCTCACCTTAACCTCCTTTTCACTCTCCTAAAATTTCGTTTTGGTGCAGCTGAGCCACAGATAGGCTCTGGGGGAACTCAGGCAAATGGCAAGCTATTTCAATGCTGAACAAATATAATTTATTTATTCATTTATTGCATATGTTTACCCGCACCATTTCTCCGAGGAGCTCGAGGTGGCTTATATGGTTGTCCCTCCCCTTATTTATCCTCACAAACAACCCTGTAAAGTAGGTTAGGCTGAGATAGCATGTCTGACCCTAGGTCATTCAGTGAATTTCATGGCTAAGGAGTAGGGTGACCAACTGTCAGGATTTCCCCGGATTTGTCCTGGTTTTTGTTCTATTCTGGGTGTCAGGGGGGATTTTTTGTAATTTTCTATAATGTCCTGGAAAGACACGCTTTCCCTTTGAAGGCTGCATTAGCATGGTGGGAGGGAATGACACACCTTCTGGAGGTGGGTCATTTCCCTCACACTGCTCCAGTCAGGGCCTGAAAGGGGAAAGCGTGTCATTCCCAGACATTATAGAAAAGGCCCTGATTGGAGCAGTGGAGGGTGGGAATGACACACTTTCCCCTCCTCCACCCCATTTGAGGCCTTTAAGGTGGTGGGGGTGAATGACATGCATCCCAGAGGCCCCTGAAAGCTGCTTTCCCACCCCCACCCCACTGGGTGTCCTCTTTTTTAGTTTCCCAAATGTGGTCACCCTACTAAGGAGGGATTTGAATCTGGACCGCTGCTACAGTTCTATTGACACTCACCATACCGTTTTCTATATTGCCATCTATTTATTGTCTGGTTCCTATATTGTAATCTAGTTTTGATGCTTCAACTGGCACTGCTCTTCAATGTACTGGCTTTTATCGGCACTTAGGCATACTTTGTTTTCTGCCGTTTCCATTTGGTTGGTAAATAGATTCACCTTTATTTCTTTCTGCCCATTTTCCTGCCCTTTCTTATCAATGTTTTCACACCCATGGCAGTGAGTCAGCTAATTACAATTGGCCCATGGGTATTTGCTTACTTTAAAGGAAATGTGCAGTGGATTTCGCACAGATATATTACCCCTCCGTTTCCACCAGCTGATTGTGTTGGCTGCAGTTAATCAAAGTTCTCAGCCTGGGGAGACTAGGTAGTTTGTCCAGAGAACAAACAAACGTAGTTGCAGGATGATGAAGGTTCCTCTGCAGCCTCCAAATCTGATAAGAAATAATCCTTTTTATTAAAAAAAAAAATCTGATTGCAGGGTCTCACAGAGGAAGGTGAAGGACATGAACTCTGCCAAAAATGCAATTACTAATACACTACTATGTATGTGGGCAGGTGAAAATGTGTAATTTTATATACCGAGAGCCACAGAGTTGCAAAGAATTAAAAAGCCACTGAGTCCAACTCCTCAGTACAATGAAGGACTATTCAGACAAGTGGGACCTGCAATAAAATGTTGCAGTGGAGTGCTTCTGTTCAGTGCCCCAGCCAGCCATGTTCTTCACAATATACTATTCCATTCCCACCTCTGGGTTCCCCCCCCCCTTTCCCCTCCTCATAATAGTCAATTAGCATTCTGTGGCTGCTGTTTTTTGGGCCATTTTTGGGGTCTCCGCCTCCTAGCGTTTTTTCTTTAAAAGATTTTTGGGCTTTGCAAACCCCTATTTCTTGCAAGACTGTTGATGCCTCCCTCTTGTATATGTATGGTCTGTTTTGGCTGCATAAGCAATGGTACTTACATTGAACATCACAAATAGAGGGAAATATGCTACAGAGCAACTAGATTCAAATTCTCAAACAGCACGAGGAAGACAGGCAAAACATAGTGACTAGCCAACCTAGCTTGAAGGAAAATGCTTTTCCTATCCCCTTGATCTGGGGCAGGTCCTATCCACTAAAGAAATGTAAGGTTAAAGCCAGGGCTTTTTAAAGGAAAATTTGGAACAGAACAGTGGGATGCAATTTGTAATGTGTGAATGTAGCATGGACTGCTAAAACACACCTGTGCATTTCCTTGTGTGCAATCATAGGCTTGATTGCTTAGAACTACACTCTCCACTACATTTAGAAGCCTACACAGAGTAGCCGAAAATCCTGGGAATTTGACAGCACTAATGCAGAAAAGTGTTATATTCACAAGAGGCACCATGAATTCCAACAAAACTTTAGATTAAAACATTAAGAATAAAAGGGTGAACAAACACAGCCCAGCAGGTTTCCAGACCTCAGCTTATATTCTTCTTAGTATAAATGACATCAGTCCAGGAGCCAAATTCTAATCTGAGGGGTATCTATACGAGGGGAAAGGCCCGGGGTGGCTCTGCAGTGGTGCTGTGTTGTTTATACAATGTAGAAGCACTGCGGAGCAATCCCAGGGCTTTCCCCCAAAGCGCCGAAATAAAAAAGTTGGGGACTTAGCCTGACTTTTTTCTCTACAGTGAGGTGACAATGGCACTTCTGCTGCCTGTTGCTACTCTGGAATCACAGTGGAGGTGTGGCTGGGCAGAAGGAAATTCCTGATTGGTTGCCATCTGCCCTGACAGGGGGGAGGGGGCAGGCCAGCGGGCCAAATGGCTGCTGGAATGCCGCCACACTTCTCCAGCATGGGGAGATGGATGTTTAGCTGGGAAAGGCAAGGTGGGAAAAAAGTTAAAAAAAACACGGGGCAGAGTGGCTCCTCCTCCAAAGCAAACCCTGTGCTTGCTCCTTAGCATAGGGACAACCCACAGGAGCACAAGCACAGGAGTTTGGGAGCTCATGGCACCAATGCGTTATCATCAAAACAACCTTCTGGAAAAGGCCTGGGAGGCTGCATTCCATCTGTACTTTGATCAAGGTTTAGGGTTCTAGAGGAGCCTGGACCACTCACTCTACTTTTCACATTGTTATTAACCACATTTTTACATCAGCTGATATAACACAACGTTTGCATTACATGAATTGTTGAACTGCACATATTTTATTTTAGAACTACAGCCCTTTTTCCAGAACTGCATATTTTGGCCACGTTCGGATGTCACAATAGCCCATATTGGGTTAATAAACTATGCACTTGTGTCTGGTCAGGGATAGACAGATGATAGATAGATCGATAGATAGAGATAGTTTTTTGTTTTTTAATAATAGTTGCTGTGTGTTCGGGATCAGTCTAAGGCAGGATCTACACTACTGCTTTAAAACAGTTTATAACAGTAGTGACAACTGTTGGGACCCAGGACGCAGAGCTCCGTATACAGTTTTCAAACCGTTTTCAAAGTATCATATCCTGCTTGGTGCAGATGTGGCTTAGATGACCTTCCTAGGATCCATTACAACCCATTGCATCTGATTGCAAAGAGATTCAGATTCTAGCTCTTGATTCTAAAATCAGTAAGTAGAACTAACAACACAGATGCCTGAAGCAACACTTCTCAGTCCTGACAATAGGCAGCTGATAGCTGGTAACAATCTGTTGATGTGTTTTTAATGAGAGCTGGGATGGAGCAAGAACAGTTGATGAGGAGGGGGAGAAGATGACACATCCTTCTGTCCCACTAGCCAAGAGAAGGGATGAGAGAGTTCTGTGCATATAGCAGGAAGTCTGTGGCCCAGTTCGCAGGTAATGAGAAGCTACCATGGCTGAATTTCCCCATGGGTTTTTTGTTCCAGTGGTGGCCATTTTGAATATTTGGGGTGCTGTGAGGGCACACAGTAGCTTCCTGTTAAGTGTGAATCCTGCAAAGGTGGGTTGTTGGGGTGGTTGACAAGCCACCCACAACCCTAAAAAAGCCCATGGGTTCTGGGTGGCTCGACAACTACCCAATAACCTGCCCACACTGGGTTTGGACATAACAAGAAGCCATGGCAGCAGGGGCTTGGATTGCCAATGTGGCGTGCATGGGTGCTGCAACCCACCATGGCTTATTAGTGATCACGTAAACCAGGTCTGTGTGCGCTGGCGCTGGATCTGAGAGACAGACAGACCGGGTTCACATGGCATAAGGTTGGTTAATAAGCCACGGTGGCTTGTTATCCACCCCAGCATGTGCTGGTTGTTTGCCACCTAATTACGCTCACCAGGCGCCACTTGTCATTACATGCGAACTTGACGAAGGTGGGTGGCTGGGGTAGTTAACACACCACCCAGAAGCCATGGCCTGTTTTGGGGTTGCTGGGTAGTTTGTTAATCACCCTTGCTGGGTTTGGACATCACGACGAGATGCCCCCAGTAACAGGCAATTAAACAAATCGGGCAGCATGCACCTGCATGTCTTGTGAACCAACCAAGTGAGCCAACTTTGCTCTATGGTGCACTGGGTTCCCGTAGACAGCTGATAGGGAGAAGGAATCTGTTGGAGTGTTAAAGCTTCATTCCTCAGCTTAAGCTCAGCTGTCCTGTATACATGCGTTAATGAACCTCATGTGACAGAATTGCCACAAGTCTCCAGTGACCTCCTTCGGTAACAAAGTGAACCCTGAGGACATGCTGGAAAGTGGAAACCTTTAAATTTCTCAGCGCTTGGAAGTGGGGTGCACACACATAACAATATGGCCAGCTTGCTCTTAGCTTGGTCATTACAATGCCTTTCTGCCTTCCCAGTAATGGAAGTGTTGCTATTCCCAAAGCCAAGTGAGGTCTTCAAACATCAGGGCATGCAAAAAAAAATTAAAAAAAAAAGATTGTAATTGGTATGTATTGAATTGCCTCACATTAGAAAAGGGTGAATGTGAGGCAACTCAATATATACTATTTGCAATTCTGAGCTTTTCTACACAAGGCTAATTGGCTGCATCTGCTTTTGGGTTTGTCACAGAATTGAGATCCAAACACTACAAGAAGGGTGTTTCCTTTCCTGCTTTTCTGCTAGAGAACCTCTAGGTGGTACTATGGAATAAGGCAATTACATAAGTGGAAAAAGCATTTTCTTTCACTTTCACAAATAATACTGCATTTTCCCTGCTCTAAAAAACTTGCTGAAAATGCTGTTTAAAAACAGAAGCGAAACTGGAGGGACACGGCATCTTCTTATAAACAACCCAAAGCAGGAAATGACTAGCGCACAATTAATGCTTCATGTAGAAATGCTTTAGAAAAGTATTTAAAAACAACACTGTTTGCTTGAAAGTTGGGTCATGCAGGCATAAGATCTTAACATTTATTTCTGGATGCCAGTGAGTAATAGTACACAGGGTAAGGAACTAGGCTTTCAAGGTATGTAACATAATATGGTAGAACATAGCAGAGTTATTCAAGAGGTAGTGCTGTGACCCTGAGGGGAGGTAGTTGATTGTCTGATCTGAATGCTCCAGTTTTATGGCACAAAATTATGCATCTGGGAAAGGCAGGGCCAGGATTTAGTGGAGAGAAGTAGACCTGGGAAAGACCAGTGCTTGAAATCCTAGAGAACTGCTACTTGTCAGAGCAGATAATACTGGATTTAACGGTTCATTGGTCTGACAGTTTGAGGCAGTAATATCTAGCAGCAAGAGCCCCAATGGTAAGGTCAGCCGACAGAGGACATTGACTAACTCTGGCCCTCTACGCTTGAATTCCTCGTCCCGTGTATTCAACAATGGTCTTCTGATTGCAGGATCTTGAACTTACAAAAACGCACTATCTTAAAGCGTGTGATATAGCAACACAGAAGGGAATCTACACAAACCAATACAACAATTTCATTTAGCAATTCTTGAACTATGAGCGCGTAGTTTGGTTTTTCTTCTGGCAGCTATTTTTGTTTAGAAAGTTGGGATAAACAAGCAGACAAACATGAACCTATGACTTATAAAATGCACTGAAATACATTTGTTTCATCTCTATAGGGAACATTTTATCTCATGTTTCTAGTTTTTGACGACATGTTACCTGCATCATCTCACCGTGTTCCATTGCCTCCTAAGGTCACTTAGTGTTTGAACAAGATTCTGATCTTTCAAACAATTCCTGAGCATAAGAATTTCTGGTGATGACTGAATGTTTATGACATTGACCTAGTCATAGGACGGAGAAATAGTCAGGCCTGTCCAGATTAATAATTGACAATGCCATGTAATTATTCATTACAGAGAGGCACTATGAGTGTTCTGTGCAGCAAAAGATCACATGCTATAAATGTGTGTAAACATACCACAACCAGAGATAGATAGATAGATATGATTTATTGTGTATTTATTTAAGGATGCTTATAGGACACTGACATGACAAAAAAACACCCTCTAAAGGTGGCTTACGACAGTCATAATTTATTGGTAATGCACAATTAAAATCTAATCAACAACTTAATGAATAATAAATGAAAACCAGGCAGCCAAAAATAATACAAACATTGGCTATATCCAATGTTAGTATTACTTAGAGTAGACCCACTAAAATGAATGGGACTTAAGCTAGGCTAATATTGAATACAACCCATTTAAAATCAATCCTGCACTGAAACAATTTCCATTATGCAGCCTCATAAAACCCTTAGGAGAAAGCCACTTAGAATACATGTGCCTGTAGGGCTCTTCTGAAGGACTGCAGCCTGATACAGCATTCAAGAGGCAGCTGGACAACCACCTGTCAAGTATGCTTTAAGGTGGATTCCTGCATTGAGCAGGTGGTTGGACTCAATGGCCTTATAGGCCTCTTCCAACTCTACTATTCTATGATTCTATCTACTCCACCTGGTAAAAAAGTCCATCAATGTGGTGCCACCACTGAAGAAGTCCTGTTCCTTGCACATACTATTTAGATTGTTCTCAAAGGCAGGCAAACAAGAAGGGGCTCAGCCAATGGCCTCAGAGTGTGCACAGGGTTGGTACACTAAGGCAGTTCTTCAGTTGACTTGGCCCCAAGCCATTTGTCAATGGTGTGATGTAGTATACTCGCAGGTGTGCTTCTTAACACTCCATCCTTAGGTTAGTGATTAAAATATTATAACTTAATTCAATTTAATCAGGAAGCATGTGCATTTTTTAAAAAAGATAGATCTTAGCCAAACCACATTGATTTGGGCTAATACCCCGAGTTTAGTGCTCACAATCTCTAACAGCACAATCTTACATGTATACACAAAAGTCCCTATGAGTTCAATGGGGCTTACTCTCAGGTGTGCAGGTATAGGATATAGGACCACACCCAACAAACACACACACACACAGAACACATAATCACAAATGCTACACAATTTAAAGCATAATGCTCTCATTTATTTGTTGTTAAATTTTGATCCCTTTTTCCTTATTTCATATACAGCATAGGCCTGTTTGCAGTGCACATCACAACAGCCCACCATGGCTTAATTTATTGGCGGGAGCTGTCATGATACGACAAGCTGCCGTGGCTTATTGTGACACGTGAACCAAGGTGGTGGGGGTGGGGTGGGATGAGGGATAGACAACCCTGAAATAACTTTTAAACAAGCCATGGTTATTTGACAGGGATTATGAACCCGTCATCTGGGTTCGCACAACATGACATGCCTTAAGCCTGGCACACATGGCTGCCCGGCATGACGTGACAGCCCCCCTGCAGGTAAAGTAAGCCACAGTGGGTCATCATGTTGTGCAAACCAGGCCCATATTCCTATGAAAGCCTAGTAAGAAGAAAGTCCCATTGTACTCAATGGCTCTTATTCCCAGGTAAGTTGGCTCACAACTCTATCCTTAACCACGTAAATTCATACTCCCCCCCCCCTTGTTCTAAAGAGAATGATATAGAACAGCCTTTTTGTCCCAGCCTCCATTTACCCACCTCTTTCAGCCTCATGACTCCTCCACTTGTCCAATGTAAGGTCTTTCAGTCAGCATCAGCAAGGAGAGCACAAGGGGTTGGCATGCAGTGGCCACAGAAGTTCCCTTGCAAGGAGAGCGTGAGGCGTTGGCCAGCGGTGGCCATGGGGATTTCTGCCGCCGCTGCTTGCCAACCATGTGTAAATGGCTCTTTCCCCCTCTCACAAGTCCCAGGAAGGGGAGAAGGAGCCATTCACACATGTGCTGGCAGAGGAGGGTGACAACACCCTTGAGCAAAAAAGCCTTAGCAAAGTTCCTGAGTTTCGGAAATTTTATCACAGCTTGGCTCGCTTATGCAAACCAGAACCTTATTCACTCACGGCAGCTTCTCATTACATGTAAACCGGGTCAATAAGAATAAGCTACCTAAAGGGAGGATGTAGTGCAGGCCATGTGTAGAAGATCTCAGGGAGAGAGAGAGAGAGAGAGAGAGAGAGAGATTGAGAAAGAGGAAAAGAGAGCTGCATTCTGGCAATTATGAACCGGATTCAAAGTTTACTGAATCGTTGGTAGCAAGCAATCATCTTGATTTTGTAACACAAGGAAATAATAATAATAATAATAATAACAACAACAACAACAACAACAACAACCACAACTGTTCGGGAGCCCTGCACCTTGAATTTAACAAGATGAAGCAGGTTTCTCTGGCCCCCTCCACAAGGATGCGCTTTTGCGCCCGGTTCGGGGATTATGCGCATTTTCGCGGAGGCGCATTTACGCCTAATCCCTCTGCACGGGAGGCGGCGAGAGGCGGCGAAGCGCATTAATTGATGTCCAAAAAGCGCTTTAGAAGACGTTAATGCGCATAATCGCTTGTTCACACGGCGAAAATGCGCTTTAACGGCCGGAGAAAAATAAAAGTCGCTATTTAACGCGCATTCGAAAATGCGCATTATCGGGGAGATAACGCGCCTGTATGCCCGTTTTGCGCTCCGCTGGTGTGGAGGTAAAATTTATAATGAGCCTTCAAGGCTCATTAAACGTCTCGTGTGGAGGAGGCCTCTGTCCCTCCATTACCCAATGTTCTTCAGTATTCACCCTTCAAGGTAATTGAGCAGTTACAAATATAACCTTTGTGTATAGACTTCATTTATGAAGTCAACCTGCTTTTTCCAGTTAGGATTTGCAACTGCTTAACCTTCTAGTCTTATCTCCAACTAAAGAGAAACGGCTCATTTTTTTAAAAGGATATAATAATGGTAAACGAACAACCTTATACAAGAGGCTTATTTGAAAGAAAATGTAACGAATCGGAACCTAAAAGAGACTTGGGAGTCAAGTAGTATATCTTGGGTGAACAAGACTCAACAATGTCATTTTTAAAATCTACGTTAGATTAAGAAGAGTGTGATACTGTTAACGTATTGAAGAACACATTTATCTTACATGTTTATGATGTATTCAGCATAATCTCATTCATCCTAATACACTGTTTATGAACATCCGTAAAAAGAATTAACCCCTTCAGGTTTTCTTTTTCTGCAAAATGGAAATCATTTGGCAACCCATTTAAAATTAAAATGGCAGCTCAGGGAAATCAGTCTAATCAACAAAAGAATACAAGTGTTTAGATTTTAGTCTCATCTACTATCCAGTTCTCTGCGGATAGGACTGGGTTTAAAGGTCTCACTGAGACTGGCCCCAGAGCACAAATGTTGCTCTCATGCTGACAGTTGGACCTATTCAAAACCTCCATCCTCCAGCCAACAATGTGATACAATATCTCGTGCATGACCCTTCTGCTCTTTATGTTGGGCAGGATAACAGAGTTTGGAATTTCTACATAGCAATGAACTGGAATACTGGCCTCCTTTCATATCTCTCTATAAGGTAGCTCTCAAATCTGATGTGGGCCCCACTTTGGCTGGTTTGGACTTAATCCAGACCTCAGGAAACAATTTTAATCTCAGCTATACGTGTTAATTAAATATGGTCTGTTTCAAGCCACTGCTACTCAACTCTGACTGCCTGTTGCCCAGTCCCTTGCGGAGCAGGAGGGAATCACACTCTGGCCAGCCAAGGGACCAAGGCCTACTGCCTACCATGAGGAATATCACAGAAAGCGGGAAATCAGCTTGGCCCCAGCCATCGTCTTCAGTAAGAGCAGCTGCAGGGAGTTTGCTTTCCCTCCTCCTGGCCAAACAGAACACTCTGCTCCAATTGCCAATTAAACTGGAACTGTAGAACAGAAATGGAAGTTAGCGCTGGCTTTTTCTGCCACTGGTGCAGTGGTTCTCAACCGGTGGTATGTATACTAGGGAGTGGGAGAAATCTGCAAGGGAATCAAGTGAGTTTGGAGCTCTGTGAATCTGACCCACAGATTTCACAGCGGACTGGCTTTTCCTGAGTTGTAGGGATTGCGTGTAATTGCGGACTGGTTTTTTTTTTTTTTTTAGCTTTCTGGAATATGTAAATAAAAAAACACCGGCTGAATTTGTGGATGTCCCCCATTGGCTATAGTACGAAAACGTACATTTGGAGGCGGATTTGTGGATTTGGGAGGGGCTTTGTGGATTTGTGCAAGTGCAAATTTGTGCAAATTCGGGAAACTAGAAAAAATCCAATTCCATCAATGAGCAGACAACAGAATAAAATGTATCTGACAATCCACGAAATGCAGACGGAATTAATTTTACACAATCCTTACCTCCCTAATGTGTACCACCAGTGGGATGCAGAAGTAGACTAGATGGAATGCTGGGTTTTCCTAACAATTACTAAGACTTTGCTCTCCCTCAATCTTTGTGTCTACCTGTAAGTGTGACGTATTTATTTATTTATTTATTTATTACATTTGTATACCGCCCCATAGCCAAAGCTCTCTGGGCGGTTTACATAGGATTAAAAACAATTAAAAACAATATACAAAAATTAAAACAGCAAAAACATACAACATACACACAATCTGTACATTTAAAAACATTTACATTTGTCTCCTGCCAGTCCTACCTGCCATGGATTAGCCATCGGAGACCTTTTGGGCTGTAGTCGTAGCCTTTTTAACTACTAATGGGATTATTACTTTTGTTTGTTTGTGTTTTAGTCCCAGCAATAACATTTATTCCTACTAATACTACTGCAATGTTTATGTCCTTAAAATTTATCTTAAATGATAAATATAATAGCAGAATGCCTGTAAACACATAAATGTACTCATAAAAAGTGGCCTTTTTGTTTCTAGCATGGTGAAACCCAGCTTCTCTGACAGAATTTGGCAGGGCTTAAGATACAAAAGGTTGAAAGCCACTGGCCTATTGATAGGGTGACCAGATAAAATCCAGGTCAGGGTTCATGTAACTTTAACAGTTGTAGAGCAAAGGGAATTTCTGCCAGGATTTGTATGCAATTACTTCCTGGTGAAATTCCCTCTTCATCACAACAGTTAAAGGTGCAGGTACTATACTAGAGTGACCATATACAAAAGGAGGCAGGGCCCCTGCAACTTTAACTGTTGTGATGAAGAGGGAATTTCACCAGGAACTAATTGCATACAAATGACACTGGCTGAAATTCCCTTTTCTCTACAACTGTTAAAGTTACATGAGCCCTGACCTGGATTTTATCTGGTCAGCCTACCATTGGACCAAGGATCTTTGGCCAGTGGGCATTGCTAGGGGTGGATCCAAATGCAGGTTAAGCTGGGAATGCAGGGCAGGGGGCGGGCTTAACAAGCTGAATGGCTGCTGGCGTGGTGGTTTTTGCTTGGGTCTTCATTTCTCCGGCAGGTGGATTTTACTGTTTCCTCCTTCGCCCCTGTCTCCCTCTCCCTTATTTTTTTTAAAGTTATCTTTAAGATAGGCACCTGCATTGTGTCTCCTGTTGAGAAAGCAACCATGGTTTGTTTCAGTCCTTCCTCTTTGGGGTTGGGGGTTGGGGGAAGGAGAAGGGGAAATTTGGCAGAGCGGCCAAATTCTTTCCTTCTTACGACCATACTTATCTTCCAGCCTGCAACTGGCAAGCTGCTGTAGTAGCTCAGCCATGAGGGGAGACCACTCTGGCTCCAAGTGGATATAAATGCATGCTTGCAACTCTTCGCTTTTGTTCTGGCGTTGTCAAACAGATCTCTCTCCTCCGCTATTTTCCTCCCCTCCTTTCTGTGTCTTGTAGGGTGACCAGATAAAATCCAGGTCAGGGCTCATGTAACTTTAACAGTTGTAGAGAAAAGGGAATTTCAGCCAGTGTCATTTGTATGCAATTAGTTCCTGGTGAAATTCCCTCTTCATCACAACAGTTAAAGTTGCAGGAACTCTGGCTCCTTTTGTATATGGTCACTCTAGTATAGTGCCTGCACCTTTAATTGTTGTAAAGAAGAGGGAATTTCACCAGGAACTAATTGCATACAAATGACACTGGCTGAAATCCCCTTTTCTCTACAACTGTTAAAGTTACATGAGCCCTGACCTGGATTTTATCTGGTCAGCCTAGTGTCTTGTCTTTTCCGTTTGTAAGCTTGTGGTCAGGGCCAGTCGTTCATTATTTTTAAACTGTGAGCTGCTTTGGGAGACCCTATTTGTCTGAAGAGTGAGAAATATATAAAATAATATAAAATGTCTGTTTTGGGGTTTGTTTGTTTTCATGTAAGTTTGGTTTATTTATTTACTTACTTATTTTATCCTAAGCCACTTAAGTGTTCAAAAAGAGGGGGCGGACTGACCCTCTTTTCCGAGGATGTAACCTCTACCAGCGAAGTGAATGACACTTTGTGATATATAGGTGACATCAGGTGTAACCCATAAACAGAACACCATGTTAGAGATATAGACAGGGCACAGTTGGCTACGTTGCGGCGAGCAAAGTCATGCATCGTGATGCTTGCAAATTGGTTCCAAGCAACAGCTCCATAGGTCATAGAGCTCACATATCGCTCTGCGACTGAGCCAGGGAGATACTTGCAAGCACACTGCAGAACTCATACTGGCTGGCACAGCCATAGAAAATAGATGCTTTTCGCTGGTGTCCTTCTACACCCAAGCTCACACTTTGAAACAATCAATGCAATCACGTGTCAAAACACGTTTTTTAGATAAATGGCATAGCGGTAGCTTGATAAAAGCAACATGAGACAAAGCCTAAAGCATATCCGCTCTGCAGAGATATGTCACGGAGAAAGGAAGTCATGTCAAGTGTGCAACCAGCAGCTGTTGACAACTGAACCAGATGGATCATACGAGGAAAAGGAAACTAATACTCTCACCAGCTATGATCTAATTGACCCTGCGTATGTGTGTGTGTATGTGTGTGTGTGATGGAGACAGACAGAGAGAGGCTCTTCTCTAGGTCTCACCAACATCCCAGGCACGCCTGATGGGCACGCGAGAGAGGGCCTTCTCCGTGGCTGCTCCAAGGCTCTGGAACTCCCTTCCTAAGGAAGGTGCACTTCCGAAGGCAGGCAAAGACTTTTTTTTTATTCCAGCAGGCTTTTTGAAATACTCAGGACCTATGTTAATGTATGGTTTTGTTTTGAAAATTCGTTACTGTTTTAATTTTTTTTAATGTTTATCATTTTACTGTAGGTTTGATTCTATTTTAACTTTTGTAAACTTATATTTATATGTTTTAATTGTACATGTCTTAACTATGTAAAATTAGTTCAGAAATGGTACCTGACACCTGTGAGGTTGGCAAAAATCAACAGAAACCTGTCACCGCAGTGCTGGAGAGGGTGTAAAGACCATGGAACCCAAATTCACATCTGGTGGGAATGTAGAAAGGTTAGAAAATTCTGGGATAAAGTATTTCAAAAAATAAAAGAAATTACTGAGCAAGAGATTTGTAGAATGCCACAGTTAGCTCTGTTGAATATGTATGTTAAAGAAAACAGAGTGATAAAAGCTAAAGTTTTAATTGGTTTCATGTTAACAGCGGCAAGGCAATTGATAGCAACTAATTGGAAGACAGCATGGATGTTGACAATAACTATGTGGGGAAAAAATCGTTGGAACGTAGCGATAAATGAAAAATTGACACAGAAGTTAAGAGTCCATAGAGGAAAAAAGAAAAGAGATACCTTCAGAATGGATTGGCAAACATATACAGAGTATATGAAAAAAGAACCGAACCGGAAAACAATGACAGAAGCATATAAAAATCTATGGGACTCATGAAAAGAAAAAGTATTTTTTTTCTTTTTCTTTAATAGTCTTAATATACTAATAGAGAAAAGAGATAGAAATACTCATGAAACAATTCAAGCGTGGGGAGGGAATGTTTTAGGGATGGGATATTGGATACTGTTGTTATTAGTGTGTTGTGTGTTGTGATTTTTGTTTTGTTATGAAAAACTTAATAAAGATTCTTTTATAAAATAAAATAAAAAATTAACTATGTAAACCGCCTTGAGTCCCAGCCCTGGAAAAAAGGCGGGATATTATTAATAATTATAATAATAATAACAATAATGTAAATACACACACATACAGATCATACTTCAGAAATATATATATATATATATATATATATATATGATTTGTAGAACTTTCCATGCTCCTGGACTCTGCTGTTGTTTTATTCTATGGCTGTTATAATCTGTTTTAGATTGTTACATTGTTTTATTATATTTACCTATTCGATGGAGATTGAGAACCAAGTGACAAACTCCTGGTCATTCAGTCCCTCATATGTTATAACAATTTATGGAGAGGCAAGCAAGAGCTTTCATAAAGTCTCCTCCTATCTGAGCTGTCACTACCAGCAGTCATTCCAGAAGGCTGTGAACAGAGAGAGGTCAGAAGGGAAACAGGGCCATTCCACCAGCCCTGCTGAAAGGCTACTTCGTTTTTTTCCTCATCCCTCCCAATCCATTTTTCCTTGTGTGTCATATGTCAATTTTAGATTGTAGTTCAACTTATTGTCTGTGAGCTGCACCAGGAGCCTTTTGGGCTGAGGACTGGGATGAAAAAAATACTTTAATAAATAAATAATGTAAGAAACTGTAGAAATAATTCAGAAGCCAGCTCATTGAGACGGAGGACAATAAAGCAAGCAGATCAAGTGCTACTGGCAATGCGGAATATAAGTGACTCATCCTAACTGAAAGAGACTGATTAGAAAGGCTTACTTTCAGAGGGCACCTTCCAGGCCGAGAAAGCTATTTAAGTCCCATTGACTTCAATGGGAAGGAGTTAAAGCATATGCTGAAATCTGCTGTTGAAAATAAATCAGCAAGAGCTCAAAGCCATGCCTGGATTTATCTCAAGGTATGCCCTGGAGGTTGACAACTGCCTCAGGGGAAATTGTCTTCCATTGTTTGCCAGTTACTCCTGACCCAACTGCAAACCTGTAGATATGAACAGGGAGTCAAAAAGGGGAAGTGATATAAGAAAATCGCCTTTTCCATCTTGTGTCCTCCTTCTTTCTCTTGTTTCATATTCTCAAAGAGAAAGAGCAGGAGGCACTCTCAGGAATACATACCAGGGAGCTGCCTGCAATCGATGCGGCCCCGGAAAATGTGTAGAGAGACCCACAGTTCCCTTTCACACCTTGTATGTCTATCACCACACTGCTGTTCCTGGGGTGGTCTCAGAAAATGTGAAGCGTCTCTGAGATCGACCGGGTGTAGCATACAACAAATATCTGACATGGAAAACATACAAAATATGTTTCTTTCTCAGATGTACAGCACAGACAGACACACCCTCTATCTACACTAAAGTATTAATTATATTTCAGGTGATCCACTCACTGGAGAGAAATGGTCACAAATGTTGTCATTCCCACGCAACAAAATATTAGATCAGAGGTGCAAAACGTTAGGCCCTCCACCCCCCGTGGGCCAAATCCGACCCGCCAAATCCGACCCTCGGGAGTTCCCCAGATGGCCCCACCCCCTTCCCTGGCCCCACCCCTTTCCCCAACTGCCAATTGTTTGGTAGTTTCCCACCTTTGCAGTTTTTTCCTCATTCTAAACATTTGAAATGCCTTAAGTTTTTTATGCTGATATTTGTTTGTATTTTGTTCCTCCCATATTTTGCCTTTTGCCTCACCCTCCCCCCCCACTGGAATGTGTCCCCAAAAGCTTCACTGGAACTGAATTCAGCCCCTCGGGCTGAAAAAAATTCAACACCCCTGTATTAGATGGAAATATTTTATTTATTACTTTGATATCCTGCTTTTATCCAAGGAGCTCAATGCTCCATACAAACTATTTTATTTTCACAACAACCCTGTGAGGTACATTAGGCTGAGAGTTACTGATCAGCCCAAGAGATTTCTGGCTGATAGGGGACATGAAGCTGGGTCTAGGGCCCTTTCTACACATCGCCCCAACCCTACTCTGACACTTTAACCATTTCTCCACACTTAAAATTTGAAAAATTGGAAAGAGGTATAGTTAAGTTCTCTCCTGACTCCATACTAGAAATTAACACACTCTGACCAAAACTGAAATTACAGCCAATATTATAAGTAGCACAGGCATTTAAGTACTGTGATTAATCATGGCTAGAAAAACAATTTAAAAGCAAACATAAGGAAATGTGATGTTTTAAGACTGAAGTATTTTGCGGCACATTTTTACTAAGTTTGCACTACTTATTATAGTGATCAACTTACAGAGGAACTGAGTTCTTGCCTGAAGCTCTGCTTTGATTTAGCAGCTTAGTTCTTCCAAGCTTATACTGTTTGTTTTGCAGTTGTCAGTAATACTGATCAGGAAAACTCAAGGAAGAGATAACTCTGATCTGGGGGTGGGGTGGGAATGCTGGTGGCTAGGATCAATGAGAAGAAAAAAATCCATCTGAAGAGGCAGAGTTAGCAGGTGTGATGGAAGAATGTGGGACATAATGAGCTAGATCAGACAAGGTTGAAATCCACCACCCCTACTGGGGTTTTCTGTTTCTGTTTTCTCTCCGGGATTATGATTGGGGTCATTTACATGGCAGACACATTATTTGAATTGAATTGAAAACTTCCTTTCTCAGCACTGTTCTGGTTTACACAATGCTGTCTAGTGGCTGAATTATAGTGCAACGCCATCATTTCATACTGCCAATATCTTGCATTAACCTTCCTTATCGCTTTATCTCCAATCTTTTTAAAAGCGGAAAAAGGCTCAAAAAGCACAGGAGACCCTCTGGAGTCCGGCGATGTCATGTAAAGTACCTGCAAACTTCCATGAGTGACAAATTATGACTGTACAATTAAAGCCTTGTGTAGAAATGCTCTATGTAGATTAAACAGCTAGCAAAGGAGACGGAGCTCCTATATCTTGGAGGGAATTTTGGCAGGTGCAGTTTGTTCATGAAGAGGGTGGGAATGTCTGCTTCAGCTGAAATTCTTTTTTCTGCACAAGTCCCTTGCTTCCAACAGCCACAAGCAGCCTCCTTGCCATACCACTGCATTATAAATCCTGGCTGTGATTAAACCGGAGCATTTGGAAATCCTGGTCTGGATCATGGACTCAATTGACCATAACTGTTACATAAAAGATATCCCCAGAGGTCCATGGGTGTCTGTAACATTTCAATACAGCCTAGATTTGTAAAATGTAATGCATGCAGGTTGATTTCACACAATTTATTTCCTAGATGAAATCTGGTAATTGCCCATGTGATCTGGGAACAGGCAGATTGGAGTGTGTGTGTGTGTGTGTGTGTGTATCATATTAGAATATTACTACACTGTATGGAGGTCTGGGGGTGATGGAAGCAGGACTGAACATGTAGGCAAAGAGGGCACATACGCTCTTACTTACTTCCCCTCCAAATGCATGAGCCGGATCAGGGAGGGGTATCATCTAATCTGGCACAATGAGAGATAGTTAGACAGCAAACCTATACTGGGGTTACCAGATAAAATCCAGGTCAGGGCTCATGTAACTTTAACAGTTGTAGAGAAAAGGGAATTTCAGCCAGTGTCATTTGTATGCAATTAGTTCCTGTTAGTTCATCACAACAGTTAGAACTGTTAGTTCATCACAACAGTTAAAGTTCCAGGGGCCCTGCCTTCTTTTGTATATGGTCACTCTAGTATAGTGCCTGCAACTTTAACTGCTGTGATGAAGAGGGAATATCACCAGGAACTAATTACATACAAATGACACTGGCTGAAATTCCCTTTTCTCTACAACTGTTAAAGTTACATGAGCCCTGACCTGGATTTTATCTGGTCACCCTAACCTATACCCATTTACCTGGGTCAGATTAGATGATACCTGGGAGTAAGCTCCATTGAACTGCATGGGGCTTACTTCTGAGTAGACATGTGTAGACTGCCACTGTTAGAAGGCACATGGACAGAACATAACTTTTTCTCATTATGACTCATTGCTTGAGAATATTGTGTGCACTATTATCAATATCTAGCAATATTGTATTCCCTACCCTGACCTTGCACTTCTTCTGCAGAACATCTGTAAATCTGGCATTAGAAAGAGATAGTGAAATGCAAAATGAAGACCATTGGCTGGCAAGTACTTTGAATACACACACACTTTAAAATCAAAGTTACTTATGAAGCTTAAAATACTATGAATAGTGACCTGATCGGAGGGGGGCTTGCTTATCACAACTATGTTGAGAGGTGCACCTTTGGCAATTTTGGGGCCAGTGCTTCAGAAGGGATCAAATGTATTCATGCTCAGGAAGCACTGTTTCATTTCTGAACTGGTTTGGTTTGCCCCGAGTGATATTAGTGTGTAGTCAGACTTGTGATGGGGTATATAACACATGATGTGATCCTGTTCACAACATGATCCCAGTTGTCTGGGATTACCCATATGAATGAACAGGAAAGAAGAAGAGGCAGGAATAAGAATGAGAAAATGGCATTGAAGCAGATACTGACTGGGGAAACAATCGCAATAAACAAGTTTTGAAAAGTGAAAATTTTCGTAAAGTAGAGTGGGTGGGTTTTGCTTGGTGGGGCGATGATATTTCAGTCTGCCTGAAAGCACTCTTTTTGACCCAAAAATCAAAATGGGAGAATATTCAGCATGGCCCTGGTCAATATGGGACATTTAACAATTTACAGAAATCTAAAAGAAAATGAGCCCATGTCTAGCAAATCGAGGACTGGGGTGGTGTCTGGTAACCCCAATGCTGAGGTGAGAGTGCAAGGTTTCTGGGAGAGCCATCCGCATACTGAAGCTGCACCCACCCTCTTCCTGGTGGAAGGCAACTAATCACTGGTTGCCTTCCACTAAGCATCATCCCCAGATTGGCCCCAGATTGGCCCTGGAGTGACGTCAGAAGGCAGAAGAGCAGTACTGACGATGCTCCGATTGAAAAAGTCTGGTAAATCCTTGACTTTTTCAATCCACAGCTTCATGGGAAAGCCCTGCAGTGGCTGCAAAACTCTGCCTGCATCGTCTAACTGATGCAGCGCAGATCCGTAGCCACCTCAGGACTTTCCCCGCATATAGATAGCCCCAAGGACACACACAATCATATATAAAATTGAATCCCAAGGATCCATCAAACTGGGCTGGAATAACCTTTAGAGCAGCCTTTCCCAACATTGGGACCCTGGGTGTTGTTGGACTACAACTTCCATCATCTGCAGATAACTTGGCCAATGATTAGGGATTATGAGAGTTGTAGTCCAACAACATTTGGGGACCCAGAGATGGAAAGGGCTGCTTTGGACCATTGGTCTCAATTGGCAGCCCACAAAAGAGTTGCAACCTTGCAGAAAATAGATTGCACCAGTGGTGTTGCTAGCATTTTATTTGAAAAGGTTTTTTGCTTATTGTCAGGTACGAGAGAGAGAGGGAGGGAGGGAAGGAGAGAGAGAGAGAGAGAGAGGGCCAGTGCACGTCACAGTAGCATTCTTCAGTTATTTAACCCAGGAATTGTGGGGACGAGCAGAGCGAGGAAGCCACATTATTTCTGGTTTTAACAACCCAGGAATGCCCCTTTTCTTAGTTGCTTCATGACATGCAAACCTGGAAACTCTGGGTTGTTTATGGGTTGAACAACCCAAAGTTAACCTAACAATTGCCCATGTTTTGTTGTTGGGTTAACTCTGGGTTGTTTGACTCATAAATTACCCAGCGTTTCTGGGTCTGCACTTTACGAAATAAACCGGGATTGGGGCATTCCAGGCTTGTTAATTAAAAGTGAAATGATGAGGAATTGATGTGTGAACCAGGTCAGAGAGAGGAGGACTGAACTCCATGCTGATTGTTAGGATTAAAGATCCATCCCTGCTCTGAAAAAGTTGGAGATTACATTAAAGCAGTGATGGAGACTGTGTGGCACTCCAGATAAGGATTGCTGCTTCTATCAGCCCCAGCCAGCATAGTTAGTGGTGAGGGATGATGGGTGCTCCAGTATAACAATATCTGGAAAGCCACATGCTCCTCAGCTGTGCATTAAAACATACAGTGAACACCTTGCTATACTCCCTAGAGCAACCTTTGCAGTTCTCAAAGCATCACAGTTTTACTCTTTTGCCATTTGCAAAATAATGGAAGAAATCCCATCACTTGGGATATATGGGCATGTTAACAGAGATTATAAAATGAAAGCCCCGCAGAAGGATTTGCAAGGTTTCGTGGGCTGTCAAAGATATATCTATATATATACTGATGTATTTGCTTCATACATTTGCCCTCAGGAAAAAAAACAGAATCTCATTGAAGAACTGCATGTTTCAGCAGTTGCCATATATAGAAACATTCAGCATATGCTCTCAGCCTACCATTCCCCACAGTGAGAGTTACAGTCTAAAACCAGAACAGAGACAAGAAAACAAGGCCACTTAAAGGATGTTCTAGGTGCAGAATCCTCAACCAAACTAGAGTGACCAGATAAAATCCAGGTCAGGGCTCATGTAACTTTAACAGTTGTAGAGAAAAGGGAATTTCAGCCAGTGTCATTTGTATGCAATTAGTTCCTGGTGAAATTCCCTCTTCATCACAACAGTTAAAGTTGCAGAGGTCCTGCCTTCTTTCGTATATGGTCACTCTAGTATAGTGCCTGCCCCTTAACTGTTGTGATGAAGAGACGTCATCACCCGGTGCGCTACTGAGGGACAGGCCGCGAAGCCTGTTTCTCAGTAGATTCCAAGCACCGGAGGGAAGCGGACGCCCCAGCAGGTAAGTGCCTCACGCCGCCTGCCTCGCACCGCCCGCCCGCCTCCCGCCACCGCCGCATGACCCGCCGCCACCCCGGTTTGCCCCCGCCGCCCCCCGGTTGGCCCGGATCGCCTCAGGGCCATCTGGTCACCCTTTTGGGGGGCTAAATTTCCGGATTTGGCCCCCCAAAACAGTTTTTCCCCCCAGATGCGGATTTGCTCTCCATTTTCCGGGCATGTCCGGACAAATCTGGGCGGATGGTCACCCTATTTAGTAGGGTACTGCGACTGAGAGAGTGTGTTTTGTCCTCTTCCCTGTTCAACATTCTTTCTCTCTCTCTCTCTCTCTCTCTCTCTGTTTGCTTGATTGACTGTGAGTGTGCTGGTGTGTCCTATAGCCTGCTACACAGGATAACACTACACAATCTGTGGTCAAAGCAGCACACAAACTGTTTGCAAAGGATTGTTATTAATATAAATAATAATTTCATTTTCAATCACTTTGTAACAGTATGAAAGTCGGCTCTAAGGCGCGCCTTGGGCAAGGTGGCTCTGGCTCTAGGAGAGATGCTGTTGCTGCTGGGGGCAGGTTTGGGGGTGGCTGTCTCTCCCTCTCACACTTTTTATTTCTTTTTGAAAGACGCTACTCCAGCCAATGTTTCCAGTCTGGAGGGACTGCTATAGGGAGCCTTGAGTTGAGAGATTCCTATATTATTATTTTTCGTCACTACATTCATGGGTCGTGGAGTCCATTACTGAGGGACTGCAGAAGCATCCCCCTCATGCATTTCCTTTTTTTTTTTTTTTTTTTTGAGACTTTGGTCCAGGCAAAGTGCCTGCCTACCTCTATCCTGAATGTGATTTATATTAATTTAGCAAAGTGCCTGCCTACCTCTACCCTGAACGTGACTTATATTAATTTGGCAAAGTGCCTACCTCTACCCTGAACGTGACTTATATTCATTTGGCAAAGTGCCTACCCCAAACATGAGTTTTATTTGCCACTGCTCCAGCCAATGTGTGCAGCTCTGGCATGAAGAATGGGGATGGCGGGCAGACAGGGTCATTTTAAGTCTTCAAGCATGATGAAGGCAAGGCGGTGCATGAGGGTTGTTTTGATGGGATCCTCCAGGTTTCCTCGCTACTTGGGGTATCTCCTGGCCCAATGAGGCCCTGTCTGCTAAGGCTGGCTCTAAAATCAATGTAACGCCCGTGCTATTTCCCTACCCCCCAATCCTTTTAATTTGTAAACATGTGTGGCCTAATCAATGAGACAAGGCAGCAGCAGTTCACCATCTTCTCATTTTACTTTGATGACTGCCTATGGAAGGCACTGCCTAGGTTTATCCACAGGTTTGGAAAGTTCATTGTATTCATAAAAATATACCAAAGTCACGTGACTTTTATTTGGCAAAGTGCCTAGCTACCTCTACCCCAAACGTGACTTTTTATTTATTTGGCAAAGTGCCTATTTCTACCCCAAACGTGACTTATATTTGGCAAAGTGCCTATCCTGAATGTGAGTTTTATTTGCCACTGCTCCAGCCAATGTGTGCAGCTCTGGCATGAAGAAATGCCTACCTGCCTGCTAAGGCTGGCTGAAACAACTGTAACGCCCGTGCTACTCCCCTACCCCCCAATCCTTTTATTATTTCATTTGTACTTAGACATGCATGGCCTAATCTAGAGACAAGGCAGCAGTTCTACTGCAGTGGAATACATCCACTCACTGTGCCATGCACGCATAGGCGCTAGTGGGATCCTGCCGGTTGGTGCACCGCAGGGGTATCTCCTGGCCCAATGAGGCCCTGCCTGCTAAGGCTGGCTCTAAAATCAATGTAACGCCCATAATTCCTGACTGTCTGTGCGGTGCTGCTTGTGGGATCCTGCTGGTTGGCGCACCGCAGGGGTATCTCCTGGCCCAATGAGGCCCTGCCTGCTAAGGCTGGCTCTAAAATCAAAATCAATGAAATGCCTGTGCTATTTCCCTACCCCCCAATCCTTTTAATTTGCAGACATGCGTGGCCTAATCAATGAGACAAGGCAGCAGCAGTTCACCATCTTCTGATTAACACATTTTACTTTTATGACTGCATATGGAAGGCACTACCTAGGTTTATCCACAGGTTTTGAAAGTTCATTGTATTCATAAAAATATACCTATAAGTCTCAGCAGCAGCAGCAGCATGGAGTGCATTACCGGAAACAGTGCATGTTGTTGAGAGAGCTTACTTTGGAGTAACGCCTGCAGCTGTGCATCTGAAATTGGGCACAGATGAGTCCCTTCAAGGCCATCTGTGAGATGCCCATGAGTACTGGATGACAACGTCTCTTGAAAAAGGACCACATTTCAGCCACCTGAAACAGTGTATTTGAAAGCTTACTTCTGAGTAACACTTGCACCGATTGTTCTAAAATTTGGCACACAGGACTAGCAACACTCAGTCTGCACTGTGACCAAGTTTCAAACCTGTAACTTGGTAATTAAGAAGTTTTAGGCCTTTCTCTGACTCAAAAATCAACTCTCTAGGGCAAAATGGAGACACAATATAATATCGGATTTCCGATAATTATCGGAAATCCGATACAATACAGTTCACCTACGATATAATCGGAGACGATAAATTTTTTGGTCCAAAATTCCTATAACGATACGATACGATATGATATTTTTGGGCGTGCACATCCCTACTTCTTGTGTAGTGCTCAGATTCGCAATTCTGCAATGAAACCGAAAGTAGATACAGCCAATGATCAGTCTTGTATAGAAAAGCTCATTAATTGGACTGAGGAAAGATACTTCACACTCCACAAGGCAGTGTGACAGGAATTAGGAAACTCCTCTTACACACTCACAGGACAGACAAAACACAGTTAGGACCACTGAAACAACAGAAGGAGGGCCACTTGTAACTTCTGCTACACTGATCCATGAAGAAAATTTAATGCAGTCACCTACAAGATAAGAACCTGCTTGATAATGTTTTTGTTTTGTTTTTTAAATGAAAACCAGCCTCAGGAGGCTGCAAATTTGAAACAGCAGAGAGGAGGTGGTTAGCCTTATCCCTCTGACTGTTTTCCATCTCAGAAATACCACCTCAGCTTCTTTTTGACCTGTGGCTAGCGGGTAATGGATTAGGCATGCTCCCACCCTGCCATTTGTCCAATCAATTCACATCATCCTGAGGCTGCTTTTCGCTGGAGGGAAAGCTAGGAATCATTGCACGTGTTTGCTGTGTAACTTCTAGTTTAGTCCAAAGGCAGACAGAGGCCCCCTCCACAAGGATGCGCTTTTGCGCCCGTTTGTGGTATTATGCGCACTATCGCGGAGGCGCATTTACGCCTCATCCCTCTGCACGGGAGGCAGCGAGAGGCGTTGAAGCGCATTATCGCTTTTCTCCGACGCGCGTTTTAATTGTTCACATGCGGGGCTTCGGGAGGAGGAAACAGACATTTTAATTCGCTTTTTGCCTAAAGCCAACCCCTTTCCCAGCCCTCCCTTCCTGTACTCCACCCACAGGAATGTACCTGCCTGCCTACGTAATTTCGGGTTACCTGGCAACCAGATGGGAGGGGGGGAGAGGGCAGAGCTGAGCGGGGGGAAAAAAATGCCTTCAGGTTACGCGCACCTTCGCGCGCGTGCATATGCATACAAGCACGTGATCAGAGCCAACCCCTTTCCCAGCCCTCCCTTCCTGTACTCCACCCACAGGAATGTACCTGCCTGCCTACGTAATTTCGGGTTACCTGGCAACCAGATGGGAGGGGGGGAGAGGGCAGAGCTGAGCGGGGGGAAAAAAATGCCTTCAGGTTACGCGCACCTTCGCGCGCGCGCATATGCATACAAGCACGTGATCTGAGTTTCGTCGACCCTTGAGTTCATTTACCTAGGCGACACCAGAGAAGCAAGTTTGGTTCCCCTTTTCTCTTTCTGAAACGCCATTTTGAGCTGGACGGGAAGAGAAGATGAGATGGCTCCTACCTCGATTTCTCGTTCCCTCGTGTATGCAATTCAACTTATGATCGCAAATATGCATTTTACATTGACTTGCCTAAGGAGAACGATTCAACGGAGAAGAAGAAGAAGAAGAATCATCATGAGAATGCTCCAAGAGAACAACTCATATCTTTTAAGGCTCCAACAAGATAGGCTCCAAGAGAATTTATTATATGTTCCTTTGATGAAAAAACAGAGACCAAGAAGATGGTGGTGCTTCCCCAGGAGTCGTGACTGGTGGGAAAACGATGTTCTAGCCCTCTGGGGTGATGAGCAGTGGCTAGAGAACTTTAGGATGACCAGAGCAACCCTTTTCCAGATTGCAGACCATCTTCGGCCATTTCTAGAACGTCGCAATACGAACATGAGGGAAGCCATTCCAATGGTGAAGCGCGTGGCCATCTGTATATGGAGGCTAGCAAATCCTGGTGGTTACCGGGTGGTGGCTCAGCAATTTGGGATCGGTAGAACAACGGCAGCCATGATCGTTGTGGAGGTCTGCCTAGCCATGGAGCATGCGCTTCTGAGAAAAACAGTTTGCCTTGGCAATGTTCCAGAGGTGAGTCTTGTTTTTTATTATTTGGGATAGGAAAAGATGGGCTAGGCTGTTATATAGGTGGCCAAATGGAACTTGATCATTGTATCTCAAGCATGCCAGCCGATGAAGCAGTAATGATTTATTTTCCATTATTTATGTTTTCTCTCTCAGATCATGAGTGGATTTTCCAAACTGGGCTTCTTTCATTGTGTTGCAGCCACAGATGGATGTCACATTGAAATTGCCTGTCCTCCTAGGCAAGGCCCTGACTACATAAACCGGAAACGCTTTTTTTCCATGCTCCTTCAAGGCACAGTGGACCACCGTGGGCGATTCATGGATGTGGAAATAGGTTGGAGTGGGAGAAATCACGATGCCCATGTCTTCAGGAACTCTGCGTTCTTTGAGGCCATGGAAGCTGGTGTCTTCATCCCAGGGAACCCTACCATTACTGTTAATGACGTGCAGATTCCTCCACTGGTGGTGGCTGATTCCGCTTACCCCATTCGGAAGTGGCTGATGAAACCTTACGGCGGAGCCCTGGACCAGCAAAAGCAACATTTCAACCACTGTCTGTCACGGGCGAGGAATGTTGTTGAATGTGCCTTTGGAAGGTTAAAAGCACGGTGGAGATGCCTGTCGTCCAGGATAGAACTCGCTGAAGAAAACGTCATTTCTGTGATATCTGCCTGTGTCATTCTACACAACATTTGTGAAAGTCAAGGACATGATGTTGCATTGGATCTCCACGAAGCAAGGCAAATTGAACTGGCAACCCTGGGTGCCCCGCTGCCAACGGGGCATGAGGAAATTCAAGAAAAGGCTGCTGGGGAAAAGGTCAGAGATGCCTTAAGAGGCATGCTTTGGTCTCTGCGTGGGCAGAACCCCTAGGGAGGTGAGTGTTCAGTGCCAAACCCCTGTGCCAAACTTGTGTAAGCCATGTTTTCCCTAACTTTACTCTATTTACTCTATTTCAGCAAGTCACAGGAAGGAATCATGTGTCAAGACCTGCTCGAAGCATAAACCAATAAGGAAAGTGCATAAACAAATCAGGAAAGTATCCGCATAAAGGCTTCATGGCCTGAGAATGAATGAATGAATGAATGAATGTGTAGAGGGTGGGATATTGTTATTACATCCTATGCTAAAACAATCCATCTCTAAATTTCCCTTAGAACATAGCATAGAGAGAACTGCAGGGGATCAAAGACGGTGTCGTGTGGAACCTCTGTGATGTGACCAGACCAGAAGGCAACCGCTTCCTTTTTCTGGATCATTCATTCCATTCTTCAAGCAAAAGCCAAGTCCCGCTCCAGGCAGCACTGACTGTGTTTATTCTTTTTTCATCAAGAAGAAGCTGCATTAGGAAATGAGACTACTTATAGACAATCCCTTTAGAATATGTGAATTTTATTTTCTATGTTGATTTCGCTTTTACATTGCTGTTTTGAGATGTTCAGTGACTTCAAAGTAACGTATGTTTCTTTCAATGTGTAATGCAATGCTGTTGCAAATGCTGTTAATTTTATTTTCTTTGCTGATTTTTCTTTTACATTGCTGTTAGTAATTAGATATTGTTATGAGATGTATGTTCATAATAATGTGACTTTCAACTATGTTTCTTTCAATGTCAAATTAAATGCTGTTGTAAATGCTGTTAATTTTATTTTCTATGCTGAAATTGTTGTTGCCATATTGCCATATTGTTGTTGCCATATTAAAAAGTGCTTATTTTAAAAATGCTTATCCTAAATAAAATATGTTCCTACAATTCCTAGACAATAAGACTTCAGGTAACCCAACACACATATGCAGTACAGTGAACATTGCAGAAGGGCAAGTAACAGGACCACAACCCATGCCTACCTCACAGGGTTGTTTTTTTGAGAATAACATAGTACCATCTAGTCAATAACATTCTCAGGTTTTCAGTTCAGGACACCCAAAGGTACATTCAGGACACCCAAAACACATCTGGTAACTTTCCCACTGCTCCGAACAAACGCGACAGTGTTTAATCACTTACGTGCGGTTCGGGAATGGTGGTTTGACGGTTCCGCGCGCATGCGCGCAACCGCTAAACCGGTCCGCGGAAACATCGCAAACCGGAAGTGAGGCCTAGACTTCCTCATAATCCTTCAAGATGCCTAGAGGGAGGTATTGGGGGGATGCGGAGGTCCGCATATTATTGGCCTTCCTCCTCCAATCCTCCCTCGTTGGAAGGATTGTCAGGAGCAGCAGCCTCCCGACTATGAGGCTGTTTAGGAGGGCGGCTGCTGCTCTCCAGAGAAACGGCTTTGTCCGCACTGCCCTGCAGTGTCGGACTAAATTTAAATATGTGAAGGCCAGCTTTTATAGGGCCATTACTGGCCATGGCGAGCATCCCCCCTTCCGTCAGCGTCCACCCTATTTCGGTCAATTCCGGGAGCTGTGGCGGAAGGCGGGGAGACCAAGCCCTGAGGAGAGGCTGACCGCAGGTGAGTG